>CM048744.1:478110317-479420317 GCA_026315105.1 Locusta migratoria | reverse complement strand
GCACTCATGCAAATGCTCTGCACTGGAGGGGATTCCAGTCATTTTACAGATGTGATCATTCCATTAATGAAGTGAAGAACATTCTTTCTGTAATTTACTTTCTCAGTTTTTTACAAGTCTGCCTATTTCATATAATGATATATTCAGATTGATCAAAAATGATATAAAAAAGAGAGAGAAAATTTCAAATGAATTAATTATTGCAAATTCATTAATTCCATTCTATATTAGATAACTGATGAGAGCACATTAAACTCAATCCTACCTTCCTCATTACTTTCATTAAAAGTATAAGTCATTAATCCTTAGATTGGTTTGGAAACACTACTGTGTTTTACTAGGCATGGTCCTTTGAACTGATGGAACCAACCAGTTATAGGAGGACCTACAATTTAATGTTGATTCCAAATCATAGTGCAATTAAGCATTTTTCGCATTGCAAGAGGTGAAAGAAGTGATGAAAAATCTAGGATTGACCAGCAACCAGACCCATGACTTTTTAATTTCTACTCAGGATTTTACCACTGTGCCATTGAATCACAATACTTTCATTGTGTAAACTGCATTTTAATTGTAAATATAGAAGAAAAGCTATGGTTGAAGAATTTAAAAGTAAAGGAGAGCTCTCACTGAGCGTGGGTACAGCTGTGTTGTCCACACACACGTGTGCCTAAGATCTCCCCTTGTCTCTCTCTCTCTCTCTCTCTCTCTCTCTCTCTCTCTCTCTCTCTCTCTCTCTCTCTCTCTCTGTGTGTGTGTGTGTGTGTGTGTGTGGACTTAACATTACATTACAAAGACCTTAAAATTTGGTGACCAGATTTCCAAAATCAAAATCCGAGACACGCATTAGATGGGATGCTCAGTTGTTTGTAAACCTATTGGACCAAACTGCTGTGGTCATCAGTTCTTAGACTTACAAACTTCTTAAACCAGCTTAAACTAAGGGCAACAGAAACAAACCCATGCGCGAGGGAGGACTCTAACCTCCACCCACTTGTAGCATGATGTCTTAGTCCATTCAGCCACTCCCACATGACACATGTATTAGAAGTTGAAATGAAGCCACATTTTGTGAAAGGTTTGTAAATACTGTATCAGTGAAATAAATTTAATTTCAAATTTTTGGTCCATTCTGTGGCTACATACATCATACCTTTTTCTTAAAATTTTCACTTGTTGTTATGGTCTTCAGTCCAGAGACTGGTTTGATGCAGCTCTCCACCTTACTTTATCCTGAGTGAGCCTCTTCATCTCCTCATAAGAATAGCAACCCTCACCCATTTGAATCTGCTTACTATATGCGCCTCTTGTCTCCCTCTGTGATTATTAGCCCATACACTTCCCTCCAATGCTAAATTTACGATTCCCCGATGTCTAAGAATGTTTCCTACCAAGCGATCCCTTCTTTTAGTCAAGGTATGGCAAAAATTCCTTTTCTCACTAATTCTGTTCAGTACCTCCTCATTAGTTAGGCTGTCTACCCACCTAACCTTCAGCGTTCGTCTGTAGCACCACATTTCAAAAGCCTCTATTCTCTTCCTGTCCACACTGCTTATCGTCCATGTTTCACTCCCGTACAAGGCAACACTCCACACAAATGCCTTCAGAAAAGACTTCCTTACAATTAAATTAATATTTGATGTTAGCAAATTTATCTTTTCCAAAATGCTTTTCTTCCCATTGCCATCCTGCATTTTATATCCTCTGTACTGCGACCATCACATGTTATTTTACTACCCAAGTAACAAAACTCATCCACCATCTTCACTGTTTCATTACCTAATCTAATTCCTTCAGCATCGCCTGATTTTCTAAGACTGCATTCCATTATCTTTGTTTTGCTCTTGTTAATGTTCATTTTATACACTCTCTTCAACACACTGTCCATTCCATTCAACTGATCTTCTAGGTCCTTTGCTGTCTCTGATAGAATTACAATGTCATCAGCAAAACAGAATGTTTTTATTTCTTCACCCTGAACTTTAATCCCTATTCCAAATTTTTCCTTGCTTTCCTTCACCGCCTGCTCGATGTACAAATTGAATAACATTGGAGAAAGGCTACAACCCTGTCTTACTCCCTTCCCAACTAATGCTTCCCTTTCATGCCCTTTGAGTCTAATAATTGCGGTCTGCCTTTTGTACAAGTTGTAAATAATTCTCCTTTCCCTGTGTTTTACCCCTGCTGACTTCAGAATTTGAAAGAGTGTATTCCAGTCAACATTGTCAAAAGCTTTCTCCAAATCTACAAAAGCTAAAAATGTAGGTTTGCCTTTCCTTAATATATCTTCTAACATAAGTCGTAAAGTGAGTATTGCCTCCCGGGTTCCTACTTTCCTCCTGAATCCAAACTGATCTTCCCCGAGGTCAGCTTCTACCAAGTTTTCCATTTTCCTGTAGATAATTCGTGTTAATATTTTGCAACCATGACTTATCAAACTGATGGTTCTGTAATTTTCACATCTATCTGCGCCTGATTTCTTTGGATTGGGGATTGTTACATTTTTCTTAAAGTCTGAAGGTATTTTGCCTGTTTCAGGTGAAATAGTTTTGTCATGGCTGGCTGTCCCAGAGACTTTAGTAGCTCCGAGGGAATGTCATCTACTCCCGGGGTCTTGTTCACACTTAAGAAAGCATAAAATATGTTGTGTTACTAATGGTGTGAATATTTTGCTGTTACTTGCAAAAACAATATGTCAATTTTATATAACCACGTCTTTCATTACTGCTGACAACTATTATTATGTATATAAGTTACTTATTTCTCACTCTCTCAACTACATTTTTCTGAAGAATACATGTCAATCAAATTTTTGATAATTTGAAGTACAGTTTTGTGAAAATAAACATATGAAGAATCCTAAACGTGAGTCTTAGTTATAATTATATCCTTAACACTTTTAGTACTAAACTTGTTAAAATAAAGCAATGGCGTCAGACAGTGTGGAAAGTTAATTATGAGCTGCAAATTTTGCAACAGTTATCATGATATAAAACAAGTTGAAAGAGATATTTTTCTCCCATACAGTATTTCTAAATTTGTGCTTTAACACTTCTCATACATTCTTTAATTGTTCACTTAGTGGACTCCATGGACTTTTGAGAGAACAGTATTTTTCATTGCATGGAAAGCAAAGAAGCCTTCTTCAGTAGAATTCATCATTTATGTTGACACTACTCTCACATTTCGCAACAAAGGACATCATACTTTATGATGAAGTTTTGCTCTAAAGAGCTAGGCCATTTGTGTTGCACATAGTCCAACCGACCTTCACTGCCAACCAGAAAGTACTTCTATTCAATGCAAAAATAATTTCTCTTTGCTGATGTCATTTCTGAAATGAAAACTTGCCTTAATTCTGTCATTAAAAATACCAATTCCTTTTGGTATTTATGTGAAAAAGTAAAGCAATTGGTGACTTGTAACAGTTTAAAATGGCAGATCTAAATGGTATGTCTTGAAGCAATGATCAGTGCATAACTGATCATTTGAAAGCATAACACAGTACCAAACATAGACCTTCACAAATCGATCCTTGTACACTTCGGTTTAATCAAAAAAGCTTACTTGTCTTTATACTTTGGCTAAGATCACTTATTGATTTCTCCGTTTTCTTATGCTACATGTTACTTAAAAACATTATGTTTAAAAAATAGGTAATGATTAACAAAAATGGGATGAAATACATCACATACATGGTTTGTCAGGACAACGGGACACTTCAGCTAAATAAGAGACGATCCTGTAATATATGGGACATCTGGTCACCCTACCTTAAAATCAATTAGTAACAATTAATTTCCTTAGTTTAACTTAATGATTTATAAATAAAATTATTTTACAGTGAAAAGAACCATATTGATGGCTATTGGCCACTTCATTGTTTGTTCAATATGGCTGATCAGTGGCTTGTTCACTTAACCACACCACATTTCTGGTATGACACATCCTTTGGGAACAGTCTCACCCAATATGTATCAACTGTTGGGTTCCTTGAGACACTTAAAGATACAGAGGTATGTATAATTACTATATTATAATGACACTGCATATATTTTCCTGAAATATTATTAATATTTATAAATATTATCCTTTATTCTTAAATCTTAGAATGTGAATTACATTTAAATTTATGTTAGAAGTCAAAATTTTTAAGTATTTCCTGAGATATTTATCATTTCAGTTTGTAACATTAGAAAGACCAGGTTGGAATGTCAATATGATGATAGATAGCAACTCACCTTAAAGACAATTGCTGAGACTCAAGACAGACACAAAGAAGAGAGAATGAAATTCACAAAATTTTTAATTTGTAACGTCTTTGGATGATGTTTCTGGGAATGGGTTTCTATGCTCATTTTGTTTCCGAAGTTGAGTTCAATGTTACCTAGAAGTTTGTTGATGTAATGGTGTAATTCTGAAACACATTACTGTATGGAACACACACCCGTCTCATTCGTCAATGTCCAGCTACAGCCAGAAATATGCACACGATGAATTTTTGTGAGAGACATTTTTTTATTGCTGGCATGTGGGGAATCAGAGTGCAAGAATTTTGTTTCACTCTGTATATGTCATTTACTAAAAATGAAAATAATTTACACCTAAGAACTGTATTTGTTTGTGACTCAGAATAAACTACACTCCAAAATTAAATAATCTGTAGCAAATATTTGTTAACATCAGCTCTAAGAACCATTATAAAAATAAATCAAGTAAGTCCTAACATTTATATTTGATGCTTATACAAGAAATAATAAGTGAAGACTACTCTTCAGAGATGGAGTAAGTGAAGGGAAAGAAAGTTAGTGGCGTAAATCATGTAGACCTTCTGTTGAGAAACTATCTGTGTGGTGAGAAAAGTGACAACATTTTACCTGTAAGAAGTGCAGAAATCTTGAATAACAGTTTACATACTTTCAGTTATGATCTTTCTATTTAACCATTTTGGTCACAAAAGCACCTTAAATCATAGTTATATTGGTTGTTAAAACAACAGTATTGTTTATAAAAGAAAAAAGTTTCATAATTGTGTCATATTTTCCCTGTAATGTTAATTAAACTGTTTGAAAATTACACGTGGATTGAGCATTTGCAGCATCTCTCAGAATACAAAATAATGCATTCTAATTGTAGAAACTGATGTGTGGTTAGTACCTGCATGGAGGCAGTAGCCATACTGACACCATGTTTCTGCCCAGGCACCTGCATGTTAGTGCAGAGTTTCAGGCGCCAAGATAAGTGGATTCTGACAGTTTCTAGTAGAAACACAGAAGCCATGTGATTACTCTGCCCATTGAACACTAGATGGTGACATGCTACTAAATCAACTCGGTGTGCAGCTTGTGACTCAGCATGCTCTGTACCCAAGAATGCCAGAAGACACACACCCCAATGAAGCTACCTCACAAATTTATGGTGGTAAAGCCTTACTTCCAGTTCCTGGATTGTTCCTACAACCTGTCTCTAAGCCCGTCTCAAAAACTTCCACCATGCATTTACTGCCTTCTGTTATCACATCTCTAGAGGTGGAATACCTGGAAGTTCTCACCCAGCTGGCACTGACTTCCCCCTAGCTGCTGCTATTGATGCCTCTGCTACCACCACTGGATCCTCCCAATTGTGCCACAGAGGATGACCTTTGGCTGTACACCCACACTTTAGCCCGAGAGCTGTTCGAAGACATAGGTCTTGTGCTGCATTACCCACTGGAATACCTTCTAAATGTGGAAAGCATATCAGTGTCCATAACATCATCAGTAGTTGTACAAAGCAATGGCTGTTAAATACTGTGCTGTAAACATCTATCATGTTTTAGTTTATAAGTTACAACAGATACAGACAAATATTAAGAGTATGAGAGTGTATGAAATTAGTGGCTCTTTCATAACAACAGACTAATACCCATTTGAGATGGAAATTTCATTTTTTTACATGAACTGATAATGGAAAGTCCAGTTTGAAATTCAACAATGTAGTAAGGATAGTTTACTATTCACCACAAAGATATACAATGAGCGGAGACAAGCACATAAAAGACACACACATACAACCCTTAAACGATTGGCCATCTATTGTATTCAGAATAGAGAGCATTCACACAATCACACAGGCACACTTCACAGTCAGACAACCATCATCTCTGGCTGCTGCACTTATCCATCTCTGTGGTGAGTTGTAAACTAGCCACTTTACATAAACTGAATTGGACTTATGGTACAAATGTTATTGTTTCATACAGCAGAACAAAGCTGGATCCATTGCCAGATTGGGAGATAAATTTATTCACACAAGGACTTCTTTGCTAGCCCTTAGATTTTGAAAAGACAATAATTCAGGACAAAAGGAGAAATAATCCATTTATGAAATGGGTTATGGACTGCTGGCTTTTAGAGCATCAGAACCTCTTACTTCTGACGAGATGCTTTGAAAGTATGAAAAAATATTATGAAGCATTTTATGAGTCACTGTAATGAAAGGAACATTTATAAAAAGCATTATTTATAGGCCTACTAGCACCTTGTTATTTAGCTGTAATGATAAAATTGATTATAGATCTTATTTCTAATGTACTGACATCTTTCTTTCGACAGGTTGGTGATGTGTTTAACTGGGGAACAATTTACACCATGACCACAACTTCTCTTAGTGTGACAAATTACAACACTCCATATGATAATATAGTTGGTAAGAAATTTCATTTTTACATTAATGAGATGAACTGAAGATTGCAAAGTCTTTGACAATAATTTTATTACGAAAAAGTTTAATAGGTAAAAAATTGGAAGTTAATTATGTTATCTCCTTTTCTATGCAGAAACTAAGGTTCTTAACATTTTTTTCCAATTGGGGTACCAATTATTACCTGTTTTTAGCAGTCTATTTGGTTGGAGTACGGCCATCTGCAAACTGCTGATTTCACTTCCGCAGCTCTTGTGAAGTGTTAACCGACAGGAATTTCCTTATGGGATGAAACAAACAGAAGTCCAATGTTACACGGTCAATCATGAAACACCATCCACCCAAATATGGCGATTGTCTCAAGAACAGGAGCAGCAATGTGGGGACAAGAATTGTTATGAAGCAGTCTGACACCACCAAGATTAATATTGTAGCATTTCTCATGTAGGGCATGACACAACTTAACCAAAACTGTCATTCACTGCTTTTATATTGTGGGGTAATTCATTGCACAAAAGTGTGCAATTAGATTAAATTCTGGAGACCACCCAAGTTATCTTGCAGGCACTTATTTAAGGATATGGGGATCTTCGCAGTAGCTTCACAATATGTATATTGTCTTATGAAATTTGTTGTTAATAACCCAACCCAATTAAAAAATAATAGGTGTTCATTGTTACAACACTAAGAGAAAGAATGATCTACACTATTCAAGGTTAGGCCTAAATCTAATTTTAGCACAAAATGGGGATAATTATGCTGCCTCAAAAGTCTGGTCATTTACCAAATAACATCTGACAGATAGCCAACCATCATTTAAAAACAAATTGAAAGAATTTTTGAATGACAGGTCCTTCCACTTAATAGCTTAAAGCATAGAAAGTAGTCATTAAAAAAATAAAAATAAAAAATAATTGTGTAATACAGTATAACCTTTATTAAACCAATACTTCCACATCATTATGAAGTCTCATACTCATTGCCTATGGAACAAGTATAATCTAATCTAATATAATCTAACAATGACAAAACACTGGTCCATGGGACTGAGAAAGGGCTAGATTTTTGTCTATGTGCCATTGACATTGGATTCAAGAGAATCAGCAACATAAAGGAAGTGACTAAAACATAGTATAGTATGATACATCAGCAATGAAGCAAACACCTGCTGTAGACGTGCTCTTTTCTGGCACTACCACTGACACTGGCATGAACCAGTAAGCATTGGCTTGCTGTTGTATGTGCCATGCAATGCCACTCTGTTGGCACTAGCAGTGGTTGTACATGGCCAAGGCAGTTACATGACCACTCACAATAATGCTTCATTCGGCCAGTTCCAGTGTTCATGCTCAATATACTGTTTGACATACTCATGGAAAAGCAGGCCTTATTTGTGTGGTTTTGCCATTATTAAGTAAAGAGTGGGTCTTTAAGACCAATGTTCATGTCACAGATGTTTTTCTTCTTTCAAATGTTTCATATATCTAACAATGACAAAACACTGGTCCATGGGACTGAGAAAGGGCTAGATTTTTGTCTATGTGCCATTGACATTGGATTCAAGAGAATCAGAAATGTAAAGGAAGTGACTAAAAAAATAGTATAGTATGATCCATCAGCAATGAAGTAAACACCTACTGTAGACGTGCTCTTTTCTGGCACTACCACTGACACTGAGTTGGTTCACTTCATGTCATGACACGGTGCCTATTATTCCATCTCTGGTACTGGTGTCAGAGATCAGTTGCAGTGCCTTCATTACATCACTAATGACCACACATTGTATTCTCACAAAATTTTACATTTATTTTTAAAAGACGTGTGTTGTCATTGTCTTAATATAAAAGTAGGTAGGCTGAATCACCAAGCAGTGGCGAGATGAAACAAACATAAAAGAGATGAAAATGTGCAACACTTTGGAGCCAGTGGTTCCTTTCTCTGGCAGAGAAGTGGAAGTGATGGAAAGTGGGAAAAGGACCAGTGAGGTATAGAAACTCAGTCATTCCTTCTCATCCTATCCAGTAATTCTTCTGTGACCTGTGTTCTAGGTGACTTTTTACTGAAACCCATCCCATTTTCTAAACCAACTATAGCATGTTGAACTGATGTTAACTATCATATACCATTATAGTATTGTCAATACTAAGCTTAGCTATGGTTGTAGCCAAAGTAGAACAGATCCTGTCAATATGTCCCTTGGCCCTAGGGAGTCGCGTCTGTATTAAAAAGTATTCCATTTGTTCTGTAATGCTGTACTCTTAGAATTTGTGAGAAGTAAAGCAAGTTCTTCTAGTAGTAATTACTTGGGCTATTTCCCAAAAATTAGATTTCTCTATCTTATTAATTGCTTCCACTGCTTTTGTACTCCTTACAATATATAGCCAGCAAAACTAGGTAAATACAGCAATAGTATTTAGAATGACATTGTATTCTCTATGAGTTGATTTAAATGGAGCAATATAATCCATGTAAAACGTATATAATAATTTAAATGGAGCAATATAATCCATGTAAAACGTATATAATAGTCGATTTTCTCAGAATAAAGTATGAAAAAAGTTGCTTTCCTGATTTCTTATTCACAATTAAACATTTTATATAACCAGAGATCACTCCTGTCAGTCAGATATGCTAGATAATAATCTGGTTTTTCTTCCTCTTCCTTTTTATTAGCACATATTGTCCTTAAAAAAAATTTAAAAAAATAAAATAAAGGATCTTTGGAATGCTCCTAACTGCTGCCAAACCATTGTTCTGCTGTTGAGATTTCTTGTTGCTGTGTTTCTGGAAACCAGACAGTACATTTATGCAATGACATAAGGCAGGAACATGTTTCGTTGTGGACACACATTGTGTTTTATGATGTAGGAATATTCCTCGAAGATTTAAGAACATCTTGTTATTCTTGGTGACAAATCTTATGCACCATAGTCTTTAGGAATGCAGTGCAAAATTCCTAGTAATTACAACTGGTTTTTATTGCTTAGAATGGTGTGTAGTTAAGTTTCAGATTTGATTTCTAGATTTTTAACTGGATTTGATGAAAGGGTATAATGAATATCTTGAGTGCTTACATCTACACTTTATAAAACGTATGTTCTGAATTATTTCTCAGGAAAATACTCAAATGTTTGACAGTTTTTGAGTAATTTGAGATAAAATATCTGAAGTATATCCTGTTGGTCTTGTAAAAATATGTATTTCTACAATAGATTTTGGTTCTGGAATGTTTTGAACAGTTATTGTCTTTTGAGAATGGGGTAAGATTTATTCATGTGGAATGAAATATCTAAACTCAAAAGTTCATATCAAGAAACGACATTTTTCAAACTTATCTTTAATTTTGGAGCTTTTTTTTTTTTTTTTTTTTTTTTTTTTTTTTTTTTTTTTTTTTTTTTTTTTTTTTCTTTACTGTGGATTTCAACAGTAAAACAAGCCATTGAAGTTCCTTATCATCACTATTTGTCGGTATTATAATATTGCCTAAGTAAATAAATATGATGCTCTCTTGAATAAATGCGTGAAAAACAGTGTTTATAAAATGCTGCAGGTGAATTTGATAATCCAAATAGAACTTTACTGAACTTGAACTGCCCTAACATGTCTGAAACAACAGATGTAGCAATTCTTAATTGTGAAGGCTCCATGTTGAGGATTGATGCATATTTCTGTGCAGAAGCACCTGACAGAAATATAGGGCCAAATGAGAACCACGAAGAATGATGGTTGAAGTAGGAGGACGTATGATGGTTTAGGTTGGATAGCATATGCCTTGGGCATTCGATGCTGGTGCCTGGAGTGGTACAGGGGTTTATCACAGCTGCCTAGCAAGCAGGAGCTCCTGTGTTCAAATCCCAGCCTCAGCACAAATTTTCTTATGGCCATGTTGTATGATTGCAACACCTACCAGCACCTAAGACTAAAAGCCCCAGTAAAAATATGTATAAAAAATCTTGAAACATTGCATTGAAAATATGAATATGGTAAGAATTATTCAAAACATGAATATTTTTCACTTCTCTCTCCTGTTAACTGAAAAAGTTTTAATACTATTTAATATTTGTTCTAAGAACAATCCTAGCAGTAAACAGTAGTAATTGTGTGATTCAGTACTACTTGTGCAAATAAAGTTGACACTCCACCTGGTGGCACCTGGGAGCAACTGTAAACAAATTTTCTATTTGTAATATCTCCCATTAGCAACTGAGCCAAGTGTCATCTTAATTTTCATAACAAGTACATCAATGAGCCTAACTTTTTTCAAATATTTTAGGGATGTGGCTGATTCGGTTGCTAAATTACACACTCAGTGAAAATACTCTGAGATCTGGACTCAACAGCTTTTTATATGACAGGTAAGAGTAATAGCTAAAATAAAATTCCTGCAGTTGATTATGATTAAAATTTGTACTAATATTCAAATGAAACAATAATATTTCATTCAACTTCAGCAAATGAAATTAATGGGCAACTTCCTCTAAAATTTACTTTTTCAGGCTGCAGAAACACTTAATTCATTACTTAAACTGTTTTTCTTTTCTGTTCATTTATTACCCATTCACTTTCCAATTGTTTACAGCAGAATGTGGACAAAACTTTGTTTATTACAATTGACGCAGGGGGCTCGGCATTTGAGAGTCATGTTATTGTCATAGTGCAGCTGTAAATTCTGTACACACTACACATGTGCGTACACACACACACACACACACACACACACACACACACACACACAGATTCATATGTGTGTGTGTGTGTGTGTGTGTGTGTGTGTGTGTGTCCGTCTGTGCACGTGTTTTATTTTGTTTATTTTATTTTATTTTATTGTTCTCCCTTCATCCGTCTCCCCAGTCCATTACTAAGCTGCATCTCGTTATATCCATCTAGGCCATGCTGTACCCATCCCCACCACCATGTCACACCCCAGAGCATGATTCGAACTGCGGCAGCCAGTGGTGAAGGTTTTATGACTGTTTTGTGTGCCTGTGTGATTACGGATTATGTGAATGTTCTATTTTCTGAAGAAGGCCATTGCTGATAGCTGAAAGTGTTGTATGTGTGTGTCTTTTGTATGTGCCTGTCGCAGCTCGTCACCAGGTCTTTACAGTGAGTTGTAAACTGTCCTTATTACTATATTATTACAGTAAAACTTTGTTAACACAAATCCAAAGGGATCGAAAAATAGGGAATTAGTGTTAACAAAATTTGTGTTAAGTGAAAAACACAGATTTTAATAAGTATACTTGTACAGTAGTACACTAATGTGTAATACACTACACTATCAATCACATTATTGTAGACTTATAACACTATAAACTGATTGTAAAATTAGGTACGTTACTTTCTTGGAAAAATTCAGTTATGGTTTGCTGATGTTCATGGGAACAATAATAATTTGTAATTTCTCAACCAATTGTAATGATAGCGTTTGTAAATCCAGCAGTGACGCCAGAACATCTCCTGACAGGTAGGTGGAACGGTATCTGTATTCACTTTCTTCCGATGGTCCTTCTTGCACCTTGTT
Source organism: Locusta migratoria (assembly GCA_026315105.1). NCBI lineage: Eukaryota > Metazoa > Arthropoda > Insecta > Orthoptera > Acrididae > Locusta > Locusta migratoria. Next base: position 479,408,112 of record CM048744.1, on the reverse strand, counting down.
CACAGCTTTTGGCAAATACGATTCCACAGAAGCACATACGGCAATGTCTACACAAATGAATTCTTCAAAACTAATCTCAGAATTCGCAATGTCCTGCAAAATTGTCCATTCATCAGGTGAAGTGGCATCATGTGACTCATGGGCATATTGGAATGTTGCTCTGTTAAAGCACTTTTCTATATGATGTGGCAATACCGAGTTCCAGGCTGCTGCAACGGCTTTTATTGCATCAAGCAGATTTCAATTTGAGGTTGAACTATTTACTACACTACACTATTTCAACTGAGAAGAAATTTATTCAATATCAAAGCAGTTGAGTATCAAGTAAAATTTCAAATTTGTTTTCTGGTGGTTATTTGTAAAGAAGCACTCCAGCAGCCATCTGAATGTCTTCTCTTTTTTAAGGCTTTAGGGATATATGCAAACTTCTGAATGTTTTTTAAATCTTATATTCACAAATGATGCCTCCTACACCAGCTTATGATATATGGTTTCAAGCCATTGATCTTCCGATAAAGATCTCTTCTTCATAGTTAATTGATTATGCACCAAAATTTCTGTTGCAATTTCTTACACTTTATTGTAGAATAATGTAATAACAGCAAATGCGTTTTCATCAGTGAAATGCCCTACAAAACAACAGTTATAATTTAATTTCATGTGATTTTTTTTCTGTAGAAGATTTTATTAATAACAATGTGTTCACCTCAGATGCATTTTTCATTGTCTTGTTTTGTTATAGAAGAATATATTAAAAGTAAATGTACAGCTGCTTTCTAAATGCAATGTTGCATTGGTTAACTGTAAAACAACATTTTTGTATTCTTACAAGAATGAGTTAACAGAATGTACATTTATTTAATCTGCTGCACATATACATAGTTCAGTTCAAGAACTGTGTTAAATTTTAATTGCACATACCGTATATTTCTGCAGATAAGACAATGGCTGAATCATAAAAAAAAGGCCCCAAAATCCGAGGTCGTCTTATACGAAGGTACGAAGAAATATTAGATTAAAATTTAGTCTGAAGTTGGTACTTTTACGGATGTGCTGAATAGCGCTCCTGTAGCAAGGCTTTGTCCTCCAAACAATATTTAGCGAAGTGGTTAAGTATCAAAACGATAAATATTGAACAGGCGAGTGTTATGATTTTTATGAATATGTCATCATTATGAAGGATGTGGTTAGGCAGGTAGCTAAGGGTACAGTTTTCTGGGTAATTTAGAAGAAAGCTTACACTCAAAGTGGCTCAGCCTGAAATTATATATATCGAACGCGCAACTATAAATCGATTAAAAAAAATAACTTATTTAATCTATACCTAACCTTTTAAGGCTATGCTGCAGATAACTTTTATTAAAGTGAAAGTTAGGTTAGATATAGGACAAACAAGATTTATTTTTTTTAAGTACGTGATGGCGCGCAGCACCAGAATTTCCAGTTCAAAAACATTTGCTTATTCCATAAATATCATTTCAAAACGATGTATATCATTTGGAGCTTGAAGCCTTGCTATAGCAGCAATATGATGCAGCACATTTGTGAAATTGCCCTGAAATTTACATCGTGGAGGAAAGATGGATGAAAACAAAGGTTTGTGCAATTTTTAAAAAAAATATATTTGCATTTCGAGCTTTATTAATTTACTGAGTGGACAAGGGTACATACGATAACCCATATGCCATAAAGCAGGAACAGAATTAATTATATACAATGCAGCTTGGTTTTACAATGTTGCTTGTCAAAAATAATTTCTCAATATATCCGGAGTCACACTGAAATGATTAGAGTATATTTTCGTATGGAGCAGTGAAAGGGTTAAAATATTTCAGAGCTGTATGCAACAATTTCGGCATCCTTCCAAATCATTTATCTTCTGTTCTGGGGCAATGTAGTGTGTTTTCACTCACATAATAGGTGCATTGGTGCGATTAAATTTCGTTTCATCAAAAGAAATTACTTTTTTCTTAAACTTCGTAGTGTAAAAAAGAAACATGCTTCTTCACGATTGGATTCTACATCACACTACATTCTCGAAAGCAGACTGCAAACAATGCAACAGAGGGTGAAATCCAGGTGTACCAATCACGAAAGCTACTTATGATGGGTTCTAGTGGCATTTTTTGGAACTACCATTCACAAAACCTACATATGGTGGCTTCTAACAATATTTTTCAGAACTTCCTGAAACTTTGGATTTGCATCTAAGTCGCAGGCATTTTATTAGATCCCGAAAACTGGAAAAAAAAGTGTCGCTTTTAGAGGGGTAAATATGGTAATTTGAGGGTCATCTTAGAGACCAGATGTATGCTTAAACTATAAAATTTTGATGAAAATTTGTACCTCATCTTATCTGAAGGTCACCTTATCTGCGGAAATATACGGTAGTTATACCACTTGTGCATCATTCGATATAACCAATAGCAGAACATGTCAACATTTCACAGTGCCCTCAGCTAAAATGGCAACTGTTAAGTGAATGAGTAATACCTGTTGGAACCTAACAGTTAGACTATTTAAATAATAATAATAATAATCTGTTTGTCTTTACGAATACAAAAAGCAAATTATATGTATGTATGTATGTATGTATGTATGTATGTATGTCTTGCATCTCCTCCCAAACCTTGGCCTAATTTCAATCAAATTTGGTATACATATTGCTTGCCCCAAAAAATATGAATAGAAAGTAATTTTTTTTTTCAATCCATGTCATATGGTCAACTCTGCATGACTGTCATGTTGTGTGGAATATAATTGGTTTATCTTATTGATTCGTTTTGCCATGGCATAGCAACAGAGATGTAGGAGAGTATGATCAGATGGGAGCAGGAAGGGGGTTTGGGGAGGACAGAAGGAACAAAGATGATTTGGGAGCAGAGGCAGGAGGAAAGGATAGGGAGAGTAGTAGGTCATAACCACAATGATAGACTGGGATTGAAATATATCAATCAAAAGCTTGAAATTCTACCACAATGTACAAGTGTGTTTAAAGGCTTTACCATAATAGGTGTAGTCATAATTCAAATTTCACATATTCTTCTTCTGTCTGAAGGGCTCAGTTCTACACATTTCACAATTTTTTGGGCCTTATTAAAAGAGCTATATAGACAAGGCATATAAGTTTTAGCACCATAATGATATTTGGTTGTAATACTAATTGTAAGAAATAAAAAGGAGTGTATAATGTTGGGTAAGAGAAAGAGCTCACTATTTCTCACAGTTATAAAATTGTTCTTTGCAGATCGTATAAGACTTTTGTGTTGGACAACATCCTGTCTGCCCTTTCGGAACAAGCACGCAGAGACTGGGCTCTCCCTGTTGGTGTAACTGTACCACAAATTATTAAATCATGGCTAAAAACTAAGTATTTCCCAGTTGTTACTGTTTTTAGGAACTATAAAGCAAGAACAGCACATGTAGAGCAGGTAGGTATGTACCTTTTATGTTGAATGTTTTATTTATTTTCTTACGTTTGTTTTGAAAGAGACACAGCTTAAAAATTTAAATAATACACCCTTCATTTGTATGAAATGTACAAGGTCTGTTCAAAAAGTTCCATAACTTAGACCACTATTTTTTCTACACTTACCTTTGTGCGTTGTCTCTATTGAAATACACTGCTTCCAGCACTGTTACCTCTGCCAAAAGTCTTCATATGCCTTTTGATGGATCACATGAATCACTGTCTGTGATTTTCTTTTATCTCATCTCAGCTATCATTGCAAGTCTATGTACTTTCAAAAAGGGTTTTCAGTTTGATGAAAATGAAGAAAAGTCTACAGGGGTATGATCGAAAAGCTCTTTACAAATAACAAAATAACTGTCTTTTTGACCTTGACTCACAAGCCATGGGACGAACTTAATTGCAACACAATGCTTTTCAAGAGGATGTGTCTGGATTTCCTGACATGACCCAACTGAAATGTTACATTCTTCTGCAATCTCTTGAATAGTCAGTCATTGTTTGGCAAATTTTGTTACACTAGCATCATCAGTAGATGTTGAAGGGTGTTGGGGGTCATTGTTGACTTCTGTCTGGCCATTTTAAACAGAATGAATTATCGTTAACACCAAGTATGGCTTAAGGACTCTACCATAGGCTTTCTGCATTGTTTGGTTTGCATCTGTAAAGGTTTCCTTGAGTTTCAAGCACAATTTAATGTAGACGGGTTGCTACACAAACTCTACCAAACTCTATAGTTGCAGGATGTGATAGCTGCCCCGACATGAGATCCATCCTTCATCACATCCTTCCCACTCCACCAAGAGTGTCTTTCCGCTGCCCCTCTAACCTCCGTAACCTCCTAGTCCATCCCTATGAAATCCCCAAATCACCTTCCCTACCCTCTGGCTCCTACACATGTAACCACCCCCGTTGTAAAACCTACCATATGCACCCTTCCACCACCACTTACTCCAGTCCCGTAATCCGGAAGGTGTACACGATCAAGGGCAGAGCCACTTGCGATAGCACCCACGTGATTTACCAACTGACATGCCAGCACTGTGAAGTGTGTGTGTTTGTGTGTGTATATATGTGGGTGTGGGTGTATTTCTTTACCTTCCTTTTTTTCCCTCTAAGGATAGTCCTTCCACTCCCGGGATTGGAATGACACCTCAGTCACTCCCTTAAAACCCACATCCTTTCCTTTTTCCCTCCTTCCTTTCTCTTTTTCTGACAAAGCAACCAACGGTTGTGAAAGCTTGAATGTTTGCGTGTGTTTTTATTTGTGTTTTTTTGTCTATCAGTGAGCCTGTGCTTTGGTACATATTTTTCCCACCATTAACTTTATCTTTTCTTCCAAACCATAGTGTGTAATTTAACTGCAGTTAATTATTTCTTAGATTAATTGTATAATCTGCCCTTTTCAGTCCATATTTGTAAAAAATTATAACTAAGAGATACTTATGTTTTCAACATTTATGTATTAAACATATGTAACCATTTAATGCACACAAATTTGAGGATAAAAAAATAAATGCCATTTCAGCTTGCCATTCCATTTTGACATCTCAAACTTTGCCCTGTAACTTTCAGTGTTATCATACTTTGGATATGTAATAATCTAAACGTCTCTACATTTGGATACAGGTATTTAGCTTTCAGTTTCAACCATATGCCTTTATGATCTATTTCTGTATGTACAGTGATCAGTTTGATGTAGATTTTCCTGAATAATGGTTTGTGTATTTATTATTTATTTATATATTTATCAAGTTCTGCAGGATCTAATTGAGGAGAAAATCTTCAAAGTCACAGATTGACTCAGTACATCAAATTGTAACCAAAGAGTAGTAATAGAGAAAAAGAAACACACAGCAATCCTATAAACACAAAAGGGCTGATAATAACAATAATAATAATTTAGCACAGAAACTAGTTAACTTTTGATAAAAACCCTTCCATGAATTCCTCAAGAGTATATAAAGAGTGAGCCATGAGAAATCTCTTCAATTTAATTTAGAGTTTGTGGATTACTACTATGTTCTTTGAATTCTTGTGGTAGCTTCTTAAATGAATGTGGCAGAATACTGCACACCTTTCTGCACAAGGGTCAAGCAGGGGTGATCCAAATGCAGCTTCAGTTTCTGTCTGTTATTAACTGAATGAAAGCTACTAACACCTGGGAAAAAAATTATTGTTAACAACAAATGACATTAAAGAAAAGATCTATCGAGAGACTGATGTCAAAATTCCCAGGCTACTGAACAGGGATTGGCAGGAGGTTCATGAATTTACACCACATACTGCTCAGTAAATACTCTTTTTGAAACAGGAGTTACCAAAAAAAAAAAAAAAAAAAAACCACAACAACAACAACTTACTATCAATTTGACCACTTAGAAATTTTAGCTGTTCAGTCTCACTTATCATATTCTCATTCTGTGTAATCAGAATGGCAGTTTTTGTTGAATTGTGTGTCAGAAACTGTAAAAAATTGTGTGTTACTGTGATTTAGCATGAATTTGCATGAATTTATTTCCTACAAGCCATTAACTTATTTCTTTAAACATACTATTTTGTACTGTGTTGATATTGCAAACAACATCCTTCACTACCAAGCTGGTAGTAAACAGGAATATTTTATAATTGCCAGTTATATTAGAAAGCATACCATTTATATAAATAAGAAATAATAGTGGCCCCAGGAAAGACCCCTGGTTCACCCCTCACTTAACTGTTCCCCATTGTGAGTGAATATCGTAGCCATTTTCAACACTGCACAGAATTACTATCTGCTGTCTGTTATTAAAGTAAAGGCAAACCATTTGTAAGCTACTCCCCTTATTCCATAATGTTCTAACTTCTGCACCAATAATTTGTCATCAGCACGATTACATGCTCTTGTTAAATAATAGAATATGCTTAGCATTTGAAGCCATTTATTTAATGCATCCTGTGCCTGACAGAGAAAGGAGAATATAGCATTTTCAGTTGCTAAACCACCTCTGAAACCATACTGTACATTTTACAACAAATTATGGGAATTGAAATGTACAATTAGCCTGAAACATTCAGCTGTCATTCCCTATTATCTCGAATCACTTTAAGCTCACCATTGTTTTTAGCAATGAGAGATTAAACTTTTTTCCTAATTATTTTTTACAGAAAGCTTTTATTCTAAATAAATCAGACAGATTATCTGAAAGAGAGCAGGATATTAGATGGTATATCCCTCTAGTACTTGTACAAAGTGATCAACCACAGGAGAGATTCTGGAATGTGGTGGCATGGATGAAGGAAGAGAGGACAATTGACTTAGACAATATGCCACCATCAGATGTTTCTATTCTTATCAATCCTGATATCATAGGTCAGTATCGTAAATGTTTTACTTAATATTTTTATTCTAACAAAATTTATGATATTTTTGCAAAGATAAATAACAGTTAATAATTCTGTAATGAAATAAAATTAGTTCTTCTATTAAGCATATTGGTTAATGTGAAGAAATACTTTATATTTGGTGTATGTGCTGAAAATTTGTTGCAGCAATACACAAATAACTGAGATTGCCAATACATTTGAAGAAACATGCCATAAATGCAAACAAGTTTATTAATTGATCACTTAATTCAAAGTATTTAAAGTTAACATAAATATCTCCAATAACAGCTTCATTTAATGGACAGAGTCAAAAATGTAAAACAAAAAAACAATATTCTAGTGGAAAAAATACTTAAATGCTTAGTTAGGTCCATAGAAAAACTGTTGCTTATATTTTACACTAATATTGGAAAATCCCTTTCTGTAATCTATTATGTACATTATTTTAATAACAGCAGTAAAACAGGGAATTCGTGACAGTAAACTAACACTGTAGTCATAGAAATTTCAATGATGCACATTTGAATACACAATGATCACACACAATTTATTTAATAAAACAATTAAAATGAATTATTTTCAATTAATTTTATATGATGTTATTATAATAATTTATTTAAATGGTTCTAAAATTTCTTATAAATTGCTTGAATAATCACTTAGTTGTTGTTAGTAGATTATTTATTGTAAAAACGCAACATGTTTCGGGCTTAGCCCATCATCTGGTGACTGATATAATATATGTTGAGTATTCAAGCATTTAAATTTGTCATTTATAAATACTGTTGTTATGTATTGCCATACAAGAATAAATATCAAACCTTTGATGTTTATTCTTGTATGGCAATACATAACAACAATATAGTAATATGACAGTTTACAACTCACCGCAAAGACTGACGACAGCCGCGACAGGAAAACAAAAAAGACACACATATACTTTCAGCTATCGGCCATGGCCTTCTTCAGAATTAGGAAAATTCACGCAATCACAAACGTACACAACACAGACACACAACTGTCAGCTCCAGCTACCTCACTTTGAAGTATGACAGACGGAACTGACGGTTGTGTCACTGTGTTGTGTGCCTATGTGATTTCGTGAATTTTCCTAATTCTGAAGAAGGCCATGGCCAATAGCTAAAAGTGTTGTATGTGTGTCTTTTAGTGTTTCTGTCATGGTTCGTTATTGTGTCTTTGAGGTGAGTTCTAAACTCTCCTATTACTATATTGTTAATTCCAATCAGGAATTTCCATCATTAATACATAACAGTATTTTTAAATGACAAATTGTCAATTTAGGGGAGGAATTACAATGTAATTTTCCTCCCTGAAACAGTTTTGGAATAATATGTGTAGTGTTTTGGCTTTTTGTGTGTCATCATCTGTTTCAGTGCTATTATGCTTCAAGAGTTTCAAATAGATGCTTTTGATCAATTTATTGATTTAACATGAGACCAAAAGTTCTTAGGATTTTTGCAGTTTTCTAACTTGATTGTTGAATGATCATGGATCTTTCTGATCTATAATGGTGACAGAAAAGTACAGTTTAATTTCATATGAAAATAAAGTATCTTTCGTGACAAGTGGTGTATGCCAAACATATTACAAATGACACAATAGAGACAATTGACACAATTGACATGTATCCTTAGTATTACAAATATTCTGCAATACAAAGCTATCATCCACAGTTTCTACCACTTACAACTACAAGGTCTAACAAATGTGTTAAGACCCAAAATGGGATGAGGAAACAAAATTTTAAGTTGACAGATCGAGACGGTGTGTAATTTTAATGAAGTAATTACAAACTTGAGTTAAATTTCTATGGAACTTAAAATTATGAGCCCACTTAGAATTATGTTGTTGCATATCCTCTACCATGGATGCATGCACTGATCTTTAAAGAGGGAGCCATAAAGCCATTGCACTCACACAATAATAAATAATGTGGAAGATGAAAGTTTGAAATGAAACACTTGTCTATTTATTTTTAGACAGGTTTAATCTGTTTTAAAATTAAATAAATGAAGACTTCACACTTTTATATTTCTATCAATTTACAGGTCTGTTTGTTGTGAACTATGATCCAACCAATTGGGGACTCATCACAGAACATCTACATGTTAATAAGTCTTCTCAGAGACTATCTGAGATAACCCATTCCAAGTTAATAACTGATGCATTCCTTCTTGCTAATGCAGGAGAATTGTCATTTAGTGTGCCATTTAATCTGAGCCTCACATTAACAGATGAGACTGATTTTCCCCCATGGTATGCTTTCAAAGAATTCTTCTGGGATATGTATTACAAGTTGCAGCACACAAGGACATTGAACTTGTTTGTGGTAAGTAGATATGGACGTTTATTATTCACTCACGAAATTTGTTATTAACAATCTGACCCAGTTCAAAAGTAATAGCAGTGTACATAGCTATAACACTAGGAGAAGGGGTGATATTCACTCTTCAAGGTTAAATACAACTTTGGCACAGAAAGGGGTCAATTATGCTGCCACAAAAGTCTTCAGTCACTTACCAAGTAGCATCAAAAGTCTAACAGATAGCCAACTAGTATTTAAAAAGAAATTAAAGGAATTTCTGATGGCAACTCCTTCTACATTTTAGATGAATTTTTGAATAAAACGTAAAATAGAAAAATTAAAATTATAAAAATAGAATAACAATAAAAAAATTGATTGTCATGTATAGACAACATTTACTAAACTGACATGTTCCACATTATTATTGAATGTCGTATATATGATCTATGGAACAAGTATTAATCTAATCTAAAGTATCATTGTACTCTCCTGCAACAAGGTCTAAAATTGTTGCAGAATGTCACAGGGTTCTGGTGGAGCTAGGGGAAAGCAATAGAGTAAACCTATTGTGGGTCCCTGGCCACTCGGGGATCAGTGGCAATGAACATGCTGACTGATTAGCCAGGGTGGGGGCAGAGACTCCATTTATTGGACCGGAACCTGTCCTGACAATCACCAAGGCAATGATCAAATTGGAGCTACGTAACTGGCTCAGAAGACAGCACGTAGAATATTGGACCAAAGTCCATCAACAAAAACATGGCAAGGTAATGATGCCAAAGCCATGTTTTAAAAGAAGCTCTGCAATCCTGGGCCTGAACAGGAGAGAGATTAGACTCATGTTGGATTGCTGACAGGCCATGGGAATTTCAAAAAACACCTATATACAATGGGAATAACACAAGAGGACCCTAAATGTAGGATCTGTGATGATGGTGATGAAATTGCATCACATCTAATCTTCGAATGCATTGCATTGGAGAGTAAAAGGCACAGAACATTTGGGACAACCAGACCCGAAGAAATTGTGTCTAATAAAGAACTGGTAAAGGGACTCCTTGCACTGTTCAAGGGCATTGGTTGGCTTTACTAGATATACAGGGAGCGATACCGCACAATAAACTTAGTTGAGGTGCGGGCAGTGGTGGGTTGGACCAAGACAGTTCTGTCATCCCTGAGAAAATCAATCAATCAATCATTGTAATAGTTAGATCACTTCTTTGCAAGTAACCTCACCCTTTCTTCTGTAAGAAATTATCATATGTGATAAAGTCTTCTTCACTTCTCAATTGTGTCAATGCATCATCGTGTAGCAATTCAGGTTTTGAGTACTCTCCTGGTCTTTATAGCCACTGGACAGCAAGCTCTGCTGCCTCTTCTAGGGGGATCATGACTGGTGATGATTGGATATTCATTCTATGCTGAGGGTCTGCGTGTCCCGTCCTGGAGAGGTCCATCCATTCCATCAGCTTGCCCACGACACTTTTGTATTGGTGCACTCTTGCCACATTTTTGTTAATTCTGCATCCCATGTGATGCTCACCTGGAATGCACTGTCTTGGCTGACGAGATTGTCATGCACTCGTACCTCCACAGCCTCTTTGAAGATCAAGCCCTAGCTAAGTCATTAGCCCAGCATTTTACCTGGATTTCATTCAAACTAAGCTTTGCCAGTGCAGATTTCTCTGTTTGGCCTAGGTGAACACTCATATATTGTCTGCAATTCTTTGAGATACATTGGTGCATCTGGCCAATTTACTGCTTGACACACTTGCAGCTGATGCTGTAAATTCCAGGGTTCTGTAATACTAGTTGGCCCTTATTTGAGCCCAGTATATTCTTGGTTTTTGGCAATGAGTGAAAGATGTTTTCAATATTGCTTTTTCTCAATATGCTATCAATCCTCATCATGGGCAGCCCAACATATGGAGGAAAGTCAGGCATTTGGTATCTTTTTACTGGATGTCTTCCTTCTGGTCAGGTGGATAGTGCATCTTCTCTTTGCCTCCAAATAGACATTGTCACAAAAGGTTTTCTAAAGGTGAAGCAATTTCAAAGGCAGACACTCCTTGTCACATATATTTTTGCTCTACACAGCAGGATTGTGAGTACATATTTACATTGTGCTGGATGCTGTTGGCAGTGAGGTACAAGTCAGTGTGAATCTTCTTCTTGCACATCAAATAACCTGAGATGCCATCAGTATTTAACAGAATGTCAAGGAAAGTCAGACATCTTGTTCCTTCATTTCCATGGTAAATTTTATGTTGTTTTGTATGCTGTTGAGGTGGCCAAAAAATCCTGTAAATTTTATTTACAAAGTGGCCAAATCACAAATGTATCATCCACTTACCAATAGAACATTTTAAGTTTCAAGTGCACTGTTTCCAGGGCCATTTCTTCAAAGTGTTCCATGTACAGGTTTGTGATACATGGCAAATCCATGGCAGCTCCACCTATTAGCTGGTAGAACTTACCACAACACTGGAAGTACATGGTAGTGAGTGTGTGGCAGAACTGTTTCACCGTGTCTTCATTGAAGTTGTTCACTAGTATGTGAAAGAATCCTCAAGAGGTGCCCTTGTGAAAAGCGATTTGAGATTGAATCTGATTGGGATATCACCTATGGTCCATATATGTCTCTCAAAGCATTGTCACAAAATCTGTGGAGTTTTGACATGATGGGTGTAGCTTTAATAAATGTCCCAGGTTTTTAGCAATTCTCACCACATCTTCATTTCAGGACCATTGCATTTCTTAGTCAGCTGCTAGGATAACTGTGTCTTCACCTTCTCACAGACTGCTTATCACTCTATGTTTTGCCTTGGAGATGTTAGGTTTGGGGGGCTACTCTCTCTTGCAGCGTCTTGGATAAAGCAAAAACTGTGGCTAGGATATTGGGGAAAAGCAACATGAAAACCATCTTTCACTCAATGGCAAAAGTCTAGAATATTTCAGGTGCAATAATAGACCAACTAGGATTGCACAGTGCTTCAGAGAACAAATAAGGAGCATTTGCCTAGGTCAAACAGAGAAATATATGGTGGTGGAACATAGCTGCAATGAAAAGTTTATGCATGATTTTGAAGAAACAAAGGTGACATGCAGGGTGAGTTGACTTCTGCGAGCCAGTCTTCAAGAAGGCTGTGGAAATAGGAGTTCATGCCAATCTGGTCAGCCCAGATACTGGATTACAGCTGAGTACCGCATGGGATGTAGTGTTAACAAAAAAAAAAAAAAAAAAAAAAAAAAAAAAAAAAAAAAAAAAAAAAAAAAAAAAAAAAAAAAAAAAAAATGGCAAGAGAAAGCTTATAGAAAACCATTGAGGGCAGCTGATGGTATAGACAGACCTCTAAGGGATGGGACACCTTGACCTGCCAGCATGGAGTGAGTACCCCACATCTCTGGCCATGATTTCCCCTGACCATGAGCTGCAACATCCCTTCCAGAGGCATGCAATTGGTGGAGCCATTGTTGAAGAGGTAGCAGAGCTTGTGGACCAGTGGCTATGAAGACCCTGACAGTACTCAAACCTGACACTTCACATGAAGATGACAAGTAAAAAACTTGTTGGAACATTGGTGCACAATGGCACATTTGTATCAGGTGAGAAGACTTTATCATCAAGAAATTATCTTATTCACAAGCAAACTGGTAAATGTACACACACTCTATTGATGAGGTATATGTCTAAATCAGGAAGAAGGTATTACCATCAAAACAAATGAAAACTTTATTAACAATAAGTCAGAAGTTGAAAACATTTGTAATGATTACTTTTTAAATGTTGTAGAGAAAATAGGATCTAAATGTTCATTAGAAGGAGCAAGGCAGTTAATGCAACAGGCCATACCTACACAATTTGATACAATTGAAATTACACCCACCTCTCCTTCAGAAATTAGGAAAATAATAAACTCTCTCAAGATAAAAGGTCATATTGAATTGAGGGCATTTCCAGCAGGGTATTAAAAACTTGTTTCCAAGAAAAACTCGTTCATTGCAGTCACATCACAATCTTTTAGAAATGCCCACTACCCTCAGTACTGATGTGATGCTAATCAATAAAAAAAAGTTGCCATCACTTCCTACAGTATCTCAATGGAAATGGAGTCAGATGCCTCACAGATCGCCAGTTCGGAAATGGAGTCTGATGCCTCACAGAGTGCCTATTTGATGTGATGTGATCTCACACCATCTTGCATAAATCTATCAGTAGCTCATTGATCCTCCAACACTACCTTGTGGTGATAAATTGTTGTAAAATTGAAGTGTAATGTTGATTAGCAGGGCCAGTAATGCTTCTGCTGCATACTGCAGCCCATACAGTAGCTGTGGGAGAGCTTTGGGTTTGCTTCATACATATGGCGATTTTCAGAACCCCAGAATCTCAAGTTTGGTTATTCATGCCTCCATTCTGGCAGAAGAGTGCTTCATTTGTGGACCAGATGCACCGACATCAAATCCTTTATTATCAACCATTTTGAGAATTTAGTTTGTATAATCAGCCCTCTGCCACACTGCTCATACAGGGAAAACCTGGTGGCATTGCATTTTGAATGGAAGAGGTGTAGGCTCTGTCTCAATATTTTTTGCATGTTGGAAGACTTCAAACTAGCCTCCACCACAATTCTTTGGATGTATTTCTTTAGATTTTTCTGAATAATTTCAGAAACTGTGGTGACATTTGCAGAAGTAAGTACAGTTTGCCTGGGGCCAATATTCCCTGCCAGATCCTCAACAGTGCTGCCTGTCTGTTGGAATTTGGTTAAGAGCTTGCATTTATATATATATATATATATATATTTTTTTATTGTGTCCTTTTGACAGGTTGTTGTCGTTATGGTCTTCAGTGCGGAGACTGGTTTGATGCAGCTCTCCACCCTACTCTATCCTGAGTGAGTTTCTTCATCTCCTCATAAGAACAGCAACCCTCACACATTTGAATCTGCTTACTATATGTGTCTCTTGGTCTCCCTCTGCGATTTTTACCCCACACACTTCCCTCCAATGCTAAATTTATGATTCCTCGATGTCTAAGAATGTGTCCTAGCAAACAATCTCTTCTTTTAGTCAAGGTATGGCAAAAATTCCTTTTCTCACCAATTCTGTTCTGTACCTCTTCATTAGTTATGCGATATACCCATCTAACCTTCAGCATTCTTCTGTAGCACCACATTTCAAAATCCTCTATTCTCTTCCTGTCTGCAATGTTTATCATCCCTGTTTCACTCCCATACAAGGCAACACTCCACACAAATGCCTTCAGGAAAGACTTCCTTACACTTAAATTAATATTCAATGTTAGCAAATTTCTCTTTTTCAAAAATGCTTTTCTTCCCATTGACATTCTGCATTTTATATCCTCTGTACTACGACCATCACATGTTATTTTACTACCCAAGTAACAAAACCCATCTACCACCTTCACTGTTTCATTACCTAACCTAATTACTTCAGCATCGCCTGATTTTCTAAGATTGCATTCCATTATCTTTGTTTTGCTCTTGTTAATGTTCATTTTATACGCTCTCTTCAACACACTGTCCATTCCAGTCAACTGCTCTTCCAGGTCCTTTGCTGTTTCTGACAGAATTACAATGTCATCAGCAAAATGCAATGTTTTTATTTCTTCACCCTGAACTTTAATCCCCATTCCAAATTTTTCCTTGCTTTCCTTCATCACTTGCTCGATGTACAAATTGAATAACATCAGAGAAAGGCTACAACCCTGTCTTACTCCCTTCCCTTCCCCACTAATACTTCCCTTTCATGCCCTTCGAGTCTAAGGTTAAACAGGTTAAACCATGAAAACTGTGCCTTGATGATCTAGGACTGTGTTGTAACCTGTGATGCAACATTTGTAGGCACACCATAAAGCATGATTTGTTGGCAGCTTTTTAACTACATCTGTAACTCGTTTGCTGGACACCCTGTAGTAAGCTGTACACTCATTGGGAACAAATAGTGAAATTAAAAGAATCAAAAAATGAAGTACTACCATTTAGTCACAGTGATACAGTGATTACATGTTAAGCCGAATAGAAGAGTGGCCAGCAGACTACCTTCCCTTCAACCCATGTCAGATTCACAATTCATGTGTCATGCCATTGCTGCCCTTTTTCATCACAGACAGAGGTTGCTATTCTGTGTTGTTGTCAATACTGATAACAAATGAGAATATTGAAACCTGATGATTCATTGTCTAATTAATATAATACATTATCACTTTATGTGTAAATAACTCAATATTGAAAGCTGCAGAAATCCAAATCTGACACGGACACTACGTTATTTGCAGGCAGATAGCTAAGAAGCTTCTATACTCTAGCCTATCTTTTTTAAAATTTCGAAGAAAACTGTAAAAAAGTGAAAATGAATGTATATTTGAAGACATTTATGAATATGTTTCTTATATGGATGATTAACTTCAGCATCTTGTTGTAGTTTCTGCAATTGGCCTTTAAGCAATTTAGCATTTATTGTATTTCTCAAATGAAGACAATAATAGCTAAGAGAGTTTTGTCGTTTATCACTGTATTTATCTCATAATCTTGTATTTTAAGTTATTGAATTCATAAAGGTCTCTATTCATACTTTCAGGGTGCATACGGATTCCTTCTACTGTTTAGAGACTCCTTAGTTGTCAAAAAATTTCCTAGCAGTGCTTCAAACTTCTTGTGTGAACAAAAAACTCCTTAGAAACTCTTTATATAATTGTAATGCAAAAACTATATGGCTTCCAACACATATATTGTCATTACTGATAGTTTTTTGCCACATATAGTTATCACAAAATGTATGGAAATGCTCTTATTGTGTCATTAACCTGAACACAGTGATGAATAGTTTAGTCAACCATCCTGACACAAATGTGTGTGAGTTACATGTGGATGACATGCCACATAGTGTTAGAATGGGCAATGCTATAAATTTATTGGCCTTTTGGCCATTGAGAAACAGGACTCATTCTATGCTACTGAAGTTCCGTACATCTGCAGTAGAGCTGGTTTATACATTCATGTGCAGAACACATAATTTTATTGGTTTGTTATTGTTTTTTTGGTTAGTGGATGAAATAGTTGTGTGAGTGGCTGAGGACTCTTTTGAATACTGTGTAAGATATTCCATGTGCATTTCTGCGGGTAATTTGTTTCAGAAAGATAGTAATGAAAATTCTCTTTTTGTATTGCTGTTGATACGTGTTGCAGACTCCTTAGACTTTTTTGTGCTGACTCTGTACTTAATATGAATTTATTTTGTCTTTCTAAAAGAAGGAATAATTCTGTATATGATATGCATTTCCTAAGATAAGTGTTTTCTATAAATAATGATTTTGCAGCCAAGATCGCATTTTTCATTTATTACGTTACTGGTTTCGGCGTGCTTGACGCCATCTTTAGACCTGTCGTAATTTACATTTACGACAGGTCTGAAGATGGTGACGAGCACGCCGAAACCGGTAACATAGTAAATGAAAAATGTGATCTTGGCTGCAAAATCATTATTAAACAATTATAGAGCACCCCATCGAACAATGAGTTCCTTATATTTTCTTTAAATGTTCTGACATTTTTAAGTTAAACAAATGGACTGACACTGAAACGTTAACTTAAGGAAATAAGCATTATTTCACCATCATCATCTTAAACAGTCCACAGACACTAGCTGGATCTGCTTAGAACATAAGTCTCCCTACTGTCTTCTGTCTTATCATGATCTTTCCTTCTCCATCATACTTTTGCATATGATCCTCCCTTCTTTTTCAGTCACTTGTTTCTCACTCCCTATCAGTCTTTTGCTCTCTAATTTCATCTTTTATTCATTTAACATGTCTATATAATTTAAACTGTAATTCCTTTATCCTTGATTAAAATGCTTCCTTCTTCATTAATTCCCTAACTTTCTGTCTACCTGTCTTGTCAGGAATTTCATTTTGCTTCTCCTACTCTTTTTGCAGTTTGGGTTCCCAAGGAACATATCAAGACTGGAAAATAAGCCTATACAACATCCAGTAAAAAAGGTTCATAATTTATTTACTAACTATAGTACTAATAAAGTATTTGTTTTATGTAGGAGTATGGAAGAAAATTGCTTACACCTTTATATGAACAATATGGAGGGTACAGTGGAAAATATCAATTTGAAGACAGGACTACTCAGGATATTGTGGAGAGCATGATGTGTAATTTAGGAGCTGAAGATTGTGTTGAAGCACTTGCAACCAAGAATTCTTTTGGAAATGGAACGTAAGTGCAGAATAAGTTTTTATGAACAATGACACAATTCTTACACTCTGTAGAAAAGCTACTACAACTCTTGAGTGGTAATTGTAAAGGGGGTAAATGACATAATACAAGTTTTTATTAATTAGGTAAAACATAATTATTACTACAGAACAAGGATCTATGTTATCAAAATTATGTCATGAGGAACATACTGAAGTATGCTACAAAATGCCCAGAAATAGTTTCCATAGAATTAGTGGAAATCATTTTTGTTTCACCAAATTTTCCTTGAAATTAGAAAAGGGCTAAGTGTCATACCCACCTAATCCTCAGAATTCTTCTGTAGCACTAAATTTCAAAATCTTCTATGTTCTTCTTATCTGAACTATTTATTGTTCACTTTTCACTCCCGAACAAGGCTACTTTCCTGACAAATGCCTCCAGAAAAGACTTATTAACACTGAAATGAATATTTGATTTCTCTGAAAATATCAGTAATGGAGGATAAATAACAGCTCACCATAAGGAGGCTTGCTGAGTTGTAGTCAGGCACAAAAATAGATAATCACATTCACACAACTTAAATTTTCAGCCATGGCCTTCATCAGAAAAAGAAACCCATACATTCATGCAAACACTCAGACAACTACACATGCAACCACCTTGTATGGCCACTCCAGCATTTCCTTTTCAATTTTGTAAATTCTCTAATGTGCTCATTGGAAATTATTTAACTGCCCACATAACTAAACTCATCTATTATCTTTATTGTCTTGTTTCCTAATGTAATTCCCTCAGCGCTGTCTCATTTAATTTGACTACATTCAGTTACACTTGTTTTGATTCTCTTAATGTTCATCTTATACTCTCCTTTCAGGATACTGTCAATTCCATTCAATTACATTTCCAGTTTCTTTGCTACCTCAGCAGAATTACAGTGTCATTGGCAAACCACAAGATTTTTTCCTTCCAGAACTTTAATTCAGTTTAAAAATTTCTCTTCGCTTTCCTTCACAACTTCCTTAATTCAAAGATTTAATAACATTGGGGAAAGGCTGCAACAATTAAGAAACTACAATGCTTGGAAATATAGATAAAATTGTCTTGAAAATTAATAACCATTTGTCTCTGTCATTGAATTTATAACAATTTAATCATTAAGGTGTATCAATAAGCAATATACAAATTTCACATTTTTATTGTTTACAGCAATGAGTACCTAAACTGGAAGTCATATGTTGTTGATCTTCAGTATTTAACTCTACATGATTAGGATACTGTCAATTTTGGAGATGACAGTGTCAAACATTTTTTTAACGCGGAGCTAGCAGGCTATCACTGCACAAAATCTTCAAAACTGAGAGACTTTTGTTTGATCGGGTGTGGGGTAAAAAGGGGTGGCCAGTACAAGAGTCTTTTTACTGAGCTGACGATGAGATTTCTTTCACGGCCCCCCAGCAGGCCAGCCTTGATCCACCCCTGGCTCTGTGCGTGCTTCAGCAACCACCATATGGTGCAGTGGTGGAACGTTGTATGTTTCAGAGCCCAGGGATCTTGGTTTAATCGCCTTGGTCGCGAGGACGGTGCCAACCACTATATAAAAAACCTCAGTCTCAAGGTGTACTACATGCTGAAGAAATGCATGGCAGTTGAGGATGAACAGTCACTAGCGAGCAACCTCTGGGGAACCTACCACACCTCAGTTGTATTAGGCATACCCAGGCAAGTGGAACTCTGCCTGGATGGACGTATAGATTTCTAGCTGCTCCTGGGAAAGAGATGAAACAAGCACAGAATAGTAGTTGGCAGATGACAAACTGCTGTCTCTAAGCAAAGAAGACCAGATTACAATGCAGTAGTGTACGACCCTCACTTGTTTCCTTCCCTGGCTACACCATGGGAGTAACATAGAGCTCGAACTTATGGAGAGCAATAAGCTCCATGCTATTTAGTGTGTACGAGATCTGATGGTCAATCATTCATGGCCGCTAAGCCCCTGTTCTTTGTTGAACACCTGGAAGAAAAGTTCAAAGAGGTGGAAGGGATGTCGAAGATGCGTTCCAGATCAGTTCTGATAACATCATCATCCTCAGTGCAGTCACGGGCATCGCTAACCTGTGAAAGCTGGGTGATGTTTCCATTACAATCACCGCCCCCCCCCCCCCTCATACAAGAGCCTAAACATGGCCCAGGAAATTACCTTTCCTATAGATCTCCTTTAGCAATCGACAAGCCAAGCTATGTAAGAGCTATGGAGTGATATGGAGTCCACTTCATCCGCCGGGTGCAAAAGGGTCCGAAGGACAACATGGTTGCCACCAGTACCTTCAATTTGGCCTTTGAGGACAATTCCTTATGTGAGAAGGTCAAGATGATGATATACCAGTGCAATGTAAAACCCTATGCCCCCCCCCCGCCCCCCTTCCACCCTATGCACTGCTACAACTGCTGGAAGTTTGGGCACATGTCCTTCTGGTGGGATGCCAACCACAACTGTTGGGAGTGGGGACATATGTCGCATCCAGATGTCCCTTGTGTCCCTCCTCCAGTGTGTGTAAACTGTGGACTGCACCATCTCACTTGCTTGCCTGATTGCATAGTTTTTCTTAAGGAAAGGAAGATAGTGGAGTATAAGACCCTGGACCGGTTGTCCTAATCAGAGGCAAAATATGTCACAGTAGCATCTCCATTACCATCTCTGATATCTCAACCCTGTAATGTTGAATCTGCCATAGTGGGCTCTCAGTCCCAACCATCTAATCCTGCCCCATTAAGAGATAGGGGCACTTCCCCTTCTGTTGCTCTCACACTCTTCACCTTGGGAGCAATGACCGCCCATGTAGCGCCACACAGTTAGTGCTATTCCTAGATGTACTTTCACAGTTATATGATGCTTCAGCAGGACACTTACCATGCGCAGTCTTCTTACATCTTTGTTTCACTGACTGTTCATCAGTACCCAAATCTACTCTACTGAGCATGATTAATATGGTACATGCGGACTTAGTTAGCATCTCTAACGTTTCTATACTATTTATTACAATAGCTGGATATGTAATAGAAATTGTATCTCCCTCTCCAACACCTATATGCATATATATAAATACGCCTACAGAATTGCAATAGCCAAATGTGAATGTCACTGTAATTTGGAAGCAAGATTAGGGTTTAACGTGCAGTGAGAGCATGGTCATTAGAGATCCACTATGAATGCTACTTCAACATGGTGCCATAATTTCAGGGTGTTTGTTTTGTTCTACCACTAGCGTAATTTGGTGTCTAACAAGATTCATTTTCATCTTGCAGTCACTGTCTTGTTCTGATGTGGGGTGACCGTGAAATCTGGGATGACACACTGCTGTGGGCTCTGGGCCACAATGATAACAGGCACCCAGACAAGAATTTGCTGACAAGAATAGCTGCCTGTACACGTGATAAGGAGAGAATGAACAAGTAAGTTTGGTTTATTTTTTTTACTGAGTTACCAAAAGTCCTGGTAAGGCACTGGTTGTGATAGTAACAGCAAGTTGCTCCTGTACTGCCGAAGCTTAGGCCCTAAGTGGCTCAGCTGTGTTCATACAATACTGGCAGAAATTGGTTCCTCATGCTCTTGATGAAATTGGCAGCAACGAGCACTGTCACTAACTTCAGAAAGCACTACAAAAAGATGTTACACCTGTTCATCCAGTACTTGCGGTCAAAATGTGTGGCAATTTACTGTCGGAATACTGCGAAATTCACAGTACATGTTTTTGTAGTGGATTAATCAGATTTCCTGTCCACATTTTCACAATATGCTGTGTCTATACACAACATTTAGGTGTCATAAATGATATGTACTATGAAAGGAAAATGCTTCCTATATCTTTTGGCTCTTTAGTTTATAACTGCTGGCATCTGAAAACTATGGAGGAATTTTAATACTTTTGGGATAGGATGATTTGAAAAGACTACATTATTAAGCTAGTACTGACATACAGGGTGTGGCAGAACCAACTAAGCAGTTTTAAGGCGCAATAAAATGCAAATCTGGATGCATAGAGAAAAAAATGTTTTATTTACTAAATTAGTACAATATACCATTTTACATGCATTTATTTTTGAAAATAAAAAGTCCTCAAGATGGTGACCATTAGCATCAATACATTGTTGTAGATGATCCTTGAAGTATCAAGCAGCTCTTGCACACATATAATGGGGTATTGCATTCACTTCATTAATAATCTGCTCTTTTAACTCTGGAAGGGTGTGAGGGCAGCTTGTAAAACCTTTTCCTTCAGATATCCCTAAAGAAGGTAGTCACAAATGACCGCACAGGCCACATGACATCGCTCCTGAAAGAGACGATGCATCCCAGAAACATTTCTCTCTAAACATCAAGTGAAATCCGAGCTGTGTGAGTTCCTGTTGGAATGGCAAGTTCCCTACTCGCATGTTCTTCAACAATATCATCCATTCTGGGTTGCAGAAAATTTTGCAACATTGAAACATAACATGTTGAATTCACTGTCATGGTTACTCCTTCCTCCTCAAAAAAGTAAGGGTCTACCATGCCAAATTGTGATATGGCACACCACACTGTCACTCTAGGAGAATGTTGTGGTCTTTCATGAATAATTTGGGGGTTATTTTCAGTCCCATAGTGAAAGATTTCCTTATTCACGCACTCACTAAGACGAAAATATGCCTCATCACTACTGAAGGAATCTGCATTTGGAGGGATCTGAGTAAGCATTTGCTTGCACAAATTTAGATGGTTGGTGTAGTCTGCTGGGCATAATTCTTAAACAGTCATTATTATGAAAGCCTGGAACTTAAAATTGGATCGCAGAATCCTTCTCAAACTGAAGTCTGAAATCCACAATGCAACAGTATGTCATCGAGCAAAATGTGTGGTGATTGTTGAACTGATGTTCTCAACTGCTGCACATTTTCTGGTGTTCTGATGGGTCTGCATTGGCCATGTGTATCTATTCTTAGTGTTTTACCAGTTTCCTCCAACTGCTGAACCCAGGACCAAATTGTTTTTGCATTAGGAACAGCACTTGTGTGGAAAGTTAAACTGTTGTTGAAAAGCTCATTGTGTAGCGATCTCAGGTCTATTGTTTTCATAATAAGAGCCAGAGGCAAAACCACAGTGTGCATCGGTCGAGTCCATGTTTGCTACTGAAATGGAGTCAACGACTGAACAGTGGCAGACCAAGTTCAACTCCCTACCCCCACCATAACCCCAATGGTAATAGATAGAAACAGTTTAGTTGGTTTTGCCTCATCCTGTATATAAAATGTAGGCACTTTAATTTTTAACATTCCCAGAGGGGTAGTAAAAATTGTTGCATATCATATTGCCACACT
Source organism: Locusta migratoria (assembly GCA_026315105.1). Taxonomy (NCBI): domain Eukaryota; kingdom Metazoa; phylum Arthropoda; class Insecta; order Orthoptera; family Acrididae; genus Locusta; species Locusta migratoria. Next base: position 479,385,368 of record CM048744.1, on the reverse strand, counting down.
GTGTATGTAAATGCATTCTGCACCCGGCCACATATTGAGAATTACTTGTACTGGACATTTTCAGTGAACATGAAAGAAAATAAACACTTCTATTACACAGGGTGTACAATAACAGGTATAGGCACCTATATTTTATGTGTGGTAGCTCTGTGTTGAACAGTTTTCTCTCACACATGTCACAAACTTAGACATGATGTTTTCTGCATGACCATAACTGTCTTGTAAAGTTTGCCTGTAAGTATAGACTTTATATCATCTTTTTTGCTTTCTGTGCACCCACATCTCAATAACTGATCTGCTGCACAGGTGGTCCATGGCCAAAAAGCTTTCAAACTTAGTTCAGGTATAATAATGGAGATACTACCCAACATAAAACCATGTAACTTTTAATAACTATACTTATTAGTCAGCACATGATGTAAATAATGATGTCTGTTCAGTTGACCATACATGGATACACAATGGTCAATGGAAATGATAATTTAAATGTTTTTTAGTCAATGTAATTAATCCAAAAAAGTGCTTTTGTAAGACAAGTCTATGTTAACCCAACTTTGATTCCGAAATGTGTTCTATGTTTGTGTGACTTCACATGCAGAATAATCAGATATTAGTCTGTAGTTCTTCTTAAGGTGGTTTATCATTTTTTGACTCATGAAAATTTGTGTCAGACTGGGACTTGAACTGAGTTATTACACTTTTGGGAGCACTCGCCTTAACCTCTTGGCTATCCAGGCATGCACCCCAGCTAGACTGAAGCTTCATCATGTCATAATTGCCTACATCCCTCAATGCTTACACACATTTACTGTAATTCCATGACAGGGAGTGACATATTTATTACCTAACAGTAAACTTCCTTGTCATGTACATGTTTGCTTGTTTTTCACAGACTCTTGGAAGCAGTTTTACTGAAGTATGCTCTGAGTGATGAGGATGTACTGGCTACCATTGACAGAATAAAGGACCACTACTTGTTTTTTAATTATGTTTCTGATAAATGGTTTGAAATTAAGAAAAAGTAAGTACTGTTATTTATTTATTTTTCTTATGGCTTACATGCAAAGTTAACATAAAAACAGATAATACTTTTACAGGTTAGAGGTCATAATATATACCCAACAAATACAAAAAACTTTCTAAATTTTAATATCTAAGTTTCTAATCCAGGTCATTGCTGCAGGGTCAGCCCTCATGAAATCACTCCAGGTCCCTTGGAAGGCTCTGTACCTGGTAACACATAAGTTATTATTAAGAACCATTACTAATCTTAAATGTGTAGCTGAGCTTAAAATTACACATGTGGTGGGCTACTTAGCATGGGGTACACTGTTACAAATAACATAACATGGATACCAAAAACACACACTTAATTTACATAAGTGAACAAGTTGTATGAGATATCTATACAGAAAGAAGCCATAACACAACCTGCCATTGGGAAATAACCTGTGTATGGTCTGTTACTTAGTGTTCCCAGACTGCTCCCTGTCAGCAGGGGAAGAGGTGTATTGAGTTTGACAGTCACTGAAGCAGTGGGAGCCCAGTGTGATCAGCAGGTTGTTGCTTGAAAGCAATGGGTGTGGTGTCATCAGCAACAAAACATTGAGGTAGTGTATGCTAGAAGAGATATACCGGCAGTGATATTGAATGTGTGCTGGTATGTGGTTGGACTGGCTAAAGAATGAAAGTGTGTCAGTCCTGGAAAGTGAAGGGCAAACAGTCAGAACATTTGGGTTAAGTAGCACCTATGAGGAGGTATGATTTGACTATTGGGGCTGTTAAGAGGAATAAACCATTAAGTGAGAGGTACACAGTGAGGACTGCAGTCCCTGTACCAGGTGGCAGCTTGTACATTCTCCTTAAATGTCATGCAGTTGTGCTGACCATACCTTCATGATCCAGATAGTGTTATGTGATTAATGGTAATTCTTTACCAACTTGACAGTGAGGTCATGTAGGAGGAACTCATGTCACACCTTGAAAGTCAGGGATACTTTGGTGGTTAATTGAGCATTGTGATTTTTCCCAGTAGGAGAATATTAGACAAATGTTCACCACTCTGAAGTTCAGTGTGCACACTTGAATGTGGAGGCTGCAAAGTGAGATGAATTGTTTCATCATGTAGCATAATAAATTTACATCGTTGAGTGCCTTATTGAGTAATATCTTGGGGAAAGAATGAGCGAGGGGGTGCAAACACAGAAACAGCAGTAGGTTGCTTCATTCATCTGAGTAGGTCTGGCTGGTAAGGAGGTGTGGATGGAGGTTGTTTGAGCATAAAGTTGCAGGGTAAGGAAACGACATCACTATACAAAATATTGAAGAGAAGCTCTGAGGTCAGTTTTGTGAGTGGCAGTCACTCCTAAATTACTTTGTGGGTGACAGGCCTTAATTCTAAAGTGATTGGTACTGCACATGTTGCATAACTTGAAGAAGTTTGAGAATTGAAATTCCTGTCTTTGGTCAGTCAGTATGGATAGAGAGGAAGCCAAAGTGTGAAATCTGCATGTGGATTCAGCCATATTGTCTTTGAGTGTGATGACTTTTGTTCGCCATGTGATGCAGCCAAGTTCTATGTGTACATGTTGGAAACCCTTTAGGAATTTCAGAATGACTGATTAGAGGCTGACCCTGGTACTCCACTTTGCATGACTTCTCCACCTAGTGTCTGCTTCAGGTTGGGCCACACAGCGTACAGGTGTCCTAGAAGGCAGTTGATTCATACCTTCACATCCAGATGATGAAGAAGGTTTCATGATTCAGCAGACCACGCAATGCTCTGCCACTGTGCTAATGTCCAGTGTCCATAGTCATGTGGTCATTTCAGTCATAGTTGCCAATGCCATGATGCTCACATTGCCACATGTATGGATTGCTGGCTTTGGTGGCCCATTTTTTGGAGAGTTTGATGCACTGTGTGTACAGACACACTTGGACTCTGCTCTGCATTAAAGTCTGATGACAGTCCCACTGCACCTGTCCTGTTTCACTAGTCTGATATCTGACATGTCTAATAAGGGCTGGCCACCTGATTCCTTGATGTTTTGGTATAGTTTCACCTTGGTTTTGCCATTTGTTGAAAAGAATCACCACACTTCTCGAACACCCATCAAGTTGTGCAGTTTCCAAAATGCTCATCAGGTAAATCTGCTAAGCTTGTATAACAAGTGGAGAGATGATCAGTGTATCATGCCAATATTATTGTCACCTTATGACCTGCTAACTCAGAATCTGTCAAATACATGTACATATATATACGCCACGATCCACTATAAGGTGTGTGGCAGAAGGTACAGTATACCACTACTAGGCATTTCATTTCCTATTCCAGTCCCAAATAAAACAAGGGCAAAAATAATGTCTATATGCCTCTGTACGAGCCCTAATTTCTCTTATCTTACCTTTGTGATCTTAACATGAAATATAATTAGGCGACAGTAAGATCATTCTGCAGTCAGCTTCAAATTCTGGCCCTCTAAATTTCATCAACGGAATTTCTCCAAAACAATGTCGTCATTCCTCCAGCGATTCCAGTTTGAGTTCCTGGAGCATTTCTGTGACATTCGCACATTGGTAAAACCTACCAGTAATGAATCTGGCTGCTCGCCTCTGAACTGCTTCCATGTCTTCCTTTAAACTGATTTGCTGTGGGTCCCAAACACTTGAATTCGAACTTGAACTTTCTATTATTGGATTCAACCACAAATACCTTTATAGAGAGTATGTACTTGTGTGTAAATATAAGGAGACGTAGGTACCTGAAAAGACTTCTATAAGAAATTGGATTATCAATTTTACATATTATTCTTGTTGCATACTATCAAAGAATAGAAACTATTTTGATCATAGCTGCATTGTGTTATAAGGATGTTACTAGCATAAAGATTCTGCTGCTTATCTTTTTATTGTTACAGATATGAGGAAAATCGTCTAGTATTCGAAGAGATTGTATACAAAACAACTTCTAAGTTTGTGACTTCTGATGGATATGATCTAGTAAGTATCAACATGAAACGACAGTGCTTTATAATAATGTAATTATTTAATTTCTGTTTACTAAAGATAATCACAACATCTGTAATAGCTCCTAGTCTACTTTTTTAATTGATAATTTCACTGAGCTGCCTGTCTTTTCATTTGTTATTCAGTTCATAGATTCCTTAAACAATAACATTTCCCTAGTCGATTGCATGCCTTATTTAGAGTATGTTGCCTAAATCTTATACAGATGATACAGGAACTATCCAATTATTAAAACATGTCACCTTTGGCAGTGCTGCAATGAATTATGGTGTCCCACTGGATTCTGTGATTATTTCTTTCCAAACCTTTTCTTTATTAATGACCATCCAGGCTTCACTTAGCAGAAAATACCAACCTATTCATAGATTAGTGTGGCACCTGACAATAGTCTGGAAAACATTACTGTTACTAAGTCTGTAGTGATTATAAAATGGTTCACATCAAATACTCTAATTCTTTATAAGATGAACATTAACAAGAGCAAAACTAGGGTAATGGAGTGCAGTCTAAGAAAATCAGGTTATGCTGAAGGAATTAGATTAGGTAACGAAACAATAAAGGAGGTAGATGAGTTTTGTTACTTGGGCAGTAAAATAACAAATGATGGTATGGGGGAAAGACATTCCAGTCAGTAGGTGGAAATAGCATGGGTGCATTAGAGACTGGGAGCACACTGAGGAAAAAGGTGTCTGCTAGGACCGACTGTGGAAGTCATGAAAATAATTATTTTGGGAAATCTAAGTCCTACATCATCTGCCAAATTTCTTACGAAGGTATGCCACCTGAGAGTTGTTACCTATCTGAATACTAATAAGTTACTTAAATCAATCACAGTTTGAGATAATAAAGGTGGCTTTTGTACTGGGGTAGTTATTGACATATTATCAGAGCACAGAATAACATTTTTATATCTTAAAAGTCCCATATTGGGATATTTATGACTTATGAAAGGAAAGAAACATTACTCCAGGAGCTTTGAATTATACAACAAGGCTGTAACATCACTAAAGTAGGGGAGGGGAGAAAAAAAATATGTGGCATGTTCCACATCGGTGAGGATCTGCTCAATATGGATCTGTGCAACAGCTAATCTTGTTCCTCATACAGCTTATGCATATGCATTACTTTGGTTATGTCGGGCCCGGTGGCCTTGGGGTAAAATGCTCAACTGGAAACCGTAGGGTCGCGGGTTCAAAACCCGGTCGGCCCTTGAATTTTTTCAGTCTGTACTTCCCATCCTTCACCTCTCAACGATGTGAGGAGTCCCCTTTTCCCAGTTGGATAACTGGGGTATGCTAGGGACACGCAAGTCGCTGAAGTGGCGTCCAATTAAAAGACTTGCACCAGGCCAATGAACCAAACGAAATTATTATTATTACTTTGCTTACAAATAGTAGGTGTCAGTATTGAAACCTTTCTCTGGGAACAAATAAAAGATACATACTAAACTTTGTTGAAATGAGATAGAATGGCTGGCCAGTACTTACCATTGTGCTGTACCGCCGATAGTAACACAAAATGAAAAAACAGAAAAAAAGGGACAAAGGGACAAGCTTTCGGAACAGAGTTCCTTCGTCAGGTGGGAGAGAAGGGAAGAATAAAGGATGGGAATAGAAGGGAAAGGTGGTTCACGACCTAGGTCATAATCCTTTATTCTTCCCTTCTCTCCCACCTGACGAAGGAACTCTGTTCCGAAAGCTTGTCCCTTTGTCCCTTTTTTTCTGTTTTTTTCATTTTGTGTTACTATCGGCGGTACAGCACAATGGTAAGTACTGGCCAGCCATTCTATCTCATTTCAACAATATTTATTATCTCTGAGGAGAATTTTCATCATTAATCGAATACATACTAAACTAACTGTTATTCAGGAAAGCACTAATGAGTATTTTCTGTTGTAAGTTACTACTATGTCATGTTATGTGTGTAGTGTCCCGGTATTTTGGTTAATTATTGGAAACACTATAATATAGTTGCATTGAAAATGAATTTCTTATTGTACAGTTCTATTGTTGAAAATAATAAAAATGAGAATTAAATAATTTGTTTTTGGAATAACGTTCAGATATAGTTATGTTCACTGGAATAAAGTGTGAACTTCATTGAAAAATAAGCAAATGTTAGTCAATTTCTGTAGATTAACATTAATATTCATTACTAAATGTTTTGATCACAGACAATTTGAATGGACACGATGATCCTCTTCTTTTTTTATACATCTCATGACCTGTAGTTCATTAAGTTTTATGCCTACATATTGTATGGAATAAAAAATGAAGTTTGCGACACTATTTGGTAAACACATCAATATATTATACTTTTAAAAAGAATACATAGCAAGACATCTACACCCATTGAAAGTAAACATAAGACTAGACAAGTGATACATCAGCTAATTGACCGTAATGTGTTTTTAAAATATTTGATAACCATTCAAAGTTTGTTTTCTTACACCCATTACTGTAATGTAAAACTACTCCTCTGAAACACTAAAAAAATTAATTTCCCTGGAATTATATAATACAGATTGAAAAAATACCAAATATTTAGAAATTCTCACATTAAAATTATAATATAAATTTAAAAAAAAAATTATTCCTTTCCTCCCCTGGTATATCGCCCCTCTACCTCATGGTAACATCACATTATTTACACATAAATTATTCTTAATTTATTTTTTTGTGTATCTTAGTAGAGTTGGTAAGTGAATTAAACAATATTTGTCTCAACTTCTTTTATTCAGATTTAGCTCCATCCAACTGACTAACATCGAGTAAAATCAACATCAACTGAACTAAATGGAACTGGAACTGACTTGAACTGAAAACTAATTTCTATTTATACATCCTTGACAATATTATGTGTTAATACACTTTTGTTATTGTTTTATTACAATTGATGCTTCTTAGTTACAATGAAAGTTGATGGTTACTGTCAAACTTTTCGTTGATACATGTCTTTCATATAACACGGACGTTATTTCTTCCTGGGTTATTAATTATATACAGCAATAATTACTTAAAATGTTCATCTGACATAATCTAATTGTGACATTAATAATTATCTGGACATATATAAAAAATGTTCATCATCAGCATGAAAATATACAGAGATGATTTTGAAGTTACACTTGTGATCTTTCCTACATACATTTTGGGTCTGAATAAAATTTTAATGATTTTCTTAATTGACAAAAGTCTTAATTATAACAATGTGATACTGATACATCTTCTGGATCTTTCTATATTGTAGACTGTTGATTTTTAGTTAAATAATGATACTGATGCTGAATTCTTTAAGTTAATGAGCATTATACTTTTCTTAAAAGAAATAGGACATGCTGTTAATACAAATGTTTGAACTATGTTAGGCCATGCTATAAATACAATGGTAAAAAATGGAAAGAACAGAGAACAGAATAATAGGTATCAGGTGGTAGCTTGAAGAACGGAATCGTAAGGAATAATTGAATACCGGTACTTGCTTTTATCATTATGTTACTTGTGCCACTGTAACTCTAAATTTTCAATTTAACTTTTATGGAGGGCTATTTCTCTTACATTTCTTTTTTGAGTGGTTTTAGTCTTATTGTGATTCATAATTTTATAAGTCCACCCCCATTAACCACAGACATTGACAAGGTTGGGTGTCTTCCATGCCTCAACAATACAAATAAATGTACCATAGGTGCAACCATAGCGGAGTGTTATCTGTGGAGAGGCCAGACAAATGCATAGTTCCAGAAGAGAGGAAGCAGCCTTTTCAGTAGTTACAGGGACAACAGTCTGGATGATTGACTGTGATGGCCTTGCAATACCCAGCTAATGCAGCTTTGCCACACGGTTACTGTGAACGACTGAAAGCAAGGGGGCAGCTGTTAGTTTTCCCGAGAACATGCAGCTCTACTGTATGAATATATGATGATGACATCCTCTCGGGTAAAATATTCCAGAGGTAAAATAGTCCCCCATTCGTATCTGCAGGTGGGGACTACTCAAGAAGATGTGATCACCAGGAAAGACAACACTAGCATTCCACAGATCGGAGTGTGGAATGTTAGATCCCTTAATCGGGTAGGGAGGTTACAAAATTTAAAAAGATAAATGTATAGGTTGAAGTTAGATATAGTGGGGTTAGTTAAGTTTGGTGGAAACAGAAACAGGATTTCTGGTCAGGTGAGTACAGAATTATAAATACAAAATCAGTTGAGGGTATTACAGGAGTTGGTTTGATAATGAATAAGGAAATACTAATGTGGGTAAACTACTATGAACAGCACAGTAATCACATTATCATAGTCAAGATAGATATGAAACCAACATCATTGACCACAATAGCACAGGTTTATATGCCAACTAGCTCTGCCAATAATGAGGAGATCAAAGACATATGAGGAGATAAAAGAAATTATTCAGACAATTAAGGGAGGGGAAAACTTTATTATAATGGGAGACTGGAATTCAGTAGTAGTAAAAGGAAGGGAAGGAAAAATAGTAGTTGAATATGGTCTGGGCAAAAAGAATGGAAGAGGAAGCCGTCTAGTAGAACTTTGCACGGAACGTAATCTAACCATAACAAACACTTGGTTTAAGAATCATGAAAGAAAGTTGTATCATGAAAGAAAGAGTCCAGGAGACCGGGAGGTACCAGATAGATTTTATAATGGCAAGACATAAATTTTGGAACCAGGTTTTAAACTTTAAGACATACACAAGGGCAGATATAGACTCTGACCATATCTTATTGGTCATGAACTGTAGGCTGAAACTAAAAAAACTGCGGAAAGGTAGTCAAATATGGAGATGGGACCTGGATAAATTGAAGGAATCTGAAGTTCTTGAACATTTCAGAATGAGCTTTAGGCAACAATTGACAGAAATGGGGGGGGGGGGGGGGGAATAAAACAGTAGAAGAGAAATGGGTAGCATTGAGAGATGAAATAGTGAAGACAGCAAAGGACAAAGTAGGTAGAAAGGCAAGACCTACAAAAAATCATTGGATATCACAGGAAATACTAAAATTAATCAATTAAAGGAGAAATATAAAAATGCAGTAAATGAAACAGGCAAAATGGAGTATACGACTAAGAAATAAGATTGACAGGAATTGCAAAATAGTTAAGCAGGTGTGGCTAGAAAGCAAATGCAATTCAGTGGAAAAATGTTTAAATAGGGGAAAAATAGATACCACCTACAGGAAAATAAAAGAGACATTTGGAGACAAGAAAAACAGCTGTATGAATATAAAGAACTCAGATGGAAATCCAGTTCTCAGCAAATGAGGGAAAGCTGAAGGGTGGAAAGAATATATAGAGGGGCTCTACAAAGGAAATGAACTTAGAGACAATATTGTAGGAAGGGAAAAGGAAGTAGTTAAGGATGAAATAGGAGATACTATACTGAGAAAAGAATTTGACATAGCACTTAAAGACCTAAGTCAAAACAAGGCCCCTAGAATGGACGACATTCCATCAGAATTACTGACATCTCTGGGAGAGCCAACCATGACAAAACTATATCCAATTGGTGCATAAGATGTATGAGACAGGAGAAATAACCTCAGACTTTAAGAAAAATGTAACAGTCCCAATTCCACAGAGAGCCGATGCAGACAGAATTGAAAATTACAGAACCATCAGTTTAATATGGCATGGTTTCAAAATTTTAACACAAATTATTTACAGAAGGATGGAAAAGGTGGCAGAAGCTGACCTCAGGTAAGATCATTTTGGATTCAGGAGAAATGTAGGAACATGGAAGGCAACTCTCACTTTATGGCTTATCTTAGAAGATAGATTAAGGAAAGACAAACATACTTCTAGCTTTTGTGGATTTGGAAAAAGCTTCTGACGATGTTGATTAGAATAGACATTTTCAAATTCTGATATCAGCAGGAGTAAGATATAGGCAACAGAAAGTTATTTACAACTTGTACAAAAACCGGACAGCAGTTATCAGAGTTGAAGGGCATGAAAGGAATGCAGGGATTGGGAAGGGAATAAGACAGGGTTGTGGCCTTTCTCCGATGTTATTCAATTTGTACATTGATCAAGCTATAAAGGAAAGTAAGGAGAAATTTGGAGAAGGAATTAAATAAAGTTCATGGTGAAGAAATAAAAATATTGCACTTTGCCGATGACATTGTAATTTTGTTAGAGACAGCAAAGGCCCTGGAAGAGCAGCTGAATGGAATGGACAGTGTTTTGAAAAGTGCATACAAGATGAACATTACAAGAGCAAAACAAGGGTAATGGAGTGCAGCCTAAGAAAATCAGCTGATTCTGAAGTATTAAAGGTGGTACAGTAGATGAGTTTTGTTACTTGGGCAGTAAAATAACACACAATGTCACCGTACAGAGGATATAAAAGGCAGAATGGCAATGTGAAGAAAAGCATTTTTGAAAAAGAGAAATTTGTTAATGTTGAATATTAATTCAAGCATAAGGAAGTCCTTTCTGAAGGCATTTGTGTGAAGTACAGGAGTGAAACATAGACAATAAATAATACAGAAAGAGGATAGAGGTTTTTGAAATGTGGTGATATAGAAGAATGCTGCAGGTTAGGTGGGTAGAGGTAGAGGTACTGAACAGATCTGGGGAAAAAAGGAATTTCTGGCATACCTTTACTAAAAGAAGGGATCAATTGTTAGGACACATTCTTAGACATCAAAAAATTGTGAATTTAGCATTGGAGAGAAGTGTGTGGGCTAAAAATCGCAGAGGGAGACCAAGAGATGAATACAGTGAACATACTCAAATGGATGGGTGCCGTTCATATGAGGAGATGAAGAGGCTTGCTCAGGACAGAGTAGGGTGGAAAGCTGCATCAAACCAGTCTCCAAACTGAGGAGAACAGCAACAACAATCTTATAAGTAAAACGAAATGATTAAAAAATGTAGCACAGATAATATGTCAACAAAAGGTTGCCACACAGATGAATCACAACAAAAGTGAACATGTAATCTGTATTTACTTTGCCATGATTTTTGTATAAGCATTCCATCTATATTAATGTTAATCAAATTAGAATTGATTTGCAATAGAAGACTATGGTATTGGTTAATTTACGAATTGATTATAATGTGATAGCATGGAATATGAGTAGTTTTTTTGATTTAGCTATTATACTGAACGTCAGACATAATGAGTGTGTTGTTTTAAAATGAACTACAATAAGTTGCACAATTTTATCTGTGATGTCATTTGAGGATGGATTTTTCAGGTGGCAGGATTTTATTCAGCCCGCCAGCGTGACACCCCTCGTCTGCTTCCAGTTGTGAATGATGCTATGACGAACATTGTTGATAACAGCAAGTGGTATGATCGCAGCTTGCCACAGATTGAGACTTGGCTACGTCGATATCTCCGTGAAAATTAACTGTAACTGTGGAAAATTAGTGATACATTCATTTCTAGAAAAGTGTGTGCTAAAGAATTATAAAATCAACATGGAGATGATTATAATGACATTTAAATGTAAAGACTTCAATTTCGTGCTTTGTAATTCATTCATCTGTACATAAATAAATTCTGTATTGAAGTTTTTGTGAAGTTTCTGAGTTGGAACTCTTTATTATTCTGTATATAAAGCATAGATACACACAATACAAACAACAAGTAGAAAAAAACAGTTATGAGGAAGAGAAACACTGCTCTCTAATACAGCATCCACAGGGACTAGAAGGGTGGGTGTAGCAGTAGTAAGCTGTGACAGAGGGATGGGGAAACAGTGATCAGAAAAGGAGCAGGGATTGGAAAAGGGTGATAGGTTTACTGGCAGAGAGCAGAAAAAATGAGGGGGGGGGGGGAGATGACAGTAGAAAGGGGAAGAGACTATGGCATGGTTTAATTTAATTTTGTTATTATTATTATTATTTCATTTTTAATTTTTGGTAACACAATATGTTTACTCTCTCTTCAGATCTCAAAATTTGTTAGGAAAAAGTGCTGAAACTGTATCTGTAAATCAGGGAATTGTCAAGGAATTTCATATAGGCATGTTTGTGGCACTGTCAACATACACTTCAGATGATGTTCACCATTCCCAACCTGTCCTATCAGCACTTCCAGTTCATGTCCTCTTGGTCTCATTTTATTCAAAATATTTAGCAGTCTACAGAATGAAACTTACACTTCCAGTGGAGTGTGCTGGAAACGGGACTCAAACCTGGGACCTTTGTCTTTTGCAGGCAAGTGCTCTATCATTGAGCTATCCTGACACGACTCACAATCTCGCCCTCACAACTTAAATTCATGCGAAACTTGCAGGACTACCACTCCTGGAGGAAAGCAGTCTTGACCACATATTTGTTTCTAATCTTTTGCAATTACCACTTATCCCTCTTCCTTCCTCCCCTACAGCCTCCCCTACAGTCATTCCCCATGTAATAGTTTTATATATATATATAAAATAGAAAACGGATGACTTACCAAAAGGACCGGCTCGTCGATAGGCATATAAAATAGACGAAGATTACTCACCAGGCGAAGGAGCACAGGTGTGACAGCAGCACAAATAAATAGAACACACACACACACACACAAACGCAAGCTTTCGCAACCCAGTTGCTTCTTCAGGTAAAAGGGAAGGAGAGGGAAAAGGAAATGATGAAGGTTTTAAGGAAGGGGGTAAGGAGCCATTCCAATCCCAGGAGAGGAAAGACTTACCTTGGGGGAGGAAAAGGAAGGTAAACAAATACACACACACCCATACATTTACACAGACGCAAACACACCTAGGCAGACATACTATAGAAAACAACCTGGGATTGGAATGGCTCCTTACCCCCTTCCTTAAAACCCTCATCATTTCCTTTTCCCTCTCCTTCCCTTCTGCCTGAAGAAGCAACTGGGTTGCGAAAGCTTGCGTTTGTGTGTGTTCTATTTATTTGTGCTGCTGTCACACCTGTGCTCATTCGCCTGGTGAGTAATCTTCGTCTATTTTTTATATGTAATTTTTCCTGCTAGGAATTTTTCGTCTATAATATTCAAGCGATGGTTCTGTAACGCTCCCTTGAAACCACTTTCACTTCTCTTCATTAAGAATGACATACTGTTTTCTGTTATAAATGGCTCTTTCTAGTCCCACAGATGGTCTGGTATTCCATACGATTGCACTTAATTCATCAGGTGATCCTATATGTAGTGCCCTATGGATGTCATGGATGACTTGTGCAAGCTGGGTTTCACATAATCATTGCTAGTGAAAACCATGTTGATTCCTAGAAAGGAGATTTCCTATCACCAGAAATGCCATAATAATAAAACATAAAATGTGTTAAAATATTACGCAGCTGACCAATGTCAGAGATATAGGTATACGCCTAATAATCCTTCTTGATAAGAGAAATAAACTGTAATTGTTTCCAATCCTTAGGAATGCTTCCCTCCTCTAGAGGCGTTTAGTACACTGTTGCTAAAAGGGGGACAAGTTTCTTTGTATACTCTGTGTAAAATCAGATTGGTATCCCATCAGGTCCAGCGGCCTTTCCTCTGTTCAGCCATTTCAGTTTATTTTTTTTTTTATTTATTTTTTTTTTTTTTTCTATCCTTCGGACATTTATTTTCATAACTGCCATTTTCTCATTCCTTTAGAGGATTAACTACAGAGAAATATTCCTCTGTAAAACAACTTTGGCAAAAGACATATAGTATTTCTGCCTTTTATGTCTCATCCTCTGTTTCAATGCCATTACAGTCACAGAGTGAAGAATCTAAACTACTTGACAACTTCAAGATGATATGTAAATGGACTAAGTTATATATCAATCTGTCATCATAAATATGTTTTTGGCTTGTGGTTATTTAGACAGTTATTGAAGTAAAGACAAGAGATTCCAGCTAAAATAATCACTTCATTATGGCATGAATGGGAAGGGCAATACAATTTTGGTGACTGGTATTCAATGGACACAATCAGCTAATTGCAGTATCTGCGAGAATTTCATGCACCTGCCACATGGGGTGCTACCTTGAGCACTTATTCCTTGTAGCAGAAACAACACTCAAAGAAATAATTTCATTTAATTTCTTTTGTTTAATGCATCTGTGTTCTTTTCCTTTCCGATATTTTAGTTGATGTCAGGAATAAAAGTTTTCTCATTGCACCTACAGCCCTGTCCTTCTGTAAGATGGACGACAGATGTGTTAATTATAAGAAGCAGTTAAAAATACATTACAGTGTACTGGAGACTCCATGTGATTTACATAAAACAAGCCGCGATCTTTTAATGCTAAAGGGTACCACTTCAGTAGTACTGCTTCAGTGGTGACCCCAAACCTTCTATGAGCACTAAAATGCCGAATAAAGATGCACTTAACACATCAAGATTTGCTGTACAAATTCCGCCATTCTGACCTAATAATCCCGTGCTGTGGTTTGTGCAAGTGGATATGAGCTTCCCATATTCTGGAATAACTATGGACTCCACAATGTTTGCACTTGTGGTTAGTCAACTTGATGACAGATTTGTGGCAGAAGTTCAAGACATTATTATAACACCCCCAGAAATGGACGCTTACCTGAAACTGAAGTTGGAACTCATACACTGAGTATCTGCCTCGCATGAAGAGAGAATACTGCAGGTCCTGACACAAGAAGACATAGGTAACTCTAAACCTTCACAATATTTACACCACTTATTGGAGTAAAGTTCATGCACACACTGTTCTAGAATTGTTGTTATGCACATTATTGAGCAGCAGGCTGGCAGTACAAGTTAAACCAATAACTGCATCTCATGCAGAAATGCCGGTAGACGAGTTGGTTGCTCTTGGTGACCACATACAGGACGCAGTTGTATTCATTTCCTGTCCCATCTCTGCAATTATGTGCAACCGTGCCTCTACAGAAACTCGATTCTGACAGATTATGAAAGAAAGGGTCAGTGGTGGAAGAACAGCTGAACAGTAGATTGTTAAGCAGAGTCGAGACTGAGTAACCAAACTGCATGAGCTCGTCACAGACCGTACAGCTAAAAACATACACTGACAGCAATCACAGAGCCATTCCACGCACAACAGCCCCCGTCATAACGATGTGCAAGCAAATAATATATGGTGGTATCATCATTGATTTGGAAATCAAGCTCACAAGTGCCACCTGCCATGTGATTATGATAATCAAGCAGAAGTCAGTGCTCCTACTGGTGTCTCTACCTGCTTGTTCTTGACCAATCGCAGGTCAGGCTGTAAATTTTTAATCTATACAGGCTCTGACTTAAGTATTCCACCACGAGATAAGACATATAAGTAGTCTGCCTGACCACTACCCTCAGACTGACAAGGGCCAAGAATTCAGTGATTCAAACATACAGCACGAAACACATAGAACTAGACGTTGGACTACGCTGTGCAATTGTGTGAAATTTTATCATAGCTGACATTGCAGAACCAACAATTGGAGCGGATCCACTAGCCCATTAAAATCCGTTGCTGGACGTCGCCACCTTCTGTTTATGGGATGTAGTCTGCAGCCGGGTTCTGATGTTACACAGCTTGCTGCAACAGCAAGTTCATCCAAACAGCAGACTCAATCAGTTTTCAACACTTGAAAGGCCCTCAGAGACCCCAAAGCAATGCCACAGCAGGAGCCCTCATTTCATGTAGACCTCAGTGATTGGCCCTTGACAAGTATACCATAGCAGAGGCTGAGCTTGATACAATCCTGGCTGAAGGTATCCTACTCCTTCCAGTCCTTCCTCATCGTCAGTTCTGCACTTAGTCCTTGACAATTGATCTCACGATCCTGGATATGCCACTGCTGGGAAACGAATGTTTAGCATACTTCACTGCACAAAAGCTTATACACAGATTACCATGGCCGAGAAGTAAATTCCAAAAACTGCAATAATTGCGCCCTTTGGATTATTTGAAAGTTTATTCGTGACCTTTGGTCTGTGAAATGCGGCACAGACATGGCAACGGTTAATAGATTCGGTGCTACGAGGCTTACCACAGTGTTTCATTTAGCTAGACGATATCCTTGTTTCTTTTTGGAAACACCTGAAGCACGTCAGCAACACCTTACTCAGGTCTTTAAATACCTCACTGCTTCACTGATATCGTCCTGAATGTGGCAAAGTGTGTGGAGGTAAAGTATGTGGAGGTAACCATCTTGGGACAAAAAATTTCGTTAGAGGGTTCACGCCCGTGGTCTGAGAAGGTAGAGGCAATATTAAACTTTCCATGTCCGGTTAACGCCAAAGAATTGTGCCGATTTCTCGGTATGCTGAATGTCTACAGATATCACCTGCCACATTCTGTTGAAATACAAGAACCACTCGCAGCTGCGCTAACCAGTTCCCTGACAAAAGGACAGGAATTGTTGCAGTGGTTACAACCAATGATAGACGCTTTCGAGACTGCCAAAAAGATGCTTGCTGATGGTGCACTTCTGGCACACGCTGTGAAAGATGCACGCCTGGCCCTGGTGGTATACACTAGTCAGGTTGCAGTCGGCGAGCACTTCAGCAATATGCAAACGAAACGTGTCAACCTCTTGCGTTCTTTTCGCTCAAACTAACATCAACGTAACAAAAGTGATGCCAGTGTGATCCCGAATTGTTTGCCATGTACACAGCTGTGAGATACCTCCAGACGCAAGTTGAAGCGAGGATGTTTACAATATTTACTGACCACAGGCCTCTCAGGTATGCTTTTCATCAAAACAATGAAAAGTGCTCGCAAAGACAATTTAGACAGCTTGAGTATGTAGCACAATTTTCCACCAGACATACAGCACATCTCAGGACTGACTAACGTAATGGCTGACTACGTATCTCGAGTTGGTGCTGTCTCAGAGGCTGTTGATGTTTGGCACCTGTGCAATGCGCAACAGACCAATCAAGGGCTGAATAACCTACTTAATAACCCGCAGACCGGCCTACAACTCAAACTTATTGATGTGCCGGGAGTTAACACTTAGTTGTACTGCGACACTTCAACTGGGAAAACTTGCCCATATGTGCCAGTAGGATTACGCAAAAGTGTTTTCCATGGCCTCCATAACCTCTGCTGCCAAGTCATCAGAGCTACATTGAAACTTGTCGCCTACTGTTGCATTTGGCCAGGTCTACAAAAAGATTGCTGTCAGTGTGCAGTGGAAGAAAGGATATATCAGCGCACACTCCGCTGCAGAGTGAAAGTTTCATTCTGGAAACATACTTTAGGCGTGGCTAAGCCATGTCTCCACTATATCCTTTCTTCCAGGAGTGCTAGTCTTGCATGGTTCGCAGGAGAGCTTCTGTGAAGTTTGGAAAGTAGGAGGCGAGGTACTGGCAGAAGTAAAGTTGTGAGGCGGCATCGTGAGCCGTGTCGGGATAGCACAGTCGGTAGTGCGCTTGCCCGCGAAAGGCAAAGGTCCCAGGTTCGAGTCCTGGTTCCGGCAGACAATTTTAATCTGCCAGGAAGTCTCATATCAGTGCACACTCCGCTGCAGAGTGAAAGTTTCATTCTGGGAGTCGCTGTTCTTTTAACGCTAAAGAATACCGCTTCACAATATAAATAGTGTGTTGTCCCAGAACTGTATGAACAGGTGGTCCTGTGTACAGAACGAGACGTCCATTGTAAAGGAGATGACGCTGTCATTGGAGAGATGTGTGCCTCTCATGTGAAAGGAGTTGGCAAAGAGGCGGTGGTGTCAATTCATTATGTGCACTTGCGTCACTGTGAACACCTGTACCTGATATCAAAGGAGCTTGTGGTGTGAAGAAATTGTCAACATCACGCAGTATTTGTGTGTCTTATTGGAGGACAGATGAGTCTTCACACATTTATGACTTTACAGGAGAGGGGCGACTAGTGTGTCTGCTTCGGACGGAAAATAATCATTGAGACATTAGACTGTCTTTAATCTATTAACAGAAAGTGTCTGCTGATGGCCACTTAGAGAAATGATGAAAGTGTGAGAACGTAGTTCAATGATTTTGTGTGTGTGTGGGGGGGGGGGGGGGGCTGGAATGAGGAGGTTGGAGGACCGTGCACACTGTGTTATTGTGCAGCGTCATATAGTCGCAGGTATCCCAATCATTATGAATAAAGATGTGTGGAGCAGTGTGTGCACCAGGATGGGAACAGCATGCATGACTGATGTGGGAATGGACACGTTTGACGAGTGTCAAAAGGTCCGATGACAGGGGAATAATATTCATCACTTTCTTTTTCTATACAAAAATATTTTTTAAATAAATGTTTGTCTTACTAAAATGCATTCATATTGTAGGCTACTTATTTTGACATAAGTCTTTATCTCAACATCATAAACCCTTCGACTCAATGTAATTTTTTACTGATGTAGTTCTCTGTTCGATGGACATGATGTTGTCACAGCTTTAATGAAACTCAATCTTTATTTACACAAAATTTTCGCATTTCAATAAATGACACCACCATTCTATCTTAGACACTACCGGTACCTCAGTATAAGATCTGTTCTTCACAGATAACTTTCTTGTATAAGTTAGTATTGATGTGTTGTTTAGTGATAATGATACGAGGTGTACGAGACACTCTCATTTGAGAGGGCCAGGGCTTGATTGCACAGTGGGATTCTTTACTGACCTTCTTGCTATTTCCCTACGGGCCTCCATCATCCGCCTAACATTGGAGCTCCCAATGACTAGGAAACTCGCCCTCTGCATCTGTCCGAACCTCTCAGAAAGATTGGGCGCTGCCGCAACAGGCGACGCAGCCATTGCTGGGTTAGAAGTATTACCAGCAGCGAGCAACATCTCAAACCTGTTTCTGAGGTGTAGGGGACTGCCTTATGGCCAATTCCCGGTTTCGCCCTCTACCTGGAGCTTCGCGACCCCTGTACAGTTCGCCAATCACTTTCAGGCAACTTTCATCAGAGACGTAGCAGTAGGCATCAGAGCTACCCCAGCATTCGCCTCAGGTGCACGGCAGACTCTGCAGCCCAGTGCAGCAGCCTGACGACTGTTGACTGGGGCCAACACGGCTTACAGACAGCAGCCAAGTCTTCTCGAATCTGCACACAACAAGTACGGCCCCTCTCCACCTCTGCCAAGTTTCTTAAAATTACTGTATGTAGCAAAACACACGAGAACGCAGTCCTTGAAAACAGAAACACAAACGAAATGTAAGAAATTTGACCCTTAATAAAAATCTAGAAAAGGTAGATTATTCTACTTAGAGGTCGTTAAGGTGTGTCATTGGCAGCAGCTAGAACTACACAGGCTAACTAGATGAAGCAGCGATCTCTGACTTGTTTTGAAATTTAGAAATCAAGAACAGAAGCACAAAAGAAATTCTCTAATAATGAAAATGCAGAACTTTTTTTTAAGTGTGACACCAACACAGCAGGTACCGGTATATGTGGTAAAGCATGTGTTCCGTTCAATGCTTCGCCGCTTTGTCTCTTGCCAGCGAGCTAAGGCGAGGAGACAAAAAATGTTCAAATGTTTGTACAGTTTAAGGGACTTAATTGCGGGTCATCAGCCCCAAAACGTACAAACTACTGATGAGGAACTAATACTAAGGACGGCACAAATATCCATGCCCGAGGGGGGATTCGAACCCCCAACCGTAGTGGCCATGCAGAACGTGACTGGCACGCCGCAGACCGCTTTTTTTTTTTTTTTTTTCTTCTTTTTTTGGTTCTTCAGGTAGATCTGTGATCTGCAGTCGATTTTATTGGTCGTACTTGGTCGTTCGTTGAATGGTTGGCTCAGCTTTTTTGTTACAGAGGACGTTCAGCCCTCTGACCGGGCGCGCTGAGCCACGGTGCTCGGTAAACCGCCTGTCCACTGCGGACGGCGAGGAGACAACTGATGTAGCTGGTAGTGCCGGCAGTCCATCAACAGATGGCAGCTCCTTCGTTGCAGTTGTGAGCGGTTGCCTTTGGAGCGCAGGGATGGGCTAAATGGGGCAGATGCAATGGTAGATCCATTTGCTGAACTTATTTGTGTATGCGTAACTAGGTGACGGTGTCACACGACCTTGTACTCACGATCAGCATATACCAAGTGTTCCTCCAAGTAGTGGGCATGCTCCCTAGAAATAATGAATATAGAGAAAAAACAGCTGTTTTATGATTTAATGCCAACAACAAATAAGCTTGATCTCAGTACAGTAAAAGGGGGCTTCAGTGCAAATTATCCTCTGAATATCAGCAGCAAAATTGATACAAAATTTCTTGGGGTGTCTACTTAAAATCACTTAATCACTTATCTTTACATCCCCCCACCCCATCTAAAAAAAAAAAAAATCCAGATTGCCCAGAATGTTGTGTCAGGAATGAATGCATGCTTGATCAACGAGAGGAAGCGTCAATATAGCTGGCATGAAGTCTTACCACCCAAGTGCTCTTCGAACAAAATGTGTTGAACTGCCTCTTCGGGAGAGGGATAGTCGAATCATAAGTATCTGTCTTGCACTGGTGCTCGTGTGTCGCAGCTGGTGCAGACATCATGGGCCAAACACGCGAGGCCATGAACGGAGTAGAACTAACCGTGACAAATGGCGTTGCGGTGAGCGCAGCAGTCGAAGCGGCCACAGACTTTGTGGTAAGTGCAGGTGTCGCAGTAGACACGAGCATTGGGGGAGGTGTGGGCATCGTGGTAGAGGTGGGCATCGGGAACCAAATGTGCGAGGCGGGAATGGGTGTCGCCATCAACAGTAAATCACCATGTCTGTAAACTGGTACAGTGGCAGCTACTTGAGTGTAAGTAAAAGTGTGCACATTCTAACGTCCATCACCTCTTTTCAGAATGACTCAAACTGAGCCCTAATATATTCCTGAATCACGGAAATGTTTATTAGTTCACAGTCAATAACAAAGTCATTCCACTGTAGGTGAAGTTGAACTTATATGCTGGCTGAAGTCCATTGCGTTGTGAGTTATCTTCGGCATTCACTAAAGAATTTGATTTTACAGGATCTTTTCGTAAAGTAAAACCATCTCAGTTGATATGGAAACGATTTTATTTCCACTTAAACATTGTACAATAAAAAAAAGGCAGCAGCAAGCCAACACAGCTGCTTACAGGTTTCTAGCCACTCACAAACTCTATAACCGACTAACAAACAATGGTTTCTCTCAAACATCTTTCTACATGACTGCGTAATAAGATTGATGACAAAGTTTTGTAATTCACAATTAAACAGTATTCTTTTACATTAAATATGCCAAAATACAGAAATTAAAATATTACATTTAAGCTTTGACTATTTATGTCAATGTATGTACTTGTTTCATGATATTTGTATTTAAATGTGGTACACAAATTTAACGTCATCCTTTTGACTAGTATTTACAGTCGTCAAATTATTTACATTATGTGTGTTTTCGTAATGCACACATATTTCTTTTGCCAATATTGTGTAGGCGTATTATTATTGTGACATGGAATTTTAATGAGTTTCAGTTTGCGGTCAAATTATTTATTAATACGGATTTGTATATGGTTGTCATAGTTTTGTTAATTTCGAAGATAGTTTCTTAGTACCAAACGGATTATTAGTTTTAGTGCATGAAAAATTATCAGTATTTAATTTAGGATCTAGTGATATATAAAACATGGTCTGCTCTAATTTATTTAAACAAAAGGTATATATGAAATCATGTTGTGCAATAGTTATAACATGTAGTATTGTTGTTTTCATACAAATTAGTATCTATATAGGTTCAGCAATTTCCGAAACTAAGTGTAATGCATTTCTAGTGTTTGCAGCTATTATTTACGAAAGTATTAAAAACTGAAAATTACGTAAAAGGTCAGCCAAAGTTATATTTAAATCAACGTACTATTTCTTAAAAGCGTTTTACTAATAGTGCTAATAGAATTTCAAACAGAAGGCGAAAAAGTAAAATATCATATGTCCGGTAATGAAGTTTTACTTGAGGTATCAGATATTTCGTGTTTCTATGTTGGCAACTGATTTGTAGGAGTTCGCAACATAGCAGAAACGTTACAACATGTCAAACCTGGGTATCAAATATTCCAGTGATGCACCATCCAACTCAGGGAAAGGCTGGTTTGATTCCGAATTCACTTCTGTAGGTGCGTAGCCAGTGGCTTGGCCTGCTGGTAATATGGCTGCTGGGCGAGACTGCTTTCGAAAATTTCAGATCATTGTGCTGGAGTAACTTGTTGTGGCACCATTTGAACAGTGAAACTGTGTCAGCATCACACTGAAATAACTGTCCGAAGTTGATAATTGTGTAGAAGCACTCAGTTAAAGATTTGTCGAGGAGACTGACATCAATGTTGCCAGTCACATTGTTTGCATCATTCTGAATCAAACAGATTCGAATGAAAACAGTGCAAAACAAACAAAAATTCTCGTTGTGGTGGCGACTGTCATTATTTAGCCGATTATAGAAATAATACAAGAAATTGCAGCTAAAATACTCACTTCATTAAGGGACGAACTGATACATGCAACACTTGAAAGCCAACTCAACTGTAATGATCAGAACGTGTTACAGAATTAATCAAAGGTGTTGACCATGGACACACTTCTCTCGACCGCGTTCAGTGGCCTCAACTGGCTTGCACATACGTTGACTTACCACCTCACAACCATAACCAAATTAACATCAACCTCAGCACAGCCATGTTATTTTGCTTTCATGTTCATTGACTTCATCAATTCACAACCTGAATGTCATCTTCCAACCTAGCCTTGACCTGTGTCACAGCTGCATGTTTTTCTTTCTTTTTTTTTCTTTTATTAAATTTTCTTTCCTTTCACTCTTGTTTGCTTCACCAACCAACAACCAAACTGTGGAAAGACACGCCAAAATTATAATCTTATAGCAGCCATTAATATTACTACGTTTCAGGTCAAAGATGATGTCCATATGTGGATCCAATAATTATGTTGGTCAAGTTTAGGCTTGTACTCCACACAAAAGTCACATATTCTCCATCAAGTAATGAGTATTTCTAGCCATTGTGAACATTAAGCATGTTTGTGATGGATTATTTAGTGACTTCTGTTGTGAGCAGTCATCTCTATATAACCTGGATGTGTAACTCTGGTGTCTGAGCAGAGAACCGTAGCGGGCTTACTGTTTTATATGTCTTGCAAATGATTTGATGTTGCCTGTCATGTTGTAATCAAAAGAATTTCCATCAGTTAGCATTGCTTCATTGTCTCTTGTTTTGAAATTTATGTCAACATGCAATGTAACGGGCTGGTATCGGAGTGCATTCAAAACGTTTTTCTTTAGGTTTGTTGTAATATTTCATACTAGCGATATTATAATTGTGCAAGAAACAGAATATGAACGTCTTTTGGTGCCAAGTTCAGACATTTTTAGTTCCTCATCAAAGTCGTATAAGATCAATGTTCAAATGTTTGTACAGCTTATGGGACTTAACTACGGGGTCATCAGTCCCTAAACTTACAAACTACTTATAAACTAGCTTACACTAAAGACGGCACAAACATCAATGCCCAAGGGGGGATTCGAACCCCCGACCGCAGCAGCCGCGCAGACCGTGACTGGCACGCCGCAGACCGCTATTTTAGCTATTTGTTGGGGGGTCCTGTCCAGCGTCTCCAGAGAACACCGACGGCTGTCTAATGTGCAGCTGGCTTACCGCTGGTTTCGTGTCCATGGTTCTTCTGATGATACGGACTTTCGGAAGGATGTACTCGGTATATCCCTTGTATTCCGGTTCTAGTCCGTGTAAGCGACGGCTTTTACGTTGCCTAATCGGAGCCACGGAGATGCAGCTGTTGTAGAGAATACCTGGCGCATCCACCAAACAATATCGCGTTGAGATGGAATCAGACTTGACTTCGAAGGTAGGATTATCGCTGAACACGGCACTTATACTGAAAGCAGGTTTATTGCGAAATGAAACGCACACAAAGCACTAACTGCCTCTTGGGCTGAGTGCTCTTCTATTTATACACAGACAGAATGTACCAGAAATTAGAAGAATAGTTAACATAAGAAACATGTAGAAATTACAAGTGAACATAAGAAAGATGTAGAACATTCTGGAAATGTTAATTACAAAGAAATAAATTTTTGCCGGTGGGCGGGATTGAACCGGCGACCTTCAGTGCCGAAATCGGTGACGCTATCCCCCACCCCTTTTTTTTTTTTTTTTTTTTTTTTTCGGGCTTCCCAACTTTCCTTCTAACCCATCCTTTCGCTCTCCATGAATTGCCTTCTCGGCCTGGTTTCCATGCCGTTTTCTGTGATGTCATCGCTGGACGTCGGAAGGGAACAGTCGCATTTACGTGTTTGCTTTGAGTGTGTCTTCTCGAAGAAACATGGGCTTCCGGTATATGCTGGATCGTGTTAATTTCTTATTATCAGTTACTCAATTTGACTTCACGTGTATGTCTTCTCGCTACTCAGAGCGCTGTACTGCTTACTGCTCCACACTCCCGTTCACGTTGAACCAACCGACGAGGAAGATATCTTCCAAACTAAAGTATATAGGATTCCTTTACCTCTTCATTTTAAGGAAACCGGAGTGGTTTTATGCATCGAAAATAACTGTGTAACTAAATGATAAAAGTCTATTCCTACAAATAAAGAGCAATACTCCTGCTACTTTAAATTAAACAAAAGTGATGAACAAAAACTATTCGATGCACAATATTTTCCTTGGAATGTATGTCCAACAAAACCCTTCTTCCAGCGGGATACGTAAGAGAACAATAGTTTATCATGCTCATGTGTAGTCTAAAATGTAATCTTCATTTATTCGTTGGTCACCTTATTTAAAGAACTGTAGGTAAATAGCCTCCCATCATCTCTTTCCATTTCCGGAGTTTAGAGTATTTTGAGTACTCTTGCAAGATATCATGTTGAAATTCCAGTAGGGACTTCCTCTCATTGCCCAGGCAGCAATCGATGAACTTGCCCATCAACCAGTAGGTGGACATCCTTTTTTGGTCTGGATACGGCCACCTGGTAGGCGCTAACAGTTCTTCTACAGTTACGTTACTTTCTGATGTACGGTTCATAACTGCTATCTTGTGCCGTACCCATTGCCATACGTCGTTAGCAGCACCGCAAGTGAACCGATGTAGTGTGGTGTCGGTCTGCTGGCAGTCCAGGCATTTGTCAGTGTTTGACTTGTCGATCCTGCAGATGCGCTCATTTGTGCTTATGATGTTGTGAACTGCGCAGTACCACGTAGCCCGTACATGTGATGACGAGGTCTTCAAATGTATATTTTTCCACACTCTATTCCAGGCGATTGTGGGATTGTTCATTTGTACTATCTTCTGTCAGCACTTTGTATATTTCCTTGGTAGTATAGTTTCTTACTCTTTCTTGAATATAACTGTTGTCAAGTACGTATTGTTGAACATGTCGCAGCTTGTAATTGATGTGTCCGACCATAACTGGCGCCCTTCTGTCAGGTGGAGTCACTGCATTTACTATGTACGCTGTAAGATTGCCGTCTCCACTAGCTAGGGCCTTACCAGTTCTAGATATAAGCAGCGCTTTGCATTTCTTCTTGACGTTGGTGAGTCCCAGGCCGCCTTTTGCTTCAGGGAGGGTCGCCGTGGAATAGGCTACCCTAAGGAGGCTACCCCGCCATATAAACCACGCAAGCGCGGATTCAATACGTGCCCCGATTGTTGCAGGCAAGGTAGTATGCTCGCGAGGTAGTACATTTTGGGCAATATCACAAGATTAATCAACATGGTTTTCTGAAATATATTTAAGGAGCTCGTAAGCTGTTGAGCCTCATTTTCCAGTTCCAAGCTGCCGTCTTGACAGGGCAATTATTGTAACTGATCCCAAGTAATAGGATTACGTCGCTTAGTTCGAAGGGGCCAGTTCCGACGAATTCTATCCCTTTCCCCAGCTGCAGAATATGAGATTTGCGTAGATTGATTTGCGCTCCAGAACAAGAGCTATACGTCCCGATCATCTCTCGGATTGTAGTGAGGTCAGAGGGGTTACTCATATACACAACCAGGTATTTATGGTCTCCAATTTCAAGACCCGGCAGCTGTACGTACAGGGTTCGTAGGAATGGCTCAATTGATATGGCGAAAAGCATCATTGAGAGGTGGCAACCTAGTCTCACCGAAGTTAGAATAGGTACTTTTGCTGTACAATGTCCATTCACAAGAATTCGGGAAGCTGCACCAGTATACAGTCACCGGATAATATTTATGAAATACGGCCGCATACCCATCTTGGACATCACCTGAAAGAGGTACTCATGTCGAACCCTGTCAAATGCTTTGTCCATATCTAACGACAAGATGGCCGCTCTACAGTTGGATGCCGCGGTGACGGCCGTGATATCGCGGTATTCCTCGAGCGCTTGCTGTATAGATCTTCTAGGGTCGGCGCACGACTGATAGGGACTGATGATACGAGCAGCAACAGCTTTCAGTGTTTGAAGCAAAACCCGAGCAACTATCTTGAGATCCGCGTTTAGCAGTGAAATAGGGCGCATATTTCGCAATTCTTTCGTTCCACACTTTTTAGGGACCAACACTATGATGCCCTCTAAAAACTCACTTGGAACCACATCAACATTACGTAGTTCGTTAAAAATTTCCGTCAGTTTACCGCCAAATAAGGACCAATACTTTACATAAAATTCAACAGGCAAACCGTCGGGTCCAGGGGATTTGTTCCGCGGGCTGGCTTTCAAAGCGTCGAAGATTTCCTCTTCTGTGAATTGTGCTTCCAGATCAACATTTTCTTCATCCGTCACCGTTGGTGGAATAACATTCAAAAACGCTTCACATATTGTGATGCCAGAAGTGTCACTCGAAGCATACAATTTAGCGTAATAGTCCTGGACAAACATTAAGATCTCACGTTGAGAAGTGATCTGTCTGCCGTCGTCTGCGATGAGAGTACTGATATGTTGACGCCGTCCCCTCTTGACTTCCGGCAGGAGATGGAAGTGCTGGTTTTTCGTCCTCAATTCCACAGTTATCCCTCGATCGCATTTTCATGCATTCCAATTGTTGGCGTTTTAAGTCGGTCATTTTGGCCTTGAGTCTCGACGGTAGGGCGAGACACATTGACTTCATCGGCATGTAAGTCGCGTAAGCACCGAAAGTAAAATTCCATAGTGGGTCTTTCCCACTGCTTCTTTTCGAATGAGTAGCTCTTGAGGAATGATCGAAGTTTGGGTTTCACATGTGTGACCCACCATTCGAGCTTGGATCTATATCGATGTGAGTTCCTCAGACACAGTTCCCAGACTCGCTGTAATTCCGTTGCACTGTCCATTAAATGTGCGGTGTTAAATTTCCACACACCTCTACCTTGATATGTCTTCTGTCTGGCCATGTTAATATTTGCTAAAACTGCCAGATGGTTAGAAAAACTGGCTGGTCAGGTTTCGACACTGAGTATTCTCTGGGTCAGACTAGATATATTCTATCAATCCGACTCTTCGAGTGGCTGGTGATAAATGTGAACCCTGCGTTCGCACGTGGATGGTTGTGCCAGATGCCAGTAAGGTGCAATCCTTCCACCAAATCTCCCAGTTGAATACATATATTGGGATTCGGCATCTGATCGTTTGCGGAAATGACACAGTTAAAATCACCGGCTAGTATGGTGTTTGCGGTCGCAGGATTTATTAACTCAATTATACTTTCTTGGAAGAAATGTATCCTAGCCTGTCTGGCATTGGAACCCGAAGGTGCATAGATGTTAATGATCTGTGCTGTGTCTGTTTCCACTGATATTCCTCGTCCAGTCGCTAGCTTTCTCACGTTCCGCGGTATAAAGTCGTTTTTCAATAATGTGGCAGTACCACTTTCAGTGCCCCGGTTGAGAATTGCACTGTATCCCACGATCTGTTCAACCCTGTCTGTACACACTTCTTGAAGCAGGACAACGTCTGTGTCAAAAGCGTAGATAAAATCACGTAAGCACTCTACTTTTGTTTGGCTTACGATTCGGTTGATGTTGACGGTGGCTATACTGTATGATTGTAGAGGAATATTAGCTGTCATTGCAATAAGATGAAGTGTTCCTATTAATAAAAGTTGTCTTGCATGTCGGAATCAGTCCTGTCAGCCCCCGTGACGGCACTTTGTATCGCCGACGAACGACTGGCGTTCCTGTCCACGTGACAATGCATGCTGTTAAATGAGGACGCAGATGTGTTGACGCCGTTGGCAGGAGGAACTGCATCATGACTATCATGGTGTACTACATCCATCGGTGATTCCTAGTATTATCCCTGTCGTCAGACGCGGTAGTCGCTGTATGTGCATCCAGAGATGCATGGCGTTCTGTTTGCTTGGTTTTATTTTCTTTCATTCCTAGTCCCTTTTCGTTCGGAGCTTCTGGCATTTCTTGATCCGAAGCGCCGCTGTCTTCATCATCTCCCCAAGCTGGCATTTGGGTGGTTCTACGTGTGCACTCTGTTCCCGTCGATGCTTCAGCAGGTTCGTAACCTGTATCGTCTGCAACCTGCAAAATATCAGCGGCCGTTGCTTTCCGCCCAACTTGTTCCGTCACTTCGTCCGTCAATTTCGTCGTCCGTGATTTTTTGACTGTTTGCAGACTTCTTGGCCTGCGGTTGTCACGCCCTGTAATTTTTGTCGGACTTGTTTGGCCTTTTCCCGTAGGGTGGGCGCCGTTTTGTCCACTCCTTGATGGGCGATACGTCTCTTTTTGGTGTCTTTTGAATAGTTTTCAGCTATCTCTTGAACTGACGGTGATGACAAATTGTTGTCGGCCGGCTGAGAGACAGTGGTGTGTGCGAGGGGCAAGCCCTCATTCCGTGGACGGTTCCGTGCTGGCTCCGTACTACTGCTCTGTCCCTGTTCAGCAGAATGTTCAGGATGTGCATCTCCGACGGGTTCGTCTACTTGAACGGTTTCCATGCGTGCGTCTTATCGGCGTTACTAATAGTGTCTTGGAGAGGCTCGGTGTTACTAATAGTGTCATGGAGAGGCGCGTCTGTCGTTGCTTCCGTGATTCCGCGAGCTGCCGCTGCATAAGTCGGGGAAACTGCGTCATAGCGGGTTGTGCTACTGTCTCGCCTCGCGACAGTTGCGTCACTCGGCGTTGTAAACACCGAGCGCGCACGTGGCCGGTGGCACCACATCCAAAACACGTTCGCGGCTGGCCCTCTTACATCACTATAGCCCTGTATCCACAGACGGTTATATATGACGGAATGTGTTTAATTATCTCAATTCTGACCTGTCTTACGCCGTTTAAAACTTGAAATTTATGAGCAGATGACCACTTTTCAGCTACATTGCTAAGTACACTGCCGTACGGTCTCAAAACAGCGTTAATTTCCTCGTCTGTGATTTCGAACGGCAGTTCAAATATGCGAATAGTTCTCGTTCCAAGTCCTGCATGCGTAACTTGAACGTCACCGATACTTCCGTCAGGGTGTTTAAACTTGAATTTGTCGCGTATAATTCGACAATTTGGTCACATTTGGTAGGATTACGCAACTTCAAATACACAGTGCTGCTACTAATCGAGAGATGTATTCCTATAACGTCGTCACTAGTTAACTGCAATTTTTCCATCAAAAAGTCTTCTACATCAAATGATTTCGGTCGCGGAAGGGTATTATCAAATGAGATCTACAAAGTGTCTTTCCTTTTAGGTTCCATTGTGGTTACGACTACTACAGTGAATAACTTTAATATTCGGACACTGTGACATTTAATCTTGGAACACCATAACTTTCTTTATAACAAAACAAACAAAACTTATAACCAATTATTACATTACGTGATGTGTCTTGTAAGTAATCATATAAATTTTATTGAGATAACTTGCATAACTTCCTTAATAATGCAATTTAAATACAACTGGGTCCTATATTCACGTTACTTTAATATTCGGACACTTTGCAGAACTAAGTATTTCGAGACAAGATTTTATGGAAAATAAATGTTTCAGTATCATGTTGGGTAGCCATTCTGATTTATCACTTCTTTCAAACGCTACGGCATACTGCTAATGATACTTTTTAAATAGCCTGCACGTAGACTGTCCCATTCTTCTTTCGATCGAAGCTTCAGACTTTCTTTGGAAGATATTGGTGTACTTCTAATACATCGCTTCACTTCTCCCCACACATTCTCATTCGGGTTGAGATCTGATGACTGAGGTGGTGGTGGTAGGACTTTGGGGCAGTTGTACAACAAATATTCCTGCATAATGCGAGCCTTATGTTTCGGGTCATTGTCCTGGTAAAATTTGAAGGTGTTTGATATCCCCATGGTTTCAGCACTTTTTCGTAAATTGTTCTTTAATATGTTCAAATAGACATATTTGTCCATAGTATTGTCGATGAACACCAATTCGCCCGGTCCAAATGTCGACCCCCAGACAAGGACGCTGCCACCTCCATGCTTTACAGTGGGTTTAATATTTGTGACTGTAAATTCCTCTTTCTTCTTCCGCCACATCATGCTTCGTCCGTCCGACCCACAGACGTTAAATTTATTTTCGTGACGTCATTCTAGCAAATTGCATCCTTCGTAATAAACTCCCTATCAAAGTCCAATCTTTTCTGTCCATTCTGTTGAGTCACACAAGGTTTCTTCCGAGCCACTCTTCCATTGTATCCACTTTCTTTCAATGCTCTGCGAATCGTTTGAGGATGTACCTTCTTGCCAGTCTCGTTTAGAGGCTCACGTGCTAATCCCGTTGCACTGAGTGTAGGATCCTTCTTTATTTTTCGTATTAACTTCCTCTTGTCACGAGCATCCAACTTCTGTGGCTGGCCCATTTGTGGTATGGAGTCTACACGGTCCTCGTTTTTGAAACGCCTGACAATATCTGCCACAGTACTTTTACTCATGTTGAGCATGGCAGCAGTTTGTCGATATGATTTTCCTTTCGCATTGTGAAAAATCACAATTTGTCGTATCTCAAAGTTGGTATTATCTTTGCGTGGCATCGTACCGTCTGGACAGTCGACCGCGCTTGTGAACACACACCTGCCTTCATACTAGAAGCAGGCCTACTCACCCCGGCGTGAACGGTGACAAGTGCGACACTGCCATCTGTCCGGATATTAAAGTAACGTGACCATCGAGGAGTGGTTTATTTTAATCGCATTCTTTAACAACTGTTTTACTTTATGCAAACAACGTACATACTGTTATTTACAAGACATGCACCTTCATATAATATTTGGTTATGTTATATTTTTGTTTGTTCCGAATGCAGTTATAACGCAGCAAACTAAAAATATCTTGGTGTCCGAATATTAAAGTTATTCACTGTATGTGTTCTTTATGAAACAAGAGTGCAACGCGCTACGGCGTTAAACTCACCAACAGCGCCCGGACACCAGCCGCGAGGCGTAAACACCACGCTTCCGCTCGCTACGGCCAATCGGCCGCAACTGCATTCTGGAAATGTTAATTACAAAGAAATAAATTTTTGCCGTTGGACGGGATTTAACCGGCGACCTTCAGTGCCGCAATCGGTGGCGCTATCCCTTGCGCCAAGCCGGCTGTCTGTGAACGTGCGGTCTCGCGGCAATATAAATAAAACTATTTCTGCTATACTATGCACTAGTTTTGTGCCAAGACAACTAATTTCACTTTCGGCACTGGCAAGAACCTGGTCTTTCTCTAGTCCTAATGATTTAGACATTATTTCCCTAAACACATGACGCTGTTGCTTCAACGTGTGACGCATTTGTTTTTTTACTGGACATAAATTAACGCCACATTTTTATATACACCACCTGTTGTATATGTTCAGTGGTCTCGTAGATCTTGTAGCTCGCCTGCCGTTAACACATTACAAAATTATGTTATGACGTCGGGTTCTTGGCTTTTCAGGAAACTACATTTGTGACACTTTCATTTAATTTTTAAGTATTTTTATTCATCCATTTCTGATAAAGCAATTTCACAACACAAAGACTGCCATAACACTCCCGTCTACTTCAAACTCACTACAGAGACTCACTGACTCAGTTCGCGGCAATTTGCGCGTATAAATACACTATAATTTTTCTAGAACCTTCTAGAACACGGAAGTACAACATTTAAGTATTTAACAGTTTGTTCAATAAACATTAATGACTCCTGCTTTACGCAAAAATACATAAAAGTATGACAGATGTAATAATAAGTTTTTTACATCAAAATAAACAGTAGAAAATATCGTAAGTAAACAACAATTAGTGCAGTGTTAATATATTTTTACATTGATAATACGACTTTCAATACTTAATTAATTTAGTTTGTTAGAAGACCCTAGTAATGCAAATTATAATGATTAAAATAACTTGACAGAAGCGCTGTAAAATGCTTATTTAATATAAACATGAAATGTTAGGTTACAATACTACGACCAATTATGGTATCGAATACTTCAGTTATTTAAACAAATGGAATCCTCCTGCCTAAATATATTACAAACGCTACCATGGAAGGTTACTTCCCTGTTCTTGTCAATTTGACTGTTGATCCACCTCTAATGATCTTGGCTCCTTGGGTGCTAAACTCTACTTTATTCTTTCCTTGTTGTCAGAGCTTCCTGTCTGTCGCCCATTATGACAAAAAGAAAAACACACATGACGTATAAGAGTTTCAATATTCAGTACCTGCAATACTTTTCCTGGCAAAGCTAGAATCGTCAGCCTTTGTGACATCTTAGAATAGCGAACATGGACTCACAAAAAATGCAGTAGGGCTATGTTTTACAAAGGTTAAAAGTAGTTTACAACATACTAAGAGCAGTATAAATTCATAGTACGCTATTTCATTTCGCCTGGTGTTAACGTTCAGGATATTCGGGCCTGCCGGTATATCAGTTTTCTCGCTTAAGTTATCTGTTCAACAACTTCGGATATCAATTTTCACGGTACTAAAACTTTTGCGATACGCGACTTAAGCGGAAAGCTCTGACAATGTCAGAGCAGTTGTTATTGATCTTAAGAGCATTAACATATTCCGACCGCATACACCATGCAAAGAAGCGCAGTGGTAAAACACTGGACTCGCATTTGGAAGGACGGTGGTTCAAATCCACCTCCGACCATCCAGATTTACGTTTTCGTAAATGTTTTTTCAAATGTTTGTAGAACTTATGGGACTTAACTACGGGGTCATCAGTCCCTAAGCTTACAAACTACTTATGAATTACCTAAGACTAAGGACGGCACAAATATCCATGCCCGAGAGGCGATTCGAACCCCCGACCGTAGTGGCCGTGCAGACCGTGACTGAAGCGCCTCAGTCCCCTCGACCACCGCGGCCGGCCCTTACGTTTTCGTGATTTCCCTAAATCACTCCAGGCAAATGCCGGGATGGTTCCTTTAAAAAAGCACGGCCGATTTCCTTCCTCATCCTTACCCAAAGATCCGAAAGTGAGCTGCACCTCTGATTACCACGCTGCCGACAGGGCGTTAAACATTGAGCATCCTTCCTTCCTGACCACATACATCTTCCTCATGTCTACATCTACACTCATATTCAACAAATCACTGTGAAGTGCGTGGCAGAGGTGGAAGACGGTGCTTTTCATTGAAATTCTTCCCGTTCCCTTCATATATGAGGCGAGGGAAGAATGACTTTTAAAAGCACCTTCAGATACTGTACTCGTAATTAATCATCTTCACGCTCTTGGTTGTAGCGATGCAGCATATTCTGTAGAGTATAATAAATCCACCATTTAAAGCCAGTTCTTAAAGTTTCTAAGCAGGTTTTATGCAAGTGCTTGCCAGTCCAGTTTCTTCGGCATCTCCGTGACGTTCTCCCAGGGGTCAAACTAACATTTCCAATCAATAATAACAACTTTACATCTACTAATGTTTGACTGAGGTTATGTTGACCGAGGCTCAAGCTAACTGCCTGACGTCTGTCATCTGTTTCTTACGACCGCTACTTACCGTTGTCTCCACCTATCGGCAAACGGCTTCCATTAGGTTTGCGTGGTGGAAGTCATTCTGTTCGAGATTACCTTGTTGAACTCAGAATTTTTTTCAGATTCTACAACAAATGATGTTAATTACGGCGTCTCCAGCCACATCTTGGGCATAACAACTGTGAACTGTGGAGGGCAGCGCATGACCTGTGTACGATACGGAGACCTAAATAAGACGTTCATTTGCAGCCTTAGGGTCAACATCTGGAAAATTCCATGAACTCAATAGTTTTTCGTCTATAGGACCATTTTCGGACGCTCGTCCGACGCTACTACATGAAGTCGAGATAGACTCAGTATAAACAAATATGGACCCTGGCCGAGAGACCCACTAGCTGTGTAAGTAGTCCTAAATAGCAGAACACTAAAAAGGATAACCGCGAAGTGCACAAATGTCGAAATCGCTTGGGAGACAAAACATGAAGTGCTGCAAAATCCATCACCCCCAGAGAGTGAAGAACCGGCAGCAAGTCTTGGCACCAGTTTCCAGTGGGACTAAGCAATAGCAGCGGCCTTCTGAAGACGCTGAAATATCCAATATTAACTTTACGATCAGGCAGCAACGATGAGGAAACTAACAAAAATTATTATGTTTGAGAAATCCTATTGAATGGTAATTTTGTGTACAGCGATGCAGACTCCGTGGGTACTCTAGTGCTGGTACAGCCACCACGCTCAGCACCCACACAAAATAAGGGAGGAAAACAAAGTAGCATAAGCAAATTGGTGAAAATTCAAAGCTGTCAGTTACGCATATTTTGCCTCCGCAGTGTTGCAAGCACGACCCAAGCAGTGCCCCAAGAAGCACTCGCTGCAGCAGCTTGGAGCCCGTTCGGCGGGTGTGATGGAGGCGGCGAAACCACTGCCCCTGGCCGCATGATGTCGTAACCGATGTAGCAATTCGAGTTCATTGACAACCATGGTAATTGACGGTAAGTCATCGAGTAAAACAAAAGTGATATCTGGCGTTCCACAGGGAAGCGTTATAGGTCCCCTACTCTTCCTCGTGTTTATAAACGATTTAGGAGACAATCTGAATAGCTCCCTTAGACTGTTCGCGGATGATGCTGTCGTTTATCGGTTAGTGAAGTCAGCAGAGGATCAAAAGCAAGTGTAAAGCGATTTAGACAAAATTTCTACATGGTGCGAAAATTGGCAATTGACACTAAATAAAGAAAAGTGTGAAGTAATACACATGACCACTAAAAGAAATCCGCTGAACTTCAATTACACGATAAATCAGTCAAACCTTAAGGTCGTAAATTCTACCAAATACCTAGGAGTTACAATTACGAACAACTTTGACTGGAGAGAACACATAGAAAATATTGTGGGGAAGGCGAACCAAAGGTTACGTTTCATCGGCAGAACGCTTCGAAGATGCACCAGCTCCACCAAAGAGACTGCCTACATCACACTTGTGCGTCCTCTCCTGGAGTACTGTTGCCCCTTGTGGGACCCTCACCAGGTGGGACTGACGGAAGATATTGAGAAGGTTCAGAGAAGGGCAGCTCGTTTTGTTTTATCACGTTACGGGGGGGGGGGGGGGGAAGCGTCACGGAAATGTTGCACGAATTGGGGTGGAAATCATTAAAAGAAAGACGTTATTCATTGCGGCGTGATCTGTTTGCGTAGTTTCAATCACCGACTTTTACTTCTGAATGTGAAAATATTTTGCTAGCACCCACCTACTTAGGGGGA
Source organism: Locusta migratoria (assembly GCA_026315105.1). Taxonomy (NCBI): domain Eukaryota; kingdom Metazoa; phylum Arthropoda; class Insecta; order Orthoptera; family Acrididae; genus Locusta; species Locusta migratoria. The sequence continues at coordinate 479,349,794 of CM048744.1, read as the reverse complement.
CATGACCATCCCAATAAAATAAGATAAATCAGATCGAAAACGGAACGATTTAGGTGAGAATGGAACGGTAGAGAAAAGTTATGAAAGTGGTTAATGAACCCTCTGCCAGGCACTTAAATGTGATTTGCAGAGTATCTATGTAGATGTAGATGGTTAGTTGTGGAAGCACTATTAATTCTGTTCATTGAGATGGATTGATATCCGCACTGTCTTGTATGTTAAGTAATTTAATTCTGCTAACAAATACAACATAGGGCCATTCTATACGAGCGGTAAAATCGCGACGTTGACAACGCCGCGCTAACGTCGGGTGACTGGAGCAATGGCACTACAATGAGACAAACTATACGAGCGTTTTCGACCTCGGTGTTTCGGCGTTAGCCCGGTGTTGATCGCTAGCGACGCGGCCGGAGGAGTAAAAGCGCGGCGACAGTAACGTTGGTACCCTACTATACGAGGAGTTAGAATCGCGCAGAGACTGAGCTTGTGGCAGTGAAGTTGTTATTTGTCGCTCGTCAGTGTGTTTGATACGGAGAAATTTTTTTATAATAAATTGAGAAGCAGTCTGCCATTTATGAAGTCGGATCGAAGGACTACAGCGATAAACAATTGAAGGCGAAGTGCTGGAAGTCAAGCACCCAAATTGGAGTGTGATGAGTGCTGCTGATAAGGATAAAGGAGGTATGTAACAACTATACGAAAACTAACTCTCCATTTTGTGGACACCAAGAGAATTTTGATGATAGTACATATCAATACAAATATTATGTAAACAGTAATTTTTTTTTCCAAATCACATGCTTTCATTCCAACCTTGTTGGTCTATGTTGCTGAAAATCTTACTAGTATTTATGGCAGGGCACTGTATTTCACAACGTCAAGACGTACTGTAGCACAATCTCATGGTCGTTTATTTCTTTTTTAATTAGGTTTTTTAAATTATTTTCTTAAATCAAGATCACAATACCTACCTTACGAAATATATGTTCAGAAAGTAAACAGTGCAATTAACATAAAAACTAATCATACAAAGCGAAGTAACATGAACAACTGACTTACTTTTATCTAATGATGTACTTACACACAGTTTTATTTCAGGTAAAGAACTAATGAAAAGGTGGAAGTCTCTACGGGACAATTTCGTATGGGAATTCCGTTTATTAAAAAAACCAAGACCGGTGTGCCTGCAACGAAGAAGAATAAATACCTGTACTTTGACCAACTGTCTTTCTTAATTCCACACGTAAAAGGTTGTGAAAATACGGTGCCCAATATTCCGCCACTGGAGAACGAAACTATTTTAGGAAATGAAACAGGAGACCTCCCAGAGGCCTGTGTGACAGCACCTTCAAAACATGGTTCACCTCAAACATTGTCATCCACTGAAAAGCGAGAACTGCAGCAGGACAGGACAACAAAACGTCCAGGTGTAGGCAGGGGGCTAGCCTCGACATCCATTTTTTCATCAGTGTGTCGTTCTTCCTTATATGTTCACATATGGCATTAAGCAGTTCGTCAAAAGAAGCTACCAACATTCTATAATAATGAAAGAATTTCTCTTCGTACATTCGGTGTTGCTGAAACATTAAATGAAACTGCCCTGTTGATAGTCTACTTGCATGCCCCTAGTGTGTACCCCTACGTCTCGCTTTTCTCTTTTTATTACACTTTTCATACATTTGTAATATATATAGGCTGGCGCTGCCCAATTGGATAGCGTACATTTTGAAACTGTAATGTCGTATAACCAACGCCAACGCCGCAAATACGCGGTGTATAGTATACGCCCAACGCTAACGTCGCGTGAAAACGCAGCGTTTCAAGTCCCTGTATAGTATGCAAATTTAACGCATAGTTTTCAGCGTTAACACCGCTGCGATTTCAGCGCTCGTATAGAATAGCCCATACACGTACAGTAGCGTTACACGCGACTGCACGTAAAACATCACGGGCAGGTAGAAGACGAAGCTCCTAGAGGGCTAGTAGCCGGGCTTAATAATGACAGATAAACAAATGAACTCAAAAGTGAACTCGGTAAAGATGTTTTGACACGCTCCATTCACGAAGCGCCGGTGTCTGCTGAAGGAGTGCAACCAGGTGATGTAATAAAAGGCGCCAAGTGTTTGAGTATTGTGCTTTGTCGCTGTATGAAGGAGCACCATTTCAAAGGTCTCCTGAAAGATATGGAAGCTGAGCATGGGTAGATATGTTAACACAGTACAGTTCGTTGGCTGAGTCACGAAAAAGTTTTTGAATTCTTGTTTGTCATTCATGACGAAATATGTCTCTTTCTCTAAATGAAAGGGGGAAAGAGCATAGTCGAATAGGTTAAAACTAGATATTAACTCTAGTGTTCCTAACCCACACAACTATGCACTTAAACAATTTAATCATTGCAGGGCAAAGAGCATCTAATAATAGAGATTCAGGACCAAACCAAAGCGTTTATGAAAGAGTTTCGTCTGTAATAGAAGCAAATGAGTATCTAAATTGTAACATTCTTCAATCATCTGATTTATTAAAAACTTCGCTAATATTCCCTCGTTTCTCTCCAGATTATTACTTGGGGCACTGTTGGAACAGCCTAGCGGCTAGGTAGTGCTAGCGACACTGTGATGAAAATAAATAAATTAAAAAATAAAAAATAATTAAAAAATAAGCGTAATTGACAGCTTTGAATTTTCCTAACTTTTTATGCTACTTTATTTTCCTTTCTTATTTTTGTGTGGGTGCTGAGCACCCCCAAAGTTATTTCTACTGATAGAGCGACAAATATGACTGGTCCTTTTTCTATGTTGCAATCAAAAGTCAGATAAATTGAGCCACGAGTTCCGTTCGTTCACTGCTTGGCCCATTCTTTGAACCTTGTGACCGAAGAGCTAATAAAAAAAAAAATGACACCAGGGGCAACAACACTGATTTTCGAAAATCGGCGTCCCTGTTTGTGTCTCACTTCTGTTGTACTGCTTGTGCTCTGGTACGATTTGTGTTTTCTTCAAACTACTGAGTATCGTTTCTGTTCGAGATATCTACGGTATATTATGGTAAAAAGACGAGCAAAACTGAGCTTAAAATCCCACTTATAAGCTAATAGGGCAGTGACGGGTGTTGCCATTTAAATAAAGGGAAGCAATTGCAAATGACTGTCTTTTCTGAGAGAATTTTTAAGCAAATTATACGTTAAATTCTTAGTTAAAATACACAAGCTGTCACACTGCTGACAGACCTAACATGGCATCGCAGTGAAAAATACAGGCTGTTCAATATGAACTTTCTAAAACATGATAGATAGTTGTACCAGATCATCGAAAATCGCGACATATTACGAAAAAACGGACAAATACTCGCGAAAAGTAAGAATACAGACATCACTGATTATTTAAGAATGTGTTAAAAACGCGAAGATAAAATTTAAAGAAAGTTAGTAAAAGAAAAATTTCGAACCGTCATCTTTCTGGCATTGACTTAATTGCCTTTAATACACAGTTATGCACTTCAACGATAATTTAGAACGCTTTTGTTACTCTTATTGAATCTTCTCAAACCATTTAACGTCGATGAATCGTTGAGTTACATTTTATTATAAGATATCCTACCAAGGCTGGAGTGGTTTTATTTTTATTTTATTTATTTTATTTTATTTTATTTTTTTTTTAATAAATTTTCGATGAGACAAAAAAGAAGTGTTTGGATGCAGCAGTTTTATGAGTGGAGAATAGGTTTGCACATGCGCAATATGAGGCTCAGGTGCTGGTTAAAATTTCTGGACAGAATTAATTTTGGCACACTGCGGCAGAATAGCCGTGCGCACTAAGACGCCCAGCTGCGGTGCGCACGGCCGTTCGCCGTCGGGGGTTCGAGTCCTACCTCGGGCTTGGGTGTTTGTGTTGGCCATAGCATAAGTTATTTTAAGTTAGATTAAGTAGTTTGTAAGCTTAAGGACTAATGACGCAAGTAGTTATGTCCCTTAGATTTACATACATTTGAATTTTGGCACTTCATTCACCCTCTCCCCCGTAAAGTAACAAAACCGTCCCCTTTCTTTAGACAAACCCGATACCAAAGTAAAGTGAAATATTTGATGCCAGATCCAGAAGATAAAGAAATTCAATCAGTTTATTTTCTAATGTTGTTAAATTGGGATTTTGACAAGTACTGTTTCGTATTTTGCTCATTAACAAAAAATATTTCGATCTAGTGTGAAATGTATTTTCATTTTGCTGGTAGTATACAATCTGAATATATTAGCATTAATAATTTCACTAATTAAGCAATTTAATTAACACCGAAAATGAAAACATTGATTTAAAACACGTTTAACGCTATTTTGTTATAAAAAGTTGGTTGTTTTGTTAAGATTCATTTTTGTAAAGAAATGTCATGAAACACAGAGCCTACTTTATAACTTGAAATGCTGTAAATTAAAATTTTATTATTGTAATTCTGTTAATATGACTTTAAACAATGAGTTAGTCGAATTTCTGATTGTTAAAAGTATGTAAGCCAGTCTGAGAGAAGGATTGGTCGGCAGTTTTTTCGATGAGTTTTCGGGGGTAGATGATGTAACATTTTGTGCAATAAACCTGATTATAACGAAAAATTTGAGTGAGTTGAACCCTTTTTCACACTAATTTTACCACGCAGTTATAGTTTGGATCCGGTATGACTGAAACGGACCACGGCAGCATCGAGCAGAACCAGCAAGACTTAAGTAAGTACTGAGTCAAACCCCAAGCTTTACATACAAGGAACTTTATACCCCTAGTTTGCGAGCGCCTAAGAATTGACTGGAAGAATTAACTTGCAACTGAGAGGAGTTCTTCTGATTTAAATGCAAGTTTTTAGTTGGATTTAGACTTATTTATTTTTATAATTGAAAAAGTTATCACAATGCTGCAAATAGCTGTTATTTATTGGTGTAACATATTAACCATGTGCTTAATTCGGCATTACGGCCATCGTCAGGCTAACTGCTGGTAAACATTTCTCGCATTAAGATAACTACATACAATTTTATTTAATTATTCGTATGTACTTATATCCACTGCACATTGCGGTGTGCTGTTACTAAATTTATTTTGATTATTGCGTATAAATGCAGCCTGATTTTACAAAATGATCTTTATTTTATTGTAACTGTGTTTAAAGTAGTTTATTTTTGTGCCAGATTATGCAATTTTTCTGGTAATTTTGGCCGAGTTATTAGTAACAGATAAACCAGCGATGATTTATGGTTACAGTTTTATTTATCTGTGTAATATAATCTATGATGTAGTGGGGTAATATTTTGTGGTGACTTCTTTAATTATAATTATGTCATTAAAAACATATACACTGATTTAAGCCCAAGAGAAACGAAACTGTTATTTATTTTTATTACTCTCTTGTGGCATTTAGATTCAATATTTATGTTCTTATCCTGATGGTGCTGTGCCATTGACAAATAAGATCAAAATGACAGAGGGGCTGTGAAACTTCTGGGGTTCGTGATAGATGGCAGACTGACTTGGCAATAACACACCTCACAGCTATGTGACAAACTATCACGTGCCATATATCTCCTAAGGAAACTGAAACATGTGATAACCAATCAGTACATGCTAAAAGTGTATTATTCGCTGTTTCATAGCCATGTAAACAATGACCTTTTACTATGGGACCACTTTGCAGGATGCAAGAATATACTTTTACTCAATAAATAAATAAATAAATAAAAATCGTCCAACCGAAGACATGGACACAGCATGCTGATTTTCACACGATTAGGAGTGATCACCATCTTCAGTCAATATGTCTTATCATGCCTGATGTATGTGAGGAAAACATTCTCAAACAGGAGCAACATCCACAATTATGATACACGGAATAAGGCAAACTGACATTCCAAGCTGTCGATTCTCCATGACAAAAGAAAGCTTTCCAGCAGTGGCTTTTAAAATGTTCAAGCATTTAAACATTAAACTCCAGTCCGTAGAAGTGGGTAACTTTCAAAGGAAGATTTCACAATATCTAGGCTAATAAATCACTATACATTATGAGTGAATTATCTGACAGTGAAACCGAAACTGATTGCCTGAACAATGCACCATTAAGGTGAACCAAGTGAACATCTACTTGCTAAAAATTACTTTTCATATGTCATTATGCATTATTAGATAACTATAAAATTTTCTTTGTTGATTTTTCTCTTGTATGTTTGAATAAATTTAACCTTGACGCAGTCTGTCCAGTCTTGAGTAGCTGTGGTAATAAATGGTATTAACAATACAACCAATGATTTCTGTGCATATCTACGCTTTAAAGCAGCTAGTTGATTGCATTGAAAACAAAATGATACTTAGGAACTTATCATATTAAGTTCTGCATTTACATGAGTTACATGAAACAGAGTAAACAATGTGCTATATTAGAATAATTATAGATATTACGTTATACTAAGCAGGTGAGAAGAAGGGGGAAGGGGGAGAGTAGGAGAAGTAAGGGAAAAGGAAACTTGGCAAATATAGGCAAAGGTAAAAGGTGGGTAGAAAAGGGGACGATCATTAACAAGATTAGAAGAAAGTAGATCTAAATTGTTTTCAGTAATAAAATGTGGGAGAAAAGGTTAGATTTTTTAACAAAATCATAAAATTGTGAATACAAATTTTATTCAGTAATAAAATGTGGTAGGGAAGTGGGGACATTATTAACAAGATCAAAAAGTAAACACGACTAGGTATCGTATATCCATTTTGTATGCAATTACAAGGAGTTGATTTTTCCTATACTCTATTTGATCATTAAGTAACTTTTCCGCTCTGCTTTTCCTGTAGTTAGTTTTGCACCTGAAGTTCTTGTGAGATTAAAGCTGGTGATATATTGATTCTAGGCTTACTGCATAAATCTAAGAGTTGGGAATATTTTTCCGTTTTAGCTATATCTGAAGGAATTACTGCAACTCGCCTATCAATTGCTGCGGGGCGGGTTACGCTGGACGCTGCTGAAGAAGCAATGGAATTCACTGAATCTACGAATTCTTTTTATTAAACTAGGATTGTTTTGGACTACCATAAGAACACTGATTAGTAAGCGGTTTGTTGCTGCCATCGCTACTGTAAACAAGCAGCAGTTTGCTGCACTTGTTTGCAATGTCGCACCTAATCTGGGGAATTCTTGCGCAGTATGTTGATAAAGGTCTTAAAGTGCCGCCGTCATCGCTTTAAGCCACTTTCCATTTCACACACGTGTTTTCTTCGCAATTCTTTCCTGATACGAGAATCAAAGACACTGTTGCGCTATATGTGAATAAACATGAGTTCAGACAGAGAGGTAAAATTGCTTGCGGATCACTACAGACAATATCATCCATAAGAGTACAGGAACTTCTGTATGAGGCACAGTAATGCTCTGAAGCCACTCATGATCCAAGCATTAGAAATAATATTACTTTATCAAGTAGGTATCGGATTAACTAATTGAACTTTTGCTTCAGGTAAGAATAAAGCTATCATGAACTGGAAGATTCCTTTGAACACCACAGTACACAAGACGCGGTATACCTTGCATTCCTCCAAACCTTTGAACAGACTTGCCCTGCTGGTCCAAGAGGAACCTGTAGTTTAACATGGACTCCAAACCAAAGTGTAACTCAGCTATTCTCGCGTTCCTTAGTTCTCTTGAAAACGAAGTTGGATTTCATTCAGATTAGGTATTTAATATTGAATTCACTTTAACAGAAAAGGGAGGAGTAAATTTTATTTACTAAAACAATGATGGTTATAATTTTCTAATTTTAGTATGTGTTTGGGACCACGGAATGCTTTGGGAGTGGAGGCTGTTTCAAGAAATTACTCTTTTGGTTTCAGTTGAAAATATCCCCGTAATGCCCAATATTAGCGACGCCAATGCAGCAACTAGGATGGGCGTTTGAGCTAACAATCGTAAACCGCGGATGTGCATTCAACATGTCAGTTGGAAACAGGCAGTATTAGGTAGCTGAAGTGTCAAACTGTTGAGTCACAAATCTGAAAGGAGGAACGTTTCTAAATTGAGTGTTAAAGACATTCTCCATAACGTTTTGAAGAAGAGAAAAATGTGCAGAATTTTGTGGTTTGAAATCTTCTAGAGTTACGTTAGAGTCATTCATAAATCCAAATCACAGTCATCCACTGTCCATTGATGTTATACTTTACTCCATTCAAGCAACGGTTAACAGGGTCTACGGAAATGTTGGCTGCTTGACTATTGTATTAAGTTCTTTTTAACTATCTATGCACATTCCAACAGATATTCACTATCAGTTCTTGCGCATTGATTAGATACGATAAGGACTTCTGAGTTATTGCATGACACCTGAAGGAGTTGGGTGGCCCATAATCAAGGTCCCTCATCCGCTTCGGACGATGCAAACGTTAAGAATCTAAACATATTTAGCACTAATCATATACATTTTGATTTATGGGAAAGTATTGTATGAAGCACTAAAATGTTGGTGTTTGGTTATACAGTGTATAATGTTAGTGCTAGCTATTTTCCGAAAATGAGAATCCGACATGTTCATCTCGCCTACCGACTACACGACATCGAGGGCTGGGGCCCACCGCCTCCAAGACGGGACGGGGAGCCTGACTGTACGAGGATCAAATAATAAATACTTGTGCATAACTATGACTGGCTCTCTCTTAATCCTTCTGCAGCACAAGTGTTGCCATCTTAAAAAGCGCGCCAAGGACTATTGCTAGGGGTTTGACAGCCTTGGCTGCAACAGAACATTATATTAAATAAATATTTACATTGTTTATATTGGACTTAGTTTATCTGTTGTAGTAGAATCAATGACTGTCTGTTCATTAGACATAGAGAAAACTACAAATAGTCACTTTTTGAAACACTTGATTATTATATGAACTGTATTTTGATCCATTTTTATAGGAAAATGATTCATGCTGACTTGTGATAATATTGGCTTCTTAAAATTATTAGCCGGCCGCGGTGGCCGAGGGGACTGAGGCGCTTCAATCACGGTCTGCACGGCCACTACGGTCGGGGGTTCGAATCCCCCCTCGGGCATGGATATTTGTGCCGTCCTTAGTCTTAGTTAGTTCATAAGTAGTTTGTAAGTTTAGGGACTGATGACCCCGTAGTAAAGTCCCATAGACTATACAAACATTTGAACTTTTTTAAAAATTATCATACATATAGCTGTTACCATTTTGATCACAATTTGTTCGCATATCACTGACTTTTAATCATATTTTAGATTATCACAAATTTTCGTTAGCATCCACATGTGCTGTAAAACTGGCGCTTGTTACGTTTTTGAGTATGTTGTTTTTGATAATACACTATGTGATCAAAAGTATCTGGACCCTCCCAAAAATATACGTTTTTTATATTAGGTACATTGTGCTGCCACCTACTGCCAGGTTTTCTATAGAAATGGAATGAGCGTATGGCTTTCTTGGCCGGGAGATCCCTTGCGGGATTGTTCGGCCGCCTTAGTGTAAGTCTTTTTATTTGACGCCGCGTGGGTGACTTACTTGCCAATGATGATGAGATAATGATGATTAGGACAACACACAACACCCAGTCCCCTGCCGGGAATCGAACCCGGACCTCCTGCGTGGTAGTCAGCGACGCTACCGCTGAGCTACGGAGGCGGACCCAGGTTTTCTATATCAGCGACCTCAGCGAGAGCAGAATGGAGCGCTCCTCGAAACTCACAGACTACGAACTTGATCAGGCGATAGGTTGTCATTTGCGTCAGAAGTCTGCACGCCAGATTTCCACACTCCTAAATATCCCTAGGTCCACTGTTTCTGATGTGATAGTGAAGTGCAAACGTGAAGGGGCATGTATAGCACGAAAGCGTTCAAGGCGACCTCTTCTGTTGACTGACAGAGACCGCCGACAGTTGAAGAGGGTCGTACAGTGTAATAGGAGGCATATATCCAGACCATCATACAAGAATTTCAAACTACATCAGGATCCACTCCAAGTACTATGACAGGCGTGAGTTGAGAAAACTTGGATTTCATAGTCGAGCGGGTGCCCATTAGCCACATATCAGGTCAATGCCAAACGATGCCTCGCTTGGTGTAGGGAGCGTAAACATTGGACGGTTGAACAGTAGAAAAACGTTGTGTGGAGTGACGAAGCACAGTAAACAATATGGCGATCCGATGGCAGGGTGTGGTTATGGCGCATGCCTGATAAATGTCATCTGCTAGAGTGTGTAGGCGGTGGTGTTATGGCGTGATCGCGTTTTTCAGGGAGGGGGGGGGGGGGGGCTTGCACTCCTTGTTGGTCTGGTGGAACTGCCACAGTACAGGCCTACGTTGATGTTTTAAGCACCTTCTTGCTTCTCACTGTTGAAGAGCAGCTTTCAACACGATCGAGCCCCTGTTCATAATGCACGGCCTGTGGCGCATTGGTTGCACGACAATAACATCCCTGTAATTTGGAAAGGTATGGTTGGATCAGAAGATGTGAGGTTGATGCGGGGTATTAGATTATATGCATCTTAGTTAAAATGGGTATTTTTTGTCGTTGCATCGACGAGTATCATCGAAAACGTGTGATAAAGTATGCTTTACATCGACCTGTACATGCGAAATAATGTGATGAAATATGCTTGCATCAAAGAAGGAATTTGAATTACATAAAGATCTAAACAACTGCAACAGCTTTCGTTAATGTTAGTTAAACAGATTGTCAATAGACTGCACCTTTTACATTGCTTTTATACTGACCGCGCAGACTAAGTTGATACTCGGCGAGGTGGCTGATGGGAGCAACCGTAAGTACATGTCCCATTTCCGACTGTTTGCCAGGTATCAACTTAGACGGTACGATCAGAAAAACGTTTTTCAAAATAATGTTTTTTGTTTGTGAAAACAATGACTTTAAACTGTGTATTTTTCGTCATTAGTGGAGAACGCAACCTTGAAAATGATACCTCAAGCATTAATTTTGGATAAGTAATACGAGAGATAAAGCGTTAAAAAAAAAAAAAAAAAAAAAAAAAAAAAAAAAAAAAAAAACAAAGGTTGTGCTAGAACTCGTAAACTAAGTTGTATATTAATTATTTCTTCGGCAGATACATTTTGGGCAGAAGAGTTATTTTAAAATACATGTGTGTTGTGAATAAAGTAATTAAGCTTCGTGTTGATTTTATTGCTCGGATTACTGATGGAATTTGCAGCAGTGGTACATGTTGTTGTTGTCTTCAGTCCGCAGACTGATTTGATGCAGCTCTCCACGATACCCTGTCCTGTGCAATTCTCTTCATCTGAGAAAACGTTCGGCAACCTACATCCTTTTGAATCTGCTTACTGTATTCGTCCCTCGGTCTCCCTCTACGATTTTTACCCCACACACTTCCTTCTAACGCTGACAATTCCTTGATGTTGCAGAATGTGTTCTACCAATCTATCCCTTCTCTTAGTCAGGATATGCTAGAAACTCCTCCCCAATTCGGTTAAGCACCTCCTCATTAGTCACGTGATCTACCAATCTAATCTTCATCATTCGTCTGTAGCACCATATTTGAAAAGCTTCTATAATCTTTTTGTCTGAACTCTTTATCGTCCACGTTTCACTCCCGTACAATGCTGCACTCCAGACAAATGCTTTCATAAAGTACTTCCTAACATTTAAATTAATATTGGATGTTAACAAGTTTCGCTTCTTTAGAAATGCTTTTCTTCCCATAGCCATTCTGCATTTTGTACCTTCTTTACTTCGGCCATCAGAAGTTATCTTGCTACCCAAATAACAAAATTCATCTACTACTTTTATTGTCTCATTACCTTGCAAGGTAAGCCTTACATTATAACGACGAATGAGCTTCATTTTGAAACATATTATTCGTCTGAACCTGTTTATAGTGAATATGTAGTAACTAACTTCTTATGTGACTTAATTAATTATCGTGATGCACAATGTATGTACGTAACTTAACTGTGAACATTTTCTGTCATTTATTTATTATCTGTATTGTAATTGTTTATGAATATATTATTTTATTTTATTTTTACTTTGTATGTTTTCTATATGACTGTGATTAGTTGTTATGTTTAATTTTACATTGGTAAAATATTTCTCTGTGAACAGTTATCGATATGGTTCCACAAGTCAGAGACTTTATTGTATAGCAGCGCTCGCCTGTGGGAGAGCAGGCAAGCAGTAGTATCTGCCGCCCAGTGACGTAGAACAGACGTTCGTACGCGGTCCGCAGAGTGCTCAAACTATATAAGTAATAAAGTTAAAACAAAGTGAAAGTTCTAATTTGTTATAAGTGCAACGATATGAAAGTTTATGTGAAACCTGTGAACATAAGTGAAGTAAGAATTGATTTTAATTAAACATTTATTCGTTCGTTCTGCTGAGGCAGAAATTCGTTACGTGTTCGGTAACCGTCCCAGACTTCCGAAACGCGGTAGCGTCATCGCGGACGCTAACGGCCGTGGTTAATTACGCGATTCGCGAAGCATCAGGGCGAACTGCTAGCAAGCTGACAAAGGAGGAGCCACCATAAAAATGATTTCTGTATGAATTTATGTATCATTTATATGACTGCAGAGTACCACGTCGCTGGACTGATAAATAAGTTAAATGCTATTCGTTGTAATTTACCGTGAATGCATGTTTAAATTTTGTTTAAATACAGGAACATTAGACAGTACTTTTGCTATCTTATTTGAACAACTAATTAACCACTCATAATTAATATGGCAATCCTCAATAATGCATGAATAATATTACTACACAATTTTAGAATCAAGTGAGTGTCATTAATTATTAGAGACTGTGATAATAATTTCAGTTGAGACAACTTTGCTAAAATTGATGGGAGAAGATAACAGACAGTTGAATTAATGAATAATTTTTCTATTTTGTCTTGCACTGAGTTCAACAATAATGGCCACCGTCATATCTATCCTATAAAGAACCAAACTCGTACAATTGCCGTATGCATAGCATCAATTAAGACTGATTTACTAAAATTTCCTATTTGCTTGAGTGAATTAATTTTATCAGATACTGAATTTAGTGGTTGGATTGCACCCACTTGCCAATCACTTGATGTTAAAAATCCTACCTATTCATAATTTTCTAAATTATCAGTACCATTAGCGTACTAATTGAGTCATACATATTGCACAGACGGGGTAAGTTAATTTCTGCTATCTGTGTGTGCACAGTCTCTGTAGGAGATTTTGTAAGGAAAGGTGAGTGATCTTTTGAAAAGTTTGTCAGATAGGGCCATAGTATTTGTTAATCAAACTAATTGTCTTGCTTAATATATTTTCAAAATTTAACGACACCACTTGCATTAATCACGAGTTTAACGTAACCAACCACGAAATTAAGGTCAGGTTTGTTATGTTGCTCAAACATTACAACAACAGTCACTATAGATAATTACACGTAAATCAAAATTCAGTTCTTTCTTCCACTCACACCTTTCATTCTTCAATAAAATAAACACTTTTCGCCCATTATCCCCAACAAATATTTTCTTTCCTTACAATCTAATCTAATTCCTTCAGCATCGCCTGCTTTTCTGACATCACATTCCATTACCTTCATTTTACTCTTGTTAATGGTCATCTTGTATCTTCCTTTCAAGACACTGTCCATTCCATTCAATTGCTCTTCCAGATCCTTTGCAGTATGACAAAATTACTATATCGTCGGCAAAACGCAAACTTTTTATTTCTTCTCTCTGAACTTTAATTCCCTCTCCAAATTTCTCCTTCCTTTCCTTCGCTGCTTGCTCAATGTACAGATTGAACAACATTGGGGAAAGGCTACAACCCTGTCTTCCTCCTTTCCTAACCTCTGCGTCCTTTTCTTGCCTTTCGACTCTAATGACCGCTGTCTGGTTTTTGTATAGGTTGAATAAAACCCTTCGCTCCCTATATTTTACATCTGCTTGAAGTCGGAGGGTATTTCCCCTGTCCCATACATCCCATGTATACAGCCTTCTTTCATGATGTTTGAACCAAGTGTTGGTGATCATTAAATTGTGTACTGCACAAAATTCCACCAAGCGATCTCCTCTTTCATTCCTTTTTCCCATTCCATATTCACCTACCACATTTCCTTCTCTTCCCTTTCCTACTACCGAGTTCCAGTTCCCCATCACAATCAAGTTTTCGTCTCCCTTAACTTTCTGAATGATTTCTTTTATCTCCTCATACATTTCTTCGGTACCCTCATCATCGGCCATGCTAGTTGGCATATAAACTTGCACCACTATGGTCGGTGTTGGCTTCGTGTCTATCTTTGCTACGATAATGCGTTCACTATGCTGTTTGTAGTAACTTACCGGCATTCCTATTTTCTTATTCATTATCAGACCTACTCCTGCGTTACCACCAACTGATTTTGTATTTACAACCCTGTACTCACCTGACCAGAAATCCTGTCATCCTGCCACCGAACTTCACTAATCCCTACCATATCTAACTTTAACCTATCCATTTCTCTTTTCAAATTTTCTAGCTTACCTACGAGATTAAATGTTAGAACTTTCCACTCTCCGACCCGTAGAATGCCTGTTTTGGTTTTCTTGATGACGACATCTTCCTGAGTAGTCCCCACCCGGAGATCCGAATGAGGGACTATTTTACCTCCGGAATATTTTACCCAAGAAGACGCCATCATCATATATTCACACAGTAGAGCTGCATGTCCTCGGGAAAAGTAACGGCTGTAGTTTCCCCTTGCTTTCAGCCGTTCGCAGTAACTGCATGGCAAAGCCATGTTAGCTGATGTTACAAGGCCAGCTCAGTCAATCATCCAGACTGTTGCCCCTGTAACTAGTGAAAAGGCTGCTGCCCCTCTTCAGAAACCACACGCTTGTCTGGCCTCTCCATAGATACCCCTTGCTGTGGTTGTACCTACGGTTCAACTATCTGTATCGTTGACGCACGCAAGCCACCCCACCTCGGCAATGTCTGTTGTTCAGGGGGTGGTAGTGGTACATATGGGACGATTTTATTTATAAACTTCCGATTGTGGTCTCAGTTTATGAACGGATGAGTTCATTACTATGAAATGGTTTGCTTCTATTGGCGTCAAGACTTAGTTATAGTTTAATGACTTTTGTTAATACACTTTGATTCATAAAAGAAAACAGTTGTGTTACTCGTCAGGTACCAGAACGAGGGCATTACTAGCTGAAAAAAATCTTCCTTATATCACGTAATCTCTTATGCTGAGTATTTATTCGACAGAACATTTTTCCTTATGGCTTATATTTCTCTTAATAACGTGTTTGCCTTATGGGCTATAGCATTTGCTCCATTGTGCTTTATTTTGGCAGTTGTGCATATAATTTTGTGCCCAATATTAGATGTTTTAATGTTATTTTTATTAAGAACTAGCTTAAACCCGCGGCTCCTCCCGCGTGTTGGTTGATTATGATATATGAGCTATCTTTTAGTGTTCTATGAGACTGATTTTGAAGGATGAAATGAAATACAATACCTTCTTTAGAAACAAACATTTTTAACCAACATTATCACAAAGTAAGTAGTGTAGATCAAATAACACGTAAAAATGCACTCGTTTCGAAGAATCCAATCACGAAATTCAACAATAATGATTGTAATAATATCACAGATCGATCACTTGATGAAATGCGCGAAACGTGAAATAGATTTTTTTAAAAGAGATGTATTAAAAGAAATTTCCGTTTTACTGTTTTATTTATTTATTCTTGTATTTCCTTATTCGTATGCTTATCCTTAGAGAGAAAGAGCTGAAGACATTGTAGCACGCATAGACCAAAGATATGGTCTGTGGCATCACGTTTCGCTGTATGTAACCTCCTCGCTTATAGAGTCGCGAACGTCATCGCTAGACTTCATTCCGATTTTTTTAAATTATTTGACAACTTTCAACCACCACATCTTCCACCCCATTATAGCTATCGGCATGGAACTGCTAAGGTGTACAACGGGAGACTTCGGACAACAATTACACACAGACCATTCGTTTGCGTTCTGTAGTTTTCGCTACAGAGCGAAATATTAACACACACACACGTAGAATCTTATATACACCGATAACTTTCCAACCCAATATCCTCCACCCTTTTATCATTATCAACCCTCAAGCAACAAAGCAACCAATAAAACCATTTTCAAAGAGTAAATATATTTTTCAAAGATCGCTATAAAACCGTGCCTAAAATCTTCCTCAGCCATAAATTAGTAGTAGAAATATTTAAGTCTCTGCGTCTTGTCGTTCGGACGTGATAAGCATACACCGAACAGACATTCACATTAATATATATATATATATATATATATATATATATATATATATATATATATATATATATCCGATCGCCATAAAACCGTGCCTAAAGCCTTCCACGGGTAGACATTAGTAACTGTACAAATTTTTAGCTCTTTATGTCTTATGGTTCAAACGTGATAAACGTAGACCGAACTGACATTCACATTTATAGATATAGATGCGAGAAAACTTGTTCTGAAGGTCTTTTGTAACAGCTTTAATTCACTACTGTTGAAGCATACTTCTGCAGTGTTTATCACTTTGTCACAAAACCTTCGTTCTGCTTGGGAAGAGATAAAGACGGACTTCGCTGCATATTTGAAACCAGGACATTTATCCTCCCCTGAGTCTAAGTGAAATGATAGTTTGTGCATTGTTAGGAAATAGACTGTCGTTCTGTCGAGATAGCATAAATACATAAATAATTAGGTTGTGGCTTAGTACTAGGCGCATAATGCAGAGCAGTGAATTAAGGATATATTTGTTTTCAAAAGATATTTGATTTCAGGTTTTAATCAAATGATTTCCCACTGTGCTATCTATGCTGATTCTGTTGCTCGTTACTTTTATTCTGTCACAGGTTCCAACAAGTCTGTTTTTATCAAATCTTTTGTTTTTAATAATAATAAAAATAAAAAAAAATTAAGCAGTCTTGCATATGGAGACGACGTAGTTGTTATTGCAGGTTTGATTGAAAGGTTGCAGTCTAATTTTTCAGAGATGGGTGGGTTAAGGAATTATGATCAGTATATATAGAACGAAAATAATATCTATGGGAAAGAGATTTAAACAGCTGAGTGTCAAAAGGAATGGAGTTTGAACAGATGGACAGTTTCAAGTACTTTGGATGTACTTCCTCACAGGATTACACAATGTAATAAAGCTAATGCAGTGAGCGCTCAGCTACGATCTACTTACGTCTGCAAGAAGGACGTCAGTGCCAGGACTAAGATAGGTTATCTTATTAATAAGGCTGAGATTACAGATAATAAGGTAGCAAGGATGATTGCGGGTTCTAGTAGATGGTTAGGACTGTTCCTATAATGAGGACATCAAAGAAAAACTGGAAATGAACACTTCAGAGGAAGCAGTCAGAGCGAACAGACTTGGATGGTGGGGCCATGCTACACACAGGGAAGAAGTAAGATTAAGAGACACATGGGTTTGGTAGTAGAGGGTAGGAGGTGTCGAGGTAGAACAAAGAGAAAATAATTGAATTCGATCAGGAATGATTCTGAAGTAACAGGCTTATCAGCCGAGGCATCAATGTTAGCAATGAATAGGGAAAATTTGCGCATTCTTCTAAATATCTAGTGTGGTATCACCATAATAAGATCACCCGTTACGGATGTTATAGAACGCATGATTGTTTATTGAATAGAAATACAGAAAACAGTAACCAGACATTTTTTGGAATACTTATTTATTGCATAAAGGAGTTACCACGTTCAACGTCAGATGGTGCACAGGATGTAACAGAAGAATTTTCTTTGCGTAATGGCTGGGTGCTGGGTTGCGACAGTGTATGTGACCTACTAATTAATACCCAACTAGTAGCTTCCATTTTTATCCCCTTTGTTTCCACATCAAGCACCTTTCAGTCTATATTATCACATATAACGATTAGCAGAGAATTTATCGAGCATCTAGTATGTTCTATACAACTGGTCATGGTTATCGTAACAGGCACCAGTATAGCACGTAACACATGCTGGCAAACTTCTGTGTCAATTGGTATATAATAATGGAATGTGCGTGTACAACAACCGGCAATAATAATAATGGAAAATGCTAAACGGATGCTAAGACTAATCTAATCAGCTGTTGGGAGCCAGCAGCTGGAATTACAGTAAGAAAATACTGATGCAACATGCTGTTCACCATGGCGGCTGCTGCTGCAGATGACTGGGGGTTCACTTCTTTCAGTGCCAGATCTTGATAGTGGCGCCCCCACTCCCTCCTTCCCGCTCGGCGCGTCGATGTTTGCCCCCCCCCTCGGCGTCCAAAGAGACAATTTGGTGCATCTTTGCGAGTGGGACCGGGGTAAAGCGCCCCGGTTTGCTCTCCCCCCCTCCCCTTCCTCGTTGAAAGATCTGCCTGCTTCTACTGGAGCTGAGGCCTACCAAACTTTTTTATTACTATTACACACTATTCTTCCAAGCTTAAAGTTGAGAAATTTGTTTCTAATAGATATTGAACATCGTTCATTTTTCTTTCATAATAAACACCAACAACACATGAATATGCACATGAACACTAAAACACAGTAAGTAACTCATTATACTGTAAGTGACTGTAACAAAATGAATCTGTTAGGATGACACTTCGAGTCACGTGACACTGCAAGCAGCACACCCTCCTAATCTTACGCATGTACAAAGGCTGCTCTCCCCCACATATTTTCAAACAGTTAAATATTTATATATACATGTGGCGTCTGTTCCGAAAGACGTAACTTCTGATCCTGCATATCTTTCATATTCACAGAATAGCCTATATGACATCAACTGCGAATGGGCAAAGCTAAAAATGTCTACCCAGCCGGGACACGAATTTGGGTATCTTGCTTTCTACGCAGTAGCGCTGACCACTACACCACGGGGGACGCAGTGATCACCCCACCTGCAAGGACTATCTAAGCACGCTTTCCGTCAGACACAAATTCCCAGCTTTATCCTGAGAATAGTAATCAAACTTGTAGTTTCAGAAACTAATTCCCGTAAGACCCGCGTTCGAGTCCCTGCTGGGTGCAAATTTTCAGCTTTCTCCATTCGCAGTTGATGTCATATATTCTGTGAATATGAAAGAATAACAACAGCAGGATCAGAAATGACGTCTGTTCTTTTCCATATATATATATATGCCGGTGACGGGCAATGATCCTTTCGTTAGTGGGGAGGGGGAGGGAGATAGAGGCCCTTACTCTTACCGGAATCAGTTTCTGAAACTATGAGTTTGAGTACTGTGGGCAGAGTAAAAAACGTGCTCAGGTAGTCCTTGCAGGTGTCATATATTCTGTGAATATGAAAGTTAAATATTTGTTACAACGAAGAGTATAAATGTCATTTACCCATTGTCATGTTTGTATAGCTTATGGGACTTAACTACAGGGTCATCAGTCCCTAAACTTACAAACTACTTACGAACTAGCTACTACTAAGGACGGCACAAATATCCATGCCCGAGGGGGGATTCGAACCCCAGACCGTGACTGGAGCGCCTCAGTCCCCTTGGCCACCGCGGCCGGCCTGTCATTTACCCTCAAAGTCGCGAGACATTTGCAAAAACGTCCAACGATATGTGGCAAATAACAATACAAATGTCATTGTTGTTTCCGTGTCTCTTAAACAGAAGATTTGGTTTAAAAAAGTGCTCGCAATTGGTCTCGAACCCAATACCTTTGACACCGCTGCACGATGCCACTAACCACTCGGCTATTCTTGTTAGGTGGAGAGTTGTGACTTATTATTCATGTTTAGATCTTCTCAGGCTTTTACAGTTGAAACGTCTTTAATTTATAGGTATAAGTTATTATACCGAATATGACGTATTTTTGATAAATCTTTAATGCGCCAAAAACAAATATGAAAGGCAGATGTTGCGTTCATGGAAGATTTGTGCATGGGCAAGGCGAGTTGAGCAGCGCAAGAGCTCCGTTCGGAACTATTCTTGCGTAGCCGCCAGGACTCGAAAAGCCAGGAGTTAGTGTCTCCACCAGCTCCAACTCCAATGATAAAAGCCTCAAGTTACGTTGTCCAAGGCGCGATTGATGCCTGCGACTGCGATGAGTCGTCTCGTGACGACAGAGGCTGGCTGCTTGCGCATGCGCACTTCGAGTTTGAGGTGCGGTGCGCGGCTGATGCGGCGGCAATCGCAGGACTGCACCAGTGAGCAGTGTTGCGATGGGAGTCGCGACGACTCAAGGCACTGGCAGAAAGATGTCGAGCCAAGTAGACCGAAGAAAAACGGATATGAAGCACTTACAAGATGTGACCTCATCTCGCCATTAAGCTACTGCCTATGTACGCTGAACATAGATTTCATGGCAATCTAGTGACATATACAAGAGTAGACAGAAAATATTCGGAGAAGTAAAAGAGAACTGAAGATTGGAAAAGGATCAGTTTTGGCTTCTAGGGTTTTGGAAATAATAAATGTGTCAGCTGGCTACTGATTTTTTAGTTTAGGTCATGCATGCAGGTGTAAGGAAATACAAATAGTGTATGATTTTCATTAATTTCATTCATACCAATACAATCCGTTTTGTGGCGTGCCATAAAGATTATCTTAGTTTATATGAACAAAGATAAATGTTGTGGTGTACCATTTAGACTCAAATGTCTCGTGCACTGATGAAATATCTGATATTTTAAAAGTGAGTGCTCGCGAAAAGCGGGAAATCGGGGTTTGAGTCCCGCTCTGGCACAAATTTTGACATGTCACCGTTAAAACATGCAGCTGAGGCTGATTCATAATTGCGGCTTCGTTTATTGTATTGAAGTATTTAATTCAAATCACGAATAGCAGAAACTTCCCAAAGAAGCATAAGTCTAGTTTTGATAGATGTGTAAAAGGGAAACAGAAACTTTAAAGAATCATTAATTCGTTATATCAGTCATCAAGTTGATACGGATCAATCGATAGGTCATTGTTAACTTCGTCCTCATACAATTTGCTTCTAATGTATTTGTTTTATTTCACAGCTTAAATATAGAACAATATAATAAAATTAACATAGTGGGTTACCATATGCCTAAAACTGTATATTAGTTACTTAATTTGATAAAATAAAGTCCAACTTTGATTCTGAAATTTGTCTGTTTATTTGACTGTCCCACAGATTTTCTGTGAGGTTGAAGTCAGACGCTTTTGCAAAAAACAAATGTTCAATTGACATGTTGAGTAACGGGTTTACTGCCGGATGTTTGTGTCGTTCTGGCACAATATTTCGGCCGTGTAACTCGCTGCCTTCTTCAGGTGCTACCTGAGACTGGAGGATCTGGCGCTGTTGCTGATGTGTTGACACTTCCCTGGTGTTCCAATGGACGTTTGTGTTCAAAATGTTCAAATGTTTGTATAGCTTATGGGACTTAACTACGGGGTCATCAGTCCCTAAACTTCCAAACTACTTATGAACTAGCTAATCCTAAGGACGGCACAAATATCCATGCCCGAGGGGGGATTCGAACCCCCGACCGTAGTGGCCGTGCAGAACGTGACTGGAGCGCCTCAGTCCCCTCGGCCACCGCGGCCGGCCCTGGTGGTCTGACCGACATCCACGCCCGGCTCGTCCACCATCTGTGGTCGTGCGTTCCGCTCGCAGTCTGCACCCGTCTTGGCGGTGTTCCTGAGGTGTCATTGCTTCTTGAGGAGTGTCGTGGCTCCTTTCCTTGGGCCCTGATAAGTTCCAGAGTCGAGCTGAGCTGAGCTGGTAACTGCTGTCGCGTTTAATTACATTGTCTGTGATCTTGATCTCGGTGGCTTCCTTTATAACACTATCCCACAGTCTAGGCGTCTGTGTCACAATTTTGGTGTTACTGTAGTCCATCAAGTGACCGAGCTCCAGACAGTGCTCTGCTATGGCTGATTTAGTCACCTCTCTAAGTCTGGTGAGCCTCTGGTGTTCTTTGTATCTTACATCCACTGTCCTGGTGGTCTGGCCGTTGTATGACATACCAAGCTGGCATGGGATATTGTAAATGCCTGGTTTATGTAGCCCCAGGTCATCCTTCACACTCCCCAGCTTTGTCCTAATCTGTTTTTTGTTTTAGGCAGCGAGTTGCGCGGCCTAAATATTGTGCCAGAGCGACACAAACATCCGGCAGTAAACCCGTTACTCAACATATCAATTGAACATTTGTTTTTTGCAAAAGCATCTGTCTTCAACGTCACAGAAAATCTGTGGGACAGTCAAATAAACAGACAAATTTTAGAATCAAAGCTGGACTTTATTTTATCAAATTAAGTAACTAATATACAGTTTTAGGCATATGGTAACCCACTGTGTTAATTTTATTATATTGTTCTATATTTAAGCTGTGAAATAAAACAAATACATTCGAAGCAAATTGTATGAGGACGAAGTTAACAACGACCTATCGATTGATCCACATGAACTGGATGACTGATATAACGAATTAATGATTCAAAAAAATGTTCAAATGTTTGTAGAACTTATGGGACTTAACTATGGGGTCATAAGTCCCTAAGCTTACAAACTACTTATGAACTACCTAAGACTAAGGACGGCACAAATATCCATGCCCGAGGGGGGATTCCAACCCCCGACCGTAGTGGCCGTGCAGACCGTGACTGGAGCGCCTCAGTCCCCTCGGCCACCGCAGCCGGCAATTAATGATTCTTTAAAGTTTCTCTTTCCCTTTTACACATCTATAAAAAATAGAATTATGCTTCTTTGGGAAGTTTCTGCTATTCGTGATTTGAATTAAATACTTCAATACAATAAACGAAGCCGCAATTATGAATCAGCCTCAGCTGCATGTTTTAATGGTGACATGTCAAAATTTATACCAGAACGGCACTCAAACCCCGATTTCAATAGAATTCTGCTGATCTTTGCAGTGATAGGTCCAGCATATGACAGGTATGCCCCCTCTTCTGTACCCTGTGGCTTGCTGGTAGCACAAAGTGCCCTCTGGATGTCTGTGGAAGAGTAACCATTTCTGCTGAACACCAGCTGAAGATGTTCCACCTCTGTATCCAGACTTTCTGAATCCAACAGAGCCTGAGCCCTGTGCACTAGTGTTCTCAAGACTCCATTCTTTTGTGCTGGGTGGTGGCAGCTGCTGGTTTGACCACCACTGATTTATATCTTCAAGCCAGCATCTGCCACCACCTGGCACAGAAGAATGGAGTGACACAGACACCTAGACTGTGATATAGTGCCATCGAAATCAAGGTCACAGACAATCTAATAAACCGAGACAGCAGTTACCACCTCACCTCAACTTATCAGGGCCCAACAAAATGAGCCAAGAAAATCCTCAAGAACGAAGACATTTCAGGAACAGCGCCAGAAGGGCGCAGACCACGAGCGGAACGCCCGACGTAGGATGGGCCTCAGACATCTACGTCGACCACAGACGGTGGACGAGCTGGTCGCGGACATCAATCGGAGCACCAGGAAAGTGTCAACACCTCGCGAGGAGCGCGGACCGCGAACGGACATTTCGCACGCTTGACCTTCAAAACAAGGGAAAGGTCACCATCTACTTTAAGTTGCCTACGATGCATGGGGGAGGGTACTTAACTTACGGAATTTTACAAAATGCATAGTTTTGCTCTAATCTTTATCCATTTTTACACACATGACCTTTAAAACACTGGGTACATAAATCTTTGTATGGTACAGCACAGGGGGCACCTTGCAGAAAACTTCGCCGAGAGAGGGAAAGGTGACAACGAACAGAGAGATGGGAGAGAAAGAGGTGGATGCAGAGAGAGGGGGGGGGGAGGGGAGGTGGACTACGAGAGTGTAGGATAAATAAACACCTGGGCAACGCCAGGTTTACAGGTAGTAGAATATAAAAAAGTCATTTGTAAAACTTGTACAGAATGTAATAAAAAAACGGCCAATAAGATAGAAACTGCGAGAAATAACACAGTAGAAGATGAGTGGGTAGCTTTGAGAGATGAAACAGTGAAGGCAGCAAAGAACTAAATAAATAGAAAGACAACTACAAAAATCCTTAGATATAACAGAAAATACTGAATTTAATTGGTGAAAGGAGAAGATATCAAAATCCAGTAAATGAAGCAGGTAAAAGGCAGTACAGACGACTTAGAAATGAGATTCATAAGAGGTACATAATGGATAAGCAGGAGTGGCTGTAGGGCAAATGCAAGTCTGTAGAAGAATGTATAACAGGGGAAAAAGTAAATACCACGTACAGGAGACAAGAAAAGCAGCTGAATATCAAGAACTCAGATAGATAACCAGTCCTGAGCAAAGAAGGGAAACGTGGAAAGAATACATAGAGGTGTTTTACAAAAGAAATGAACTTCGAGACACTATTGTAGAAAGATAGAGGAAACAGATGATTCGAATTGGGAGATTATATTGAGAGTGACAGTGCATGAGTGACAGAAGTCCGAACATGATCTCTGGAGTAGACGATATTTCCTCACAGATACTGAAATCTCTAGGAGAGCCAAACATGAAAAAACGATTTCACCTGGTCTGTAAGATGTATGACACAGGGGAAATACCCTGAGACTTAAAAAAAAAAAAAAAGGGGAATAATACCCATTCATATGTTCAAATGTCGCTACAGTTTATGGGACTCAACTACGGGGTCATCACTCCCTAAACTTACAAACTACTTATGAACTAGCTAATACTAAGGACGGCCCAAATATCCAAGCCCGAGGGCGGATATGTTTGTAAATCTATCGGACCAAACTGCGTGGTCATCAGTCCGTAGCTTACAAACTACTTAAACCTAGGTAAACTAACATACGGACAAACAAACACACACATGCCCCAGGGAGGACTCGAACCTCCACGGCGAGCAACCGCGCACCTCGCAGCGAGACGCTTTAGACCGCTCGGCTACTCCACCGCGGCCGACCATAGTGGCCGTGCAGATTGTGACTGGCGCGTCGCAGAACGCTCTGCCACCGCGGCCGGCAATCCCCATTCAAAAGAAAGAAGGTGCAGAAAAGTGTGAAAATTACAGAACCATCAGTTTAATAAATTATGTTTGCAAAATTTTAACACGAATTACTTACAAACGAATGGAAAATCTTGTAGAAGCTGGTCTCGAGAAAGATCAGTTTCGATTTAAGATAAATGTAGGAACAAGGGAGGCATTACTCACCTTAAGAGTTATATTAGATTAAGGAAAGGCAAACCTACGTTTCCAGGTTTTGTAGATTTGGAGAAAGCTTTTGACGACGTTGACTGGAATACACTCTTTCAAATTCTGAAGTTAACAGGAGTGAAATATAGGTAATGGAAGATTATTTACAACTTGTAAAAAAACCAGACAACAGTTATTAGAGTCGAAGGGCATGAAAGGGAAGCATTTGTCGGGAAGACAGCGTTGTAGACTTTCTCCAAGGATATTAAATTTTTATACTGAGCAGGGAAAGCAAGGAGCAATTTGGAGAAGAATTAAAGCTCAGGATGAAGAATTAAAAACAGTGCGTTTTGGCGTTATGGCATTGTAATTCTATCAGAGACAGAAAAGGACCTGGAAGAGCAGTTGAACGGAATGGACAGTGTGTTGAAACCAGCGTATAAGTTGAACACTAACAAGAACAAAACAAGGTTAATGGAATGGAGTTTAAGAAAATCAGGCTATGCTGAAGGAATTAGATTCGGTAACTAAACAATAAAGATGGTAGAAGAGTTTTGTTACTTGCTCAGTAAAATAACATATTGTGTTCGCAGTACAGAGGTAATAAAATGCAAAATGCAAATGGGAAGAAAAGCGTTTTGAAAAGAGAAATTTCTTAACGTCGATTATTAATAAGTGTAAGGAAGTTATTTTCTGAAGGCATTTGTGTGAAGTGTAGCCTTGTACGGGAGTGAAACATGGAAGATAAGTAGTTCACACAAGAGGAGGATAGAGACTTTTGAAATGTGGTACTGAAGAGTAGGTGGTCGCGTAATTAATGAGGAAGTACTGATCAAAATTGGGAAGAAAAGAAATGTCGCATACCTTGTCTACAAGGCTCGATCGATTGGTAGGACACATTTTTAGACGTCAATGAATCGTGAATTTAACATTGGAGGAAAAGTGTGTGGGGTAAATATAATAGAGGAGACCAAGAAATGAACTGTAGTAAGCAGATTCAAAAGGAGATACAATTCCATTCTTATGAGGAGATAAAGACGGCTGCTCAAGACAGGGTAGAGTGCAGAGCTGCATCAAACCATTCTCTGGGCTGAAGATCAGAAACACCAACATAAAAACACACAAACCCACAAACACACGGACATTCTATAAAGATTTAGATGAAGTTGTAACATGTGGAACTAAATGTATTGTAGTACATGGACATCCTAGAAGTTTCGTCAGCAACAAACATAATGTATTACTGGTAGTATGAGGTTTTCACTGACAGAGTTACTAGGTTTTTATTACTTGTTGACATGTTACTGTACGGCTGCTACATTGTCACACTTACCGCGATACTGTTGTTACTGCTGGTTATTGACGAATGATGTCCTCGTTGCAGCGTTTGTAGCACAGCAAATCCTACCTGGACTTGACCGTAGTTTCCTCGTCTTTACTGTTAAGTGCATAAAGAAGATGTAGATGCATACTTATCAGGTTAGATATCGACACACCAGTCTTAACAGACTTACGGTGATGCCAATGCTAGCTTCCCACGCTCAAGCTCCCGAATCTTACTGAGCGCTCGATGTGATTTCGACAAATGTGGCAATCTGACTTAAATGAAATAAAACAGATTGGGCTTTAAGATATTACACCCTGTCGGACACTGTACAACACACTAGTCTTAGCTTAAATTATTTACCAAACTTCTGCCACAAAAATGAATAACAAACACCATCTAAACTTCTCGTGTCGCTCGAGAGTTGACGAGTAATTCAATAAAAGAATCTCATTAACGAAGTGAGGAGGAAGCCAGTAGAATATCAACGCCAAGATAAGAAATGGACCTAGCTTGAAATGAAATTTCCTTGAGCGGAGCTAACGACCAGTATTTTCATTATCCTCTTAGCAGCAGTTGCCAGTTGTTTCCTCGTAGAACAGACAGCAGACGTAAAAACATTGTCCTCGGAAGGCCACGCCACCCAGCGAATGTGTGAGTGATATACAGCCGTCACGGGACGTCACAAACATGTTATGTGCAAGAGTGACGCGGGGATCAAAATGTTTTGCAAGACGCCGGCTTGGTGACAAGTTGCCCTTCACAAAGGATTGCCAGGACAATGTCAGGGCATTTTTGCCTCCTCGTTTAGCAACCTAGCGTGCAGATCCACGTAAGCTCACGTGTTGTATGGAAAAAAAAAAAACACCATATCCCTCTGACACTTTTTCTCCGTTTCTAGCCGGGATCATCTAGTGACTCTGTCAATAAGTTCATGTCTTTTGTGTAACGTAAATATTATTTAATTTTGTCCCATTAATCTGAAATTGTTCGTGGTAGTGTGGGCCACAGTCCGTAGTAATTTGAAATAAAAAAAATAATGAAATTATATAAATACTGTAGTCACGAAATAGTAAGTATAATAAGGTGCTGATGAAGTATGCATGTTGATCAGCCGAGTGACGGGATCGTTTTACCGCAGTGTTTCGATGAGTATCGTATCCACCATCTTCACGTGGGTACGAATCACATCAAAACGTCACCCTCGGCTGATTACCTGAGATGATTTCCTCACTGGAATTCGCCGAGAAAATCGGCAGTCCTATATAACGAGGCATTCTCCCGTTGAGATATCGACCCAGCATGGTGCCTATGGAGGAATATAGATACGCATTCTTGTACATCCGAAGAGTCAAAGTATTCGGTTGAATGAAACTACAACTTCTACAAGACACAAATGTCGACAATATCCAAGACAAACCTCAACATTGCGTATCTCATGTTACTGGTTCAAACGATGAAAATTATATTCTGAATATTTACGAAAGTAGTCTACAGGGTTAATGGGATGATATAACAGGGGGTAGAAAAAAAAAGAAAAAAAAAAGATGTTCAAATGTTTGTATTCCTATGGGATCAAACTACGTTTTCACCCTTCACATTTATTGTGCACTTTGAGACAGCCATTATGCACTTTTTCATTTGACATGAGGCATGCCGCCTATATAACCTCATTGTCTGCAATGTTGTGTCATTGTATTTGTTAGTGAGCTTTGGTTTTATACTGCATGTAAGTTTTATTCTCTGTACTCAAGGTAGACATAGAGCTACTCTTGAATCCACTTTCTTTTTCATTATTGTCATTTGTTAGTGAGCTTTGGTTTTATACTGTATATAAGTTTTATTCGCTGCACTCAATGTAGGCAGAGAGCTACTCTTGAATTCACTTTCTTATTGATTCATGACATGAGAAGTGTTATATAATTGTTTCATCTTTTATATATAGGGAAAAAAAGAAGAAAAAAAAGTATTGCAATACCAAAGAGAGACGTTCTGTGGTAGTGATAAATGTATCCATGTTGTCTCTTTGTGACGCCACTGCCACCTGGTGGATACCTATAGCAACACACCTATGGAATGTTTACCTGGATCAGTCTCTTTGATGCTTGTGACAAGAATACACACAATTTTTAAATGTGCAATAGAAATGACGATCCACTTTGGTGATGCAAATTTTAATCGTTTGACAATGCTCTTTTTTTATGTTTCATTTTCACAAGTAACTATTTTATGTGAGTCCCAAAGGTATTGTACGTGTTTTGTTAATTTTTATCTTATTTGTATACAAACAAGGACTTCACAGATTTTAACAATGTTTATAAGTTTCTGCAGTAAAAATAGGTGAAAATTGTTATAAAAAATGTTTCTGAAGATGATGACATAGTTCATCGAAACCGGTAAAAAAAACACAAATAAACTAGCGATCTTGGCTGAAGTAAGTGTGTTTAAGAAAGATAACACAGTACACTACTTGTTGGAAGTTGGTACGACTGCGCTCGTGTTAACACTGAGACTCAGTCGCAGTGCACAATTGACGTACGAAGTCTTAAATGTTATCTTGCAATATGTTACACGTTTTGTTCTGCGACGGTCGGTGAATTGCTCATCTCTCATACTTCATAAAATGGCCTTCTCGATGGTACGCAGTTAGTGGGAGCATTTGAGACGGAAACGATTGCGCTGTTTTACGTTTCACAGGTAAAACGTATTGGAGAAGATGAATAGTGGGCGACAGTGGCGTAACTATGGGAGGGAATGAGGGGGATAGAACCTCCCCCAGAACCCGAAAGAGAGAGAGAGAGGAAAGAAATCGTATAACAGCAATCTGGTAAAGGTAAAGATTGGAAACTTGGGGTGTTTTACCATAAGCTTTCATTGGATGGGAGTGAATGAGTTTCTTCATCGGGAGTGGTAGATGGTAGTCTGTCTGGAAACTGACCCCCCCCCCCCCCCCAAAGCCAAGTCCTAGTTACGCCACTGGTGGGCGAAACCCGAAGTTAACCGACAACGAACGTCGAGCATTAAAAACGATTGTGGCCAAAAAAGATAAAGCTACCAGAGCAAACGTGACTGAAAAATTCAACATCGAAAAAGTATGGCTTTAGCTCAACATTTATGGAAGTTATGCAGTTGTTAAATCGTTAACAACAGAAACGAAAGCAAAGCCGCGTGGGAGTGGCTCTGTGCTATAATGCGTCTTGCTGTGGAGTGCGTGTCTGCTCCCCTGTTGGAGGTTCGACTCATCCCTCGGGCTTCTGTGTGTGTGTGTTTTGTTCTTAGCGTAAGTTAGTTTAAGTATTTCGTAAGTTTAAGAACCGATGACCACTGCAGTTAGGTCACATAGCTTTAGAGACATAAAAGAAGAAGAAGAAAAACAAAAAAGAAAGGCTGTGAAGAGGTAGTGCCACTATGATAACCTCGACACTTGATGACTGGAAGTATGTGAAATGGTCCGATGAATCATCATTTCCTTTGCTTCCTATGAACAATCGGGTTTATATATGGAAAATTCCAAAATATGCTTAATGAAATGAATGCCTGGTTTCTACAGTCAAGCATGAGAGAAATTCCGTCACAATTTGTACGTCTACAACGTGATATTCCATTGTTTCTATCATTAATCACAGGGGTCAGAGAATTGGAAACAAATATCTGACCATGCTTGACAGCAAACTGCTTACTTCGACTAACACATTGCCAAGAAACACTGCCATATTCCAAAATGATGATATGCCCACTCACACAGTCAAAAAGGTTCAGACGTGGTTTGGAGAGCATCAGAGTGTTATCAAACACCTCCCCTCTACAGCTCGATCACTATATCTTCTCAACATATTACCGACTGTAGGCTTTCCCGGCTGCTGAATGTCTCTCGAATCTCCAGCCGGTGCGGCGTTGATGTATCGCGACGTTTCGGAAAGTGTCGTACTGTCCATCTTCAAGCGAAACGTCGCGATGTATCAGCGCCGTCACCCAGCTGGAGACCACAGAGACCTTCATCAGCGTATCTCAACATGTTAGTCGTTATGGGGAGTTTTAGAGCAGAAAGTGAGAACCAAACTAACAAATCCAACATTGTTAAAGTAACTGGCAGGTGGTTTGGTACAAGAATGCATAACATTCTGTTGGAAACTAGAAAAACACTTTATGCATATTTCCTCGAAGAGCTTCATTTGTTCTCAAAGCCAATGGTGGGACAACTCATTACTAATATATAAATAATGTGTCTATTTTAGGAGTTCAAATTATTTTGTCAAACCCCTCTAAAGCAATAAAGCGACGCTGATATAGTTCAGGCCTACGACTACCAGAACATAATGTAAAATAACGAACGTGAAATGAAATAATCAGAATTTCTGTGGCTCCTAAAGTTAAACTTCAAAACACTGTAAATTTTAAAATAGTTGGAAACCGTCCATAATTTACGCGAAATTTTCTGTTATACGTGAAAACCGATACTTAATGAATACTAGGAAGTCTGAATATTAATATCTTCAATATCATTGTCGTCCGATTGTTTTAATTGTGATCATGGCATCTGAAGAAATTTAGTATTTTATTCTGGTAATGATTACGTATGCAGGAAACAAGAGAAATATTTAGAAATACTCACTTAAAGTCACGGGCGAAGCAAAGTCACTTTGTAATTAAAACACTGGATAGATTTTTTACTAGCTAAAATGTTTACAATACTCAATTTCATGACGTTGTATACTGTACGTAGGACAGGTAGCACTCTAAATGTTCAAATGTCTGTAAAGCTCATGGGACTTAACTGTGGGGTCATCAGTCCCTAAACTTACAAACTACTTATTAATTAACTTATACTAAAGACAACACAAATATCCATGCCCGAGGGAGGATTCGAACCTCCGACGTGGGAGGCCGCGCGATCCGCAACGTGGCGCTCCATACCTCTCGGCTACTTCCGCTCGGCCAGCAGTCTAAATCATTGAATTGCATTCCATGTTATTACAAATATCTTACTAGATGTGAGTGCCCTCCGGACTTGATTTTGATCAGGTTATTTATTAATAATCTATGAACAGTTGCAGCAACAAGTAATCTGACAAATATGCGAATGCAGTTACTAGCTCGTCCATGCTTTATAACGACTTGCTCTCGCGATATCTTTCTACCATTTTCTTCAGCGAAATCAACAATACAGTTTAGTATTCGAAACCTATTGAGAAGACAAGCACAGTATCGCAATGTGTACGCTATTGACAGTATGATGATTATTTTTCTACACCATAAACAACACATACGTAATTTGTAACATTTACACTTCTGCATAATTGATAATGATTGAATAACAAAATTTAAACAGTTTAGAAAAAACGAAAAATAAATCATATGACACTCACTCACATCTGCGTTGTTTTGTCAGAAAACTGTTCCTTAAATTGGATATGGCTAGACTTCTTGTTGAAGCGGTCTTGCCACACGGTCTAAGGCATCATGCTACGGACTGGGCGGTCATTCCCTCTGGAGGTTCGAGTCCTCTCTCTGGCGTGTGTGTTTTGAATAAGCGGTCTTTGTGCTGCAGGCAGAGAAATAGGCTAGTTAAATTCCT
The DNA here is from genome assembly GCA_026315105.1 of Locusta migratoria. Taxonomy (NCBI): domain Eukaryota; kingdom Metazoa; phylum Arthropoda; class Insecta; order Orthoptera; family Acrididae; genus Locusta; species Locusta migratoria. Next base: position 479,317,780 of record CM048744.1, on the reverse strand, counting down.
TGCTTTATTATGTTATGTTAGACGTACAAGTGCATGATATTAAGGTGCATAGTAAGTAGTCTCAAATGGGTTCCGATTGCTGACACATGTCGCTATAGACGAGAACAGGCACAGGCTAGTATTACAGTATCTGAGAGTAAATAGGTAGTGGCCTCTTTACCATTATTCCTGGCCTTGTCGAAAGTAAGTAAAGAAAATACAGACAAATGAAATAGGATCGTAAATAAAATGACGTTGTATCGCATACATGAAGAACTTATCTATGCTAACCAGGACCAGATGGGTGACTGTTTGCTCTTCAGTTCAATATCGGTCGCATCGCGGGCATTCTGAAGCTCCACAGTGATTAACGTTATTGTTGCAGATAACATGGTTTATAAAGATGCTGCTAATGTTGTACCATTGTCTTATGGAACGAGAAAATCCAGTACCTTCAAAATCGTAACAAAAGTATTGCCAAAGTATTGCTGAAGTCGTTGGTGGCTCTAAATGTCTATGTATAGACAAAAAAAAGCCTTCACAATTTGACCACGTCAATAAGGCGTTGATCCACCTCTGATCGATTTGCAAGTAGTTATCCGACTTAAAAAGAGATTGATAGATGGGTTTGTTTATAAGTAACTGTTCTCCTACGGCTCAAGATGTTTTTTAAATTTATTTAGCACGATGCGCTTCGGGAAATAATTCCCATTTTCAGGTGCGCTTTTTGTGCTATCCCATTTATTTGCGGTGTTTTTGATGTGTGAGGTCCTGCATTATTTTGTTGTTTTTGCTGCAAAGATTATAAACACGCAAATTCTAGTTGTTGGTCGGTCTTTACACATAGTTAATGGCAAAATATTCTGAAGAACTTCTACTTACAGTTTCCTTAAATCCATTTGTGTAGAACCTCACACACATTAAACATCACAACTAACATTCTGTGCGCGGTAGACATCAATGTTGACAAAACAAACGTACATAAATAAACATTTACTCTGATGTTCTTAGATGGAGTTAATAAAGATAAAGTTTAAAATTATGGCAACGATCATTAACAAAAAACTCTTGCTCCAAAAATGTATCACACTAAATGAAAAACAGGTACTCTATGGGATCAAACCAACTTCCCAAAAAAATGGCAAACAGCTCATGAAAAATAAAAGGTGACTTTTGGGAAAAATATCAGAAAATTATAGAAGAAGAACTCAAGAAACAGACTGCAACATGAAGAGTGGCCGGGGGGGGGGGGGGACGGAGAGGGCTGGAAGGGCCTCCAAAATACCTCGAAAACAAATGTTAGCCATCAATCTAGTAAGTAGTAAAGCAATAACCCAGCGTGAAACAGAGTTCCAGTCGACTGAACCACGTGTTTTTTGGTGGAATTCTGACTGTTCCAAAGCTGTAGCTAACAGAAGACTAGCTGTAACGAGAGACCGCAAAGAACAGACTTTACAAGAAGTAATACAAAAGGACAGATGCAAACACTAGGAGATACCTGAAGGAAAAGAGAAAGGACTCTTGGAATCATTACTGTAACAGACTGAATAAGGTCTCTAATATCTCAGAGGTATGGAGGACAGTTCGATCTCTTTAAACATCCTAATGTATCTCCAGTGGTGAACCCTGTGTGGATAGAAGAATTGTGGCAAAAGTGGCTCTTCTGTCTTGCCTATAAGCACCAGTGCATATTCCACCAGAAACACATTTTAGTCACCCTATACTAATGCCATTCACCAGACATGAACTTGAAGTTGTTATGAAAAATTTTATAAGCACCTCTCCAGGATCTGACTGTGTTCATTGCGATATGATTAAAATTTTGCCTCGGGAAACCTTAGATCTGATTCTGTAGATTTTTAATGAAACATATGGAAGGCAAGAACTCATGAACGAATTGACTACACAAATTATCACACCTATACTGAAATCTGGAAAAGACCCAAAAATGCATACCTCACATAGACCAGTTGGCTTGTCCTCCTATGTGGGGAAAACTCTTGAATGGCCGGTGAAAAACCGATTTCAGGTGTCAATGAAAAGTAAGGAATTATTGCCAAGATCCCAGTTTGGCTTTATTAAAGGCAAATAAACACTGGGCACCATAACAATGCTGAGCAACGACATTCTTGCTGCTTTCCAGGAAAGGACGTACTAAATATCATTAATCTAAGACATGACATCAGCATACAGTAATCTCCAGGTCATTATCCAGTTAGAAAAACTAAAGCTATTTGATATTTCTGTTAATTGTATATAAGGAGCAGCACTTACCTTATGAGAAAAACAATTTATGTACGATACCAGGAACAATTCACAGGACCTATGGTTCTATCTATAGGCTTATCGCAGGAAGCAATCATTAGCCCCTTGCTATATATTCTATATTCTAAAGATCTTGAAGAAATTATTCCTCTATATGTACATATACTGCAGTTTTCTGATGATAATAGGTCCCACAGAGAATTATGCAGTTTATCATTTGGTAGCGGCAGTAATAGGCAGTAATTGGCTTCAAGCTTCTTCAAAATCTTCATATTATAATTTTTTTCAGAACGACGTGGCCATCATAATGTGATTCATGCAAGAAACGATTCATTCCAACTCAAATCATCTGTTAAATTCTTGGGAATGAGGCTAGATTTCTGGCTTAATTGGATAACACCAATTACGTTATTACGAACTGTATTTCAATAATAAACATCATCCTATCATTAACTAGTCTGTTGGGGTGCGAACCCAATGTGTTATTGACCATATACAGAGAGTTAATTAGAATTAAGATCAAGTATGTACGGTGTAAGGGAATGCTAATATCAGGTACCTCAGTAAACCGGATACATTTCAATATTCTTGCATCCGAACATGTTTTGGGACCATGAGATCAGCTTTTACCATTGCTCTCTAAGTAGAGGCACCGGAAATGCCTCTCCAATTTAGGCGTCAGTGGTTAGCCAGCAAATATACTAGGAAGGTTAGCGATAACGAAACACGCTGTAATTGAGAAATGTGAAATATTGAGGCTGTATTGGCTAACATAACACTGCCTCGTCCCCCATAATTCTTTCAAAGTTTACTGACGCTGAAAGACCTTAGCAACAGTATTATTTCTACAAGAAGACTGCCTCAGTTTGAATGCCCTTTTTGTCCCACACAATTTGTCTCTCCAGTGCTATATTTGCAATTTAACCCTTGCATTGGTGGCAATCTTAATATGATAGTTGATCTAAAATCGGCCATTAGAAGCTTCATGTAAAGAATACAATTTTGAACACTGTAACACACTACCATTTTTGAATACGTCTCGTATAGATCCATGAGCATATCCTGATAATGATTGTAGCTAGAAACACATGAAATATGCAGCTTGCTGACGTGATGACAATAATACAATCCTGAGACCAATCGACTTATCGCCATTTGATGTTTCTCCAGTGAAGGCCTAGTCACCAGTTGGTGAAAGAATCGCAACTTAAGGAAGAAAACTATCATTTTACACTTCATGGAGATCGGGAACCCGCAAAATTTTTCTTTGAATACAGTAAGCAAGTAACTGCTGAATATTTTTGACGCTACTTGCCATTAAGCCGTAACTTCTTGGACTATGAAACGTTCGAATTCAAACAAACTAACTCATTTTCGACCACGACATGTACCAACACACAAATAATATTTTTTTAAATGTAACTCATGGGAATATTACTTGAGTAAGCTTTTCAACTGACAAAATAACATATCATTTATTATTAATCAAGTAAAAGGGGATTTAATTACTATATTTACCTACTGATAAACGCTCAACAATCTCCACCGGGAATTCGCAAATAAGTCTGGAGAAACATAGTTCGCATAATACGAAAGTACTTGTATTTCCGTGTCTTCATAGATTTGTCATAGTTTGGAGACCGTTGTGAATTCTTCTCTTATTTTATGTGAAGTAAATCGTTAATATTTCTGCATCTGAAGAAATTCAGTTGATTAGAAATAGACAGATTTTATTTATTTACTAGCTTATACGCCCGTCCTTGTTGTAGGAGGGCCTGTGTGTATTATGGATTTTTAGGGTTCCGGACCTCAGTCAGTAAAAATGGAATACTTGGTGGATTGCTCTGTCAATAAACTCAGTTGTCCTAGCCAAGATGTTAAATGTAAGTAAAAGTCATTGTCCGAAAAGATGTATCTTCATAAAGATTTCAAATGTAAGTAAGTCATTGTCCGAAACGATGTATCTTCATAAAGTTTTTTATACAAAAGTTGAAGCGTGCTACAATAAGCGAAGAAATGTCGTTAAGTATTTAATACACTATGTTCAATGTTTGTAGATATTCGTAGACATAATACTGCTTAATTCTGCCACAGAAGTTCGCCTTCTTGCAGTTGTACATATACTTTATATTGTGATATCAGTATGTAAATATATGGATTAAGGATGGCGACGATTGCATCAGTTTTATATTCATTGCGTTGAATCATATTTCGTACAATATAGCAACCAAGAAACGATTTTCAGAAATATGGTAAATTTGAAAACTGAAAGTGTAAGTAGTATTTTCAAAGGGTAAATCCGATCGCTGTCCCGAACTTCACACGAACGACCGCAGCGCTATTCATTAGTTGTTTGCTGCATTACGCCGTTCTTTCCAAACATGAAATATATCTAAAACTTCAAATTACGATATCCTTTACTTTCCTGATCTGATTTTGATAAAATGAAGCCTATATGTTGCTACACACGAATAATGTTGTTGTTGGTTTTTGGAAGGGACTAAACAGTGACGGTTATCAGTCCCTTAGACGAATAATGAAAATTAGATGGGTAGATCACGGAACTAATGAGGAGGTGATTAACCGAATTGGGGAGAAAAGGCGTTTCTGGCATATCCTGACTAAGAGAACGGATAGATTGTTGGCACATATTCTGAGACATCAAGGAATCGTCAACTTAGCATTAGAGGGAAACGTGTGGGGTAAAAACCTAGAGGGAGACTGAGGAACGAATACAGCAAGCAGATTCAAAAAGATGTAGGTTGCCGAACTTATTCTCACATGAAGGGACTTGCACAGGACAGAGTAGCGTGGTGAGCTGCATCAAAACGGTCTGCGGACTGAAGACCACAACAATAACACCCCCATGAATGTTCATTTAGTACTTTTGGAGATTACACTCTACAAATATACACATGCGATTACTTTCAGAGAAATGTTTAAATTGTGACATCTTATTTTTCTGATCCGATTTTGTGAAATGAAGCGTTTCTGTAACCGCAAGATACCCTCACGTTTCCTGTGTTTTGGAGATGGAATAGAAAGATAGACATGACTGTTGTCGATGAAAAACGTTAAATTGAGATGTTCTTCTTTCCGTTATCCGATTTTTATGAAACTAAGTCTATATGTTGTTCCAAGGTACGCTGAAGTTACCTGTGAAAACCCCATGCGAATTCATGAAGTAGTTTTGGAGAAGTGGTTTCTAATAGATGAACAGACAGGCACGACGGTCTATGAAAACACTTTGTGATTATATTTTGATGAAATCATGCCTAGATCCTGAACCAATCTTCGCTCATGTTTTCTGTGAAAAGTGCATGAAAATCCGTCCAGTAGTTTTGAAGTTTGAAACGAACAGCGACAGGCCTATATTTACAGATTTATTATTAGTATAAGTATGTTGTGCAATTGTAAAATTTTGCAGTAATATATTGATTTGTATAAATGCTGTATGTCGGTAAAATCTGTTGCGAATACGGTTGATAGTAAAGAAGTAATAGATTAAAACGTGATGCTTGATGGGGCGGTTTTCCATGAAAGTTACTCTTTACGTCTTCTTATCTCATGAACTACGTGTCGTACTGTGATACAATTTCGAACTACATTCAGCTTTAAGTGTGTATACCGCCTACAAAATTTTCTGCGAGTACAATTTGCAGTGTAGTAATTATAAATTGTAACGTCATACTGAATGTCATAGTTAGCTCTATGGACAGCGGAAAAGTAGTAAGCGAGCAACGTTTTTACTTTTATTATTTTGATGTGATTGCGAGTAAAAGTTTAATAAAGGTTTGAAATTATGTTTAAAGTTTGCTGAAAGTCGCCAAGTACTGTCATTCTCATATAGTGTGTTTATAAAGTCTCGTCGCATTATGTAGCAGTTTTTTTGCGATTCCTGTTGTTCATGACGTTATATCTCCTGAACCAAGTGTCGTATGTGGTTCTTACCCCTACAATTGTTACCTCACGGTAAGGAATTTGTGTACCAAATGTGGTTGATATCGGTCCAGTGTTTTAGGAGGAAATGTGCAGCATTGTCATTTGACGCAGCAGTTTTTCGCGCATCTCATTGTTTATGACGTCATGGCTCCTTACGTATGTGTCGTAGGTGATTCCTATCCCGACAGCGATTGTTGCCTGAAATTAAGGAATATGTGTACCAAGTTTGGTTGAAATCGGTCCAGTAGTTTAGGAGGAGATGTGGAACATACATATACACATACAGCCTATTTTATAAGATGTAAGATTTTTAAAATTCACTGGATGCGGGCTGGCGCTCAAGTATTTGATTTTCTACTTAAAAATCAGCAGCACGTACAGTTAGATGTTCTACTATACGCTCATGAGTCAGTGTAATAACACTGCATAGTCGACGAACACATGCAGCAGGCAAACTCCTTGCCAGCCAGGCCAAGTGTAGCCTACGTAGGCAAGCCATCCGTAACAGAAGTCTACATTTCACCCACACGTCCGTGTTTCAAACATAACATCCCGATACTGCAGTACATAACTTATGCATGACTGCATCATTTATATTAGCCAAGATTATTTTTATCTCGTAATGGTATTATTTGTATCTCATTAGTTCTTTCTTTTAAATGTATTCGTGCTAATAACCACAACAATAGCGATCTGTATCTTATTTCCAGATGCAAAATGCCAAAACGTGACTACATATTTTATTTGCGATTTGCAAAACAAATCTGTAATTTTATAAGAAGGAAGTCATGCAGGGTAATAGTCTTCATTGTCTGTTCATAAACAAATTACGCAAACTCTTTGTGTCCAGAAAAACACTCGACTTCATCCAAACTTCGGAGTCACGTGTTTAACCGATGCCGGGCCCTTTCATGCAGAACTCTTGGGAACAACGCTAGTGCGCAGTTGTTTTACAAATTTGTTATAAGCTGTGCAGATAAAAGGTTTCGCCAAGGGCTTCGTCGTGTATCTAATACTGCCTTACCAAAGCTTCCAAACGCGTTGTTTTGCTGACTGTCTTAAGGGGTTTAACGACTGCAGCTAGAAAACACTGTAAAGCCCACACTGCTTTGCAGGGTGCTGACAAGTAGATTACTCGGCTGTTATCCGTTATTGCACTGGGATAGTCAAACTGCGGCAGAAAAAACTCGCCTTAAAAAGCTCAGTGACTGCATTCAAATTAACTGCCCTTGAGCTTGGTAGTCGTCGCAGTGATAAACAGTGTCTTGGCCTCGGAAAACAACAACACGTAACCAGACAATGCGTTGCTGACAGACTAAACAAGAAATTTAGTTACGTTTCATACGATATATTCCATCAGTTTAATAGCACACTTCATAGTTACGTTCTGGCAGATGTTGATAATACTGCGAGATTTATCTACATTACGGTTTTTGTTTTCTTTTGCATAAAAGACCTCTCCCCGCTCAATCTACAAATGTGTTAGCTATAATTATACTTACATTGATTTGTTTTGTCCAGGATTGCAGGTGATAGCTTTAAATGTTTCAGGCGATTTAAAACTGTTGAAAACCAACTAGGAAATTTTCTAAACTTTTTTTGATTTTGTCATTGAACAAAAACCAAAAACACATCTACACTGCAGCATATCGTTGCCATTATTCGCTGTATTGGGTTCGAATCATATGAAACTATTGCTTCCATCATACTTTTGGTTAATGGCCCAACTATTAACTCTGCAAAACTGCCCACAATGTGCATCTTGGGCTAAGGCATCTCCTGTTGTTGTGTTAGTTTATGATACCATTATTATGGAATCAACTGCAGCAGAATTGCAAAGAGTCTTATGAAACAAATTACTGTGAACACAACAGCAGTGACACGGAAGGTTGAGCCGCGGCGGACTGGCCGAGCGGATTGAGGCGCTATGCTCCGGTACGCGACGTCGCTCCCCGTCACGGGCTCGAATCCCTCCTCGGGCATGGATGTTTGTGCTGTCTTTAGTATAAGTTAGTTCAAAAGTAGTATGTAAGATTAGGGACTGATGACCCCGCAGTTAAGTCCCATAAGCTTAACAAACAACAACAACGGAAGGCTGATTTTCATTGTGTTATGATGGATCAGAATACAAATAAGCACAGAGTGCTGGTTCTGTCTGAATGTAGGTCATGTATATAATACAACGTCTGATAATAAAGTTCGGTGAATTGTCCTGTAACATTAACGGAGATGAACTACATTTACCTTACTCTCCTTCGAAATAGTCACTTCCTATAAATAAGCACCACTGAGCTCCGTGCTACATGGCCTGCTGGTAACTTTGCACGAAGTCTTCCTCATCACGTTTCTGTCAGAAATGTCAAATGTATTTCCTTTCAAAGCGAGCTTGAGACGATGGAATAAGAAGTAGTCTGAAGGACTGAGATCCGACGAGCATGTTGGACCACCTCCTTTCTTTCCAGAAAGTGTCGGCCGATATTGGCTGTGTTTGGGCGAGCGTTGTCGTGGAAGTTGAACATCTACCATACTCGATATCTCAGTCCTCCACACTTCCTATTCTCTCGACTCAAACTCGCTTTGAAAGGAACGAGATTTGGGTATATTCCTGGCACCCAACGAAACGTGGCAAGGCTTTTGAACTCAACCCCAAAGGGAATTCATGCAAAGTTTCTAGGGCATGTATCGCAGAACTCAGCGATGCATAGTTATGGAAGGTGACTATTTCGAAGGACAGTAAGGGAACTGCAGATCATGGTTCATCTTCGTTGATGTTATAGGACTATCCACTTAACTATATTGTCAGAGGCTGTATATTGGCTGAAAACCTGGCGTTACCAGGGTATATATTTACTTGAGTATTCTATTAAAGGAGCCGCGGTAAAGTGGCCGAGCGCTATAAGCCGCCTTGCTGCGGAAGGCACTGTTGTTTGCCGTCTGAGGTCCGAGTCCTCCCTCGGGAATGGGTGTGTGTGTGTTGTCCTTACGTTAGTTTAAGTTGATATGTAGTAGTTTGTAAACCTAGTGACTGATAACCGCAGTAGTTAAGTCCCATAGATTTACAAACATATGAACTTTTTTTCCCTGATAATCCACTTCCTCTTCCCTTCTGTCTGCCCATCACCTCCTCACCCCTGTCTTTGTTCATCTCCTTTGTCCATCTCAGTTCGTTTCTCCTAACCCTATCTAAGATATGTCTCGAGTTTTCATCAGTGAATGCCGTCGAAAATTATTGGCAGGTATCCTTCGCCGTACATATTAGGAGATTTTGTGTACATGGCGATACTCCTTTCGTTTGGAAACTGTAGGGTGCAAAATTACATAAATATCGGAGTAAAATTGTACATTGATGCGACGTCTGTTTAAGATACCCTCCGCCAGACACTACGAAATCTGACGATGATGTTCCTCTTGTCATGAAGGTCAAGTGTGTAAAATTTCATCATGAGCGATTTAAAACAGTAGATTTCTATCGTAATCTGTCGTAAAACAGTCTGCGACACGGATCGTACAAAATTTCATGCAGACTGTGACCTTACTCATATTTTGTAGATGAAGTGGGCAAAATTTTATCAAGATCGGAATAAAACTGTAGATTTGCATGCGTTACGAACAAACCTTTTGCGTGAGTGGACCATTTATCATGCATCTTATTGTTTATAGTGTCATATCTTCTGAACTACGAGTCGTAGGTAGTTCTTCCCCCTACAGCGATATTATTACATCACGGTAAGGAATATGTGCGCGACATTTGGTTGATATTGGTCCAGTGGTTTAGGAAGAGATGTGCACCAATGTGGCGCGATGCAGCAGTTTTGCGCGAATTTCTTTCCTTATGAGGCCATATCTCCTAAAATATGTGTTGTAGGTGATCCTTACACCCACAGTGACCTTCCTGTTGGTTTTGATGATCACGTGTGCAAATTGTTATCAAGACTGGAACAAAACTGTAAATTTGTGTGCGATACAACCACACGGACACTGTATATATAAAGACTAGCTGAAACCCCGGTGTAGCTCGGGTATCTGTCTATTCTAATAAACAATTAGTCCATCTCCTCCTCCACCTATATCTACCTCTGCCTCCTCCTCCCCGCGTAAAAGCTTTCAATAATCTAATACATATATAAAGCAGAGTGTCCGTATGTTTGTACGTGTTGCATACAAATATACAGTTTTGTTCCAATCTTTATGAAATTTTGTACACGTAAGCTTCAATCCATGAGGACGGTTGCCGTAAGTGTAAAAATTACATACGATATATAGTTCACGAGGTATGTCGTCATAAACAATGAGATTCGTGAAAAACTGCTGCATTTTGCGACAATGCTTCTCGTTTTCTCCTAAACCGATTTCAACCAAATTTGATACACACATTCCTTACCATGAGGTAACAATTGCTGCAAGGTTAAGAATCACATACGGCACATGGTTCAAAAGATATTACATCATAACCAATAGAAATCGCAAAAAATGCCATTTAATGCGGCGAGACTTTCGAAATATACTGTATGAGAATGACAGTACTTAGCGACTTGCAACAAACTTTAAACATAATTTCAAACCTTTATTAAACTATTTCTCGCTGGCAACCATAGTAAAATGATGAAAGGAAAAACGTTTCTCGCTTACTAGTTTCCGCTGTTTATGGAGTAAAACTACGGCTCTCGGTATGACGTTACAATTTATAATTTGAACACTACAAATTGTAGCGACAGGAAATTTTGCAGACAGTATACACGCATATAGGTGAGTGTAGCTTCTAAATTGTATCACAGTACGACACGTAGTTCATGAGATATGAGCACGTAAACAGTAACGTGCCGCTGTACATGGAGTAAAACTACGGCATTCGGTGTGACGTTATAATTTATAATTTCTGCACTAGAGATTGTAGCCTCAGGAAATTTGGAAGACGGTATACATATATACAGCTGAATTTAACTGCGAAATTGTATCACAGTGCGGCATGTAGTTCATGAGTTATGAGCACATAAACAGTAATGTTCATGGAAAGCCGCCCCATCACGCACTAAGTTTTAATCTGTTACTTCTTCACTACTAATTGTATTCCCAAGAGATTTTATAGACATACAACCCTTATACGAATGAATATATATCTGAAAAATGGCAGGAATAAATAAATAAATACCCGGGCAACGCCGGGTTTTCAGCTAGTAAATTATAAATCTGAAAATTGATGTTTCTAGGGAGGGCAAAGTAAATCTTAAGTTATTGAGGCATTTTTATGTTTATGTTTTTTATGTTTTAATTAAGTAAATAGGCGAACACGAAAACTGAAGTACCGATTTTTATTGTTAATTATACGACGAGGACAATGTACATAATTCTACAGAGGCTTTGTCATATAAGTACAAAGAACAAAAATCACGTGAGTGTACTCAGCTTTTAATAGTGGTTAAAGGAAGTTCGTAGTTTTGTTAAAAAAAGTTCAAATGCTTGTGAAGCATATGGGACTTGACTGCGGCATCATCAGTGTCTAAACTTACAAACTATCTTATACTAAAGACAGAACGAACATTCATGCCCGAGAGGAGATTCGAACCCTCGGCGGGGAACGGCCTTACGCAAAACAGCATAGCGCCTCAATGCACTCGGCCGGTCCGCCGCGGTAAGGAAGTTTTCACATGTGAAGGAGCTATTAGACGATGGTACACCGCGTAGGGTACAGGTCTAGTCGACAGCCATCTAGCGGTAGAATGGGTAGAACCACGGAGTCGACCGTATTGTCAGCTGTGGCTCAAAAATGTTCCAATCTTTGTAATTCTATGGGACCACACTACGTTGGCCATCAGTCCCTAGACTTACAAACTACTTAAACTAAGTTAAACTAACCTCATGACTACACAAACATCCATGCCCAAGGAAGGTTTCGAACCTACGACGCACGAGGCCGCGTGATCCCGTGGCGCTTCAGACCGCTCGGCTACTCCCGCGCGGCTGTCAACTGTGGAAAATTTGTGTTAACGGAATAACGTTATTCGTTGGCGTCGCTATTGCGCTTATTATCAAGAAAGAGTATGTAGTCAGCTGCTGTTGCTACCAGAGGCTTCAAGTACGTACCTAATTTTTAATTACTTCATTTTGGATAGCTACGACTTCCTACTTCCCCTATTATGTGGAAATGCAGTGTTTAGGTAGGAACTATGAATCTGAATACTAATGTTCAAATGTTCAAATGTTTGTCAAGCTTATGGGACTTAACTACGGGGTCATCAGTCCCTAAACTTACAAACTACTTATGAACTACTTACGAACTAGGACGGCACAAATATCCATGCCCGAGGGGGGATTCGAACCCCCGACCGTAGTGGCCGTGCAGACCGTGACTGGAGCGCCTCAGTCTCCTCGGCCACCGCGGCCGGCTTTTAAAGACAGTTGATCGAATTTCGACCACAGCCTATACTAGTATTAATTAAAATAATATTTCGGATGAAACCATTTATGAGTATCGATGTAGTTCGATGTTAACCGAATGTGACACCCGCATTACTTTAGAATGGTTTTGAAGTAACGTGTCAAATGATCATATAGAGTTACTGGTTGGGATGACCTCATCTGGGGTTATTTTGCTATCTTGAGCACGTCCTTTTATTTGACGCCATGTGGTCGACTTGCGTGCCGATGATGATGAGGACACAAAAAAACCCTTCCCCTACCGGGAATCAAATTCAAATGTTCAAATGTTTGTAAATCTATCGGACCAAACTGCGTGGTCATCAGTACGTAGCTTACAAACTACTTAAACCTAGGTAAACTAACCTAAGGACAAAACAGACACCCATGCCCCAGGGAGGACTCGAACCTCCACGGCGAGCAACCGCGCGCTCTGCAGCGAGACGCTTTAGACCGCTCGGCTACTCCACCGCGGCTACCGGGAATCGAACCCTTAATTGTCGATAAGTAGATGTTCAGTACTAACATATTCGACTTTGGGGATTATTTCATAGATGCTATCCCCACAAATTATTTTATGTCACTGCAAATAAGAGGTAGTTCTGACTTCCAATAACTGTTCATAATGTTTCAATTATTTATTGCACAAGAACTAAACATTGTACAGATGTCATACATATTGCATTTGAAGAGAAACTCTGAAAGTAATTTTTTTAACAATTTCTTTGGACTGCTTATCAATGTCTCTCGTACATCCTCCACAATCACTTCACTCATACTGGGACGTCTGCTTCCCTTTGCCGGACACAGGCAAGCAGTCGTAACGAATTTATTGTGCCAGTGATAACTGGCCTTCCTGTTTGGTGTCTTCTTGCTGTACTTGGTTCTAAAAATCCGCTGTACAGCTGTAGCACACTTGTTTTTGTCGAACTCCAACACACAGAAAACTCGTTCCGCACCTGAACTCGCTATGTTTACGACTACCGCTGACTATCGACAAATTACCAACTACACTGTGGCAGCATACAAGAAAAAATAAATAAATGAAATAAAATAACCTTTAGGTTTCTCTTCAAAATGACACATGTATGATATCTGAACAATGTTTAGTTCTTGTGCGATAAATAAAAGTGTTCACGGACTTTATGTACAACCTGCATAAGTAGAGAGAGGGGTATGGTAGAAAATAAATGATTTCAAGCAATTTTAAGTAATATACCAAAATGTCTATTAGGAAGTCAGAACCAACGGTCTACTTTTTGAAGTACGACATTAGGTATAATTTCAGTGCCTGAAAAAGATTTTTTAAAGAAAAAAATGTGGAATTCAAGAAAATAATATCATATTAAAGGTTCACTCAACAAGTGTGCCGGTTTTGTATCGCTAGGTAAGTTCTTGTTTGTACTATTGTTATTTGTCACTTTATTCTGAATTTCTCGCATTTCTTCAGTGTGTCTACCTTAGAACATTTTTCTTTTGTGCAACGTGGTCTGATTGTGGAAATGTTTTATCAGAAGGGAGAAACATAGGCAGTAACTCGTCAAGCGACTCCCCTCGATTAGAGGGCGAAATGAAGCACGGAGCCAGCCGCGGTGGCCGAGGGGACTGAGGCACTCCAGTCACGGTCTCCACGGCCACTACGGTCGGGGGTTCGAATCCCACCTCGGGCATGGATATTTGTGCTGTCTTTAGTATAAGTTCAAAAGTAGTTTGTAAGTTTAGGGACTGATGACTCAGTAGTTAAGTCCCGTAAGCTATACAAACATTGAAGCACGGAACGAATTCACAACATCTCGAAGACTTGTTAAATGGTTTCTGAGAAGCGGAATGGAGGAGGAGAAAGACGACTTTAGGAGAAAAATCATTTTTAACGACGAGACAAATTTCCACTAAAGTGGATTTGTTCAAATGTTTGTTAAGCTTAAGGGACTTAGCTACGGGGTCATCAGTCTCTAAATTTACAAACTACTTATGAACTACCTTATACTAAAGACGACACAAAGATCCATGCCCGAGGGGGGATTCGAATCCCCGACCGTAGTGGCCGTGCAGACTGTGATTGGCGCGCCGCAGAACGCTCGGCCACTGCGGCCGGCAGTGGATTTGTGAATAAGCAGAATTACTGTAAGCGGGGGTAAGAAAATCCTCACATAATTCAAGAGAAGAAAATGCATCAGCAGCGATTGGCTTTTGGACGGGTGGAATCATTGCTCTAAGTTTTTATTATTATTTTTTTGCTGAGGCTCTTGGACGGGTGGAATCATAGGTCTATTTTATTTTTTATTTTATTTTATGTTATTTTAATTCATTTATTTATTTATTTTTGTAGGTTGAGGTAGGATAAGATGAAACAGTTAGGCTGCATGCACACGAAGATACTCCAGTCGCCGAGCGACTGACACACTGTGCGACCAAGAGACGCGGCACGTGTGGCTAAATGGAGTCATTCATTCGGGGATACTTGTGTAGCGGCGTCGCAGGGTATCCGCGACTCGAATACCACGTGACCCAACTTGCTGGTCTCCGAGTCTCCCAGTCTCTTTGTTGTATTGCGTATTGTGCAAAAAATGTTTAATTTTTAATTCGTGGTATATACAATGATATTCCCAAGCTCCGTGATGTATTATGGGCTTGGAACATTCAATACAGGTACAGGCCAAAATACGTTGAACCGTTTCCTTCTCTGTTGTGTGACGATGGCATTCTTGTCACGAATTTTTTGCAGTAAGAATGATAAATGGTAAACGTGTGAGGACGAATCTCTCTAGTTTCTACCTTCACGGTCTGTTCACGAAATATACGTTGGAGGAGAAAAATGTTGTTGACTCATGGAAGAAAAACTGAAAGTAACCATCATAATGTTTGAAAT
This sequence comes from Locusta migratoria, assembly GCA_026315105.1. Taxonomy (NCBI): domain Eukaryota; kingdom Metazoa; phylum Arthropoda; class Insecta; order Orthoptera; family Acrididae; genus Locusta; species Locusta migratoria. The sequence continues at coordinate 479,302,311 of CM048744.1, read as the reverse complement.
CGATTAAAAAATTTCACACGTACTGGACCAAAAAACAGAAAACCGTTACAGGTGCCGGCCGCGGTGGCCGAGGTGACTGAGGCGCTCCAGTCACGGTCAGCACGGCCCCTACGGTCGGGGGTTCGAATCCCCCCTCGGGCATGGATATTTGTGCCGTCCTAGTTCGTAAGTAGTTCATAAGTAGTTTGTAAGCTTAGGGACTGATGACCCCGTAGTTAAGTCCCATAAGCTTAACAAACATTTGAACATTTTTTTCGTTACAGGTATTTAAATAATTTGTTTTTTTTAAAAAAAAAAAAATGTTCAAATGTTTGTTAAGCTTATGGGACTTAACTACGGGGTCATCAGTCCCTAAACTACTTATGAACTACCTTACACTAAAGACGGCACAAATATCCATGCCCGAGGGGGGATTCGAACCCCCGACCGTAGTAGCCGTGCAGACCGTGACTGAAGCGCCTCAGTCTCCTCGGCCACCGCGGCCGGCTAATTTTTTTTTTTTTTTAAACTGACTAAAAAGTATTAATTTCTCCTGATCCCAAACAAATTCCTAACCTCATACAGATAGACCTAAAAAAATTGTGGCTATAAATTTTAAAACGCTACGACAATACTCCTGCAATTTAAAAAGAATAACGTGCTGTGCATGGAATGGATAAAATTAGGAAGTACATGTAGCTTAGAAAAATCCCACAATGTACCATATAATTGTAATAAACAAAATCGTTAGTGACTTTCGTGCACTATTCCTGTCTCAGTTACCTAATGGATGTCCGCACGTTTTTCGTTTCAAATATTACAAATATTGCGATAGCTATTATAAATTCACAGGCAAAATTGATTATAACTATCTTCGTTACCGGCAGTAACAATAAAACTGTAATGTAATATCATCGTCACTGCCAAAGTCCGCCGTCCGCGATGGCCGAGGGGACTGAGGCGCTTCAGTCACGGTCTGCACGGCCACTACGGTCGGGGGTTCGAATCCCCCCTCGGGCATGGATATTTGTGCCGTCCTTAGTTGTAGGTAGTTGACAAGTAGTTTGTAAGTTTAGGGACTGATGACCCCGTAGTTAAGTCCCTTAAGCTTAACAAACATTTGAACATTTGCCAAAGTCCCTGGATGTTATACTGCAGGCGGCAGGGTACACAAAAAAGCTTGCTGCCGTCACCCTCAACCAATTAAATTGATTTAGTGTTATTTCAACCGCCAGCGATTTGGCAGTGAGGGAGACCAGAGTCGTGCTATTGTGACTGAGTTAGTGACATTTGGTCCGAGTGACACTTTCCCGGAGAGGCAATGTTGCAACTTGCTCGGAGCCCAGGATACTGCAGGGACTGGACCAACACCACCTAGATACAAGGCCTCACGACAGTCCGTGTTACGTCACACCGACTAGGCCGCGACCACCAGCTTACTGGCTGGACGCTACGTCGCAGTGGACTGTGCCTCGGCGACCAGCCAGTCAACTGGCGGTCTCGTTCTGGTCGGTATGACGTAACACGGGCTGTTGTAAGGCATTGTATCTAGGTGGTGTTGAATGCCACACCGGCCTGTACCTTTGGGCTCGCTTGCAGTCTGAGTCGTGAGAGATCGCGGTAAAATGAAACCGTCCGACGTCGTTATGTAGTATAACACTGCCCATTGGAGGTGCAGAAGAAGTGCAAACAATGTCCTGTTTTCAGAGGAATGATCCTGTTTTCAGAGGAACGATCGTAATTACTTTCGGCGTAGACTGGCTTCCTTCTTGTGAAGTAGTCGACAAACTGGCTGACAAAAACTTGACAATAGTTGGCACCTTACGCAAGAATAAACCAGAAATACCTGAATCCCTGCCTCAAACCAAGAATAGGCCAATAACGCGTTTCGCGCTGTTAGCGCATCTTCAGATTGGGCGGAGATGGAGCCACAGAACTATCTATAGCTGTGGAGGAGGTATCTTAACAATTTGTGTTGTCATAACAGCAGAGGAGTCGCTGTCGCGGCAGGTCCACGTGTACAACTGGTAGTATTGTTAATGAATGCGGAACATGTTCCTCAGTTATTAACAATACTACCAGTTGTACACGTGGACCTGCCGCGACAGCGACTCCTCTGCTGCTATGGGGCCCAATGACAACACAAATTGTTAAGATACCTCCTCCACAGCTATAGATAGTTCTGTGGCTCCATCTTCGCCCAATCTGACGACGCGCTAACAGCGCGAAACGCGTTATTGGGGAATAAAATATTGCAACAGAGACTGAGAATTTTTTAATTATTCTACATTGTTGCTGCACCAGCCGCCACCACCACCATCATAGAATGGAATGAAATGCAAGATTAGGCCAGTTTCTTCATCTGTATTCTTTTACAGGAGAGAAAATTTTTTGGAGTCATACATTCGAAAGGAAAAATAAAAACGTTATTCTTTTGTCAACGATACGTGAGTCAGGTGAAATAGATGAGAAGACAAAGAAATCGAACATATTACTTTTCTACAATGATAACAAAGGGGGAGTCGATGTATTTGATTTCCTGTGCTATAACAAGACCACATTATGCAAAATCAGGTGGTGGACAAAGTATGGGCTTTTAGATGCATCAGGAATAAATGCCAATGTCTTCTATAAGAAGAATAGCGGCACAACAGACGAAGCTATTTTCTCAAGTCATTGGCATTCGGACTGGTTGAAGCAGAAATGAAGGACAGAATCACGAGAAAAAATTTACCCAAAGAGCTTCGCGTAACCATGGAACAGATTTTAAAACATTTCGGGAGCGATACTCCAAGCGAAATTTCACGATCAGCAGCACAACCAAAACGATCTAAGAAAAAAGTGGACGATGTTTTGCAGTCGAAAAGAAGACCGGAAAAGTTCCTTTGAATGCTGTGTTTGTTCGAAACCAGTGCGCAAGGACCGTCGGAAATATATTTGTCAAAGTTACCGTAACAGTTTAGTTTGAAAATGTTTGGTACATTCAAAATATCATCAAATTTAGATAATACTTTATAAAATCTGTGTTTCCTTTCATATGAGGAACTATTTTTTCGTAATTATTACGTTTATACTTTTTACCAAACTACATGTTATTTCCTTCAATGATTCTTATGCCTTTTGATTTATTCTTATTGTATACTGCAATTTCATAACACAAAGGGTAACTGAATGCAATAGATAAGTGCAGTGTCATATTCATTTATATGACAACCATGATACAATAAAATGTATTGATTTTAGAGTTATGTTTTGCTTTGTCATATTATAAAAGATAACTATAATTTTTAATAAATGTTTCATATTGTGTGATTATTACTTTATGTTACTACAGAACCTCTTTTGTGAAACAAATAATTCTGAAAATGGTTGGGAAAATTTTTTACCTCACCTTGTTATTTATGTTTCAGGATGAGCACCTTGTTACTCTAGGGTTAAATTTTCTATTATTATCGGTACTTAAATGTGATAATAAAATAAACAAGTTACATGTTCGATAATATTAATATTTAGAAGTATGTAAGTATGCAAACACATCAAGAGTACTTCGTGCAAAAATTTCATTCATATTTGTTAATACCGAAGATAAAAAAAAAGATTTTAGAACCTACCTGAACTCAGATTATGTAAAAATGTAAAGGACAAAAAAAAAAAAAAAAAAAAAAAAAAAAAAAAAAAAAAAAACCATACGATAACATGGATTTTAACATTTTATAAAGAAATGAATGTTACTGCAAGAAATACACCCCTTAAAATTTACCGGCGCCATAACCTGTCCCCTTCCTGCTGCTATGAGGTTGCTTCTCGTAAATTTGAGAATTTTCTGAATAAAAATGTACTTACAGACTTCTTGAGGAGGAGTAGTGGTACGGATTGTAAGCCTCTATCAATTTCCTTAGAACTCTTTTTATTGTACTGCACAGAAGTCCAGTGTATTCCCTAATTTATATTTACTGTTCAAATGTCTGTAAATCTATCGGACCAAACTGCGTGGTTATCAGTCCGTAGCTTACAAACTACTAAAACCTAGGTAAACTAACCTACGGACAAACACACACACCCATGCCCCAGGGAAAACTCGAACCTCCACGGCGAGCAACCGCGCGCTCCCCAACGAGGTGCTTTAGACCGCTCGGCTACTCCACCGTGGCTTATATTTACTCAGTCAATACACAAAGTTAATGATATGCAAAGATTGGCTGTCAATTGTTTCGCTTCAGTTTTCCTGAAAATCTTACAACTTGTTTCTGCACAACCCTTTGCTAGCTGAAGAGCAGTATAGTAACTTGATCTAACTTGAGTTTGTACCGAGCAAAAATGGTTCTGTTTGATGGTGACAGAAATACAATTTTATCTTTGCCAACTTTCGGGGTGCCACATCCCGTAGTTCAAACGTTTCTTAGATCTATTTGTGTTTCGAATACAGCCAAACCGTTTTTGGGATCTAAGAGTAAACACTTCAAATATGTGAAATAGTATAATATTTTTCTTTAATTGAAGCCTTAGGGTGGAGTCTTGTAGTAAAATGGAGAGTAGTTGTTTTTAAAGCGATGAAAGTAGCATGATGGTAGTGTTAGACACATCTACATGTGCTGGATGCCTAATATGTTTATTCTATGCTTAGTGTTCTAAAGGAAATGCTTTTAAGAGATATGACTGAAGAATGTAATATTTTAGCAGAGATATAAACGTCTCAATAACTTCCCAAATATTTCACTATGAAAATAAATTTACAGGAGAAACACTGAACGAATTAATCTGTAGTTAGATCAAGTTACTATACTGTCCTTCAGCTATCAAAGGGTTGTGCAGTTTTACTGATTTTCGTGTTATGATGACAGGGTGGAAACTTGTCTACAGCTAGAACTTACGCACCTACAGCATGAATTTTGGGTTATTAGTTTCATAGCAAAGTCATCCTCGATGTAAATTTGCAGCTACGATTATGTCCATTTTTAGACTTGCTTGTATATGAAAATGTTTTACGCTAAGACGAAAGCCAACCACAGAAGCTCACGGGGAGATTTCAGCTTAAGACCTTGTCTTCAGATAAGCTTTACAGGAAAAGTGACAGCATTGTTCCTTTATTGAAAAGAAAAATAATTAATGTTTCGGTGAAACGCTGATCTATATCTATAAATGTGAATGTCTGTTCGGTGTACGTTTATCACGTCTGAACCACAAGACATAAAGAGCTAAAATTTTGTACAGTTACTAATGTCTACCTGGGGAAGGCTTTAAGCAGTTTTATGGCGATCGGATAGCTATTTATCTATATATATTAATGTGAATGACTGTTCAGTGTTCCCTTATCACGTCCGAAGGACGAGACGCAGGGACTTAAATATTTGTAAGGTTATTAATTTAGACCTGAGGAAGGTTTTGGGCACGGTTTTATAGCGATCTGATAGATATTTAGTAATTTGAAGAATATAACGCGAAATGCGGAATAATAATTACTCTTTAAAATGATATTTACTCTTTGAGAATGGTTTTTATCGGTTGCAGTGTTGCTTGAGGGTTGATAATGATGAAAAGTTGGAGTATATTGGGATAGAAAGTTATCGGTGTATATAAAATTCTATGTGTGTGTGTGTGAGTTTTACACAACGCAAACGAATGGTCTCTGTGTAATTGTTGTCCGACGTCACCCGTTGTACACCATACTAGTTCCATGCCGAAAGCTATAAGGGGGTGAAAGATATGGTAGTTGAAAGTCGTCAAATTATTAACAAAATTCGGACTGAAGGCCAGCGGTGAAGTTTGCGACTCTATGGCAAGGAGGTTACATACAGCGAAACGTGATGCCACAGACCATATCTTTGGTCTATGCGTGCTACAATGTCTTCAGGTCTTTCTCTGTAAGGATAAGCATACGAATAAGGAGATATAAGAATCAATAAGTAAAGCAGTAAAAGAGAAATTTCTTTTAATACATTTCTTTTTAAAAAATCGATTTGACGTATCGCGCATTATCCATCATAATCAACCAACACAGGAGCGGAGCCGCGGGTTTAAGCTAGTGATATATAAATTTGTTGGTTTAAATGTTGTCCTATGACGGGAATAAGGCTATAACAGTCGTAAGAACTACCATGTTCCGTACTTGGGTGCCACCCGATCATTGCATCATCAAAATACTAGAAGAGATTATGAATTACATCGTCGGTTCTCATTATGTTGTATATCGTTGTCAATACTCATTACTGCAACAGCCTTAAATTTGCCACGAAACGCGTTAATGAGGCACCTCGCAGCGATACACGGCTGCTTACTGTCTTGGTGTAAGCGCCAGCCAGCACGCAGGAGTGGCAGAGCTGAACTGCTGGACTTCTCAGTGCACCTGTCTGTTCCTGCGAAAAGCCGGCTAGTCCGCCACGGTCTCCGTGCTAGTGTCGCTCCGTGCAAACGTCGCTCCATGAAGTTGTTCCAGGCGCCAGGGGACTGAGGCGCTTCAGTCACGGTCTGCACGGCCACTACGGTCGGGGGTTCGAATCCCCCCTCGGGTATGGATATTTGTGCCGTCTTTAGGATTAGCTAGTGCATAAGTAGTTTGTAAGTTTAGGGACTGATGACCCCGTAGTTAAGTCCCATAACCTGTACAAACATTTTTGAACATTTTTGAAGTTGTTCCAATCCCGTGTGATTGTGGTCGGCTACTCGAGTCGTACAGTCTACCAGTCTCCTGGTCGTTAGATGGCTGCAGACACCATTTCCGTATCCCCGTCTAAATAGGGCCTTAATGGAACCCGTTACCGTGCGACGATAAGAAAGCTCCTGTGGCCTCATTTCTACGCAATGGATATTCAGGAGTTTTGGCTTCCTTAGGAAGGTGCCTCCTACCATGCTTGCTACGAAACAATCCAATTGCTCCAAGATCGGTTCACGGATAGCTTCATATCGCGTATTGGTGACCACCAATGGGCCCAAAGGTCATGCGACTTAACTCGTTGAAACTTTTTTCTCATACTAGACTCTCACATCATTGGTATGTAAATCCCGTTCCATCCGTAACTTAAAAGAGGAAATTCGACGGATCGTCGGTTAAGTCCAAATGGAAACTTGCCATGCAGTCATATTTCACAGACAAACATCGGTAATCGTTTGCTGCCATCCTTTTTTCCTCAGTTACTTATACGAATGTGCAGATATTTATTATCTACTTAAAGAAAGGCGAAACGCGCATGGCAAGAAAAACTTGTTTTTTCAATTGCATAGACGGACCCAAGATAATAAATATCTGCACGGACAGAGTTCCTGCGTGGCGGCGCGGTAGTGACGTCACTCACAAAACCTGAAATCGGAAGGTGTGATGGATTTATCAACTTTTGTAGTAGGGCCACGTTCCTCTCTTCCATCGCCTGGTACAAGAAGATTCTTTTCAATTCAAGGAATAAAATACGTCTCTGTCGCAGTTATTAAAATTTATTTAGCATTAACGGGCCGCGTGGAATGTACGCGTGGTCTAAGGCGTCATGCTACAGACTGGACGACTGTTCCCGACTGAGGTTCGAGTCCTCCCTCGGCCCTGTGCGTTGTCCTTAGTTAAATTAAGTAGTTTGTAAGTCTATGGGCTGATGACCATAGCAGTTTGGCCCAGCAGGTTTACAAACATTAACACATTACCATGTTTTACACTCGTGGCGCAACTTCAGACTAATATTTAAACTGCAAAAACTTAAAAACATCTAAAATGATGATATTGAAGCCGGTGACTGCTTGTGTCAATTTGTTAAAAAAAACATCAAACTGCGAAAACCGCATTGGTAATAAATAAAATATTTGAAAATAATTGGGTTAAGGCGAATCGCATATTGATATAAGCGTTCTCCCGCTTTTATGTCATTATTTTGGAAGACAGTAATCTTGCCTAACGCAGTTTACAGATTTCAGTATCAATATGCGCCATGAACGAGAAACGCGCTATTACTAAAGTCAATTAGATAACGGTAAGTGTCTGTTACCGTTATCGAAATGACTTTATCAATAGCGCGTTTCTCGTTCATGGCTCATATTGATACTGAGATCTGGAAACTGCTTAGTCAAGATTAATATCTTCCAAAACGGCAACAGACACTTCCACTCCCATGAACCACAGATATTGCCGAGGTGGGGTAGCTTTGCGTGCCTCAACGATACAGATAGCCGTACCGTAGGTGCAACCACAGTGGAGGGGTATCTGTGGAGAAGCCAGACAAACGTGTGGTTCCTGAAGAGGGGCAGCAGCCTTTTCAGTAGTTACAGGGGCAACAGTTTGGATGATTGACTGAGCTGGCCTTGTAACATCAGCTAATGTGGCTTTGCCACACAGTTACTGACAACGGCTAAATGCAAGGGGAAACTACAGCCGTTACTTTTCCCCAGGACATGCAGCTCTACTGTATGAACATATGATGATGGCATTCTCTCGGATAAAATATTCCGGAGGTGATATAGTCCCCCATTCGGATCTCCGGGCGGGGTCTACTCAGAAGGATATGATTATCAGGAAAGACAACACTGCATTCTACGGATCGGAGCGTGGAATGTTAGATCCGTTAATCGGGTAGGGAAGTTAGAAAATTTAAAAAGAGAAATGGATAGGTTGAAGTTAGATATAGTGGGTATTAGTGAATTTCGGTGGAAAGAGGCACAGGATTTCTGGTCAGGTGAGTACAGGATTATAAATACAAAATCAGTTGGGAGGTATTAGAGGAATAGGTCTGATAATGAATAAGAAAATAGGAATGTGGGTAAACTACTATGAGCAACACAGTGATAGCATTATCGTAGTCAAAATAGATATGAAACCAACACCGACCACAGTAGTACAAGTTTATATGCCAACTAGCTCTCCCAATGATGAGATCGAAGAAATATATGAGGAGCTAAAGGAAATTATTCAGACAATTAAGGGAGAGGAAAACTTAATTGTTATGGGAGACTGGAATTCGATAGTAGGACAAGGAAGGGAAGATAGTAGGTGAATATAGTCTGGGCAAAAGGAATGAAAAGGAAGTCGCCTGGTAGAATTTATCACAGCACATAATTTAGTTATAACAAACACCTGGTTTAAGAATCACGAAAAATGGTTGTATACGTGGAAGAGACCAGGAGACACCGGGAGATACCAGATAGATTTTATAATGGTGAGACATAGATTTCAGAACCAGGTTTTAAACTGTAAGACATACCCAGGGGCAGATATAAACTCTAACCATAAGTTATTGAAACTGAAAAAACTGCAGAAAGGTAGGAAAATAAGGAGATGGGTCCTGGTTAAACTGAAGGAACCTGAAGTTCTTGAGAATTTCAGATGGAGATTTAGGCAACAATTGACAGAAACGGGGTAAACTAAAACAGAACAATAGAGGAGGAATGGGTAGTATTGAGAGATGAAATAGTGAAGGCAGCAGAGGACAAAAAGTAGGAAGGCAAGACCTAGTAAAGATTTTTTTTAATTAGTAAATTGCACCTGTGTGAAGTTAGTCCTAGTAGATAAATGGATGAAGATAAAAGGATACTACAGATGCATTTGGTTACTAAAAGCTTTGCCTTTTACTTGGACACTTTGGCTGCCAGGAGATCACCGGTGGCTACAGAGCTACAGTTTCGCGAAGCCTACAAAACTGTTGCGGCTTTCGTGGTCATTCATTGACTCTTCTGCCTCGGGTTCTTCGGTCATTGTTTGTTTGGTAACTGTTTCGTCATCACGAGTAGCTGCCATTGCCAAAGATTCATTTTCCATTGGCGGTGGTGTACTGGATTTGAGCTCGCGGTCGCAGATTGTAGGGACCTGACGTGCCAACGTTTAGGCCACTTGAAGCAGTGGTTTGCACATCGGATGTTTTCTGATGATTGGCAACCTGAGGAATTTTATTGACAGTCTTTACGCTTTGCGAGGTTTCCCGTCACTTTTGGCTTAACATTTTGTGTTTAATCTGGAACCCCCGTCTCTTCCCCAGTCTTCTTTTCGTTGAAGTTCAACTTCTTCTAAAGTAGAAACACATTACTTCGATAATTCGAATCAACTTTTCTTTTATTTATTTCGTTATTAAAAACATTGTTTTATTAGATTACGGTACAACTTTCCTTTTACTGTAACAAATCAAAATGTTCGAATGTTTGTATACCTTATGGGACTTAACTACGGAGTCATCAGTCTCTAAACTTGTAAACTACTTATGAACTAGCTTATACTAGGGGCGGCACAAACATCAATGCCCGAGGGGGGGGGGGGGGAAATCGAACTCCCGACCGCTGCGGCCACAGACCGCTCGGCCACTCAACATCAAATCTCCTAGCAAGCCCAGAAGATATGACTTCTTGCTTGAAGTATTCCTTGGGCCAAGGTTGAGTAGACTCTTCCAGTAACTTTGCCAACGAAAAACCATCTGGAATATCTCAACCAAGATTTTGAAAAATAAACAAATCAATACAAATTAAAATATGCTTTCATATATCAAATATTATTTAATAAATTATCCACTCGCCTAATAAAGAAAGAAACAGACTTGTTCATTCATAATCACGTACCCTCAAATTTGCTTGCGTGATATACGACTGATGACGTGAAGACCATTTATAAACCGACAAGAAAGATACTAAAGTATGTCAGATCGGCAAAAAACGATGTCGGGAATATACCGCAAACTAATAGTAAAACCATCTACATCTACATGCGTACTCCGCAAGCTACCCAATGGTGTGTAGCGGACGATACCTTGAGTACCACTATCGGTTCTCCCTCCTATTCTAGTCACGTATTGTTCGCGGAAAGAAAGATTGCCGGTATGCCTCTGTTTGGGCTCTAATTCCTCTGATTTTATCATCATGATCTCTTCGCGAGATATAAGTAGGAGGGGGCAATATACTGCTAGACTCCTCGGTAAAGGTTTGTTCTCGAAACTTCGACGAAAGCCCGTACCGAGCGTCAGAGCATCTATCCTGCAGAGTCTTACACTGGAGTTTATCGATCGTCTCCGTAACGCTTTTGCGATTACCAGTTGATCCTGTAACGAAGCGCGCTGCTCTCCGTTGGATCTTTTCTACTTCCTTTATCAACCCCATCTGGTACGGATCCCGCACCGGTGAGCAGTATTCAAGCTGTGGGCAAACAAGTCTGCTGTAACCTACTTCCTTTGTTTTCGGCCTGCATTTCCTTAGGATTATTCCAATGAATCTAAGTCTGGCATCAGCTTTACCGACGATAGATTTTTATGTGGTCGTTCCATTTTAAATCACTCCTAATGCCTACTGCCAGATAATATATGGAATTTGTGGTGTCGCACAAGTCCAAAGTGCGCGCCACCTACTTTCGCCGCGCGCCGCCATGCACGCACGGCGCGGCGTTCTTACGACGTCAGCCACGAGCGCCCTCTGCTACAACTCCGCTCGTGGCCACCACTGAACGACATCGTTCACTTCGGACTGAGATAGGAACCAGTTAACACTTCGGAATCAGATAGGCACCAGTGACGACTTGGCTATCTTACAGGCACTAGGCAGACCTCTAGCTCAACTATGTATCAGCATTCTGCAGTACTGAGCTATGTAAAAGTTAAGTATTGTATCAATTCTGCGCAATATATATCTCGTTCTAATTTACTCTAGTGTTTCTAGTTTCTGGCTGCTCCCCTCCGTACCTGCACCAGCGTGCTATCTTTATTCCTGTGTCGGTCTCATTCCACTCGGCCACCGACACCTACGACAAAACGAGACACAAAAGCGGCGACGAGGCTGGGACACAAAAGAATTAACTGCTTCCAGTTGCTGACCCGCTATAGTGTAGTTAAATGATACAGGATCTTTCTTTCTATGTATTCGCAGCACCTTACACTTGTCTACATTGAGATTCAACTGCCATTCCCTGCACCGTGCGTCAATTCGATACTGATCCTCCTGCACTTCAATACAATTTTCCATTGTTACAACCTCTATATACTACAGCATCATCCGCAAAAAGCCTCAGTGAACTTCCGATGTTATCCGCAAGGTCATTTATATATATCGTGAACAGCAACGGACCCACGACACTCCCCTGTGGCACACCTGACAACACTCTTACTTCGGAAGACTTCTCTCCATTGAGAATGACATGCTGCAATCTGTTACCTAGGAACTCCTCAATCCAATCACACAATTGGTCTGATAGACCATATCCTCTTACTTTGTTCAAAAAACGTCTGTGGGGTACCAGCAACATGAACTTTGGAGAATATTTATCTATTAAATTAATTCCTTTATTGAATGTCGTTTTAATTTTTGTAAATGATGAATAGTTGTTATTTCAATAAAAGTTTCATAGTCGTTTGCTGACATCGTTGAAGGCTGTGTATCGACATTTTAACGTTAACTGTAATTCATTTTAATATTTAATTTGCTGTTCTTTTGGTAAATATTTCTGATAATGCGACTACTTTAATAAATAGATCTCCAACACCAGTCCCCTTATCTTCTAATAAGACTTTTGTCATTGGAAAGCAATAAAACCGATCTGGACTTATCGAAATTATCTTAATTTCTTCAAAGAATTTTTAGCAGTTATTTACTTGTTTGCCTTGAAAGCTAAATTTAAGTACATTTATGCAGGCACTTTGAGGCCAGTAATTTCTATCGGATAATCTTTCAGTTCAAAATTGTATTCTGAAAAATAAGGGTTACTCACACAACCATTTGACCTCAGTACGTAAGAAAAGATATGTATGTAAGCTTCCTTAATTTCCATAAAGTATTTTGAATAAATTGATTAGGTAGAGGCCGAACCTTTAGGAAGTCAGTGATATGTATTATCTATGGCATGATTTATTAGTAGCAGTTCCTGCCTGTCGAACATACATGAGAGTAGCTATGCCTTCGCAGGCAGACACGTGAACGACATACGCAAATACATTCATCTGGGTTTAAGCCCTTGTGGAGTAATTGGTGAATTGGTCGACATTTCAATAGGCGCGATGCCAGTATTCAACAATGTTGAAAGAAATGGGGGATCTATGACCGAATTCAACGTCAAGAAGAAATCGATCGACCCAGAGGCATGACTGAAGGTGAAGACCAAGTAATTGTCAGAGAAGCAGTCGAAGCTTGGGATTTATTATTATCATAGCTGTGACGTGAAACTGGTGATCATTAACATGCAGTTCACATAACTGAACTCATGGCACCTCTTGCGGTTAGAACGACCTCTGTATACCAACAAGCCCTTTGATAGAAGTTATGAAATATCAGTAAGAAGAGTAGAACTGTATTCAATTATTACCACGCTTCGAAGTGAACCCCATATTACCAGCAAAGATATGTGTGGAGATTCTCCGGATAATAGTGGGACAACATATTTACTCACGCCCGACAAGTGGTCCGACAATCTGGAACGATGCAGAGGGGTACTATTTCATTTCAAAGCATCATCTTTTCGGTTGTCTGGGCGCTGATAACCTCGCCGTTGAGCGCTCCTAACCCACTAACCAACCATCTTTGGTTGTCATCAACAATACCAACGCAGTACACCTTTACGTGAATGATATTCTAAGCTCCATTTTGTTGCCCATCATGACAAGTCACCTTGGGCTCACATATAAACAAAAAATGTTTCATATTCACAGAATATATGACATCGACTGCGAATGAGCTAAGCTGAAAACGTGTACCCAGCCGAGATTCGAACACGGGTCTCCTGCTTTCTGCTTTCTAGGCAGTTGCGCTGACCCCTACACACTGGGGACACAGTTGTCACCGCACCTGCAAGGACTACCTAAGCACGCCTCCCGTCAGATACAAATTCCCAGCTTCTACATCTACATCTACATACATACTCCGCAATTCACCGTAAGGTGCGTGGCGGAGGGTACACTGTACCACTACTAGGCATTTCCTTTCCTATTCCACTCCCAAATTGAACGAGGAAAAAAAGAATGCCTATATGCCTCCGTACGAGCCCTAATCTTGTCTTTGTGATCTTTACGCGAAATGTAAGTAGGCGGCAGCAAGATCGTACTACACTCAGCTTCAAATTCCGGCTCTCTAAATTTACTTAACAGAAATTCACGAAAAGAACGTCGTCTTTCTTCCAGCGATCCCCAATTGAGTTGCCGGAGCATTTCCGTGACACTCGCGCATTGGTCGAACCTACCGGTAACAAATCTAGCTGCTCGCCTCTGAACCGCCTCTATGTCTTCCTTCAAACCGATCTGCTGCGGGTCCCAAATACTTGAGCAATACTCAAGACGTGGTCGTACAAGCGTTTTATACGCGATCTCCTTTACAGGTGAAGTACATTTTCCCAAAATTCTCCCAATAAACCGAAGTCGGCTGTCTGCCTTACTCACAACTGTCCTTACATGCTCGTTCCATTTCATATCGCTCTGCAATGTTACGCCTAGATATTTGATCGACGCGACCGCATCAAGAAGCTCACTGCTGATGCTGTATTCGAACATTATAGGACTGTTTTTTCTACTCATGCGCATCACCTTACATTTTTCTACATTGAGAGCTAGCTGCCATTCTTCGCACCAACTAGAAATTTTGTCTAAGTCAACCTGTATGCTATTACAGTCAGTTACAGACGACACCCTCCCATACACCACAGCATCATCAGCAAACAGCTGCAAATTACAACTTACTCTGTCCATCAGCTCATTTATATAGATAGAAAATAATAGCGGTCCTATCACACTCCCCTGGGGCACGCCTGACGATACACTCGTCTCTGATGAGCACTCGCCGTCGAGAACAACGTACTGCGTTCTATTACTTAGGAAGTCTTCCAGCCAGTCACAAATCTGTGAACCTATTCCATAAGCTCGTATCTTCGTTAGCAGTCTGCAGTGTGGCACCGTGTCGAACGCCTTTTTGAAGTCGAGAAAAACACAATCCGCCTGTTGTCCTTCGTCCATGGCTCGCAAGATGTCATGTGAGAAAAGGGCAAGCTGAGTTTCACATGAACGATGTTTCCTAAACCCGTGCTGATTCATGGAAAGAAACTTTTCCGTTTCAAGGAAATTTACTATATTCGAACTGAGAATATGCTCCAAAATTCTACATGAAACCGATGTCAACGATATTGGCCTGTAATTGTATGGGTCAGTTCTCTTTCCTTTCTTATACACGGGAGTCACCTGCGCTTTTTTCCAATCACTAGGAACTTTGCGCTGAATTAAAGATTCGCTATAAATGCAAGCTAAGTAGGGGGCCAATGCCGCAGAATAGTCTTTGTAAAACCGAACTGGTATACCATCCGGACCAGCAGACTTTTTCGTATTTAGCTCTCTCAGCTGCTTCTCTACACCGGAAATACCTATTGCTATGTCCCCCATTTCGGAATTAGTACGTTGATCAAATGATGGTATATTTGTGCGGTCCTCCTGCGTGAAAGATTTCTTAAAGGTTAAATTTAGAACTTCAGCTTTCCGTTTGCTTTCTTCTATTACTGCCCCGGAATGATCAACTAGTGACTGGACAGTGGGCTTTGACCCGCTTATCGATTTTACATAGGACCAGAATTTTTTCGGGTTCTCGGAAAGATCTTTTGTTAAGGTATGGCTGTGATAATTATTGTATGCTTCACGCATCGATCTTTTTATAGACGCACGAATCTCTACTAACTTTTGCCTGTCATCATTTGCGTGTTCTTTTTTGAATCGAGAGTACAACAGCCTTTGCTTTCTCAGCAGCTTTCTAACATTATTATTATACCACGGTGGATCTTTTCCATCCTTAATCGTCTTTACTGGCACATATTTCTCTAACCCTTCATTAACAATGCATTTAAATTTAGTCCACAATTCCTCTACATCCATAGTCCCAGAATTAAACGATGCCCATTCATTTTCTAAGTGCGATCGTAACATTTGCTTGTCGGCTTTTCCCAACAAAAACACGCTCCTAGCCTTCTTGATTGGTTTATGAACTTTGGTCACCATCGACGCTATGACGATATCGTGATCACTAATTCCTGTCTCTACACAGACATCGTTAATAAGGTCAGGCCTGTTTGTGGCTATAAGGTCTAGAATATTTCCATTGCGCGTGGGTTGCCGGTTTAACTGCTCAAGACAGTTTTCGGAGAATGTGTCCAAAAGTAGCTCGCAAGACTGCTTGTCTGTACCGCCTAAAATGTAACTAGCGAGGTCCCAATCTATACTCTTAAGGTTGAAGTCACCTCCGACTAATATTACATGGCCCGGATACCTATGCACTACCTGGTGTAGACTTTCCTTGAATGATTCTAAAACTGCTACAGCAGCACTCTGGGGCCGGTAAAAACACCCAACTATTAATTTTACTTCTTTTAGACCTGTTATGCGTGCCCAGATAACTTCACAGTTACTTTCAACCTCGATCTCAGTAGAAACAATATCTTTGTCCACAGCGATGAACACTCCTCCTCCAGTTGTATCAGATCTATCTTTCCGATATACATTCCACGCTTCGCTAAATATTTCTGAACTTGCCACATCATCATTTAGCCAGCTTTCGGTGCCTAAAACTATCTGAGCGCAATAACTTCCATGCAGCGCTGCAAATTCGGGAACTTTGTTTCTAATACACTGTAAGTTCGCGGCTAATATTTTTATATTCGAATTTTTGTTCCGAACGTGGCCTGAATTCGCTGTTTGAATGCTGACAGGCGAGTGCTCATCAGAGTTAGCTTCACTCTGCCCACAGTACTCAAACTCGTAGTTATGAAACTAATTCCCGTAAGAGTAAGGGCCACAAACTTGCCCACCCCTCCCCACTAATGAAATGATCATTACCCGTTATCGACATATTATATATAGGGATGGGTCGAACCCCAATTTTACCGAATCGAATCCGAATACCGAATCTTATATAAAACATGTGCCG
This sequence comes from Locusta migratoria, assembly GCA_026315105.1. NCBI lineage: Eukaryota > Metazoa > Arthropoda > Insecta > Orthoptera > Acrididae > Locusta > Locusta migratoria. Next base: position 479,285,508 of record CM048744.1, on the reverse strand, counting down.
AATACCGAACCCGAATCGAATCTTTTGAATCTCGAACCCCAATAATCTGTCAACTCAAGTACATGTATTTAAAAAGAATTACTCTTCTATCACAGCCAATGATGAAGATAAAGCCTTTTGGGGTGAATCCCAAATGACAATATTAACAGAAAAATTTAAGAAATTAAAATTTCATTCAGATTTTTATTTTATATTTTAAAGATTTTTTAGTACCCCTTACCCTTAAAAGAAATTTGTATGAAACATTTCGATATATATGTTGTTGAGATGATCTAAAAGATAATAAGAAACTTTCTTCACTCTATTACAAAATGTTTCATTTTGATGAAATAAAAAATAATGAAAGGAAAGGATTACGTATTGTTTTTCTTTTTTCAAAGGGGAAGACTCAAAAATAAAACCCGAAAAGATGAGTAGATATTTTGGAAGTTAAAAAATAGATTCTTAAAAATTAGGATGTGTAAATGTTAAATAATTTTATAGTGACATATCAGGCATTTCATGAGTGACGGACAGAACATTCAGACACATAGAAAGTCGCGTCTATTCGACGCTTGTTATTGCCACGAAGACATTTCAGACCTGTGAACAGATTGTGCATTCCAGAGGGTTAAGCAAGGGTATTTTGCAGATTAATTTATTCTTTCAAACATTTAAGATCACGTAACTAGACTCCACAGAAGTTTTATTCGCGCAAGATTTAAAAATCACTATTAGAAGTCACATGCCATGCTTCATTTCTAACTATTACCGTTCAGCATAAGAATAATACAAATGTAAACATTAACGTGATAGGTATATTCTTCCGCGTTCGCCCGTTGTCTTTCTGGTTTGTTAGGCGGACGGAATATAAATGTGGTAACAGCTAACACGGAAGATTACATGGCGTTATGTACATCCGTAACTGAAGGTTTCCATATAACACTTTGGATTCTGGATTCGGTAGTATTCGGCCATTGTGCGCCGAATCTCGAATCCGAAGCCAGTGTGCTGGATTCGGCGAATAATGGATTATAATTATATATATGTGGCGTCTGTTCCGAAAGAACAGACGTCACTTCTGATCCTGTAGTTGTTATTGCTTCATATTCACAGAATATATGACATCAACTGCGTCTGACGGGAGGCGTGCTTAGGTAGTCCTTGCAGGTGAGGTGATCACTGTGTACCCAGTGGTGTAAGGGTCAGCGCAACTGCCTAGAAAGCAGAAGACCCGGGAGCGATCCCGGCTGGGTACACTTCTTCAGCTTTGCCCATTCGCAGTTGATGTCATATATTCTGTGAATATGAAACAATAACAATTGCAGGATCAGAAGTGAGTCAATTCTTTCAGAACAAATGCCACACACACACACACACACACACACACACACACACACACACACACACACATATATATATATATATATATATATATATATATATATATAAAATATTCCCCCGCACTCGGCGAAAGCTCTGCTGTTTGTCTCCGTGCTTGACAAACACCATCTTGGCCAGCAAGGTCGCCGGATCTCTCCCCAATACTTGTATATCATCACCTAGCTTATATTAATTGTTTGGGATCATAATGAAATAAATACCAAGCATTTCACTCTTTGAAAAAATGTAAGGCTATATTCTGAAAGATTGAGTATGGGAGCGACTGAAAAACGGGCAGGATTAAAATGTTAACTATTTATTACTTAAAGTTATTTGGGAAATTTATTTATTTACCGTGCTGTTAATCATTATTGATTTATTCAGCTTCCTTTCCACAGATTTCGATAGAGGACCTTCGTACTCCATTTCCATCCAGGTGATTTGGTCACTAGGCCATTTGCGCTTCCGTTATAGTACTACTATGTATATATTAAAAATAACGAAAAATATTCTTTAAAATTCAACATAATGTCACATTTTAAGTGAATGTCAGTCAAATTATGATGCTATTATTTGTTCTGTGTTAAAGTTAACGAAAGTTTCATTTGAAACTTCCTGGCAGATTAAAATTGTGTGTCGGAACCGGGACTCGAACCTGAGACCTTTGCCTTTCGCGCGCTAGCGCACTACCGACTATGCTATCACGACACGACTCACGATGCCGCCTCACAACTTAACTTCCGCCAGTACCTCTCCTGGCGGAAGTAAAGTTGTGAGGCGGCATCGTGAGTCGTGTCGGTCGGGATAGCACAGTCGGTAGTGCGCTTGCCCGCGAAAGGCAAAGGTCCCAGGTTCGAGCCCGGTTCCGGCACACAATTTTAATCTGCCAGGAAGTTTCATATCAGCGTACACTCCGCTGCAGAGTGAAAGTTTCATTCTGAAAGTTTCAATTGTCTCTCAGATCGTAGCTCTTTTAAGGCCTGAAAGAATACTTCAATATCGTAAGGCACAAATAAAGGAAAACTTCTTCACTGTACAAAAATAGCACAATTTTGCATCCCGTTCAATAAATAACTATAACGAAGAATTGTTGCATTAAAGCTGTTTGATTTTTGCACAGCTAGCTCATAACTATTAAACTGTCTCCTATCTAGTTATAATAGATGCTTAACATGTTCCTTTATTTTCTATTCAAAGAATTAGTTTATGAGCTCTCCATTTCTCTCATGCAACCAGAATATTATATTTTGTTTTAGAACAAAAGGGGGCATGAGAAAAATAATTTGAATAAATTAAAGAAGAAGGAAAAAAATACTTTCTTTCTCCCTTCCAAATTTTGCCCTCCCACCGCATATGTTATCACGCCGTACAAAGTTATTAACCTTAAGGCACATCCGTGACAGTGGGAAAAGACTATTCTCCCAAAGGTTTGAGAAATAGAAGGGTAAAACGGGGCCCTGATCTGGAAACGACTGAGTCTTAAGTAATAAGTGAGAACCATTTTGATATCTCTTACAGTGAAATTCATGTACCGGCACTGTTGTTGCTAAGAATGGATGGTAGGCAGTACCATGTATCACTTGCTATTCGCGTGAACAGACGCCGTTGCGGATTGACGGGAGTCCCTCCTTGTGCACGAGACGGCTGTCAAACACTGAAGGGCGCTTTCTGATAAGAATTATCGGTCTGCGACACTGTTCAACGACACCGAGGATAACGGCTACGACAGAACTTTGTGCGACGATGGCTTGCCTACATTGACGCTAGGAGACTGCGTGTTGAACACCAGCTGTACATGTAGGAGCGTGTAAAATTCGTGCACATACAGTCACGTTCATAAAAAAAAGCAGAACACCTTGAGAGAGTAAAGAAGTTCATATTCTGGTCTGGTCTGGGGCAGGTAACAGAGGATTTAGGTTCTCTCTGTAACGACTTTTCTAAAGAAGACACCGTGATTATTGGGGGTGGTCTGGGCAATAGTATTCACCGAGATCCGGGGTACAGCATATAGTGTGACCTGGAAAAGATTGCCTCAGCATCGATACATACCAGTGTTGGGTTTGTGTCGGTTCTGGAGCGCCATGGCTGGCCTCACTTAAATTCTGTCAGGAAACCATGTTTTCCAAACTGATCTGTCACGAGAGTTAATTTTGGAGCTGGAACGGGTGCTTGGATCTGATGCGGGGTCTCGCATTGGTGTGATTCCTATTGATTCTCTCTCAAGGTGGTATTATACTAGGCATGGCCTCCACCTCAACAGGAAAGGGAAGGGTAAATTGTCTGGGCTTATAGCAGGAAATTTAAAGGGAGGAGGAACTACAACTCATGGTAGAAACTCTTTTTTTAGGTTAAGATCAGTGACCAGTGAGAAACTCAGTCAGGCAGGTACTAAAGATACTCACAAAAGTAAAGTGAGAAACAATTCTTGTATATTTCATCAAAATATTGGGGGATTAAGAATAAAGTTCATGCGCTTTTGGTTTGTTTAGAAGTTTTAGAAATTAATAATGTAATAGATGTACCATGCCTGTCTGAGCATCACATTGTCACTGATATGGAAAAGGTAAATATCATTGGTTACAAATTAGCTGCACTTGTAAGTGGAAGATAATATGATGAGAGGGGAAGTTTCTATATATGTTAGAAGTTTCCACAATGTGAGATATTTAGAAACAAAAATGTTTTGTGTAGAGCAAAGTTCAGACGCATGTACCACTGAACTTAAAAAAAATGAGGGAACTTTCATAACTGTAACAGTGTATAGGTCCCCCTCACAGAATTTTCAGCTTTTTCTAGAAAACTTGGATGCATTGATGTGCTATCTGTCAGACAGGGGGAAGAAAATTATCAATTTTGGGGATTTCTATATTGATTCACTGAAAGAGTGTAATAGGAAGATTGACCATGTAGTCCTACTCAGAACTTTCAATTTAAGCTCCATTATTGATTTTCCTACTCGGATAACAAAGAAAAGCAGCACATCGATAGATAACCTTTTTTTATAGATCGAGATAAGTTTAAGAACATAAATGCTTATCCTGTTGAGAATGGCCTTTCAGACCATGGTGCTCAGCTTGTTACAGTACATGACATAGCTCCATGCAGAAAATCAAATCAGATTTTCAAAGTAGTATGTTAATATAAACATTGCAAACTTTAGGGAAAGCCTACAGCAGCTAGATTGGGATGAGGTGTATAAGGAACTCTAAGCAAACCTGAAGTATAACTTATTTCATGATACATTTTTAAGTGTATTTGAAAATTGTTTTCCCAAGAAAATAGTTAAACAAAATTCTAAGAAAACATGTAAAAACATGGCTAAGCAAAAGAAAAATAATATCTTGCAACCGTAAAAGGGAGCTTTATCTAACAGCAAGAGGGAGTACTGACCCAGAAATTGTTCAGTATTAAAAAAATTATTGTGCAATACTAAGAAAAGTTATTAAAATATCCAGAAGCATGTGTATCATATCTGCCATCAGTACCTCTGATAAAAAAAATTAAAACTATTTGGAATATTATTGAAAGGTAAACAGGGCAACCAAAAGCACAGGAAGACTGTTTTACCATAATACTGAACAATAAGTGTACTAAAAATAAGTCAGAATTTTTTTTTTCAATAATCATTTTCTAAATGTTGTGGAGAACATAGGATCTAGATTTTCCTTAGAAGAGACCAGGTTACTAATAGAAGGGGCCATACCTACACAGATACAATTGTAATTCCACCAACCTCTCCCCTTGAAATCAGTAAAATAATAAGCTCACTGAAAAGTAAAAGCTCTTACAGGTTTGATGGCAAAGCTTGTTCGCCACAGATAAGTAGGATTCTCAGTCACTTATGTAATAGCTCTCTGAAGCAAGGTGTTTTCCCTGATAGACTGCAATATGTCATTGTCAAACCTGTGTATAAAAAAAGGGGATACATCAGATGTTAACAACTACCACCCAATCTCTCTTCTGACAGCTTTATCCAAAATTTTTGAGAAAGTAATGTTTTCCAGAGTAGCCTCCCATATTTGTAAAAACAAAGTACTAACCAAATGTCAGTCTGGTTTTCAGAAAGGCTTTTCAACATACAATGCTGTACATGCCTTCACCTACCAAATATTAAATGCACTGAATAACTGGACATCACCCATCGGTATTTTTTGTGATCTTTCAAAGGCCTTTGATTGTGTAAATAATGGAATTCTTCTAGATAGGCTTAATCATTATGGTTTGACTGGAGCAGTCACAAATGGTTTAATTCATAATCAACTGGAAGAATGCAAAAAACTGAAATAAGTGGTACATGTAATGTCAAAACATCAACCGATTCCTCAAACTGGGGGACTATCAAGGATGGGGTGCCACAGGGTTCGGTTTTAGGTCCGTTACTGTTCTTGATATATATAAATGACTTGCCATTCTACATTGATGAAGATGCAAAGTTAGTTCTTTTTGCTGATGATACAAATATAGTAATCACATTAAAAAAACCAAGAACTAAGTGATGTAATCGTAAATAAATTTTTTAACAAAATTATTAAGTGGTTCTCTGCAAACAGACTCATTAGATTTTGATAAAACATAGTATGTACAATTCTGCACAGTAAATGGCACGACTCCAGTAATAAATATATGCTTTGTACAGAAGTCGGTAACTAAGGTAGAATTTTCAACATTTTTAGGTGTGTGCATTGATGAGAGATTAAACTGGAAGGAACACATAGACGGTCTACTGAAACGTTTGAGTTCAGCTACGTTTGCTGTTATGGTTATTACGAATTTTGGCTATAAGAATCTCAGTATATTTGCTTACTATGTCTATTTTTATTCACTGCTTTCGTATGGCATAGTATTCTGGAGTAATTCATCATTGAGTAAAAAGGTATACATTGCACAAAAGCGTGTAATCAGAATAATTGCAGAAGCCCACCCACGATCATCTATTTAAGCATTTAGGTATCCTCACAGTAACTTCACAGTATAATAAATAACTCAGTTCAGCATTAGGCAAAAACATTTAGTTATTGATGGAGTAGATCTAACAACCAGTCTGTGCGTAGATATAGTGACACAGTCTCTATTTCCTTGCGAAATAAACCCATTTCCTAAAAACCAGTACCAAAAAAACTTTTTTTTAGGCAGACCAAATAGCAACAACTCAAACTACAGGTAGTTAGAAGGAAATAACAGTCGAAAACCGACGATTATGTTCACAATTCCCGTTGATTCTCTCTATTACCACCAGATAATTTAACATTCTGTTGTCAGAATCATTGAAACCGCTAAGTCTGTGATAATGTAATAATGAATTCCAATTAGACTCATGCTCAGAAAAATAAAATGCCTATAAATTGTTGTTAATAATCCAACTCATTTCAAAAGTTACTTTACAGTCCTTCCAAATAGTCACCTTCCACAACTATGCACCGCTGAGCTCTGCGATACGGCCTGTAAACTTTGCACGAAGTCTTCTTTTGGGATGGTGTTCAAAAACCGCAACACGTGTCGCTGCAGCTCATGAATGTTGTCAAATCTCTTTCGTTTCAAAGCGAGTTTGAGTTGAGGGAACAGAAATAAGTCCGGAGGATTGAGATCCGGCGAGTAGGGTGAAGTAGTACCACCCCTTTTTTACCAGGAACCGTGTGACGATATTGGCTGTGTGTCGGCGAGCGTTGTCATGCATCTTTAACAGACACCATACTCACCGAATCTCAATCCTTCGGACTTTTCCCTATTCTCTCGACTCAAACTCGCTGTGAAAGAAAAGAGAAACGTTACGACGCTTTTGAACAGCATACCAAAGGAACACTACGTGCAAACTTTCCAGGACGTGTATCGCAGTGTTAGCGATGGATAGTTACAGGAGATGACTATTTTGAAGGATAGTAAGGTAACTGTAGCTCATGTACGTTAATGTTGCAGGACTATTCGCCGAAGATTATTGTCAGAGGTTGTGACAAATACGCCAAAACGAGTGCTGAAGTACCGATTTTTAATATTATACAAGGAGGACAAGGAAATTCATTCAATAGGGGATTTACTATAGACATGTACAAAACAAAAATCATATGTGTATGTAGCCGTTAATACTAGTATTTGTCATAGCGCGGTGGAATTAAGGTAAGTAATTGTACCGGGTGATCAAAACTCAGTATAAATTTGAAAACTTGGTAAATCGTGGAATAATATAGATCGAGAGGTAAAAAAATTGACACACATGCTTGGAATGACGTGAGGTTTTATTAGGGAAAAAAAAGTTCAAAAAATGTCCGACAGATGGCGCTTCATCTGATCAGAAAAGCAATAATTAGCGTAACAAATTATGACAAAGCAAAGATGATGTTCTTTTCCGTAAATGCTCAATATGTTCACCATCATTCCTCAACAATAGCTGTAAAGCACGTTCGGAGTTATGGTGAGGCATTGGCGTCGGTAGTTGTCTTTCAGCATCCATAGAGATGTCGGTCGATCACGATACACTTGCGACTTCAGGTAACCCCAAAGCCAATAATCGCATGGAATAACGTCTGGGGACCTGGGAGGCCAAGCATGACGAAAGTGGCGGCTGAGCACGCGATCATCACCAAACAACGCGCGCAAGAGATCTTTCACGCGTCTAGCAAAAAGATTTTTTTTCTTTGGTTTTAGTAAAACCCCATGTCATTCCAAGCATGTGTGTCAATTTTTACCTCTCTGTCTACATTATTCCGTGATTTATTAAGTTTTCAACTTTATACTGACTTTTTCATCACCCAGTACATTAAAAGTTTCATGAAGAATCACTTGTCTTACAATTTCCATCTAAACAAGAATTACCGTTCACTCAGTTAGAGCTACGTAAACTTTAAAAATTTTTTAGTGTTTTTTCAGGCGTTCATAGGTGTGGTATCGCACAAGTATGAAGTGCGCGCCACGTACTTTGGCCGCGCGCCGCCATGCACGCACGGCGCGGCGTTCTTACGAAGTCAGCCACGACCGCCCTCTGCAGCAACTCCGCTCGTGGTCACGACTGTTGCATCCAAGGAGGTTAAAATAAAGGGAGATGGCGTTATCAATGACGAGCACATACGTCAGTTGAAGCCTGTCCGCCTTGTTGGTGAGTCATGGAATGCTATTTCTCTGTTAAAATTATGCGTTAAATCGACCCTCTTGCTATTAATGCATTGAATTGACTGTCAGTGCATTTATGTACCTTCTAACAATATATTTTCTTGAATAAATACTCATCTCAATATATTTGAAAAATTAATTTTAACGGTAATTTTTAAGCTTTTAACATGTTGTACATCATGGCAAAACTGCCAGACGTATTATTCCTGTTTTAAGTGACATCAAACATCAGCTCTACAGTACGAACACTTCTCCAAGACACAGCAATATGGCGGAGGCTGGCTTCACTTTTTCAGCGTAAAAGCGTATCCCAATATTCTAACCTCCTTGGTTGCATCGGCCACTTGAGAATCAGATAGGCACCAGTTAAGACTTTGGTATCAGACAGGCACTAGGACTCATCAGTAGGCAGGCCTCTCTGTAGTTCAACTATGTGTAGTGTAGCCGTGTAGTCTATGGGACTTAACTACGGGATCATCAGTCCCTAAACTTACAAACTACTTATGAACTACTTACGAACTAGGACGGCACAAATATCCATGCCCGAGGGGGGATTCGAACCCCCGACCGTAGTGGCCGTGCAGACCGTGACTGGAGCGCCTCAGTCTCCTCGGCCACCGCGGCCGGCAGTTCAACTATGTATCAGCATTCTGCAGTCTTGAACTTTGTAAAAGATAAGTATTATCTTATTTCTACGAAATATATATCTTGTTGTAATTTAGCCTAGTGTTCTAGTTTCTGCTGTCCCACTGGCTGGTCACTTCCGTACCTGCATACGCGTGCAACCTATTTTCCTGTGTCGGTCTCTTTCTACTCGGCCACTGACACCTACGACAACCGGCGGAAGGGAGACACAAAAATAAGAAGGTTACCTTAAGTTCTTCCGTAACACCAACCGCAAGGGGTAAAATGATAGCCCTGCCCGGTATCGTGCCTTACGGACTACTAAACATACGAAGCTGCAGGTGTAGAAAACGCGCTCCTACAGTTGAGTGTTTCGGCGGTTGAGCAGGCGACCTTGACTAGAGGTGCGGGAGCCCGCGCAGTGTCACGGGCGAAGAGGGGACCCAGCGGGAGGATCCCGCGCAGCTGATTCGGCCGCTGCGGAGGCGGCGCGGTGACGTGCGGCCCTCACGTGGTCGCCGGCGCTATTGCCTCGCGGCGCCGCCACGGACGCCCCTCAGTCGCCAGACGCCGCCGCCGACGCCAACATGACCGCCGCCGCAGGTAGGGCACTCGCACCGGTGCCGGCTCCGCGAAGCCGGCGCGGTTCACACGACGAACGCGCCTCCTTAACCACTCCTCTCCTATCAACCAGTTGCATACACTGTCTGCTCTACGCTAATTCGTCTTCATTATGAATTTGCAATTACGTTAAGGAAATGAAGGAAGAAGGATTAGGGAGGAAAGGAATGTCTTTTAGCTGCACGAGAGCACTGAAATTACTCTATGGTGACAAGTGACAATGTGAGCCGGGCCGGGATTTGAAGCCGGCTCGCCTTAACCACTTTATTTTAATTTATTAATTTTTTTTCCCTCTTCTTCAGGAAGACTGGATGTCTACGGTCGTTCGTGTCTTTTCTAGATCTTACGTAGAGATTTTTGGCTCTTTTTTTCTTTTTATTACATTGGTCCTCGAGCCCTCTGACCTAGCGCGCTGAGCTACCACGCCGGCGAACCACTTGGATACCCGCGCTTGCCATCCGTCCATCTCAAACTCCAACAAGTCACACACTATGGTCGTAAGGTCCCCATTGGCTATACCCTCATATACTCGCCATTTCGAATTGCCGTACGAGATCGAACGTTATTACTGCGATGAATTAGATGCACCCTACGCTGTCATCGCGTACATACACGTATGTATATAAATTTAGGGGTTGTGCCGCGCGCCGCTGCTCGCCGTCGAAGGTTCGAGTCCTCCCTCGGGCATGGGTGTATGCCTTGTCCTTAGCATAAGTTAAAGTATTTTCTTCAATATTGGGCCCGCAGTGAAATATATATCGTAAAACAACGTCTTTGTAAACATGCAGCATTCAAAGTAAACTTCCATATAACAGTACATACGAAGATTATAAATTAACAAAAGTGCGTCATAGCTACATGCAATAAGTGCAAACGTACAATTACTGTGGCAGAAAGATCACTAAGCTTATGCCGGATTGCTTGAAAATGGCCTAAGGCCGAACAGGTGTTACTATGATAATAAAGTAATTGTTGTTGTTGTGGTCTTCAGTCAGGAGACTGGTTTGGTGCAGCTCTCCGCAATACCCTATCCTGAGCAAGCCTCTTCAACTCCACATAACAACGGCAACCTACATCTGTCTGAATCTGCTTACTATATCCATCTCTTGGTCTTCCTCTGCGGTTTTTACCCCACGCACTTCCCTCCAACGCTAAATTCACAATTCCTTGATGTCTAAGAATGTCTTATACCAAGCGATCCCTTCTGTTAGCTAAGGTATGCTAGAAATTCCTTTTCTCCCCAATTCTGTTCAGTACCTCCTCATTAGTTACGCGATCCACCCACCTAATCCTCAGCATTCTTCTGTAGCACCACATTTCAAAAGCCTCTATCCTCTTCCTGTCCGCACTGTTTATCGTCCATGTTTCACTCCCATACAAGGCAAAACTTCACACAAATACCTTCAGAAATGACTTCCTTAAGCTTAAATCAATATTCGATGTTAACAAATTTCTCTGTTTCAAAAACGCTTTTATACCTATTGCCATTCTGCATTTTATATTCTCTGTACTGCAACATCATTTGTTATTTTACTCCCCAAGTAACAATACTAAATCTACCTCCTTTATTGTTTCGTTACCTAATCTAATTCCTGCAGCATCACCTCATTTTCTTAGACTGGACTCCATTACCCTGTTTTGTTCTTGTTAATGTTCATTTTATATGGACCTTTCAGCACACTGTCCATTCCGTTCAACTGCTCTTCCAGGTCATTTGTTGTCTCTGCCAGAATTACTATGTCGTCGGCCAAACGCCATGTTATTAATTCTTCACCTTGAACCCTAATTCCTGCTCCAAATTTCTCATTGCTTTTTTTTATAGCTTGATGTACAAATTGAATAACATTGGAGAAAGACTACAACCCTGTCTTACTCCCTGCCCAACCCTTGCATCCCTTTCATGCCCTTCAACTCTGACAACCGCTGTCTAGTTTTTGTACAAGTTGTAAATAACCTTACGCTCCCTATATTTTACTCCTGCCTGAAAGAGTTTATTCCAATCAACATAGTCAAAAGCCTTCTCCAAATCTACAAAGGCTAGATATATAGGTTTGCCTTTTGTTATTAGCAACATCAAAACGACAAACCTTATTTATAATTAGTTTATGTAGCTTGTAAGCCTAGGAACTGATGACTAAAGTGGCTAAGTCCCGTATATTTACAAACGCGCTGTGGAATCCTTAGCATATCGGATAGGCGGAGGACATCGTAAAAGTACAAGAAAAACACCAACTCGTTTTGTATTATCACGATACAGCCGAAGTAATAGATGAGTTGCAGAGACATCTTCTTAGAAAATGTCTGTCACCAACTATCTCTTCCGAATGTGAACAAGTTGTGATCGCGTTATTTTTATATCGTGATCGCATGATTTTAGTTATAATATTACTGGTTACAATCTCAGAGAGAGATTATCTTCAGATCTGTTCCTTGATGATGATCGTGGAAATGTCGTAGAGCAGGTCCATCTGGAATGCGCTCGAACAGTGAAGATGATCTCTCTGAGATCGAAACCAGTCATCTTATTAATAAATCTTACGCGATCACGACTGTTTGTATCCAAATTATTTATAGTAAAATAGATCGCTGATTCCGAAGAACAATGTTGCAAAAACTATTTAACATATATTGTGGACTCAAACCTAAGTACGGAAAGATCTAGGTGTTCTTAGTTCCCGTGCTCTATTCAAGAACGGAATCGTAGTCGAGTAATAGTCTGACAGTTGTGCGATGAACCCTGCGACAAGAGCTTAAGTGGGATTTTCTGAGTACTCGTTTAGTTGTACCTACGAGATTAAAACTCAAAACCTCTGTCGGTCTTTACTGGCAGTTCAGTGCAACCCTTTCTGAATCTGCCATCAACTTGTAACACAAAATGTTCTGATCTCCATCTCTTTGCTGCGGTGGAATGACCGAGCACTCTAAGGAGCCTTGCGGTTGCTCCCCGTCAGAGGTTCGAGTCCTCCTTCGGCCATGGGTGTCTGTGTGTTGTCCTAAGGTTAGTGTAAGTAGATTCTAAGTCTAGAGACTGATGACAACAGTAGTTATGTCCCACAGATTTATAAACATTTGCACATATTTTTTTCATCTTTGTACTCTGCAGTCCATCGTACAGTGTGTACCCGAAGATGCAAAATCCACCAATACTGACCAATGTGCTTTAACGTTTTCTGTTAGATATGCAAATTCTGTGTGGAAATAAACTGCATGCAATCAGATTACTTGAAGAAATACATCAACCCACCGCTTAGTGCATATCTTTTGTTAGAAATACATCAACCCACCGCTTAGTGCATATCTTTTGTTATATCAGTACATTTTCTGGGTTTTCACTCATTTTCAGTTGGATAACATATTTATACCGTCGTTAACCTCCGTATAGATGCACTGCATTTTGAACTCCGGAAAATTCTCCTTCTGTATTTGTAGCTGCTTTTCTGCCTTCATACGTATAGCACAAAGAAAGTAGGTTTACTGCTACATCGGAGCATTCGCCATGTGGTAAACGAAATAACAGCTTCTGTCGGAGCATGACGGAAGAGAGGGCGACCAGCTGCCTCAGTCCTAATTCCTCCTTACTCACTAAGAATTTTGTCATGCGAGCATGTTATTGTGTCGTATGTGTAACTGGCGATAATTAGTCACTTTTTAAGAGTTCCGTACCTCAAACAAAATCGTTATTGGATTTGTTTAACTAACGGACGAGTCAATAATCACATTTATCGAAAGAGTCACAGAAATTTCGCCAAGTGTTTAATACACAAAGCGAAATAAATAAATCCATATATACTTACCAGTTATATTCAATGTTACCTTTTATTCACATGGATACGATTGTAGCACTTAATTCTGTCGCTAACATAAGCTTCCGAAAATCCTGATGTCTCTGATTGTAAGCTAAAATAAGTAAAAGCGCTATTAATAGGTTCATTTGTGTTCTACAAAATTAACACCACTATCTATTAGAACTGTGGTGTTCCTTTTCATAGTATTGAGCAGATCAAACTCTTAACACTTAAAATTACAAAATATTATTTTATGTGATCCAATTTTGATAAAGTAAAGTCTATATGTCGCCCCAATCTACCCTCAAACTACCTATGAAAACCCGATACGGATTCACCTATTAGTTTTGGAGATAAGCGCGTTCAAATAGAGAAACAGAGATACAGAACGATCACGGATAAGATTTTAAAATACAATATCTTATTCTTTTCTGACCCGATTGAGTTCAAGTAAATTATCTGTGTTGCGCTAAGATTTTTTTCGATTTAGCAGAGAAAACGTTATGGAAATTCATCTAGTAATGTTGAAGGTTAGCATCTTGAAACAAGCGATCAGTCAGACTCGTCACTACAGTTAAAAATTTAAATTACGATTCTTTTGATTCCGTGATTAGATTTCCATGAAATACAGCCTATATGTTGTTCAAGCTACACCCAAATTACCTGTGAAAAACTCATGTCAATTCGCCTTATGGTTTCTGAGATTAGCGTATTCATATTACAGACAGGCACGACGGTTAAATAGAAAACTTTAAATTGCAGTATCGTTTAATCCCCCGGAGCCGATTGAGATGAAAAAAGCTTGTATACTGCCCCTAGATCTTTTTTTTTTTCAATTTTTCCTGTGAAAATTCCATGAAAATTAGTGTTTCTTCAGAGTCATGCATTCCATCAAAGAGACGGACACGACAGTTTTAGAAATCTTTGTAAATATCAGGGACTTAACTACGTCGTTCATGAGTCCTAGGCTTGCAAGCTACTTACACTAACTTAAAGTAACTTATGCTAAAGACAACACAAACACCCATACCCTAGGGAGGGCTCGAACCACCGACGGCGAACGTTCGCGCGCACCGCAGCAGGACGCATCAATGCGTACGACTATTCTGCTGCGGCGACTGTTTTAGATTAAAATTTTAATTTACAGTATCTTTTGTTTCCGTTATCAGATTTTGATTAAATAACGCCTATTGATGCTCCTCGCTACGCTCTTGTTACCAATGGAAATCCAAGACAAATTCTTTTTGTACCTTCGGAGACAGGCGAGTTCAACAGAATAACGACAGGTACGGAGGTTTTACAGTGTCATTATTGCATAATGCGTAGAGAGCAGATGGGTGTAATGCTTGGAGTATAAGTCAGTGTTTTGTTTGTATCGTATGCTAATGGTGAAAGAAGGAAGAGGTTGAAACCTGGTACCGGCAGTTACACTACTTCTCTCGAACAGCGCCAAAGGGGATCTCCCCATTCAACGTACGTGACTCATCAACAATATCACAAACACTCACTTCATAAGATTCTGCGAAGTCTGAAGGTAGGAACTTCATCGTAACCGTCTGTCCTATCCTCTCTGGCCATATACTGGCAGAGCAAAATTTATCGATCACCACAAGCTGAATTCATAAATGATCATACAGGATTTGAAACTTCATATTTTCACGGCGTATTCAGGATAAAACAAAATTACGGGAATTCAGTTGTTACCATTTATTTCCTTTTGCTAATATTTTGGCTGTATATCGTTTAGCCATCATCGGCGCGTAATGAAGACAATTAGGCTGTCTGTGTAAGATCGAGGTGGAGTCGCGATCAGCCACCTCCACCACCATGTCCGGCTACAACCTCTCCTTAATGACCCCACACCAAACACCTTATCATCAGCCTCTTTCTCCCATCGCTCACCATGACCTTTTCCATCATCTACATCTGTCCTGCAACTTCCCTCCTGTAAGATTTCCTTTCCCCTGTGGATGGCTGCTACCCGATGTATGTTGAAGTCACTGATCTCAACCTTTCCTCTCTGTCTCCCGCCGAGTTCTGCGGTGGCATCGGTTCCTCGCCACCCTTCATGGAGACTTCGTTCTCCCACAACCCACCTGCCCTGAAAGCAAAACCACCCCAATTGCTGCTCTTGCTTTCCCTAACCGCCTGAGGCACGTCACTGCGGAAGTGCAAGGACTTCAAGTCAAGACCTTATTGGCAGTGATCATGCGCCCGTCCTTGAACATCATCGGCCACTGTTGCCGAACCGTCCCTGCCCCTCATACTGTTCCTCAAAAAATGGTCCATAGCTACTCTCACGTCGCCTGGAATGTCTACGTCGCACCATAGATACCTGCGTTACCAGCCATCCCTACGACATTGACCTCGCCGCCACCTTCCTTCATCAGACCTTGACTAATAATGTCCCACATCCCCAATGAAAAGGCATTCACCCACACCGACCGCCCTCCCCACAGACCTTCCCTCTCCTTCATGAATCCCGCTGTTTCTATTGCATTTTCGTTCGTACCATGACCAGGACACTGAAACGCCACCGATAACTTCATCGACACATCCTAAATCTTTCCGCGAAAAAATGGTGGTGCACCCGTATAGATCTCCGCTCCCCTTGCCTTCTATAAAACCTTCTAGATCCTGGACGATACGCAATCCGCTTCGCATACCGCATCCTCCTCCTGTCCCTCACGCGGCACCTGTATGACTTCATCCCATTCCCTGCTTCCTCTACTTCCTTAAACAAATTCGCATCCGGTACAATAATCTTAAAAAATGTTCAAATGTTTGTAGAACTTATGGGACTTAACTACGGGGTCATCAGTCCCTAAGCTTACAAAATACTTATGAACTAACTAAGACTAAGGACGGCACAAATATCCATGCCCGAGGGGGGACAGTAATCTTAAAATGGACTCCCACAACCCCCTACTAACCAATCCTGGGCCTCTGCCACGTCTACATCGCTTTTTTCCTCCACATCCTATCCTTCCTAACAACTCTGATCCCGCCCCCTGTCTTTCCTTCCTTATGTATATCAGTCCCCTCTTCCAGTTCCTTCCCCCTCGTCACTTCTCCCATCTCCTGGAATCCTTGTGGCCGGCCGCGGTGGCCGAGGGGACTGAGGCGCTTCAGTCACGGTCTGCACGGCCACTACGGTCGGGGGTTCGAATCCCCCCTCGGGCATGGATATTTGTGCCATCCTAGTTCGTAAGTAGTTCATAAGTAGTTTGTAATTTTAGGGACTGATGACCCCGTAGTTAAGTCCCATAATCTGTACAAACATCTGAACAATTTTTTGAATCCTTGTGGTCCCCCATGTGATCCCTCTCCGTCACACGCTCCTATCCTTTGAGCTTCACCGCCCCCCCCCCCTTTTCAGCCCCGTAATCTGTCTTTCATTGCACTTCATAAGGAGTTCAGACAAAAATATGATAGAAGCTTTTGTAATGTAGTGCTACAGAATTGGGGAGAAAAGATGTTTCTGGCATATCCAAAAAGGTTAGGTTGATGGGACACATTCTGAGACATCAAGGAATCGTCTTCTTAGCATTATAAGGAAGTGTGTGAGGTAAAAATCGTAGAGGGAGACCGAGGAGCAGATTGAAAAGGCTGTAGGTTGCTGTTCTTATTCTCAGATGAAGAGGCTTGTTCAGGACAAGGTAGCGTGAAAAGCCGCATCAAATCAATCTGCGGACTGAAGACCACAACAACAACAAGTTCATAATTTTGAATTCTCATTTATATTTGTAAACATGTTTTGCCAATTGTACATGCTCGTGGCTGAAGAGCAGAGTGATACGTTGCCCCGGCCTGCCCGTCTGGGCATTGAAATGGCAATAAAGGAAATAAAGTTGATATATCTGGTTGTAGCAGGCGGGTATACCGTCGATGTTTCGCACATAGTTTATGAACTGTGCTCAAAGTGGGTCCGATATACGAACGTTCACACTGACATGAAATTTACACCCATATGCCTTCCGCAAAACCAAATCAGCCTTTACAGAGCTGACAAGCGCTGATATCTTCGATGTCGGCAGAAAACAAATTTGTATTGGGAGACGATGCGGCCAATTTTTTAGGATAGCCTAAATTACTGATGTATGAAGGTCATTGTCTTGCACTTTTTATCTTCTGGTCCTTCCGGTGTGACTTTCATTTTAGGTTTGAATTTTAAGGCTTTGCGTGTCTTCCACAGAGGAAAGCTATTTTCTTGAAATACTGAAGTTACTAAAATTTTGTTTATCGGTTTGTTTTCACCTGATGCACTAGATCTCACAATCTTGTTTCCGGCATAAAGTATAATGCGAATATTTCCATCACATTACTGAAAATGAAGGAGAAGTTGTGTCATGACAGTACAGAATCCCCAAAAGTTATGGTATTGCTGATCTCCGGCACACGTGATACGTCACTGACTAATTTTAACCTCTGTCTATTTGAACAAAATATGAAATGAGGAAAAACCTGAATTTACTAGCCTGATTCTCTCTTAAGGCAAGGAGGCAAGTATAGAAATATAACTATTGCAGTTGGTTTAATGGTATGAGAGTATGTTCCGTAGGTAAAAGATCTGTTAAAATAAATACAAATTTTTAGTTACGGTAAATTGTTGCTTCAATGATGAGATTAATTGCTGGCATTTGTATTTTTCAGCATGCCGTGAGATAAACGTTTTCTTGCATGCTAAAGTTTGCCTTAATGTTTTTCAGCTACCCACAACAATCAGAACAATGCCTCGACGGAGAAGCCGGTTGCCTTCGAAGAAGCAGTTTCCTTAACAGGTGAGTAATGCATTGCTTCGCCTAGTCATATACAGTAAATGAAATGTACATTTTTTCCGCTTATGGACAGAAAATCCAGTGGGTTTTGGGGAAAGGAAAAGCAGGATTGTTGTCCACTGCTGGCAAGCGAGAAGCCGAACGGCGAGATATTTCTGGTATGTGTTACGTATGTCCACTTCAGGGGCGCCTGTTCCGCTTATTGGAAACAATTCGCTTTGACACTGACTGTTTACTGCGCGGTTTCCGTCGTCGCAGACCCCGTCAACAGGCATCTGAATACTGGGGACAGCGTGAGAGGCAGTATTTCTCTGATAATAATAATGAAACAGAGTGTTACTTAAATACAGTTTTCTGTAGCAAGGGGATACACTTGATAAACATACGATACCGTTATTTACATTTTAAAAAATCAAGGATTCAGAATATTTGTCCCAATAGGAACTGAGAAATTAATAATGTAAGGTGATTATGATAAACGGTTCGGCTAAAATATTTACCGGGTCGTGTAAGATAATAAAATTCTGTTTCCATGCAGATGAAGTGTAAGGATGTCTTCTCCATTATAGCAGTGTTAGGTTACAGAAATCGATGTGTACTTCTTTCGAGTGCTAGTCGTAAATACAAAGAGACGAATTCAGTCACGCATCATTCTCCGAAATTTGATAACTGGTTTTGGAGAAATAGATAAATTTATGAATATGGACTTGCCTATTTTTAAGATCAAATCCTTCGGTGGTCTCATGCTGAAGTTTGAATCAGTACGAGCTGTTAGGCTTATACTAACCACATTTAGCTAGGCCCTAACCTATAGTGTGAGTGACATATCGTATAGTCGGTAAAATACTTGTGTCTCAATATTTCGTCAAGGAAAAGATCTTTTCCATTGTGTAGAGTCTTGAGAAAATATGAATGTCGCGAGTTGAAAATATTTTTAAAAGATGACTGAGGTGAAAGACTTAAAAAAAAAAACATCGCTCGGAAAAACAACACTGATATAGAGGCATATTACAACAGCGGGAGCTACGAAAATAAAACCACAAAAGAGAGGAGTCACAACCAGTTTAATAAAATTCAGTTTATGTCATCAAGTATTCAGTATGGCTACCGTCCACAAAAAGGAAGGAAAAAAACTACAAACAACATTTCGGCTCATGGAACAAATACTTCTACACATGCTGAAGAGATTCTTTCGATTACGTATCAGGAACACATATACTGGAACAATGCGATGTTTAAAACTGTTGTTGAAGAGTTAATGTTAAGTACGTCAAGAGAAACAACAATGGTGTCCCGTTATGTGAACGTGCAGGCTACCTATCACGCGTTAACGTCCTAACAGGAAAGAAGTGTGTAGCAGTTTCCCGGTCTAAAGTAAGTTTAGAGGAGAGCGGGGGCGGGAGCTGGGCTACAAATAATGCCAAAATACGTTCATTATATTAGAGGCAGTGTGAAGTTCGAGGTCCCAAATGTATGAAAATTATAAACATTGGTACCTTCTTACCTATATCTGTCCATGACAACTAATTGTGGGTGAGTTCAGTGTTTTTATAAGTTTTGCAGAAATCTGCCTGAAACTTAAACACTCTAGTATAATTACTCTGTATGAAACAGTTTTGAGGCTTAAGCTATCTAAACAGGTTTACTGTAAGTACAGTATAAATATACGCACGTAAGTCCATTCAAAAGCTTAACAAGGGATTTAAGTATTACGTCTTGAAAATTACGTTTTCAACTTTTATACACAATTATTCTATAATAAGTTCCGACTTCGATAACTAAAGACATCAGCAAGACTTTATACGTCGGAACTACCCATAGATAAGTTTTTCTTTCTTTTTTTAATTTTTCTGTGCTGGACTCACACAATATCACGCAAATGATTGTCCACATTGCTCAAAATTATTAGGGTATCAGGAGAGATATCATATACAATATACAAAAATGGTAACGTGTTTTATTCAGATATTGGGCTAGCATAATAGTGAAAAGGTCAATGTCGTTGCCCCGCAATATAGTATGTGATCACATCGAACGGCAGTATAGTTGCACACCTGCGTAGCATGTACAGTATGAAGTTATCAATCAGCTCCTTAGGGTATTTGGCTCTGCAAGCTTGTGGGAGGTGCCGGTGTGGCTACAGTGCGTTTGACAAGTGCATCCCACACTGCAAACTGGCCACTGCATTCATTCAGTTCTCTCGGCTTCACTCATATTGCCAACGAGTGCAGCTCTGGGGACGGCCGCAGCGGATTAGCCGTGCGCACTGGGGCACCGTGCTGTGGTGCGCGCGGCCTTTCGCCGTCGGGGGTTCGAGTTCCCCCTGGGGCATGGGTGTTTGTGTTGTCCTTAGGTTAGTATACCTTAGTTTAAGTAGTTTGTAAGCTACTGACTAATGACCAAGCAGTTGAGTCCGATAGATTTACAGAAAAGCTGGCCGCGGTGGCCGAGGAGACTACGGCGCGCCAGTCACGGTCTGTACGGCCACTACGGTCGAGGGTTCGAATCCCCCCTCGGGCATGGATATTTGTGTCGTCCTTAGTCTTAGCTAGTCAATAAGTAGTTTGTAAGTTTAGGGACTGATGACCCCGTAGTTTAGTCCCATAACCTCTACAAACATTTGAACATTTACAGAAAACATCTGTGGGGACGGGCGTTGTCATCCACCAGAAGGAACCTATCTCCTGTGGCACCAGCGTAGGGAACAACAATAGGTCGAAGCATCTCGTCTCTGTACCTCTGAGGAGTCAAAGCTCTATTCTGAACGACATAGAGGTCCATACGTTCGCCAAGCCTGAGTCCTGTCCACACCATTCCTCCACCACCATGATAGGCAATGTTTTTTGTACATAAGAAGGATTGTTCCGAGTTCCGCGTTGTCTGCAGATGAGGGAACGACGATTGTCCGACTGAACACAAAATGTTGGCTCGTGAGTGAGCAGAAACCGGCGCCATTCGATACGACTTCAGTCCTGATTTTCCTCCGCCCAGTTTCTGCGGCCAGTTTCATTCCCTCCTCTGCAACAACTTTCTGTTATTACATCTCGGTTTCTGTAACGTAGTTGTCTCCGCTTCGTAGAACCGACAGAAAGACGTGGTACCATTTTAGTTCATTCTGCCGATGACAATAGTTCAGAACCTGGTATCACAACTGATATCCTAATTCAGGCTGTTCCAATAGACTTCCCCGCGATCAGGAGCGCACACGATCCTCACTATCCCAACTTGGAGAATGGTGGTGGCGCAAGCTGACGTCACGCAAGCTAACACCTGGCGGGCATAAGTAAACAGACGTGGTCGTTTAGTTCTCGTCAAGGTGTAGTTTTGGCAGCAGCCTAGGGCGTGCTACTTTAGAAGAACTGTATCTCTGCACTGACAGACGCGGACGTCAACATTGTGTAGTAAGTCACAATACTCTTGAATGATACTTTCACTCTGCAGCGGAGTGTGCGCTGATATGAAACTTCCTGGCAGATTAAAATTGTGTGCCGGAACCGGGACTCGAACCTGGGACCTTTGCCTTTCGCGGGCAAGCGCACTACCGACTGTGCTATCCCGACACGACTCACGATGCCGCCTCACAACTTTACTTCCGCCAGTACCTTGCCTCCTACTTTCCAAACTTCGGTAGTGTACTTGCCAGCGAAAGTCAAAGGTCCCAGGTTCGAGTCCCGGTTCCGGCACACAATTTTAATCTGCCAGGAAGTTTCACAATACTCTTGTTTGCGTAAAAAAATCTACTGCGTCATTACAATCGTGTGCACTCAGTAGATTATGAAAGAGGAGAAGACTTACCTTGATATTCTAGCAGCAACTTCTTCATTAAATCGTTATACACCTTACAAGAAATGCTCCTTACGTTCTTTCCATGGAACAGGCATTTAAAAATGTAAAATAATGCCAGCAAAAGCTTACTTTTTAAAATTCCACCCATGAAATAACATCGCTGATATTCAGGATCACAAAGGTTTTGTATTAATTATAATTACGAAGGACATAGTATTATTGCCGGGGACTGGCCTGGTGTCACGTGTCCCGCATTTTTTAAATGTTTGTTAAACTTATGGGATTTAACTACGGGGTCATCAATACCTAAACTTACAAACTACTTGACAACTACCTTATACTAAACACGGCACAAATATCCATGCCCGAGGGGGGATTCGAACCCCCGACCGTAGTGGCCGTGCAGACCGTGACTGGAGGGCCTCAGTCCCCTCGGTCACCGCGGCCGGCCCCGCATTTTTATGGCGGAAGATGGCAGTCTCAATTATAGCTATTTCAGAAGCAGTTGTGCCCGTGGCGGGAATTAGAGTGCGTCTGCATTTTCTAGTGACGTGACAGACCAATCGGCTGCTTCATTTGCACATATGCTAGCCGCAGCTGTGTGCCCCATGCGACAAAGGCTCAAGGCCGAGAGGCTGTATCCCGCGAGCAAGTGAGCGCTCACGGGCGCGCACGAGAGGTGGAACAGCCTGCGCCTAATGGTTTTGACCAGTGCATAGTCAGCGCCTTAAAAGGATGCAACCGCGCTCGTCATAAGCCGGCTTCGTGACGAGTCATATTCAAAAATAAAAAGAACATTTTAAAAGTCCAGAAATCATATTAGTTCGTTCTGACTCCGGTAACGTTCCATACCTTATGGCATAGTCGTGTTGTTGTTGTTGTTGTTGTCTTCAGTCCGGAGACTGGTTTGATGCAGCTCTCCACAATACCCTATCCTGAGCAAGCCTCTTCATCTCCACATAACGGCAACCTACATCTGTCTGAATCTGCTTACTGTATCCATCTCTCGGTCTTCCTCTGCGGTTTTTACCCCACACACTTCCCTCCGACGCTAAATTCACAATTCCTTGATGTCTAAGAATGTGCCCTACCAATCTATCCCTTCTTTTAGTCAAGGTATGCCAGAAATTTCTTTTCTCGCCAATTCTGTTCAGTACCTCCTCATTAGTTATGTGATCCACCCACCTTCAACATTCTTCTATAGCACCACATTTCAAAAGCCTCAATCCTCTTCCTGTCCGCACTGTTTATCGTCCATGTCTCACTCCCATACAAGGCAACACTCCATACAAATGCCTTCAGAAAGGACTTCCTTAGGCTTAAATCAATATTCGATGTTAACAAATTTCTCTTTTTCAAGAACGCTTTTCTACCCATTGCCATTCTGCATTTTATATCCTCTGTGCTGCAACCATCATTTGTTATTTTACTGCCCAAGTAACAAAACTCATCTACCTCCTTTATTGCTTCGTTTCCCAATCTAATTCCTTCAACATCGCCTGATTTTCTTACACTGCACTCCATTACCCTAGTTTTGCTCTTGTTAATGTTCATCTTATATGCACCTTTCAGCACACTGTCCATTCCGTTCAATTGCTCTTCCAGGTCCTTTGCTGTATCTGACAGAATTACTATGTCGCGTATAAGGCGCAAAATAGCGGCTTGTGGTACAGCCATCATTGGGTCACAAGTCTGCAGCCGTCGTTTCACCATATCACACACATTTTAGACTGCCGACAAGTCTGGTCATCTGGCGGGTCAGGGTAGAAAGTTGTCATCAATGGATAAAAATGCAGCAAATTAAAGATTGTTTAACCTGGCTTCGGCAGTTACTAAGATTGCCTTCATCAGTCTGAGTCTGATGCCTCCGTGCAGGCGAGCAGTCCATAGTGGCTAGCCTTTTCTCAAAATTTCTTTTTAAACATTGTGACGTAAGCTTTACAGCTGAGTAGAATATTTTATTATGTGACTTGTTTTATTTTATAATTTCTGATGAAGGCAATCTTAATAATTGCCGAAACCAGGTTAAACAATTTTTAATTTGCGACCGGGGGCTGCTTTTTTATCCGTTTACGTTGTTAACGGTCGCTGACAATAGAAGCTATGTTTAAAATTTTAAAGTTGTCATCGTCTGACACCAGTCTTGCAGCAGTGTATGTCGTGCAGTAGGGTATAGCTACGGGTCGCAAGATGTCATTAACGTAGGACAAACTAGCGCCGTGCACACGCACC
The DNA here is from genome assembly GCA_026315105.1 of Locusta migratoria. Lineage (NCBI taxonomy): Eukaryota > Metazoa > Arthropoda > Insecta > Orthoptera > Acrididae > Locusta > Locusta migratoria. Next base: position 479,261,219 of record CM048744.1, on the reverse strand, counting down.
AACTGTGATTTGCGGGTGAGTTAGGCTTTGACCTGTCGCTGTTTGTTTTGTGCGAATGCAGGCACACCGCTCCTCCGGTCTGCGGCGAACCAAAATGCGCCCAACATTTTCAAATAAAAACAACCTGGAATTGGACAAAAACACTTTTCGTATCACCACAGGCAAAATTAAAACGCAAGTAGCTACTGTTTCGCCGAATTATAGTGCTACCTGCCTTGCTGTTTTCTTTTCAATTTATTAAGAATGTTTACTTAACTTTTTTTATGCCGAGCATTCCGTTTATAACACACAATTACTGTTAGTGATTGCGCGTCCTCAGGTAGGTAGTATTATAAAACAAGGACAACTCACAATTCTTTAAAAAAAATATGTTTGGGTTGACATAAATGCCTCCTCCACTTTGGGTATACATCTTCCGCAAAAAAGTTGGTTTTCGAAGTTTAGTTAGAGCAACCGGTTAGGAGAGGGAGACTTTAAACAATACAAAAAAGCGGTACATCGGTACTTCAGTAATTACATTCCAATAATGACGTGTCAGATACATTAAATAAACAGAGATGAACTTCACATGGTGATAGTTTCAGATAATGGCCAACTTATTGAAATGTCGGAAATTACGAATACACAGTTTTGTTGAGCTGGTTACGGAGGACGCAAGTTCTACCCTTCGACTCCCAGCACATCGACAATCGAAAAGAGAAAGAAGCTATGCTTTCCTATAGCAGTCATTGCACGCTAATTTACTGATTTGGCACGATAAGATACGGTACACAATAACTGTTAAACGTACAACACATATCTCCTCCATGCCGAAGTAACACTACATTCGACGTGTGCGAAACTTCACGACGTTTATACTTTTAGGAGGCCATATTGACAATCATTGGAATTTTCTTTGGTAATTTTGAAGAATCCGTGTACATCGAAGTCGCGGAGCCACTGCGGTCGATACCTATTGAACGGTGCACTCCCGAGATTCTGTCGGCGCAAACTACAAAACATTACTGATATGTAACTAGGCAATAAGAAGTAAATAGAACACTATGTAATACAAAGTGTGCAAATGTTAGCAATCAGATGTTACTTTTATGCGGATATTTAATTTACCGACCGGACAAGGGTACATACAAGAACCTGTCAGCCACAGAGCAGGAACAGCATTTTTTTATGTCTTCTTTAGTGCTTCGTACAGACCATGACGTAAATAAATAGTGCTGTTCCTGCTCTGTGGTTGACAAGTTCGTCAATGTACACTTGTCCGCTCAGTAAAATTAACTGCCCTCGTTAAGCGAAGATTTAAATATCATGTTCTGTCGTTTGCGCCGACAGAATCTCGAGAGTGAACCGTTCGATAGGTATCGACCGCAGCGGCGCCACGACTTCGATGTACACGGATTATTCCAAATTACCTTTTCTTTTATCTCTGGAAATATTTTGTTAATTATGAAACGTTTCAATAATAAATGAATCTTTCACGTTTGTAAAAATCAGGGTGTCACTTTTTCGCTTACAAGAACATCACTACGCAGTACTACTGAATTATATTACAAGCACATTTACAGTAAACGGAAAAAAAGACACTTAAGAAATGCTTCGCACCTAAACGGCAGAAACACAGGTGAGACTATACGGCAAGAGTTGAAGCTGATAACACGTCAACACCGTGATATATAATGCGTACAACAGAGTACACGTAGATTAGGGATGTTGGCATTGTAAACACACGGAACATTTAGGAAGTTCAAGGTAAGCCGTGGCATTAATATTTTTCAGTATCCACTTATATCGCAGAATCTCTGTTTTCTATCTACATTATGTTTTTCTATAATATATTGATAAATAATTATGTGTAATAAATATATAAATTCAAATTATATTTATTTGTCTCAAAAAGTAATTTCAAAATTAGTGCCCAAGCTCTTAGAGTAATTTAAAATGATAATCAAACAGAAATTTTAATGCGACTGTGAGTGCCACGGGGATATGGCCGATCGGTTCTAGATGTAATGGCAGGGAATGCGGGGTCCATCCCGGCGGAAGTCCTCCGTCGGGAATTATAGCTTTGCAAGCTCGATTTTTCTTTAAATTTGTATTATTTAAATAATGCCGCCAGACGGGCTCAGTTTTAGTATTGGCCTGTAACCGATAGTGCGGTTGCGATAGGTTGGTAACACTACGGAGATGAATTTCATTATCGGCGCTCGGCACGTCGCACAAGCAGTTGGTAGCACAAATACGGTTTCGCGTGTCATAGAGAGAGATTTAATTCCCAGCATTTGCAACTGAACCTGTATAATGAAATTTTGAAGAGAAATGCACTGTTGATTTTAATCCGAACTGCAAAAATTGATGAGCCGTTATTAGTAGAAAAATATTAGACTAAAATGAGAAAACCTGTATTAAGTTGTTTAAAATAATGGTAAGGATGACAAACAACACTATAATTGGTGAGAATTTACCTGTTATTTTCATTTCTATAATTTAGAATTAATTATACCAATTGCAATTAATTAATTGTAGCTAAACCTCTCCTACCATGATTTATGTATTGTAAATTCTATGAAGTGATGAAAGTATACAAAAGTTTTCGCTAAAGCCCAAAAGGAAGGTATGATTCAAATAAAATATTTTTACAATTTGTTATCTGACATGTATGAGGAAAATACCCCTGGTAATTAATGAAATTATTAGAACTAAATGTTACATTCCATTAAATCGCCTTTTAACGCTCATCGACCACATAATGGCGACCAATAATGGTGCCTGCACTGATTGCGTAAAATTACTGAAAATGTATGTAATTAAAATGAATAGTTAGTCATGGTGAGAATATAAGTGGAAAATAAATTTGATTTCTGAATTTCTGCAATTTACTAAAAAGAAAGATGTCTTCTCACTACATCACGCTTACAAAAATGAAGCGCAGATCTCCAAATCGACCGTCATCGAGCAGAACCAGACAAGAACAGACCACTGCTATCGTCGCCGTTTGTCCTCCTTCCTTATACGGGAAAGATAAAAGAAGGTGTAGACAATTGGCATCGACGAGAAAAGAGAACGATAGCGTAATTATGAAATCTGCCGCTATCCGTGGCCTATAAATTGCGATCTTTGGAGTAATATTTCAGCATGGGTGTGTATTTAAGTTGGTGTAATTAGTTTGTAAGCCTAGGAACTGATGACCACAATTGTTTGGCCCCACAGATTTACAAGCATATGAATTTGATTTGAATAACTGCGAGTGTTATCAACTCTGATTAGATACAACACAATTTATTATGACTTAGACTAGTGTCAGCTCCGATACTAGCAGAACAAAATAACCGACTCCAGGGATCAGTGGCAGCGGTGTTCGTGAATTTAACGGATAATCCAAACACGTTCTGAGCATAGCAAAGTCGTTTTAAGTGAGTGCAACAGTCCAGAGAACAATCCAAATTCCAAACTTAAACATGGTCAAGACTCTACTATTCAGTTGGACGTAATACACAATGAGGATAGAAAAGACGTCGCTTTTCCCAAAGAATCTGTATTGAACAATAATTCAGTTCTCATTATATCAAAGATATTGAATATAAGGAGAGGCGTTGTATTAAAATTTATGCTGAGGACTGGATTCGAACATTGAGACAGAATTAAAGGTTAAGACATTCCGTTTAGCCGCATTATCCATAAGACTGCGTTAGCTGAGTGATTGAAGCGTCTGTCTACTAAGCAAGAGGTCCTCGATTCGAATCCCGTGGATAATAATATGTGGAAGCAGCAAGGAGTGTTACACCCAACAACACGTCCAGGGCCTCATTTAGTGGATGCAGAAGCGTGACAGTGGTGTCAGCCAACGATATCGACGTCTGCCAATACTGATTTCATCATCTTCCTCACAGCACACGGGGCTGTATTTTCAGTCACTTGTTATCTCCCAAATATATTTTGCTGTTGTATCGAGGGTCCTTCTTGGTGTTTCATTTTAGCAATGTATATTCGGATCCCCGTCCGATTACAAAGATATCTAGAAACGAAGGTTTTTCTCCACTACTCCAAATCTGTGCCAGAGTAATGTCTCTGGTATGACAGTGGTAGATTCAGACTGATACAGTTACTTACCTAAAATGGTGCTCCGTCCCAGATGACCGGGCTGTAGATGAGTCGTTATACTGTAACTTCGTTTTCTACATATACATGGGATACTCTGCAAATCACATTTAAGTGCCTGGCAGAGGGTTAATCGAACCACCCTTATACTATTTATCTCCCATTGCATTCTCCCCCAAGAATATTCAAGGTTAAATCCATCTTTGACAAAAGTGGGGGTAAATTTTACCAAACAACATCAAATGTCTGACAGATATCCAAACAAATTGAAAGAACTTCTGAATGACAGCTCCTTCTATTCAGTAGATGAATTTTTACATAGAAATTAGTAATTTTACGAAATTAGATAAATATATTAATAAAAATAAAAAACTTAAAACTAATAATGTAATCTTATCGTTTACTACACTGACACGTTCCACATCATTGCGAAATCTCGTTTTCATCATCTATCATACAAGTATTAATCTAATGTAACCTGTAAAATCGGCTGTCACACGGTGTAGTACTGTAAGAGAATGTGTGAAAAGTGGAGCAACTGAAGAAGATTTTGATGCTCAATTTGTAGTACGTTTGGAGTAAATATTTATTTTATTCTGACTCAAGATACACAATTATCTACGTGTTCTTTCCTATTTAAGTCAGAAGTAATTATAATTCCTAGGTATTTTGTGGAGTTTACGGCCTTCACACTTGATTGATTTATCATGTAAACAAATTTTAACAGATTTCTTTTCGTACTCAAGTGGACGACTCCACACTTCTCATTATTTAGAGTCAACTGCCAATTCTTACACTATACTAATATCTTATTCAAATCGTTCTGCAGTTGGTTTTGATCTTCAGATGATTTTACTAGACGGTAAATGACGGCGTCATCTCCAAACAACCTAAGAGAGCTACTTAGATTTTCCCCTAAATCGTTTATGTAAATAAGGAACAGTAGAGGACCAATAACACTACCCTGTGGAACGCCCGAAATCACCTCCGTTTTAGTTGATATCTTTCCATCGATTACTACAAACTGTGTCCTCTCTGAGAGGAAATCCCCTATCCAGTCGCAAATTTGGGGCGATATACCGTAACCACGCAATTTGATTAAAAGCCGTTTGTGACGTACGGTGTCAAAAGCCTTCTGGTAACCAAGAAATACTGAATCAATTTGTGAACCTTTGTCGATAGCACACATCACTTCGTGTGAGTAAAGAGCTAGTTGTGTTTCGCATGAACGATATTTTCTAAATCCATGTTGACCTTGGGCCAATAGAGCATTCTGTCCGAGATAATTCATAATATTTGAATACAGGATGTGTTCCAAAACCCTGCTGCAAATTGAAGTCAATGAAATAGGCCTGTAGTTTAGTGGGTTACTCCTACTGACTTTCTTGAATATAGGTGTGACCTGTGCAACTTTCCAATCTTTTGGTACAGATCCTTATTTGAGAGAGCGGTTGTATATGGCTGTTAAGTAAGGAGCTATCGCTTCAGCCATAATCAGATAGAAATCTAATGGGTATACAAGACTTGTTCTTGTTAAGTGATTTTAGTTGCTTCACTACTCCGATAATATCTACTTCTACGTTACTCATTACAGCCTCTGTTCGTAATTCGAAATCTGGGATATTGGTTTCGTCTTCTTTGGTGAATGAGTTTCTAAAAGCTATGTTTAGTAACTCTGCTTTAGTAGCGCTGTCATCTGCAGGATCGCCATTATTATCATGTAGTGAGGGTATTGTTTGTGTTTTGCCCCTAGTATATTTAATATATGACCAAAATCTTTTAGGGTTTTCACTCAAATCTCGAGAAAGAGTTTCGTTGTGAAAAGTATTTTAGGCATGTCGCATTGAAATCCTCGTTAAATTTCGAGCATCAGTGTAGGATCGCCAACACTGGGGATTTTGTGTTCGTTTAAATTTAGTATGCCTTTTCCGTTGCTTTTGCAAATGTCCTGACCTGTTTTGTGTACCAAGGAAGATCACTTCCTCCTTTTATTAATTTATTTGGTATAAAACTGTCAATTGCTGTCGATACCACTTCTTTGAATTTGAGCCACATTTTGTCTACATCTACATTTAGTGTAAGAAATGAGTGGAGGCTATCTTTCAAGAAGCAATGTATTTTATTTCTATCTGCTTTTCGGAACAAATAAGCGTTTCGTTTATTTTTGGTAACTTTGGGACTTTCGATATTCAATCTCGCTTTGACAGGTCTGTTCAATGCGGCGTCGATGTGAGGCGTGTCTCAGCTGGACAAAACTTTGACCATCTGTTGTGGGCATCCATTTGTAGCATGGGGCTAAATAACTGCAACGCCTTCCTATGTTATTACTGATCCTCGTACGTTGGATATGCAATGTCATTTTGTAAACTCTTTTTTGCAGTCACCCTGTGGATAGAGTTTATCCTTGTTTGTTATGATGGTGTCTCGACGCCTCTGCAGGTCAGGGCCGCTTCCACTGGGTGCTGCAGCTGGTGTGCGGCGTGTGCCTGGCCACCACCATCGTCACCATGCTGGACACGGGCTACGTGCTGCCCTACGCCCAGTGCGACCTCAACCTCGCCACGCAGGACAAGGGCATGCTCAACGCCATCTGCTACGTGGGTGAGTAACGCTGCATTGTGTGAACTGAACCGAATCTGTTTAAGTTGCCACTAAGCATTGTCTGAGTGACACTCAAATCGTTTTGAACTTATTGAAGCCAAGATTGTTTTGAAATGTCATGCACACGCCTCAGTACAGGACGGAACGCGCTGCCGAAAAACTTTGGAACTGCTTGAGTTTTCTTGACCACTTGTAGGTAACTACCTAACAATAAGTGGTACTGAACTGAGATATGTTAACCCTGATTCGTTTTGTTACAATTACAAAGGAAACCTTTTCATTTAATTGTAGTGCCATAACAGCAGAACATTCTAGAAATACATAACTTACTTCTTATAATTACGTAGGCTTCCGCGGCCAGAGTCAGGTGACATAAAACCTTTCTGGGTGTTGTACCGCGTAGTGATCTAAGAAGGCTGTTGTTGTTGTTGTGGTCTTCAGTCCGGAGACTGGTTTGATGCAGCTCTCCACAATACCCTAATCCTGACCAAGCCTCTTCATCTCCACATAAGAACGGCAACCTACATCTGTCTTAATCTGCTTACTGTATCCATCTCTTGGTCTTCCTCTGCGGTTTTTACCCCACACCGTTCCCTCCAACGCTAAATTCACAATTCCCTGATGTCTAAGAATGTGCCCTAGCAATCTAACCCTTCTTTCAGTCAATGTATGCCAGAAATTTCTTTTGTCCCCAATTCTGTTCAGTACCTCCTCATTAGTTAGGCGATCCACCCACCTAATCTTCAGCATTGTTCTGTAGCACTACATTTCAAAAGCCTCAATCCTCTTCCTGTCCGTACTGTTTATCATCCATCTTTCACTCGCATACAAGGCAACACTCCACACAAATGTAAGAAGGCTATTACTTTAACATCCGACGTTCCGACCAACGTTACAGTGGCCTTCATCTGGGTATACTGATGTGAACTGGTTGTTACTATACTTTATATTTACTTTCAATTAGACATTACGTCATTTTTCTTTAATCAGTGATATTATTGGTGGATTTTTGGCGGAAGAATGGTAACTTTATTGCCGGCCGCAGTGGCCGAGGGGACTGAGGCGCTCTAGTCACGGTTTGCACGGCCACTACGGTCGGGGGTTCGAATCCCCCCTCGGGCATGGATATTTGTGCCGTCCTTAGTATAAGGTTGTAGATAAGTAGTTTGTATGTTTAGGGACTGATGACCACGTAGTTAAGTCCCATAAGCTTAACAAACATTTGAACATTTGAATGGAAACTTTATTATGATAGGATGCTGAGGTGGAGGGAGTGAGGGTTAGCCGTTGCATATTGCTCCTTGCATAGCGAAACATGATTGGTGTTCATCGGCGATTGGGATAAGGGATTCCGCCGATGAACACCAATCATGTTTCGCTATGTAAGAAGCAATAGGCAGCAGCTAACCCCCACTCCCTCCACCTGAGCATCCTATCATAATAAAGTTTCCATTCTTCCGCCAAAAATCCACCAATAATATCACTGATAAAAAAAAAAAAAAAAAAAAAACGTAGAAAAAGAAGAAAATATGTCGTAATGTCTAATTGACGGAGGTCACTGTAACGTTGGCCGAAGAAACGTCGGTTATTAAAGTAATAGCGTTGTTACATCATGACGCGGTACAACACCCAGGAAACTTTTATGTCAACTTACTTCTTGTTGCGGCACTTCAGCTTGTTCTCGGGGGCCCTACTCGACGATAGACAGGTGTTCCACTTTGGTTGGCTCTTCAGTGTACCATGGATGTGTGCAGTGCAGTGTGTCCCTCCTCTCGCTTGATGGTCCTGTTTTCGGCTTTGGTCGTGCAGTGCAGCCTTGACATGGTGTGTGTTGCGTTGTGTGGCGGCAGGCACGCTGTGCAGCTCGCACCTGTGGGGCTACCTGGCGGACACGCGCGGCCGGCGCACCGTGCTGCTGCTCACGCTGCTGGCCGACTCGGCGTGCACCGTCCTCTCCAGCTTCTCGCACTCCTTCTGGCTGCTGCTCATCTTCCGCTTCTGCAACGGGTTCTTGTGAGTACCACACCTTACCTCCTACTGGCTAAGTCAATGATCCCAGGCTGGTCACGGAGGACCAAATGGCCTCGTGCCAGCTGGCTGGTCCAACTGACGTTCGGACTTACTCGGCTTTCCTCGGCGCTTCTCGGAAGTACTCGCTACGGTGCGGTGGGACAAAAAAAAAAAAAAAAAAAAATGTTTCTATAGCTTATGGGAAAATGTTCAAATGTTTGTAGAGTCTATGGGACTTAACTAACCGCGGTGGAGTAGCCGAGCGGTCTAAAGCGTCTCGCTGCGGAGCGCGCGGTTGCTCGCCGTGGAGGTTCGAGTCCTCCCTGGGGCATGGGTGTGTGTGTTGTCCTTAGGTTAGTTTACCTAGGTTTAAGTAGTTTGTAAGCTACGGGCTGATGACCACGCAGTTTGGTTCGATAGATTTACAAACATTTGAACATTTGGACTTAATATGGGGTCATCAGTCCCTAAACTTACAAACTACTTATGAACTACTTACAACTAAGGACGGCACAAATATACATGCCCGAGGGGGGATTCGAAGCCCCGGCCGTAGTGGAGACCGTGACTGGAGCGCCTCAGTCCCCTCGGTCACCGCGGCCGGCTATAGCATATGGGACTTAACTATCGGGTCATCAGCCCCTAAAGTTACAAACTACTTATGAACTACACAATTTGCTCATGGCAGGGAGCGATCTTATAAATGTATTTTGTGAATAATGAAATGCCAAGATCGCGGTATTTCGTCTTTATTTATAACAGACGACCGGTTTCGATGTACACAGACATCATCTTCTGGTCTCTGCACTAAATAGTAACATTATTACATAAGTTCAAATTGTAACCAGTTAGATTGTACTGGTGGGTTGTCACGCATTAAAATATGCCGTTTGGTTGTCAGATATAAAACTCGTATGGTCATTTATACATAACAACAAGCTTGTTGTCACTCACAACTGTACAATATAGTGGTTCTTTATGTATATATGACTATACGACTTTTATATCTGACAGCCAAACGACATATTTTAATGTGTGACATCCCACCAGTACAATCCAACTGGCTACAATATGTAATAATGTTACTATTTAGTCCAGAGACCGGAAGATGTCTGTGTACATCGAAACCGGTCGTCTGTTATAAAGACGAAATACCGCGATCTTAGCATTTCATTGTTCACAAAATGGTTATGAACTAGCTTACACTAGATACATCACAAACGTCCATGCCAGAGGGGGTATTCGAAACCCCGACCGCAGCGGCCGTGCAGACCGTGCCTGACACGCCGCAGACCGCTCGGCCACTGCGGCCGACAGTGGTTTGTGAATAAGCAGGTCATAGGTTTCTACTAGATATAAATTTTATTACGTCTACAGAGAGTCAAAAGTAAATAAATATTTTTTTGTTATGTATTTTGATACGAATTGTAGACACGACACTGTCGGTAGAGAAGCGCTAGGTAGTATCTCTTTATTTTTGTCTTTGTTCTTTTTGTTTTGTTTTTAATGTTCAAATGTTTGCAAACCTTTTGGACCAAACGGCTGTGGTCCGTCAGTGTCCAGACTTACAAACTACTTAAACTAACTTACACTAAACAAAAAAAAAAAAAAAAAAAAAAAAACAAACAAAAAAAAAAACAAAAAAAAAAAAACATATCTATGATTTTTTTTTTTTTTTTTTTTTTTTTTTTGCCTCCTTCTCCGCAGTTGCAGTTATATAATTTGCATAGGTTACATTAATCTTTTGTGTAACTGTTCAGTCTAATTGACACCAAACGCCTTTCGCTTTTTTCTAAAGCATCTTCAGTGGTCAAGGTTTCTGTTACCTTTTTCATATTATGTTTTTCGTAGCACTCACATTCCAATTCATGCTGTTACTATATTTTCAATTAAACTTTTTTGCGAAAGTTGCCGAAAACTCGCCATTTCTGTTGCTTAGCTGACTGGATTTTCCCGCCAGGCTACAGAAATGGTAGGTTTTTTGGTAACTTTTATAAACAGGTTTAATTTAAAAAAAAGGAACATCATCAATGGCAATTGAGTGCTACGAAAAACATATGAACAAGGCAGATGCCTTGCTGCGGAGCACACGGTTCGACTCCTCTTGCAGGCATGGATGTGTGTGTGTTGTCCTTAGCATGAGTTAGTTTAAGTAGTTCGTAAGCCTACGGACTGATGACCACGGTTGTTTGGTCCCATAGATTTACAAACATTTGAACATTTCTGAAACAATCTGTCTATAAAGTCTCTTCCTATATCTGAACTTGCTTGATGAAATAGGTCTTGAAATCACAGTGAAAAAAATTTGATTAATAAAGGCAGTGGACTACAATGTAGTCAGGCGCGGAAACCTGCACTGATACTAGGAAGAAAGGTCCTTCAAAGAGAGAACCGCATCCGACAGTTGTAGTGACTTCCGCCACCATCAACAGCGGCTATCATAGGCTAGCACAGGAGTGGGTCATGAAGACCAACATATATAGGATGCTGAGAGAGGCCAACACATTTCGGATTCGGGGAGTAGCACAGTAGTATTCATCAGGAACCACCAGCTGATAATTTGTCGATTTGCTGAAAGTTTCCGGAATTATTACGTGACCACAGCCGAACATTCGGAAATTCCACACACTGGAAATAGGTTTCCGAAAACGATTTAACTTCACTAAATATTCGCTGGACTTATTAGGTAATGGACATTTGTGCTTAATATTCTAGTTCTACTCATGTACTATGATCATTACAGAGTGCCAAATTTGTTTTGTAAGGAGAAAGTCTGCTCATAATTCTGATTATTTTCTGATTATAAAGACGCAGTGGCTTACAGGCCAGTTCTTAAATAGGATTATGGATTCAAAAAGTGCTGCATCATATTTGGTTACCTTATGAATTTTAGGATTTCTCGGGTAAAAGGCGCAGAGTGCTGGTTACATGTGTTTTTGGTAGCCACACGGTTTACTATGGAGAAAACTCACTTTACGTAATGTTACAACTAAGAGACGTCGTTTAACACTAACGAAAAATTCCTATAGAGGTTTTCCTCACGTTTCAGAACGAGTACAATTAAATTTATCGGTTTTTACAAACAACTGTACGGTACATCATGGGGCACTTCATGCCAGTATCAACGATACTATCTACGATTAGATTCACGCGACGTAAGCATTATTGCCTGTGTGTGTCTCCTAAATCTATTAATTTCGTCTCATGATTACTATGCGAGATAAACGGTGGAGGCAGTAAATTGCTCGCACAGCCTTCTTCCAATACAGGTCTTGTAAAATTTTCGTTTTTGCGAGAAATGCGTCGTGTATCTTCCGATGGTCCCCATTTAACTGGTCCGAGAATTTATGTTAAGACCTCTGCTTGGTCTATGCTGATATATCTGTCCGAATCGTACAAAGCTTGCTATTTGTGGTAGAGTATATGTTATGGTATCTTAATTAACGTAATCCCGCCCGTACAGGCCCAACGGTATCGACAGAATGCAAAGTTATCCTGAGAAAGGAAGGAAGCTTAATGTTTATCTCCCCGTCGATAGTGTGGTCATTAGAGAGGGAGCTCGCGCTCGGATTGTTTGGATAAGGATGGGGAAGGAAATCGGCCGTGACCTTTCGAAGGAACCATTTGCATGGCGTGATTTACGGGAATCACGTAAAACTTAAATCTTGATGGCCGGAGGCGGATGTGAACCACCGTCCTTGTGAATGTGAGTCCAGAGCGTTACCACTGCGCCACCTCTCTCGTTCGTGATCCTCAGCGCACAGGGATCAATGGATGCGGACATTGAGGGGCATATGGTCAACACAGCGTCCTCGCAGCAGTAATCAATTTTCGTGATCGGAGCAGTTACTGCTCGGTCAAGTAGCTCCTCAATTGGCTTCAGGAGGGCATCAGCGAGGCAACAGCACTGAAGCAGCGCATTGCTGTATCGTCGACGTCGTCGTTATTCTCGGCGTATGTTAATGCCTGTTTACAAGGCAGTTAATACTGTAGATTGCACTCTATAGCACGAAAGGAGATAGATCTTGAGAGGACTGGTAATGCAGCTCTGGAACGTCTTGTTACATTCTCTAAGAGTGACATTATTGCTTGATGAGCATCAAACATTGGTCAAGTTCATAACAGTGATTAATGCCATTTGTATCGAGGACAGGGAGTCGTCGTCGTGGTCCAGCATCGAAAGGAGTTCAGCTGTAAGCTAATGGAGCATTTCAAAATTTAAATGTTCAAATGTTTGTAAATCTATCGGACCAAACTGCGTGGTCATCAGTCCGTAGCTTACAAACTACTTAAACTAAGGTAAACTAACCTAAGGCCAAACACACACACCCATGTCCCAGGAAGGAATCGAACCTCCGACGGCGAGCAACCGCGCGCTCCGCAGCGAGGCGCCTTAGACCGCTCGGCAACTCCCCCGCGGCAAATTTAAATTGTTAGGCGATGTTAACGTATATTATCATTCTTAATAAACTTACAGATTTTTTCCGTCAATCCCCTGAATTAAAAATAAAGAATGGAAAAAGAAAAAAAGAACTTATTAGTTTGTAACACTGGGCATTGCGCTGCAGTGTAATGTGCGCTCTAGTGATGTGACGTCAAGAGCGCATACAGTGACCGATGCAAATGCTAGACCTGCCCGACTGCTCTTAACTGAGGTAATCTTAAGGGCAATGGATTTACTACTGTTACAAGGCCATTATCAGTTAACATAACAGAACACCGCAAACCTGTGTAGGCCTGTATAATGAAATCTCCACACAAAATAACAAAGCTGTAAAAAAATTGTCGGACACTGTGTCATGCATAGCACAGGCTTCGATTCTCGGTACTGCTAGGGAGGTTTCCTGTCTGGCCCTGACTGAGAAGCTGCGATTCCAAGGTCAAAAACTCGCCAGCAACGATTTGGGAAATAGTGTGATGATCGCAGTGCCCTGTACACCCCATCTGATGAGGCCAATAGCGGAGGATGACACCGACATCTGTGTTAGACGGGAGACCTGTCTAGGACCACTACCGGGTATTTTATAACGTTTTAAAATGTAAGATCAGCAAAATTGGTCATATGCTTTACAAAATTCAAATAAATTTTAATTAAAAGAGTCTCCTGCTTCAATATCATCAAGTTTCTCAAATCACATTGTTTAATATGTAAAAATCTTCATTCAATAAATTGAAAATATCAATATTTTACCGAAGACATACAGCACCGTCTGTTCGTCAATACTATTTATAGTATAGGAAGTAAATATCTATACTTTCTGTTATCACTATATGAATAACGAATGTTATCAGAAAGAGGTGATGAACGTGTTAAGGGGAAGGAAATGGCTGATGTCGAAAATAAATGTGCTTGCTTTGTTAATCACTATACAGGTAATTATTGGTAAATGTAACGGTGTAGCAAAAGTTATTTGATATTGAAAATTGAAAATTTGAGAAGAAAGGGCGACAGCGTTTTGAACAAAATGTCTTTAGCTGTATGAAGAAACAGAGGGAATGGCTTGCATGTCGTGTTGAATAGACTTTATGGTTGAGGACGTGTAGTTTTCATTTAGTTCGCCACTTGGAGTTAGAGGAATGTTCGAGCTCAATTTTGGGAAAAGGTAGGTTAATTACGGTGGCAAATAGTGAATGTTGAGGTGAGTTTAATATTCCCAATTCCTCGTGCAACTGCTATTCCCTGTAACGGCAAAAAATGGGTGAATTTCTTCAACGTTCCCTGGGAGTTCGATGGAGGCACGTAACAATCAACGAAAGTTGACATTTTAAGCCAAAGTTGTTAAGAAGGATGTATTATTCTGTTTGGAGTCCGATGGATGAAGTATGGTGATTAGGGCGGCAAACATGTGGGACTTCAGCTCCCGGGCGGAAATGGTCAGAGAGGAGTGTCAGTAAGTTACACTAAAACAGTAACAAAAGTACATGGTAACGACAGTGAAATAAACCAATGTGCATCTGCACTGAAACAATAAAAGGTTACAAAGATGTAGTTTGCCATCAGGATCACTTGAAGCTCTACTTAAAAAACGGCTTACTCGTTGGAAAGGCGAATCCCGATGACACGGTCGGGGAACTCTACGGAACAGCCGAGGGACTCGCCGTGTTTGGGACAATCAGTGTACGTCACTGTAAAAGCGTGATGCCCGTCTAAAATGGTTAAAAAAAACGCAGACTGAAATGTTTTGTCTGATGTTTGATCTTTCCAAAGATTCGCCAAGACTAAAATTAGCCGCGGCCTCTGGAGGAGTGAAGGTGGGAATCGGCTTCAACTTCGATGAAAAACAATAAAACAAACTACAGGCTATGCAAGAGACAATCCATTATGCGAATTACATAAGACGTCTTCTCTCGTGGCCGATTAAGGAAAAACCTTACTACTAAAGGCTAGGCTAAACAACGGTATGGCGCAGTTGCGAATAATGTTTACCGTGATTTATATGCCTGGCGCAACGTTAGTGGCCGTTGTCTTGGGTGAATTGGCGGCTTAAATGCTTCAACGCAGAGACTCTGTATGCAGAAGACAAGTTTATACGGTGCACGCAAATGAGTCGAGACGGTGCGAAGGCTCTATAAAACAGCAGCAGACAAATCCTATCTACTGACCACGAGTTGCGACTAAGAAATTTGAGACGTTTTAAAATTCTCAGTTCTTTGAGGCTCCGGCTTTTCAAGTCCTTGTAGTATGGCAACTATTTAAGTTTCGTGTCACGTGTGAGGCCCTAAAATCTCGCAGTGTCTTTAAAATTAAGAACCGTCTTCGTGACAGGGAGTCGACTTTTGAAAATAAGCGTTGGGTCTCGTTGTTTCATTTTGTATTAACCCTTTCAGTCCCACATTATGAAATCAGCTTTGGAAAAATTAAAATTCAGTGTTTTCTGTACCAACACAGTGCAGTAAACATCAAAAAGTGTGTTTTAAAATTTTTGGCCTAACTATTGATTTTTATGTCATGTCTTTCATGCACAACACAGACGTTTTTATCGAGGTACTTTATTATCGAAAAAAAGACAATTCACTGCCGGAATAAAATGAAAGGAACCACACTCATGCCCACACTCTCAGCCACGTGCAGACGGCAACGCAACACAACCTCCAAGATGGACAGATTAATGCCTCAGATGTGGCTACACGCCGTACCAAGCGGCAAAATGTCGTAGTAAAAGCATGTTGTTCATCAACCATATGCAACTTTAATGATTGATGCACACAATACGGTATAAACCATTTTTTAATACGTTGTTGTCCAGGAACAACACTGGGAATGAAAGGGTTAACCTCTTCCGTAACAATGTTCGAAGAATGGGACAAGCAATGGACGTACTGAACTGATGGTTAAATTTCTCTGATTTCTGTTTGCAATCTACAAAAAACACCACTCATATTTATTACTCTCTTAGCAGCAATAACTCTGCATGACTTTATATCTAGAGAAAAACGAGGAAGAACACCCATTAAAATTGTTAACAATACTTCAGATATAGTAGATTCAGTAAAACAAAACAAAAACTTTCATTAATTTGAAAATTATCAGCATTGGTATGTTTAAGAAGTCAGATGACTGCAGAATGTTAAAATTTCGTTACTCATCTGGCTTTCAGTCACTCGTAACTATTCCATGAACGAGTTGGTTTGGTCGTGCATATCTACTATTAGATGTTCTTTGCTATGCAGTGATAAAGTTGTTAAAGTGCATAGTTATGTCAGTTAGGAACGCTAGATTTCATATCCAGTATTAATATTTTCGACTGTGCACTTCTACCCCCGTCATTTCGAGAAAAAGAGATATTTCTTCGCCGCGTGGAGTAGCCGCGTGGTTTAAGGCGTCATGCTACGTGCCGCGGTGGACTGGCCAAGGGCTCTAGGTGCCTTGCTGTGAAGCGCGCGGTTGCACCCCGTCGGAGGTTCCAGTCCTCCCTCGGCCATGGATGTGTGTGTTGTCCGTAGGGTAGTTTAAGTAGTTCGTAAGCCTAGGAACTGATAACCTTAGTTGTTAAGGCCCATATATTTATAAACATTTCATCTACAGACTGGGCGGTCATTTCCGCCGGAGGTTCGAGTCCTCCCTCGGGCATGAGTTTGTGTGTCGTCCTTAGTGTAATTACTGTGTAAATCTATGAACTGTTGTCCATAGCAGTTTGGTCCAACAGGTTTACAAACATTCGAACATTTACTTCGAAATATTTCTTCAAGAATGGAAAAGGAATGAGACTTGATTCCATGGTTGAACTTGTGCTCAACGAGTGTAATTTGACTTTAGGAATTTTTTTTTCAGCGATCAGTCGTAAGTATTATTTATTCACAGATCACGATTTTTACGTGTTTTAATCGTTTTATTTTAAGCATTGATAAATGACCACACAGTGGTCGAAACCTAAATCTGTGAATACTTATGACTGACAGACTGACGTAGTTTGTAAGCTACGTATTAATAACCACGTAGTTGTGTCCGATAGATTTAAAAACACTTGAACATTTTTTTTAATTCTTTCAAGTGGTAGTTTTTTAAGCAGAAAACTCACACACTTGACATAACAGCACATAGTTGCACTGCTTCGGGGCGGGAGGGGGGGGGGGGGGAGGGGGGCAGGGAGCAATGAATTGTCGAAATGTATTTGCTGAATTCTTCTTTGAGTTCATGTCGTTATTAAGCCCGGTTACTGGCTCTCTGCGTGCTTCGCATTCTACTTACTTGCGATACTTTGCGTGACGACTTGTGTAAAGGCGCTGTGCGTTGTGCTTTTGACACGCAAACCTCCAGATGTCAGGACAATTAGATCGGTACCAAACGTTGTACATCGATACAGTATCAACCAAAACTTCTATATAATTAGTGCTATGTGCTGTAGTCTAGGAGAACGTGCATAATCCATAATAATAAGTAACACCTGACCTACGGAGTAGAGGAAAAGCATAACTGTGAGAACATACCCTGCCGAGTTCCTGTGGGCATATTGGTGCACCTTTAATCGGTTATATCTAAGTTCCTTGGAGGAAGGAAGGAAGGAAGCTTGGAGTTTAACGTCCCGTCGACAGCGTGGTCATTAGAGACGGAGCTTACGCTCGGTGTATTTGGGTAAGGATGGGGAAGGAAATCGGCCGTGCCCTTTGAAAGGAACCATCCCGGCATATGCCTGGAGCGATTTAGGGAAATCACGGAAAACCTAAATCTGGATGGCCGGAGGTGGATTTGAACCACCATCCTTCCGAATGCGAGTCCAGTGCGTTACCACTACGCCACCTCGCTCGGTAAAGGTCCTTGGTTCAAGCTCTGTACATAGTATTTTTTTCTGTAGTAAGTTTGCTATTTGGAGGGGGGGGGGGGGCAACGTGTTCTGGACATGTAAAATACTGTTCGTATTTTATAGCAGTGTGTTATCGCTAGTGTGCTTTTGTTTCGATTAATTGAAAGTAGCACACCTGAAAGGTTTATTCGTAGTTTCACTGAATAAACAAACACAATCGGAACATAAAAGTAAAGAAACAACTACATTATACGTACAGCAGTATTAAAAGTAATAACAGTAATGACAATAATAATAGCAATAATAAAGACACAATAATAACACTAGTAATAATGAAAAAAGAATAACACATAAGTACAAAAAGTTCAGCCGTGAACACAAAAAACCACCAAACGCAAATTACTTTCGTGCACCAATCACATTTGATGAATCCTATATTTGAGCATCTAACCTGTAGATTGCAGAATGGAAGCTTGTGTTCAAAAGAGAACTGTGTCGAGGTTTCAAAGGGCCTGGGTTCATCAAAGAGTGTAGACATTATCCATCCACGACGATGAGAATTACAGAAACGCGGAAAAACAATTGAATGGTTGTGAACGACTGCAGCTTAAGAAGATTATTCGATTGTTGAGCACTAATCCCTTCTGAAGAATCCCTAACTGCATCGAATATTTTTCGAACCATATGCTTCTACATTCTAAAAAAACGAAGATCGAACGGTTGCCAAATAGAAGTTATGTTTGTTGGAATTACCTTTGTGTTTGTTTATCCTGCGAAACTTCGAGGAGTTCCTACAGGTTTGGTACTTTCAAAGAAATGAAGCAAAAGCTACTTGCCGATAACTCACTGCTATAAAATCCGAACAATCCTTTTACATGTCGGAAACAAGCTGCTCCATACAACAATTGGCAACGTACTGCAATAAATGATGATATCGTGTGGTATTTCTGCCCGTTAGACCCCAGCTGGGATCGTGTTCGGCCTGCCTGGTGCAATTCTTTAGGTGACGCCACATGGCGACTTCCGCGACGATGATTTTTTTTTTTTTTTTGTTTTTTTTTTTTTTGTCTTGGTCACCTCTCAGGGAGAATATTTTGCGGTTTAACATTCATCTTGGAATCACTAAAAACAAAGAAAAAATCATTGTTGAGGAAATCGAGGAAACAACATACAAAATAATCGGTTCAAGAATCATCAAAGTCAAAAATGCTCACTAGAAATTGGACGCAATTCTTCTTGCACAAAGACTGGATCATCATTTGAACGTCATTATCAATAAAAATCTTTGTCAAATTCATGCAAAATTACGTCCAGCGTTAGAGAGCTGAGTGAGCGGACACCACTTTCTGCCTGCCCCGTTCCATACAATGAATGCGACCAGTCAGCCGATTTAAAAACTAAATTTACAAGATCTATAGGCTGTTTTGAACACTAGATTTACCAACTAAGGCATTCAGGATAGATGTAGCCCGTCAATAAATTTGATTTTGTGTTTAAAATTACGAAAACGAAGATCACGCCAAATGACATTAAACAGAAGTTTCCGTATCACGTCAATTGACGTGATTGGCAGTCAAGGTGTTAAAGGAAGGACACTTGGAGTTTAACGTCCCGTCGACAGTGATAGTTACAGACGGAGTTTACGCTCGGAGTGTTTGGGTGAGGATGTGGAAGGAAATCGCCCGTGTCTTTCCAAAGGAATCATCGCGGCATTTGCCCGTAGAGATTTAGGGAACCGAATGCGAGTCCAGTGTCTTACTACTGTGCCACCTCACTCGGTCAAAACTTTCTTAGGGGGTGCACGAGCACCGGAGCACCCACGGAGTCGGCGCCCCCTGGTTCCACGTCCTCAGTAAAAGCAAATTTAGAACAGAATGGGGTTTAAAAAGAACACACCTCTCACATTAAATAAAACGAGTCTCCTTTGCCTTCATCCGTCCCTAATGACCAAGCAGTCGACGGGACGTTAAACCCTAAGATTCCTTCCTTCCTTCCTGCCTTCATCGTCCAGTCGAAAAGTTAGTTGCGACTGACGTGCTGAGGCGGAATAATTCTGTGCACTGTGCATGTGTGTGTGTGTGTGTGTGTGTGTGTGTGTGTGTGTTGTTCTTAGGATGAGTTACCTTAGATAGTTAGAAAGTTTAGAGACGGATGACTACAGCAGTTAGCCGGCCGCGGTGGCCGAGGGGACTGAGGCGCTCCAGTCACGGTCTGCACGGCCACTACGGTCGGGGGTTCGAATCCACCCTCGGGCATGGATATTTGTGCCGTCGTTAGTAGTAGTTAGTTCATAAGTAGTTTGTAAGTTTAGGGACTGATGATCCCGTAGTT
Source organism: Locusta migratoria (assembly GCA_026315105.1). NCBI lineage: Eukaryota > Metazoa > Arthropoda > Insecta > Orthoptera > Acrididae > Locusta > Locusta migratoria. The sequence continues at coordinate 479,240,943 of CM048744.1, read as the reverse complement.
AAGTCCCATAAGCTCTACAAACATTTGAACATTTTGACTATTGCAGTTAGGTCCTATAACTTTACAAACATTTGATCATTTGCCACTGACGTGTGGATTTAACAGGTTGCAATACAAACAAAACAAAGAGAAGTCATCAACAAACGGAGAGCACTGGGCGAGACACTTCTGGCGTCTGCCGCACCACAGACGGTGACTTGTAAAAGCTGGTGCGGTAACAATTAGTGGCTGACCTGTTTCATGGCTGTTGCAGCATCTGCGGCGCGGCGGCGGTGGTGTTCGCCTACCTGGGCGAGTTCCACGGCGTCGTCACCAGGGCGCGTGCAGTCGTCTGGCTTGGCGTCTCCGTGGCCGTGGGCACCATCTGCCTGCCAGGTACCTCTACATCCATCTACATACATACTCCGCAAGCCACCGTAACGCGCGTGGCGGAGGCTATTTCAAATAGAACGAGGGAAAAAAAGAATGTCTATATGCCTCTGTAAGAGCCCTAATATCTCTTGTCTTTGTGATTGCCGGCCGCGGTGGCCGAGGGGACTGAGGCGCTTCAGTCACGGTCTGCACGGCCACTGCGGTCGGGGGTTCGAATCCCCCCTCGGGCTTGGATATTTGTGCCGTCCTTAATCTTAGCTAGTTCATAAGTAGTTTGTAAGCTTAGGGACTGATGACCCCGTAGTTAAGTCCCATAAGTTCTACAAACATTTGAACATTTGATTTGTCTTTGTGATCATTACGCGACATGTAAATAGGCGGCAAGAAGATCGTTCTACATTCAGCTTGAAACTCCGGCCCTTTAAATTTGCTCAAGAGAATTCCTCGGGAAAAATTCCGCCGGCTTTCCTTCAGCGTTCAAAAAAAAAAAAAAAAAAAAAAAAAAAAAAAAAAAAAAAAAAAGTTTGTTAAGCTTACAAACTAGGATGGCAAAAATATCCATGCCCGAGGGGGGATTCGAACCCCCCCCCCTTTTCAGCGTTCCTTAGATGAGTTGCCGGAGCATTTCTGTGACACTCGCGCATTGGTCGAACCTACCAGTAACGAACCTAGCTGCTCGCCTCTGAAAGACCTCCATGTCTTCCTTTAAACTGGCCTGCTACGGGTCCTAAACACTTGAGCAATACTCAAGACGAGGTCGTACAAGAGTTTTATACGCGGTCTCCTTTACAGGTGAAGTACATCGTCCCAACATTATCCCAATAAACCGAAATCGGTTGACCGCCTTACTCACAACTGTCCTTACATGTTCGTTTCATTTTATATCGCTCTGCAATGTTACGCCTAGGTATTTGAATGACGCGACTGCTTTTCTTTTTTTACACATGCGCATCATATTACATTTTTCTACATTGAGAGCTAGCTGTCATTCTTCGCACCAACTAGAAATTTTGTCTAAGTCATCCTGTATGCTATTACAGACAATTAAAGACGACGCCCTCGCATACATCACATCATCATCAGCAAACAGCCGCAAATTACAAGTTACTCTGTCCATCATATCATTTGTACAGACAGAAAATAATACCGGTCCTATCACACTCCCCTGGGGCACGCCTGAGGATACACTTGTCTCTGATGAACACTCGCCGCCAAGAACAATGTACTGATTTCTATTACTTAGGAAGTCTTACAGCCAGTCACAAATCTGTGAACCTATTCCATATGCTCGTATCTTCGTTAGCAGTCTGCAGTGTGGCACCGCGTCAAATGCCTTTTTGAAATCGACGAAATCACAATCTGCCTGATGCCATTTATCCATGGCTCGCTAGATTTCATGTGCGAAAAGGGCAAGCTGAGTTTCACACAAACAATGTTTCCTAAATCCGTGCTGATTCATAGAAACAAGCTTTTCCGTTTCAAGGAAATTTACTATATTCCATTTGAGAATATACTCCAAAATCGTACAGGAAACTGATGTCAACGAAACGGAAGTCACTTGCGCTGAATTATAGATTCGCGATAAATGCAAGCTAAGGTCTGTCTCTGCTTGTTGCTAACTGCACACCTATGGCCACAATAAACTGCTGCTGTACAAAACACTGCAATAAATCTATCAATGACTAGCTGTAATTCTATTAGCAGCATTATTAAATTATTACTGGAAAATAAATAGTTTTTTCCTTTATTTGCATAGTTATGCTAAATTATAACATTTTTGTGCGAAATTCTATTCTTTATGTGTATGCGATTGTTGAGGCAACTCTTTCGAGACTGTTCTCGAGTTTTTCCTTTGCTTTTTCCCCTTCGATTATTATAATTTACAAAGCAAATGAACACAGAGACAATATTGTAGGGAGGGAAGAGGAAGTAGATGACCATGAAATATGAGGTACTATACTGAGATAAGAATTTGACAGAGCAATGAAAGACCTAAGTCGAAACAAGGCCCCTGGAGTAGACGACATTCCCTCAGAGCTGCTGAAGTCTCTGGGAGAGTCAGCCTTGACAAAACTATTACACCTACTGTGTAAGATGTTTGAGACACGTGAAAAACTTTTGTACTTTAAGAAAAATGTAATAATCCTCATGCAAAAGGAATCAGGCACATACAGTTCAGGATATTAAACAACCATCAGTTTAATAATCATAATTGTGAAATTGTAACACGAATTACACTCCTGGCCATTAAAATCGCTACACCACGAAGATGACATGCTACAGACGCAAAATTTAACCGATAGGAAGAAGATGCTGTCATATGCAAATGATTAGCTTTTCAGAGCATTCACACAAGGTTGGCGCGCCGGTTACGACACCTACAACGTGCTGACATGAGGAAAGTTTGCAACCCATTTCTCATACACAAACAGCAGTTGACCGACCTTGTCTGGTGAAACATCGTTGTGATACCTCATGTAAGGAGGAGAAATGCGTACCATCACGTTTCCGACTTTGATAAAGTTCGGATTGTATCCTATACCGATTGCGATTTATCGTATCGCGACCCTGCTGCTCGCTTTGGTCGCGATCAAATGACTGTTAGAAGAATATAGAACTGCTGGGTTCAGGAGGGCAATACGGAACGCCGTGCTGGATCCCAACAGCCTCGTATCACTAGCAGTCGATATGACAGGCATCTTATCAGCATGGCTGTAACAGATCGTGCAGCCATGTCAACAGATGGGGTCGTTTGCAAGACAAGAACCATCTGCACGAACAGTTCGATGACGTTTGCAGCAGCATGGACTATCAGCTCGAGACCATGGCTACGGTTACCCTTGACGCTACATCACAGACAGGAGCGCCTGCGATGGTGTACGGAACGACGATCCTGGGTGCACAAATGGCAAACGTCATTTTTTCGGATGAATCCAGGTTCTGTTTACAGCATCATGATGGTCGCATCCGTGTTTGGCGACATCTCGGTGAACGAACATTGGAAGCGTGTATTCGTCATCGCCATACTGGCGTATCACCCTGCGTGATGGTATGGAGTGCCATTGGTTACAAGTCTCGGTCACCTCTTGTTCGCATCGACGGCACTTTGAACAGTGGACGTTACATTTCAGATGTGTTACGACATGTGGCTCTACCCCTCATTTGATCCCTGCGAAACCCTACATTTTAGCAGGATAATGCACGACCGCGTGTTGCGGGTCCTGTGCGGGCCTTCCTGGATACGCAAAATGTTCGACTGGAGCCCTGGCCAGCATATTCTCCAGATCTCTCATTAACTGAAAACGTCTGGTCAATGGTGGCCGAGCATCTGGCTCGTCACAATACGCCAGTCACTACTCTTGATGAACTGTAGTATCGTGTAGAAACTGATTGGCCATCTGTACTTGTACACGCCAGCCAAGCTCTGTTTGACTCAATGCCGAGGCGTATCAAGGCCGTTATTACGGTCAAAGGTGGTTGATCTGGATACTGATTTCTCAGGATCTATGCACCCAAATTGCGTGAAATGTAATCACATGTCAGTTCTAGTACAATATATTTGTCCATTGAATACCCGTTTATCATCTGAATTTCTTCTTGCTGTTGTATCAATATTAATGGCCAGTGTGTAGTTACAGAAGTATGTAAAGTCTGGTAGAAGCTGACCTCAGGAAAGATCAGTTTCGATTTAGTAGAAATGTAGGAACACGGGAGGCACTACTGACCTCACGATTTCTCTTAGAACGTAGATTAAGGAAAGACAAACCTACATTTCTATCTTTTGTACATTTGGAGAAAGATTTTGACATTGTTGATCGGAATATGCTCTTTGAAATTCTGAAGGCAGTAGGAGTAAAATATAGGTGACGGAAGATTATCTACAACTTGTACAAAAACCAGACAGCGGTTTTTAGAATCGAGGGGCATGAAAGGGAAGCACTGGGTGGGAAGGGTGTTATACAGGGTTGAGGTTTTACTCCAATGTTATTCAATTTGCACATTGAACAACCTGCGAAGAAAGCGAGGAGAAATTAGGATAAGGAATTAAAGTTCAGGGTGAAGAAATAAAAACATTGCGTTTTGCTGATGACATTGTAATTTTGTCTGAGACAGCAAAGGACCTCGAACAACAATTGAACGGAATAGACAGTGTGTTGAAAGAAGCGTATCAGATGAACATTAACAAGAGCAAAACAAAGATAATGGAATGCAGTCTAAGAAAATCAGGTGATGCTGAATATATTAGATTAGGTAACGAAACAATAAAGGTGGTAGGTGAGTTTTGTTATTTGGACTGTAAAATAAGCCGCGGTGGAGTGGCCGAGCGGTCTAAGGCGACTTCCTGCGGAGCACGCGGTTGCTCGCCATCGGAGTCTCGAGTCCGCCCTCGGGCATGGTTGTGTATGTTGTCTTTATGATAGTTTGACTTAGTTTAAGTTGTTTGTGAGTCTAAGGACTAATAATAATGGCATATGATGGCCGCAATGCAGGAGATTTGAAATGGGAAGAGTGAGATCAAGAGATGAACACGGTAAAAAGATTCAAACGGACGTGGGTTGCCGTTCATATGAGGAGATAAAGAGGCTTGCTCAGGATAGAGTAGGGTAGAGTGCTGTAGCAAACCATTTGCCGCACTAAAGACCATAACAACAGCATTATAATTTATATTAATATCAGCCCATATCAAGAAATATCTAGCTATCATTTATAGTAGAATATATTATTTACTGATTTGCAACTTTAAAAATGTCCTCGAACGTTCTGAAATATTTGACGTAAACAATTTGCACAAACATAGCAGGTAACTTGTGATTCGAAATCGCAGTGTAACCAGTTATCGTATGTTGGTACGGAAACTACTCATAAGTCTTTGTATTATTGTAACAAATGAAAAACCTTCAGCCGTTATTTTTGGATTTTATTTACGAGTTTCGAGAATACATCATTCTCTTCTTCAGACCCTTAAAGAATCCGTGCTGTAATCCAAAACTAGCCTTCCATTATATGTATTGCATAACAACCTCTCACATCAAGATGTAGCCGACAACTGTCATACCAACCATGTCCTCTAAATGTCTTTACAATAGCGCTGCCAATACCGACGACGTTCTACTAGATTCCCATGATAGAAGTAAAACAGGATATTGTCGTATTCCTTCCTACTAATTTCAGAGTACTTGAACTACCTCTCCCCCCCCCCTCCCCCATTTCGAGAAAAGGGCACGTCAACCAGATGGCATTTCAGGGCAGATGTGCATCCACTTCGGATTTCGCACAACAGAGAAACAGTGTAATTCATACTACACAATAAGGCGTGACTGTCCTTCGCCTTTTATTACGGCATGCATCGCACTCTTCTCCGCCTTCATTTGGCTGTGCAAAAACGTGCTAGGCGTCAATGGGGTACGGAACGATGTCATTAGGGACTGGAATGGCATCAAAAATGGTTTCCGAACGAATCCAGGTTCTCTTTATTTGAAAATGATATACATACACTCAGTCGCAAAAGTATTCGGACAGTGGGAAGTTTCACAATGAGTACTCGAGAAACACTGATTATAAAACCAAACATATTTATTAGCAATATATATGCGTAACAACATTTATTACAAAAGAATTATTGTATTATTTCGTTTCCAAAACATAAATAACAGAAAAATTAACAAAAACGTTCAAATGTTTGTTAAGCTTAAGGGACTTAACTACGGGGTCATCAGTCCCTAAACTTACAAACTACTTATGAACTACCTACAACTAAGGACGGCACAAATATCCATGCCCGAGGGGGGATTCGAACTCCCGACCGTAGTGGCCGTGCAGACCGTGACTGAAGCGCCTCAGTCCCCTCGGCCACCGCGGCCGGCGAAAAATTAACAACAAAAATGAAACAACCTGCACACCCTGCTACTACAAAAGTATTCGGACACTGTCCAATAAATGTTCATAAGTTGTACGACGAAAATGTCAATACCTTGTGGGCCCACCTTTCATTTTCAATACCTCCTCCAATCTACTAGGCATACTTTCCACGAGTTTTTTCGTGAAATCTGGGCCTATATTTGCCAATTCGTGGTGCAGTTTCTCTTTCAAGGTCTCCTTCGTATAGATGTTGTCCGCGCGGAGGGTCCGTTTCAATTTATCCCACAAATGTTCGATTGGGTTAAGGTCTGGTAATTGGGGAGGGGGTGAAATACTTTCGGGCAACTGAAGAGCCACCACATTTGTACAATATGCGCGGTATGCTTGGGATCATTATCCTGATAACAATGAAAGTTGTTCGCAATACCTAGATGTCATGCACTCTGCTTCAAATGCCCTCGCAGTATATTCAAATACGCTTCCTTGTTCATCGTATCATCAATGAACACTAAATCACCCACACCATTGCCGGACACGCATCCCCACACCATGATGCTCCCACCTCTAAACTTTACTGTTGGTTTGAGGTTCCTGGGATTCAGCTCTTCGTTGGTATTTCGCCACACGTTTGCTTTTCCGCCCCTTTGCCATAATGTAAGTTTACATTCGTCGCAAAATATCACCCGACTCTACCAAACCTGATCGTATTCGACGTTTCCCCCGCAAACTGCATGCGTTTCTTCTGGTTCACTGCATTTATGAATGGCTTTAGCCGTGCCACTCGACCACGATACTGCGATCGTCGTAGTACTCTCCGCGCGGTTTCGGCATGAACGTTTATACCCAGGTCTCCCTCCACCTCACTTGCAATTCGTGTGGCCGATATTTTCGGATTCTGTTGTACCTTTCGCACAATCACACGTTCATCTCTCTGTGAAAATGTCCGTGGCCGTTCTGTACTGCAACGGAATTCCAATCGGTCTTCTTTCTCGAACCGTTTAATAATGTCGTAAACTGTGCTTTTCCTCATGTTCACTATTGCGCCAATTTCCCTACAGGTTTTCCCCTTCGCGTGGTGATAAACGACAAGTTGCCTCTGCTCGAACGTAAACACTTCCCTCTGCGTGCCATCGTCGGCCTGCACAGGCTCGCGATACGTGTTTACTAATCGTCGCTATCGTCTCGCGGAAATGTCGGACACACTGCAGTCGCTTCACCCTCTGTGCGCCTCGGAATGAACTATTCTCTCACGTTGTCCGCCTTTGTCCAAATACTTTTGTTGCACCTTCCCATGCCGTTTTCAGGAAATATTACGTAACATACACATGTCCAACAACAATTCTCACAAACATCTCCATGGAAACACACATGGAATAACACAGAAAACCTCCGCTGATGATGCTTCATAAATAAAGAAGCGAAACGCGTATGGCACACAAAAAACGCCTTTCATTTAGTTGCTAAAGACGGAAATACACCTCCATATGCAACTAAGGACGACGGTAAAAAAAAAAAAAAAAAAAAAAAAAAAAAAAAAGTGATGACAATTCTTCGTATTTGACGCGTGTTTCATGATACGACATCGTACCCAGAGTCCCAAATACATTACAAAGTGCAATTTCTGTATTTGTTCATACGGCAAACTGCAAAATTATGCGCATTTACGTGCTGTCCGAATACTTTTGCGACTGAGTGTATGTATGTTCGCTGTTGGCAAGAGGAACGGCATGACATAACTCCATTAGCACAAGACAAACGGCACCAACTCAGGGCCTTAAGGTGAAGGATCCTATTGAGTACAACACAAGTCATGTCCAGGGCAATGCGACCAATTACACATAAATGAATGACATCATGTGACCCATTAGCACACCCTTTCTGCACGACATCCGTGACGCCATATTTCAGCACGATAATGCACGACCACAGGTAGTTGCACAAACATGTGCCTTCTTAGTGTCACAGGATGTTCGTGCCATCATCAGACTTGTCGCCAATGGAAAACATCGCGAACCGCATGGTCCGTGGTGAGAGGTAAAACCTCAAGTTTTGTATTTTCACTCACTCTTGACACTGTCGATCTCGCAATATTGATTTCCCTAACGATTTTGGAAATGCAATGTTCCATGCGTCTATCTTTACCCTTCTGCTTTCAAACTTGTCAAATGAGTCAGAGAAGTTCAAACAACTGGTCTGCCAATGCGCCGCTCTTTTATACGTAGTGTAGGCTATAGCGATCATGCTCATTGTGGCGTCAGTGTACATGAAAGGCGTGATGCGCGCAGGCCTGGCGTGGCTGGTGATCCCGAACGCGCACTGGACGCTGCCGCTGGGCGAGGTGCAGTTCGGGCCGTGGCGCATCTTCCTGGTGCTGTGCGCGCTGCCCGGCCTGTTGGCAGCCCTGCTCATCTGGGCGCTGCTGCCAGAGAGCCCCAAGTTCCTGCTCGCCACCGGCCGCAACCACCACGCGCTCGACGTGCTGCGACACATCTACGCCACCAACACCGGCAAAGACCCGCTGGACTTCCCCGTGAGTACCGCCTCTACCTTCTTCGCACCAACATGCTAATTCCACTTGTTTAACAACGAAGGTTTCTGGCTAACAAAACTGACGTCAAGACTTGTGAATACTGGGCGAATCACCTAAAACTTGCACCGTAAATATTGCAGTAAAGGAAAGTACTATTGATGGGCTGTTTTCACACTATGGATTGGTCGTCAGGGGCTCGTATTGTTACCCAATAAACAGATTTTAATAATTTATAAAAGTGTATTTTTTGTGCAAATGTACCCTTTTTAAATTAAACAATGTCCATTGATACTAACAAATTAAAAGTTATTCGCAGTGTGGAGTTCTTTGCACAATTCTTGTGCAAGTTGTTTACAAAATATTGTATTGTGAAAAGTTTGTAATCCAACACTTGTTTTCCGCATGCAACTTTTGTAGTTGCTAGGTACGATGTTGATATGTTTGCTTACATTGTACTTGGGTGTTCCTTGACTGCATTGCAAACCTGCTAGTCAGTTAGTGTGTAACAGTCCAAGCAGTATGTTACGAATGGACGATGGGATTAACTACTGCAGTAAAGTTCAACATGCTCGCGTTGTAGAGGGAGTTTTGGAAGGATACAGTTTGTGAATGTACGGTGTATGCAGAAACGTGTCTTATTAGACGTCATCCATATCGGCAATTATTTATCAACCTCTTCAACTAGTTGCATGAATATGATAGTATAACACCTAGAAAACGTACCAGAAAGATACAATGGAGCCGGCCGCGGTGGCCGAGGGGACTGAGGCGCTCCAGTCACGGTCTGCACGGCCACTCCGGTCGGGGGTTCGAATTCCTCCTCGGGCATGGATATTTGTGCCGTCCTTAGTTCATAAGTAGTTTGTAAGTTTAGGGACTGATGACCCCGTAGTTAAGTCCCATAAGCTTGACAAACATTTGAACATTTTGATACAATGGATGGTAGATGTGCTGTCATATCGTATGAATTGCACGCGGATCAGCATTGCAACGCCAGAACGAGATTTGTAAGGCGCTGCAATGCGTGCGAAATGCAACAAAGGTACATGACCACTTCCACGGCCGTAACGGCGATGTGGAGGGCAGCGCGCTCTCGAAGGCAGATTTAACCAGCTGTACAATGCTTGTCAGGCTCTGTTAGTCGCCCATTAATGGCAGACATTAATGTTTTGGCTGCTGTTGCAGTTGGTCTGCACTTCTGCACTTTAGTTCTCGCACATTCACACAAGGAAGTGGCATGAACGAGGCGAGTAGCTTGTTATCAAAGGCGGACATTGTCGTTTGCAAATAACTGAGATAAACGCCATTTTTCTTACGAAACGTGGAGTTAATACGTATGCATGCTAGTTTGTCGATTATTTGCAACTAAATGATGATCAAACTAGCATTCATACGTAGTAACTCCACGTTTCGTAATAAAAATGGCGTTTATCTCAGTTATTTGCAAACGACAGATGTCCGCCTTTGATAACAAGCTACTCAGTGTCCTAGACATTCTCCATTGACATCGGTTCCATCCGTATCACATCTCTCTCCATCTAGGTCTGGTTATGAACATCATGTTACCTTCCTTCATTATGACAGGATACCCAAGATGCATTGTGCATATTATTTAATTATGAAGCTACATATACCATTCACGGCCAGGTAAACTGCCAATACCCATTGGAACGTCAGTAAGGCGTGGGATGGTTAACCATTAGCTCAAAGGCCCATTTTTTATAGATGGTCCACTCAATGCGCACAAGTATCACAGCTTCCTTACAGACCATTTAGGGCACGTGTTTCAACGAAAACAAATGAAATTAGAGATCAAAACTTTATAGACAAATACTACAGGTTATCGCACCAGCTGGCGGACCGCTGAATTTTAAGTTCGCTTACCGACAAAAATACACTACCGGAAACACAAATGATTAAACCCTCTTACAAGGGGAAAGTCTCAGACACGGCCAATCGATTCGGCTCAAATTTGGCAGGTTGCTTGTGTACATCTTTAAACGAAAGACCCTAAGATATTTTGGCTCAACACCCCTCCATTCTTCAGAAAATCACCCTTAAAGGTTAGACGAGAAACCCACGCAAAACGACGGAATCAAGAATAATTAAAATAAAGCAGTTTTGATACTTCCTGGCAGATTAACGAATACTTATCCAGAAATCTAAAAACGAAACTTTTACAACTGCCGCTTATGTGCCCATAATATGGTAAACGCTTTTCGCCAAGAATGCAGCGGCCAAGAAACTTGGTTGGGAAGGTGAGAACCCGATACCATATGAGCGCTACTCATCAAAATTAATTCCCGTAAAAAGATAGTTTTTTTTAATGTAAACTAACTTTATTTTCAGCTGAATCTTCGGAAGGAACAGTGTAGATGTCTAGAGATTGCATTCGTTACACGTTCTTGGTGCCGAGAGTGTATTTATTTCGAATGTTTATATGCCAAACACTGTCCATCTACTTATTCGACAGGTAACAGTGAGCGGAAGAGCCATTCTAAAGTGACCAGCAATAACATTTTAGTTCTGTACTATCACAAACAGTTCGAGAAATTTATTTGCTACCTTGTTATCATTCTTTATTGATTTCCTTACTTTATTAATCCTTCTATCCCTACAAATTCTGACACGAGAAACTAAAATTTTAAGAAATGAAAACCGTACAATTTCCTGGAGATTCGCACCCAGGCCCTCCGCTTTGGCAGTTGTAAAAGATTCTTTCCTCGCTTTCAAGAAAAGTTTGCGTTTTGGACACCACACATGGTGATATAAATTATCTATCGATCCCGCCATTTTAAATAGATTGCTCGTCATAAGCTTTACGGGTGATTTACCCAAAAAGGAGTTGTGTTGAGTCATAATACTTTAGGGTCCTTCGTCTTAGGTTGTACAAGATCCAACTGCCAAATTCGACACGAATCGGTTGGCCGTATCTGAGATCTCCCCCTTGTTTGAGTTTTCCAATTTAGTCAAGATTAATTGTTGAAACAGTGCATTTGGAGTATATGAAATGATTACATTTGAGGCACCAGTTCTCAATCCATGATGAAACACCTATATTGGTACGGGGTATAGCCTTCATGAGCGGCTATGTGGGTGCTGAGCCTGGCGTCCGTTCGACCACTCAGCTGGCGAATATCGTCTTGGGATATATTGTTCAATGGCTGCTCGAGCTATTCACGTTGCCTGCAAGCATTGTGGGATGACGAGTTGCCCTATCATATCACACACATGCTCTTTTGGAGACAGGTCCAGAGATTGGATTGGATTGGAAGTGCTGTATGTCTTGCTGAGCACGCAGTTTCACTTTAAGTGTGTGGGCGAGCTTTACACTGTTGAAACATCAAATCAACATCCTGTTACAAGAATGGTAAAACGAATCTTACAACATTCTGCATGTACCGTGCACTGGGCAGCATTACCTCCACAGACACTAAAACCCCACAGTCTTGTGTGGGGCCAGTATGTCTCAGGCAAATGGGCTCTACGAGTCAGCGCTCGTCAGGTCTACGACGACGGCAGGCAAACGACTGCCACTTGTACGCAGGCAGAATCTGTTTTCATTGCTGAAGACAATGGCCTGTCGTTCATTCTTCCAAGGGATCTTGTGACGGCACCAGTGAAACCACGCACGTCGTTGCTGTGACTTTAGTACAAGACGGCCTAGAGATGTATGTTCCACTACTAGGAACCGCTTGAAAACAGTTCATGTTGAGACATCTGGAATCACAAACCCTCTACCTGTGCTCTAGTAGCTGTGCTATCTGCTACTGCTGCTCTACCAATAAGACGATCCTGCAGACGTTTGGACTTCGTCGACATCCAAAACCTCTCCTATGGGGCCGCGTGGCCAGAAGTGCCATGATACATATTGCGCAACCGGTCTCACTGGGGGTTCGTCCTTGGTATGGATGTGTGTTTTGTCATTAGAAAAGTTTAAGCCATGTGTTATTCTAGGGACTGATGACCCTAGCAGTTTAGTTCCTTGATTACACAAACTTTTAATTTCTTATACGGGTGTGAGGATGCTTAAGTGACTACTGCAAAGAGCATCGTTGCACAACTGACGCAGCACATCCTACTTGAGAAGCGATTCTCCGAAGGACCTTCCCGCCATTCGGAAGAACAAGAACTGACCCTTTTGAAACTCGCACCGTTGGCTGTAGGAAGCACGAGCAAATCTCCATGCCATGGCGCCTCTTTGCTTCACACGAATATACCATACATTCCCTATCAGAGGACGTATATAGATGGCGTTCTGGCAGCTACGTCACTAATCTATATGCTGGCATACCACGTTAAAACTATTATCAATAGAACCACATCCCGCAGTTGGGCAACTACTGTCATCAGATCAAAATCAACGTCCTCTTTCCAGTTTTCTTTTTCTTTTTCCGGCAGTGTAAGCATCAACGACTGTTTGTTCATACGAGGGTGGTTTGCCACGTCTGGTAAATTTGTATGAAAGAACGGGAAATTTGCAGAACCTGCACAGTTGTTGGTAAGCCTGATATTACCATGGATATTACAGCAAATTTCGAATGGTCATTAAACATTTTCATTTGAAGGGTTGGTCAGCTGCACAGATCAAATAGTTGGATGAGGTCCAGGTCGATTCTGCACCAACATTTACTTTTGGATCAATGACTTTTAACATGGTCGGAGAAGCATGGAAGATAGAGAACACGCTCCGCTCGGCCTGTTGAAGTCATCAGACAGGAAACCGTCGATGAGGTGCATGATATGGTAATGGAAGATCGAAGATTATGAGTTCGCATCTAATCTGAACCAGTGCATAACATACTCCATGAAAAAGTGGCCATGAAGAAGCTCTGTGTACGATGGGTGCCACGCCTGCTCACTTCGGACCAAAAACGGAAACGAAAGAACATTTCTGCTCAGAATCTGTTCAGGCACAATCCACAGGACTTTTTGCGCAGATTCATAACTGTCTATGAAACTTGGATCCACCATTACACTCCAGAGACGAAACATCAGTCCAGACAGTGGGCGAAGAGTGGGAAGAGTGCACCAAAGAAAGCGAAGACTGTCTTGTCAGCTGTAAAGGTGATGGCCACTATCTTTTGGGATTACCAGGGTATAAGTCTGATAGATTATTTGGAAAAAGGCTGAACCGCAACTGCACCTTATTACGCTGCTCTGCTGGATCGCTTGAAACAGAAACTAATTGAAAAACGTCCAAGATTGGCACGAGAGAAAGTGCTGTTTCATCAGGACAATGCTCCAGCCCACATATCAACTATCGCAAAGGCAAAGGTGCATGACTTGGTATTAGAATTGGTTCCTCACCCACCCTATTCACCAGAAGTGGCTCCGAGTGACTTCTTCTTATTCCCAAACTTGAAAATTTGGCTTGGTGAGAAGAAATTTTCGTCGAATGAGAAAGTGTCCGCTGCTGTGACAGACTATTTCGCAGAGTTTGACAAAGCCTACTTTGCCTGTGGGTTGAAAAAATTAGAAACTCGCTGGACCAAGTGTACAGCTTTGCAAGGAGGCTGTGTCGAGAAGTAGTGTGTTTTCGTCTTTAAAACAATTTTTTATTCTATTTTTACCGCTCTCGTATAATTGAAATGATTGCCTGTAATCAACCAATCATCCCTTAGAAATTGTGTACTAATTCTGAAACGATCGGTATATAAGACTAGTGAGGGGGAGGGCCTAGTACAGATCGCAGTATTTGTGCAGCAGAGCTTGTGGTGTGTCGGCAGGTGCGGTCCCTGCAGCTGGACAGCCCCCCGCGGCCCTCGGTGGCGTCGCTGGAGGCCGGTGTGGGCGGCGTGTCACCCTCCGGCAAGAGCGCCGGCCGCCTGGCGCTCGAGGTGGCCAAGAGCATGTGGCGGCAGACGGCGCCGCTCTTCTCCAAGAACCACTCCTGCAACCTCGCCGCCGTCTGCGTCATCGACTTCGCCATTTTCGCCTGGTACGTCACGCTGTCAAACGCGGAATATAGTTCGCTTCATGTAGGAAGGCCGCCCGGTTTTCAGTCGTTCGGCGCATTCCCCTCCATTACCGCACCAGCAGCCAATAATGTTCTTTCTCTAGGTGCGTGGCTGGCTGTGATCTCTGACAGTGTTTCTCCCACAGGCTCCACTGTTGGCACTCCACCTCAGCTCCTAACCTACACGCTTTCCGGTCGATCCGCTTCTGTGAGCCGAAGCGCTTTCATACGTGGCGCGTACTATAGTCGCGGACAGGAAGTTTGGAAGATTTACGGCAAACAATTAGTCTGGCATAGCGTACGTAGTTCAAATGTTTGTTAAGCTTATGGCACTTAACTATGAGGCTATCAGTCCCTAAACTTACAAACTATTGATAAACTACCTTATACTAAAGACAACACAAACGCCCATGCCCGAGGGAGGATTCGAACCCCAGACGGGGAACGGCGTCGCGCATCGGAGTATAGCGCCTCAATGCGATCGGCCACTCCGCCGCGGCAGTAAAGTTCAAACAATAACGTTATGTAAGTCATTTCCTTCGTGTGACTTACGTAACGTAAACGGCTTACGTCAGTAAAGTTGTCTGGAGACTTGAATGACATACTCAGTCCATATTGTTAAGACGAACACTGCACGAATTGTTCGAAAAATAGGGAGACGTCACACATACGAAACTGTAAAAGGTTGACCTACCGAAAGGAATAAGTCAGAGATAACATAAAAGTTTTCAGGGTGTTGTACAGCGTCATGATGTAAGAAGGCTATTACTTAAATAACCGACGTTTCGGCCAACGTTGGGCATACCCAGATGAATGCCACTGTAACGTTGGCCGAAACGTCGGTTATTTAAGTAACAGCCTTCTTACATCATGACGCGGTACAACACCCAGAAAACCTTTATGTCATCTGACTCTGGCCGCGGAAGCCTACGTAATTAAGTGACAGATACATTTGGCACCATTGTTATCCTGTCTGTATATGCGAAAGACATTAACGAATGTTAAGACGATGTGAAAGGGGTAGGTTTAACTGACTGGAAATAATAATGATAAGAATTACTAACGACTTAACTGTCATTGACGAAATAAACAGGGACTGAAAGAAGAGTTCACCTAACAAACAAGGGAAAGAGAAGTAGGCTGTAACACAGAAAAAAATTATAGTATTCAGTCTCCAACATATCGCAGTATACAACCTCTGGCAATAAAGTTCGGTGAACAGTCCTGTAACATTAACGTAGATGAACTATGTGTAGATTGAAAGAAAGTACCAGCAGCTGTGTTTAGATTTTTTAATTAACTAAGTGGTCGGGTTCGGTGCTATATTCGCTCCCGTTGCGTAACAGTCCAAGTAATAGTGCATTTAAAAGGAGTAGTCGTATCATAGGACAAAGAAATTTACGGTTAGTGACCGGTGTCAACGGCCACCTCTTTTAAATGCGCTATTACTTCCGAGAGTTACACAACGGGAGCCTGATTATGGTGCGAATAAAGCACTGAAACCGGTCGCTTAATTAATTATAAAATCTAAACACAGCTGCTGATACTTTCTTTCAATCTACACAGTTATCTCAGCTGTAGTCCCAGTCCATTAATTATAGAGAGAATTAAACTTAAATGAACTACACTTACCTTACTGTCTTTCGAAATACTCACCTTCCATCACTAGGTACCGCTGAGCTCTGCGATAGATGTCCTAGGAACTTTGCACGAAGTCTTCCTTTGGGATGTTGTTCAAAAGCCTCGTCACGTTTCGTTGAACGTCAGCAATATTATCAAATCTCTTTCCTTTCAAAGCGGCTTTGAGTCAAGAGAACAGGGAGAAGTCTGGAGGATTGCGATCCGGTGAACGAGTAAAAGTTGAAGTTGTCGTGCAACTTGAACATCCACCATACTTGCCGCATCTCAAACCTAAATACTTATTCCAATTCCCTCAACTCAAACTCGCTTTGAAAGGATAGAGATTCGGCAATATTCCAACATACAACGCAACGAAACGAGGACTTTGAACACCATCCCAAAGGGAGACTTCGTGCAAAGTTCCTAGGACATCTATCGCAGACCCCTACAGTGCATATTTATGAGAGGTAGCCGGCCGCGGTGGCCGAGGTGACTGAGGCGCTCCAGTCACGGTCAGCACGGCCACTACGGTCGGGGGTACGAATCCCCCCTCGGGCATGGATATTTGTGCCGTCCTAGTTTGTAAGTAGTTCATAAGCAGTTTGTAAGTTTAGGGACTGATGACCCCGTAGTTAAGTCCCATAAGCTTAACAAACATTTTACGAGAGGTGACTGTTTCGAAGAATAGTAATGTAACTGTAGAACATAATTCATCTACATTAACGTTAAAGAGCTCTTAACCGAACTTTACTTCTCAGTCAAGTAAATAACGTCAAATGGCAAAAGTACAACCATCATAAAGAGTAAAATTACTCAGGCAAAGGCAGCATACAAGATGCGGCTGAAAAGTTCGGTGAATGGCCTCAGAAAATATAGGAAACAAGCCACCATATCCTTTCTTCCAGGAGTGCTAGTCTTGCCAGGTTCGTAGGAGAAATTCTGAGAAGTTTGTAAAGTAGGAGGGCAGGTACTGGCAGAAGTAAAGTTGTGAGGAGGGAGCGTGAGTCGTGCCGGGATAGCTCAGTTGTAGAGCGCTTTCCCGCGAAAGGCAAAGGTCCCAGTTTCGATGTTCAAAAGTTCAAATGTTTGTTAAGCTTAAGGAACTTAACTGTGAGGTCATGTGTCCCTAAACTTACAAACTACTTATGAACTACCTTATACTAAAGATGACACAAACATCCATGCCCCCGAACCCCCGACCGTAGCGGCCGTGCAGACTGTGACTGGCGCGCCGCAGACCGCTCAGCCACTTCGGGCGGCCCCGGTTCCGGCACACAATTTTAATCTGCCAGGAAGTTTCATATCACCCCACACTCCGCTGCAGAGTGAAAGCTTCATTCTGGAAACATATCTTAGGCTGTGACTAAGCCATGTCTCTACCATATCCTTTCTCCCAGAAATGCTAGTGTTGCAAGGTTCGCAGGAGTACTTCTGTGAAGTTGGAAAGCAGGAGGCGCGGTACTGGCAGAAGTAAAGTTGTGAGAAGGGACTGTGAGTCGTGTCGGAATAGCTCAGTGGTGCCGGGCGCCAAAAACAGTGGTAGAGCGCTTGCCCGCGAAAGCTAAAGGTCGCAGGTTCGAGTCCCGGTTCCGGCACACAATTTTAATCTGCCAGGAAGATTCGATTTATAATCTTCATTGTCCACGGTGCGTTGCTTCTTGTTATTTTAGTTACGCATAGCTTCCTTATTTGGCGTGTGTAACGTACCGGATCTTAGTTCGTTGTTTCTTGATGTTCTCCTTGATCGGCTCTCTCGGAAGCGAATGGTTGAAATCTCATGGGGCAAAACGAATCCATTTTAAATTGTGTAGGGAACACGTAGGATTGCAGTTCACTGACATTCTAACGATTTATCATTAGTGTCCAATCGTCCCCATTTATGGCCAGCGTACTAGTCTCATTAATTACAATTCATTCCACACATCAGTAATATCATTTTACACTACCCATATAGCATGTTCTTGGCGGCGAACGACGCTATTCGACGACGCCCAGCGCCGTACGTTAAGAGGTTCGGACATGGGTTGCTATGGGAAATAGGGTCGTTATGAGCCATTCTACTAGCCCTCTCATTTTCTACATTAATTTCAGAAACACCCTGTATATTTAGAAGTACATCGAACAGAGATAGACTTCGTAGATCTGTAGATATATCGCTCGCAGCAACCAAATAACGGCACTTGTATCTATCAATGTGCCAATAACTCTCTCTTTCTCTCTCCATCTTTCTTGGTGTGACCTCGAAATTACTAGTTCACAAAAGAATGGAGTGGAGAATACAGAACTTGGGTACTGTCAAGAATATGTATATAGTCTATATCCACAAAGAAAAATTGAAAGTTGTAAATAATAACGATGCGAAAATAATTCAATTTAAGATGCC
Organism: Locusta migratoria; assembly: GCA_026315105.1. Lineage (NCBI taxonomy): Eukaryota > Metazoa > Arthropoda > Insecta > Orthoptera > Acrididae > Locusta > Locusta migratoria. Next base: position 479,222,220 of record CM048744.1, on the reverse strand, counting down.
TGTTATCATTAAGCTATTCGTATTAAGAAATACTATATATGCTATTTTAGGGACGGTGACGTATGTATGTTTCTTCAAATGGAGATCAATTTTGCTTGAATGTGAAGATAGTAACATTTCTACATTACACGTAGATTGCGTTGCTCATGGGACTGTCTGTTTTTAGTTACTAACCTCACAACCTCCGGGATTAAGAAAACCGTTTCACAATGATTATTTCTAGAGAACTCGTGGCAGGTGCGTACTAGACTGGGAAAACCGGGGTAATGTCCTATGTTTCCTGGCGTGAGGAGGCCCTAACGCCCGAAATAAAGTAAGAAAAGAAAAATTAAAAATTAATAATCACTTAATTGCAAAGCGAATTGAAAACACAGTAAAATTGATCAGTGAAGTGAACTCTTTCCCTATGATGAAACAATCGACGTTGGTCTTGGAGCAAATCATTCACTCTGTCCAAAGCTCAGTCTGCATTGGGATCTAAATATCATTTAATCAGATCTGTTGACAGAAAAGGATTATCCGTGCGCAAATGTTTCGGACGAGGGTATAACGGAATTGAGCGCTTCAAAATGCACTTGTAAAATACAAACTGGTAAGATCTACAGGGTGTTTCCTAAGCTGGCTTAAGGAGATATGGAAGTAAACTTGTCTACCAATTTGTCTCTTTTACAACTAGGTGCTGACACGCGCTGCGCTGTTTATTTACGTGCCTGATTTACGAGCCTGATTACTAGGATGTCGTAAGGAAGGTTTTGTTTGCTTTATCTGTCCAGCAGGTGGCTCTGCTGTACCGTATTTACATTATCCCACGACAGGCCCATTCATTGCTCAAGTTATTCACAAAAGTGTTGTAAAATATTGTCGCGTTGAAATGGAAACAGGCTTGACTTCGAAGGCAACTAAACACAGCACTTATACTGAAAGCACGTTTATTACGAACTCAACATACACGTAGCACTGTCTGCCTCTCAGACAGAGTGCTCTGCTATTTATACACAGACAGAACTTACTAGAATTTGGAATAACAGTTAACATAAGAAACAAGTAGAATTTACAAGTGAACATAAGAAAGATTTAGAACATTCTGGAATTGTTTATTACAAAGAAATAATTTTTTTCCGGTGGGCGGGATTGAACCGGCGACCTTCAGCACCGCAGTCCGTGACGCTATCCCCTGCGCCACACCGGCAGTTTTTTTTTTAATTTTTAATTATTTTTATTTATTTATTTATTTTCTAGGGCCTCCCTTCTCCCCTCACAGCCCTTCCTTACGCTCTCCAAATTGTGCCTTCTTCGGCGAGCTTCTGCTGCTTTCTTCTAAATAAATGAAAATAAATAAATACACCATTATATGATTTTAAACGAAACGATCTTCCTGGAAAAGGGAGCATTAGAAAAAAGAGCTGCTACACTGAAAATAATCTGTTCTTGCTGAATCCTCAACAGCAGATAAATAAATGAAACAATATTTTCTTCTTGAATCCATTGACAGTTAATCTTCCCTTTGACTCGAAATATGAAACATACATTCTTCTGCAAACATGCGTCGGGAAACCTCATAATTGAGGCATAGTAGCGTCGTCATGTAGTGTGTGTACGTGGTACGAGTTGTCCAGAAATCACTGGATTGTGTATCGCAGAAAGTTAGCGAAGAGTTTCTTGTAGTTCCTTCTCTTCATAAGCGTCTGGTGCTGTATATGGAGGTACAAGTGGAAACTATATTTGCTTTTCGCTTCTTCTGTCAGTATGTAGTGTAAAGAGTGCCCTTTTATCCAGTTAACGGCATTTCTTTTCGCTGGGGTTTAGAAGGTCCTTCGGTGTAACGGTATGTGGAGCCGTTCGGTTGACTTTGGCTATGAGTTTTCGAGTGATTTGCCAGATTTCATCTACTTCAGCGCAAACTAATCGATGTTCTTCATTGTCAACTAAATTGCAGGTCGGACAGTTGGGTTAATCTGCGAGGTGGATGCGGTTCAACTTAGAATTGGTCGCTAGTTTTCTGTTGACGGCTTTATACCACGTAGCCTTGACAGTGGTCGGTAGAAATCGGCTACTGATGTTGCTCCAGATGGCCTTCCAGTCATAAACAGGGTATTTCTGTTCCATAACATTTCCGGGTTTCGTTTTCATCAACGTGTCATATATAGTTATTGCTTTGGCCGTCTGCTGGACTGTGATCGTTGTGGGAAGATAACTAAGTTCAACTAGAAATTGTTGAAAATGATAAAGTCCTGTGAGAACGTGCCGAACGTCAATGGGTGGGGTGAAATCTGTAGGAGCATTTCCGTTAGAAAGTTGGCTGTGAATGAGTTAGGTGTCATCTTCCAGAGCTTGAGCATATTGCTTATAAATAAAGCTTTGGATTTCATGAAGACATCAGTAAGGTTGAGCCCTCCATTTTCAGCTGACAGAATTAACGTGCCGAATCTGACTTTAAAGAGATTCCCACGACTGATGAAGTGGCCGAAAGCCGACATTATCCTTGCAGCAATGGCACCTGGCATGGGTAGGACTTGTGCGACATAATTGATCTTGGAAGCTATGTAGATATTGACAAGGGTTGTCTTCGGGATTTCGTCAATGTGCCGCATACTGTGCTGCCTGACTCTGGCCCTCACGCTGTTAAGAAGGTTACTGTAGTTAGCTGCTACCGTTTCTTTTATGTGGCGCCGATAATTAATTCCCAAAATTGTCCGCTGGTCGACCATTGGAAGTTGTACGTTCTGTACCAATAGTCCTTGGCCTAAATTCATTATACTGGATTTAGTTCTGTTTAATGTTGCACCTGATGCCAGTTCGTGCTTGTTGATAATCTCCAATGTCCGTTCTATGTCTTCATTGTTGCTGACTATGACACCTACATCATCTGCGTAGGCCTTACAAACAATTCTGTCATCGTTTATGCGTAGACCATGTAGTCGTTGGTACAGTGATGCGAGCAAAGGCTTTATAGCAATGGCGAACAAGGCCGTGGACATGGGACATCCTTGCCTCACTGAGCTCTTGAAGTGAATACTTCTGGTGAACTGGCCATTCACCATAATTTTGGATGAGCTGTTCTTTAAAATCCTGGTGACGAGGTTTACAAACGGTGTGGAAAACCCATTCTAGACATCGTTTGGAGGAGGTAACCATGACTGACCTTGTCAAACGCCTTTTGAAAATCTAAAGTCATTAGTGCGCCATTAATGTTGAGAACATCCGCCGTTGCTATTATGTCGCGATATCTGCACACTGTAAGATTGACCTGTCCTTGCCAACACTAGTCTGGTACGGACCAGTTACCTCATTCATTATCAGTTTGAGCCGTCGGGCTAAAATACGGGTCATTATCTTGTAATCACTGTTAAGCAGTGTTATTGGTCTTAGATTCTCAATTTGCGTGTAACGTGGATTTTTTGGGATAAGTGCAACGTATCCGGCAAGGAAATCCTCTGAGATGTCACTGTCTGAATTCATGAGTTCTTTGTAGATCAGGAGTAGTTTGGGTTTCAGCTGCCTATAGAAAACCTGGTAGAACTCGGCCGGCAGGCCATCGGGTCCCGGTGATTTGTTTTTGGGACTGTGTAGGACGGCAGTGTCCAAGTCGTCTTCGTCGATCTCAGCGACCAGGCTGTCATCCGCCTCAGTGCTGAGCTGTGCTCGCAGGTTTCGGAACAAATCTCCCTGTGCCTCAGCGCTAACCGCATCGCCAGACATGAGAGTTGTGAAATATTCAAAAATTTCGGTTTTAATTTCATTTTGTGTAGTAATACTAGTTCCATCGAGTCTCATGACTTCGGTGATTATTTTTTGTTGACCTCTCTTTTGTTCCCGGATAACATGGAAAATCGACGATTCTTCACCTTGGAGAGCACTCTGTATACGTGCCCTAACTTAATAGCCGTTTAATTGATTTCGTTTCAGGGACAAAATTTTGGATTTAATTCTCTTTATTGGGACATAACTGTCAATGACTGATCTGCCAAGCGTGTATAATTCCCGCAAACATTAGAAATAAAATTCAGATGTCCTCTTGTACCAATAAGCTTTCTGCTTGGAGTAGTCCATCAGCATTCTCCTCAATTGAGGTTTGGCACAGGACATCCACCAGCTAAGAGCGGAATTGTACGATGGGAGACTTCGTTCGCATGCCTCCCATGTTTGGTTAAATCTTTCCTCTTGTACCAATAAGCTTTCTCCTTGGAGTAGTCCATCAGCATTCTCCTCAATTGAGGTTTGGCACAAGACATCCACCAGCTAAGAGCGGAATTGTACGACGGGAGACGTCGTTCGCATGCCTCCCATGTTTGGTTAAATCTTTCACGACATTCCGCATCGTACAGGTGGGTGACGTTCAATTTCCAATACCCTCGTGCACGGTAGGTCCCTTGTCGTTCCATGTTGATTGTACTTATATAAGCAGCGTGGTCAGTGAAGCTGGTTGGCCATATTTCGGCGTGCAAAATGCGGTCGTTCATTGTATTCGATACGTACATCCGATCCAATCTACTCGCTGAAGTTCGCGTAATGAATGTGAAACCTGGTGCATCACCGTGTATCACCAAGTATCGGTCAGGCGAAGTTCTTTAACAAGATAGTCCAATTCAGGAGAGGTGTTAAAATTAGGGACCTGGTCCTTTGGGCTCAGGACACAGTTAAAATCACCCGCTAAAAGAATGTTGTCTTGACGGTGTCCAAACAGAGGTACGATTTCGTGTTTGTAAAACACTGCTCTATTGCGTCTATTTGTGCTTCCTGATGGGGCATACACGTTAATTAGCCTAACGTTATGAAAGGTACAAGCTATTCCTCTACCATTGGTCAATCTCTCGATACTGTGTACAATTATGCCCTCTTTCACTAAAATTGCAGTCCCCAATACGTTGCCGTTACCGGCATTGCTGTGAGCGTTATAACCACGTACATTGTCTAAGGCAATGTCAGTCACTTCTTGGAGCATAGCAATGTCTACATCTGCAGCATATAAAAAGTCTTTTAAACAATCCAACTTAACTGAACATATACTAGTTATGTTTAAGGTAGCAACTCAATAGGCCTGAAGAGTGTTCATAATTTGCTAGATAACCGGTATCGGGAAAAGACGTCACTATCAAACATTTCAATACGTGTCAGTTTCGTATCCGCTGGCCTTGTCATGATTCGGGAGATCATCAGTGGCATTCAGCGATGCTTCACCTTGAACGATGCCTGATTCGCTCATATCGACATCTTCCATTTGATCCTGTGACCAGTCGATGGACGAAAATCTTGTATTATTATCGACAGCAGTCGTTTGTGGTTTTTCATCACTACTGCGCTGACTGGCTTCCGGTGGGACCTCGGATTTGGTAGCAGTTGGTACAAGGGCTGGCAGGGAAGCGGTGAAGGTGTTCCCCGTGTTATCAGGTAACGTACTAGCGATTTGTCTGGCTTTTTCTCGCAGTTTGGGGGCAGTTTCTGCTGCATCTTCATGTGCAATCCTTCGCTTTTTATATGTCCGATAGGTACGTTTTTTCTTTGGGGATTTAGTACCTTCTACAGAACTTGTAAGTTCAGTTTCCGTATTTGCGTCATCAGTGGGTGTGTCCTCTACGTTGGTGCTGGTCTGTTCTCGTGGTAGTTGTGTCGGCAAATCGGTTAACTGAGATGTAGCAGATACAACCGCCACAGTGTCAGGGATTGCCATCGGAACGTCTTGTCAACCTGGGGTGTTAGTGGTTGTGCCATCAGATCGGTTATCTGTGATGTAGCAAAAACAACTTCGGCAATGTCCGGGCTTTGCATCGGGACGTCTTTGTCAATGACGGTGGGTGACTGGTTCAGTTCCGTGGCAGGTTTGTCGAGCTGTCTGTCGCTGGCAGCGGACGCATACGTCACAGGCAGCGACGTCATCACGGCTGGCCTGGCGGGCTCGCCGGCCGGCAGCTGAGCCACGCGCCGCTGCAGGCACTCGGCGCGCACGTGTCCCTGTTTACCGCAAGCGGCGCAGGTGCGGGGCTGCCCATCGTATGCCACTATGGCGCGGTACCCGCAAACATTAATGTACGATGGAATATGCTTGTGAAGGTCGACCTGAAGTTGACGGATACTATTCAGTACGGAAAATTTATGAGAAGTTGACCATTTCTCAGCTACATTGCTAATTACTTTCCCATACATCGACACCACTGCATTTATTTCCTCAGCTGAAACCTCGAAAGGCAGTTCGATTATTCGTACAGTCCTGATTCGAGATCCTGCATGGGTAACTTCGACATCGCCAATGTGTCCATCGCGATGTTTGAACTTTAAAGTTCCTCCACAAGACTGAACTACCTTTTCACATAGTTCCGCACTTTCGAACTTTACAAAAACGTCACTGTTTATGCAGTCGGTGTTCGTGGTCTCTCGCGCCAATATGATGGAGCTGTACCGGTACAGTTTCTCAACATTTAGTGACATACACCTCGTGTATGTGGAAGTACGTTGCAACGCTCTCGCTGTTGAAAGGCTGTACACGGAACGATTTGCCAGCAGGCGTAATCCGTCACGAGTAGTATTAATTTTTTTCGATCGACGAATGAGGGAGACTGGCTCATTGGAAAGAAGAAACGATGGACGTGGGAAGGTAAGGACCATTCGCACACACGAATGCCTAGTGAAGTGCTGGACGTGTTGCGTCTGACCCCTCTGCAAATCCTCTTCTTATTGCATGTGAAATGTGCGCCGCATGGACTAGCGTGTAGCGAGTACTCCACAAACGACGACTTGTACTTAACTGTAAGTAAAGTAAATACAGTAATGTGATTGTATTCCTGTTATGTCCTTAAACTGGCTTCTCTGATCCCAGGTTTCCTACCTTAAATTGTTCAGTGGAGCATGCTCTACGTTCCGTTAAATTATTGGACGTAGTTACGGAAACACACTGTATACAATAAACTTGGTGTGAACGAAGAATAAAATATATTCTGTATCAAAGACGTACGTCACTCGCTTAAAAAAAAACTTTGTCTTAAAAAAATAGAATGGGTATGAAGACGAAATGCTCCTAAATCGCAGACTATACGTAGAATCGCAGTAACGCACGGATTAGCTTAAGAGGCTTCAATTATTACACGGCTCAATCACACCACAAACTGAAAAATTCTAAACAAAATGATCCTATTATATAAAAGTAAGTATTTCCAAAGAGCGAAGGAAGAACATGTTTTAAGGGCCTAGCGGCAGCTGACTCGAGTCGTCTGAAGAGTGATAGTCAAAGCTGGTCTCTTGGTCTCACGAAGTCTGTGACAAGCCAGAAATGATTTCATGTGGGCCTGGTCGCGGGGGAGTGGCCGAGCGTCGCAAGGCTCCTAGCTGCGGAGCGCGCCGCTGCTCGTCGTCGGAGGTTTCAGTCCTTCCTCGGGCAAAGTTGTATTTCTTGCCCTTAGGTTAAGTTTAAGTAGTTTGTAAGTCTAGGGACTGATAACCAGAGTAGTTAAGTAGTTACCACGTTGCTCCTCAAATAGCTGTTATTTATTTCTTTTAATACATTAGCAATAGGCCTATTTCGGCACAATGGTCATCGTCAGGCCATCTGCGGGTAAACAGCCATTTCTTTGACAGTAAGGTAATGTGCTTATCAGCTTTCAGTTCACGTCTTTAAGGGTTGTTGGGAAGCAACGTGTTCAAATGTTTGTTAAGCTTATGGGACTTAACTGTAGGTTCATCAGTCCCTAAAGTTACAAACTTCTTATAAACTAACTTATACAAAGACATCAGAAACATCTATGCTAAAGGGAGGATTCGAACCCCCGACGGGGGGAAGCAACATGATCTTCCTGGTGTACAACAGCCTTGTCCAGGAGAATGACCTTCTGCATGTGGTAAAACATGCCTGTTTTACCACCAGACTGACTGCAACTTGTACAGATGCCATTTTTATATATATATATAGTCTATGGGACTTAACTACAGGGTCATCAGTCCCTAAACTTACAAACTACTTATGAACTACTTACGAACTACGACGGCACAAATATCCATGCCCGAGGGGGGATTCGAACCCCCGACCGTAGTGGCCGTGAAGACCGTGACTGGAACGCTTTAGTCCCCTCGGCCACCGCGGCCGGCTGTACAGATGCGAGCTTTTGTATAGTTCTAACTGTCATATTTGAAATTTGTTTGATCTGTTTATAATGAAAAGCCTGTCACCTCAATTTACAGTAATAAAGTTTTCAAGGTATTTGGAGGCCCCCAAGACAAGATGCCATGGGCGGTCCGCCCCCCCCCCCCCCCCAATTAGTCCGCCACTGGTAAGCGATAAACTTTTCGGACATATCCGAAAGAACAGATACCGTAGCATCTGTACATTCACATCTATGTGGTAATAGCTTATGGTTCATTGATTCACTGCAGATGCGATAATATCGTTCGACCTCGTGTAGAGGCGTAAGACGGCATGGACAATGGAGATGATACGGCCGCAGTGTGAGTCTTGTGGGATTTTGAGGTGTACGAGAGGCGAATGTGGGTACCCAAGCTGTTGCGGTGGCCCAGCGCATTCATTGACAGGATTGGATGTCGTCTCTAATAAAAACTCATCTATCAACATAGGAAAAACATGAACCCACGCCAGCAAATGGCCGATGTACCCGAAGAAAAATAAAGGCGACTGTTGGCATGAAGCTAGAGACCTTGGTTCTAATCTCATCCCGACTCAAATTTTCACTTGTCTTATGTCAATGCCCTGACGCATTCCTATCCTTCCTCTTCTTTCTTCCCTACTGTCATGAAATGTAAAAATAAAGGAATGTCGCTTGGTAGCACAGCGGTAGAGTACCACACTATAAATCTAAACATCCCGGGTTCGATCCCCGCAAGGTCCTTGGATTTCTGTCTGTCACTTTCCACCTCTTTCCCCTCTGACAGTGTTGCTGATGTGAAAAAATAAAATAAATGAATAAATAAATAAATAAAATATTAACGAGTAGCACAGTGGTTTGAAATCAACGTTAAACTGTAGGTCCCCTATAACTTGCTGGCTCAGTTCGTAGGTGGAGGAAGACAACGGCATACCCACCTCCAAACAGGACCATGCCTAGTGCGGTTTTCAAACCAATCTTCAGACTTTGACTGCTTTACCTTACCATTTTGGTTTTATGAATAGGACTCAAAAAGTTGATGAAAACTTTTTACGCACGTAACAAAGCCATGTGGGTTCATATTTGTCCTATATTGATAGTTGAGTTGTAGGCTCCGTTCTTTTTTTCTTCTTGTTTTTTTTCTTTTTTAGAGAGTACATCCAATCGTCATTGAACGCGCCAAGTCACTGCAACGGCCCTGATTCACCTCAAACTCCCATAAGCCATACACTACGGCCGTAACTATACTCCAACGTCCATGCTCTCTTGCGCTCGCCAATTCGGATTGCCCAAAGGATCGAAAGTTATTACTGTATCTGTGGTGAAGTTATGAAACATACGCCGTCGTCACGTAGAAATACATCTATAGATGGTCTGGTGCCTGTTCTTTCGGACCAGTTCAAAGGAACAGACATCAGACAAATCAATAAAATATTCCTGTTCAAATGTTAGTAATTTTTTTTAATTATTTTTATTTTATTTTTTTATGTTTGTTAAGCTTATGGGACTTAACTACGGGGTTATCAGTCTCTAAACTTACAAACTACTTAACAACTAGCTTATCCTAAGAACGGCACAAATATCCATGCCCGAGAGGGGATTCGAACCCCCGACCGTAGTGGCCGTGCAGACCGTGACTGAAGCGCCTCAGTCCCCTCGGCCACCGCTGCCGGCTGTTAGTAGAGCTTATGGAACTTAACTATGGGTTCATCAGGCCCTAAAATTACAAACTACTTATGAACTAGCTAATACTAATGACAGCTCGAGGGGGGATTCGAACCCCCGACGCCGGCCGCGGTGACCGAGGGAACTGAGGCGCTCCTGTCACGGTCTGCACGGCCACTACGGTCGGGGGTTCGAATCCCCCCTCGGGCATGGATATTTGTGCCGTCCTTAGTATTAGTTAGTTCGTAAGTAGTTTGTAAGTTTAGGGACTGATGACCCCGTAGTTAAGTACCATAAGTTATACAAACATTTGAACATTTGATTTGAACCCCCGACCGTAGTGGCCGTGCTGAACGCGACTGGCACGCAGCAGACGGCCACTGCGGCCGGCAAAAGATTCATGTAGCCTGCTTGGCTTGGATGGTTGTAAAGCAGCCTCCACGTTCTCTGTTGGCTCGCGGCAGCTAGCGTGCCATACAAGTGAGAACAGGTTAAAAGCGGAACAAGCGCACTTCTGCAGAAGTTTAGTGTGTCGGGGAGCTGACGGGTGCTGATGGTGGTGTGTGCTGCAGCTCCAACGGGTTCCTGCTGTGGCTGCCGGAGCTGTTCAGCCGGCTGTCGTCGTACGCGGCGTCGCACCCGTCCGTCAACGGCTCGCTGACCGTGTGCCAGGTGGTGGCGGCCGCGGCCGCAGAGGCGCACGCCGCCAGGTACTTCGAGCCCTGGCTACTCGCCGACGGCGACGGCGACAGCGAAGGCGCCACCGTACCACCCGCCCTCACCACGCTCGCCCCGGGGTCCTCCGACTGCAGCGCCGAAGTCGACGTCAGCGTCTTCAGCAACACGCTCATCATCGGCGCCACCACCGCCGCCGCCTACATACTCGCCGGATACGCCGTACCTTTCATCGGCAAGAAACGCCTCCTAGGTCAGTTCATCATCATTATGCCTTTCAGCGTTCGACCTGGAGCATATTCCCCCTAATAAAATTCTTCCATAATCCACTATTCAATGCTAACATTGGTGTTTCGTCTGATATTAAGCCTGTTATTTCAAAAGCATTCTTGATCGAATCCAAGTACTTTCTACTTGGCAGCATCGACTTAACCCTTTCACTCCGGCGCAGTGATTGTTGCGCCGTGCGCTGAAGACGAGCGCAAGTCGTGCCCACCCGTGCCCGCTGTACGGCGCATTTTCCGCACTCCCCACGGCGCTACTCTGTCCTGCTTTCACACTCTCAGTGTTATCTCAATTATTGGACTTCATACTATATATTTATTAGGGAAAATTCATTTGGAATAGATACAGTTTTCTTCTTTCTTTCACATAATTCGCGTAATTTTTTCGTAAATTCTAAAAGACCCAAGTTTTGGCTTCAGCTCTGGTGGGATGTGGACGTTATTATTATAAACGCATATTTCGCTTGTTACATAATATCTATTTACAATTGTTTTACGTTACATTTCAGTAGCATTACATTAAGATGTATGAAGCGGAACTGCTACAGCAGTCCACCGGCTGGGCGGCACAGGCAGCACTCGACTGCTGCAGCAGTCCACCGCCTGTGGAGCACATTCGCTACCGACTTCTGCACAAGTTCACCGTAACGAAACGGTTAAGCGATGCACGGGCCCATGGGCACTCAGTGTTTTGGGGCCCTTAAAAAAACTAAATGAAACATCAGAATGGTGTACATTTCTTTAGTGACTTAATTGGTTAAAATATTACAGCCCAAATACTAATTATTAGTTCCACAAATTATTCTTTCATTCAGATCAACTATTTTTAAAAATATTTCCAGAATACAAAATATAAACCTTTGAAGTATGTCTCTTTCTATGCAGATGACTCGCACACAGAATAGGGGACCCTACAAAAAAACTGAAATTTCCTTTGAATGAATTTATCAGAATAATGTACTTTTGTTTAGTGAATTTATTTATTATTATGGTTAGAAATACACAAATAAAATACTAATGATTACTGTTTGCAAATTGGACTTACGTTGCTGTTAAAGGTTTCTTCATCATCATCTCATCATTGGCACGAAAGTCGCCCACGCGGCGTCAAATAGAAAGACTTACACTCAGGCGGCCGAACAAACCCGCAAGGGATCTCCCGGCCAAGAAAGCCATACGCTCATTTCTATTTCAGTATTTCTGAAATGCAAAAATCTTCTATTATGTCTTCAAAGTACATCTGTTCAAAGACGTCACATGACTGACAAATTAGTTAATCGTTCCTGTATCATAGTCATTCGTAATTCATTTTTGATTCTCTGTAACTGGGAAAATGCACGCTCTCCACTGCAGTTGGTTACTGTTAGACAAAAAAATATCCGGGAACTAACTTTTACATTTGGAAAGATTTCTTCTGTTTTGCCTGCTTTTATTAAAGAATGTAAGCATGATATACTTAGCTCTGGAGATTCATTTGAAATGATTTTCAAATATTGTTTTCTATGAAAACATTGTGATATGAGCTTATCAGCATTAACGTCTACATGATAAAATTCTGCAAATTCTTTGCATCTGTTTCTCAGTTGTTCAGGCTGTTTGTTAACTTTCTCGTAGAAGAGAGAATTTCTGGGTCGTTATAATGAATAAGTGCGACAAAAATTAAGTCCCTTAAACTTTACGAACATCTGAACATTTTTGCGACAAAAATACACCTAAAAAAAGTCACTGTATAGGAGAAAGGAACGAGGCCCTGGGCCTGTGCCCCTTGTGTCCCTATGGTAGAGACGGTAGTGCTCCTTGGTCTAACTCGACATCTTTTACCCTCTACTGACTTCGCGTCTCTTATTAAACCTTGCTTCCCCCATACGTGCAGCATGACCCCACTGTCTTAGCCTATTCAATTTAACTACTTCATTTCGCGGTGGCCGAGGGGACTTAGGGGCTACAGTCACAGTCACAGTCTGCACGGCCACTATGGTCGGGGGTTCGAATCCCCCTCGGGCATGGATATTTGAGTCGTCCTTAGTGTAAGCTAGTTCGTAAGTTGTTTGTAAGTTTAGGGACTGATGACCCCATAGTTAAGTCCCATAAGCTATACAAACATTTGAAACATTTGAATTTGAAACTACTTCATTTATGGTGTTCATCTCCAGTTTTTCTTCGATGTTCTCATTATGAACACTCTCCTGCGATTATTCCCAATCTGTAATCTCAATCTTATTAATATGGTACCCTGTATCCACTCATCTTCCATTCCTGCGAGCAGCGTATCCCAGACCTTGCTGCAGCCTCCCCAATATGAGCAAAGGCACAGACCCCCCAGGCCATGATCCTGGATACGCCACTGACTCCTGTACAACAAAGTTGGTCGAAAGATTGAACGGCGCACTGCTACCTTAATTTTGATAACGTCCTCTTTTTTGTAGAAGAAAGCAGATCGTTGCTGACAACTTACCTCGTTAACTTTGATACACTTTCATTCCAGTTCTTTCACCATGTTGCTATCATGTGAGAAATACGATCCTAAGTACTTGCTGCATGACAATCTAAGCAAAGACATTTAATTACCTGTAGAAGTTTGGGCCATTCCATAATCTTGTAGAACTGATGACAGCTTCCTTCTATGAACATGGTCGTACCCTGTTCCACTTGTAGCACCACTCCATTATCTGCCGTAAGCTAAAGATATTTCCACTATTAATTTGTTTGTTCTTTCCAATATCATATCAACTGAAATAACAACCCAAAGAGAGTGAGTTAACAAAAGCAATGGAAAACAAAAGAGATCTTTCTCGTCCACAAAATGAAGACACATCGTCCTTTTTCCTGCCACCTACAAACCTATCATTAATATAACCTCTAAAATCACTCCTGTCTTGATAGCCAGTGTAGGATATTATCCCTGGCAATTACAATCGCAAAGAAAATGATTGTAATACGGCATGCATTATTTTTCATTCTGCAGTGGAGTGTGCGCTTTTATGAAACTTCCTGGCAGATTAAAACTGGGATTCGAACCCGAGACCTTTGCCTTTGTCGGACAGGTGCTGTACCAACTGAATTACGCTGGCTCACCTCACAGCTTCACTCCTGCTAGTACCTCCCGTAGCCTCCGGCCTTCTAAACTTCGCACAAGTTCTCCCGTGAACTCTGCAGGACTAGCAATCCTGGCAGAAAGGACATTGTGGAGACATTGCTTAGCCACAGCCCAGAGCTATTTCCATAATGAAATTTTCACTGTGCAGCAGAGTGTGCGCTGATATAAAATTTCCTGGCAGATTAAAACTGTGCACCGGACCAGGATTCGAACCCAGAAGTGTTGGTCCTGCACAGTTCGCAGCAGAATTAATCTGTAGTTTGGAAAGTAGGAAGCGAGGTGTTGGCGGAACGTAAGTTGTAACAGTAAACTCGAGGTCAGTAAATGATAAGGTCGGGCAGTAAGCCCTCTGCTCTGTCATTAGCTGTCGCAGATGACGTCAGCGTGGAAGCAGGCGCTCGCGAGAAGGCGACATGGCATGCGCTTTTAGGTCAAGTTTTCTTGTGAAAAATTTTTATTATTGCGTAATGCAGTAGTCTAAACTGCTTTACTGCTGCTAAAATGTTTCGGTTAAAACTGCTCAGGTACTTTGTCGTAGCTTATGCCTTATGCTTCGGTAAAGTATCATTTCACAACCACATTGACGTGGATGCTAAATAGACTCGAATAAATCAGAAACCATTAATTTAATCGCATTGAAATAAATTTACATAAGAGCATAATCGCTGGAAATTACGATTATATTAATAAAAACAAAGTTTGCTCACCATTCCTCCTCTTCAGTGAAGCTGGAAGCAGTGTTCTGCCGGCCGCGGTGGCCGAGGGGATTGAGGCGCTTCAGTCACGGTCTCCACGGCCACTACGGTCGGGGGTTCGAATCCCCCCTCGGGCATGGATATTTGTGCCGTCCTAGTTCGTAAGTAGTTTGTAAGTTTAGGGACTGATGACCCCGTAGTTAAGTCCCATAAGATTTACAAACATTTGAACATTTTGAAGCAGTGTTGTAAATACCGGTATGCAATATAGTTCATAATATAAGTCTTGTAAAATTCGGGAGACCTTTACAAACACAATATCACATGCAACTACACTCTATATACAATGCCACTGTCAAAAATGTACGTAACTACATACATAGTTTTTATTTTTAAAAAATTAATAAAACAACTACGTGCTGAGCTGATTATTATTGTGATGACATATGCCATTTTCTGGCCTTTTTTCGATGTGCTTTCATCTTTTGATGAAAGCCAGTGCGAACCAATAACTGTGCGAGTTCTTGCATACATTCTAATAATCTCTTTACACACTTTGGGGAGCCGCTCACCAAGTGTTGTACACAACTTAGTAATTATGTCCTTTTCTCTGCACAAATTGTCACTGCCATGAAGTTGAGCAAAGGTCAGCTCGAATTGCCTTATTGTCTCGAGGCATGATTCTGAAGGCACAAGTAAATTTCCTCTTGAAATCATGCGCAACCAGCTGTTAGATTGGTCTTTAGTGATTGACATGAGCTCTTCAGTAGCTGCGGCTATGTTCAGTCGTACTGTCGGTACCGATGAGTAATATATCCGGCAAGATACTGAAATCCTCCCACACTACAGTCCGAACCCGCGGATGCAGAAGAACTCTCATAATTTTCTGCAGTCATTTCTAACCCCTCAATTTCTTTCTGTCATTCAACCATTGATAGTGCTTCAGACATTTCGGGAAGAATGCTCTGAACATTGCTGCAGTCACAAATGTCCCTTCTTTATCTGTTTTAACAAAATATGCATTAGGTATAGGAATATCAGATGCATTGGCACTTAACAATAATAGCCTTATGCTCTTTTCACATCTACTGGCGTAGGATGGTCATTAAAATGCCCCAGGCCCCTTACAAGACAAAAGAAATTTTCCAGGCAGTCCTGATTCAGTCGGGCAGTAAGAATATATTTAACATCGTATTTTCGTAAGTCATTGAACAGACCTAAAAGTGACCGAATAGATTTCATGAATCCTCTCTGAAAAGGTAACAAATGCCTTGATGATCCAGCGCGCATGCTCTCACAGCATTTGTAAAACTTGCGCAGACATTACTCTCGTGCTTCATAATGAATTCCGAACCCACATGCAAGCGGTTTCTTACTTTCGCAATTCCCCTAATTAAGGATGTCGAAAGTATCATTGACCAGTTGTACGAAATCACTAGCGTGTCCTTCTTCTGGCATTAAATACCGAACGGCCTGAGAAGTTGTGTGAGACAGAAATTCGGCTGCTAAACGCACCCTCCGCCGCTCTCTGCCCTGTACAGTGATATGTTGCGGAATTAACTTGAGACACATTTTCATCTCCCCACTGTGTAAAGCCAAAAGTCTCTGGAAAACTGTTTTCGTTACTGCCTTATTTTCTAGAATAACTTAATTCCGATATCACGTTTCCGTGTGTCAATAGGATGCTGGAAACAATTGTTTTTGTGCGTCAGATTAAGTTCGTTTCAAACAGAAAACATAAGCTACAGCTTATATACGCATTATTGGCTAAGGCGAGAATAATTTCGTTCAGAAGAACAGCTGTCATACGAGTATCGAAATCAAAATAAACAGGTTGTTTCCAACTTGCAAACTGCCCACGAACCATAACAACTAAAACATTACTATGGGGACCTAACACCCTGTCTTCTTGTTGATCTTAACAAATCCTGCTATCAATGTTCATTTCATCGAAGTATAAAATGCAGTCTCGTTCCCTATGGGTCAATGTTTCAGCCTGCATTTTCGTCATAGTTAAAACATCTTGCAAAATTCCAGGACTGCAACTAAACGTGCGGTTTATCCACGCCCTCAATGTCGACACTGTCAGTAGAGGATACCCAATTTTTTTCCTCAAAAAATTGTAACACTTTTGCGATATAGCACACAGAGTAATAGATTTACATGTGTCCTCTTTACTCAATCGAATACTTTTTTAATCATTTTAAGTCTTTTGAATTGGGTGAAAATATTTTTCCCAATTTCCAATGCATCTATATTCACTCCGTCAAGCATGAAGAATGCCTTGGAACAGCCAGGAAATTTGAAATTTCTGTATCACATACTGGAAGAACAGATCACAGTAGTACATGATAATGCAATTTGAACTACATTTACTCTTAATCATGCTATGCTGACAAATGGTGTTTTGACATAATAATCAGTCCATAGTTTATTTGCATACTTGTGACTACAAGTAACTGCCCCAGCATAGTGGCAAATGTTGCCATTTATAGTCTCATCGTGGTCCTCTGAAGGACCTCAAAGCTTTATGACTGAACACTGACCAGTACCACATAATATAAATGACAGATCACATTTAATCATGTAGTTTGTAGTGGTTGCTGACAGCCAGCTCTCGAAGTTTGGTGTGTATAACATTGAACTGTGGTTTCAGTGCTGAGCACGCTGCTGTCCGGATGCTGTGGCATTGCCCTGCACTGGGCGGGCTCCCCGGATACGGTGCTGGCACTCGCCTGCCTCTTCATGGCACCTGCCACTATGTGCATCTCTGTAGTTAACAGCATCGTCGTCGATCTCTTCCCTACACAGATAAGGTATGCTCATTTCCATGCTGAGTTCTAAGTTAACCTGAAATGTTTGATGACACAAACAGAAATATGCAGCCACACTGGGTGACACAAAACACTTGGAAGAATGCAGCCACACTGGGTAACACAAAACACTTGGAAGAATATAGAAAAGTTGGATGCTGGTCTCACTGTAGCAATTGTATTTTGTAGCTCTTTATGTTTTTTTTTTTTTTTTTTTGCTTCTTTTTTTTCAATCATAGAGAATTTTAACAGTAGTATATACCTTGACGCTTCACTTATAATTACTGCCTCTGTATTTGACTCAGTATCACACTTTGTGATTACTAAATGAACCTAACATTGCATCCTCATTGGTCTGAATGCATGTTTCTAGTTTGATTGAGAAAGGTGTCATAAAGCTGGCTCAAAACATATCACTTATATCCTGATCCTGCCATTGAGATTGGGTTGTATCCTGTGATGATCCCACTCACATACTATCAGGAACAGATCTGGGGATTTTGCAGGATATGGGACTACTTCAATATTTCACAGACGCTTCATAAAAACATGATCCATGTGTAGAAGGTCACTATCATGTTGAAAAATGACATGACGAGACTGTCACATCAGAGGTAAAACATATGGATGCAGGATACTCATGAAGTACAATTGTGCTATCATAGTTTCTCCAGCTACTTCCAAATGTGAACTGAAGTCATACCATGTGACTCCTCACAATACGATGTCATGAAAAGCAAGATAATACATCTCAAAAATGTGAAAAGAATGGGACCATTTTCCCCATCACCACCATACTATGAAATGATAGGCATCTGGGATATTGCTGAATACAGTGTGATGACATTTGTCAGTATTCTAAGATTTCTGGACGTGTTTCCACTCCAAATGTGTTATTCTTGAAGTGGTGTAAATGGCAATGTACACAATGGATGAGATTTCCC
This sequence comes from Locusta migratoria, assembly GCA_026315105.1. NCBI lineage: Eukaryota > Metazoa > Arthropoda > Insecta > Orthoptera > Acrididae > Locusta > Locusta migratoria. The sequence continues at coordinate 479,203,963 of CM048744.1, read as the reverse complement.
TAACCCTGCTACTGCTATTCTTGAACCAGAGGTGCACAATGTGCAGGGAAGTCCATTTTTCTTGTACATACAGGCTGGACTTGCAAATGTCAAAGGCTACAATAACAAAAGTAATAACAAACTGTTTTCAGGTTACCTGGAAATGTGAGATTATGTACTGCCACTAACATCATAATGGAAATATTGTCATGGTTATTACAAATGTATTTTAAAAATTAACTACTCTATTAATTCCCTATCTAATCCAATTAAAATTTCACTAAGAGAATAGTTGATGCTGATTTCATTGGTAGAAGAACACATTTGTAATTACCTCACAAAAAGGTCATTTTTTGGACCTTGAACATTTTTGTTTGTGTTATAATGTATCATAACCTGAACCAGTTTCACTCCTAACTATGACACAAACTGTGTACAAATTTTGCACTAGGGCACATCTCATACTGTTTCTAATTAGTCACAAAAGCATCTACTTAATTCAATTGGCCCTTGAACTGGCCTTAGGTATCACACCATACTTAATGATTATTCAGAAATCATGTACAGTTATGCTCAATTCAATAATTTCCTGTATTTGACTATTGTACAAAGCTGTTTCCAGTTACATATACACTTGCTACTGCTGTAATTTGAGTAAATATCAGACTACAATGTTACAAAAGACAAGAAACATTACCGGTATTGAAAAATATTTCATTTTATAAATTATTTAAGTATTTGCAGAATTTTGAGATTAATGTACTCTCTGTGGCATCAGCTGAAGGGGTTGTTGATGATATCAATATATCATTTACTTATCCATTTATGTCTGTTACTTGTTATAAAATATGCACTTACCACATGTTAATTTTCATTGGAAGATGCAACAACACATGTTCTCCACAGGGCAATGGCGGTTTGTCTGTCATTAATGATGGGACGGCTTGGTACTGCACTTGGAAGTGTCTTCATTGGTTCTATACTTGAGATCTCCTGTTCATCAGTGTTCTTCATTCTCAGTGGTATTGTGATTGGTAAGTGAATTTCATAAATTAAATTAAATATACATAAAGCAATGATGACTGCAAAGAAATATTCAGAAACAGAAGTTGTTAACTAAGCATTGAAATAGTGACTTAACAACTTATGGTTCTGGTTTCCTCAGTTTCAATACACAGGGTTAATGAAAATCTATTACTATACATACAGAAGAGATTCTTGAAGACGATATATGAGAGGTATATGTATTGTAATTGGTGAAGCAACTACTCATAAATGAAAACAGTACATAAGTATTATGATGGGTATGCCTCCTCCATGTCTGTATTTTAATAAACTTTTAACACAAATAAACACACCACAACTCCTCACTGTTTAACTTGTTTTTATTTTCTTTTATTATTACTTTTTGTAACTTCGAAGTAAATCACATGCTCACTGTTATGCTCAACAATAACTCAATGCAAATTTGGAATAAATGAGAAATATCAACACACATTTAATAGTAAAACAAGTTGTACCTTCCCATATTTTGGCTGGCACAAAAAACTAATATGATTTATTTGACAACATTAGTTACCTAAACAAATATTTTGCTTGGCAATGTGAGTTTACATTCAATGGTATATTTTGTTCAAAATATCATATGTTAGAAAAGTATAACAATATGAACTATATAAACATTACCTGGGTTGGTTTTTAATGATAAATTTTTTGTTAATTCTTATTGCATTTTGTATTTATAAATATTCATTTCAAGTAAATATTTTACTTCCCAAATAAAGCAGTAGACTGCACTAAAAAATGTAGCATGCTCTCAGTTCTGTTCCTACTGTATGGCTCACATACTCTGCTGCCACTGTCAGAACTTCAAAAGCTTGTGATATGACAGGCACCCACCACTAACATATTTTGCAACACTTCATTTATCATTTATACTTAATACCTCTATTACAAGAAAAATATTTGTATTGAAACAGTTTTGGCAATAAACATTAAAAGCTTTTAATTTTGATTTTTATAAATCATATTTCATATCTATTGTAGATCGTCCCAGAAATGACAGTTTGGAATTACGAATAAAAGTACTACAATTTACTAATTTAATACAGACACTACTTCCCCCCAAAAGTCTTTATTTGACTAGTATTATAAGTACTAATTCTATAGTAAAGGTATCTCTTCATTAACAGTAGTGAATTTGAGATTATAACCAATATGATAAGATTGTTGTACCCAACCAAACCTATCAGCACATTACAAAGTTTATTATTTTTCCTTTAACAATCCATTTTAACAACCTGGCCTAACATTTACTTTGTGTAAAAAAAATATAATCTTCAATAGTTAAAATGACACTGTTGTAAATGGTTTAATTAATCAGTTGCAACAAAATTTAATAATTATATTTATTGGTAGCAGTATTAGATATATGCAAGTTATACTCATTTCAATAGCACTAGAATATCAGAAAACAATTGCAAGGATTACTTCATGTAGCCTTTGCTACATGCACTTCCATGTAATCAACTTATGTGGTTTGGAATCCATGTTAAACAGTAGGTCCCCTATAACTGTCTAGGCAAGTCAGTTCTACAGTAGGAGGAAGGCAAACTCCAAACAGGAATAAATCACTATGTTGTTCAAACAAATCTTTGGGTTGTTGGCTGCTTTACCTTACATTGGGACAATTAAAAGACAAAATATAGGAAAATGAATAATTATAACTACAGAACTTAGTATCTAGCATCATGTTTCCACCTGCAGTGATCAGAAACCAACACACATGGCTATTAGAGCATTTTACACTCATTAACAAAATTCCAAAATGTTTATATATAAATTTATAAATTGAAATATAAATATTAATCCTTATTTTTAAATTTTATAATATAATGATGATTAATTGCAACTAATCATAACCAGCTACACAGATGGGAGATATTCTTACAGTACATTCCCCAATCGCAAAATTATCTAGAACTCAGTCAATGGTAAACTCCTTTTCTTAAACCCAACAGTTGCTGGTTCCCTGCCCCCTCCATTCTACACCTCTCCCATTTGTTTGCTGTGTGTGTGTGTGTGTGTGTGTGTGTGTGTGTGTGTGTGTGTGTGTGTGTATGGGGGAGAGAGAGAGAGAGAGAGAGAGAGAGAGAGAGAGAGAGAGAGAGATAGAGAGAGAGAGAGAGAGAGAGAGAGAGAGAGAGAGAAGAGAGAGAGAGAGACAGAGACAATAAGTGTGTGTATTTGTTTGTTTTGCTTTCCTTTCTCTCCTGCCTCCCACTCCATTCCCAAGCTGCATCACTTTCCACCCATTTAGAGCTTACATGTTCCATAATGCAGTGCTGTTTTCATCCCCACTAACACCTTGAAACCTTCCTGTTCCTCTCCTCCCTCCTCTCCTTCTATTTCCTAATTGTGAGTGTGATTCGGCAGTGGGAGATGACTGTTGTGTGTCTGAAGTGTACCTGTGTGAAAGCTCTTTTTTCTGATGAAGGCTAATGGCTGATAGATTAAGTGTCAGTGTCTTTTTATGTGCCGGTTGCAACTTGTCATATGTCTTTATGGTGAGTTGTAAAGTATCCTCATTAAATTGTTGAAAAGTAGTCTCCCTAACAATAAAACATCTCAGTCAGACAAATATGATCTAACCATCTTGCAGTATTGTCTGTGATGTTATATTTTAATTTAATTGACAGTATGTTACAGCTCATAGTTTCAAATCCTCCGATAAGTCCCAGAAAGTAATGTTGTTGTTGTGGTCTTCAGTCCGGAGACTGGTTTGATGCAGCTCTCCACAATACCCTATCCTGAGCAAGCCTCTTCATCTCCACATAAGAACAGCAACCTACATCTATCTGAATCTGCTTACTGTATCCATCTCTAGGTCTTCCTCTGCGATTTTTACCCCACACACTTCCCTCTAATGCTAAATTCACAATTCCTTGATGTCTAAGAATGTGTCCTACCAATCTATCCCTTCTTTTAGTCAAGGTATGCCAGAAATTTCTTTTCTCCCCAATTCTGTTCAGTACCTCCTCATTAGTTACGCGATCCACCCACCTAATCTTTAGCATTCTTCTGTAGCACCATATTTCAAAAGCCTCAATCCTCTTCCTGCCCGCACCGTTTATCGTCCATGTCTCACTCCCATACAAGGCAACACTCCATACAAATGCCTTCAGAAAGGACTTCCTTAGGCTTAAATCAATATTCGATGTTAACAAATTTCTCTTTTTCACGAACGCTTTTCTACCCATTGCCATTCTGCATTTTATATCCTCTGTACTGCGACCATCGTTTGTTATTTTACAGCCCAAATAACAAAACTCATCTACGTCCTTTATTGCTTCGTTTCCCAATCTAATTCCTTCAGAATCACTTGATTTTCTTACACTGCACTCCATTACCCTAGTTTTACTCTTGTTAATGTTCATCTTATATGCACCTTTCAGCACACTGTCCATTCCATTCAATTGCTCTTCCAGGTCCTTTGCTGTATCTGACAGAATTACTATGTCATCAGCAAAACGCAATGTTTTTAATTCTTCCCCCTGAATTTTAATTCCTTCTCCAAATTTCTCCTTGCTTTGCTTTATAGCTTGCTCAATGTACAAATTGAATAACATTGGAGAAAGGCTACAACCCTGTCTTACTCCCTTCCCAACCACTGCATCCCTTTCATGCCCTTCAACTCTGACAACCGCTGTCTGGTTTTTGTACAAGTTGTAAATAACCTTACGCTCCCTATATTTTACTCCTGCTTGCTTCAGAACTTGAAAGAGTTTATTCCAATCAACATTGTGAAAAGCCTTCTCCAAATCTACAAAAGCTAGAAATGTAGGTTTGCCTTTTCTTAATCTATCTTCTAGGATAAGCCGTAAAGTGAGTATTGCCTCCCGTGTTCCTACATTTCTCCTGAACCCAAACTGATCTTTCCCGAGGTCGGCTTCTACCAGCTTTTCCATCCTTCTGTATATAATTTGTGTTAATATTTTGCAACCATGACTTATTAAACTGATGGTTCTGTAGTTTTCACACCTGTCTGCACCTGCTTTCTTTGGAATGGGGATTATAACATTTTTCTTAAAGTATGAGGGTACTTCGCCTGTCTCATACATCTTACACACCAGGTGAAACAGGTTTGTCATGGCTGGTTCCCCCAGAGACTTCAGTAACTCTGAGGGAATATCATCTACTCCAGGGGCCTTTTTTCGACTTAGGTCTTTCAGGGCTCTGTCAAATTCTTCTCTCAGTACAGTATCTCCTATTTCATCTTCATCTACATCCTCTTCCCTTCCTACAATATTGTCTCGAAGTTCATTTCCTTTGTAGAGCCCCTCTATATACTCTTTCCACCTTTCAGCTTTCCCTTCTTTGCTGAGAACTGGTTTTCCATCTGTGTCCTTGATATTCATAGAGCTGTTTTTCTTATCTCCAAATGTTTCTTTTATTTTCCTGTAGGCTGTATCTATTTTTCCCCTATTTATACATTCCTCTACATCCTTGCATTTGCCTTCTAGCCACTCCTTCCTAGCCATTTTGCACTTCCTGTCAATCTCATTTCTTAATCGTCTGTACTCCATTTTGCCTGTTTCATTTACTGCATTTTTATATTTTCTCCTTTCATCGATTAAATTTAGTATTTCCTGTGATATCCAAGGATTTTTTGTAGGTCTTGCCTTCCTACCTATTTTGTCCTCTGCTACCTTCACTATTTCATCTCTCAATTTTACCCATTCCTCCTCTACTGTTTTATTTTCCCCTGTTTCTGTCAATTGTTGCCTAAAGCTCCCTCTGAAATTCTTAAGAACCTCAGGTTCCTTCAATTTATCCAGGTCCCATCTCCTTATTTTCCTACCTTTATGAGGTTTCTTCAGTTTCAGCCAACAGTTCATAACCAACAAGTTATGGTCAGAGTCTATATCTGCCCCTGGGTATGTTTTACAGTTTAAAACCTGGTTCCGAAATCTATGTCTTACCATTATAAAATCTATCTGGTATCTCCCGGTGTCTCCTGGTCTCTTCCACATATACAACCTTCTTTTGCAATTCATGAACCAGGTGTTTGTTATAACTAAACTATGTTCTGTGCAAAATTATACCAGGCGGCTTCCTCTTTCATTCCTTTTGCCCAGACCTTATTCACCTATTATCTTCCCTTCCCTTCCTTGTCCTACTACCGAATTCCAGTCTCCCATAACAATTAAGTTTTCCTCTCCCTTAATTGTCTGAATAATTTCCTTTAGCTCCTCATATATTTCTTCGATTTCCTCATCATTGGCAGAGCTAGTTGGCATATAAACCTGTACTACAGTTGTCGGTGTTGGCTTCATATCTATCTTGACAATGATAATGCGATCACTGTGCTGGTCATAGTAGTTTACTCGCATTCCTATTTTCTTATTCATTATCAATCCTACTCCTGTGTAATAGTAGCCAATAATTTACTGCCCACTGAATGAGTAATTCTCTATATAGGCATAAGAAGGAATTGTTTTATGGAGAATGTCAGGGGTAGGGGCCCCACAGAAATGACAATGATATCTAGGTTTGCACTTTCTTCCAAACAGCAACAAGTGCATAACAAGAATCAACTTGAATGTGGTCAATGGGAGCAGAGAGGCTACTCCCCAAAGAGCTTGGCACACAAAGACAAAACATTGTTCATGTTATCACTGGGTTCAATATGAATGAATGGTCACATGGCCAACACAGCCTTTCCCCCCTCCCCCGGCCCCGCAGTACAGAGTATGCCCTGATGAGGTGGAGGGGGGGAGGTGACTAAGGTGTTGGATTTTGCATGCTATGATGAAGAGTTTCATCATTTCCTGTGACAGATGTCAGCAGGCGATGACGATGGGTCGGGGGTACATCAACGACATAGTCTTGCAATCTACAAGGATGGAAATTGTGTGGGATGGGAATGACGACATCGTGGCGGGGGACGGGGGGGGGGGGGGGAGGAGGTGTACATTAGAAACTCGCAAGGAGAAATACCCATACAAGGGGGGAGGTGGATCTCATTAGGCAGTATGATGTTTTTTTAACCCTAGTGCAGTCGCGCATTTTCATGGTGCAGGAACAGTCGCTTGGCGCACTGAGTTCTATTACATTTTTCACATTAACTCATCACAGTACTTATGTTTATAGTTAATTTTTCTAAAAGGTAGATGTACTCACTCAGGTATTAATAGTATCGAAATATTACACATTTTTGGCTAATTAATACGAATTTATTTCGACACCACAATTCCAAATACTACATACTAATCAAGAAATTTACTAATCAAGAATTTATCACTTTCATTAAAAAAGGTTCATTATTTAATGTGACAGTTAACTGCAGCCACGCAAACACAAATGTCTGTCTAGGTGTGTTTGCCTTTCGATATGTCTGAGTGTGTGTGTATTTGTTTACCTTCCTTTTTTCCCCTAAGGTAAGTCCTTCCACTCCTGGGATTGGAATGACTCCTTTTCCACTTCCTTAAAACCCATATCCTTCTCTTTTCCTCACCTTTTTTCCTCTTTTTCCTGAAGAAGCTGCCAGTGGTGGCGAAAGCTTGTATGTGTGTTTGTGTGTGATTTTATTTGTTTCTCTCGACGAGCCGGTCCTTTTGGTAAGTCATCTCTTTTCTATTTTTATTTTTGTTTATCCCACCGGGAAAGTTTCCCTCTATAATTTTTGTTTCTGTATATTGTTATACAAGTGAAAACATGCAAAAATGTTCTAAACGTTTGCTAGTTTTGTAACTGAATGAGAACTTGTGTGTTGGCCCAGTATTCACCTACTGGGATATGGAAAACTACTGTACCTATAAATGATATCCAGGATGGCTGACATACTGACCCAAGTCGTTTAATTGGATTAAAATTGGCACCAGCATACCTCCCTGTTCCAGAAAGCAGTGCCTTAAACCATGAGGGTAGTTTTGATTTTGTATCTGCTGTCCATTAATTACATGACACAATTATTGTTTTGGGTAAAGTACTACACTTTTACACATAATTTCCTTTGAGAGTTATAGAGATAAATAAATTTAGATATGTATATTAAGAGTGTATAACAAAGTCATATCTCTTTATAAAACTAATGAATATGTAAGCCTTCATAGAATTAATTATATGAATATTTGTGTCTGCAGGTTGTGGATTGCTGGCACTCACTATTCCAAACCGCCCAAAAGACATGGCAGCACCTGTACTACAATGATACTTCAGTGATACTTCTTCCATGCCTATTTGTCTGAATAATCATTACAGACAAACTACATGAAACATCATAACCTCAGTTTACAATCATACTTATCATTTTTGTTTGTAACACTGCATAGTTCTGAAACTGTGAAAAAATCTCTCATTTCTGTAATTTAACATTATACTAGTTATTGAAATTGAGGGAAAGGAAAAAAAACAAAACAGTGGTACTGGTTCAGTCAAATGAACCACAATGAAATGTTAAACTGTGACAGCGAAGCTTGTTGAGAAAGTAAGATAAAATATACAAATGAAAGTTCTTAAACATTCATTGCTATAACAAAGGGTCACTGTGAGAAATCCTAATGAAACCAAATAATGCTACTCAAAAGAAGTAGGAACAAATACTATAAAAATAAAATCAAACAGTTTTAGGAGTTTCATATAAGAGTAGTAATAGAATGAGTGTATTCACTGAATACAAGGAAATAACTACTGTCTTGCAGACAGGTAGTCCCAAGTGGTCTTTTACCAATCTTTATGATTTCCTAGTCCTTGTAGGTGGACCAGACACATACCTCGGGTTGTTCTAAAATCCTTTTTGATACATTGCACATGAATGCAGTGTATACTTAGACCAATGTAGCCTGCTAATTATACTGTTATGTGGAAACTGGCTGCCATAAAGTGTCTCATATTTGGTGTTTTCAAATTTCCTATAATTATTTTAGTTGTGCTAGTAAGATCTGGTTAAAAATTGCATATTGAAAATACACAGCTGTACTGTTACTGGAAACATTTATTAATGGGCAACACTTTTGCCCCAAACAGGCAATCTTTGGGTCTCCTGTACAGAAGAAGAATAAACACATAATGTGTAAACATTGTAAATGCGTTTTTAAAATTAGTAGATTATATACAGAATACATTTCCCATATGTATTTATGAAAAGGTACTTAGGTACAAAATGTAATCTCAAGTTCAGGATAAATCATAGAATGTAGGAAAATTTATCTTTGAGTTTGAAGAAAGAAAATGCAATAAAGCAGATAAAAAGTACAGTACCCACCAAACACATTACACTATGTAGCATATATTTCATTGTGACCAGTTTGGTGTATTCAATTTTTCTACAAAACATTATAAAGACTGACTCCTTCATACTCATATGTTGATACAAGCTATAATTACTTATGAGTTCTATGATGAACTCAGAGTACATGTACATGTCAAATGGTAAGAACATAGGTCTGACTAATCAGAAGATGACTAATTCACTTCTCTAAATATTCAGCAAAAAATGTAATTACCGTGTAACAAGATGATATAATGATTAGTAAATTGGACATATACTTGGGAAAACGGTGATGCATATCCTGATACAGCTACTCAGATTTCGGTTTTCTGTGATTTTACTAAATTGCTTAATGCAAGTGCCAGAATGGTCCCTGTGAATTGGTTGATTTGCTTCCAAAATCCAAGGCTGTACTTTAATGTGCTCATCATCAACATGCCATTAAACCTTAATTTTTGTTCCTTATGGAATTATTGAACCATTTGAACAACTTGTAATATATCTTATCAGATAACAGGTGTGATTCTACTTAGGGAGTGCACAAAGTAAAAAAGGTAAAAATACACGATCACATTCAACTTTAATATTACTCAGTAGTATTTCTACATTCATAGAGGCAATGAAAAAATTTTAAGATATGTAATGGAAGACATAGAATGTAAAAAAGTCCAATCAAACACTTAGAATTTTAATTAAAGAAAAAATATTACAGATGAAACAATGTGATTATCTGTTTCTGTTAAGTCTAAAACAGATCGATACTGGACAAATAGTTTGAATTGAAGTAATTAATATTAATATGATTTTCTTTTTTAGTAACCTAAAACATTCCATATTATTTTTATTTCAAAATAATAATACATTTATATTTTCCAGTAATATTTCCATAATACAGTAACTGGATAGTACTTCTTTTGTACAGACTTCAACATTTAACAATTGTATCCTAATTCAGTTTTCATAACTGGATCTGAAGTAATATTTCCCATGGAATGTGATTGACATGTTCACAATGGGTCCTTTAATTAATTTTAATTTATGATGAATATACATCAAGTAGTTTACTACTGTAGTTCATATCAGTGGCAAGCATTTGAAGCAAGATTCAGAATGCATCCTTTCAACATCAAGTCATTCATTAATTCATCACAATCAAACAATACAAAATTCTCTATTTTCTGAGTAATATTATCACATTCATGATCTAATACAGTGAATATAACATGCATTGAAGAAAAGAACGAAGTTATCTTTAAATGAGAAAGTAATTGAAGGCAATGACTTTCATGTATTTGATAAAAATGCTCTAGTCTCAAGAAGTACAAACTACAATCAATCAGATCATGTTATAATACACTGTCATCCTCCTATGGAGGAAGTGTGGGCCCACTTCTGTACCCAGAATTTACTGGGGATAGGGAACAATGGCAATCATGACATGAATTTTTCAATTTCAGTGTTAAATGTCAAGGGTACTGGTGTACTAGTTTTTAATTTTTTTGTGAATTTTTCCAAAAGTTATTATGACTTTTAGATTAGTGTCATTTTGTGAAGTGATGCATTTCATATATGTAATGTAAATTATATGTATTTTTGTATTGTTGAGTGAAATAAACAAAATTGAATGAAATATTTTGTGATGAGTTCTCAAGATTAATTCCATTATCATTACCCCACATTGTGTGTGTGTGTGTGTGTGTGTGTGTGTGTGTGTGTGTGTGTGTGTGTGTGACGTAGAACAAAAACAAAGTTCTGTTTTTGCTGTTGTGATCACTGGTTTGATTCAGATCTCTCTACCACTCTATCCCATGCAAGCCTCTTCACCTCTGAGTAAGAATGACTGCTTGCATCCCTTTGAACCTGCTTACTGTATTTATCTTTTGGTCACCCTCTACAATTTTCCCCACACACTTCCCTGCAATAATAAACTGGCAATCCCTGGATGTCTCAGAAATGAGACCAACCAATTGATCCCTTCTTTTAATCAAGATATGTCAGAAATTTCTTTTATTCTCAGTTCTGTTCAGTTTATTGTCTTTAGTTACCTGATCTATGCATCTAATATTCAATAGGTATGCTTCTGTAACTCTACATTTCAAAAGCTGCTATCATTTTCTTGTCTTAAATGTTTATCATCCATGTTTCATTCCTGTACAAAGCTACTCTTTACACAAATGTCCCCAGAAAAGACTTCCTAATGCTCAAATTAATATTCAATGTCAAAAAATTTCTTTTTTTCATAAATTATTTTCTTCTTGTGGCTATTCTGCATTTCATATATTCTCTACTACACTGCTAACAAATTATTTTATCCCCCAAATAACTAAACTCATCAACTTGCTTTAAATCTAACCTAATTTAATTTGACTACATTCCATTACCTTTAGTTTGCTCTTGTTAATATTCATCTTATACCCACCTTTCAGGACTATATCCAAGCTATTCTATTGGCCTGCCATGTCATTTGCCATCTCCGATAGAATCAATGTCATCAGCAAACTGCAAAATTTTAATTCCTTCCATCTGAACTTTAATTCTGTTTTTCCATGTTCTCCTTTCTTTCCTTCACAACCTGCTCAGTGTGCAAATCGAATAAGATTGGGAAAAGACTACAATTCTGTCTTACTTGCTTCTCATCCAATACTTCCCTTTCATGCCCTTAAACTCCTGTAACTTCTGTCTAATTTTTTGACAATCTGTAAATAACCTTGCATTCCCTATATTTTACCCCTTCTACCTTCAGAATTTGAAAGAGTGTATGTCAGTAAACACTTTCAAAAGCTTTCTCCAAATCTACAAAAGCTAGAAATGTATTTTTTTCCCTTAATTTGCCAGGAAGTTTCATGTCAGCATACACTACACTGCAGAGTGAAAATATCATTCTCAAAAGGATTATTGTTGAAAAAAATTGTACATATTATAAATAGTTGGAAAAATGCCACTCACTATATGCTACACTCTGGAACCACCTGTACTTTTGTGTAGGTTGACTGAAACAAAGTGAGATTTATGAGGCTTAATTAAATAAAATACTGCCAACGATTTGAGAAAAAGCACCATATACAAAACATGCTGTATAATTGGAATTAAATTTCTTATTTTGCAGACCATTAGGATCAGAATATGACATGAAAAGAAGGTGGACAAAAAAGGCTGAAAAGGAAATCTGCATATTGGCACACAGTGCCTGATGTGACCCTTGCTACCAAATCTATATCAAAATAAAGGTTCATACATTTATCAGATTAACCAAATAACTGAATCAAGACATACAAAATTTTCTGGAACATAGAAAATTAAGACCAAAAGTACCAGTTTATTGAAAATTATATCCAAAACTGTTGTACAACTAATCAGAAACATATACTGCAATAGCTGGCACCAATACTGTTGTGCTGACTGATCAACGCCGACAATGTCGATAGTGTTAAAAAAATTGATAATGCCGTATCTTTGTAACTTTGAACCTTTGGAGGGACAGCTTCTCTGCCCACTGGCCATCTTGTGTGTAATCTACTCTAGTGTGCACAATAAAAGATTGTTAGTTTGAATACATGTGGTCTTATTGGGGCTAAAACTCCCACTTGAGTCCCCATATTGGTGACCCTGATGTAATCTGAACATTTGACCTTCTGATTTGGAGTCAGATTACTCTAATCTCTCACCACCCTCTCCTTCCGGTTGTTCACCTCCCACCCCTCGTGTCCCTCATTTTCTCGAGTCTTGCCCGCATGCTTGCACGTCTTCTTCTAGGATGACTCCCCCCGCCCCCTTACTCCAGACCCCATTAGGTCCTTTATTATTTCCATCAGTGATTCTCCTGTGAGTGTATCTGTACACTGCCTCAAGTTGGTTTCCTCTCCCACATCCTCTGTACTGTTATCCCCCTCCTCCCTCCCCTTTCTGGGGTTTCTTACTTCCAACTGCCCTTGAGTTTGTCATTCCTGATTCCCCTTCTCTTGCCACTGATCTTTTGATCATCATCTACGACTGGGACTACTCCGGTTTTGTCCTGTGCCTTTCCTCGACTACCCCCTCCTCTTCCTCCATCTCTCACTGGCATCTGGTGAAACACTTGAGGTGAATCTATCCGACATTCATGCCTTCCTTCTCCTACCCTCTAAGGTGCTCATCTTTCAAATGTTTTCAAATGTTTGTAATTCTATCGGACCAAACTGCGTGGTCATCAGTCCGTAGCTTACAAACTACTTAAACTAAACTAACCTAAGGACAACACACATACCCATGCCCCAGGGAGGACTCGAACCTCCACGGCGAGCAACCGCGCGCTCCGCAGCGAGACGCTTTAGACCGCTCGGCTACTCCACCGCGGCTGCTCATCTTTGCCACCCAATGACGGGAGGGGGGGAGGGGGGGTCCCTATGTGGTGACAGATTGACATTGGCGCTGTCGATAGTGTTAAAAAACTGATCATGCCATATCTTTGTAACTTGTTATCTTTGGAAGGACAGCTGCTCTGCCTCCTGGCCATCTTTAGGCAGGTGTACATAATCTACTCTAGTGTGTACAATAAAAGATTGTTAGTTTGAATATATGTGGTATCATTGGGGCTAAAACCCCACTTGAAAATGATATGATGGTATTCTTGACAAATAGACTGTCCACAAGTAATGCTCATTTAAAGCAGTACACCTCTATTTAACTTCTGTCACAGTAAGATACTGTAAAAAAAAAAAAAAAAAGTGCCAACTGTTGCATAATTTTCTTCTGCCATGTAACTTTACTCACATGTGGTATGAAGCAGCATGAAGTCACTACACAACTTTCTTTGTCATTGTTAGCTTTTCTGATCTTCAAGTCACTACTTCATAAACGAGATTCTCCTCAGTTTTAATAATAGAGTTCAGTGGACTCTGTTCCAGTCCTCCAAGCAAGAATAAATCCATAACAGTACAAGCAATTTAAACTGGGTTCTCCATATGGCAGTGAGATGTGCTGAATAGTCTGTTACAGAGGTAAATATAAATTAAAGTGTCTCATTGAAAGGCAATGTTACTTGCAAAATACAGGCAGATAATTCATGAATACAATATAGCAGTTTCTAGAAAGAAGCAAAACCAGTGGTCTAAATTTTCATTGAAAACTATAATAGTTATAAACAACATCTATATGATAAAGCTAAAGGAGCAAAATTCCCACCCCCCCCCCCTCTTCAAAGTAGTAAATTTCGATGATATTAGCTCAAACGGCACTGATCAGTGGAGTGATATATTATTGTATGATGCCTTTGTATCAAGTATTTTTTTGACTTGTCACAAATCCTTGAAGGTTTGTTTTCATTATGGGATCCAAGGAATATCATGGATGAATTTAATTTGCAGACATGAGATGCCCTTGAAGCAAAAATTTCATCATAGACATTTAAAATAAGACATCTGGCTCGAAAAACTACACAATGGCACAATGTTAGTTCATAATTGATTCTAATAGTCAAATACTGTGGCTGTAGCTTTCTGTACTCAAGCAGTGCAGTAGTGGAGCAGTGCAGTAGTGGTTTCAAATTCTGGTGAGGCCAGCTGCTGCTGCAGCTGCTTATAATAATAATAATAATAATAATAATAATAATAATAATAATAATAATAATAATAATAATAATAATAATGACTTATAAATATTTATTTCTCAATTTTTACTACATAATTATTTTTATTTTGGTGCTATTAAATGATGTAAAGTCTCATTTCAGCATTCCATCATTCTCAACTCTTGTTTTCTGTCTTGTCTTGGGAGTAACAATGAACAAGACTTGAAAAGTGAAACACCAAAATGAGTGAGATGAAAAGAAATTAATAATAATATCAAGCATTTTTATTTAAAAACAGAAAGTAGTGGAGCCTCTCCATGCTCATACTAGCACGATAACCAACTCATTAGGTCCAGGGTGGGCTACTTACTAAACTCCAATCGCCAACATTCTCCTCCAAATGCGAAAATATATTGTTGACTCCCACTTACATAGGTAGAAATGATCATCAGAATAAAATACGAGAAATCAGAGCTCAAACGGAGAGATTCAAGTGTTCTTTCTTCCCATGCGCTATTCGAGAATGGAATGGGAGATAAATAGTATAATGGTGGTTCAATGAACCCTCTGCCAGGCACTTAAATGTGATTTGCAGAGTATTCCATGTAGATGTAGTATCACCACTGCATTTATTAGTAAGTTAATGTCTGAGTGCCAGGAGCATAGAAGTGTGTTATTGATATGTCTGGGTGTGACTACCCACTAATATGGTCTATATGGTCAAGTGTTTTGTAAAATTTAAAAAGTCAACCATCTCTTAAATTTGTCATGTAACCAATACATTTTGAGACAGCATTACTGCAAAATGGTGTGCCTTTTTTTCCCCTTTTTTTATTTTTATATGTATACTTGAATAATGTTGAAAACCAGTTCAGTCTTTGACAATATGCTTTCAAAAACAGAGAGAAAAAAAAACTCAAAAGTTCATGAGACTATTTTTGAAACCACGGGCTTCTCTTGTAGTTGTTGAACTGGAATCTGAATGTCAATCATTTCATTTCATATTTCAATTAACCCCAGACAGTTTTCCTAAATGGTAGATATTATTCTGGCATTACAGTTCCATCTTGCTTCACTGTTATCCGGAATTCGGTTATCAACAATACTGTCCAGAATTTCTGTGTGTTTAGAAGACCAGTGGAAGAAAGCAGAAATATCCTGAAGTGTGGAGAAAAAAATCCTTATTGGTATTATACAACAGCACAAAACAGTGGGTAAAAAGAAGTGAATTTCATAGAACTCTGCTTGCAGGCCATTTAATTCTCCTGCCACAACAGAAGCACCATCATACATATGGGGTACCAGTTTATTCTTCATATCATGATTTTGAAAGAAACCTCTTAGGCACAGTGCACCTTGTACATAAATCTTAAGGTCTGCAATTTTAAAAGTCTTCTTTATTCTTCTTCAAAACACAGTTCTCAAAACCACAGTATCACTTCTGCCCGAAAGAAATTTTCTTCCACTGTTTATCTTATGATATTGAAAGCCCATGTCCTTAAAATTCTTAGCACCATCCATATACTGACTTAATGTTCCCTTTCACTCATGAAACTAATTTCTCAGCTATTCATATCTCATATATTGTACATCTTGAATATTGCATGACACAAAGCCTTCTCAGAAATACTCAGACTGAAATAATTATTGGTTCCTGAGACAGATCTAGGCTAGATTTATCAGTGATGATGGATATAAGTTAAAGCGCACAATTCTGCCTTTGATGCAAATTTTACTTCCATGCTTCAGCCTATATTCATTATCCATCTTAGAAAAATCATCCAGATTGCCTTCATTTATCTTAATACTACTTCACTTGCCTGGCGATTTAAAAGGTGCTGACTTAGTGGTATTAATAGACATGTTACCTTAGCTAATATGCACTTTACACTTCACAACCCCACACCAGATGCCTCACATGTTTTTAATTAGCTACTGTCAATGTATGAGCAAGCACCATATGTCCAATGAGTCATCTTCTTCAGACTCTAAGAAGAAGACTCTGAAGAAGTTATACAGTCAGAACACTGTAACTGCTAATTGTTTCTGCAACATCTGGTGCTTTTTGTATCATTAAATCACAACAAATACTTCACACACAACATAACTGTCAACACGAGTACATGGGAGAAGAAAGCACTTCTACATATTCAAAGTAGATTATGCAACATGTGAAACAGTGGTGGAATGATGCTACTGGCTGTAATTTCATGTGGTATCATGCACCACCCCACCACCAAACCACACCACCATCCTACCTGCACAGCAAAGAAACTGTATGTGGAGTCAGAGCAGCTCCTGGGCCTCCCTTAGCATTGTGGTCTCCCTGTACCCCCTCACCCCTGACACACTGGTTACCATGGCAATCAAGTGTTTCCAGGAGGGCCGCACATCAGCTGGCCTCCCTCCACCTCAAAATAGCTGGCCTACCATGTGGCAATCACTATGTGCTTAATGCCTCCATGCAGCTTGACTTGCTGTTTATAGTGCTGGAGATATTCAAGAAATAACATATGCTTCAATCTTTTGCGCTTGCTGACAAAAGTACTTGAAGGTTTATAGTAAAAATTATTGTAAACACTACTATTACCTCTACTGCAGGAAAGTGAGGAGGCCCAGCCTCCCTTGCCTTTCGTGATCAGTCGTCACTGAAGCAGCACCAAACACTCTAAAAGGACCCTGTGGGAATATGATATACACCTGAAAACTGGTAATATGTGACCTGACCATATAAATGCTGGGAACTCATGTTGGCTCTCACTATTCATCCAATAAAAAAGAGACTGATTGAAATCACCACTTGTGTGTATGACCGTAAGCTGATACTGCAGGGCACACCACACAAGTGGAGCTCAGCAGGAAACCAAATTTATTTCAATGAAAATTGACCTGTGCAAGAACCACCCAAACTTGCAGTCCACTGATCACAGATTTCTTAAAATAATACATATATGGAGTGAGAATATTCAGTTTACATTAAATGCAAAACTTAAGTATGTTCACGAGTATTAACATTTCAGTGAATAGAAATTGATGTAGAAACTGATGCAAGACATGCCCATTCCACCCATTCAGCACTTCCTATTCCAGTCCTGTCACAGGCTTATCCCACCCCATCAGAGGTCAGGTCATCTGTGAAAGCAGCCATGTGATTTAAAAACTCCACTTTAATCATTGCTCAGTTTTTTACATTGGCATAACTGCCAACCAGCTGTTCATCAGAATGAACAGTCACCATAAAACTGGGATCAAAAGCAAGATGGACCACTGCCTGACATAGCTTACAGCTGAGCATAAAAAGTTTGATTTAAGCGGCTCCTTTACAACTCAGGCAATCTGGATCTTCCCTTCACCACCAGCACTTCCGAAGTATACAGCTGAGCATAACATGTTTGATTTAAATGGCTCTTTTACAACTCTGGCAATCTGGATCTTTCCCTCCACTACCAGCTCTTCTGAACTGTACATATGGAATTTGCTCTTACAACACAGTCTATGGTCCTGTAACCACTGTGACCTCAGCTGAAGGTAGCCTATTAAAATATATTCCCCCCCCCCTCTGATCCCCCCACTTTCACTACACTGCTGCCTCCCTTTATTGCTTTTCAAACTGCATCTCACATTCACATCTATCAATACTTTCATGCTCCTCTAGGCAGCATGGAAATTTCTATCTTTGCCCTTCTCTTTCATCATTACTCCTCTACTGCCCTCTCTCCCCTTCCCATTCACTGTTGAGATACAAGTTGGGGCATAGTGGCCAGACACATGTCAATCATGTATGCATGAGTTATGCCTGAGTGTAAATATCAACAATAATTCAGTTCCTTGAGCCATATAATGTCTCATTGTACCATTGGTATTGAATATAAAGAGAAGTGTTGAATTAAAATTCGTGTTGTGACCGGGATTTGAAACTGGGCCCTTCTACTTAGTACGCAGACATTTACACTGTTAACACAGCATTGCAAATAATAAGGCTACACCGACTATATTCAAGCATGTCTCCCTCCACACCACATACTTTAATTCCGCTCAATTTTTCCTGTGAAATACTTATCAAATTGCCAAGGCTCTCCTATCGATACATATTTCACAGGGAACACTGAGGCACATTACAGTATGTGGTATGGAGGGAGATATGTGTGACAACAGTCTGTGTAGCTGCATTATCTGTAACACTCTTTTAGCTGAGTGTGCAGTCTGCCTGCAGTGTGTGTAGAGCTCTCAGAGTGCAGCGTACTGTGGCAGGAACTGTTTATGTCAGTGCGCTGAGTTGCGAGCATGCAGCATGCCTGTAGCTGAATTTGTGATACCCCTTGTGTAAATGAAAATGAAATAATGAACCAGACAAACATAAAAGATACTTTTAAGTTTACCTTTGACATGAACTTTACTAGACCTATATCTTCTGAAGTAGAATCATGGCTAGAGAAAACAGGGAAGATAATATTTTATGACATTGTGGGGATTAATTTCACCATAGTAAGCAGTGTTGTTTATGTTAAACTAACGAGCTCTGACATGTGTGTAAAGCTGTAGAATATAGTGAAGAAACTATGAAATTCAAACATAGAGATGGCAAGTCAGTGAAGTTACTGTGATGCCTGCAGAATTTGGTATCCTCACTGTGCGAATTTTTAAGCTCCCTTTTGAGACTACAGCAGAGCAACTTAACTCTGTACTAATGCCTTTCAGGAGGGTGATCAGTAGCTTTGCGGAAAGGTGGCCAAAAGCATATAAATTTTCCATACCTAACTGAGTGAGACAGGTCAAGATTGACCTCCACAAGCACATACCCTCATACATTTATGTAGGTGGACATTGGTGTTGTGATGATACTGATGGCCCTCTCATCTCAATGTTATCGTACGATACCGTCTGCGTCGAACCTGGAATTGTGTGGTCTAATAGTGATATATGTTGCGTGTAAAGTTAGTTACAAGCAAAATAGCCAGCCTAGGAATCACTGTAGGACAGTGTCTCAGTGATACTGTGATTAGTTAACAAGTGATAGATTTCATTAAGAGATTCGCATATCAGGTTTCCAGACAGTTCTATAAACAATAGTTTCATCATTGTACGTCATTTGAATAACTAGACAGACAAATTGTAGAAACTTTTGTAAAACAAAAAGACATGAAAATAAATAGCATTGTATATATGTTAGGCTCATAAACAAGTTGTGTAGGCCAGCTAATTGTGTTAATTAATGTAATAGTCAAGATTTGAAGATTGTGATTCTTTATATATATTGACTGACCTGAAATTTTGAATATATTTTGAGAATTGCAAAGATATTTGATAGTTCAATATATGTTAGGAACATGTATGATGTACTCATTAACTAATTAATTGACATTTAACATTCTGCTTTGTTGTCAAACAAAAAGTACCGAGATTAAGACTTAAAAAGATATGCAATAGTTAGATATGCACCATCTAACTATTGTATGTATAGTTTTCATTTTATATTGTGATTATTTTTGTGCGCATGAAATGTTTTACTTGTGTGTTTGGTAATTGTAAATTAGGACATTTAATTGTTATGAACAATGCATAATGTAATGTCATTATTTTCAATGTTATATATTTGCCTCACCGCCTTGCATGGGGGAGTTCGAGTTTTGGCGCTTGTAAAGTGCTTGTAACGTTTCTGCTATGTTGCGAACTCCTAAAAATCAGTTGCCAACATTGAAACATGAAATATCTGATACCTAAAGTAAAACTTCATTACCGGACATGTGATATTTCACACTTTCGCCTTCAGATTGAAATTCTATTTACACTATTAGTAAAACACTTTTAAGAAATAGTACGTTCATTTAAATATCACTTTGTCTGACCTTTTACGTAATTTTCAGTTTTTTATACTTTCGTAAAAAATAGCTGCAAACACTAAAAATGCCTTACACTTAGTTTTGGAAATAGCTGAACCTATATAGATACTAATTTGTATAGAAACAATAATGCTACATGTTATAAACTATTGCACCACATGATTTCATATATACCTTTTGTTTAAATAAATTAGGGCAGACCATGTTTTATATATCACTAGATCCTAAATTAAATACTGATAATTGTTCATGCACTAAAATTAATAATCCGTTTGGTACTAAGAAACTATCTTCGAAATTAACAAAACTACGACAACCATATACAAATCCGTATTAATAAATAATTTGTCCGCAAACTGAAACTCACTAAAATTCCATGTGTCAATAATAATACGCCTACACACTATTGGCAAAACAAATATGTGTGCATTTCAAAAACACACATAATGTAAATAATTTGACGACTGTAAACACTAGTCAAAAGAATGACGTTAAATTTGTGCACTACATTTAAATACAAAATTCATGAAACTAGTACATATATTGACATAAATAGTCAAAGCATAAATCTAATGTTTTAATTCCTGTATTTTGGCATATTTGATGTAAAAGAATATTGTTTAATTGTGAATTACAAAACTTTGTCATCATTTTTAATACGTGGTTAAGCAGAAAGATGTTGGAGAGAAACCATTGTTTGTTTAGTCGTGGATAGAGTATCCGAGTGGCCAGAAGCCTGTAAGCAGCTGTGTTGGCTTGCTGCTGCATTTCTTGATTGTGCAATGTTTAAGTGGAAATAAAATCGTTTCCATATCAACTAAAATGGTTTTAATTTAAGAGAAGATCCTGTAGAATCAATTTCTTTAGTGAATGCCGAAGACAACTCACAACGCAATGGACTTCAGCCAGCTTATAAGATAAGTTCAACTTCACCTACAGTGGATTGATTTCGTTATAGACTGAGAACTAATAAACATTTCCGTGATTCAGGAATATATTAGGGCTCAGTTTGAGTCATTCCGAAAAGAGGTGATGGACGTTAGATGTGGTGCCGTGTGACCAGGATTTAAAAAGCGTATTCACTAATGTAAAGTGTTAAAAGTGGTGACGTGACCAAACGATTTTAAATGAGCATTCGCTAATATAAAATGTGTTTCAGGATACAAGGAAAATAATATGTATGATGGATGTGCAGTAAAACCATCATAAAAGTGCAGAATTCGACTACAATACTATCCACACCTACGATGTCGAAATTTAATGGAGGAAGATGGCAATAATTTGGACTACTAGATTCCTGTATCGCCGCATCCTTGTGTGAAGTTAAGTACTCATTTTTCTTTTTCTCTTTTTTTTTAGTGACTGTTTGTGTGATAGGGGTTTTATGTGGACTGAAAACTTATCTTAAAATGGATACAGTAAGAAAGGAGGGAGATGATAGTACTCAAGTTTCGGACTTTGACAGTGGGGTAGAAGGTTCTGGTATCGCGAGTTCTACACCGATTACAAGAAAGCAGCAGGTCCCATTTTCTAGTGATTTACAAGAGACTGGACAACAGACTAGTAATATGGCAGCAAACACGAAAATAGAAATAAAATCTATCTTGGAACTTATATTACAAATGCAAACCGATCTTTTATTACGAATGGAAACCATGAACTCCGAACTTTCATTACAAACAGAAACTATGAAAACCATGATATCTGACATAAAATCTCAAACAAACTCCATTAAATTTGAAATTTGTAAAACAAATGAAGCAGGGACCGAATTAAAACAATGTATTTTAGACACAAAACTTAGTGCAAAACTCGATTGTGAAGAAAGTGTTATGGTAGCCGCTACTTCAGAAGTTTCTCAGACGAGTGACAGTGTTGAAAAAATAGAGGACAGTTCAAGTTATGTAAATTCTCAGAGCCAGGATACTAAAACAGAGTTAACTGGAAAGATTCGCGATTTTGAACAATGTAATAGCAAACTTGATATTTCTGATTTTAAAGTAGAAACTGAATGTAACTGTATTATAGATAACCCTGAGCAAGAAGTCGAAAGTAATTGTACAGTCACAGAATTACCACAGTGTGTAGACGAAATGCAAGAAAAGTCACACACTGAAACTTTGTTTATTCCTAGATGTACTAGTGTAAGTTGTTTACCAGTAGTGAAGTTACCTGGTAGGCCAAAAAAGAAATTTCATCCTGTTTGTTTTATGCCACAGGACAATGATTGTTTTTCGTCAGATTTGAATGACATTTCAGAAATTATGTTGCTTAAGGAAAGTCTAAGGTGTAAAGTAGGTTCTTGGGCAAACCAGACCCAACTGTTTGCATTTAATTTTGGACCTAATTGTAATCTACTACTACCTATTCTACCTGATGATAGACAAAATGAGATGCATCAGGCTATGTACTGATGTAATACCTTAGGGGCATAACTACTCTTTAGTTATGAAACTGATGACAACAGTTCAGGTCCCCAGTCGTGTGCTGTGTACTTCTATTAATCATTTTCACAGTACAGAAAAAAATTCTAGGCTTTAAGTTTTTCTTCAGTGTAAATATTCGATTTATTTGATAAATACTTTTTAATTACCACTGACAAATGAAGACAGCTGAGACATACCTTTTGATATATACATTTTTGCTATATGTTTATTGAAACTTAAAATATGTGGAACCTAAACTTTATTACCAATAAGAATATGAAAAAATGTGTAGGTGGATGTTAACCATCAGTTCAAAAGAACTTTATACCAAATACTAATACTGTACTTAATCTGAGACAGCAGTTTCATCTTAGTTGGGGGTTTTCAATAAGAATTTTTTTTTTTTACTTATGTCAATGTATAGGCCAATGGACTTAAGAGCTAAGAAGTAAATATACTGAAATACAGTTTGAACCGAATAGTGAATTCATGTTTACAGTTAATACAGTTACAATGAATAACAAATATTGAGAAGCATTTATGAATTAAAATACTATATGAATTTAAGTACAGAAAAAGAAAATAGGTAGATGATGGGGTTTATTTAATGTGTTTGACAGGAATTATGGAGTTTTATGTTATGATGTTTATGAACCACTAGCTAATGTGGAAGTCTTTGTGTAGTCGTCAAAAGATGTAACAAATTAAGAAAAATAGTAACAGCTGTTCATGAGAAATTAGGTTAAGAATTGTCAGTGAAAGTACTGAACAAATAGTTATTAAGTTACTGAAATGGAAGTGAAAAATGCTTCATATATTGAAAAGAAAGAATTAATATGTCATAAAGAAAATGACTATGAAAATAATGAATATTTCAACGAAAAATGTTGATGTAGTATTTAAGATTAGTGTATTCTCTGAACAGATGCTTTACTTGAAGTCTAAGATGTTGAATTGCTTGATACTGCTGAGGAAATCTCAAAATGATAGTGTTAAGTGTACTGAAAATGTTAGCTCCAAAACCCTGATATAAATGTTAAGTCATCTACCGAAATGTTAAAGAAATAAGTGAAAGTAAATATGAAAGTATACCTTCTGTCAATGTCAACTTAAGTTGTGATTCTAGTAACATGAATAATTTTGAGGAAGTTAAAAAAAAAACTAGTAACTGAAACCTGAAAACCAAGTACTATTTCACTATGTTAGTAGTCCATTTGTTAAGATCAGAGTGTAAGTTTATCTACATACATGCATTGAATTACTTGAAGTTAACTGAAACCCTTAGCTTTATGCTTATAGTTTTGTTTATCCACGATCCATAAAGTTGATCGGTCTCAGATAGATTAATGCGTTTAAATCCTACCTACAGAAAAGTTAATTAATGTCTTGTGAATAGTTTACCTTGCTCTTACTCTGAAACCTACAAGGAAGATATTTGTTGATGGTATTGATACCTATTATGAATATGGCACATAGAAAGTGCGTATACCGTAACAGCATGTACAGATTGGCACACAATAATTAATTTATTAACCTTATATGCATAATCAAGGGTATGTTGAAGTGTTCATTATTTGTTTATGGCTTGAAATGTCATTGTATATACGAGAAAATGCTTACTTCAGTTATGTACTGCGATTTTTCTATTAATCACGTCCACAGTGCATTACAATTCAAAGTCTTTATTTCTTTTCACTCTTGTTAGTCATTCATTAGTATTTTTGTGTTGTATTTTGATGTGTCAAGAGGGACTTGCTAACAATTAGTACAAAAGTGACTAAAAGCATGGGAGGACACACAAGAAACAAAAGTGTTGACCAATGTAAAATTCAATTTCTATCCTTGAGCTTACAGCTTAATAGGAAAATATTTAATACTGGTTTAAGATGACCATATTATAGTATATTGTACATATGACACAGTTTTGGCTGATGCAAAGTTTAATTTTCATTTTTATTCTTAAAGTTTACAAGGAATCTATTGATGTTTTACAAGTTACATACTTTGTATGTTTATCATGCATACTTGCACATACTCATGATGTAAGGTCATATGTAGCCGTTTGCGAGTCAGTTACCTGCCCTGGCCGTGGACGTAATTTAATGGCATCGTATTTTTCCGCCCTCTCTTGATTACTGCCTTGAGAGTGGGTGTATTTTGGCAGTTAAAACAAAACCTTTTTCATTTTTCCTTAAATTTTTCCAAGTTGTGAAAAATTTGACACTTTGGTGGATCAGTTGATAACTGACACTTGAAAAATTTCCATGCTTGATTTGAGCTATGAGATTAACCATTGCCACTGCTAACTACTCGCAGGGGGGTCGGTTTTTTTCAATATTTATTAATGCATGTTTTTTTTAATAAGTAAAATATTATGTAATACTATGATCTAATTTGTGTATACTCATTACTATTTACTACTACTAATTCGAATCTCAAACAGTATGAGAAATATTCAATACCCACAATTTCAAAACCAAGATTACATTTTGTCTATATAACCATTTTAACTACACCATAATTTTGAACGATAAATGTTTGATGTGCTCACTGAGAGCTTGTTTCTATCCATTGTTTTACTATTTAATTATGTCATTCTTTCACTTAGTAATTTGACTATAAATTTTGAAGTATTACAATGTACAACACCCTTTCTAGAGGAATTAGGAGATTAGTTCTCACATAATGGCATTTACATACACGTACACATAGAAGAAACTAGTAAAATACCTTTTTATATGAATTAATACCAAACATAACTGTTTACAATATAAATATCAATGCTCTTGAAAAAAAAAAAAAGTTGTAAAAGCTTGCTATTTCATTATTCAAACTAAAGTAAATTAGAGAGATTTCTCGTTAATTTTCAGTAACATTTAAGGGTTAATTTGAACCCATAATTTTGTTTGTTTTAAATACGCGTATAGAGAAAATTGATTGCTCTTTCCAATAGCCTGATAACAGTATGCTTATTTATGTATGTAGTTAGGGAAAAATAGTATGTGGTTCTGAGAAAGATACAACCATGTTATAGGAATGCCTGTATCTACAGTCAGCTGAAGCTGAGAGCCACTACATCACCAACAGCAGTTTGCAGATAGACTAATGTCGGAGCATCATGCAACATCAACAACCACCAGCATTCGCAAGACTACAATCAACATACATTTTTTTTTTATTTTAGCCTAAACTAATACAGACTCACTATGTACATTTAAATCACAACATATTGAAACGATAGTACACAGTGAACCTTACATTATATTTCAGGTACACTATGTAGGGGGGTGTGTAACGTTTCTGCTATGTTGCGAACTCCTAAAAATCAGTTGCCAACATTGAAACATGAAATATCTGATACCTAAAGTAAAACTTCATTACCGGACATGTGATATTTCACACTTTCGCCTTCAGATTGAAATTCTATTTACACTATTAGTAAAACACTTTTAAGAAATAGTACGTTCATTTAAATATCACTTTGTCTGACCTTTTACGTAATTTTCAGTTTTTTATACTTTCGTAAAAAATAGCTGCAAACACTAAAAATGCCTTACACTTAGTTTTGGAAATAGCTGAACCTATATAGATACTAATTTGTATAGAAACAATAATGCTACATGTTATAAACTATTGCACCACATGATTTCATATATACCTTTTGTTTAAATAAATTAGGGCAGACCATGTTTTATATATCACTAGATCCTAAATTAAATACTGATAATTGTTCATGCACTAAAATTAATAATCCGTTTGGTACTAAGAAACTATCTTCGAAATTAACAAAACTACGACAACCATATACAAATCCGTATTAATAAATAATTTGTCCGCAAACTGAAACTCACTAAAATTCCATGTGTCAATAATAATACGCCTACACACTATTGGCAAAACAAATATGTGTGCATTTCAAAAACACACATAATGTAAATAATTTGACGACTGTAAACACTAGTCAAAAGAATGACGTTAAATTTGTGCACTACATTTAAATACAAAATTCATGAAACTAGTACATATATTGACATAAATAGTCAAAGCATAAATCTAATGTTTTAATTCCTGTATTTTGGCATATTTGATGTAAAAGAATATTGTTTAATTGTGAATTACAAAACTTTGTCATCATTTTTAATACGTGGTTAAGCAGAAAGATGTTGGAGAGAAACCATTGTTTGTTTAGTCGTGGATAGAGTATCCGAGTGGCCAGAAGCCTGTAAGCAGCTGTGTTGGCTTGCTGCTGCATTTCTTGATTGTGCAATGTTTAAGTGGAAATAAAATCGTTTCCATATCAACTAAAATGGTTTTAATTTAAGAGAAGATCCTGTAGAATCAATTTCTTTAGTGAATGCCGAAGACAACTCACAACGCAATGGACTTCAGCCAGCTTATAAGATAAGTTCAACTTCACCTACAGTGGATTGATTTCGTTATAGACTGAGAACTAATAAACATTTCCGTGATTCAGGAATATATTAGGGCTCAGTTTGAGTCATTCCGAAAAGAGGTGATGGACGTTAGATGCTCTGGAATCTATGTCAGTCTTTGTTTTAAAATGGAAGTACTATCAGCTAAGTTTTGTTGCATTGTGTATGTTATGAAGTTGTAATGTTTTGGTGGAATAAGAAGCAGTTTGATTGGAAATTAAATAATAAGTGAAAAATTGTACCTATGAGTATTTATTTCTACCACGACACCCCAGGTGAATAATTTTGCAGCGAGCAGAACCCCCATACATCATAATGTTGAAAAGATGAGTATCATATTTGATATGTTTGAAAGTGGTAGAATGACTGAACTGTAATTACTTAATGTAATGTTTTAGTGTACAGTAATATACGACGATCAACCTAGAACGTGTGCTGGTTGTGGTGTGCCAGGACACGTTCTTGTGCATGTGCAGTGTATACAGCATCACATGGCCCTACCATGAAGTATGCGTCAGTGGCTGCATAGCCCCGACCCGTCACCACAACTGTACCAACAGGTGTTACTCTAAATAATGCTCCTAAAACTGATACTGTTGTGGAGTTGTGATGATGTAGGACATAGTGCATCGCTCTCAGAGTAAACAGAATCGACTGTAGTCATTCAGTAATTGAGGCAGTTCAAATTACCGAGAGCCAGGAGGGAACATGCATTGTGTCTACAGAGTACCGAGCCCTGACACATCAGTCAATTTTAGATTCTGATGAATCGGAATATCCAAAATGCAAATCCTCCAGAAAGAAATGGAGCTTTGCACAACCGGGTGCAAAAGAAGTAGCTACATTAGGCCTACATAGTGAAAATGCAAAAAGGGTTAACAACCAGTTGGTACAGAAACATTCTGAGAGTGCAGACTCAAGTTGAACTGCATCATATCACATGGATGTTGACATCTCACACCCTGCCACAATCAGTCCACAACGAGAGGCACTTGGTGACACGATCTGCTAACCATCCCTACGACCAGCACCTGTTTACCATGTATCAGACAAACATTAGATGTATTGTACCATACTGCACCTTTAGGGAACTGGGCAAAGGAAATGGAACAAATGATTGTTGAAACCGACATGGCTGCAGTCCAGGAAACGGGAGCACCATTGTTACCAACACAAAGAGAGCTTCAAACAATTGAACAAGACAGAGTGACAAAAGCACCGAGTTTGAGAAGTGGGTCTCATTTGGATTGTCACTCAAGTAGGCAGCACTAATTGTGATATGAATTATTCAGTCATGAACCAGCTCCAAACCTATAAGGTAACCACCTTAAATATCAATGAGATCCAGTCTCACCTGTGGCTGTGCATTCTACAGGATATCATATATGCTGCATATATATATATATATATATATATATATATATATATATATATATATATATATATATATATATATATATATATATTATAGAAGGAGACCTTCCAGGTACGAAAATGGTATAAAATAAAGATTTTTGACTTACCTAAAGTACAGGCTGGTCGATAGGAACACTAAACACACACAAAAACACACAACCATTCGAGCTTTCGCCACCAGTGGTGGCTTCTTCGGGAAAAAGAGGGAGGAAGGAGAGGAGAAAGGGAAGGATACGGGTTTTAAGGAAGTGGAAAAGGAGCCATTCCAATCCCAGGAGTGGAAGGACTTACCTTAGGGGACAAAAAGGAAGGTAAACAAATACACACACACTCACACATATCCACATCCATGGATATGTGTGAGTGTGTGTGTATTTGTTTACCTTCCTTTTTGTCCCCTAAGGTAAGTCCTTCCACTCCTGGGATTGGAATGGCTCCTTTTCCACTTCCTTAAAACCCGTATCCTTCCCTTTCTCCTCTCCTTCCTCCCTCTTTTTCCCGAAGAAGCCACCACTGGTGGCGAAAGCTCGAATGGTTGTGTGTTTTTGTGTGTGTTTAGTGTTCCTATCGACCAGCCTGTACTTTAGGTAAGTCAAAAATCTTTATTTTATACCATTTATATATATATATATATATATATATATATATATATATATATATATATATATATATATATATATATATATATGGCAGCAGCAATAGGTGACACAGAGCAGAGTTTTTCAAAAGTGAAATAGTCCCACTTTTTGGAAGAAATCATGACTATATTCTTTTAGCAGCAGACTTAAAACTAAAGGACCAGACACTTAATTTTAACAAATATATTCCAGAAGGGAAAATATTGACAACAAATTGTGGTTAACGGACATAAGGAATCACATGCGTGGCAATGAACTTTGTTTCACCTATGTTACGAGCCACTCCGGCAGTCGACTCAACAGAATTTATATTTCAGACCAACTAACACCCCATATATTACATTGCAGAGTATGGCAATTTTTTTTTCAGATCATGCAGGGTATATATGTACCATCAACATGGGCAAAAAAGGCACTTTTTTGCAGCAGAGGCACATGGAAACATAACAATACTCATCTACAAGATGCAGAATGTAGGCATGCCCTCAACAAAACATGGAGTGAATGCAAAAGGATACATGGATACAACTCAGTCACAGAATGCTGGCTGAGGCATGCAAACCAAAACTCATGAAAATTTCCCATCTTTATGCAAGAGAAAAATATTAATGGCAAAAGAAAACATTAGAATTTTATTTTAGTTGTCTGAGGGACCTGTACAAATTAGATGCCACAACTATTGACAATTGTGTACAGATTAAAGAAATCTAAGCAAAACTGATAGCAAATCAAACATTCAAGAAGTTAAAACTGATAAAACTAAAGTAACAGCAGATTGACAGATCTAGATCACATAACGTGATATCACAGGTGTCATGTAAGAAGGCGCTTCCGTGCATAGAGGTGGAGCAATAGGTGAAGTGTGCAGGGGAGAAGCTATGGCCGAGCGTCAACAGTTGCACCTGTAGGAGAAACATTGTGCCTATAGGATATATATTATTGGCTGCCAGTGTGGTAATGGAGGGGGATGTGCAGAATGGCTGAAAACTGGGCCGCCTGTGTAGGTGACACTGACTATAGAAGAAATTGTGAGTAAGGCGGACAGCAGACTTCGGTTTATTGGGAGAATTTTGGGAAGATGTACTTCATCTGTAAAGGGGACCGCATATAAAACGCTTGTACGACCATGTCTTGAGTATTGCTCAAGTGTTTGGGACCCGCAGCATATCAGTTTAAAGGAAGACATAGAAGCAGTTCAGAGGTGAGCAGCTAGGTTTGTTACTGGTAGGTTCAACCAATGCGAGAGTGTCACAGAAATGCTCCGGCAACTCAATTGGGGATCGCTGGAGGAAAGACGATGTTCTTTTTGTGAATTTCTGTTTAGGAAATTTAGAGGGCCAGAATTTGAAGCTGAGTGTAGTACGATCTTGCTGCCACCTACTTAATTTTGCGTAGTGATCACAAAGACAAGATAAGAGAAATTAGGGCTTGTAGGGAGGCATATAGGCATTCTTTTTTTCCTAATTCTATTTGGGAGTGGAATAGGAAAGGAAATGCCTAGTAGTGGTACAGTGTACCCTCTGCCATGCACCTTACGGTGGATTGTGGAGTATGTATGTAGATGTAGATTTATAAGAGCCACCCATATTCCATGTAATGTGTGAAAATAAGAGAGGGAAGAGGAAACTAATTATGCATCTAAAGCTAAATGGTGGTACCACCCTCTGTCAGCAAAATGATATAAAAAACGCACTCCACAAACACCTGCAAGAGATGTTTGCAATGAGACAATCTGATGAAGAAAAGCAGCAAGAAGAACTGTGGCACAATCTGGAAGAAAAGTTAAATGCAGCTGAAGTTGAAAACCTCATCAAGGAAATCAATGAAGAAGAGCTGGAATATGCTATATCACACAGTCCCAAAAATAAATCTGCAGGTCCTGATGGCCTTACTGCATAATTTTATCAGATTTTCCAAGACCAGGTAAAACCTATGTTGTTGTGTATGTACAATGAATTATTGAAGACAAACTTTAAAATTCCAAAAGAGCTTATAGAAGAAATTGCTGTTTTAATCCCATAGAATCCTAGAATTATTTCCATTGACGAGTATAAACAACTTACTCTACTAAACTGTGTTTATGAAATCATGCCACAAATAATTTCTCACAGACTTAAAATGGTAATGAATACAATCATTGGTCCATACCAGCAAATTTTGGAATTAACAGGAAGATTTATCACTAAATATGTGAGTACATTGCTACAGTGGAGACCTCAAAGATCAGGTGTGCCTTAGTATTGATATATTTTTCAAAGGTTTTTGACAGAGTGGATCACTCTTATTCATAATCACAATGCTTGTAATAGGATTTTGATACTGGTTTTCAGATACATGGCCACTTCTGCACACTGCAAAGAATTCCTGGTTGATGCCACACAGCTGCCATGTGCAGGTTGAATAACTTTTACTGTCTGCTTTGTACCAAAGTGCAAACTTTCCTGGAACTTTTTAGTAGCAGATGTGCTGGAGTCCAACCTAGGCATGAGTTTTTAACTCATTATAAACTTCTCCTGATGTTGTATAACATTCAGTATTTCACCACCCCACAAACACTTCTTTTTTGTGCTCTGTCAAGGTCTGAGTCTTTCCCTGCTACCACACCTGTGTTTACAAACTATTGAGAAGTTCAATGTGCTGTTTTCAAAGTTGTGTCACGAACAGGAACAAGTTATCAAACTGTTGTGAAAGAGAAAATGCTGTTCACGAGTGCTTTCATACCATTAAACAATCTGATTTTCTCCTGTCGAAGTGGTTGAGCAAACAAGAATGTGTGCTCCATCTAACCACAAGTACAAGGACATAGCTCGCTGCCTCACAGTCACAAATCTCAGCTGGTGTCCACTATGCAGCAACTTTTGCCTCTCGTATCTATTCGACAGGACTCTCACTCAAAGGTTAGTACGAGTGTTTCTTCAAAGATTGCTCCCATTGACATCATGCCAGTGATCAATGTAAATAATGGTTGTGACAGTGCTTCTCCCCAATGTTCATATGTGCAGTCCTGTGTTTCCATGCCAATGCCTTGCATGAACACTCAACCTGTGTGGTCACCCATTCTGGTGGCCGAAACTAACACTACCTTCTCGGCACACTCCTCATTTCCATCACTTGTTTCCCCTCCGCCACTCGAGCAGTCTGCTACCACAATGTGCGCATCTCCTCTGGCTAGTGGTGAGCCTAGGAACTCTCGCGTGACGCCATCTTGTCCCAGAGAGTTAGTGGCACCGCTCAAGTAAACATGCGGACAGTGCTTCAGCTTGCTACACCAGCCTTCAGTGTGGCCAAGCCATCACCATCCTCATGAACTCAACATGACGCACACTGGGTCACACCCCCTCCCTTGACTCCCATCCGGACCATCACAAAAAAACATTGGCCGCGACTGTAAACTTTCCCAACCTGCCATTTCTCGTGATGCCTTAGTGGTTACAAACAGCACAGTGCACAAAATGCATCTTATTGATGGTCCTCCCAACTCTGGCAAGCTGCACCACCTCAGCTTGGATAAATTGGCGGCCATCAAAGAACAAATTTCTGAACTTTTAAAGTCGGGTCTCTTTGAACCCTCATCTGACAGTTGGTCTTCTTCCATTCATTTGTGCCCAAGCAGGATAGTTCTTGGCATGTGTGTGGAGACTACTGCCACCTTAATGCTCACACTATAATGGTCAATTATCCAATCCGGAACATTGCGGACTTTACACAGATTCTGGCAGGTGCGAGAGAGTTTTTGGTAGTGGACTGCAAATGTGGTTTCCACCAAATCCCAATGGCTCCTGAAGACAGAAAACACTGCTATCACTACTCCCATAGGTTTATTTCACTAACAATTCATGCCTTTTGGTCTCAAAAACGCCACCCAGACTTGGCAGAGATTTATCAATGAGATTTTATTTCCCTTGAAGTTTTGTTTAGCATACCTTGATGACTTTTAATATTTAGTAGTTCAGTTGAGGACAATAAAAACATTTACAAATCATTCTTGACACCCTTTCTGCATCTGGCATTGAACTGAATGACAAAAAACTCCAACTGCATAAAAAATCATTGCTTTTCCTTGGCTTTATGGTTTTGGCCAATGGTATCTCCCCACCTCCTGATACGATTGACCACATCAGAAACTTGCCTCCTTCCACAACTTTTAAAGAATTACATCATTCACTTGGCACTATTAATTACTTCCAGTGACATTTGCTGAGTGCTGCCAAACTGCAGACCCTGCTTACATATGCTCTTGCTGGCAAACACACCTCTGGTGACTGGCCTGTTCCCTGGACTAATGCCATGTCTTCGGCATTCTCGGCCCTTAAAGACCTACTCGCTCGAGCTATCACCATTGTTCACCCTCATCCAGATGCCAAACTATTCATTACTATGGATGTAAGTGACACTGCCATCACTGTAGTCCTCAGCCAATCCCTCAATTGTGTCACTTCTCCTTTGCAATTTTTCTTAAAGAAACTCAATAACAGAAATAACAGAAATACTCAGCCTTCGATCAAGAACTCCTGGCCATCTATGAGGCCATCAAACACTTCCATTTTGCCATAGACAGCCGTTCTTTCTACTATTTCCACTATTTTGACTATATTCCTCAATTCACAACTCACGTCCGCTACATCAAAGGTGCTGACAATGTGGCCAATTTCCTTTCTCACAATGATGCAGTTTCTTCTCTCTTGGACCTCTCTCACCTCACCACTTTGCAAGTGGCTGATATGTCATCATTGTGCAACTGTGCAGTGTGCTACTGATTCAAGATCCTTCCTCTTCTTTGCAACCTATCTGCACCACCTTCCCTGGAGTATCATGTGAGGTTTGGTGTGATGAATCCACTGCAAGCTCCACCCCTACATTCCTCACTGCCTACAATGAGAAATCTTCAAAAAACTACACAACCTGGTTCACTCACGAGTTAAAGTCTCCACTATATTTGTCACAAACCAATTCATCTGGCGAGACATTAAGCGTGATTGCCATGTCTGGGCTTGCACGTGTGTTCCCTGCCAGAAATCAAAAGTTCATACACATCCTGACCATTCCTTTGGTTCTTCCCCCATCCCACCAAGCCACTTCCAACATGTTATCAAGTTGGCCCCCTTACCCCAGCTGACAGTTTCCACTATCTGCTAACCTCCATCAACCGCACCACACGCTGGTTTGAAGCCACGCCCATTCCCAACATCATGGCAGAAACAGTTGCACATGTGGTCATGCAATCCTGGATGTCTAGATTTGGCTGTCCTTCTGTGAGAACAACTGACCAGGGCTGCCAATTCAAGTTCTCCCTCTTTCAAAACTTTTGCAACCTGCTTGGCATTAAACATATTTACACGACTGCTTATCATCCCCAAGGCAATGGACTACTCGGGTGCTGGCACTGGGCCTTTAAGGCAGCCTTAATGTGTCTTGGCACCTTGTTGGAGGTGCTACCTTGCTCCTTGACCTGTGTACCATATTAAAGCTGGACCTTGAAGGAACAAGAAATTACCCTTCCTTCCCCCTCCTCTGACCTTTGCATCCAAACTTTCAGTTCTATCCCCGACTAGTCACTCCCTCCCCCCCCTTGATCCTTCCATCCCTTCTGCCCTCACAACATAGGTATTCCTCTAACATGACACTGTCTGTCTTCCTTTTCAGCCTTCATACTCAGGCTCTCACCAGGTCCTGAAGAAGGGTGAAAACACCTTCATCATTTCCCTCAACAAATTCTCCCAACACCGTCACTATCCATCGCTTTAAACCTGCCTTCGTCGAATCCTCCTCCTCCTCCTCCATCTGTCCTGCCCTAGTCTTCACCTGTCTCTCTCTTTCCCTCTTCGCCCTACCCCGCCGCCTCCCCTCCTCCCACCCTCTCCCCGATAGCCTCTGTCGCCCTCACCCTCATTGCCGTTCCATGGTTTCCCCCTTCTCACCTTCCCCCTTTCCTGTACCTGGAGTTTGTCATTCCCACCCCCACCCCCCTCTTTCAGCTTCCTACATATATGTCAATTACAATCCATGACTGTGCAGTTTTCATCCTATATCCTCCTTCCTCTGACACCTCATCAACCTTTGCTAATGAGTGGCAGCTCCTCTGGCACATACCACTTCCTGCCACTGTGATGACAGATGCAATTCAAGACTTCCTGCTTCCAAGGTGCTTGTCATCATACCTGTGGGATCTGCTGATCTTCAGACATGCCCAGCACACACCACCTGATGACCTTGGCATCTTCATCATCTGCAGTCCCATGACTCATTGCTATCAATGCACCAACCTGCAGACGAACTCAGTCAAGCTATCGGTGACTCGGCTCCCAACACCTCCGTTGGCCGATACCTTGGTTCTGCCCCCCCCCCTCCCACCAGGCACTCTCAAGATGTGTTCTGCACTGCAGAGTGGGTGAGATGGGTGGGGGGTGGGGGGGGGGAATGGTGTGGTGACTGCTCAACTGCTAAATTGACCTAAACAAACATGTGACATATCTTTGGGGATACAGCTTCCCTGAGCCCACCAGCCATGTTAACTAAGTTATTTGTTTATTGTCCATGCTGTAGTTTGGTAATAAAGTTATCTAAAGCACATGTGGTTCTTATTGGGGCTCCAACGCAACATAAAACCCCTAAGTACATTCTCTATTGGAGAGTTTTAGTTGACATGATAATAATCTGTAATTCTTATGATGTAATTGTGCATTTGTCTGTTTAGTAATGGTGTGCAGCTTAATTTCAGATTCATGATGGTTTCATAACCACACAAAATTCTTTGAATTTGATTTTACTGGACTCTCTCAATGATTGTCTTCCAATACATGTGATTGCTTTTTTTTTAATTATTTTTTTAATTATTTTCAGCAGCCAGTTTAGGCCTATATGGTCATTTGGTGCTCTACTGCATATTATTAAACTGCAAATGAAATGTGGGTGAATGAGTCCATAGAACATCTTTAATAGTTGTAGGAAAGACATTTTTATATACTGCACCAAAGCAGGTGCAATATATAAAAAATATCTTTCCTACAACATTTAAGAGCTGCAAAATGTGACATATCCAAAAATCTAATAATAATGTTTTTCATCAATTGTATGTGACATTTTCTTCATTAAAAATACACTGCTGCTTATTTTTGAGCATTTCTTTTCTATATAGTTTTCCCAAGTCATGAATCTGTCTATCATTGATCCCAGAAACTTGGTACTATCTACTTTATTTACTGGTGTGCCCTTGAGTCTTATATTTAGTTCCTCTTCATTTGTTATTCTCCTTGTTAGTGGTTTCATATATGTTGTTTTCTTTTGACATGTGAGTATATTACTTTCACTTATATATTCAATTTGACCAATGGGATTTTGATTGTTGTTGTTCCTAAATCAGTTACTGAGCTGCTACTTACAATGAAGGATGTACCGTCTGCATACATTATTACATTTTCTTTTATTGATGCTGCCATATCATTTACATACAGAGTCCACTGCGGAGTATCAAGCCTTGTGCTGCTCCATACTTCATCTCTTGGAAATCAGAGTGAACAGTTTTCACCATATTGGTTACTGTGAGTTATATTTCAATACTTTGTTTTCTATGAATGACTTTATTAGACAGGCTACATTTCCCCTGATATCATATCTATGTAATTTATGTAGAAGAGCAGACTTGTATACACAGTTCAAAGCTTTTGAGAGCTCCAGGAAAACACTTAACTCTTTTGTTATTCTTATGCGCTGACTTTCTACTGCTGTTTTTGTAGATTCTCCTTTTCTAAACCCATCCTGTGCTACATCTAAGATATTTTGTTAACCTATGAATTTCATAATTCTGGTTTTAATAGCTGTTTCAACAATTTTGGGTAGGGTGGGTGTTATTGTTATTGGTCTATAATTTTCAGGGTCCTGTTTGTCACCACCTATGCAAGTTGGTACCATTTTACTTGTTTTCAGACATGTTGGGAAAAGCCCCTTCTCCATTACCAAGTTTATAAAGATTGTCAAAGGCTTTTCCAGATACTCAGAGCAGTGTTAAATTACTTACACAAATATTCCTCTTGTTTTTCAGTTATCTAAGTCTATTTGTAATTTTTGGTTCATGGGTTGAGAAAAGATAGGCATTTAGTTATTTTTGTTGAGACTATAACCTTTTTGGGCAACACGGCATTTTGTTTCATTAGGTTCTGTACTACAATTACTTAGTATTGATTTAAAGTGAACATGCTTCATGTGGATCAGTCATTTCTTT
This sequence comes from Locusta migratoria, assembly GCA_026315105.1. Taxonomy (NCBI): domain Eukaryota; kingdom Metazoa; phylum Arthropoda; class Insecta; order Orthoptera; family Acrididae; genus Locusta; species Locusta migratoria. Next base: position 479,166,197 of record CM048744.1, on the reverse strand, counting down.
TCCTTGTGTAGTAAGTACTATGTTCCCACTTCCTGTCTTTCTTGTTTATTTACTGTTTATATTTATGGTGAGACTATACTGTCTTTGAGATATTTGATGACCTTTCAATTTCTTCTTTGTAATTTCTAAATTTTGCTTACCTTATGATCTTGCTGTATTCTTTCTTCTTCTCTCTGTACATTTCATTATCTGCTTGGCTGTTACATTTCTTACATATTTCATATAAATCTTTTAAATATTTTCTATTTCATATATTTCATATCTCTGAGATGATTTATTTCTTATTATAACATATCTTGGATTTATCTCTAAGTGGACCTTAGGACAAGCTACTTTTGTATATTGATTTGTGGTTGTAGTGAAAGTTTTCCATCTTCGATCCACATAATTTTCAAACACAGCATTCCAGTCTTCCAATCTAAGTAACACTTTTAAAATGTTGAGATTTCCAGAAATTGTTCATCTTTGCTCTATGACTATTATTCCATCTCTTTATCTATACTTTTTATCTATACTTAAATTTGTACAACCATGATCTATAAATGATTCAGTTCTTCCTGTTGGGCTATTTACATGCATCTTCATATTATATTATTTATATTATCATGAAAACATTTTGTACCACTAGTCTGTTTCAATTATTTATGTATATGTCACCTAGTACTATTAATTATGTAAATTTTAATAGCTTTGTCAAGTCGTACTTTAAGATCTATTAATAATCGTTTTACACTAGAACTTGGACAGTGATATGCCCCTATCACTAGACGTTTGGACATTTTCCCCTTGAAAATTTGTTTGAATCACTGTTGCTTCACAAGACATTTCTCTGCAGTTTGTAATTTTCCAATGAACGCATTCATTTTGCCTGTTATTTACAAAACAAGCTACACCAGCACTTTTATGTTCATTTCTACAAAAAATATGAATCTCAGTTTTAACTCTGTGAATTGTAAAACTTCATTTCATTTTCATTCAGCCCATGTTCAGTATTATGAAGATATCTGGTACCTTGGCAGCAAGTAACCAATATCCTCTGCTTTTTGTGAAGCATACTGAACATTTTTATTCAATTTCCAGAAATTAAAATAATTTTCATTATCTGGTTTAATTTTATTTTCTTCATTGCCTGGATTCTGTCTGTCTGGTAATCATAAAAGATGGTGAGGTGTCTTCCTTCTTTTTAAGTTAAGTAAATGTGATTGTCTATTCTATGTGCCTGTCTTGAGTACAGTGATGATCTTTATGGTGAGTTGCTACTGGTACCTATCCTAACATTATAAACTAATTATCAGTTAGCTGGGTTAGCAAGTACTGATGTATAAGACTATGGAAGTGCGGTAGAGGATGTTCATAGCCAGTGAACAAAAGTAAATGAAAATGATCAGTTGATTATTGGGGTTGGCAAACTTTGAAGTAAACTGCTTTTTGTGTCCCAACTTCGTCGCCGCTTTTGTGTCCCAGCCTCGTCGTAGGTGTCGGTGGCCGAGTGGAATGAGACCGACACGCTGGTGCAGGTACGGAGGGGAGCAGCCAAAAACTATAACCACTCGAGTAAATTAGAAAGAGATATATATTGCACAGAATGTAACAATACTTAACTTTTACATAGTACTGCAGAATGTTGATACATAGTTGTTAGAGGCCTGCCTAGTGCCTGTACGATAGCAAAGTCTTCACTGGTGCCTATCTGATTACGAAGGTCCTAACTGGTTGCTATCTCAGTCCGAAGTGGCCAGTCCTTCAGTGGTGGCCACGAGCGGAGTTGTCCCAGAGGGCGCCCATGGCTGTCGTCGTAAGAACGCCGCGCTGTGCGTGCATGGCGGCACACGGCAAAAGTCGGTGGCGCGCACTTTGTACTTGTGCGACACCACACCCCTCCCCCCCCAAACCGCCGCGCCGTCGTGGCGTAGGGCTGAGGGCCACGGCGACGGCACTGGGAGGAGGGCCTGGGCGGGGGCGTTACTGGTGGGACGGGCGTCGTAGCTGAGGCTGGGATCGAGACACCGTCCACGCCCCGGCATCCGCCTTGCGATCCTCCAGGGAACCCACAGAAACCTGGGGTAGGGCGCACCCCCCCGCCCAGAGGGAACAGGTCATCTTCTTCTGAGGTGCGTGGCCCAAGCTGGGGGGGCCCGCACGGTCCCGGAGTCCCTCTCGGTGACGCTGTCATCTGCGGCGGCGACAGCGGCGGCGACGACTGCATCGGAGGTGCTTCGACCTCCATAGGGATCTCGTAGTCCAGGGACGAACGATGTGGCTGTGCTCCCTGGCGGTGAACTGGGTCTGGAATCAAGAAACCGGAGACAGGATCGCGCGGCCTGTGCAAGCGCAATTGGTTTGCGTGGCGCCGCAGCTCCGACCCTGTGGAAGAACGTACAACATACATATTGCGACCGAGCACGCGCTGAATGATGCCCGGCATCCATAGTTTCTTCTTGTTTCCAGCAAACACCTTGTACAGCACCAGCGTGGAAACCTGAAAACGCGTAGCGCCATATGAACCGACTCTGTGCGTGGGAGGCTGCAGCAGGTGAAGGAGAGTGCGGTGACGGCGGCCGTGTAGCAGCTCGGCAGGAGACGGGCCGTCACGTGGCATGCACCGATACGTAGACAGGAAAATTTGACGAGCTTGCTGCCTGGAGTGCTGACCTTTCATCTTTTCCATGTGAGACTTGAATGTTCGAACGAAACGTTCTGCCTCACCATTAGACTGAGGGTGAAAAGGTGCGGTGGTGAGATGCTGAATGCCATTCACACGACAAAACTGTTGAAATTCCGCACTAACAAACTGAGGTCCATTGTCACTGACGATAGTTTCAGGCAAACCTTCGATGCAAAACACTGATGTTAAGGCACTGATTGTACTAGAAGCTGTCGTTGAGTTCATGGCAATCACAAAAGGAAACTTGCTGAAAGCGTCTACAACGATTAACCAGCACGTATTCCAGAAAGGTCCGGCAAAGTCAATATGTAAACGTTGCCATAGTCCCTTGGGGCGTGGCCAATCTGAGAAACGTTGCGGAGGAGCCGCCTGATGCTCCGCACAAACTGTACACTGTGACGTCATGTTCTCTATCTGAGCGTCCATACCAACCCAGGTACAATGACGTCTGGCCAGTTGCTTTGTCCTAACAATGCCCCAATGTCCTTGATGCAGGAGGCGTAACACTTCACGTTGCAGGGAACGAGGAACAATCACTCTTGCTTGGTCGTTGTCGGTATGTATCAACAGAACACCCTGACTAAAAGATAATGCATGACGTTGTGCAAAATAACGTCGAACCAGAGGCCGATCAATGTCTTTGGCTCTGGCAGGCCACCCTGAGCGAACAAAACGTGCTACCACACTTAGGTCTGCATCCGCAGCTGTTTCCTGTGCAACCCGACGAGAGTTCAAAGGGAATCAAACATGCATCACTGAGTAGTGCAGACTTTAGTTTGTCAAAGGCAACCTGACAATCTTTAGACCATACAAAAGGAACATTCTTCCTACGTAAGTGATGCAGTGGAGCTGCAATCTGAGAGGCATTGGGAATAAATCTGAAATAATAGTTAAGCTTTCCCATTACTGCTTGCAATTCATGCACATTCTTAGGAGGAGGCAAGTCTTTGATTGCTCTAAGATGTGACTGTAAGGGATGAAGTCCTTGGGCATTAATCACATGGCCTAGGTACTCTATTTCAGTTTGAAAAAACGAACACTTTGCTTTATTGCAACGTAGACCTGCTGCAGTCAAAACTTTGAAAAGGCACTCCAGGTTTGCTAAATGTTCTTCAACTGTACGTCCGGGTACCACAATATCATCTAAATAGTTCGAACAACACGGTACAGAAACTGTCAGCTGTTCCAAAAAACGCTGAAAAATAGCGGGAGCGGAAGAACTGCCAAAGGGTAGGCGTTGAAATTGTAAAAGGCCCATGTGAGTATTAATGACGAAAAACTTTTTTGACTCGTCATCAAGTGGAATCTGTAAGTATGCCTCTGCTAAATCAATCTTGGAAAAGAAGCGAGAATGTCCTAATTTGTCCATCAGTTCCTCAGGCCTGGGCAGAGGGTAAGTGTCTACAATTGTTTGACTGTTCACTGTTGATTTTAAGTCCACACAGAGACGAAGTTTTCCTGTCGACTTGGGTATAATTACTATAGGCGAGGCCCACTGACTCGCAGAAACAGGAGAAATCACCCCACTATCTTGCCAACGTTTAAGTTCTTCGGCAACTGAATCACGCAATGCAATAGGCACTGGTCTAGCTTTACGAAATTTTGGAACTGCAGATTCTTTTAAAGTTACATGTGCCACGAAGTCTTTTGCACAACCTAGTTCCGGCGAAAACAGGTCACTATATTTGTCACACAATGCATTGATTTTATCCTGAGGCACTATTGACGAAATTTGAAGCACATCTCTTTGAATTGATAAACCAAACAAGTCAAAAGCATCTAGTCCAAAAATGTTCTGTGTCGATTTGGCCTGAAGAACTACAAAAGCAACTGTTTTTGTTACACCTTGAAAAGAGGCGGGCAGGCTACATGTTCCTAGCACGGGAATATTTTCACCTGTATAAGCTGTTAACACTTGCTGTGACGGCGACAATTTTGGCGAACCCAGAAGTTCATAAGTATCTTTATTTATTAATGTAACAGCGGAACCAGTATCAAGCTGAAAATGAACAGTCTTATTTTCTATGGAGAGATTTACAAAAAGTTTGTGCTTCTGGCGCACGACAGGTGCGCGAATGTGGGCGACGTCTGCTACGGTTTGTTTGCTGCACTTGCGCGGGCCGCGTAGTGAAGGAAGCGGCGCAGGCTCGGCACGCGGCGGATTAACAACACTGCCACTAGATGGCACTACCGCCGGATCGGCGTCCTCGCAAGCTTGCGAAGCTACTACAGATTTACTAACTACTGCACTAAACCTTTGAGTAGCTACAACAAGTCTACTGTCTCTATCTACACAGTACTGGGCACTATCACAAGGAGAAGTTGTAGAAGGCACTCGGTTCACTACAGGAATGCACTGTTCATAGTCATTTTGCTTGTCCCGAACCCGTTTCCGTTGCACTGTTTTACGCGCTCGTTGGCGCTTGCGACGTGGTGCACTATATAGTTTTGCCATAGGCGCAGAACTACTTTCTTGCAATTGAGATCCAAGGAAAGCACTGTTCAATTCCACAGCCCGTATAACATTTACAAAATGAACTGTTCTCGCACTTTGCGAAGCACCGTTTCTAACGGTACCGTTCTTTGAGTTTTTAATTTGCATACACACAGACTGTACATGTCCTGATTTGCCACATTGATAACAGGTTGCGTTGCGACTAGGGCAATGAGCACGCTTGTGGCGAGACACACACTGGGGGCAAGATTTACGTACATTTTTCTGAAATAAGCGTTGGCGCCCGTTATTCAAATTACTGTTTCTAACACGACGGGGCGACCTTTGCGTCGCACTTTTACACTGGTTACTGTTGCACTGTCTGTTCAGCACGGCCTGTACTATTGTAAGAATCACTAGTGCTACACTGAGAACTACGGCTAGGAAAGCGTCCGTTGCGGCGCACTGAATTTACACTGTGGCTTTGCATTTCTACATCTGCTAAGTCAAAAGTATCATGCGCTTCAATAAGCTGCAGTACACTGTCTAATGAAGGGTCAGACTGTTTCAGAATTGCTGCTCTAATTCTGGGGTCCTGAATGTTCTGCGTAATCGCATCCCTCAACATCACGTCACTATACGAAAGTCCACAAGAGCAAGTAAATTTACATTGGCGGGTTAAGCCCTTCAACTCGGTGATCCACTCTTGGTGTGACTGTTCAGGTAATTTTTTCAGTCTGAAAAATCGGTACCGTGCAGCGGCTACGAGAACTTTCCTCTCGTAATGAGCATTCAGTGCATCTACAATTTGTTCAAAGTCTACATCACGAGGAGATGCTTGCGGGAATAGTTTCTGCAGTAATACTAAGGTTTTGGGGCCCACCACGGACAATAAAAGATGCTTAACAGTCTGACCTGTAAGTTGATGAGCCGCGACGAGTTCTTGAAACTGTGCGAAATAGTCGCTCCATTCTTCCTCACGTTCGTTGTACTGGCGAAAGGTAGGAAGCGGTGCAGCGGCAGGTGTGGGCTGCTGATGTGACGGCTGTTGTTGGTGAGCAGCCTGTGCCGTCAACTGCGACACGGCCTGCAGTAGTTGAGTGATTTGCGCCGTCTGTAACTGAATAATTTCCATTAAGTTTGGGTTCGGGGTAGTGGCCATGCTGACCGATTAGGCGCCGCGCATATAAGTAAATTATAACAAAACACAAATGCAATATGAAAGAGGACGCTCTGCAACAAAAAAGTCCACAAAACACGTAACTGAAAATGTTCCCCCAAAATTCTTATAATAAGGGTGGGTGGGCGGGAGCAATTTCTGCGTGCTCCGACTGCTGCTGTCTGGCTGCTGCTAGCGGGCTGGTCCAAGGTTCGTCTATCACTCCTCGTCGCCACTTTTGTGTCCCAACTTCGTCGCCGCTTTTGTGTCCCAGCCTCGTCGTAGGTGTCGGTGGCCGAGTGGAATGAGACCGACACGCTGGTGCAGGTACGGAGGGGAGCAGCCAGAAACTATAAACACTCGAGTAAATTAGAAAGAGATATATATTGCACAGAATGTAACAATACTTAACTTTTACATAGTACTGCAGAATGTTGATACATAGTTGTTAGAGGCCTGCCTAGTGCCTGTACGATAGCAAAGTCTTCACTGGTGCCTATCTGATTACGAAGGTCCTAACTGGTTGCTATCTCAGTCAGAAGTGGCCAGTCCTTCAGTGGTGGCCACGAGCGGAGTTGTCACAGAGGGCGCTCGTGGCTGTCGTCGTAAGAACGCCGCGCTGTGCGTGCATGGCGGCGCGCGGCGAAAGTCGGTGGCGCGCACTTTGTACTTGTGCGACACCACACTGCTATCATATACTGTACAGGATTGTGGGACAGGAGTTCTCCAATACAGTGAGACAGCTGCACATATTTTAACTCACAGTGGCAGACTAAGACCATTGGAGGCCCAGGGCAGCAGCAAAGCAAACTGAGGCCTCCCCGTTGAAACATTTACATGCTATATAAGTAATTACATTTCATTCTACTACTTTCAAACAGAATACTCATCTTTTCAACATTGTGATGTATGGGGGTTCTGCTCGCTGCAACATTATTCTCCTGGGGTGTCGTGGTAGAAATAAATACTCGTTAGGTACAATTTTTCACTTCTTCTTTAATTTGAAACCAAACTGCTTCTCCACCAAAACATTACAAATTCAAACATAAACGAAGCATCAGAACCGTAGTACTTCCATTTCAAAACACAGAGAGACATAGATTCCAGTGCACTTGACAATCAACTAAAACTGGAACTCCCCCACGCAAGGCGTTGAGGCAAGTATATAACATCGGCAATAATGACCTTACATTATGCATTGTTCATAACAATTGAATATACTAATTTACAATTAACAAACACACAAAGAAAACATTTCATGTACACAAAAATAATCACAATATAAAATGAAAACTATACATACAATAATTTTACATGTCATGTTTTTTTTTTTTAAGACGAAATCTCTGATCTTTCTGTTGACAACAAAGTGCGATGTTAAATGTCAATTAATTTGTTAATGAATACATCATACATGTTCCTAACATATACTGAACTATCAAATATTCTGGCCATTAACAAAATATACTCAAAATCTTACGTCAGTCAATATATACAAAGAATAACAATATTCAAATTTCGACTATTAATTAACACAATTAGCTGGTCAACGCAAGTTCTTTATGAGCCTGACATATATACAATGCTATTTATTTTAATTTCTTTATGTAGATACAAAAGTTTTTACCATTCGTCTGTCTATTTCTTGAAATAACATACAATGACAAAACTATTGTTTATAGAACTGTCTGGAACGTCTTATACAAATCTCTTAATTAATGAAATATATCACTTGTTTTGAACACAGTATTGCCGAGACACGGTCCTACACTGATTCCTAGACTGTCTATTTCGTTTGTACCTTCACACGCAACATGTATCACTATTGAACCACACGATTCCGAGTCCGACACAGACGGTATCGTACAATAATATTGAGATGAGAGGGCCAGCAGTATCGTCACACCGTCCAATTGGAAATATATGTATTACTATAAAAAAGAATTGGAGCATCCCCCTCCCAGGATGAGAGTCATGGGGCAGTCTAAAAAACTAGCTTTTGAGATTTGGGCACCCCAGCAACATGAGATCCCAAGCGCACTAAAAATAAATAAATAAATAAACTTGCTTTCCAGATTTTTTGAGGCCCCCCCAGGACCAGAGGCCCAGGGCGGTCCACCCCCTCCACCTCCCCCTCCCCCCCCCTTAGTCTGCCACTGGTTGCATGGTTGCACACTTGTCAAACATGAATAATACTCACCAAGGAAGCTTTAACATGATTCAAGTGATACCAAGTGAATTTAACATGGACTAACAATGAAACTTTCCAGCAGACTAAAATTGTGCATCAGAACCGGTATTTGAACCTACAACCTTTGTCTTTCATTGGCAAGCGCTCTACTCTCTGACCTATCCCAGCATGCTTCACAATCTGTTCTCACAACTTCTTCTGCGAGTACCTCACCTCCTACTTTCCAAACTTCAAAGAAGTTCTCCTGTGAACCTTGCAGGACTAGCACTTTTGGAAGAAAGGGTATGGTGGAGACATGGCTTAGCCACAGTGCTAGTCCTGCAAAGTTCACAGAACTTCTGTGAAGTTTGCAAAGTAGGAGGTGAGGTACTGGCAGAAGTAAAGTTGTGACGACAGACCATGAAGCGTGTCAGGATAGCTCAGACGGTAAAATCTTTGCCCACAAAAGGCAAAGGTCCAAGGTTTGAATCCCGGTTCTGACTCACAATTTTAATGTGCCAGGAAGTTTCATATCAGCGCACACTCTGCTGCAGAGTGGAAATTTCATTCTGGACTAACAATAATTGGAAAACAAGTGACTTACCCTAAAATTTACTTAGCATTGTGTATGGCAGATTCTCAAGGAATAATATCAGACTGGTTATTCCTTAATAATAAAAATAAAAGTTACTCTGAGCTAGTACAAACTGCTGTTTTATGGAATCATGTTCTATTATTGCTCATTTTGAAGACACGATAAAGGCAAGATAAAAATTTTAGGAGGCCTAGTTATATGTGTTATTGATCTCAGTAAACACATTCCTGTTGTGAAACCTAAAATTTAAATATGAACAGTTTACTCTTTTTCAGTTAATGTTTATTAACAGGTATTTCTTTGTTGATTCTTTTTAAGGGATAACAATGTGAAATAACTGTAAAGAGACTTTAATCATACACTATACAAGAAATGTATCTGCAATTGCAGATAGCCGTATGATGTAATGGTCACATTTTAAAATTTGTGGTGTACCAGGATTTCCTGCATTTTGTAAGTTGCTGCTTTAACCATTTGCTATCCACACACTCCTCCTAGACTGGCCCAAACTTCCTTATGCCATACATTGCTTACAGCCCATGGGTGCCCATACATTTCACTCTGTAAGTCCTGCACAGGCAGAGAAATTTATACAAGCCTTGTCGCAAGCCTTGCTGTAGCTCATTCATATGTAATATCCATGCTTATCGATGGAACCAAGCAAATGTCCTTCAGACATGAATGCATGTAAATTAAATACAAGAAATTTATTCACAATTGAGGATATGTCTCAGCATCAGCCGTATGGTTTAATGGTGACATATGAAAATTTGTGCTGGACCGGGGCTCAATCCCACATTTTCTGTTTCTCATAAGCAGTTGCATGAATATATCTGTCAAACATAGGGGTTCACACTCTAATAATTTACAGTAAGTGATAATGGCACTCACAAGGATAGAACTGTGATGGAGCTGGGCCTCACTCAACAATTTATGCATTTCATATAGCTGTGGCATGCCTGGTGGCACCCAGCAGACTCACAGGTGCCACAGGATTCAAATGCACAGTAAATGGATATAGCACAGTTCCCTTTTTCAAAAGGGGCCAGCTCACAGCACTGATTGTCCATACTACATTCACTACAACTTTCACTTACACATAGATGACATGGTGGAACAATGGTGTAGGGTTGTAGCCGATGATTGTGGTGAGGCGTTCGGCATGCTGGATACCAGTTTGAGATGACAGGTGACTGCACATCTGGCTGGTGTTGTTGTCATGCCTTTCCTGTCTCCACTGCCGGCAGAGATGAAGGCTGCAGTGACAGGTGTCTGGGTAACACCACAGGTGCACATGGGGATTGTGTCAACTCAGCCTCAGTACTCTGGAACAGTCCCATAAAAGACCAAGATGGTCGAGGTAGCTCTGCAGGGGACATGGCGTTGGATATTTCTATTGAAAATTCCTCAGGTGAGGGGCTTGAAGATGGAGTTGAGACCCTCAGGCTCAACTGACTAAAATGGCGCATCACTTCTCCCTCCGATGTGAACAGAATACAGAGGTGGTGGTTTTCCCATCGTTTTATCATTGCTGGTGTCCATTTTGGACATATGCCGAATGCCTGTGCTCAGACTGCTGCACACAGCCAGAAATGGTGTCATGGCAGTTAATTTTGATGGTTCAGTGGAGGTGTAAGAAAGCTGAGTGTCAACTGTGGCTGCTGGCTGTGAAGCAGCTCCACTGGTCTTTTGTCATCGACATTGGCAGAGGCAGACTGAATGTATTTACACATCTGGTTCTTGAAAGTGCGTACTGTCCCCGGTGGACTGGTGGGTGGAAAGGAAGGGAGAAAACATGGCAAATGCCACAAAAAATACAGAAGTCCTTGAATTCTTGGGCTATAAATTGGGGGCTGTCGTCACTAGGGATAGTAACCAGCAAGCCTTCCAAAGAAAATAATGTGGACAAAGGAGCAATCATAACAGCAGAAGAAAGATGCTACAAATGGAAATTTAGAATATGTATCAACAACCATTAGATCACCAAAGTTAAGCATTGTTGGGCTTGGTTAGCACTTCGATGGGTAACTGAACGGGTCCGTGGAGTGCTGTTGACAAGAAGGGTGCACTCAGCCCTTGTGAGGCCAACTGAGGAGCTACTTGATTGAGAAGTAGCGGCTCCGGTCACGAAAACTGCATCTGTTGACACCTTCGGCCGGCTGGAGGATGACACGGCGGTTGGTTAGTACCCTGTGGGCTTCTTGGGCCTGTCGGGTGAAGTTTAGTTTAGTTATCAACAACCAAGAGCCAGTACAAATTAATCCACGTGGATGTAGTCCCATGCATGTTCAGTTAGGGACCAAGGAGTAAGGGAAGAATGAGCAGCTGCCTGCTGGGCTGCACAAATACACATACATTGACAAGACACAACATTTTGCTGTCCATTCCCAACCAAAAACAGGGCGCCTAGCCAAAGCTTTGTACGATTAATATCCACAACAGTCAATGTGAAACAGACGTAACACTTCGTGGCTGAAGGAAATTGGAATCACCAAGCAACATGTGTTTGCTGGTTTCAACAGTAGGACACCTTCCTGCACAACAATTTGGTATCTAAGAGTAAAATAATTGTTGAGAGTGATGAATGACGAGGGAAGTCGTCTGGCCACCAAAGCTGTGGAAAAAAAAATACATAGTCCCCTGCCACAGTCATGTCAGTGGATAATCTTCAACAGCCAGTTGTGTTTTGATATCGCCTTGGAAACAGATGTTTCTTCTGTGTCATAACCACCCGGTTGGTGACACAATGCATCAGTATTTGCTTGATGAGCAGTAGGTCAAAAGTGAATTTTGTAATAAAACTCCAACAGAAACAAGAACCCAGTGCTGTAGCCTGTGAAGACTTTTTTTATCCGGCATGCGAGCAGATGGATTAAAGAGTGACACCAATGGTATGTGTTCATTATCAAGTGAAATTTTCTACTGTAAAGAAACACATAGAACTTTGCATAAACGATTGATAGGGACTCTTCCTCAATCTGGCAGTGAGAGTATTTCGACTGGGCCAGAGTAAGAGTTTTAGATACCAAGGCTATCAGGTGTTCTAGGGCATTGCCAAAGTGGTATACCAGTATTGAACCAATACCAAAGCGAGATGCATCCGTGGCCACCAGGTGCTGCCAAACATGGGACCGAAACAAATTTGTCTTTAAGGGATAAGCGATTGAAAAATTGGAATTTCAGAAGGTTAAACTTAAAGCAAACAACTTGCAATGCAGAAAACCAAGCCCATAAATTGTTCAAGTGATTACCAGTAGTCCGTCCAGAACCAACAATTTCATGAAGATAGTTAATGCACTCCAGAAACGTGGCGGTAAGCTCTTTCAAGAAATGTTGAGACTCCAAAAGCAAGGTGAAGGTATTGATATAGACCAAAGGGAGTGTTCACAATAAGTTTGCCTTTCGAATACCGGTCAAGATGGAGTTGCAAATAGGCCAGTGCAAGGTCAGACAATCTTTGAAATGTACTGTCCCATGAACAATTAGGAAAGCAACTCTTCCGCCGCAGAGGAGTAGCCGAGCGGTCTAAAGCATTTTGCTGCGGAGTGCGCGGTTGCTCGCCGTGGAGGTTTGAGTCCTCTCTGCGGCATGTGTGTGTGTGTTGTCCTTAGGTTAGTTTACCTAGATTTAAGTAGTTTGTAAGCTATGGACTGATGATCACGCAGTTTGGTCCGATAGATTTATAGTAAAAAAAACTCTTCCTACATCGAAATGGGGTAAGAATCGACGTTTGACTAAGCATCGATGGTGGATTTGAAGTCATTACACAATGACATTTTACCTGTGCTCGGATATTCGCACTTTGGCGTGGACATCCGGGTACGTGGCTTTACAATGCACAATATGACTGAGAAACATGTTCGCAGAAGACTCGAATTGGGTCTGAAGGACAGGGCCGACGCAAGCCTAGCTGCCACCCCAGGCTAGTTGCAGAATTGCCGCCCCTGTTAAGAAAATAGAAGGAAAGGTCCTTGTGTAATGTTAAAATCAGTCTATTTTTTAATTTTTATTTTTTATGACAGTTCTGCCGTCATATATTATCATAACAAAAAATATGCCTGACAGTTATATAAAAGACAAAGAGGTAAATATGTAGGCGTAATATATGCAAAGGAAAAACGTTTTTACCGAAAACCTCGCAACGTTCTTGACCAGCTACTACAAATTTTTCACCGCACTGTAACGAACGAGCGGAAGGAATTGCGCTTTAAAATTTTGAAATATAAAGTGTTTTCGGAAATTCCCAGTATATATTTCAAGGACTCGTAAAAGAGAGTGAGTACATTTTATGATAAGGATCTCAAGTCCGGCAATGCCATACACTGACATTACATTTACCCTCTGCGGCGGAGGAATCGCGGGCCGCGGAGGAGTAGCCAAGCGGTCTAAAGCGACTCGCTGCGGAGCGCGCGGTTGCTCGCCGTGGAGGTTCGAGTCCTCCCTGGGGCATGGGTGTGTGTGTTTGTCCTTAGATTAGTTTACCTAGGTTTAAGCAGTTTGTAAGCTACGGACTAATGACCACGCAGTTTGGTCCGAAAGAATTACGAACAAAAAGGAATCGCGGCGGTTTGGCAGTGCGCTGTTTCTCATAAGGCAGCGTGATCCATGTTCATAGGCGCGGCTGACATGAAAAAAACACATAGTACAGATATTTACAATATGTCAAATAACACACTCAAAGAGATAATTCCCTCATAGTAGCTCCATTCACATACTGTATAAACTTGTGTCTACAGAGGATGTCTTTCCGGATCCCCTCAAACTATCCTGCGAACTACAGGCCAATATAAAAAATCCCAGTACTACCAAAGTATTTGAAAGCATCATATACAGACAAATGTATGAATACCTCGAATCAATGACAGTGGCGGCGCTGGACGAAATCTGGGCGTCGGCGAACTCGTCTTTCCGAGGCCCCTTTCTTTTTTACAGTAAAGAAGAAAACGTTACCATAAGCTGGGGTTACTTTGGCCCTTTGTGGGTAACTTTGGCCCACTCGTCGGAAAAAGTTATAAATTTTTTTCCCGGCGAAAGTAGCTGCGCCATGGAATAAATAAGGCAGTGTGCATTCACATTGTCGAACGAACAATCTAGAAGGCTGTGAGTTTCACGAAGTCAAATTGTGTTGGCACCACTGGAGTTTTAGTTGTTTTCGAAAAATTCTGCGGCTGTTACGTCTCCGAAACTTTTGCCTGGACAAATCACGCCAGTGAACCTATAAATAAGGTGAGTGCAATTTTACATTCTGTTATTATTACGTAAGAAGATGAGAAGCTGTCGCTTTTGTGAAACACAGTTTAGATTATTTAATTGTCAGTTATGGAAAATGGTGCGCATTTTTGCATAATTTGGGGTTACTTTGGCCCAGACCAAACCCGAAGCTTCTTGAGGTTAAATTGATTCTGTATTCATCTGTATCTCATAGTTAATAATGTTCTGTTTATATTTGTTTCAGATCTTATACGTCTCAAAATTCCTAGAGGATATAGAAAAGAACTTGGATCACGAAATTATGTTAATTATGAACCGGAAATTTTGGAAGAATATCTTGACAAAATAAGGTCAGGTGAACTTTCACAACGAAAAGCTACTGCTGCATACTCAATTCTACGCAGTACAATCAAGAATAAATTAAAAGGACCTCATGCAAATAACAGGGCATCCTAGTATTTAGTGACACAGAGGATCAAAGTTCTGTCGATCACTTGATACAGCTAAGTGAGTGTGCTTACCCAATCACTGAATTTGACTTTCGAATGACAGTGTAAAATTATCCATCAAGAAAAGGTGCTAATATCAAACAACTTAAAAACAATGTGCCAGGTTATGAATGGTGCAAATCATTTCTAATTTTATTTTATTTTTTTATTTGTTTTTTCTGTTCCATAGGACCCACTTCAGGAGTAAGACTCCATGGTCATGGAACAAGTCAATACATTGTTACACAAGAATGGTAATAGAAAAATTTTAAGTAGTCCTTTGCACACGACAATCTTAAGACAAAGTGAAAAGAATCAATAAAGAAAAAATGAATTAGCTTAATTGTTTAACTTTTCTAGGAGTTCCTCGACAGAATAAAAGGAGTGAGCCACGAGGTAACTCTTCAATTTAGATTTGAAAGCATGTGGATTAGTGCTAAGATTCTTAAGTTCTTGTGGCAGCTTATTGAAAATGGATGCCGCAGAATACTGCACCCCTTTCTGCACAAGTGTTAAGGTGGTGTGGTGCAAATGTAGATTAGACATCTGTCTAGTATTCACCGAGTGAAAGCTACTAACTCGTGGGAATAAGCTGATATTATTAACAACAAACGACATTAAAGAAAAAACGTATTGTGACGCCAGAGTCAAAATTCCCAGACTACTGAAAAGGGGTCGACATGACGTTCGCGAACTTACACCAGATATTGCTCGAACCGCCCGTTTTTGAGCCAGAAATATCCTTTTTGCATCAGGCGAGTTACCCCAAAAAACAATGCCGTACGCCATAAGTGAGTGAAAGTAAGCGAAATAGACTACTTTTCGTGTTGAAAAATCACTTATCTCAGATATTGTTCTAATGGTAAATATAGCAGAATTTAGTTTTGGAACAAGATCCTGAAGATGGGCTTTCCATGACAGCTTACTGTCTATATGAACACCTAGAAATTTGAACTGTTCAGTCTCACTTATCACATGCCCATTATGTGTAATCATAATGTCAGATTTCGTCAAATTATGTGTTAGAAATTGTAAAAACTGAGTTTTACTGTGATTTAACATCAACTTGTTTTCTATTAGCCATGAACTTATCTCTTGAACTGCATTATTTGATACTGTGTCAATATTACGAGCAACATCCTTGACTACCAAGCTGGTATCATCAGCAAACAAAAATATTTTACAATCACCTGTTATACTCGAAGGCATATCATTTATATAAATAAGAAACAGCAATGGTCCCAAAACAGACCCCTGGGGCACCCCATACTTAATTGTGCCCCATTGGGATTGCACGTCATAGCCATTTTCTACACTGCGGAGAATTACCTTCTGTTGTCTATTATTAAAGTAAGAGGTGAACCAGTTGTGGGCTACTCCCCGTATTCCATAATGTTCCAACTTCTGCAACAATATTTTGTGATCAACACAATCAAACGCTTTTGTTAAATCAAAGAAGACGCCTAATGTCCGTAGCCTCTTATTTAACCCATCAAGTGCCTCACAGAGAAACGAAAATATAGCGTTTTCGGTCGTTAAACCACTTCTAAAACCAAACTGTACGTTTGACAGGAAATTATGTGAACTGAAATGATCAATTAATCTTGAATATACAGCCTTTTCAATAACTTTGGAAAAAACCGATGGCATAGAAATAGGTCTATAGTTGTCTACATTATCCCTTTCTCCTTTTTTATAAAGCGGTTTCACTACTGAGTACTTTAATCTGTTAGGAAACTGACCATTCTGAAAGGAAAAATTACAAATATGGCTTAGTACTGGGCTAACATATGGAGAACAGTACTTTAGAATTCTGCTAGATACCCCATCATATCCACAAGAGTCCTTAGTCTTTAGTGATTTAATTATTGACTCAATCTCACCTATGGAAGTATCATGAAGGATCATTTCAGGTAACAGCCTCGGAAACGCTTTTTCTAAAAACGTTATATGATTACCTGTAGAAACTAGAGTTTTGTTTAGTTCCTCTACTATATTCAGAAAGTGATTATTGAATATTCCACATATATCTAACTTGTCAGTAACAGAAACATTCCTACTACGCACTGACGTTATATCTTCTACCTGCTGCTCCTGACCAGACACTTCCTTCACGACTGACCAGATAGTTTTAATTTTATCCCGAGAGTTTGCTATTCTTTTTGCGTACCACATACTTTTTGCTTTCTTAATGACGTTTTTCAGAACCTTACAGTACTGTTTGTAATGAGCTACTGCATCTTCATTCTGACTGCTTCTAACATTTTGATACAACTCCCGCTTAGTTCTACATGATACTCGTATCCCCTTTGTCATCCACCCTGGCTGTCTGTTACTGAAAGTACCCTGTTTTGAGCGTTCTAGCGGAAAGCAACTTTCAAACAGCATAATAAATGTGTTCAGAAAAGCATTATATTTATCATCTGCATTATCAGCACTATAAACATCCTGCCATTCTTGTTCCTTAACTAGGCTTAAAAAGGTCTTAATTGCAACTGGATTAACTTTTCTGTGTAGTTGATATTTATGTTTAACATTTGTTTGAGAACAAATACTTTTTAGAATTAAAAGTTGGGCATCGTGGTCTGATAGGCCATTTACTATTCTGCTGACAGAGTGCCCCTCTAATAATGAAGAATGAACAAAAATATTGTCAATGGTAGAACTGCTATTTCCTTGCACTCTCGTTGGAAAAAATACTGTTTGCATCATGTTATAGGAATTAAATAGATCTAACAGCTGACTTTTCCTTGAGCTATCACCTACACAATTAATGTTGAAATCTCCACACACAATTAAATTTTTATACTTCCTATACAGTGAACCCAGAACCAATTCCAGCTTGGGCAGAAACATTTTAAAATCTGAGCCAGGGGATCTATAAATAACAACTATTACTAGTTTAGTTCCATTAACATTAACAACTCCTGCACAACATTCAAATATCTGTTCTGTGCAGTGTTTAGAAAAATCGATTGACTCCGATGAAAAATCGTTTTTTACATACATGGCCACTCCCCCACACTGCAAGGAACTCCTAGAGTAGAAGGCAGCTAACCTGTATCCTGGCAAAGGAAGTCTCTTAACTGTCACACCACTTAAAAAGTGCTCTGAAATTCCAATAATGTCAGAATCAGTATCAATAAGCATTTCATTAACTTTATCTCTGATACCCTGTATATTTTGATGAAAAACAGTAATTCCCTTATTACTTATATTCTTAGACTTTGTCAAAGGTGGTTCAATTCTTAGAGGGACTTCCTTTAAGCAGGAATATCTATCAGCTGTCTTCAGTCTAAAAAAGGTGCAGCCCTAGCACCAACTACTACAGGAATTTTTCCATGAGTGAAACCCCCACCCCCTACTACACTGTCGCCTATGAGCTTTGCCAACCTCCCCTTCCCATACCTATTGAGGTGCAGACCGTGCCTAGTAAAATCCGACCTTTGGATAGTTTCAACTGGCACCACTGCAATGTGATCCATGCCCTCCGTCATCAGCGCCTTCTCAAGCCCCATGTTAACACGGCTGACAGCCGTATTAAGACAAGGCCTATCATGACGCTGAAACAGCTGCACGAAATGCACATTCGTGCCACCAGTTTCAGTTGCTATCCTTTCCAGATCACCACCTATATCATATTCCCCGTCCCTATCAAGACTATTCCCGGCCCCACCCACTATAACTACCTGATCCTCTTTTGAAAAATTCCTACATAAGTCCCCTATGTTGCAAGTGATCTGAGCTAACCCTGCACTAGGCTCCACTATGCTGGTGACCTGGTACTCACTCCCAAGTACTTCCTGCAACTGTTGGCCAACACCTCTGCCATGAGAACTACCTAGCAGCAGAACCTTCTTCTTCCTAAGAGACCTCTCTACAGATTTCGGCTTACCAAAAGCTGAGGTCTGCTGCGTACTTCCTACACCTACAGCTACAGGAGGTTCATCTCCACTCAACTCTGACAGTTGGTCAAACCTATTTGCAACTTGCAATGTAAAGCTATCTGAATACCTTCTCCTAGCTACCTTCTTGCCAACTGCCAGTTCCCATTCCCCAGCCCCCCTTCCCCTCCTCAGCCTACCTAGTTCCTCTTCAGCGTTTTTCAGCTGCACCTGAAGGGCGCAGATCAAACGCTCCTGCTCCTCTATCAACTTATTCCTGCTGCAAATCCTACAGTTCCAGGAGAGAACCTCACCACAATGCCCACTGGCTTCCCCACTGCACTCCCCCCCATGAAAATACTTACTGCAAATCCCACACTGCAGCCCACTACGCACGACCCTACGACAGAGCCCACATTTTTCACTCATGGTAAAATTTCACAATTAAGATTAAGTTACGTTTCTAGAAAAGAACTAGGAAGTACCTCTTAACTACAGCAATCAACAAACCTCAGTCTCTACAAAATCAAGTAACAACAACTAATAGTATCAGAAAAGAACAAATAACACTACCACTGAAACTTTACACTATTGCTTGTATAAACAAGTTCAAATTCAAGCGTCACTAATAAACTAACCAAACACAGTAAGAGTACAAGAGTTATCAAATACCGTAACTTAAAGCTTCCCAACCTCAACTACGTTAAAAACAGCAAGTCACCTGTTGAAAAGTACTAAATTTAATAAATAACTAGCGTGATAACACCTTCTGAATCTACTCACTTTAATAATTTAACTACAATAACACAAACACTTATTGGAACTTAGCTTTCGGAGACCGCTACGGCTGGAACCACTCGCCACACCAAAAGATATAGGGAACTTACTGCTAGAATGAGTAAAAACATTTAAAAAGTTAGAGCCACGTTAAATGAAGATGACCTCAATGAATATTTGACCCACCTAGAAGCTTCACTGAAAGATGTTCTGCCTGAAAACATATGGAACTTTGATGAAACAAATTTGACAGATGACCCAGGTGTTAATAAAGTGTTGTGTGAAAGGGGCATGAAATATATTGAAACTGTTTGCAACCACCAGCAAATCTGCAGTCTCTCTAATGTTTTGTGCAAGTGCAGTTGGAGAAATGGTCCCTCCATATGTTGTCTACAAAGCAAAACATTTGTGGAGTACCTGGGTGGAGAATGGACCTCGGGGGAGCACGGTATAATCGTACCAAAACTGGATGGTTCGATAGTGTACTGTTTAAAGACTGGTTTAATTCCCTTGAGTTGCCTTGCTTACTTCGTTTACCAGGAACAAAAGTATTAATTGGGGATAATCTTTCATCTCATATAAGCTCATCAGTTATACATTTGTGTAAAGAACATGACATCAATTTTATTTGTGCTCCACCAAATTCTACACACATAACACAGACACCTGATGTTGCATTCTTTTATCCCGTGAAGCGGGCATGGAGAAAGATTCTCAGATCATGGAAAGTCTCCCATGACAGCGATTTCTACTCAGTTCTTCTGAAAGATGTATTTCCTGCTATGCTTTCAAAACTTTTATCTGCACTTGAAGAAAATCAAGCTGAAAATTTGAAAGCTGGTTTTAAGAAATATAGCATTTATCCCATACATAAAACTCAACTTTTGTCCCGAATACCAGGATTCAATACCGTTGACAGTTCTGTTGTGGGAGACGCGTTTCTGAAAACATTTGATGACAAACGTAGAAGTGTATTGCGTGCCACATCAATAAGGAAATGTAGAAGAAAAATTGATGTGACTGCAGCGAAAAGTATTACACCAGAAGACATAGTACAGACCTGTCATACCAGAGATGTAGCTGACAGCATCAAAAGGAAAAGGGGAAGACCATCCAAGATTGTTTCTGATTTAAAAGATTCTTCAGAGATTGAGGATCAAATCATGTTAGAATCTGATGCTGATTTTGAAACTTTCTCAGATTTGGAAGGTGATGTCCAGCAACAAACCATTTTAAAAGGATAACTCACAGTTTTGTACAATAACGAAGAACATCCTGGAATTGTGACAGAGCAGAGTGAGGAAGGAGCTAATGTAAATTCCATGGAAAAGACCAAATCATATTACAAGTGGCCAGAAGAAAAAGATGAACTTTTTTATCCATGGGAGGATTTGATAAGAATTATAAATCCACTATGACCAACCAAACGAGGTTACTTTCAAGTCCTGGAACTTCAACTGCTTATTTAATGAGCCTCTTTTCCATACTGTACTGTAATTTAAACACAATTTAATGTCTTTGTAAATATTAGAGAACATTGTATAATCCTGAAAGTGAATGTCAAGTGCTAAAATATTTTGAACCATAATATTTACTGTAAATTTACTATATGGCATTATGAATAAAGTTAAATATTTCCCGTTCTTCTCTTCAAAATTAAGTGTTTTATTTCACCATCATGTTCCTCTTTGTCTGCTGAAGAGATATTCATTACGTTTACTCTGCTCTATTATCATTTTACCCCCCCCCCCCCCCTTTTTTTTTAAAGAAATGTTTCAGTGGGTCAAAGTAGTCCCGAGTGCAGGTAACATTGGCCCACTTTTTTATGGCACCACAGTTACAGATGTGACATATTTCATTTAATATCTCTTTTACATGATAGCACAAGTCTCTGACAATACTAGAGAAAGGCATTTGAAATTTTCTCTCTGCTACTACCCTTTGTGCCACATATAAAAATACAGGCAAAAATTGGGCCAAAAGTAACCCCAGTTTACGGTACGTAAAATGAGCTGAATTATACACCAATTATCAAAAAAATGTACAAATTCTTGTAGAGTTTATGGGACTTAACTACGGGGTCATCAGTCCCTAAACTTACAAACTACTTATGAACTAACTAATACTAAAGACGGCACAAATATCCACCATGCCCGAGGGGGGATTCGAACCCCGTAGTGGCTGTGGCCGAATGTGACTGGCGCGCCGCAGAGCACACGCCACCGTGGCTGCCCACCAATTATCATGCTAAAATTTTATTAGTATTATATACAAGTATTTTTGCAATGACAAAAATTACAATAAACAAACACTAATAAAAATAGATACATTTTATGGCTTTACGCCTCACTGAACATTTTTTTTTCAAGATCACATCATAATTAATACTAATAATTAATACGGCTTCAATTAACAGTACTGACAACACAGATAGTCTTTCTTGGCTAATTGGGCCAAATGAATAAAAAAGAGCAAAAGAACGTTCTCTGAGTAAGTTCTCCATTTCGTATGAATAAAAACTTCAAAGCATATGCTCTAAGCAGGACGTTCATTCTCGCTACCTCCCCTCCTTCTTGAGTATGTTCTTCATGTGTCACGTCCGCCACATATCAGCTGGTCAATCGTGTATTTCTTTAAACTAGTCCAATTAGGCAAATTATTCAGTGTACAAATATGGAGTAGGTATCTACATTTTCAAGAAGGACTGTACTATGTTTACATATTAGTTTGTTGTGCAGCAGCATATTATTCAGACTAAATATGGACTTTTTACGAAGATTTATTCTCGCGATGATGTTACAAAATATTCGTCATGCAAGAAACTTGTTATTGAAGTTGGGTTAGCACAATTTGGGAACGAAATTTTAAGAAAATATTACATTTTCATCTGTTTCAATGTGGAGCTCTGACAGAGCTTTCTAACAAAAGATACTTTTCGTTAAATATGACACACAGCAGTCTGCTCATAAGCGATAGACCATGCGATTTTGTTGCGAGAAAGAGAGTGCTAGGTATGTAATTAAGCAGTTATTAATTTTACTGTCGTGTATACTTACATCTAATGTCACAAAAGTTATGATTACGAAGGAAGAAAACACATATTAAATAAAACAACCAATTTGGGTAGAATGAACAAGAACAATACAAAAATACTTCAGTAGGCCTACCTTATATTGCAGAAATATTTATTTTGTGATTCAGACTGTGAAGTATTGGGATGCACTTTATTTGCAATTAACGTTGTAATGCCTTATTAATAGACCCTATATAAAAACACACAATTTTACTTTGCTGTTTAGATATTTACAACTGTAAAATTACGCTCCTATCAAACGGGTAAGACACGCAGTTGAATTCACTGCTGATTCATTTCTATGTCGGTAATAAGAAAACACTTCTGACATCACTCTCGTCACTATATAAAATGCTTGACGTGTTATATTTATGATTATTGTGAAGGTAGTGACTTGACAGCAAAATGTTTTTATTTGCGTGAACTTGTTAGCTCCTCACGTGTTTCTGAAGACTAGCCTACATATAAAGGAACTTTTATTGCCTTCTAAGCAACACAAAGTTTGTCATATGTATTATAAGCCACAGTAAAAAATGGCCTTAATAGAAGTTACTCAGCATGAAGTATGCTAAAGAGCTCACTTCAGAAAATGGAGAATGTTCTCCGGCCTTGAGAAACGTCGGAGAATGTTCTCTGTTGTGAGGAACTACCCCCACCCTTTTACTCACACTGAGAACATACTCCCTTGAAGTATATTCAAATGTTCACATGTTTGTAGAGCTTAAGGAATTTAACTACGGGGTCATCAGTCCCTAAACTTACAAATTGCTTGTGAACTAGCTAATACTAAGGACGGCACAAATATCCATGCCCGAGGGGAGATTCGAACCCCCGACCGTAGTGGCCGTGCAGAACGTGACTGGCGCGCCGCAGACCGCTCGGCCACCGCGGCCGGCTGAAGTATATTCTCCGACTCGCTTTATTCATGCGAACCTGAGTATTTTCTCTTCTGAGTATAAAGTAGATACTCCATTTTATTCATATGGCACATTGTGCTTCTCAAGTAAGTCTTAATCAGTTTTAACTTTGAGAAGCTTCTCTCGGCCGAACCTTTACTGACTGGAACTGTGAGCATGATTCTGATTGTTATATAAACATTTGGATATACTTCTTCCAAATTGCTTTCTAAAATGTACTGAAGAAGTTGTTTTGCTCTTTGAGTCTAGTGGATTGGATTTTAAAAGCTGGAGTTCCTCGTAAAGTTCTAAAGGCTGCATGTCACAGTTTTCGCCTTCCTGGAGTATCATAACTAAATCATTACAATGTTTGACAAGGTCCTCCTTGGATAGAGATTTCATTTAACTGATATAATAAATAAACCACCCCCATGAACCACAGACATTGCCGAGGTGGGGTGGCTTGCGTGCCTCAATGATGCAGATAGCCGTACCGTAGGTGCAACCACAGCGGAGGGGTATCTGTGGAGAGGCCAGACAAACGTGTGGTTCCTGAAGAGGGGCAGCAGCCTTTTCAGTAGTTATAGGGGCAACAGTCTGGATGATTGACTGAGCTGGCCTTGTAACATCAGCTAACGTGGCTTTGCCACACGGTTACTGCGAACGGCTGAAAGCAAGGGGAAACTACAGCCGTTACTTTCCCCGAGGACATGCAGCTCTACTGTATGAAAACATGATGATGGCATCCTCTCGGGTAAAATATTCCGGAGGTAAAATAGTCCCCCATTCGGATCTCCGGGCGGGGACTACTCAGGAGGATGTTATCATCAGGAAAGACAATACCGGCATTCTACGGATCGGAGCGTGGAATGTTAGATCCCTTAATCGGGTAGGAAAATTAGTAAATTTAAAAAGGGAAATGGATAGGTTGAAGTTGGATATAGTGGGGATTTGTGAAGTTCGGTGGCAGGATGAACAGGATTTCTGGTCAGGTGAGTACAGGATTATAAATACAAAAGCAGTTGGGGGTATCACAGGAGTAGGACTGATAATGAATAAGAAAATAGGAATGCGGGTAAACTACTATAAGCAGCACAGTGGTCGCATTATCATTGTCAAGATAGATACGAAGCCAACACCGACAACAGTAGTACAGGTTTATATGCCAACTAGCTCTGCCGATGATGAGGAGATCGAAGAAATATATGAGGAGCTAAAGGAAATTATTCAGACAGTTAAGGGAGAGGAAAACTTAATTGTGATGGGAGACTGGAATTTGGTAGTAGGAAAAGGAAGAGAAGGAAAAATAGTAGGTGAATATGGACTGGGCAGAAGGAATGAAAGAGGAAGTCGCCTGGTAGAATTTTGCACGGAACATGATTTAATCATTACAAACACGTGGTTTAAGAATCACAAAAGAAGGTTGTATACTTGGAAGAGACCAGGAGACACCGGAAGGTATCAGATAGATTTTATAATGGTAAGACGTAGATTCCGGAACCAGGTTATAAACTGCAAGACATACCCAGGGGCAGATATAGACTCTGACCATAACTTGTTAGTCATGAACTGTAGGCTGAAACTGAAAAAACTGCAGAAATGTAGGAAAATAAGGAGATGGGACCTGGATAAATTGAAGGAACCTGAGGTTCTTAAGAATTTCAGGGGGAGCTTTAGGCAACAATTGACAGAAACAGGGGGAAATAAAACAGTAGAAGAGGAATGCGTAAAATTGAGAGATGAAATAGTGAAGGTAGCAGAGGACAAAATAGGTAGGAAGGCAAGACCTACAAAAAATCCTTGGATATCACAGGAAATACTAAATTTAATCGATGAAAGGAGAAAATATAAAAATGCAGTAAATGAAACAGGCAAAATGGAGTACAGACGATTAAGAAATGAGATTGACAGGAAATGCAAAATGGCTAAGCAGGAGTGGCTAGAAGCCAAATGCAAATCTGTAGAAGAATGTATAAGAAGGGGGAAAATAGATACCGCCTACAGAAAAATAAAAGACACATTTGGGGACAAGAAAAGTAATTCTACGAATATCAAGAACTCAGATGGGAAACCAGTTCTCAGCGAAGAAGGGAAAGCTGAAAGGTGGAAAGAGTACATAGAGCAGCTCTACAAAGGAAATGAACTTAGAGACGATGTTGTAGGAAGGGAAGAGGAAGTAGATCAAGATGAAATAGGAGATACTATACTGAGAGATGAATTTGACAGAGCCCTGAAAGACCTATGTCGGAACAAGGTCCCAGGAGTAGATAACATACCCTCAGAGCTACTAAAGTCTCTGGGAGAGCCAGCCATGACAAAACTATTTGAACTGGTGTGTAGGATGTATAAGACAGGCGAAATACCCTCAGACTTTAAGAAAAATGTTACTATCCCCATTCCAAAGAAATCAGGCGCAGACAGGTGTGAAAATTACAGAACCATCAGTTTGATAAGTCATGGTTGCAAAATTTTAACACGAATTATCTACAGGAGAATGGAAAAGCTGATAGAAGCTGACCTCGGGGAAAATCAGTTTGGATTCAGGAGGAACGTAGGAACCCGGGAGGCAATACTCACTTTACGTCTTATCTTAGAAGATAGATTAAGGAAAGGCAAACCTACATTTTTAGCTTTTGTAGATTTGGAGAAAGCATTTGACAATGTTGACTGGACTACACTCTTTCAAATTCTGAAGTCAGCAGGAGTAAAATACAGGGAAAGGAGAGTTATTTACAACTTGTACAAAAGCCAGACCGCAGTTATTAGACTCGAAGGGCATGAAAGGGAAGCATCAGTTGGGAAGGGAGTAAGACAGGGATGTAGCCTTTCTCCGATGTTATTCAATTTGTACATTGAGCAGGCGGTGAAGGAAAGCAAGGAAAATTTTGGAATAGGCATTAAAGTTCCGGGGGAAGAAATAAACACATTGCGTTTTGCTGATGACATTGTAATTCTGTCAGAGACAGCGAACGACCTCGAAGAGCAGTTGAATGGAATGGACAGTGTGTTGGAGAGATCGTATAAAATGAACATTAACAAGAGCAAAACAAAAATAATGGAATGTAGTCTTAGAAAATCGGGCGATGCCAAAGGAATTAGATTAGGTAATGAGACAGTGAAGGTGGTAGATGAGTTTTGTTACTTGGGTAGTAAAATAACATGCGATGGTCACAGTACAGAGGATATAAAATGCAGAGTGGCAATGGGAAGAAAAGCATTTTTGAAAAAGAGAAATTTGTTAACATCAAATATTAATTTAAGGGTAAGGAAGTCTTTTCTGAAGGCATTTGTGTGGAGTGTTGCCTTGTACGGGAGTGAAACATGGACGATAAGCAGTGCAGACAGGAAGAGAATAGAGGCTTTTGAAATGTGGTGCTACAGAAGAATGCTGAAGATTAGGTGGGTAGATCGCATAACTAATGAAGAGGTACTTAACAGAATTGGTGAGAAAAGGAATTTTTGGCATACCCTGACCAAAAGAAGGGATCGCTTGGTAGGACACATTCTTAGACATCGAGGAATCGTAAATTTAGCATTGGAGGGAAGTGTGTGGGGTAAAAATCGTAGAGGGAGACCAAGAGACGCGTATAGTAAGCAGATTCAAGTGGATGTGGGTTGCCGTTCTTATGAGGAGATGAAAAGGCTTGCTCAGGATAGAGTAGAGTGGAGAGCTGCATCAAACCAGTCTCCGGACTGAAGACCATAACACACAATAAATAAAATCGTTCAAAATATTCTTCGAGTGCTTTGAATCGACATTCACTGTCGACTATTACAGCATCTATCATTGTGTTAAAAAATTTTGCACTGCATTTCAGTGATTGTATTGGTTCATCAATGTGTGCGTAATCGAAAATTTGTTTTTCCTGTGCTATTCGTTCCTTTTCAAACTCGGTCTCAATTTCGTAACTACTTTGTACAAACAATCGGGCTTCTGCAACACATGTTTCAAATACTGTAATACGGAATTCTCGAATCCAGTCACGAAATGAACGTGGAGTCAACAGTTACCGTACTTTCAGGGTCACTTGAACCGACTGCCATTGTTTATTTATATTGTTCACACGTAATAAAATCTCGTACCCCACGTATATTGCAACAATAAATGCAAAAGATAACATATCGTTCAAGACTGCTTAACTGTCACAAAGAGTTTCAGAATCATCAGTTTTACTTTTCAGCTCATTCATGCTTTCGATGAAATCATCAAATTAGATATAGCTTTTAATGGTCCGATTCTCCTTTCTCATCTTGTTTCAGACAGAGGTTTCAATGTCAATTTTAATTTAGATTTTATGAGTTCCCAACGCTTGCTAGACCTTGTAAAGAGCACATAAATTTTATTGATGAAGCAGAAAAATGTTGTAGCTGTTGTAGATGAGTTAGCTGCATCTATGAAAAACAAATTCCAAGAATGGCATCCGCATGACGTGAAGAATGCTCGTGGATTATTATTGAGTATTCTTGTTCTAACACTTTATTAATGCCAACCATATTGGCGCCGTTATCATATCCCTGTCCTCGACATTTTTTTTATATCTAGATCATTATTTTCTAGTTCATTTAAAACTGCATTTGTTAAATACTCTCCCGTTTTTCTGCAACGGCAATAAACCCAACAAAGTGTTCCTTTATCTCTCCAGTTGAGGAACTGCTAAATCTTAATATTATTGACATTTGCTCCACACGGCTCACATCCCTGGTACAATCGAACATGAAGGCATAATATTTTGCTTGTTTGACACTTTCTACCATTTCATTAATAACAGATTTTGACATTAATGAAATTAACTCATTTTGGATTTCGTGGCTCAGATAATGCTAAGAAAGTTGCTTTTCATTAATATGTTGCAAGTGCTCTTTTAGTGTTTGATCATATTTGGATAACAATTTAAATAGGTCTACAAAATTGCCGCTGTTTCCTTTATCATTCAGGTTAACAGATTCTCGATGACCTCTAAATGCCAGATTGTGTAAAGTTAAGTAACTTCGTTGATAATATCGATCAATCTTTCGAACAAGTTATACCAATACTTTTGCGATACCCTAATCAGTCTCTCGTTTTCCTTATCTATTGTTTTTCCATATCTTTTTTCCTTTATAGAATTCCATCCATTAAATCAAACACTTCATATGTCCTTGACTTTGTTTACAACCGCCTTATTTTACCATCTGTGTATGCAAATGTGAAAAAAGTCTACACGAAAAGGAATACACTTTATCTTGAGATGTGGAGTAAAGTAACCACCTGCGATGTTGTTCTTCACCATTACTAAGTATTCTAATAAAATGAAATTTAGTAGAATGTCTTTTATTTGCGTCTTTGGGGTAACTCTGATCTGACTTCTGGAGGTTTTGTTGGGGACCATTTTGAATTACGTCATGAAACTGTAAATGTGTTACTTGGAAACACCCACTTCCCTGGATCTAATTCTGTAAATGAATGTTTTATGAACAATCTCCTCTCGATTTTCTGAATCACAAATATTTTCACTCCTTAACTCCTCATTTGGCCCAGAATGTTGGATAACAGCAGTTTCGCCCAATTCTGATGCTGTATCAGAAAGGCTAACAGATTCATTCGATCCTGGTTCTGTTTCAGCGACTACAGGAACTTGGAGAACAGATCCATCAGAGGCCTCTTGGAAAGATTCACCTGAAGTAGGTTTCTGCAAACATTTCATCGTGCTCAAACTCGTAGCTTCATTGGATATGGCAGTCTCAGTTTTCTTCTAGTCTTTGAGGCACCGCTCCCATTTCTTCGAGACATGATGATATTGCTTTTTGTTAAGAGCATTGATAAGTGCAGTTCTATCACATGGGGTGATTCCGGACTGTTTTGAGGTTGTTTTACCATAACTTCCATAGGTTGTATTACATTTCATTCTTCGTGAAATGGGAGGGTGTATGAGGAACGAATAAAATATACTAAAAACAGAAAAGTATTTGTCTGAGAAATAAAATGGCTAACGACCTGGATGACAAATGCAGTTAGAACGCTTTCCACTTGTCGGGATAATAGAAAGTTTCAAAATCACGATATTGCGTGGAATTTCAACCTCGATACCGTTAATCGGATATATCTCAATATTTACATAAGCCTCAAAACAAAAGTCGCAGAATGCGAAAATACAGTTTCTCAATTAAATTAATTAGTGTACGAAAGTGAATGTGAGCGACAAATTGTTGCTATGCAGCATGAAAGAGCAAATATACCATACTGTCCTACATTACTCCATTTGACGGTGGGCAAAAGTACACAGTGTTTTAGTATAGAAAGAATTGGACTTGACATGACATGACAGCGTAGTTTTTATATTTTGCCATGTATGATGCCAGAACAACAAGTGATTAAATATAATAATTATTTATGAAATCTATAGTACTGTATTATAATTATGGAGACTCCGGTTTAAGGTTCAATTATTACAAGTGAACCAGTAGGACTATCCCAAAATGAGTTACGCCAGTCTGTTCCTTGTTTTCTTCTGCTTCACGATATATGGAGCAATTGCGTTTAAAAGTTTATTTGTGTATATGAACAATAAATATATATATATGAATCTGCAAAACGACTTTAAGTCCCTAGAGGTACGTACATTTTCAGAAACAACAAGTTTCATAAACAGATACATGGAACTGTGTAGAATAACAACCATTTGAATTTGAACAAGTATCTTTTTGAAGCCTGTGCTATCTACACAGGTGTACTACAAGTACATAAGGGCAATGAAGAGCTTGCCACTGATTTATTAATTTTCAGCTCTAGTATTAAATTCTACACTTACTTTCTCAACGTTTACACACAGAGTCATCTACATTTAATGAATGATTCTTAGCAACTGTAGATATCAGGATCAGCAATATTTTCTGCTGGACACAGTCTAGTAATAACTAGCGTCTATGCTTGCTCTATGGTGGGTTCATCGCAAGACATAAATAATACATCCGAAAAACATAAAAAATGGATTTCCTCCGTAAAAGGAACAACATAGCTATCTTATAAAAGTAAGGAGGGAAGTCAGTTTGAACCATATTGTCATACAACTACATACCTTGTTAAGACACCAAATGAAGACAGTTGCCGATGTGGCATTTAACGCTGGGAGGCCTCTGTTATCTACGCCGCTCCAAGCAGCTAGGAGGCGAAGCCCACCACTGGTTTAACTATCGAGTAATTTTTATCAGGCCGTAGCACATAAAATTTACAACAGTAAACCAAAATTGTGCTTTACAGAGAAATAAATATTCTATGAAATGTATCTGAATACTGTCTTACCTTACAAATATGAAATCAATCTCAACATTGTGATAAATGTATCGAAATATACGTAATAACTTATTTACAATAAGCATACAAACGATTTTTCACTCAGTAACGACAAGAATCGTAGACGGAAGTGTTCTACGTGCGAGTCTCATGACACACAGAGTTTTGTGCGTCGTTTCGTCACTGCCGTTTATGTCGCATGCGCACATTCACGACAGGTGGTGTATGGGAATTCCCTTAACTGATCGGAACAGTCGACAACACTCGTGAGTCTTGGAGCCGTGATGGGGTGATGATGCTCGCTGTCAACTGCACAGCGTGTGCTAACAAGCTGAGGTTCGTTCCAGCAGCTGCCAGACGGCTACTTTCAAGCGCTAAGAAACAGGTGTTACTGCGCATGCGCAGCTGCTATGACGTAAAAACTTTTTTTGATACTTGCAGTTAGTGATGGGACAACAGACTGTTTTTAACAACCGATTGGTCAATCGGTTGTTTTTTCGTTCAGTCGGTTTTTTCAGTCGAATGAAACAACCGAATGAAAATAGTCTCTGTGGCCGTATGAATGTTTTCACTCACTAGCGGGGTTTGAGTGGTTTCAGTCGATGCGAAACAATCGAATGAAACCAGTCTCTGTCGGTTGCAGCCGCTATATGAATGTTTTCACTCATTCAGTGGGTTTGAGTGGTTTCAGTCTATGCGCGAGCACCGAATGTAACAATTCTCTGTCCTTTATATAAATATACTCGGCATTGAGTGGTTTCACTTGATGCGATACAACCGACTGGAAAAAGTCTTTGTCGGTCTCTGCAGTTATATGGATGTTTTTATTAATTCATCGACTTTGTGTGACTTTATTTGCATACTCCTTCAGCCTTTTCAGGTATAAATTAACAGTGATTCAGCATGAAACATTCTTAGAGACAAATCTTAAAAATATAGCAGTGTGTCCGTGTGTGTCTTTCTATTGCATGGAAATCTGCAGTTTTGTTCCAATATTGATGAAATTTTGCACACTTGACCTTCAAAGCAAGAGGAACGCCACTGTCTACTTCAAATTTCATTCGTTGCATGGCGGAGGGTACTTTACATACTAACTTCGACAAAAACCACAATTTGGCTGCGATCTCGATGAAATTTTGCACACTTGACCTTTAAATCATGGCGAAGGTAACTGTGTACAATAAATTTCGTAGGTGCATGGCGGAGGGTACTTTACCTACTAACTTCGACAAATTCCGTTTGTATTCGAATTTTAATTATATATTTCACTCTTCACCTTCAAAGAAAGAGAATGGTCACCGTCTACATCTACTTTAGTTTGATGCATGAGAGAAGGTATTCCAGACTTCTACGCCAATATAGACAAATCTTAAAAATATAGCAGTGTGTCCGTGTGTGTGTTTCTATTGCATGCAAATCTGCAGTTTTGTTCCGATATTGATGAAATTTTGCACATTTGACTTTCAAAACAAGTGGCAGTTCACTGTTCATCTAAGATTTTGTATGGTACATGGCGGAGGGATGGAATAAACCTCCACACCGTTTCACCGATAACCACAGAAATATCTGTGACAGGAGTGAATAATTATGAAACTTGAGATGAATGTTTTCATAGACTGTTGACGAATACAGACGCGCTGAAGAAAATTTACAGCACTGATAAATGTTGTATGTCTTCTCGTACTCCTACAAATTAGATGGAATTAAAAAAATATATATTTTTATAAGAAACATTTTTTTACAAAATACTTTATTAAACTTTTTTTTACAATATCTAATGTTTTAGTGATCTTCGAATTTGCATCTAGCAAATATGCTCGAAGTTAAAATACTTAACTCTGTCCTACTAGTACCTTAGATATATATGAACAATAAGCCGCAAACCGCACGTTTCTACCTGTTCCCACTTCGGAGATACAGTATGCGAGATTAAACTTGTAGCGATAATTTTGGAACACCCTGTAGTTTCGACGCTTCTTTATTGAGACAGTAAGAAACCGACAACAATGGGGATGGCACGCCCCGCGACGCCGCCAGACACTGTTGTGTGGAGTTTGGCGCGCGCCTGCTGGACTAGCGCTGTCAGCAGTGGAAACGCCAGCGAGGCAACCCCTCTCACGTCCCCGCTCCCGCGGTACTTCGTGGTCATCGGCCACTTATCTTCTACAGATTGTGGGTGTCTGCGAAAGTAATCTGATCGGGCCCAGATGATCGGCGTTTTTGAGGTCTGTGGTGGGCAATGAAAGTGATCGCAGGCCTGCTCCAGCGATATGACATTTAATTAGTTACTCGTTGATGGCACCAAAGAAAGAATGAGTAATTCAGTCAATGTACGAAACTGCAAAAGTGTCGCATGTTTTCATTCGGTTGTTCCCACAGACTACTTTCATTTGAAAAAAATAAACGAATATTAATCCAACATAGTAAAACTATGACCGACTGACTCTTTCATTCGGTTGCTACCACTGACTGGTTTCACTCAAAAGACCTAATGGAGAGGCCAAGGTACTGTGTCAATTTTTTCATTCGGTTGGTCCCATCTACTGATTTAACTCAAAAGAAAAGGAATGAGTGGTCCAACCGACTGTGTCGACTTTTTTATTCGGTTGCGCCGACCGACTGATTTCACTCAAAAGAAGGAATGAACAGTCCAACCGACTGCGTCGATTTTTTCATTCGGTTGATCCCACCGACTGGTTTCACTCAAAAGAACGAATGAATAGTCCAACCGACTGAATCGGTTGTTTCATTCGGTTGGTCCCACCGACTGGTTTCACTCAGAAGAATGAATGAATAATTCAACCGATGCGAGAAACTACAACCGAATGATCGATTTTTTTCCAACAACCGAATGAATCGATTGTTTTCATTCGGTTGTTTCCATCACTACTTGCAGTGCTGGAACGCCTTTTGCACTGTTGCTGGCTATAAGCGAAGGTGTGTTTAAAGCAGCTGCCAGACGGCTACTTTCAAGCGCTAAGAAACAGGTGTTACTGCGCATGCGCAGCTACTATGACGTAAAAACTCTTTTTTGATACTTGCACTGCTGGAACGCCTTTTGCACTGGTGCTGGCTGCAGGCGAAGGTGAGTTTAAAGGAATAATTAAAATACTTTCCTTCCTAATAACGTAGAAGTGAAACAAGAAATATCTGATCTCAAGTGGGATTGCATTGACTTCGAAATAATCGTAAAACACGCTACAAACACACACCTATCACGTGATGTCTCTCACCCCCCCCCCCCCCCCCTGTAACTAGGACCTTTCTGCGCATGCGCAAATTGGCAGCTTGACCGCGCCAGAAATATTTTAATATTTTTCTGGGTAGCATCTGGCTGCTTGCAGCAACTGAAGGAACACCTAGCAGCCACACTCCAAGTAGACAGAAGCTGCTGGAACACAATTTCAGCGTTGCGCATGCGCGTCAAGTAGTCTGGCAGCTGCTGGAACGAACCTCTGGTGTCACTGCATTGTTGTCTTATTTGTTGCCGGCCGCGGTGGCCGAGGTGACTGAGGCGCTCCAGTCACGGTCAGCACGGCCACTACGGTCGGGGGTTCGAATCCCCCCTCGGGCATGGATATTTGTGCCGTCCTAGTTCGTAAGTCGTTCATAAGTAGTTTGTACGTTTAGGGACTGATGACCCCGTAGTTAAGTCCCATAAGCTTAACAAACATTTGAACATTTTTTTTTCTTATTTGTTATTGAGCTGGGCTGTCTTTATTGTGTTTTGTTGCGTTATTTACATTGTTTAATGTATGAAACAGTAAACTCGGTTTCGATAAAACAAAGTATTTCACTGAAAAATTCATCACTGCTGCACTCATACGGAAATAAATACGGACAACTAAATAACTGGCCGAGTATACTAAGGCGTCATACCACGGTGCGCGAGGTCGCTCCCGTCGGCTATCGAATTCCACCCTTGGGCAGTGACGTAGCCAGGATATTGTCAAAGGGAGGGTCTGAATGGTTAAAGAGAAATTTACAAAGGCTCATGTTTTCCATTTATTCTAAAGACAAACTTAGCCTAACATATTTTTTATATTTTATGCACGTAATTCGCGTTTGTAAGACCTTCTTATAAATACTGCAATATTTTATATACAAAAGTGAGGAAAACTTTTCTTAAAAAATATTTCAACATACACCTGCAGAACCTTCAGTTGTTATTCCAAGCGAAGTCAGATTATCAGAAGTGATTCTTTGTATTTGAACACTGGCAACGACACGGTTGCACGTCACCGAGCTTGCTGCCTGTAAGACACGACTGTAGCTTGGTGTTTCACAAAATCTGCATTAATTTTCGCATCAGTATAAATACCTTCATATTGATTTAGGAAGCGTAAGTCTATAATTGTATTTCTAAGATTATTGGTTCTTTTACTCTTGTTGGCATTGCAACGTATCCATCCTCTAGATAAAATATTATTCTTAAACCCAACTTTAAAAAGTATTACACATACTGAGTGAGGTGCCTTATGATATACTGAAATAGTGCCACTCCAAATAACGACTCCACTGCTGTAAATAGGTAAATAAGCTGTTATAGTAGTACGTATTTTAACTTACCATAACACTAGTGGACAAATGAGTCGGTTTTTCTTGTTATGAACGTATTCATAATTGGGAACTTATCTTAACAACACAAAAGAAATATACGGCAGTGGCAGCATTCCACTGTAGTGCTTAACATAATAGTAATGGAGCAAGGCGAGCAATGGACAACGACTAGAGGAGGACTGGGCAATTGCCGATGCTGTTATCGATGTATCGATAATTAAAATCTATAGATGGCTTTGTTGACTGTCGATAGTGCGTATCCCTTTTTCGGCGTATGACTAAATCAATATCATTCAGTTCCACTACACGGTAGCTAGGTCGAGTCTTATATCATTTAGTCCCTTTGGAGGTTCGAGTCAACCAACGAGCATGTGTGCGTGTACGGGCGTCGCTAAGGGTGGGCAAGGGGGCAGATGCTCCCCCCCCCCTCCCCTAGAGATTCAAAGACCTTTTTTTTTACCAGTTTGGAGGTTTTAAACTATCATTTCATCGACCATAAGGAGTTAAAAAATTGTCTAATATAAAACATGATAATTTTAACAATAATGATAATACACTAAAGCGAGGAATCTCCATGTCCATGTGTGTGACTACGGGATGTTGTGCCCCGCATGCGTATATGGTTAAATGCAGCACGGCATGGCGAGAGCGTTCGCAGTGACGTCACTGCTCATAGCCTGCCTGGCTGCCGTGTATTGTACTGTCGGTGTTAGCAGTGGCCAGTAGAGTTGGGCAAAACGATTCTTTTTTATGAATCGATTCCTACGATTCGTTCACGATTCTTTCGCGATTCTTTAGTCTGCATTGGTGCGATTCTTACTTCTACATGTTGCTCATAGATGGCAATACATGTCTGTGTTATGGATGTTGGAATCTTAACCTTTCGCATCTGTTCCTACGATTCGTTCAGTATTGTTTCTGGTCTGCGACGACACGATTCTTACAAAATGCCGAAAAGGTGACAATATGGGTATCGTATTTTTTAATATTCATGGTGCGTAAAGTTCAGACTTAAAATAATAATGAGGCAAAGCCATTCGATTCAGCTCTCAAAAATTCTCGAGAAAATAGTCTGAAGTAGCGAGCGGTTATAAATACATATTACACTACCAATTATTTCTGCTGTCATCATAGCTCATTTAGTAGCGTTGCAGGTTTAGTGAACGTAGGTCACTTATTTCGAATCCTGCAGTAACCTTATAATTTTTTTCTTTCTGTTTGAATACTTCGTATAAATATAATTAAAATGGTAATTAATAGGTATCTAATCATTATAAAATACTTATGTAAAATCAATTAGTTGAACGAAACACGAAATAAACATTAAAAATAAAAATCCTTTTCTAAATATTAAATTTCTTTCGAGATGCAAGAAATTCACGTTTATTAAAATGTTTATTTTTTGTAAAATCGGTTTCTTTCAGGAAAACTGATAACGTAAAAACCAAAATAGCAAAAAAGATTTTTGAGATGGCTTTAAAAACATTTAAAATCGCCTTTTTTATATAAAAAATATTTTTGTAAAATTGATTGTTTTACAAAAACTATAACTACGTAGATGAACTCGAAAAGCTTAAACCTCTCTAAACACAAAATATAATCTAAATGGTTACAGCCATTTCCGGGATACGCGAATTATAAATGTGTAAGGATTGCTCGTTTAAATACATAATATGTAAACTTTATAAAAGACGTATATTCGTATGTATTGGCAGCTGTGTGTTTCGCTGCGTTTTGTTTCTATCAAGTGTAATTCGTGAATAGGCTCATAATTAACAGCTCACGATCTTTGTTTTGTGCTTCCTTTGTTCACACGCTTTCTGGCTTTCGTAATTATTCGGCACGATTCGCCACTTGCTTTCGAATCATGAATCGTCGACAGGCGATTCTTTTGAACGACGATTCGTCCCCCCTCTTCTCACCGGCATTCGGCACGATTCGGCAAGATTCGGCAGTCGCCTTCGAATCGTGAATCGTTGGAACTTAAGAATCGTCACGAGACAGACGATTCTTTTGTACGACGATTCGTCCGAATCACGATTCGATTCTTTATTTGTATTCGTTCAAATGAACGACTCATTGACGAATCGTCACAACTCTAGTGGCCAGTGGGCCGTGAGACCGCACCGGGGACGGCAACACACAAGATAGTCATCAGAAACATTTTTGGTAAGTGATTGCTTGTAGTTTTTTTATGTTCATATCTTTGTGATTACTTATTAGGGTTGATATAAATGCAAGGTTTTGCGTTCTCTAAGATGCTTACGAGCAGCAGGACAACGTTAAACAATCCTGAAGGAGCAGGTATAGAAATTAGGTATGAAGCCTGCTGACTTCATGTACTGGTAAATCTAATTCATTTTTGTTTTCTAAACAATACTGTTGTGCGAATTAGCAGTTTCACTCTCTAATTAAAGACCGCTTACAAAAGAGCGATGTAAATCGCTTAGTATTGTTGTTAAAGCCAATACCTGAATCCCAGCGCACAGAACAGACAGAAACAGAGGGTTCTTAGTAGGGCTACATTATTGTTTTTAAATGATTGTGTGTAATACAATTTTTTGTGTCGAACAGCGAGCTATAAATATAGCCTTACTATTATTGTTTTATTCGAGCTTCTAGCTTTTCCTCGTGACCTTCCGTACATGTAAGGCTGGTATTACACGGTCAAGTATTTACATCAAAAGTGTGATGTCATAGATTTACATAAAAGAAATATGATAGTGTAATAGGATCTTTAACATACCTCGAATTTCGTCTCAAAAATATTATCAAATCTAGGGCATCGCCTAACGAGCTTGCTCGTTGGCCTCGCCATAGATTTGATGTAAAAGCACAGAATAAGGAGTATACAGAAAGGAAACTCCCACTGCAGTCTGTCGTCCAAAATTTAGTGCGCATGCGCGGAATCGGCCAACTTGAAAAGCAGTAAACGCGTGATCACTCCCTACTCTGTGGCGTGGTAATGCGCCGTGTTTGTTTGTTTATTGTGTATTTTAACAGCCTGAATCGCATAAAAGTAAACAAGTATTTAGTACAGTGCAGTGCAGTGAAAAGAAAGAACTGTGTGTTAGTAGTTGGAACTGTTCCGTTTTTATTATGAGCTGCAATAAAAGAAAAGGCGGCCGTTGGTGTTCAGCACCTAATTGCCGCAATAATTCGAATACTAATAAGGATATAAGTTTCTTCACCTTCCCAAAAGATGCTGAGCAGTAAGTGAACGTCGCTATATATGTAGTGAAAGTTATATGTTATCAGTTTCGAATGAGAGCAATGTGTGCATAGTTATTAAAAGTATCCTTGCTTCTTCTCTTGACGATAACTCTCGCTATTGCTATTGCTGCAGCAGTTCAACAGCATCAAAATGCTGAAGTACATTTATATTTTATAAGTTTAACGTTGCAGGGAATAATATAAAATGAATGACAAAGAATAGTGCGTAAGTAGGCAGGTAAAATTTTACTTACGGCATTGGAGGCGTAGTGTGCTAATGTTGGCAACGAATGCTCTTTCGATACTCAAACAAATATATTAAGGGGAATAACTATTTTATGCTGTTCCTGCTCTGTGGTTGACAGATTCCTCTATATGCCCTTCTCCGATCAGTAAATTAATGATACTGCTAAAGCAAATACAACTTTTACATATGCCCAGACGTCATTAGTTATGTGTAATCACGTTGTGCTGCTAAGTCTGACTCAATATTTTGTGCGAATTATTCGTGTCAAATAAAAGCTGGCAGTTGTAAAGTCACTTTCTTGCTTATAACTAATTTCCCAAACATAACTCCGCGTTATTTGGGATCTTTCTAGAGATAAGCACCAAATAAAACGATCATCGATTCCACCGTACATTTTTGTAGTTGTATTTAAATTTAGGCCTTTTTTTTTTCGTTAGATTACAATTAGGTGCAAGAAGACGGCGCAAAATAGATGAGAGCATAATGAAAAGCCGTTTCCTTTCGTAAAAGTTGGTGAGATTAGCTGCAGTTCGTAAAAAGTCCATTTCCATCCAAAGTACTGAGTGGCTATAGTTCCGCGTTTACTACTTTTCAATATGACGTCGAGCGCAACGCTTGGTCACTCCCTATTCTGTGGCTTGGTAACATACAGATCATAGGCGCCGCCCACAGCTTTCCCTTCTGTATGCGCTCTATTCTGTGGTAAAAGTCGCTTGTCTTCTGTTCACTGCAGTGCAAAATTTAACCGCTTGGAGTGCCAGCATCGCTGCAGCTATACTTGACGTTTGTACTTTGTGAACACCAACGGGGTTGACACTAATATTTGTAATATGACATTTTTAATAAGTAGAATCACCTTTACTGCTGCTTATTAGCTTTATTTAATTGTCCACTACAGCTGTTTCGCCGTATTTGGCTTTGTCAATTGGTTTTCTATTTGTTGCTAATATACACACAGCATCTGTCCTCTATATGATTTTAATAGGTACTTTCTTCGAAAGTCGTTTTTTAATAATTTTTAAAGTAATGACTTTCTTGTTTGACAGCTATTTTGATGCTATGTCTTTACAAAGATGTTCTATTGCATTATAAGAACACACACACACACACACACACACACACACACACACACACACACACACACACACATATATATATATATATATATATATATATATATATATATATATATATATATAATTCAATAGAAATCTTTGTAAATACATAGCATCAAAATAGCTGTCAAACAAGAAAGTCATTACTTTAAAATTATTAAGAAAACGACTTTCTATTCAAATCATATAGAGGTACAGATGCTGTGTGTATATTAGCAACAAATAGAAAACCACTTGACAATGCCAAATACGGCGAAACAGCTGTAGTGGACAATTAAATAAAGCTAATAAGCAGCAGTAAAGGTGATTATACTTATTAAAAATGTCATATTACGATATACTCACTGCTGCAGGCCCATTTACGAAAAAAAAAAAAAAAAGTAATATTTGTGTTCAAGCTTGTACCTATAGAGCTCCATGTTTTAATTGAAAATAATAATCATTTACAATGAAAAAAAAAAACCTGTTTATGAAACTGTAACATGCCGTCTATGGCGCCAATGGTCATCAGTAAATCGGAAAGTACATTGAGAACCAGTCACTACATGGGTGTAACAGTTTTCTTTACGTTATCTATGATGTCTGCTTTTATTCTGTAATAACTTTTATCATTGTCATTGTCAATTAAATGAGACTTTTCGGCCTAATCTACGCAATTAAAACAATCTTATACACATGTAGTGACTGGTTCTCGGTGTACTTTTGTTTTTACTTCTCCAGCTTGTTCTTTTATGACGACAGTAGAATGTATAATTTTTCTACGGTTATGTCACGAATGTAAAATGTTACTCGTAAAACCGCTTACATTCGCAACCGCGATTTGTTTACAAGGTGTAAAGCGAAAAGTTATTTTTATTGGCTGCTCTCAGGTGCATGATCAAAGTCGACGGATTTCCAACATTAGCAAACTACGCCGCTGCCGCCGTCAGTGAAACTAAACCAAATAGTAAAAAATTTCCTCACCTTCAGCTGTTTCATCTTTCAGTGAGTCGTAAATTGCTTTACATGTTTCTGGGATAATTTGGGTTAATGTGCACTGTGGTATTCTAGTACTATACTGGAGACTAGAATAATTCACTCAAGTGTCACAGTTAGCCGTTCTTCAACTGATGTAGGATTTCTCATGTGGGTACATTATTTTTTGAAATAGGGAGTCACTTTATTGAGCAAATATTGGAATGTGTTATCATGAATTCGCAAGTAATTTGCGTATGCTTTGGCATCCTCCAATTGCAGTTCACGCAACAAATTTGCCTGGATACTTCTTCTATCACGACGAGGAACCCACTGTCTCACCGAAGCACGTTTTTCCCCCCTTGGCCTTCTAATATGCAGAAAGTGCAATTGTCGTAGTAGCGACTGCAGCACATAACAAATGTTTGCCACCTTGAAATATGATGATCAATCTTTGACCGTGTAATATACCCAAGAAATATACCTGTCAAGCGAACGTCAACTATTTATGTGAAAGACAAATTACCAACATTTGATAATATTTTTACATCAAAGATTTGACGTAAATACTTGACCGTGTAATACTGGCCTAAAGCGCCATGCGGTGTGCAACCGCAAGAAAGAGACTTAAAGTCGTGTTGTAATAAATTTTATTTTATTTCTTAAACTAAATTATTCCTGCGACTGTTCGTTCTATCACACACACACACACACACACACACACACACACACACACACATTATACATATAGTTGAAACCGTTTATAGTGACATCGCTTTTAACGACGTATTGGCTATAACGATGAAATGTAATGGTCCCATCTAAATCCTATGAAATCACTATAGTTAAAAAAATTGCATAATACGACATCCCTTATTGCGGCTTATCAAATAAAACGATGTATTTTTATCAAATTTTCGGTAGAATATATCGGCTGTAACGTCCAACGTTTATTTTTTCTGTTACTTAGTTGGGAATTACAATTGTAATTTCATCTAGTTGCATGTCGCCAGTCGTCAGTTCTCACTACGGTTGCCAGATTTGTTAAAAACCGGACAAGTTTTTAATTTTTATTTATTAATTTAAATTTACTGAAAACAGAGGTTCGTTATCTGTGGCAAAAAGTAACCCTGTACTTATTGAAACAATAAAGTCAATCTACTTTTTCGTATATTTAGTACTTGGTGTCACTGCTTTTATTAAGTTTGTGTATAAAATTTTGTCCTGTCTACCAATATTTTCTTGAGTGGACAAGCATATAGAAAACCGAACTGTCGTGTCGAAAACCGGACATCTGGCAACCATAGTTGTCAAACAGGTGCAGTGATGAGGACCATATGTCGCGTAGGCGAGTCAAATGTGGCGCAGGAAGGCCGAGAGAGCGTTGCTGTGCTGGGTGATACTACGCAAGGGAAACACAGTCGT
The DNA here is from genome assembly GCA_026315105.1 of Locusta migratoria. Taxonomy (NCBI): domain Eukaryota; kingdom Metazoa; phylum Arthropoda; class Insecta; order Orthoptera; family Acrididae; genus Locusta; species Locusta migratoria. Next base: position 479,124,061 of record CM048744.1, on the reverse strand, counting down.
TCCGGCGAAAGTAAATATTAAATGAATAACGGTATTTCATACATTCAAGTGTTACAAGTATGCTGGTTATAAACACTTTCTGGATAATGGTAATGTAAAGTAAGACGTACGAATTATTACGCAGTGAATACGAAAATAAAGCCAGATGGAGGTAGGACATAATATGAGTCTGGTCATGTAGTGACCATGTTCTCAGAATTTCTCTTTTTGATGTGCTGTTAATTTTGTTTTACGGTGTCGTTATTAATAAACACATTGCAAATGCGATCGCAACACTTATTTTGAGTAAATAACAGCTCATTAGAATTTCAAGTATCTCCCTTGCACTGTTTTTACAATATCAGAACTGCGAGTGACATCGACTACGAGAGCTTCACTGCAAAACAAGTAGGCGGAATCCCATGCGTCGACGAAGTACGGAGGGAACTGAGGCGCGCAAGTCACGGTCTGCACGGCTACTACGGTCGGGGGTTCGAATCTCCCCTCAGGCATGGATATTTGTGCCGTCCTTAGTGTTAGCTAGTTAATAAGTAGTTTGTAAGTTTAGGAACTGATGACCCCGTAGTTAAGTCCCATAAGCTATACAAACATTTGATTTTTGACAAAGTACGACAATTCAGGGATGGGTTGTCTTAAACACTGCAAATCTCGGATGGGAAGGTCAGGCCAGTCATAAATTCTGTAGGTCTCCTAAAGCGGCTTCTGAGGATTCGCGGGCAAAGTATGAAACGTTTATGATGGAGGTTAAGGACAGGGAGGGGATATTGCATGTTTTTGTTTCTTTCTCTACTTATTGAAGGTTTTTAATTTTGTTGGTACGTTATTCGTGTGCGCATTGCAGAAAGCCGAGGCCATACCTGATGGGCCCAACGCGAAGAAACGACAAACCAATTCGATGTACCGTTTTGATCAATGTGAAGAATAAAGAATACAATACAATACAGTTGCCCTGTGCGGGCTGGCGCGAAGAAGAGCAGAATGAGGCAGTGTGTGCGCGCGCGCGCACGTTCATAAAAAATTGAAAACCAGAAACGCCGTCGAAACAGAATCGCACACGAATCAAGCGTTTCCTTTGTTGTACCGACAATGCTCGCAACTTGATTGTTGTTGCACAGGGGGGAGCGGTATGACGTCCACACCGGATGCGCTGATCTGCACCAAACCTCTTTTGTTGGTTTTCCGCTGCGCCGGGCAACGCGGCGATTCTGATGCGGACGCATCTTAAGAAAAAAATTCTCTTCAATTCCTTTCCACAAAAACGTATTGTAAATATTCAAGGTGTGCTGTATTTCTGCTACATAATGAAGAGCAGCCGAAAATTAACAGATACATAATAGTTATCAAAAAGCTATAACCTTTTTTGTGTAACTATCAGCTATAAAGACCGTATTCTACATCGGCCGTTAACACACCCATATAATATGTGTGTGTAAATATCCGATGCACTCACCTGCTGCCCCCCCCATCCCCCTAGCCGTCGGGCTGGCGACGCCCTTGTGTGTGTGTGTGTGTGTATGTGTGTGTGTGTGTGTGTGTGTGTGTGTGTTGTCCTTAGCATAAGTTTGAGTAGTATTTTATCGTTTAGGTGATACGGGGGGGGGGGGTTAGGACCCCCAATACCTCCCCCCTCCCTTTGGTTATGTCATTGCCTTGGGTAGGGGTGTTCTGTTCGTCCTTAGCTTAGACCGGTATTACACTATCAAATTATTGGACAAAGAATTGGACGAAAAATTTGGATGAAATATTAGTCATATTTTTTGACAAAGAAATTGGATGAAACGCAAAAGGGGGTATACTATCATCCAATATTTTGTCAAATTTGCTTCAAAATGACGGTGTAATGCTCAGCTGTTGTTTGTACTACAGTTGCGTTGTGTCTGCATTTAGGAGGAGGGAAAAAAGAAAAGGAAACGGACTTGGATGAAACCGTGATGTCAGAGCGAGATAAATAATTTTCTTACGGGACCGCGAGGATTTCTTAATTTTATGCCGTCGGCAGAACAGCCAGGCCGTTCACTGCTAAATATTTTCTCGCTGTTCATTCTTCACATTTTGCAATAGATTAACAAAAAGGCTGACTCAAACAGTGCATATGAATAAGATTGTCAACATTTTGAGGTGAGGTAATTTATAATAATGCACTAAGCATTTCATACTTTGAGGTGAGATAGACCTTAATACGTAATAATGCGTCATTACACACTAAACAATCAGCCATGAGAATGACTGGGAAATCACCGCGTGTTCTCCATCGACATTTATACTCTGTAAACCATTGTTAACCACTGTGAAGTGCGTAGCAAAGGGCTCGCTTTACAGTAGAAGTTGTTACGAATTTCTGTTCAAATGTTTGTAGAACTTATGGAACTTAACTACAAGGTCATCAGTCCCTAAGTTTACAAACTACTTATGAACTAGCTAAGGCTAAGGACGGCACAAATATCCATGGCCGAGGGGGGATTCGAACCCCCGACCGTAGTGGCCGTGCAGACCGTGACTGGAGCGCCTCAGTTCCCTCGGCCACCGCTGCCGGCAAGAATTTCTGTTATGTTGTCGTATGGAACGCGGAAAAAATACAGTTTAAATGCCTCCTTGCATGCTGTAATTTATATAATCTTATCCTCATGTTCTCAGCGAGAGCCATACATACTGTGTTGTAGTATACTTCGAGATATCATTTAAAGCCTGTTCTTGAACGATCATAAGTTGGGTACATGAGGTAGTTTACGACTATCTTCAAGAGTCCGTAAGTTAGTTTGTTTACATCTTTGTGACACTCTCCCATACATCCATGATACTTGAAAACATTTGTGCTAACTTGTGTAGGTTGATTACATTTTCCCAGCGTTCTACCGTAGTTTAGCTGGTATCATTGAAGCAATGTCTAAAGCGTGATTGCTTTACATTCGTTGTATTTGAAGTAAAATAAAATAGCCATTAAGTCGCCAACCTATTCCTTTAATAGCCAAATTTAATCGCCAGTCGCCAAACTGCTAGAATGGCTACTATTAAAAGAAAAAGATAGCCAAGAATGCGAAAAATCGCCATACCTGGCAACCCTGAGCCACAGAATAAGCAGTATACAGAAAGGAAACTCCCGCTGCAGTCTGTCGTCCAAAATTTAGTGTGCATGCGAGGAATCGGCCATCTTGAAAAGCAGTAAACGTGTGATCACTCCCTACTCTGTGGCGTGGTAATGCACCGTCTTTGTTTCTTAATTGTGTATTTTAACTGCCTGAATCGCATAAACATAAACAAGTATTTGGTACAGTGCAGTGCAGTGAAAAAGAAAGAACTGTGTGTCAGTAGTTGGAGCTGTTCCGTTTTTATTATGAGCAGCAATAAAAGAAAAGGCAGCCGATGGTGCTCAGCACCTAATTGCCGCAATAATTCGAATACAAATAAGGATATAAGTTTCTTCACCTTCCCAAAAGATGCTGAGCAGTAAATGAACGTCGCTATATGTGTAGTGAAAGTTAAATCTTATCAGTTTCGAATGAGAGCAATGTGTGCATAATTATTAAAAGTAGCCTTGCTTCTTCTCTTGACGATAACTCGCTGTTGCTGCAGCAGTTCAACAGCATCGAAATGTTGAAGTACATTTATATTTTATAAGTTTAACGTTGCAGGAAATAATATAAAATGAATGACAAAGAATAGTGCGTAAGTAGGCAGATAAAATTTTACTTACGGCATTAGAGGCGTAGTGTGTTAATGTTGGCAACGAATGCTCTTCGGATACTCAAACAAATAGATTAAGTGGAATAATTATTTTATGCTGTTCCTGCTCTGTGGTTGACAGATTCCTCTATGTGCCCTTCTCCTATCAGTAAATTAATGATACTCCTAAAGCAAATACAACTTTTATATATGCCCAGACGTCATTACTTCTGCGTAATCACGTTGTACTGCTAAGTCTGACTCAATATTTTGTGCGAATTTATTCGTGTCAAATAAAACCTGGCAGTTGTAAAGTCACTTTCTTGTTTATAACTAATTTCCCAAACATAACTCCGCATTATTTGGGATTTTTTTAGAGATAAGCGCCAAATAAAACGATCATCGATTCCACCGTACATTTTGGTAGTTGTATTAAAATTTAGGCCCATTTTTTTCGTTGGATTACAATTAGGTGCAAGAAGAGGGTGCAAAATAGATGAGAGCGTAATGAAAAGCCGTTTCCTTTCGTAAAAGTCGGTGAGATTAGTTGTAGTTCGTAAAAAGTCCATTTCCAGCCAAAGTACTAAATGGCTATAGTTCCGCGTTTACTGCTTTTCAATATGGCGTCGAGCGCAGCGCTTGGTAACATAGAGATCAAAGGCGCCGTTCCCAGCTTTCCCTTCTGTATGCTCCCTATTTTGTGCCTGAGCTGTAGTGGCAAGGAAGCTGTATACTACTAGCGCTCCAAGCGGTCATAGTTCTCACTGCAGGAAACAGAAGACGAGCGATTTCTTTGATCAAATCTAGGCCGAGGCCTTAGATTTGATGAAATATTGAACGACGTTCCCATTACACTACGTCCAATTTTTCTTTGTCCAATTCTTTGACAAATATTCATAGAATATATGACATCAACTGCGATTGGGCAAAGCTGAAAATGTGTACCCAGCAGTGTAGGCAGTGTAGGCAGTTGCGCTGACCCCTACACCACTGGGGACACAGTGATCACAGCACCTGCAAGGACTACCCTTGCACGCCTCCCGTCAGATACAAATTCCCAGCTTCGCCCTGTTGATAGCGTAATACCGGCCTTAAGTCCAAGATTATAGTGGAGCGGCGCAAGTGAGAGGCGCAGAGCTGTGTGCTGGGCAGCTGGCGCAGCGTTGCATTGCGACGAAGTATAGTGGGGCGAGGTAGCAGCGCGGAGCACGCGTCACAACTGTACCAAAGCTGCCCGACGCGCACGCAAATAATCGCCCTGCACTAAGGCTCCTATAAATCCGAGCTGAACTATCCGCCTTTTTCCCCCCAAGCTGTTAGGATTTACCACGTTCCGGACGAAGCTCATGCGTTACCCCGCGTTTCATTCAACTCGCTCACACTCGCAATCTACTCACTGTATCAACGTGAAACTGTCATCAATGTGTTCGTTAAGAACTACACTACATTTTCATTTTTGTTTTATTTATGACAATAATTTATAAACAGCATATACTGATAGTTTACGACCATGCCCTTTCTGACGACGTTACGGAATTTTCAACATGCGAGGAACTTTTTTTCTTTTGAAGTTAGATGAACAATTTAAGCGAATGAAATGTTCAAAATAGATCAAACTTTCATCCTCTCCAAACAGAAACTGTGTGAGTAACGTATAACTCGAGATAATGCCAGTTAAATATGACGCATTGGGATCCGCCCGCCAGTCTAGTAGTAACGCGTCTTCCATATTAGAGCTCCTAATAGTTATGCACATGTTGTTACTGCATAACATCCATACTTGAAGATACTCTTACTGACTTCTTTTAACCCATTAAATTTAATAGTTGCACACTACAAAAGTGCCGTGTCTATGTAATATGCATTTCAATTTTTCAGTTATATGAAAAGGATATTCTAAATATCTCAATGCAGAGTGCTTTATTATGTGAAATGTTCAAATGTTTGTAAAGCTTATGGGACTTAACTACGGGGTCATCAGTTCCTAAACTTACAAACTACTTATGAACTACTTACGAACTAGGACGGCACAAATATCCATGCCCGAGGGGGGATTCGAACCCCCGACCGTAGTGGCCTTGCAGACCGTGACTGAAGCGCCTCAGTCCCCTCGGCCACCGCGGCCGGCTTATTATGTGAGGAAATGAGAACAAGTCAGTTCGTTAGCTAGTGAAGAGATCCTTGCTATCTGTCATTTTCAAGTATTCTCACGTAAAATCCTCATTAGATCTAGTAACTTCCGTTTTGTTACTGCTAGGCTTTAAACTGAAGGAGATATAACTCCTATTAGGTTTTGCAAACTGAGTAGTAGCTCTGAAACACAGTGGACAAGAAGCAAAGAAATAAACATTTGTGAGTGACGAAGGAATATCTGCAAATCGAATAATAAATCACTAACTTTACTCTTTTTCATTCTACAACTACGTATTTCTTTGAATAACGCGACAGTTAATGAAGTTTTGCGTAGTAACCATGTGGCATGTTATCATTTGTCAAAATATCATTTTGATACCTCTAACCGTGTATGAGATACGCAAAGATTAATTCTGGCCTTATCGCCATCGGAAATGAGTGCGCTAAATAAAATAAAGTTTAGTGGTATGAGTGAAAGGTAAAGATCTACTCCTAAATCGAAAATAAAATTCAATCCATTAAGAAAGTTTCATCCGCAGCAACATATGGTGCAACAAGCACCAAACGGAATATCATAAGAGCTTCTATTTTTTTACTACAAACTTTTCCTAATGTAGCGCAGTCTCTTATTTCGAAGCCAATATCTTATCAACTATGACTATCAACGAAATGACGAGCATTTCGTCACAACGCTGACATATAAAAATTTAAGTAGCGGAAAAATTAAATATTTCTACCAATTAGTTTTTGCGAAATCGTTTGTGAAAGATGGCAGGACATGCGCCTCTACGCTGTTAGTGCAGAGCGATTCCAACCATGTTGGGCGGACGATTTAGCCTGGGTATTTAGAAGCTCTACCCTGCACAGTTCCGTAACTCCAGCTACAGCCGAATGCTGCACGACTGGAACCGGAACCACCCGACCGCGCTGCTCGCCGCTCTGAGAAACAAACGTGTTTGATCAGGCTGGTTTGATTCACGCCGCGCCTCTCTGCGCCTCTTTGAGCCGCGCCGCGTCGCCTGCAGCGGCACTATAACTCGGGCCGCTGAAACTTTGCACTTGACGTTTACAAATCACAAGTGAAGAGCAAGAAGCGCGAGGCGCTAGTCGCTAGGAACGATCTAATCACAGCGCGGTAAACACTTCCAGTGATCACGTGTCGTGACGTCAACGTTCCCACGTTGCTGGATTTATAGTTCTACCGTAAACAAAGTTGTTTATCGTGTTTACCGTGTGTTTATGTTGTGTGTGCTTTTTTCGCTGCGATTTGTTCTACTCTGAGTGGTTTAACTTGACTTTCCGAGTTCAAGTAGTTGGATAAAGTCACCGAAAATACGCTTGTCTAGTGACGTTTTCTGAGTAAGTTTTCAATTTCGAATGAATAAAAACTTCGAAGCTTATGCTCTGAGCAAGAAGTTCATTCTTGCTTCAAACGATCGGAAATAAGTTATGGTGCAGTGGTTGTTGTTGTTGTTGTGGTCGTCAGTCCGGAGACTGGTTTGATGCAGCTCTCCACAATACCCTATCCTGAGCAAGCCTCTTTAACTCCACATAAGAACGGCAACCTACATGTCTGAATCTGCTTACTGGAGTTGTGGCGATTCGTCAATGAGTCGTTCATTTGAACGAATACAAATAAAGAATCGTAAGAATGGAATCGTGATCCGGACGAATCGTCGTTCAAAAGAATCGTCCGTCTCGTGACGATTCCAAGATCCAATGATTCATGATCCGAAAGCAAGTGGCGAATCGTGTCGAATAATTGCGACAGACAGAAAGCGTGTGAACAAAGGAACCACAGAACGAAGATCGTGAGCTGTTAATTATTAGACTATTCATGAACTACAGATGACAGAAGCAAAACGCAGCGAAATACACAGCTGCCAATACATACGAATATACGTCTTTTATACAGTTTACGTATTATGTATTTAAACGAGCAATCCTTACACATTTATATTTCACGTATCCCGGAAATGGCTGTAACGATTTGGATTATAATTTGTGTTTAGAGAGGTTTAAGTTTTTCGAGTTCATCTACGTAGTTGTAGTTTTTGTAAAAACAGAGTTTTACAAAAATATTCTTTTTTATATAAAAACGCTATTTTAAATGTTTTTACAGCCATTTCAAAAAACGTTTTTGCAATTTTGGTTTTCACGTTATCAGGTTTCCTGAAAGAAACCGATTTTACAAAAAAAAAAAAAAAAAAAAAAAAAAAAAAAAAAAAAAAGTGAAACATTTTACTAAACGTGAATTTCTTGCCTCTCGAAAGAAATTTCATATTTAAAGGCGGCTTTTTATTTTTAATGTTTATTTCGTGTTTCCTCAAACTAATTGATTTCACATAATAAGTATTTTATAATGATTAGATATCTGTTATAGATTTAATTAAATTTACATTTAAATGGCCGAAGTATTCAAACGGAACGAAAAAAAATTTATAAGGTTACAGCATGATTCAAAATAAGTGACCTACGCTCACTGTACCTACAACGCTACTAAATGAGCTATGATGACAGCAGAAATAGTTGGTAGTGTAATATGTATTTATAACCGCTCGCAAAAATTCAGACAATTTTCTCGAGAATTTTTGAGAGCTGGATCGAATGGCTTTGCCTCATTATTATTTTAAGTCTCAACTTTACGCACCATAAATATTTTAAAAATCCGATACACATATTGTCACATTTTCGGCATTTTGTAAGAATCGTGCCATAGCAGACCAGAAAGAATCGTGAACGAATCATAGGAACAGATGCAAAAGGTTAAGATTCTAACATCCATGGCACAGACATGTATTGCCATCTATGAGCAAGATGTAGAAGTAAGAATCGCACCAATGCAGACTAAAGAATCGCGAAGGAATCGTGAACGAATCGTAGAAATCGATTCACAATGTAGGATTGAATCGTAAGAATCGATTCCTAAAAAACAATCGTGTTGCCCAACTCTACTACTACTATATCCATCTCTTGGTCTTCCTCTGCGGTTTTTACCCCACACACTTCCCTACAACGCTAAATTCACAATTCCTTGATGTCTAAGAATGTGCCCTACCAATCTATCCCTTATTTTAGTCAAGGTATGCCAGAAATTTCTTTTCTCCCCAATTCTGTTCAATACCTCCTCATTAGTTACGCGATCCACCCACCTAATCTTCAGCATTCTTCTGTAGCACCATATTTCAAAAGCCTCAATCCTCTTCCTGTCCGCACTGTTTATCGTCCATGTTTCACTCCCATAAAAGGCAACACTCCAAACAAATGCCTTCAGAAAGGACTTCCTCAGGCTTAAATCAATATTCGATGTTAACAAATTTCTCTTTTTCAAGAACGCTTTTCTACCCATTGCCATTCTGCCATTTATATCCTCTGTACTGCGACCATCATTTGTTATTTTACTGCCCAAGTAACAAAACTCATCTACCTCCTTTATTGCTTCGTTACCCAATCTAATTCCTTCAGCATCACCTGATTTTCTTACACTGCACTCCATTACCCTAGTTTTGCTCTTGTTAATCTTCATATTATGTGCACCTTTCAGCACACTGTCCATTCCGTGTAACTGCTCTTCCAGGTCATTTGCTGTATCTGACAGAATTACTATGTCATCGGCAAAACGCAATGTTTTTAATTCTTCCCCCTGAATTTTAATTCCTTCACCAAATTTCTGCTTTCTTTCTTTTATAGGTTGCTTAATGTACGAATTGAATAACATTGGAGAAAAGCTACAACCTTGTCTTACTCCCTTTCCAACCACTGCATCCCTTTCAAGCCCTTCAAGTCTGACAACTAGTGATGGGAACAATCGAATGAAAACAATCGATTCATTCGGTTGTTGGAAAAAAATCGATCATTCGGTTGTAGTTTCTCGTATCTGTTGAATTATTCATTCATTCTTTTGAGTGAAACCAGTCGGTGGGACCAAGCGAATGAAACAACCGATTCAGTCGGTTGGACTATTCATTCGTTCTTTTGAGTGAAACCAGTCGGTGGGACCAACCGAATGAAACAACCGATTCAGTCGGTTGGACTACTCGTTCCTTCTTTTTAGTGAAATCAGTCGGTCGGAGCAACCGAAGAAAAAATCGACACAGTCGGTTGGACCACTCATTCCTTTTCTTTTGAGTTAAATCAGTCGATGGGACCAACCGAATGAAAAAACTGACACAGTACGTTGGGCTCTTCATTCGTTCTTTTGAGTGAAACCAGTCAGTGGGAGCAACCGAATGAAACAGTCAGTCGGTCGTAGTTTAACTAGGTTGGATTAACATTCGTTTATTTTTTTTCGAATGAAAGTAGTCTGTGGGAACAACTGAATGAAAACATGCGAAACTTTTGCAGTTTTGTACATTGACTGAATTACTCATACTTTCTTTTCAAGTGAAAACAGGCAGTAAGTTTTTTCATATCACTGGAGCAGGCCTGAAATCACTTTAATCTCCCACCCCAGACTTCAAAAACGCCGATCATCTGGGCCCGATCAGATTATTTTCGCAGACACACACACTCTGCAGAAGGTAAGTGGCCGATGACCACGAAGTACCGCGGGGAGCGGGGACACGAGAGGGGTGCTGCCTCGCTTGCGTTTTCACTGCTGACATCGCCATTCGCCAGCAGGCGCGAGCCAAACACCACACAACAGTGTTCGGCGGGCGGGGCGTGCCATCGCCCATTGTTGTCGGTTTCTTACTGTCTCAATAAAAAAGCCTGGAAACTACAGGGTGTTCCAAAATGATCGCTACAAATTTAATCTCGCATACTGTATCTCCACGGAACAGGTAGAAACGTGCGGTTTGCGGCTTATTGTTCATACATGTCTAAGGTACTAGTAGGACAGTGTTAAGTATTTTAACTTTGAGCTTATTTGCTAGATCCAAATTCGAAGATCACTAAAACATTAGGTATTGTAAAAAAATACGTTTATTAAAGTATTTTGTATAAAAATATTTCTTATATTTTTTTTATTTTTTTTTTATTTTTATTTTTATTTTTTTTTTTTTTTTGTTAATTCCATTTAATTTGAAGGAGTACGAGAAGACATACAACATTTATCAGTGCTGTAAATTTCTTCAGCGCGTCTGTATTCGTCAACAGTGTATGAAAACATTCCTCTTAACTTTCATAATTATTCACTCTTGTCACAGATATTTCTGTAGTTATCGGAGAAACGGCGTGGAGGTTTATTCCATCCCTCCGCCATGTACCATACAAAAACTTAGATGAACAGTGAACTGCCAATTGTTTTGAAAGTCAAGTGTGCAAAATCTCATCAAGATCGGAATAAACCTCTATATTGGTGTCGAAGTCTGGAATAGCTTCTCTAATGCATCAAACTAAAGTAGATGTAGACGGTGACCATTCTCTTTCTTTGAAGGTGAAGTGTGAAATATATCATTAAAATTCGAATACAAACGGAATTTGTCGAAGTTAGTAGGTAAAGTACCCTCCGCCATGCACCGAATGAAATTTGATGTCGACAGTGACGTTCCTCTTGCTTTGAAGGTCAAGTGTGCAAAATTTAATTAAGATTGGAACAAAACTGCAGATTTACATGCAATAGAAACACACACACACGCGGACACACTGCTATATTTTTAAGATTTGTCTCTAAGAATGTTTCATGCTGAATCACGGTTCATTTATGTCCGAAAAGGTTGAAGGAGTGTGCAAATAAAGTCACACAAAGTCGATGAATTAATAAAAATATCCATATAACTGCAGAAACTGTCAAAGACTTTTTCCAGTCGGTTGTATCGCATCAAGTGAAACCACTCAATGCCGAGAACATTCATGTAAAGGACAGAGACTTCTTTCATTCGGTGCTCGCGCATCGACTGAACCCACTCAAACCCATTGAATGAGTGAAAACATTCATATAGCGGCTGCAACCGACAGAGACTGGTTTCATTCCATTGTTTCGCATCGACTGAAACCACTCAAACCCCGCCAGTGAGTGAAAACATTCATACGGCAACAGAGACTATTTTCATTCCGTTGTTTCATTCGACTGAAAAAACCGACTGAACGAAAAAACAACCGATTGACCAATCGGTTGTTAAAAACTGTCGGTTGTCCCATCACTACTGACAACCGCTGTCTGTTTTTTGTACAAGTTGTAAATAACCTTACGCTCCCTATATTTTACTCCTGCTTGCTTCAGAACTTGAAAAGAGTTTATTCCAATCAACATTGTCAAAAGCCTTCTCCAAATCTACAAAAGCTAGAAATGTAGGTTTGCCTTTTCTTAATCTATCTTCTAGGATAAGCCGTAAAGTGAGTATTGCCTCCCGTGTTCCTACATTTCTCCTGAACCCAAACTGATCTTCCCCGAGGTCAGCTTCTACCAGCTTTTCCATTCTCCTGTAGATAATTCGTGTTAATATTTTGCAACCATGACTTATTAAACTGATGGTTCTGTAGTTTTCACTCCTGTCTGCGCCTGATTTCTTTGGAATGGGGATTATAACATTTTTCTTAAAGTCTGAGGGTACTTCACCTGTCTCATACATCTTACACACCAGGTGAAACAATGGCTGGTTTTCCCAGAGACTTCAGTGGCTCTGAGGGAATATCATCTACTCCAGCGGCCTTGTTTCGACTTAGGTCTTTCAGTGCTCTGTCAAATTCATCTCTCAGTATAGTATCTCCTATTTCATTCTCATCTATTTCTTCTCCCCCTTCTACAATATTGCCGCTAAGTTCATTTCCTTCATAGAGCCTCTCTATATACTCTTTCCACGTTTCAGCTTTCCCTTCTTTGCTGAGAACTGGTTTTCCATCAGAGTTCTTGATATTCATAGAGCTGTTTTTCTTATCTCCAAATGTTTATTTTATTTTCCTGTACGCTGTATCTATTTTTCCCCTATTTATAAATTCTTCTACATCCTTACATTTGCCTTCTAGCCACTCCTGCTTAGCCATTTTGCACTTCCTGTCAATCTCATTTTTTAGTCGTCTGTACTCCATTTTGCCTCTTTCATTTACTGCATTTTTATATTTTCTCCTTTCATCGATTAAATTTAATATCTCCTGTGATATCCAAGGATTTTTTGTAGGTCTTGCCTTCCTGCCTATTTTGTCCTCTGCTGCCTTCACTATTTCATCTCTCATTGCTACCCATTCCTCCTCTACTGTTTTATTTCCCCCCATTTCTGTAAATTGTTGCCTAAAGCTCCCTCTGAATTTTTTAAGAACTTCAGGTTCCTTCAATTTATCCAGGTCCCATCTCCTTATTTTCCTACCTTTTTGTAGTTTCTTCAGTTTCAGCCTACAGTTCATAACCAACAACTTATGGTCAGAGTCTATATCAGCCCCTTGGTATGTTTTACACTTTAAAACCTGGTTCCGAAATCTATGTCTTACCATTATAAAATCTATTTGGTATCTCCCAGTGTCTCCTGGTCTCTTCCACGTATACAACCTTCTTTTGTGATTCTTAAACCAGGTGTTTGTTATAACTAAATTATGTTCCGTGCAAAATTCTACCAGGCGGCTTCCTCTTTCATTCCTTTTGCCCAGACCATATTCACCTACTATCTTCCCTTCCCTTCCTTGCCCTACTACCGAATTCCAGTGTCCCATAACAATTAAAGTTTTCCTCTCCCTTAATTGTATGAATAATTTTCTTTAGCTCCTCATATATTTCTTCGATCTCCTCATCATCTGCAGAGCTAGTTGGCATATAAACCTGTACTACTGTGGTCGGTGTTGGCTTCGTATCTATCTTGACTACGATAATGCGATCACTGTGTTGCTCATAGTAGTTTACCCGCATTCCTATTTTCTTATTCATTATCAGACCTACTCCTGTAACGCCACCAACTGATTTTGTATTTATAATCCTTTACTCGCCTGACCAGAAATCCTGTTCCTCTTTCCACCGAACTTCACTAATCCCCACAGATACCCCTCCGCTGTGGTTGCACCTACGGTACGGCTATCTGTATCGTTGAGGCACGCAAGCCACCCCACCTCGGCAATGTCTGTGGTTCATGGGAGTGGGGTGCAGTGGTTACAAGAAAGAAATATTGCTGCAGATATGTCAATGTCAAAATTTCTTTTATATTCGCTCGTGAAACAAAATAGCTTGTTACATCCATATATGCAGTAGACGAAATCGCAAAGGAGCAGCGTCACAATGGAATAAATCTGCCCCCATTTCACTGCCGTTTTAACCCTATAAAATTGGTATGGAGTGACGTGAAGAATTACTTAAGAAACAGCAAGTCTTTCACAATAACAGAGGTGGAAAGGCTGTTGCATGAAGCTGTTGCCAGTGTGGATGCTGGGATGCTGCTTTTAAAAAAAAAAAAAAAAAAAAAAAAAAAAAAAAAAAAGGGGGGGGGGGTAGAGCACGGTGAAAAACTGATTCGGGCAGCGCTAACATTGGAAGGGATCATGAACAGTTAATGATTTGTATTGCTTATGACGATTTTGGCATCGACGACAACAGTGAAGATGGGGAGCTGGATGTAATTGTACCAGTGTCGAGTACATTGGTGCGTGAAAATCATTGATTATAAAACGTAGAGAGAGAAGTTACTATTTCGATTATTGTTTATTTTGTATCTGTCGTGATTCAATGCTTATTTTCTGTATTGCTTTGCTCCATTGTTGAAAGCGTATACATTGTTGTGCTCTGGTCTTCATTAATATGCCGTTAATTAATTGCTGCTCAAGAACGAATTATTATATGCACTTTTTTTGCTCAATAGCTTACATTTACGAGATGAAACTGTAAACCGTTTCGTCTGCTGTGTGTATAGAGGCTAGTGTTGCAACGTCGCTAAAGCAGTGTAGCCAACTTAACTCGCCGTAACGCGAAACGTCAAGTACAATGTTTCAGAGCCCCGTGTACCCTGCACAACACTGGTTTGTTTCCTGGGCGCTGCTCACCCCTCCTCGCTCAGCTGCACTGGTCGCCCGGCGCAGCTCCACTATAACCGCAGCCTAAGGTAGTGTAAAATGGATTTAGGTTGTTGCTTCATAACCTATAAGTTCAGAAACGCCGTTAAACATCAAATAAAAATATTTAAAAAAATAAAAGCTATAATTTTAACAATGTTTTGCGAGGCCCCCTCAGGCGCGAGGCCGTCGGCATTCGCTGACGCCTAGCGCCACCACTGATTAATAAGATGATAAATAGCTCACAGTTTGGATACAGAAAAGAAAGATCAACAAGACATGGTGTAGAGCTGCTAGTCAGAGATATTTTAACAGCATTTGAAGACCATGCTCATGCACAGGCAACCCTT
The DNA here is from genome assembly GCA_026315105.1 of Locusta migratoria. NCBI lineage: Eukaryota > Metazoa > Arthropoda > Insecta > Orthoptera > Acrididae > Locusta > Locusta migratoria. Next base: position 479,109,011 of record CM048744.1, on the reverse strand, counting down.
TGTGATATGAGTAAAGCCTTCGACTGTGTAGACCACCATGTATTGCTCACCAAACTTGATCACTGTGTGATCCATCGTAAAAGTTTAAAACTTATGAAATCGTACCTGAGTAACAGAAAGCAGGTTGTTAACTCAGGAAGTAACGTATCTGACACACTTCTGGTGCAACATGGCGCACCAAAAGCATCAAAACTAGGACCCCTTCTATTCCTAGTTCATATTAATGACTTGCCAAACAATACAGAGTTTGAGGCACATTTGTCAGAAAATGAAGTGGTTAAAACATATAGGTATGCAGACGACACAACTTTTCTATCTGTAGACCAAGGATTTGAACAACTTGTTAACGGAATGAATGTAGTGAAAGAAAGTGCTGGCTCATGGATTGGTGCGAATGGATTATTACTTAATGTAAATAAGACCCAGGATATGTCATTCAGTTTATCTAAATTTACAAAAATAGAGAAACAAAATGTAAAATTCTTAGGTATTATACTGGACAATAAACTTACATAGAACAACCATATTGAACATGTAACAGTAAGGTTATCCAGAGTAGTATACTTGCTGAAAAGACTAATGTCATGTGTTACCATAGAATACGTAAGGACGGCATATATTGCTTTTTTTCACCCTATATTAAAATATAGACTGATACTATGGGGTAACAGCAAAAAATAAATGAAGTCCTCATGCTTCAGTAAAAAGCAATTAAGAGTAAAGGCAAGGGCTACTGACAGAACTCACTGTAAGCCTTTATTCATTAAGTTTAAGATTTTAACAGTAATTAATCTTCGAATGCATTGCATTGGAGAGTAAAAGACACAGAACATTTGGGACAACCAGACCCGAAGAAATTGTGTCTAATAAAGAACTGGTAAAGGGACTCCTTGCACTGTTCAAGGGCATTGGTTGGCTTTACTAGATATACAGGGAGCGATACCGCACAATAAACTTAGTTTCGGTGCGGGCAGTGGCGGGTTGGACCAAGACTGTTTTGGCTTCCCTGAGAAAATCAAATCAAATTAATTTATATATCTTAGAAAGTGTATGTACTGGCTGAACTACCAAATTTACCTGTAACAAATCAAAGACATCATCATAATACAAGAACATGCAATTCTCTTATTATGCCACAAAATAGTTTAGCAAAAACTAACTACAGCCATATCTACAAGGCAGTAAAAATATATAACAAGCTGCCCAAGCAGTTTACAAATGTGCCAATTAAATCATTTACAAAAAAGTTGCACAACTTCTTGTTGGCGAATCCATTTTATTCTTTAGACGAATTTTTAGATATAGTGGATATTAGCAAATTAATGTAACTATGTATTTTGTAATACTTACAAGATAAAATTACGAAGTCTACTGCATGTACCAATGCTGAATGACTAATAAAGAATCTGAATCTGCCGCTGCGGCTCCTCCGCTCTTCCGCTGCGGTGTCAAAATACCAGCGGCTGCACTTCCAAACCGCTTACACGGCGGCTAATGGGGCTGCTCGGTGCGCCATATGTCTGGCCACCAAGTGTGAACAGGATGCTCAAGGCTTAGCCTCCAAATAATACAAAGCCTACTCACTAGGAGCTTACCTATGACGAGCAGTGTCGCCACTGTAGTTCAAACTTACTCCGCTGTTGGCGCCACAAGCCAACCTCATTCCGTGTAGATTCTTATGGAACCGAATAGGAAATAAGGCTTAAAAAATATGTCTATATATCACAAAGGATCATTTTGGTCACTTGATGGCGAGAGTAAATATTGAAGTTCTTGTAACTGTCTTTATTTAACAATAACATCGATTGTTTCTTGTTATTATCACTGCCAACATATCTCTTTAAAGTAGATTTTGGTGGCAAGCTTAATATATGGGCATTTCTCACAAATTCATAACCTGACGGCGACTTGCTTTACTACAGAACACAGTATCTAATTGTCGAATCAGTCCACCGAGGTTTTTTTCTGGGGAAAACCCGTAATTGCTCCAATAAGAACGCTGCTTTGATGTTTCCATGTACACTTGCGCTTTGAATTTTATTAAGATTGTAATTAGCAACAATTCAATTCCCTATTTTTTTCCAGTTTTTTCTGTTCTTTTCTTAAATCTCGTACCTGTTGTTTAGCACGCTGACGAAATCTTTGCAGTTTTCAGTCTTCTATTTCTAAATGATATACTTCGCCTATTTAACTTTGTTTGTACTATGACATCTTTATTATGAGGTTGTGAATTATGGCTTTCTTAGCAGACTTCTTCGCTTACATTTTAGTTGTCTGTAGCGATTTTGTCGATCTTCTGTTTCAAAGATTTTGTCCCACATCTTTCAATTTCTCTTCTCGGTTCTTTTATCTTTATCTTAATACGTTTGCTTGGCGGATACATTTCGAAAACACTGGGAACTGCATCAGGATTCAATTTCTTTGTCTTCAGGCCGGATTTATAGTCTGAGGTACGAAAATGGTTACTGCATACCACAGAATGCTTACTGGGCTGCCATAACTTATCCTTTGTATCACCTACGTAAGAGATAAAAATGAAATATTTAGGCAACAGTAAATTAAATTGTACCAGCACTGATCACTTAGAAATGCACATACCTTGTCTACTTAATGTTTTTATCCATAGTTGTCTCGTGGATTCGTTACTCGGGAATGCGTGAAAACTAACTCCAGGAGCTTTATTTCGGGAGCCCTGATTGCAAAATGGCACACAATATACCATTTTCCACAAAAACTTCAACAGTTGTAGATTTTCACGTAAAAACAGTAAGTTACACTCTTCTGGGATGCACAATGTGCATTACAACGCACTGTAGCAGAACGCACTTCATTAAAGTTTCGCGCGTGTGTGGTTGTTTTGTGGCGCCTCTAGCGGCTGCTGTTTCAACGAGAGCGGCGACGAGAGTTTACTCCTAGTGAGTAGGCTTTGTACTATTTGGAGGCTAAGCTCAAGGTCACTGCGGCTGACCAGCCTACAGTGTGGAAAGTGTTAGATGGCTGATTTGTGAGTGGGGAGCGGGGAGCAGAGGCAGCAAGCCCCGCCTCACACCAGGACAGAAGCAGGGAGAGGGGCGAGCGGGGGAGACAAGCAACGCCTGCGTCCTGCAGTACTGACACCACAAACTACGCGGCATGCTTCCGCGAAAGTGCAGGTGGCGGACATCGCTTTAAACGTTGATCATAAATTAAACAAAGCAGCATACTCAAGAGACTGGTTGATAACGAAACCAACTACAGGAACCACTCACTTAAGTTACGTGTTACAGATAACTCAGAAAACTGTTACGCAAACAATAGTAAAGCTGACGTCTGTTGTTGCCTCCCACAGCACTTTCAGTCAGTAATGTTGGCTGCAGCCTCGAAACAAAGACTGCCGGCCGAAGCAGCCCGACGTCTACCGACTAGTACCGATTCAGGGCTAGGAAGAGCTCTGCCATCTAACAGTTAACACACAGGGTTGCCAACGTCGGTGGTTTCCCACCGAATCTGGTGGTTTTTTAAAGCCGACGGTGGGTAAAAATCTGAATCAGTGGGAGGTGGGAAAGATCGTGGATTTTAATGAAATCGTTTCATCACATTATTGGATAAAATGTAAAATTCTTAAGAGTTCAAAGGTATTAACAATGGCATGACTCATTGCTCATTGTTTTGGCTGTTAGTTCTGTGTTGACTTCTCCAATCACCATGGAGAGTAAGTGTTGTACTTGCATCACACACTGACATTGTGTTAATGGTATGTATTTGTTGCTACAGCACTTTATCAGGTTTTTTCTTGTTGTGAAAATGAGTGAACATTGCAGACACTTAATATGTGACTGTACTTTCATTGTTAACTTTCTTTTTTCTCAGATGTGATTACATTGGAATATAGCTCAAATCTAGATCTTCTGACATAAAATAAAGACTATTGAATGACAGACGCTGACCTTCTCTCCAGACAGGATTACTTTCTGTTTTCAAGTTCAAATATTTCACAATTTGCTGTCTGTACCCGACAAGCATTCCAATGGCTCAAAGTAATTATTGTTTGTTTTTATATATTACATGTTTACTGAAGTGCTTTTGAATAAACTGTTTTATAAAAACTCTTCCTTTAAAATGCATAGGTCTGTTCAAATTTCAAATCAATCGGTCAAGAACACACGAATAGACAGTGGTTTTTTTGCATGGGAACTTCGGAAAGTTCGGTGGTTTTTGGTGGGATTTTATGGTCACTTCGGTGGTTTTTATCATGACCTCGTTGGCAACCCTGTTAACACAATGTACTGAGTGAGTGGCGAGCGGAGCCTCCGCAAAATCACAGCGCTTGCTCCGCACCCGGAGCCACCGCCGTCTATAAACGCAGCCTCGGAGTATAGCGCATCAATACGCTCCGCCACTTCGCCGTAGCTGTTCAGGTGGTGCAGTGGGCAGCGCAAGCGTGAGAAATATGTTCGAAACACGGCCCAGAACAGATGTTCATGTTTCCCCATTTATTTAGTTCAAAGCCCAGTAACAGCTTAAGTCGAAAATTCTTTGTTTTGGATTAATAAATGCTGAGTTCACATTTACGTTCAAAATTGATGCATATTGTCCGAATTTTAAATATTTTCTTAATTCTATTAAAGGATCTACTCTATACAATCCAAGTACCAGTGGGAATGTGGAAATTATTATCAGATTAATTATCTGTCAGTAGTGTCAAGACTTTCTGTAGCAAGTTGATTTAAAAAGTAGAAAGTAACATTTAAAATTTTTTTCTCTCGACAACAATTCCAAACTTCGCATATTCTGAAATTTTTCTCCAGATAATTTACTCTTCTGATCTGGCAAAGCTTAATCATACTGGGCATGAAAAACACGTTCCTGTTACCGCAATATAAACTGTAGCCTATAATTGTGAGTTAGAACGAATTGTGACGCGTCTCTTTTTCCAAGATTAGGAAAAGCAATGGAATTTCGTCTGATCGGTCTTGAGCCCGCCGGCCAACAGCCTATAAGGATTCTGTACTTTCATTCGTATAGAACGCAACAATGACTGACAAAAACTTGTTGCCGGCCGCGGTGGCCGAGGTGACTGAGGCGCTCCAGTCACGGTCAGCACGGCCACTACGGTCGGGGGTTCGAATCCCCCCTCGGGCATGGATATTTGTGCCGTCCTAGTTTGTAAGTAGTTCATAAGTAGTTTGTAAGTTTAGGGACTGATGACCCCGTAGTTAAGTCCCATAAGCTTAACAAACATTTGGACATTTTTTAAAAACTTGTTATAAACACTTCGACATTTTGTTATAGAAGCAGTAGATACAATAAAATCGAACCAAAACACAAAAACTACGCCCTGTATTTTCGTAAAAATCCCGATATTTACAATCGAACTATTCACCTCATTAAACACACACGTTTTGGTTTGCAGATGACAAACTGTCAAAAACCATCAGAGACTTTTGTGAGTGGAAAAACCACAAACATAACAACATGTGGCATTAAGGTAGGCCTAGCATACCTATGAAAATAAGAAACTATGTATAGTACTCTCACAATTAACTGTAGTTTTCACTGTTAATGTAAAAAGTAATAATCATTCCACTGTTAATTTGACAGACAATAAACATCCCACTGATGATGCTGCAACGCCAGCGAAACATGTCTGGGAGAAATTAAAAAACATTTGTGTTTGCTCAAGGCGGACCAAACTTGTAAAGCAAAATGACTAACATTGTTCTTGTTGTTGTAGTCTTCAGTCCGGAGACTGGTTTGATGCAGCTCTCCAACCTAATCTATCCTGAGACAGCCTCTTCATCTCCTCATAAGAACGGCAACCTACATCCATTTGAATTTGCTTACTATATTCATCTCTTGGTCTCCCTCTGCGATTTTTACCCCACACACTTCCCTCCAACGCTAATTTCACAATTCCTTGATGTCTAAGAATGTGTCGTACTAATCGATCCCTTCTTTTAGTCAAAGTATGCCAGAAATTCCTTTTCTCCCCAATTCTGTTCAGTACTTTCTCATTAGTTACACGATCCACCCACCTAATCTTCAGAATTCTTCTGTAACACCACATTTCGAAAGCCTCTATCCTCTTCTTGTCCGCACTGTTTATCGTCCATGTTTCACTCCCATACTAAGCAACACTCCACACAAACGCCTTCAGAAAGGACTTCCTTATGCTTTTATTAATATTCGATGTTAACAAATTTCTCTTTGTCAAAAACGCTTTTCTTCCCATTGCCATTCTGCATTTTATATCCTCTGTACTGCGACCATCATTTGTTATTTTACTGCCCAAGTAACAAAACTCATCTACCTCCTTTATTGTTTCGTTATCTAATCTAATTCCTTCTGCATCACCTGATTTTCTTAGGCTGCTCTCCATTAACCTTGTTTTCCTCTTGTTAATGTTCATCTTATATGTTCCTTTCAACACAGTGTCCATTCCGTTCAATTGCTCCTCCAGGTCCTTTGCCCGTCTCTGACAGAATTACAATGTCATCGGCAAAACGCTATGTTTTTATTTCTTCGCCCTGAACTTTAATTCCTTCTCCAAATTTCTCCTTGCTTTCCTTTATAGCTTGCTCAATGTACAAATTGAACAACATTAGAGAAAGGCTACAACTCTGTCCTACACCCTTCCCAACCTCTGCATCTCTTTCATGCCCTTCAACTCTGATAACTGCTGTCTGGTTTATGTACAAGTTGTAAATAACCTTCCGTTCCCTATATTTTACTCCTGCTGATTTCAAGATCTGAAAGAGTGTATTCCAATCAACATTATCAAAAGCTTTCTCCAAAAGCTAGAAATGTAGGTTTGCCTTTCCTTAATCTATCCTCTAAGATCAGCCGTAAAGTCAGGATTGCCTCCCGCGTTCCTACATTTCTCCTGAATCCAAATTGATCTTCCTCAAGGTCGGCTTCTACCAACTTTTCCATCCTTCTGTAAATAATTGCTGTTAAAATTTTGCAACCATGACTTATTAAACTGATGGTTCCGTAATTTTCAGACCTGTGCGCACCTGGAATGGGGATTATTACATTTTTCTTAAGGTCTGAGGGTATTTCTCCTGTCTCATACATCTTACACACCAGGTGAAATAGTTTTGTCATGGGTGGCTCTCCCAGAGACTTAAGTAGTTCTGCGAGAATGTCGTCCACTCCAGGGGCCTTGTTTTGACTTAGGTCTTTCAGTGCTCTGTCAAAATCTTCTCTCAGTATAATATCTCCTATTTCATCTTCATCTACATTCCGTATTTCTTGATTTCCAGAAAGCTTTTGACACCGTACCTCACAAACGGCTTTTAATCAAATTGCGTGGTTATGGTACATCGCCACAAATTGGCGATTGGATAGGGAATTTCTTGTCAGAGAGGACACAGTTCGTAGTAATCGATGGTAAGGCATCGACTAAAACAGAGGTGATATCGGCTCTCTTAGGTGTTTGCAGATGACGCCGTCGTTTACCGTCTAGTAAAATCATCTGAAGATTAAAACCAACTGCAGAACGATCTGAATAAGATATCAGTATGGTGTAAAAATTGGCAATTGACTCTAAATAATGAGAAGTGTGAAGTCGTCCACATGAGTACGGAAAGAAATCCGTTAAACTTTGTTTACAACATAAATCAATCAAATGTGAAGGCCGTAAACGTCACAAAATACCTAGGAATTATTATTACTTCAGACCTAAACTGGAAAGAACACGTAGATAATATCGTGGGAAAGGCGAACCAGAGACTGTGTTTTATTGGCAGAACCCTTAAAAGATGCAATAGAACTACTAAAGAAACTGCATACACTACGCTCGTCCGTCCATTTTTGGAGTATTGCAGCCCAGTGTGGGATCCTTATCAGGTGGGTTTGATGGAAGACATCGAAAGAATCCAAAGAAGGGCAGCTCGTTTCGTATTGTCACGGTACAGGGGAGACAGCGTTACGGAAATGATACAAGCTCTGGGATGGGAATCATTACAACAACGGCGCTTATCGCTGCGGCGTGGGCTACTAGCGAAACTCCAATCGCCAACATTCTCCTCCGAATGCGAACATTTATTGTTGACTCCCACTTACATAGGTAGAAATGATCATCAGAATAAAATACGAGAAATCGGAGCTCGAACAGAGAGATTCAGGTGTTCTTTCTTCCCGCGCGCTATTCGAGAATGGAATGGGAGATAAATAGTATAAAGGTGGTTCGACGAACCCTCTGCCAGGCACTTAAATGTGATTTGCAGAGTATCCCATGTAGATGTAGATGTAGATCCTCTACCCTTCCTACAATATTGTATATTAAGTTCCTTTCCTTTGTATAGTCGCTTTATATATTCTTTCCACCTTTCAGCTTTCCCTTCTTTGCTGAGAACTGGTTTTCCCATCTGAGTTCTTTATATTCATACAGCTGCTTTTCTTGTCTCCAAATGTTTCTTTTATTTTCCAGTAGGCGGTATCTATTCTTCCCCTATTTATACATTCTTCCACTGACTTGCATTTGTCTTCTAGCCACTCCTGCTTGTTCTTAAAAAAATAAAAACAACAACTGAAGAAATGCTTTCGTAGTCAGCGACCACATGAACATCACAATGCCTGCCTTCGAAATGAGTAGTCAAAAGCTGCCCCCGGCCCCTCTCCTTCGCCATGTCCAGCAGACCACCGCCTCTGTCCGATTCCACGCCGCCGCTACCGTATCCGGATACTCGTTCCGAAACTTCAGAAAGAATTTCCTTGGACGTTTCTAACTGGACAACTCTTCAACAACTTCACATTTTGTAATGGATTCGAGGAATTTTCTTGGACGTACCCCACAAGCGGCTTCTAATGAAATTGCGTGCTTATGGAATATCTTCCCAATTGTGCGATTGGATTCGCGATTTCCTATCAGAAAGGACACAGTTCGTTGTAATCGACGGTAAGTCATCGAGTAAAACAGAAGTGATATCTGGCGTTCCACATGGAAGCATTATAGGTCCCCTACTCTTCCTCGTGTTTATTAACGATTTAGGAGACAATCTGAATAGCTCTCTTAGATTGTTCGCGGATGATGCTGTCGTTTATCGGTTAGTGAAGTCAACAGAGGATCAAAAGTATCTGCAAAGCGATTTAGACAAAATTTCTGCATGGTGCGAAAATTGGCAATTGACACTAAATAAAGAAAAGTGTGAAGTAATACACATGACCACTAAAAGAAATCCACTGAACTTCAATTACGCGATAAATCAGTCAAACATTAAGGTCGTAAATTCTACCAAATTACGAACAACTTTGACTGGAGAGAACACACAGAAAATATTGTGGGGAAGGCGAACCAAAGGTTACGTTTCATTGGCAGAACGCTTCGAAGATGCACCAGCTCCACCAAAGAGACTGGCTACATCACACTTGTGCGTCCTCTCCTGGAGTACTGTTGCCCCTTGTGGGACCCTCACCAGGTGGGACTGACGGAAGATATTGAAAAGGTTCAGAGAAGGGCAGCTCGTTTTGTTTTATCACGTTACGGGGGGGAAAGCGTCACAGAAATGTTGCACGAATTGGGGTGGAAATCATTAAAAGAAAGACGTTATTCATTGCGGCGTGATCTGTTTGCGAAGTTTCAATCACCGACTTTTACTTATGAATGTGAAAATATTTTGCTAGCACCCACCTACTTAGGGAGACATGACCATCCCAATAAAGTAAAAGAAATCAGATCGAAAACGGAACGATTTAGGTGTTCTTTCTTCCCGCGCGCTATTAGAAAATGGAACGGTAGAGAAAAGTTATGAAAGTGCTTAATGAACCCTCTGCCAGGCACTTAAATGTGATTTGCAGAGTATCTATGTAGATGTAGATGTAGAACTGGACAGTTGTTGAGTAATTTCACCTTTTGTGATGGTTTTGAATTTAAATCAGTAATTATAGCTACAACATAGTATAGCTATCATTCTATTGATAAATTTAACGCCAGTTAATTCAAGTACATGGACAGGTTGTGACACATCAACACAGTGACCTACGTCACTTTTCATTCATGCGTATGTACAGCGTTTGCTATAATGTAATGGTCTACTTTTTCTGGTTGTTTGTACTCGTGTAATTATTTATATATTTGCTATATTTCATTAATTTGATTTAATCGCAATGTCCTTTTATTCTGTAAGTGTGTTAAAACAAATTTTGTTACGAAGTTTAGCAAGGGCCTTGCTGTTGTATAGTCTTATGTGATAGGGAGTATTATCGCTGGTAGTACGGAGCCGCTCAGTGAGAGAAATTGGTGGGGCTTTTTAACTATCAAGGGTGCGCGTGATGGTGCCTCGTAAAAGTATGTGGCGCACTACGTATGTTGGCTTAGCACGAGAAGAGGAAACGGCGAACAGGCAATACTATTAATTTTGTATATAAACAACAGTCTAGAGTGCAATTTTTTAATAATTTTTCGACTAATTTCGGTTTTATTTATACCATCTTCAGAAAATTAAGCTCCATTGATGTTGTGGTGCTGGCAGGAGACTTGGAGCCTTCTAGTGTGTCACTGCTCTCTCTCTCTCTCTCTCTCTCTCTCTCTCTCTCTCTCTCTCTCTCTATATATATATATATATATATATATATATATATACGTGATAATTTTGATTAATTTGAAATAATTGATTGGACTATTTGATCAAACTTTCTTTCTCTATGAACATGAAGTTAACACTTCCCTGTCATGGAACGTAAATTGCAAACAATCACAATTTGCACTTACTGGTGCTTGATAGCAAAGTTTCTGCTCTAAATGAAATGCAATAAAAATTAGTCTTTCCTTTAATAATTATATTCCTAAGGATCTTTTGCCATTAAAGTTTATATTAGCACATTGTCAGACCCGTGAAACCTACAATTAGCGTCACTGATATTGTTATCTGCATTAAAAGAAACTATTCTGGAAAAATTAAATAGTGTTCAAGTGGCACAGAGCATATAGTTAATCTTTATTTTTCAGTAAAAACAATGATGAGGAAGGAACCTGTCTGGACAATGACTGTGGATAATGAAGTCTAACACAGGTTCAGAATTAAAAGGTTTTCACTACTGAAAAATTAGCACTACTACGATGGTTAGCTTCACCGGTACATGCTAAATCTGTTAAACTGGTCGGATCTCACTTCGCATGCGTGCGAGATGGTGCTACTGATAAAGCCAGATCTCCCCTGCCATATCCTCACACATCCCAAATCCTCCTCCTAACACCAGTAACCATCCACAAAAGAGCGCTCCCCTTGTCACCCAGTACTACCCTGGACTCGAACAACGAAATTCCATCCTTCGCCAAGGTTTTGATATTCTATCCTTGTGCCCAGAAATGAGACATCCTGGCCAAGATCCTTCCCATCCCTCCTAAAGTGGAGTTCCGTCGCCCTCCCAACCTCCACAACATCCTAGTTCATCCTTATGCCACCCCAAAACCCAGGTCACTGCCACAAGAATCATATCCTTGTGGAAGACGCCGCTACAAGATCTGTCCACTCCACCCACCCAGCACTTCCTATTCCAGTCCTGTCACAGGCTTATCCTATCCTATCAGAGACTGGGCCACCTGTGTAAGCAGCCATGTAATTTACCACTGTGCTGCAATCACTGTGCAGCTTTCTATATTGGCATGACTACGAACCAGCTATCCATTAGGATGAATGTCCACCGCCAAACTGTGGCCAAAAACAAGGTGGACCACGCTGTGGTACAGCATGCAGCAGAGCACATGCTTGATTTCAATGACTGCTTCACAACCCAGGCCATCTGGATCCTCCCATCCACCACCAGATTTTCTGAACTGCACAGTTGGGAGTTATCCCAACAGTACATTCTCCGATCCGAAATCATACAAGCCTCAACCTACGATAACTTCCCTCTTTTTTCCCATACCTTACAGTTCCTACCTCTCTATCACAAACCTCACCTATCGTGAGTGTTGCGTGAATGTGCGATCGTGTGTGTGTGTGTGTGTGTGTGTGTTCAAAAAATGTTCAAATGTTTATAAATCTATCGGACCAAACTGCGTGGTCATCAGTCCGTAGCTTATAAACTACTTAAACCTAGGTAAACTAACCTAAGGACAACACACACACCCATGCCCCAAGGAGGACTCGAACCTCCACGGCGAGCAACAGCGTGCTCCGCAGCGAGACGCTTTAGACCGCTCGGCTACTCCGCGGCGCACGCGCGCGCGTGTGTGTGTGTACGCGGCCTTGTGTACTTTAGTGTGCACATATTTTGTATATTTATTTTATTTTATTTTTCTCCCGTCTGCCGCCTCCCCACTCCATTCCTAAGCTGCAATTCGTTATTCCCATCTAACCCATCCCCACCACCGTGACGTAACCTTCCTATCCCCTCTCCCCTCCCCTCCCGCAGGGCCGGGTCTAGGGAGGGGCAAAGGGGGCAGTTGCCCCGGGCGGCAGGATTTAGAGGGCGGCAAATTTTGACCGACTCTTCGACTCTTTTTTTTTTTTTTTCTTTTTTTACAGAATGTATCTTTCTGTTATAATTAAATAAAATTAACTGATACAGAATTATTAAAAGTAAAATGACTGCTAGAAATACCGAAATCATTTAATAAAACTAAAATTCTTGGTTGCTGACTTCAAAAAATGTTCAAATGTTTGTATAGTCTAAGGGACTTAACTACGTGGTCAGCTGACTTCAGTGTTGCCCTGTCACAGGTACTTCAGATAATCAAATTTTAAAAATCTACTAGATATTAGCCAGAGATAGGGCGATGTTTCCGTTATTGCATAATTAAGTGCACAATGTTTATTAATTTGCATAGATTTCTTTTTCAGAAAAATAAATATTCATATTTCATATCAAGATAATACTTGTAGAACAGATGAATTTGAATAACGTTCCAGTACTTGTAAAAAAATAAAAGTATTTCAGGTGCGCACACTTTTTATTGAAAGTCAAAAGCATTAAGGATCTAGAGTCCTCTCTCGGTGGCGGTGGAATTGAAAGGCATCTACACAGGATACTCTGTAAATCACATTTAACTGCCTGACAGAGAGTTCATCGGACGATTTTTATACTATTTATCTCCCATTCCATTCTCGAATAGCGCGCGGGAAGAAAAAACATCTGAATCTCTCTGTTCGAGCTCTGATTTCACGTATTTATTCAGATAATCTTTTCTACTTAAGTAAGTGGGAGGCAACAATATATTTTCGCATTCGGAGGAGAATGTTAACGATTGTAGTTTCGTAAGTAGCCCACGTCGCAGCGATAAACGCCTTTGTTCTAATGTTTCCCATCCCAGATACTGTATCATTTCCGTGACGATGTCTCCCCTGCATCACGACAATACAAAACAAGCTGCCCTTCTTTCGAGTCTTTCGATGTCCTCCGACAAACCCACCTGATAAGTATCGCACACTGCTGTGGCGTAACTGTGGGGGGGGGGATGAGGGGGATAGAACCCCCCCCCCCAGAACCCGAAAAAAAAGAAAAAAAAAAAGGAAAAAAAAAAAGAGAAAGAAAGAAAAGAGAAATCGTATAACAGCAATTTGGTAAAGGTAAAGATTGGAAACGTGGGGTGTTTTACTATAAGTTTTCATGGATGGGAGTGAATCAGTTCCTTCAGCGGGAGTGGTAGATGGTAGTCTGTCTGGAACCTGACTAAAATTTTGCTCGTCAAGCAGATCTATCCCCTCCCCCCAAAGCCAAGTCCTAGTTACGCCACTGGCACACTGGGCAGGAAGACCCGATGAAACAGGAGGAATCTCACTGTATTATTGATCCTGTCATTTTTCTAGCTAAGCAAGGAAGTCCATTAGAGGAACAAAGGAAGGTGGTGATTTTGGTGATCCACATAGCTGCAAATTTCTAAATGCAATTGATATCATATCATACTATAGTGTCCCCCTTCGTCTGCCTATTGAACGCCACAAGAAAGACCAGATTAGCTATTTTTACAAAAATATACAAGATTAGTTCCGTGACTTGATTGCTGACTAAATAAAACAAGATATAATTAACGATATTTTAGCTGCTAAATACTTTTCACTGATGTTTGACTGCACTCCAGATATCAGCCGCAATGCGCAGATGACACAAGAAATTCGATATGTCAAGTCGAATGACTCAGAGGTTGTGGAAAGCTTTACTGACTTTTTTACAGTTACAGACAAAACAGGAGAAGGCCTTAGTCAAGAAATACTGCAAAAATTGGAACAAGATGGGTTGAACATTACGTACTGCAGGGCACTGTCTCATGACAATGGGGCAAACAGGGCTGCAAAGTACAAAGGGGTCCAGTCAAGAATACTTCAAAAGAATGAACTGGCCTATATCGTACCATGTGCTGTTCACTCTTTAAATTTAGTAGGAGCAAATTCAGCAAGACTAGGTGTTCTGCAAGAGGAGATGCGGTTGAAGCTGTTATACAAGCATTTTCATAAAGTTTTGAAGGCCCTGGAAGAAACTTAAACTTATAAATTGTCATCACCAAAAACAAAATCAGAGACAAGATCTATTTTAAAAAATATAAGAAAACTCAAATTCATTACTTTAACTTGTTTCTGGTATGCAATACTAACATAAATTGCTCATGTTAATCAGTTTCTGCGAAGTTAATACTTTACAATTGATAAAGCTGTTCGAAACATTAAAGGACTTTTGGGCTTTCTCAAAACTTCCCGGGATTCTTGTACCTCTGAAGCTATTTCTGAGGCCAAAGTGCTAGCAGAAGATAATGAGGTATCAACGGTATTCTCCAAAAAAATGATTCTAAGAAAGAAGAAAATGGCCGATGAGCTTTGTGAGGATGAAGTATCCAACATTGACAGAAAAAATAAGGAATAATTGACAGAGCTTAGTACCAGGTTTACCGCACGTAAGAAAATTGGTGCCAAAATTAGTTTTCTGTGTGGTGTGCAAATTCGAGAAATGGAAGTGGAGGACTTGAAGGCCAAAGCAGCGGAACTGGCAGAAGATCTTAGTGAGGAAGAAGTTGAAAGTTTCAGACAACATGCGCTGACAGTAAACAGAGCCTTGCAAGATTCTACTCATCAACATTAAGTTTAGTTTATAAAAAAAAATTAATAGAGGGGTATCCCAACCTTACTACAGCGTTAAAATATATCTTACCATTCTAGTTTCTGTTTCGTCTGGGGGAAGAAGTTTCAGTAAGCTGAAACTAATTAAATACACTTGAGGAGCATGACTGCTTAACAAATCTGGGTATAATATCCCTAGAGGACAAACGAGCTGCTTCTCTAAACTATGATGATATCAAAAGCAGTTTTGCAACAAAAAAGCTCGAAAAGCGAAATTTTGAATTGATTTCTGTACAGTGAGTAATCTTTAATATTTTTGTATGTATTAAAATTGTTCTGTTTTCCTTTGATCTTAATTCAGTCAATAAAATAAGTTCATGTTGTGAGATTGTGACATTTATTTAGAAATATGTAACCCAATTAGCGTCAAAAAGTCGATTCTTAGAGGGGGGAGGGGGTTGAAAGAAGGGGCGGCAAATTTAAGCTTGCCCCCCTTGGCCATGCGGTATGACGTTGTAATCTTTACTGGTTGAATTGAAAATGATTTGCATTTGATCTAATGCTTCCGCAATAATTAAATTTAACACATACGCGTACATTGTCGAATCGTGTTATGAGCCGAACTTGTTACGTACAGTTAAATTTTACTTAGCGTTTTGACCGCTTTGCGTCATTATGCTGTCAATCACGTGACGTTGACATTAGCCGATCGTGTGTCAGCGTAAATATTTTGTTATGAAGTCTTCGTTTACGAGGGTAATTACTTTTATTGAGTGAATGAGTGTACATAAAAGAACCTGTCAACCATAGAGCAGGTACAACATAATTTATTTACTTCATCGTATGTACGAAACACTAATCAGGTCACTTTATGTGGGTTTCTAAGAATATATTATCTTGACGAGGGCTTTCTATCGTTTTGTTGATGTTGCCAACATAATCATGTGAGGCCGCCGGGATGGTAATTAAAATTTTACTATTACATACAGTTAAAGTAGACTGTAGTTATCTGAAAAACACAGTCATAAAGAGATGTGTTATCTACGACAATTAGCACATTTATAACGGTCATACTATTAAAAGAAAAGCCGAAGTTCATTGAAACTGGTAACAGGTTAACAAAAACAGGAAACGCTACTCATTAGTGTATGTGTCAAAGCAGACTGTAATTTCGAAAGTACTCTCAAAAGAAGGAGAATACGTGTTACCCAACGATAAACTACACTTCTTTGATGACCATATTACTGCTACAAAATCCGAAGTTGAATGAAATTGGAACAGATTAATAATAACAGGAAATCAGTGCAACTCATTACTATATGTCTCAAAGCTTAATCCAGCTGAAAAAATTACAGCCATATACATCACACGAATTTCTCATATGTCAAAAGTCTAAAGACATCGTAGGTACGTCCGTTCTTCGGTACTTTACGACTATTTTCTGTAATAACGCAAACGACTGCTTTCACGTTATAGTGTAGAAATATGGCGGCAAGACTTCACTGATACCAATGATACTGTAGATGGCATTGTCGGTCGGGTGATTCTATTTACACTTCGGTAAAATCAGACGTGACGTCATTATGACGTATCCACACTATCGAAGACGACTGGAGCCATGATCGACTTATGTGGTCGTTCTAGTCGCAAAACTGCGGTTGCAATTGTCGCAGACGAACTAAAGGAGTAGCTGATAATATATTCCATTGTTATATTCATTACAGTTTCGGAAACTATTACTTTGCGCTTTCCGAAAAAGGACCTACACTGCGAGCTCTGAAACGTTATTCAGCCAAATCTGGTGTTGTCATCGTGGCCCATTTCTGAAGGTTGTGTTTAAAACTAATGGAAACTTTTCTCTAAGCGAAAAATGCTACCGAGTTGCGTTGTAGTACGGAGTCTACGTTAAACTAAGAGGGCAAAATGAGGTTACCAGGCTATGGAGCGAATATGTGTACTTGGACACGTCAAAATATGCGACATACAAAAACAACATATAGTCGCCGTAGGTATATGTATGTTTCCGCCGAAACTATAAATCAAATGAGCTGGATATTAATACATTCATTTACATAGGCTCTGCGAATATCAGGTAACACATTTCGTAAAACTGGGTACTCATCTACCGCCAAGTTGCTGCAACATGCTAGTACAGACAATCAACGTCTGTTTGTACTGTTTGCGCCCAAAACCAGCGTCTCGAACAATCGCAAAAGTCGATGCGCCGCTCTTCTGGACGTCGATAGTGTAGATACGTCATAATGACGTCACGTCTGATTTTACGGAAGTGTAAATAGAATCACCCTTGTCGGTCTAGTAATGTATGTCTGTGCTCACGCATAAGGCTGTGTTGACAGTAGTACCACAGTCTAACATACACAGTCGCGACACTCACTGCTGTGAAAGTTGTTTCCAACTGACAGCTGCTGCGACACTAGCGCTCCTAGCGGTGGGCAAGCCGCCGAAATACTGATGTTTGTTTACAATCGCTTTTGTACGTAATTCACGAAATACTTACTATAATTTTTGCGTTACTTTCATTATTAAAATATCGAGAACCAAACATTATTAATATAAAACCAGCCTAATTTAAATTATTCAGTGGTATAAAGAACAACTCTGTTATGAAGAAATACTTACGAATATGTGTATATTTGATGCTTATTCCGCTGAAAGTAAGTTGCATATAAACATAACGGTATAATAAATTTCTATTATGATCTGTTCTTACTATGACACCCAGTTTTTGATGTGTATCAATTGGGTATGGAGTCTAATGATTCTCACATTTTTACACGTCACTCGTCTTTCGTATACGTGTATATTCTTTTAAGTGTAATTACTTTAGCTTAAAAAAAAACAATGTGTTGATGATTCTTGCCATTTGTGGTTTAGATGTAGCAACAATTGTAGAATTCGGTTCATCTTTGTTGCAAAACAGTTTGGTTGCTTTTGTCGTTATATTGCCATGCCTGTGACGTTTTTCCTTCAGCTACAGCTGTGATGGTTGATTTGGTATGTTAAATACCGTATTTATTGCATTCTATATACGTCTCCTATGTTCCACCCTCACCGATTTTACTGGAATTGTAATGAAGGATACTTAACGTTCCTGCGTTGAAATTGACGTCTCTCTGCTAAAGGGCATGTCTCCTGGTGTTTCCTAGGTATTCTTATTTTTAATAGAAAATGAAATTACTCATTTAAAGCCTGTATGCTACAGGATAATTGTAAATTAACTGTTCTGTAATGTATCGTTTCGTACCTTTCCAGAGATCTCACGAAACCTAAGAAAGACAAACGGGGAGCTATTTTAAAATTATTACCTACTAGCTTAAACCCGCGGCTCCGCTCGCGTGTTGGTTGATTATAATAGATAAGCTATCTTTCAGTAGTGTGCTATGAGACTGGTTTTGAAGGATGAAATGAAATACAAAACCTTCTTTAAAAACAAACATTTTAATCAATATTTAAATAAAAAATAAAATTATGTGAAGTGCTTAATGATTTACAATAAATGATACATACTGTACATTATTCTTTATAACCTGTGTTGCAATATCTCAACACGTATGGTGAGAGTAATGTCCAAATTCATTTTAATTTCAATTTAGGGCATTCTGGTAAACTACGTTATTTGTAATATACTGCTTCTCTAAACTATGATGATATCAAAAGCAGTTTTGCAACAAAAAAGCTCGAAAAGCGAAATTTTGAATTGATTTTTGTACAGTGAGTAATCTTTCTTGCTAAATGAGACAATATTACAAGCCTACACTTCCCTTTTTAAATAACCATGTAATTGATATCACTAGTAGTGCTTGAAGTTTGCAAAACGATGTTTGAAACTTGACAGGAAATATTAAGTACTGTACTGTTAATTTTTAAAAATTAAATTGAGTGATAGGAGTGTGTCGAAAGTCTAGAAAGTTTTTAATTTCACAGTTCGCGCCTAAGTTTTGCTGTGGCATTTCGTTTTTTTGAGGTTTATTTCAAAAAATGAATCAATTTCTGATACAGTTCTAATATTTACAATGAGATTTCGAAACTTTAAAACGGCGACGAAGAACGAACGAAGAAAGAAACAGTTTCGAGATGAGCAGGCGACAAAGACAGAATGAAACGTTGGCGCCAATGTGTGGACGACGTACCCATATTGGCCCAACGTCCTTTGATGTTTGGCCTAAATACCGTCAAGCAACGGAGCCGTACCAACGTTGGCGCCAACGTTGGTTCCAACGCTATTTCACCGATCCACACATTGGACGAACAATGTTGGCGCCAACGTTGGGTCCAATGTGTGGATCCGGCCTTAAGCAACAATGCAACCAATAAAACCATTTTCAAAGAGTAAATATAATTTTCAAAGACTAATTATTATTCCGCATTTAGCGTTGTATTCTTCAAATTACTAAATATCTACGAGATCGCTATAAAACTGTGCCTAAAACCTTCCTCAGGTAGAAACTAGTAACTACGTCTTGTCTTTCGGACATGATAAGCGTACACCGAAGAGACATTCACATTAATATACATAGATAAATAGCTATCCGATCGCCATAAAACCGTGCCTAAAGCCTTCCCCGAGTAGACATTAGTAACTGTAGAAAGTGTTAGCTCTTTATATCTTGTGGTTCAGACGTGATAAACGTACACCGAACAGACATTCACATTTATAGATATAGATTTATATGGCACTACAGTCGTTCCCTAATGTAAAAAGTATGCTGAAGTCAACCTAAACGATACTATTCGCACTCATCCAATATCGTATTCAGAAATGTAGCTTGCCGGCCGCTTGGAGCGTATAACAAAAATGTGTGGGAGTGTATATGTTAGACTGTGGTGGCAGATTCCTCAATTTTTATGTAGTTGCGATAGGTTACATTAAACAAGACACTGAGAAGTGGAAGTGTCATGTAGAAATGTGATAAGTTGTCGATACGAATTGTTACAGATTGATAGACGTTGATACAGATTGATATTGCGTTATCCTAGAAACAAAATAAACCTGAAAGTTACTACGAAGATGCTTGAGCTAAAGCACTAGATACACCGAGCTGAACAATCCACCATTTTGAATCCCAAACCGACGACAGTGTTGTATGCTTTGTGTGAATTAGCGAAGTGGATCAGTGAATATTTTGTGATTTTATTATTTTACAGTGTGAAATGGTTGGTTGTGCAGCTCCAAACTTCTCAAGTAATAGAAGACATGCTCGCTATCAGTTTTATCGGTCCTTCAAACAAAGATCGGCGTAAAAGGTCTTTTGTAAATTTCATACGCCAACTGTGGACGCCAAAATCGAGCAACTATCTGTGTAAAGTTAAGAACAAAACTTTTTAAAATTTGTATTACAAATAGTTATGCTCAGAGAGAGGTAATCATGAAGATATAGGTATATACTTGTAAGCGATGATTTAACTTTGCTACTGATTGTTATCATAACACGACATACCTTGTCTTTAAAGTAAGCAACTTTTCTTGATTTTGTTTAGTCCAACTAAGGAATTATTCTAAGGGCTGATAATTGTATTATAATTGATGCATGACCTGACTTTACCCAGCTAGTGGTTTTTAAATTATATTATTTCGCATTAGTTCAGTGTTTAATTTAATTGTGACTCTCAACACGGACATATGCCAAGCTGTGAACAGAATGTCTGGGGAAAAAAAAAAAAAAAAAAAAAAAAAAAAAAAAAAAACTTCACAAAGGATGGGAACTGGAAAGAAGTCGTACATGAAAGGCATTACATTCAAAACTTACCATGCAACATTCACTTTACTTCAAAGTGATAGAGACTTTATTTATTCGTTATCTAACGAAGCCAGATGTTCAAAATAATTAAACACATTTTTGAGGTAAAATAATATCTGAAATTTGGTGTGTATAAAATACGCGAGACATTAGAGGTGGGAATAATGGAAGTACAGTATCGCAATTTAATATTATTCCGTCATTGTTTTCGAATGTAACTCTTAGTTACCGTAAACGTATGTGGATGTACCACTTATAAACCAGGAACTAAGATAATTGTAACGTATTTTAACTATATGTGGTAAATATTTAGAACGGCAACATATGCCTTCATTGGAATGTAAGTGGATGTATCATATATCTAAATATCCATCTTATCACTAAATTGAAGTTGCTTGCCTCTTACAGTTAAATGTAAGCAAATAAATTTACTGTGCTGTAATATTTTCTGCATTAGGAGAGTATATTTAATAGCCTCCAGAACATATTAAAAAGCGTAAGTGTTCCGTAATTAGTCTTTAAATACACACCTTCGATATGGGATTCAAAATGGCGTATTGTTCTGCTTGCACTATACAATGCTCTAGCTTGAGCCAATGTGTTCGGCAGCGTTCGGACACTTCCGCGTGACGTCACTGTCGATCGTGAGAAGCGGTGGAAGGGCGAGGCGTTTTCTTGCGTTCGACTACGGCAGTGTTCCGTTTAACATTAATTTAAGAAAACAGGCGCGATATAAGCATAAACACAAAGGAACAGAATGCTACTATTCACTACGACCAGAAAACTTACACTGATTTCTAGTAGGGATGGGAAAAACCGACCTGTTAAAACCGATACCGGTATTTTAGTTGTGAATAACCGGTTTTTTTGGTATTTATTTTGTGTCGGTTGTAACCGGTTTTTTTAGTTACTGTCAAGAACCGGGTAAAAAAGACCGGTATGACTACTTCCTGTAGTATTGGTTCAA
Source organism: Locusta migratoria (assembly GCA_026315105.1). NCBI lineage: Eukaryota > Metazoa > Arthropoda > Insecta > Orthoptera > Acrididae > Locusta > Locusta migratoria. Next base: position 479,087,310 of record CM048744.1, on the reverse strand, counting down.
AATGTGTTTTTTTAATAATTAAAAAAAATTGAAACTAGTAGACCCTAATATTTAGGGCTGTTGCTAAAATTTCCACTGCTGTGAAACATTAGGTCATCGCAGTTACTAAGAAAAGCGACCAGTGATAATTTAAGAACAATCCCGGCAGTCAGAAACGCGCAACAAACGCGTGGCATAAGAACTTAAGGACTGGTGCAGCTACTGAGGCATCGATGCAGCTGTTGCCATGTGGCGTGGCCTATTAGACGACGTGCACCGGCAGTGTACGAGACTTGCCTCCGTCTGGTCATGCGGCAGTTCTAGAGATGGGAAAACTGAAACATCTGACGGTTTCGAAACAAATGAAACCGTACCATCTGTGGTTTCGATACACCGTTTCGAAACCATGAAACCGTGAAGCAATGTATGTTTTGTCATGAAATCTTCGTTCTAGGAGGGCAATAGTTTTCACTATGTGGACAAGGGTACATACAAGTACCTGTCGACCATAGAGTATATATTTATTTCTTGGTCTGTACGAAACATGTTGATAAAGATTTTCTCCCGTGTTGTTGATGTTGCCAACATAGTCACAAGAGGCCGCCGGTATGGTAGGTAAAAGTTTACCCCGTTAGGAACTCACAAACTGCAATACGGTACGCATATTACAGTGAGGGATCATAAATGCTACTTTCCATACATACTAAATAAATTATAGGGAATAAAGGGCACACTAAATAATCACAAATAATGCTATGGAATTACAAAAATAATAAAACAAGAGACAAATTCACCACTTATATGTCTTGACCGTTACACCACCGCCGCAATTCCTTTAACATAACTGTCGAAAAATTATAACGACAATAGGTAACTTCTTTTTCACACGTAAGAAACTAACTCTTTAACACGAGATTAAATATGCGATCTACCCTTCTGAGTATAAAAAACGTCATTTCAGGCTTCATGTTGTATCTTATTTTAAAAAATGTAGTTTCACACGTGTCTTTTTAATATGGTAGATAAAGCTAGAATTTAACTGGTTATTTCAATGCAAATAGTGAACGTCGTTTTATTGTTCTTTTACATTTATAAATCAGACATTATGTCATTTCGGAATACAGCAGTGTCTTGCAAACGAATATTGATTTCAGTAATCATAAGCTGCAGACTCACGAGTGTCAACTACTATTTGACACTCTCTGAATGGTTTATTTGCTAGTAATATATATATATATATATATATATATATATATATATATATATATATATATATATATATATATATATATATATATATCTGTGTGGAGCTTCAGTAAAATGAAACACCCCATTTCGATACTATTAGTCTGTTCCGCCTTTCTGCATTAGTGGTTTGAAACACCGGTGTTGTGAAACCGACACGAAATCGTGAAACCGACACGAAACTTGCAACCGACACGAAACCGTGAAACCGACAGGAAGAAACGGTTTCAGTGTATCTACAATCGACAGCGAATGTGATCCGAAACAGAACGGAATGAAACCGCATGGTTTCGAAACCGTGAAAGATGCCGGTTTTGAAACACTGAAACTGCTGTGTGTATCGAAACCTGGTTTCGAAACTATGAAACCGTAGCCAACTCTAGGCAGTTCCTTGCTGTCGTCGCCAGACATCGGTTGTCTCTTAAATGGCACCATCCCGAGTGTGCAAGTACTTCACGAAGTACGGGAGCAGTGAGGTACAATGGTCCATTTGCTTTAAAAAGCTGAAAATGGGTGGATTGTACTACAAACATGCTATGTCATTTAAGGAGATGTTGTTGTTGTTGTTGTGGTCTTCAGTCCAGAGACTCGTTTGATGCAGCTCTCCACCCTACTCTATCCTGAGAAAGCCTTTTCATCTCCTCATAAGAACGACAACCCACATCCACTTGAATCTGCTTACTGTATCCATCTCTAGGTCTCCCTCTGCGATTTTTACCCCACACACTTCCCTCCAACGCTAAATTCACCATTCCTTGATGTCTAAGAATGTGTCCTACGAATCTATCCCTTCTTTTAGTCAAGGTATGACAGAAATTTCTTTTCTCCCCAATTCGGTTCAGTACCTCCTCATTAGTTACGCGATCCACCCTCCTAATCTTCAGCATTCTTCTGTAGTACCACATTTCAAAAGCCTCTATCCTCTTTCTGTCCACACTGCTTATCGTCCATGTTTAACTCCCATACAAGGCAACACTCCATACAAATGCCTTCAGAAAGGACTTCCATAGTCTTAAATCAATATTCGATGTTAACAAATTTCTCTTTTTCAAGAACGCTTTTTTACCCATTGCCATTCTGCATTTTATATCCTCTGTACTGCGACCATCATTTGTTATTTTACTGCCCAAGTAACAAAACTCATCTACCTCCTTTATTGCTTCGTTTCCCAATCTAATTCCTTCGGCATCCCCTGATTTTCTTACACTGCACTCCATTACCCTAGTTTTTCTCTTGTTGGTGTTCATCTTATATGCAGCTTTCAGCACACTGTCCATTCCGTTCAATTGCTCTTCCAGGTCCTTTGCTGTATCTGACAGAATTACTATGTCGTCGGCAAAACGCAATGTTTTTAATTCAAATGTTCAAATGTTTGTTAAGCGTATGGGACTTAACTACGGGGTCATCAGTCCCTAAACTTACAAACTACTTATGAACTACTTACAAACTAGGACGGCACAAATATCCATGCCCGAGGGGGGATTCGAACCCCCGACCGTAGTGGCCGTGCTGACCGTGACTGGAGCGCCTCAGTCACCTCGGCCACCGCGGCCGGCTGTTTTTAATTCTTCACCCTGAACTTTAATTCCTTCTCCAAATTTCTCCTTGCTTTCCTTTATAGCTTGCTCAATGTACAAATTGAACAACATTGGGGAAAGGCTGCAAGCCTGTCTTACTCCCTTTACAACCACTGCATCCCTTTCATGCCCTTCAACTCTGACAACCGCTGTTTGGTTTTTGTACAAGTTGTAAATAACCTTACGCTCCCTATATTTTACTCCTGCTTGCTTCAGAACTTTAAAGAGTTTATTCCAATCAACATTGTCAAAAGCCTTCTCCAAATCTACAAACGCTAGAAATGTTGGTTTGCCTTTTCTTAATCTATCTTCTAGGATAAGCCGTAAAGTGAGTATTGCCTCCCGTGTTCCTACATTTCTCCTGAACCCAAACTGATCTTCCCCGAGGTCGGCTTCTGCCAGCTTTTCCATCCTTCTGTATATAATTCGTGTTAATATTTTGCAACAATGACTTATTAAACTGATGGTTCTGTAGTTTTCACACCTGTCTGCACCTGCTTTCTTTTGAATGGGGATTATAACATTTTTCTTAAAGTCTGAGGGTACTTCACCTGTCTCATACATCTTACACACAATGTGAAACAATTTTGTCATGGCTGGTTCTCCCAGAGACTTCAGTAGCTCTGACGGGATATCATCTACTCCAGCGGCCTTGTTTCGACTTAGATCTTTCAGTGCTCTGTCGAATTCATCTCTCAGTATAGTATCTCCTATTTCATCATCATCTACATCCTCTTCCCTTCCTACAATAGTGTCACGAAGTTCATTTCCTTTGTAGAGCCCCTCTATATATTCTTTCCAACTTTCAGCTTTCCCTTCTTTGCTGAGAACTGGTTTTCCATCAGTGTCCTTGATATTCATAGAGCTGTTTTTCTTATCGCCAAATGTTTCTTTTATTTTCCGGTAGGCTGTATCTATTTTTCCCCTATTTATACATTCTTCTACATCCTTGCATTTGCCTTCTAGCCATTCCTGCTTAGCCATTTTGCACTTCCTGTCAATCTCATTTCTTAGTCGTCTGTACTCCATTTTGCCTCTTTCATTTACTGCATTTTTATATTTTCTCCTTCTCGATTAAATTTAGTATCTCCTGTGATATCCAAGGATTCTTTGTAGGTCTTGCCTTCCTACCTATTTTGTCCTCTGCTGCCTTCACTATTTCATCTCTCAATTTTACCCATTCCTCCTCTACTGTTTTATTTTCCCCTGTTTCTGTCAATTGTTGCCTGAAGCTCCCTCTGAAATTCTTAAGAACTTCTGGTTCCTTCAATTTATCTAGGTCCCATCTCCTTCTTTTCCTACCTTTCTGTAGTTTCTTCAGTTTCAGCCTACAGTTCATAACCAACAAGTTATGGTCAGAGTCTATGTCTGCCCCTGGGTATGTCCTACACTTCAAAACCTGGTTCCGAAATCTATGTCTAACCATTATAAAATCTATCTGGTATCTCCCGGTGTCTCCTGTTCTCTTCCACGTATACAACCTTCTTTGTGATTCTTAAACCAGGTGTTTTTTATAACTAAATTATGTTCCGTGCAAAATTCTACACTGTTAGTCGGAACTGTGACTTTATTTTTCGAAATACGTCTGCAGCACTGATTGAAGTTTATTTACTGACTGTAATATTGTGTATATAACGGGATATTCGTATGCGCTGGCTCAAAAGTCCAACTTTCGGAGTGGTTGACTCAATATTCGCAACTGCCGGATGGAAATACTAGGCCAGTAAATCTATATGCTTCGTATATCTTCTTCTACGGCCTCCTGGCTAGGCTTACACACACTCAAGAAGGCGTAGTATTGGGAGGGGATCTTGCAAAATATAGAAATAATAGTGATTTGTCGTATGACGTAAATTTACCTAAATTTTAACTAAATTTCGTGAGTTTTGGTTTCGGCCGAAACTAGAAGAACCGAAAATTCGATTACAGTTTCTATTTGGGCCGCAAAATATGCTTCGGTCGAACTCTATTGAAAATAATAGCAATAAAAAACCGAAAACCGGATATTTAAAAAAAAAAAAACTGTTATCTTGAGCAATTTTTACGGTGCGGTTAAACTGGAGATGAAAAGAACCGGTAAAACCGAAAACCTGTTATTTTAGTGATAACCGCCATCCCTAATTTCGAGTAATGAAAACTGTATATTACTGCCTCCTGTCATCTATATCTATACTAATAAAAAATCTGTAAATGTAGGCCTGTCGCTGTTTCCTTAAGTCTTCAAAACTACTGGACGAATCTTCATACGGTTTTCACAGGAACCATGGGAAAAGTTTGGGTCAACATATAGGCATAATTTTATCAAAATCAGATCACGGAAACAAAAGATATCGTAAATTTATGTGTTTTCTGTAACCGCCATGTCTGTTTGTTCAACTATTAAAAACCTATTATCTTGAAACCTACTTCACCAATTTGCATGGGGTTTTCACAGGTAACTTGAGCGTAACTCGGGGTAACATATAGACTTCGTTTCATAAAAATCGGATCACGGAAAAAAAGAATATCGTAATTTGAAATTTTTTATCTACAACCGTCAGTCTGTCTGTCTCTTTGAACACGTTTATCTCCAAAACTAATTAACGAATTTTCATGGGGTTTTCACACGTAACTTGAGCATATCGTGCGGTTTCATAAAGGCTTCAATAATTAAAATCGGATCAGAGAAAATGAAGATATCATAATTTAACCATTTGTTTAAAAGCCGTTGTGTATGTCTATTTGTTTAAGGTACTCTCCAGAAGTACTACGCGAACTTTCATGGGTTTCCACAGGTAAATTGGGAATAGTTTGGAGAGTAACATAGGCTACATTTAATCAAAATCAGGTCAGAGGAAGGAAAGATATAGTAATTTGAAGTTTTTTGTGTATACTATGCTTATAAGTATGTTGTAGTTCAGCAAATCTCCAAGAATACTATACGAACTTTCGTGGGGTTTCATAGGTCAACTGAGAATACCTTGGGGCAACATATAAGCTTTGTTTCATCAAAATCAGATCAGAGAAAGAAGAGATATCGTGATTTGTAGTTTCTGGTGTATGCTGTGCTTGAATTGCAGCGTAGTATAGCAAAGATCCGATAGAGGCGCTGCTACATAGCATACCAAATAATTAATAGACGGTGATGCTGCGTTAGAATCCTTCTTGAAAAATTAGTCTCGTACAAGAGGCATAATTCTTTATGTTGATAATGAAATAAATAATTGTTCTTCCCATCAGTAAATTAATGATCCCCCTAAAGCTAAAATTACGTTGCCAACGTAAACATACTAAACCGCTGCCACTGCAAGTAAAATTTAACCCAGGTACGACAAAAAAAAATATTGTTTTCTAGCTGCATTCCGCATGCCTTGCAATAGCATGGAAAGAAAAATAGTTCTTCTTTCCGCTGGTATCATTTGAATTTAAAACATAAGACGTTCCTTCATGTCTATCGATGTTTTGAGTTAGTAAGAATTCTTTGCGGTGGCCGAGGGGACTGAGGCGCTCCAATCACGGTCTGCACGGCCACTACGGTCGGGGGTTCGAATCCCCCTCGGGCATGGATATTTGTGCCGTCCTTAGTGTTAGCTATTCATAAGTAGTTTGTAAGCTTAGGGACTTATGAGCCCGTAGTTAAGTCCCATAAGTTCTACAAATATTTGAACATTTGATTTTTGAATTCTTTGCAAGGAAAATCGAATTTATGTAGTTCCCTTTCTGATTTCGGTATATCCTCATTACATTTTGGCGTTCCTGAGTTTTTTCATTCCCATAACTATGGTGTAAGACACTACAAGAAGGGGTACATTTTTACTTACGGCGGCGGCCTTGTGCGCTGATGTTGGCAACGACCGTTGAATGGTTTTTCAAAATCAGTCACGTAGAATGAGGTGAATAATTAGTTAATTACACGATGAAATAAATAATTTATGCTGTTCTGGTCAGTAAATTAATCATCCTCCTACAGCGAATAGTTTGTTGCCAACGATAGCAAACTTGTAGCGACAGACGACGCGCGATCAGCTGATTGCCTAGCATTTCAACGAGTTCGCACACCGGCCACCAGGAGCGCTGATGTGGCAACTTAAATTGCTCCTTGCTACAGCGTGGCCTCTGTGTCTAAAGACATGCTTATTCTTAGATTGTTTATTGCTGTTTTTGTCTTTGCTTAACGTGGATTTAATAAATGCTTCTTCCTTGTGTTCCTTCACGATTTTTAGTAATGTTTGTAGCGGGTGATATATTTCTGCATATAATATTAAGTGCTTGAATTATATATTCACTCGCACTTCATCCTGAAGCCGCTACGTAATTATTATACGTTCGTAATTCCACAACTTTCTACGGGTTACGATAAACTAAAACGCTGCCACTGCAAGTAAAATTTTACCAGGTAGGACAAGAACTTTTTTTCTTCCTAGCTGTATTCCATATGCTTTGCAGTATTATGAAAAGAAAAGAAGTGCATCTTTAGACGGGTATAGCCACTAAATGGTACATAGAGTAGAAATATCTATGTAGTGAACGTTGCGTTCTGTGCATCTCCTCAATATTAAGATGGAATTACCAAGTTATATTGAAACAAATCCACTCTTCCCACACATTTATTGCTCTTGCGATTGGTTCGTACCGCATTAACTGCAAAGAAACCCCACCTCCTTTTTGCAGAGCAACCACATAACATGAAATAATATCTTAATAAATGTGTCACAGAAGCAACAAGAAAGTTGAGGAAGCGCCACTAAAAGGGCCATTTACACATAGTCATCCGTCTTAACCGAACATAGAAAGGACCAAGATAAAGTCAGCGATTAGCAGATTTTTCCCAATATCACAAGACATTGAGTACACAAAATCTGTTTACGCATCTGAATGCTCAATCCAGAGATATTTCTGCTCTGTGCCTGCCACCAGAGATAATATACACACATGAGCCACAATCTCATCAGAAACATCTCTGCTTTCATAATTGTTCGGTACAATATTGTGATTAAATTTTGTAATTACTTACTTTTGGTATGGACTACATTAAGATAGAGAAAGACATCTTCTTTTTGCGGAGACAACTGTACTTAGAGTTACAATCCGGGTTCTGAATATATAGTTCTCTTACACAAGGTCGATTTCAACTTCATGCTTTAATTCAAATGTTCAAATGTTTGTTAAGCTTAAGGGACTGAACTGCGGGGTCATCAGTCCCTAAACTTACAAACTACTGATGAACGACCTTATAGTAAAGACGACACAAACATCCATGACCGAGGGGGGGATTCGAACCCCCGACCGAAGCGGCCGTGCAGACTGTGACTGGCGCGTCAAATACCGCTCGGCCACCGCGGCCGGCCGTGCTTTAATACGTGGTGACATTTAGTAGCTGAAAGAGTGGCCGATGCTGCTGGCACAGTGAATTCCCTGGAAATACTATTTTAACGGAAAGTTGTATACAGACGATCAGCTGAAGCCATTCCTTCAACGATCACCCAGACTTACTTTATCGCACATTGACACCACCATGAGGTCGTTTTTAAACAGACATGAACTGCTCTGTTGATTTAATTACCAGACTTTCAGCGTTCTTTGAGTTTTCGATAATAGGGAGCACTGCATACAGAATAACTACAATGTCAGGAGTGCAACACTGCAGTAAACTAATACTTCAGCATGCACTTACTGTGAGAGATAAACAGTTTAGTACTACACCATAGAACCAATACATGGCGCTGTTATACATCTCAACGATAGAAGTGTTTTCAAAAGTTTACTCCAAACAGACAATTACACACCGCCGTTTTAACTTTGTGAACACAAGCTAATATTACCGAGCGAGGTGGCGCAGTGGTAACACACTGGACTCGCATGCGGGAGGATGGTGGTTCAAATCCACCACCGGCCATCCAGATTTAGGTTTTCCGTGATTTCCCTAAATCACTCCAGGCAAATGCCGGGATGGTTTCTTTCAAAGGGCACGGCCGATTTCCATCCCCGTCCTTACCCAAAACTCCGAGCGTTGGCTCCGTCTCTAATGACCACGCTGTCGACGGGACGTTAAACCCTAAGTTTCTTTCCTTCCTTCCAACCTAACATTGAATTAACATCGTTCTGGAGTTTGTACTTAAATTAATTTCACTTTGGTATAAAAAACCTTATGAACATTCATCGTTTACGACAATGATTTCTACTTACATTTGACATCTTGGCTAGGAGAACTGAGTTCATTGACAGAGCGATCCAACAAGGAATCTGTTTTTGCTGACCTAGGTTCGGAACCCTAATAAACAATGATATACACAGGTCCCTCTTTAACAACCGTTGCGAAGCACGGACATATAAGCTAGTCTGTACATATTGTTAGAGTCTGTAATGAAAGAATTTCTTCATTTGTAATAGTTAAAGATTAAATAAATACCTACTACATGATATAAAATGGAAGGGCTTTTAGAAAAAATCACAATATTTCATTATAAATTAGACGTGCTGTAGTCAGTGAAAATGTTATCTTATTTGATTTGAAGTAAAATAACTTGTCGATTTCCTGTTTATGGCAGCCAAAGTCCTTGACTTATAATGTATTCTGTTACTTTCGCTCAAGAACATGTCGCACACGTAGAACACCACTGGTTGTTGGCTTTCATCCACAACGGTATCGTGAAATAAGTAAAATATGATTATACTTTTTTAGTTATTTGTATAGTGTAGATTTGTTGTAGAGCATGCCTACATTTGTTTTATCTAGTAATGAAATAGGTTGACATTAATGTCATCTGTCTGTGGAAACTCATTCTTGGAGGCTTCACGTACTACACTACCTTTTTTTTTTATTGTTCCCTGAGATGTTTTTAATTCGGTTAATTGATGGTATCGGTATGGACAGTAGCAACAGTAGATTATATCGCTTATATTTATTTTTCTACGTCCCGGTCCTAGTTCAGTGCGTAGTGAACAGGCGTCCTATTGTTTCTTTGTCTAATTATGAGCTGCGGCGAGTCTGTGCCGCCTGTGTAGATAATCGTCTTTGTACCAAGTGCTTTCGCGGAACTTGTGATTTACACAGCAGTTAGTCATCTACTCAAAAGCAGTCAACAATCCGAAGATTGGTTTGAACACCACAGTGCTTTACTAGGCATGGTCCTGTTTGGAGGTGGTATGCCGTTGCCTTCCTACGATCTTCGAACTGACTTACCCAGCCAGTTATAGGGGGACCTACAGTTTACCGTGGGTTCCGAACCACGGTGCTACTCGGTATATTTCAAGCCCCGTTTACACCAAAGCGAACACAGGCGAATGCGCATTGGCTTGTACTTGCGAATAAGCGTTTACACCGGAGCGAACGGAAGAGAAAACAACACACTGCCGTAAGGCCAGCATACACAGTTTGTCGCATACGCTAGCGCTGAAGCGGAGAGGTCGCGAACTTCCTTTGATGGTTCGCCCTGAACCGACACCCAGCGGAACACAAGCGAACACCTGCGAATGCGAGCCGAACGTGACCGAACAGCGCGCGCGTAGCGTTTACACCAGAGCGAATGCTCGTTCGCTGCTGCTCGTTCGCTTGTGTTCGCTTCTGTGTAATCGGGGCTTTACATGAGCAATACTGCCAGAGGTGAGAGAAGTGGAAAGTGACAGATAAAAATCCTAGGACCTCGCGGGGATCGAACCCGCGACCTTCGGATTTGTAGTCTGCCATTCTACCACTGTGCAACCAAGGCGTACCATCTACTCAAGGAACCAGAAAAAATGAACAGATATTAGTTTTATGCTCTGCTGATGACCTATATTAATCGTGGTGGACATGTTAATATTGGAGTTATGGCTTAAAATGTAAATGGAACACTGAAGCTGCTACGATCTTAAAGACATTTTCATGACAAAGAGACGTATGAGTGTAATATGTGAAAATAATACGTCATATATGAGTAAAGCTGACGAAGTCAAAAAAAGTCCGGGCGGGACGCGTTTGAAATTTTTGCACGGGACGGCAAAATCCCTGGGGCCGGCAGTAAACTATTTATATCCAAGATAGTGTCGTTAATGTATTATGGAGATTAGTAAGTGTGAAATGCAGACTGTAGTAGCATCTAGGACGCACGGCATAAGTAAAAACAATAACGAATATGGGCTATACGTAAACGATAGCAATCATTATTTATAATTCTAGTGCTGCAATCTAGCTACGCCTGTTGGTACTACGTACACGGCAGCTCGTGTACTGTTTATTCTGTAGTCGCAATTACACTTTATTTTCGTACGACTTATTTCCGTGATTGGCTATTAAATTTCTAATGTTTTCCCTCTTTCATCTCTTTCAATTTTGTATCCAAGGCGATTAAAAGGTGGTAATATTTTGATCTGTTAGTGTACCGTATGAACTGGGAATGGAATGGTCATTTGCAACCTATCTCTTATGATCACATTAAACGTGATTTCTACTTATGAAGGATTTGCAGTCATATAACATACTTCTAGAAATAACAGACATGTTTTCCTTTGAGTGTTAGTTTTGAAGTAGTTTGATACAGTAGTTCTGTTACAGTAGCAGATATTTTGTTTCTCAATATATCCTATCTTGAAGTTATATCAGACAGGTCACATATGCACTGTTTTAAACGAAATGTAAAGTTTTTCATAGTGATGCCCTTCTTTCCTTTTCCATGTATTTGTACTTCCAATGAAATTTGTCCTGGGCAAAGCGATGACCTGGTAACTTCAAACGTTCCCGCGTATCGTTTGCAAATACGCAGTGCGAGTCATCTCTTATCTGTGTGTTCGAACAGTTCGATACTGTATCGAGTTCTCTGTTGTGTCGGGAAATCCCGAGCATGTTCGAACGTGAGTATCGCTTATCCAGGCCTAGACGCCGTCGACCGAGTTGACTGAAAACATCGATCGAAGGTGTGGTAACACTGCATCCGATATAGCTTGTCACTTGGTCCGCTTAAAGGAGATAGTTAGGTTAGGATTGAATGTCTTCTGTGTCTGAAGTATATTAGATTTCAATTTCCTGCGGTGTAATGGATTCCACGGACATTTTTATGCTTCGAAATTAGTGCTACAATGCGGCTTTTGTTATTAATAAAGACTTCAAATGTATACGAATGAGCTACACCTGTATGGAACGAAGAAAGAGAGGAGAATTGTGTACTGTTCTCAGTTACTGCTATTCCCAGACAATCTTTACGAATAAGTGCGGTATCGGTAAAAGGAAAAATTTCTATTAAATACTTGTGCTATTTCATGGTGTCATTGACAAGCAATCTTACAGTTTTTCTGAATTTATTTGAAGTTGTGCAGACATACGAAAAGAAATCCGTTAAACTTTGTTTACAAGATAAATCAGTCAAAAGTAAAGGCCGTAAACTCCACTAAATACCTAGCAATTACTATTTCTGCAGACTTAAACTGGAAAGAACACGTAGATAATGTCGTGGGAAAGGCAAACCAGAGACTGCGTTTCATTGGCAGAACCCTTAAGAGATGCAACAGAACTACAAAAGAAACTGCATACACTGCGCTTGTCCGTCCATTTTTGGAGTATTGCAGCCCAGTGTGGGATCCTTATCAGGTGGGTTTGACGGAGGACATCAAAGAGTCAAAAGAAGGGCAGCTCGTTTTGTATTGTCATGATACAGGGGAGACAGCGTTACGGAAATGATACAGGATCTGGGATGGGAATCATTACAACAACGGCGCTTATCGCTGCGGCGTGGGCTACTTAAGAAACTCGAATCGACAACATTCTCCTCCGAATGCGAAAATATATTGTTGATTCTAACCTACATAGGTAGAAATGATCATCAGAATAAAATACGAGAAATCAGAGCTCGAACGGAGAGATTCGGATGTTCTTTCTTTCCGCGCGCTATTCGAGAATGGAATGGGAGATGAAATATTATAAAGGTGGTTCGATGTACCCTCTAGTCAGGCAGTTAAATGTGATTTGCAGACTATCCCATGTAGATGTAAAACTTAGGCGCGATCAGTGAAATAAAAAACTTTTTAAACTTTGGACACAATTACTGAATGCAATTTTTAAAATTAACATTTCCTGTCAAGTTCCACATACTGCTTTGCAAACTTGAAGCACTACCAGTGATATTAATTACATAGTTATTTTAGAAAGCAAGTGTAGGCTTCTAAAACTGTATCCTATAGCGAGAAACCGAAGAGTCAATACCAAAAGAACTTCAGCAAGTATAGCGTCCCGCCAAAACGAATCTTACTTTTTTTACTTTAATTTCAGTCATTTAAAGTAGCAGATCTAAGATTTTATAATGTGTATCGACTACTTGTAACATATTTTAAAACTTACTGATTTCGTAATTAATGTTCGTAGGAAGTGATACAACACACCCATCGTCTTTTGCACATGTTTTATTCAGTTAAATGTGCTCGTTAAGTGCATTGTGTTTGTCATTGCCAGATGCACTTCTCGTTTGCTAACCTGGAGAAACGAGAAGGTAAGATATATTTAGGGCCGGTTTGTCAATGTCTCGTTAAGTTCCAGTTAAGATTTTAACTTGTCGTTAGCGGAGAATTGCGTTTTTCAATGTTTCGTTATGAGTTAACCTGACGTTAAATGACCTCAAACTGGCCGTTAAGTTAACGGGTAGATTTCTGCTCGTTGCACGGCTAACGACCGGTTAAGTGAGAATGTGTATGAAAATAGAAAGATTCCAAAGCACTAAAATACCGCAATATATTCACGTGATAAGACCGATTTATCGAACAAAATAACAGAAGCACTACATGTATGAAAAACTAGTGTGGAAAGCAGCTTCATCGAAAAATTTTATCGTCATATTTCTCGCGACATCCATGTCAGTAGCTAGCAGAGGAGTTTGATATATTGGAGATACGCAACATAACCTTAAAATTATTGTTGCCATATCAAAATACAAACTTATGGGTAACGAATAGTTCATTGAGAATCGCTATGATGAAAATGATTGGAATAAGAGATTTGGTTGACAATGAAGACGATGTCAATATTTTAGACGATCTAGAGGTCATTGCTCCTATAATGCGACCTAGACGTATTTATGTTCGCCCAAATCATTTTGAAAGCTGAGATGATGCAGAATTTGTTACGCTATTTCGTCTTGGAAACGCTACATGAAAAACTCCACGACCATCTCAAGAGTCCAACAGATAGTTACGTATTTTGTAAGTTATCTGTCATAATAGAAAACAAAATACATTATTTATGCCTGCAAGTTTATTACTTCAGTATTTGGTTAAATTGCACCACGCTTCTCGCCGAGCTGCAGTGGTTATGTTGGCAACTCAGACGACCAATAAATGTTTTTCCGTGACAACTTCAATTAAACGATTTTTTTTTTCTGAACGGACAAGGCCACATACAAGAACCTGTCAACCATAGAGCAGGTACCGTACGGTATTAATTTTGCTGCGATTGAAACGAGCAGCAATAACATTTACTCTGTAGCTCGTGAAAAATATTAACGGAATTCTACACTTCATTGTTTATCTGTTGCCAACATAAGCACTGGAGCCCGGCGAGAAGCGTGAAAGACGGCTGTCTGCCGCCTTCCCTAAATCTTAACCTTATATTTTCTTTCAAGTCGCTTAACGACACTCTATTCGTTTTCTGAGGCATGAGGAGTAACGTAGCCTTTCAGTTCTTGTTTTAAATGTTATTATTAGTAATCGTATTTAACTTCATTTGTGTTAGATTTATGTTATTAATTTATTAGTGTCAATCAATGTGGCAACATGAACGGCTTCTCCGTCTCGCCACCGTGTGAAATGTTTTGTCTCTGCATGTGTGAGTATGAGAATTACTTGGCGTGCTAGTGTGTCTGGAAGTATGAGAAATTTAGCCTCGGGCGATGTTCTCTGGACCGGGGTCGATAGGTGGCTAATACCGACCTCTCTTTCTATGCTCTCAAAAGAGGTTTCCACACCCTTTCGTTGCAAGTTAGGTTGGCAAGAGGCTGGTGTGAGCCTATACGCACCCTTTTGCGAATCTCTGTGTTTCCCCCGCCAGCCCTGGCTCTCTGGGTTTTGCCGATTTCCGGGCGGAGGCCCACTTGGCCCGAAAAAGTCTCACTCGTTTGGTGGCTGTCCTTCAGAATGGTGAGTTAGCTCTGCTCTTTCAGCCTGGAGATGGCAGTAATTCGTTGTTAAGTTAGTTCAACTTAGGTTTTAGAACTTGCATTCATTTTCAGAGTAAGTTTCTCCGAGCATGCATCAAAAGATGCACGACTACTAAGCAGGAGTTTTGCTTCTTGTAACTCGTGTGCAATTTTACTGTTCATTTTCTCTGTCCGTGAGTAACATACACTCCACGTGGTGTGTTCTCAGAAAAAAGCCTTCAGCATAACTACATGTATCTTTCAATTTTCTGGTAGTATTGTGTGATCTTCCCTCTTCTGCCTGTTGTAAATTGCTATTTTATTCTCGAACTTATACTCTGTTCCCAACCACGGTTTGTAAATTATTTACTAGCCCTGTACAACCTTTCTCATTTGCTTGCTTATGAAATGTTGCGCATTTCTACAGGTTGCATGCCGTATTTCATATTTGTTTTTCCACGATTCCGAAGTAATTAAACTTGGATGATTTTTGAGATACGATTTCACCCTTCTCTGTAAAGTTCGTGCTATCGCGTATAACTGTGTTTTTCCTTAGAACATTCTACGTATTTCGATGCGTTGCATGCCGTATTTTGTATTAGTTTTACCGCGAATCTGAATTTATTCAACTTTGATGATTTCAGAGGGCGGACCTCATCCATCTCTCGAAAGTTCTCCTACCGTGTGGAACAGTGTTTCTTTCGTTTCCTTGTAACATTCTACACATTTCTATGGGTTGCATGCTATAGTTAATTTTCGTAATATTTTAGTCACTGATTTTCTTCATTTCACTGGTTTTCGGAACCACGTGGTGCGCGCCTCAGTTAGTTTGCCAGCGCTTGGTTTAGCTTAAAATGCTAACAGATTTTGTTGCTGTACACGCCATCTCCAGTTAAGAAAGAATAGGACCAGCCACGTACGAAAGTTATTTTATTGTGTTGTGTCCTTCGCCTTGGCTCGCTGGAAGTACCCCTACGCTGATTTTAGTAAGTTTCGCTTACATTGCATGTGTGTATGGATAAATGCTTGTTATTTGTAGATCCTCCCCAACTAAAAGTCAATTCAGTGTAGATAAATTTAAATTTCTATTATGGGCATTTTAAACATAAGATATGATAGTGCTTGTGAGCTAGTTCAATGGGATGCGTTTTTATTGTGTAACTAAATTGGTTCCCCCCACGCGCTTGTGCTTACACTGTATAAAAGCATATTGTTCAGTAAAATCTTATCATAGTTTTAATACAGTAGTTTGATAATACCTACCCCTTTCTGTATAAATATTGTTTCACATGTGCTGAGAGCAGATTCAGATGCTGGTTATTGTTAATATTTCCTTTGCGCCTCTTGTTTCGTCCGCCACTTTCATAAAGTAATTTATTTGTGGTGACTCGATTCATAGTAAGTGTGATTCCTGTGAGCTACAATTCATATGACCGCTGCTTTTCGAATTTGCGGCTGTGGGAGTAATTAAGGTCAAACTAGTTCTCAATTTCGGGCCAGGGAACAAGTTTCAGCAGCACATCAAGTAGATTACACGAATCTTTTAATTGGCTTGTACGCCCAGAACTATAATTTAACTCTCCTTTACAATTTCCGCAGTAAATGGTTTAATATGCTTAGGCCGTATTACACTATCAAATTATTTGTCAAAGAATTGGACAAAGAAAAATTGGACGTAGCGTAATATTTCAACCAATCTAAGGCCTCGGCCTAGATTTGATCAAAGAAATCGCTCGCCTTCTGTTTCCTGCAGTGAGAAATGTGACCGCTTGGAGCGCTAGTAGTATACAGCTTCCTTGCCACTACAGCTGTTTTATTTGGAGGTTAAATATCTGACATTACTTGGACATAACGTTCGTATTCGTAAACATGGATAGTAGTGGCATGTTTGTGTAGTGTTTTCTAGCAACAACAAAATTTAAAAAAAAAATCAGTTGGGGCGTTGTATAACAGGCGACAAGGCCAATTCACACTGTCCGTCACGTCAATTCGCGTAGCCCAATACTCTGCGGCGAAAGTGAGGCTGAGCTACAATCCGTGATGTAAAAAAGTCATTATATACTATCGGAATTGAAGAAGTAATACCCCTAAATCTTAATACGGCCGAAGCAGATTTTAGAATGTATGATTTTGGTAACTTGGTGTGCTAAGTGCTGGGAAGTGAAACAACTTTCAAAACATCGACATCTGTTTGCAAGCGAATCTATGTACATAAAATACGTCAGCCAATTTTTGTAAGGAAATAAATAGAGCCTATTTACTTTATCAGCAATGTTTCCCCCCTTAAATTGTTAATAACGTCATAAACAATTTAGATTATCCTCTTTGTCAGTGCTCACATTTTGCATTTAAAACGTTATTTAATGAAACTTGCTTTATCAACTGAACGATCTTATTCGTATGCACTGTTTGAGTCAGCCTTTTGTTACTGTGAAGGATTAAGAGCGACAAAATAATTAGCAGTGAACGGCCTGGCTGTTCTGCCGACGGCATAAAAATGAAAATCCTCCCGGTCCCGTGACAAATTTTATTTATCTCGCTCTGACATCCACGGTTTCATCCAAGTCCGTTTCCTTTTCTTTTTTCCCTCCTTCTCTTCTAAATGCAGACAAAACGCAACTGTAGTATAAACAATAGCTGAGCATTACACCGCCATTTTGAAGCAAATTTGACAAAATATTGGATGATAGTGTAATACCCCCTTTTGCGTTTCATCCAATTTCTTTGTCAAAAAATGTGACTAATATTTCATCCAATTCCTTGTCCAATAATTTGATAGTGTAATACCGGCCTAATTAGCAAGTATATAACGAAATTCATACGGTGCAATCGTTACTGTTGCACCTTGTGATATCACCGCCGATATAACGTTTTGTTATACCAAAAGAACTTTTTAAAGCTGCCAGCTTCTCACGTCTTACGGTGGATTCCCAAGGAAAAGTATCACTAAACGATCGGCGTTTCGTTGTGAAATGGCTATCAATATTATATTTCTTTAATACAACACTTTCTCGCCAAATTAAACATATCGCTGATCCATGTTTATTTTGCACTACAAAATAGTCAATTTCCCACTGATCTTGATCAAGTCTTCTTTATTGTTTTGCTGTAAGAAGTGCAATCCGCTCCTGACATGAAGAAGAAATATTTTCTCACTCTTCAGTCTTCACTCTCACAGCATCCGCACGACACAAGCAAAACAACGTTCTGACTTGTGTACACACGAGCTTAAATCCTGCGGATATCATCCGCTTAGTCCCCGATCAGATGTTACAGAGGGACAGAAAAACAACAGTTCGTAAGGCACTGTTTAAGTTTTCAAGTATAACATTTTTACAGATACTGTCTTTATAAAATGAAATCAAATCACCAATGTAATGGTAATATCAGTTTGTCACCATTGAATCGCGCGGTATTATTGTCATCTCGAATCGGACTCTTGATGGGCCCCCGGTGAGCGCATCGAAAAAGGCGTCATAAAAACTCTGACTGAAGGTTTTACTTGTTTTATTGGCCCACTTTAGGTTACGGTAGTATCAGTAAACGTGGGCCTTTGCGATCGTCTTTTGACAGCTCGAAATGTAAATGAAAATAACAGCTTAACTATTCACCTCACACGAAAATTGAATAACCTAATTTGTAGAGGAGAAAATTCTCTACAACTTTGCTCTGTTATGTTTTTTTTTTTTTCATATCTCGTATCGTTTCAAAGATATTTGCAAAAATAACGGCGATTTTGGGATCTATGTCTGTCTGTCTGTAACGTGTTCCCTTTTTTAAGACGAACCGTTCAACCGATCAGCACCAAATTTTACAGACATGATTGTAGGCCGCCAGAGACCAGAACCTCCCTTTTTCAAAATTTTAGGACAAAAAATACGGTAGTAATACCTAAAAAAGCCGTTTGTAATATAATTGTAATTGCAAACGAACCGTTCATGCGATACAAAAATTGAATAACCTAATTGGTAGAGGAGAAAATTCTCTACAACTTAGCTCCCTTATGTTTTTTTTCATATCTCGTATCGTTTGACACATATTTGCAAAAATCGTACTGACGTGTTTTACGGCCCAATTTAGATTTGTAGTTATATAAGTTTTTGCAAACATTTTGAACCAATATAGTAATAATTAATTAATAAGAGTGTCTGAAAAAAAATTAGGTACTGGCGGGGAGTGAACCATTGACCTTCTGCGTCACAGTCCAGCACCTTGACAACTACGCTACAGCTATAAATCAAAACAGGAATTCTTTAATTTCATGCTATCGATGGCCGATGTTAAGTGATGTTAATATGGTATTTGTAGACATTAGATTGTCATTTATCGTACGCAGAACGATGTGTTTTTGTTAATTCCCAAGTGTGCTGTTGCTGTTAAATGACGTGTAAGTTACAATAAGAAAATCATCAAATACGCGAGGAATGTCACGTGACATCCTCGAACGGATGGTTTTCGTTAATTCAATGGAGGTGTCAAATCTCCGTTATTTTTGCAAACATGTCTCAAACGATACGGGTTATGAAAGAAACATAAGGGAGATAAGTTGTAGAGAATTTTCTCCTCTACCAATTAGGTTATTCAATATTCGTGTCAGATGAACGGTTCGTTTGCAATTACATTTACATTACAAACGGATTTTTTTGATTTTATTACCGTAGCTTTTGTCCGAAAAATTTGAAAAAGGGAGGTTCTGGTCTCTGGCGGCCTACAATCATGTCTGTAAAATTTGGTGCTGATCGGTTGAACGGTTCGTCTTAAAAACAGGCAGCACGTTACGTACAGACATACAGACAGACAGACATACGTCCCGAAATGGCCGTTATTTTTGCAAGTATCTTTGAAACGCTACGAGATATGAAAAAAACGTAAGAGAGCAAAGTTGTAGAGACTTTTCTCCTCTACTAGTTCGGTTATTCAATTTTCGTGTCAGATGAATAGTTGAGATGTTATTGTAATTTAAATTTCGAGCTGTCAAAAAACGATCGCGAAGGCCCACTTTTAGTGTTACTACCGTAACCTAAAGTGGGCCAAAATAACGGACCTTTGACATCCTCCATTGAATTAACGAAAACGTGCCTTTAGGAGATGTCACCTGACATTCCTCGCGCAGAATTCTCTGTGGCATACGCCATCTTGTGCGTATTTGATGATTTTCTTATTGTAACTACACGTTGTCATTTCAAAGCAATGGCACACTGAAGAATTAACGAAAACACATCGTTCTTCGTACGATAAATTATAATCTAGTGTCTACAAATGCAATATTAGCTTCAGTTAACAACGGCCATCAATAAAAGGCCTCATTTTATGATTGATAGCCGGAGCGTAGTGGGCAAGACGTTAGACTATGATACTAAAGGTCGGGGGGTTCGAAACCCGTCACCAGCTCAATTTTTTTTCCTAAAAGGGTTTCAGACACTCTTATTAATTTTTTTATTATTTAGATTATTATTTTGGTCCAAAATGTTTGCAAGAACTTATAAAACTACAGATCTAAAGTGGGCCGTAAAACACGTCAGTGCGATTTTTTTAAAACTTATATTCAAATTCTTTCTGCAATGTCTGTAAATTACGTAAATGAAAAGAATTGAGAGAGGGAAAATTGTCCAAATTTCTTTTTTGATGCTGACTTTTGAAAAACAAAAGCAACAAATTGAAACTTTCAGCACAGTCACACGCATAGTACCGATTAATTTATTTTTACCTTGCCCCTCGCGTGTTATGGAGTGTTTATTTTCGTAGTGACAGTGTATTGGCGGTGCTCTGATATTTACGTTTGAGATGCATATTAAGCACAGTGCTGTTCCAACACACTTTACAAACAAATACGAATCTTCCCAGTAAGCATCAAAGATGGCACACTTATATCCGAAGCTTTTTCGCTGATGCTGAACGCACGCAAGGCAGATTGTCACACTTGATAGGATTTAGAACGGATACTTCAGTGCACCAAAAAGGAACGCGATTGCCAGTTCTGTCCGAGCTGCCACAGCCGGGCCAAACACTCGAGTGCTCCGGTCATAGGGGCCGGCGCCACAACGAACGACGTGCGCTGTAGAGAAAGTGCTGCTTACATTCACCCCGTTTACATGGGCTCCCACAACTGGATTTCGTAAACCGATTTCCCAATTCCGCTTTTGGTTGGTCATGTAAACACTCCAAAATCGATTCTGGAAATCCGCTTCTCTAAAGCGGTTTTCCAGTACCACAATCGATTTTCGTGCCCATGTAAACGCAACCGTTTTTGAAGCGTTCTTGGCTTGTCAGATTGTGTTTGTTTGGTAAGAATTTTCGGCACATGTGGACAGAGTGATATTTTCTAATGTGAAATAAAAGTATTAATATTAGAGTGATCATGAATCTGTGTATTTAAGTAAAGAAAAATAGCGATTATGCTGACTAAATCGGGGACTGAATCAGCTGTTTTTGAGCCGCCATCTTAAGTGGATTAGGAAATCCGATTCAGGCTGTGCCATGTAAACACGACAGCGAGAAACGGTTTACGAAAATCGGTTTTCGTCGTCCGGAAGATGTGTTACATGTAAACGTAGTGATTACATTCTGGGCACCGACTTCGTCGATTTCGCTGTGCGCGTCTCGCCCATTTTTATCAGCCAGACATTAGAGATTCTGACTGCGAAATTTGAATACTGAACGACTAGCTTGCCGGGCCACTCAAAACTGTAAAACGACAATATACTTGAGGACATATGATGTCGTAAAGAAACTGGATGAATTAATTTAAATCAAAACTTGAGTATAACATCTTAGAAATTATGGACAGATAAATTTATAATAGCCTGGGGCAACATCAGAATCAAAGCCGGAAAATAAAACATATCGTAATTTGAAGTTTTACATCTACATCTACATGGGATACTCTGCAAATCACATTTAAGTGCCTGGCAGAGGGTTCGTCGAACCACCGTTATACTATTTTATCTCCCATTCCATTCTCGAATAGCGCGCGGGAAGAAAGAACACCTGAATCTCTCTGTTCAAGCTCTGATTTCTCTTATTTTATTCTGATGATCATTTCTACCTATGTAAGTGGGAGTCAACCATATATTTTCGCATTCGGAGGAGAATGTTGGCGATTGGAGTTTCGTAAGTAGCCCACGCCGCAGCGATAAGCGCCGTTGTTGTAATGATTCCCATCCCAGAGCCTGTATCATTTCCGTAACGCTGTCTCCCCTGTATCGTGACAATACGAAACGAGCTGCCCTTCTCTGGATTCTTTCGATGTCTTCCATCAAACCCACCTGATAAGGATACCACACTGGGCTGCAATACTCCAAAAATGGACGGACAAAGCGTAGTGTATGCAGTTTCTTTAGTAGTTCTATTGCATCTTTTAAGGGTTCTGCCAATAAAACGCAGTCTCTGGTTCGCCTTTCCCACGATATTATCTACGTGTTCTTTCCAGTTTAGGCCTGAAGTAATAGTAATTCCTAGGTATTTGGTGGAGTTTACGGCCTTCACATTTGATTGATTTATGTTGTAAACAAAGTTTAACGGATTTCTGATAAGGATCCCACACTGGGCAACAATACTCCATAAAAGGACGGACAAGCGTAGTGCACGCAGTTTCTTTAGTAGTTCTGTTGCATCTTTTAAGGGTTCTGCCAATAAAACGCAGTCTCTGGTTCGCCTTTCCCACGACACTATGTTTTCTTTCCAATTTAAGTCAGAAGTAATAGTAATTCCTAGGTATTTTGTGGAGTTTACGGCCTTTACATTTGATTGATTTATCATGTAAACAAAGTTTAACGGATTTCTTTTCGTACTCATGTGGACGACTTCACACTTCTCATTATTTAGAGTCAATTGCCAATTTTTACACCACAGTGATATCTTATTCATATCGTTTTTCACTTGGTTTTGATCTTCGTATGATTTTACTAGACGGCAAATGACGGCGTCATCTGCAAACAACCTAAGAGAGCTATTTAGATTTTCCCCTAAATCATTTATGTAAATAAGGAACAGCAGAGAACCAATAACACTACTCTGTGGAACGCCGGATATCACCTCTGTTTTAGTCGATGCCTTACCATCGATTACTTCTTCCTTCTGGAAATCAAGGAATACGGAATCAATTTGCGAACCCTTGTCGATAGCACACATCACTTCGTGTGAATAAAGAGCTAGTTGTGTTTCTCATGAACGATATTTTCTAAATCCATGTTGACCTTGGGCCAATAGATCATTCTGTTCGAGATAATTCATAATATTTGAATACAGGATATGTTCCAAACCCCTGCTGCAAATTGAAGTCAATGAAATAGGCTTTCTTGAATATCGGTGTGACCTGTGCAACTTTCCAATCTTTTGGTACAGATCCTTCTTTGAGAGAGCGGTTGTATATGGCTGGTAAGTAAGGAGCTATCGCTTCGGCATAATCAGATATAAATCTAATGGGTATACAATCCGGACCAGAAGACTTGTTCTTGTTAAGTGATTTTAGTTTTACGTGTATTCCATGCTAGGAAAGAACGGCGTAATGCAGCAAAGAACCATTAGGCACACTGTTACTTTCGTAGTGCACCAGAAAACTAATAGATAGGATTCAACGCAATGAATATAATAAGACTGATACAATTACATACTGATATCACAGTATACTTACACTTGCTGTGGAAGTTTAAGTCTCACGTTTGTAGCGACAATAGTGCATCTAGCGGAAAGAGAGCTAACCGTAAGAATAATAATTGTTTTCAGTTGTGTTTCTACTTCATTAATAAAATAGTTATTACATTTCAGCTTTGCATGTCTCAGTACATTATCAAGAGATATGAATGATCATGAAATAAATGTTAAAAATGGCGAATATCACTGATGTATGATGTAAGCTACATGAATCATGAAGAATTCATGAACATATGGCTATTTGTAACAGGTTTTGCGAACCGAATTTAAAAAAAAAAAAAAATCCGACACATTCTCATGCGATTTTCACAGGAAACTTGAATTAATATTGGGGCATCATATAGGCATGATTTCATCAAATCAGAAAACGGAAAAAGATACATACATCGTAATCTTAAGTGTTTTCAATAACTCTCTGTTCATCTTTTAGAAACACCTAATCTCCTAAACTACTTATGTATGTTTCATGAATTCTTCATGAATATCATATAGCTTACATCATACATCAGTGATATTCGCCATTGGAAGAATAGTATATGACGAATATTGCGGCTTACAGAGTCAAATAGCGCGCTGGCTCAGGCGTCTTGCGCGTTGTCTCTCAAACCTTCTTGTGTGAGACTCGTGTTCAAGAGTCAAAATTTTTAATTTCTGTAAATAAAATTAATATTTTTAAGCGTTATATTTACTACCTGCAGGGAATATATGCAGTTGGCAGCGCTGTTATAGATTCCCCTGAAGGTCTTACTGTCTATACTGTATTAATTGATATTTAATTAAAGGCAATACTGTATTAATTGATATTTAATTAAAGGCAATCATACAAAGGTTGACTTTTTATTTCAGTATATTTTGTTTCCTGTTTCTTTTTGTAATATTGTAGCACACTGGTCAAATTTTGTACGACCCGCCACTGGCAGTAGGTACTGCGAACGATATAACAAGTGCACAACCTTGCTAGTTATAGAACCGTAGAAAATGGTGTTTTTCATGTGAATTGAATACAGTAGGTAGGAAAATGTTTGACGCTCTTATTTCCGTGATGACTGGCGTTATAATCTCGGCCACGAGTCGTGGCAAGCAGCCCTCGTTTCCGCATCGTCTGCAGGAGGCAGACGCACCACTGCATGGACTCGTCTCACCCAATCACAGGTCGTGACTGAAATGTGGGGGTGAAGGGTACAACGTTGTGAACTTTCCGACGCAAATCAACGGGCTTTATCGTGGTTTGTTATAAAACACTTCCTCTACAGCTCCAGCACAAATTTTTCACTTCAGCTGAACGCAAATTGGAGGAATCACAACAACTTGAAGGCTGTTGCTCTAAAAAAGTGGCGCTCGAAAGTTTTTTAATTGAACGTGTTCTTGTTTATTCTTTCCTGTAAGACTTCTGAACACTGGAATTCCTGTTCAGAAAACCTTCAGCTTCCCCAACTTTTCCTCAATTACTTGCATGAACCAATCCACTAATTCCTTCTTCTCCAATGTTTCAAATACAACTGACACAATCATACACAAAAACTAAACACTTCTCAGCCATTCTTATTAGATGTCTTAAACACGAAAAGTCACTCACTAACTGAAAACAAGTACTGAAGCAATAAACTGAAAATAAATTGATTATTTAAGTACAACCACTATGAAGACCTTCTGCACACTGTGACGATACTGCTGGCCCTCTCATCTCAATGTTATTGTACGATACCGTCTGCGTCGGATCCGGAATCGTGTGGTTGAATAGTGGTTGCTGGCTAAATCATGATGTGGCAAGTTCAGAAATATTTAGCGAAGCGTGGAATGTATATCGGAAGATAGATCGGTTACAACTGGAGGAGGAGTGTTCATCGCTGTGGACAAAGATATTGTTTCTACTGAGATCGAGGTTGAAAGTAACTGTGAAGTTATCTGGGCACGTATAACAGGTCTAAAAGAAGTAAAGTTAATAGTTGGCTGTTTTTACCAGCCCCCCAGTGCTGCTGTAGCTGTTTTAGAATCATTCAAAGAACGTCTACACCAGGTAGTGCATAGGTATCCGGGCCATGGAATATTAGTCGGAAGAGGCTTCAACCTTAAGAGTATAGATTGGGACCTCGCTAGTTACATTTCAGGCGGTACAGACAAGCAGTCTTGCGAGCTACTTTTGGACATATTCTCTGAATACTGTCTTGAGCAGTTAAACCGGCAACCCACGCGCAATGGAAATATTCTAGACCTTTAGCCACAAACATGCCTGACCTTATTAACGATGTCTGTGTAGAGACAGGAATTAGTGATCATGATATCGTCATACCGTCGATGATGACCAAAGTTCATAAACCAATCAATAAGGCTAGGAGCATGTTTTTATTGGGAAGAGCCGATAAGCAAATGTTACGATCGCACTTAGAAAATGAATGGGCTTCGTTTAATTCCGGGACTATGGATGTAGAGGAATTGTGGACAACATTTAAGTGCATTGTTAATAAAGGGTTAGAGAAATATGTGCCAGTAAAGACGATTAAGGATGGAAAAGATCCACCTTGGTATAATAATAATGTTAGAAAGCTGCTGAGAAAGCAAAGGCTGTTGCACTCTCAATTCAAAAAATAACACGCAAATGATGACACGCAAAAGTTAGAGATTCGTGCGTCTGTAAAAAGATCGATGCACAAAGCATACAATAATTATCACTGCCATACCTTATCAAAAGATCTTTCCGAGATCCCGAAAAAATTCTGGTCCTATGTAAAATCGATAAGCGGGTCAAAGCCCACTGTCCAGTCACTCGTTGATCATCCGGGGCAGTAATAGAAGAAAGCAAACGGAAAGCTGAAGTTCTAAATTTAACCTTTAAGAAATCTTTCACGCAGGAGGACCGCACAAATGTACCATCATTTATCAACGTACTAATTCCGAAATGGGGGACATAGCAATAGGTATTTCCGGTGTAGAGAAGCAGCTGAGAGAACTAAATACGAAAAAGTCTGCTGGTCCGGATGGAATACCATTCGGTTTTACAAAGACTATTCTGCGGCGTTGGCCCCCTACTTAGCTTGCATTTATCGTGAATCTTTAATTCGGCGCAAAGTTCCTAGTGATTTGAAAAAAGCGCAGGTGACTCCCGTTTATAAGAAAGGAAAGAGAACTGACCCACACAATTACAGGCCAATATCGTTGACATCAGTTTCATGTAGAATTTTGGAGCATATTCTCAATTCGAATATAGTCAATTTCCTTGAAACGGAAAAGCTTCTTTCCATGAATCAGCACGGGTTTAGGAAACATCGTTCATGTGAAACTCAGCTTGCCCTTTTCTCACATGACATCTTGCGAGCCATGGACGAAGGGCAACAGGCGGATTGTGTTTTTCTCGACTTCAAAAAGACGTTCGACGCGATGCCACACCGCAGACTGCTAATGATGATGCGAGCTTATGGAATAGGTTTACAGATTTGTGACTGGCTGGAAGACTTCCCAAGTAATAGAACGCAGTACGTTGTTCTCGACGGCGAGTGTTCATCAGAGACGAGTGTATCGTCATGCGTGCCCCAGGGGAGTGTGATAGGACCGCTATTATTTTCTATCTGTATAAATGATCTGATCGACAGAGTATGTTGTAATCTGCGGCTGTTTGCTGAAGATGCTGTGGTGTATGGGAGGGTGTCGTCTGTAACTGACTGTAATAGCATACAGGATGACTTAGACAAAATTTCTAGTTGGTGTGAAGATTGGCAGCTAGCTCTCAATGTGGAAAAATGTAAGGAGATGAGCATGAGTAGAAAAAACAATCCCATAATGTTCGAATACAGCATTAGTAGTGAGCTTCTTGATGCTGTCGCCTCGTTCAAATATCTAGGCGTAACATTGCAGAGCGATATGGCATGGAATGAGCATGTAAGGACAGTTGTGAGTAGGGCGGACAGCCGACTTCGGTTTATTGGGAGAATTTTGGGAAGATGTACTTCACCGGTGAAGGAAATCGCGTATAAGACGCTTGTACGACCACGTCTTGAGTGTTGCTCAAGTGTTTGGGAAACGCAGCAGATCACTTTAAAGGAAGCATAGAGGCGGTTCAGAGGCGAGCAGCTAGATTTGTTAGCGGTAGGTTCGACCAATGCGCGAGTGTTACGGAAATTCGCCGGCAACTCAATTGGGGATCGCTGGAAGAAAGGCGATGTTCTTTTCGTGAATTTCTGTTGAGTAAATTTAGAGGGCCGGAATTTGAAGCTGAGTGTAGTACGATCTTGCTGCCGCCTACTTACATTTCGCGTAAAGATCACAAAGACAAGATAAGAGAAATTAGGGCTCGTACGGAGGCATATAGGCATTCTTTTTTTCCTCGTTCAATTTGGGAGTGGAATAGGAAAGGAAATGCCTAGTAGTGGTACAGTGTACCCTCCGCCACGCACCTTACGGTGAATTGCGGAGTATGCATGTAGATGTAGATGATACATGTTGCGTGTGAAGTTAGTTAAAAACTAAATAGCCAGCCTAAGAATCAGTGTAGGACAGTGTCTCGGTGATACTGTGATTAAAACAAGTGATAGATTTCATGAATTAAGAGATTCATATTTTTTTTTTTCCAGACAGTTCTATAAACAATAGTTGCGTCATTATATGTTATTTCAAAACTTAAACAGACGAATTGTAAAATCTTTTGTAAAAAACGAAAAGAAATGAAACTTAATAGCATTGTATGTATGTTATGCCCATAAACAAGTTGTGTAGACCAGCTAATTGTATTAATTAATCTAATAGTTGAGATTTCAATATTGTAATTCTTTGTATATATTGACTGACGTGAGATTTTGAAACTATTTTCAGAATGGTCGAGATATGTGATAGTTCAGAATATGTTAGGAACATGTATGATGTACTCGTTAACTAATCAATTGACATTTAACATTTTGGTTTGTCAAACAAAAAGTAGCGTGATTAAGTCTTAAAACGATATGTGGCTTGTAAAATTATTGTACATATAGTTTTCATTTTTTATTGTGATTAATTTTATGTACATGAAATGTTTTTCTGTTATGTTTGTTAATTGTAAATCAGTATATTCAATTGTTATGAACAATGCGTAATGTAATGCCATTATTGCTGATGTTATATATTTGCCTCAATGCCTTGCGTGGGGGAGTTCGAGTTTTAGTCGTTTGTCAAGTGCTCTGGAAGATATGTCAGTCTGTTGTTTTTAAATGGAAGTACTGTCAGCTAAGTTCTCTTGCATTGTTTTGAATTTGTAATGTTTTGGTGGAGAAGGAGTTTGATTTCAAATTAAAAAAGAAGTGAAAAATTGTACATATCGAGTATTTATTTCTACCACGACGCCCCAGGAGAATAATGTTGCAGCAAGCAGAACCCCCATACATCGAAATGTTGAAAAGATGAGTATTATGTTTAAATCTATTAAAAATTTTTAACACTCACTGGAGAGAACTGAGTTTGACACAGAAATGCTTTCCCGCTCGTCGTCAAAGATGACGTCTTTAAATTGAAGCATTAATCTTATTGACAAATATACACAACAGTTAATTAAGAAAGGATGTAGATATTGTCAGTCCGGACGAGAAGGGTAGCCTATTGACTGCAAGGTTTAAAGTTTGTTCAGACCACCACACAAAATTACTTTTTTTTTCCTTTATTGTGTTATCACACCAGCTATTACACCAGTAGGCTGGCAGCAGCTCCAGAGGCTGCTCTTCAGCCGAAAGAATAAAATACATTGATGAGATGAAAAATTAAAATACAAGACAGGCGAGAAAACAACGGAGGAACAATGACATATACATGGTGACAATTCGAAGTACAAACAGTTGACAGGTGAACAAAATCAGATTTAGTCAGTTAAAAATGAGGAGCCACGGTGACCTAAAAAGCACATGTAGGACGACAATAACACAGGACGGCGAGTACACGGAGACACTTATTAAAATACACGGTGCAACACTTGTCTGGTTGCGGTGAATGCAGTTAAAAAACACACACTTCACTGGAGCACAGCACACAACACTTGACGTAGCACTGTTAAAACTGTCGGTCCAGGACCCCGAGAAGGGGGGGAGGAAATCGTGGGGGAGAGGAAAAACGGCGGGGAAAGGGGGGCGGCAGGGAGGAGCCGTAGGGACTCCAGGGCAGGGAGGGGGGAGTAGCCAAGCGGGGGAGTGGAAGGGGAGGGGGAGAGGGGGCACTTTATCTATGGGCGGGGGATCAGAGCTGGTAGGATGGGTATATGTCGGAACGGAGGACGTCATCAGGGAGGGGGAGGTGGCGGAAATTACCCTGGGAGAGGACATGGAGGGTGTGGAGATGAAGGGTAGGGGGTATAATGCGGTAGAGGCGTGGCAGATGCCCAGGGTTGGTAAGGAAGGGGTGGACCAGGGGGTTGCGGGAGTCTATTTTACAGGTGGTATAGAGGATACGGATATGCTGGAGATATTCAAGGAGGTGGGGAAACGGGATCAGGTCATACAGGATCCGTGTGGGGGAAGGGAGCCGGATGCGGTAGGCGAGGTGGAGGGCACGGCGCTCGAGGACTTGAAGGGTTTTATAGTAGGATGTGGGAGCGGAGATCCAGGCGGGATGGAAGCTGCAGAGGACAGGACGCATGAGGGACCGGTAGGTGTAGAGGATGGTGGAGGGGCTGAGACCCCACATCCGGCCGGTGAGGAGTTTGAGGAGGTTAAGGCGGGAGAGGGCCTTTTGTCGGACAGTGTGGAGGTGGGGGGGGTCGAGGAAAGGTTACAGTTGAGGGTGAGGCCAAGGTACTTCAGGGTGGGGGTGTGGCGGATAGGGCGGTTGTGGAGGGTAAGGTAGAAATCGTGGAGACGGAAGGAGGGGCTGGTACGACCTATGATAATTGCCTGGGATTTGTCAGGATTGAAGTAGAGGAGCCACCGGTTACACCATGAGGCAAACTCAGTGAGGTGGGACTGGAGCAAAACCTGGGAGTGGGTAAGGGAGGGGGCAAGGTCTAGGAAGGTGGTGTCGTCAGCATATTGTAGAAGATAAATGGGAGGCTCGGGTTGGGGCATGTCGGCGGAGTAGATGAAATAAAGGAGAGGAGAGAGGACGGAGCCGTGGGGCACCCTGGCAGAGGGGTAGAACAAACGGGAGTCCAGTTGCAGACAGTGACATAGGAGGGGCG
The DNA here is from genome assembly GCA_026315105.1 of Locusta migratoria. NCBI lineage: Eukaryota > Metazoa > Arthropoda > Insecta > Orthoptera > Acrididae > Locusta > Locusta migratoria. Next base: position 479,056,657 of record CM048744.1, on the reverse strand, counting down.
GTGGGCGTAATTAATAGGAAGGGCGTAGAACTGGAGCTTGTAGAGGAGACCGGAATGCCATACACGGTCGTAGGCTTTTTGGATATCAAGGGAGACAAAAATTACAAAGCAACAGGAGTTGAGTTGAACAGATAGGAGATGAGTAAGGCGAAGGAGCTGGTCATCGGCAGAGAAGGAGCGTTGGAAGCCACATTGGGAAAGAGGGAGGAACTGGTGGCGATGGAGGTGCTGATGGATACGACGGGAGAGGATGGTTTCCAGGACCTTGCTGAACACGGAGGTAAGACTGATGGGACGGTAGGATGAGGTCTGGGATGGGGGCTTATCAGGTTTTAGGAACATGAGAATACAGGAGGTCTTCCACAGGTCGGGGTAAAAGCCGGTGAAAAGGATGACATTATATAAGGTGGCAAGAGCTTCGTGGAAGGAGGGGGGGGCAGGCTCGGAAGTGGCGGTAGGTCAGCCGGTCGTGACCGGGGGTGGTGTTGCGTTTAGTCCAAAGAATGTCAATTATGTCACGGGCAGTAATGGGTGTGTTCAGTTCTGAGGTCCAAGTACTGGAAGCCAGGGCCGAGCAGAGGAGTGGAGGTATCGGTTCGCTCATGGACGTTCGGGAAGAGAGAATAGTCAAGAGAGGATCATCAGGAATGGAGAAGACTTCGGAGAGGTAGGAGGCAAAGTGTTCTGCCTTACTGGTGTTGTCAGGAAAAGGACGGTCATCATGGAGAAGTGGGTAGTGGGGGGAGGAGTGACTGCCAGTAAGGCTGCGGAAGGCATGCCAGTACTTGGAGGAGTTGACAGGGAGCGTGGAATTGAGGCGGGTGCATATCGGGCGCCAGTCCGGCGTTTTTTCGCGGACAAGAGGTTTCGGATGTGGCGTTGGATTTGCCGGTGGCGTTGGAGTGTGTCCCAGACACGGGTCCAGAGGAAGGAACGGTACAGACGACGGGATTCGTGAAGGAGAAGGACGGCCTGTGGAGGAAGGGTAGGACGGTGAGGATAAATCGCCTGGGTGGGGATGTGGGCATGGACCGCATCAGCAACGGTCTGCTGGAGGAAGGAGGAGGCATGATCAATATCGTCGGGAGTGCGGAGGGGAAGTGGGTGGCTTGCAACCGAGGTGTCAATGGAGCGACGTTAGGCATCCCAGTCGGCACAGAAGTAATCATGAACGAGTTTGGGAGGGGGCATAGGATGGGGAGCACGGGCAGGGCGGGGACGGTGGTCAAGGGTAAGTAGGACAGGGGCGTGGTCACTGCCTATAAGGTCGAGGACATCCGCCGTGATGCGCCCAAGGAGGATGGGAGACGCCAGGATGACGTCGGGCGTGGTGTTGCTTTCGGGGCGGGTTGGGCGGGGAAGAGGAAAGACGTCGCCCCCGAGCGAGGTGGTGACGAACTGACGCCACCGCCGGAGTCCAGTGGGCGGATGGGAAGAAAGGTTAAGGTCGGCGGCAATCACATAGGTCGTGAAGGAGCGGTCTATGTGGGAGAGGAAGGTATACAGGAGCAGTGCTGCGGATATAGATGGTAGCGAGGGTGACAGTAAGGGATGGGAGGAAGAGGGAGGATCAGGCGTTCAGTGGGGTCATTAAGGAGAGGTTGGAGCCGGATAGGGTGGTGGTGGAAGTGGCCGATCGCCACTCCGCCACAGGCGAGGGGTGGGGGCCATCGGTACGGTGTAGGATGTAGGGAGCGGTGCTGATAGGACGGCAGGGTTGGAGGAAGGTCTCGTTCAGGAAGAAGGCATACACGTGATGGTGGGAAAGGGTGTGCATAAGGAGGTGTTTATTGGCAGAGAGCGGACATTATGATAGAGGAAGGTATAGGAAGGGCTTGCCATAGGGGTCAGAAGGGAAGGGCGAGAGGAGGGAAAAGGGGGTACGGTGTGTCCAGACTAGGGTAACTTGCCGGGAGAAGGTGAAGTGGGAATGTGCACGGGAGAGGGTGGTGAAGGTTTCGAGGTGAAAGACGGAACGGGTGGCAAGGGCGATCTGCTGGAGGGTATGGGGACGCTGGAAGGGATGGATGTTCTGGAGGAGGGTCGTGACAAATTGGATGACATCCTGGGGCAGAGGGAGTTGTAGGGATGGAGAGGCGGATCGACAGGACGAACAGGGACGGTAAGTTCGGGAGTGGTGGGGGCGGGGACGGATTTACATTTATAGGAGTAGGTGGGATGGGGGCCACCACAGGTGTTGCAGACAGGAGGGGAGGCGAAGTTGGGACAGTGTTTGTGGAGGTGATTAGACTTGCAGTGGGGACAGGTGGGTGGATTGCGGCAGTGCTATGTCATGTGATAATTATAAACGAGACACCTGGCACAGCGGAAGGATTGGGGTGGGGAGCGGGAGGGTTCGACCTTGTGGCGGCGGTCATAGATGAGGGCCCCCTCGAGGAGGAGGCAATTGATGGAGGATGTGGATTCGGTGAAAATCCACATCAGGTAGGTGGGTCGGGTGGCATTATGGATCTGCTTGGCAGAGCAAACGGAGATGTCTGGGTGGGCGTTGAGTTGGCCCAACACCTCCTCCTCCGTGATAACCGGACTAAGTTTGGTTATCATGGCGGTGAGGGTGGGTGGACAGCGGGGAGGGAGAGGTTGACGGGGGGAGGAGGAGGAGGTATAGTACGGGGTGAGGGTTGCGTGGGGGCCGAGGTGGATGGCAGGAAGGCGCTGAAGCATGTCGGTATGGAAAGTAGGGCTGGGATGAGTTGGGCGATAGGGGCGGCAGGAAAGTACGTTCGGAGTTCCAGGGAGTGGGTACAATTGTCAAGGAAGTGGGGATCAGGACGGGAGAGGAGGTAGGTGTACAGATCCGGTTGGAGGGGGGATGGGTGCAGTGTCCATGATGTCGGCAGGCTGTGGAGGTGGAGGAGGAGGGGGAGGAGGAGCCTTCTTAGACGCGGAAGGGACGGGGTCCGCGCTTCCACGTTTGGTGGTCTTTTTACGGGCGCCAGTGGAGGAGGAGAAAGACGGGACGGGGTCGATGGGGATGTGGCGGGGGTGGGGCCCTGTTGCGGTGCGGCGGTAAAAGGCAGCGACTGTGGGGTGTCGGCCACTGTGGCCCGGCGATGGGTGATCCGTGCTGGTGAGATGGGGGGGGGAAGTCTGCAGGGGAGGTGAGGGGGATATACACGGTAGCCGGTGGTGGAGCAGAGACGTGGGAGGTGGCTGTGGTGGAGAGGATCACGGAGAGGGGGATGTTGTGGGAAGGGCGGGCGTGTATGGAGCTCCAAGTCGTAACGGTGGGGCGGTGGTGGGGGTGGTGACTGGGGTGTTGGACATTGCGACGGACAAAGAGGGAAAGAAGTCGAAGAGAAAGAAAAGGTGGACAGTTCAAGCGAAAGGTGGCGACCACTGCAGGTGGAGCTGGAACTGGCGGAAGCCTCGGGCCGCGGTGGAGCGGCGGGAGACCACCAGCAGCTGGCTGGAGGGCGGTGGCGGCGGCAGCGGCGGAGGGTAGACGGCGACGACCGACCCGAGGGGATCGGGGCAGGTCCGTAGCGGCGGCGACAGGGCGGCGAACCTGTCCGGCGGTCAGCGGGACCCCCTGGGCAGAACCTCCGGGCGGTGGCGGCGAGACGATCCCCGGGCTGGACTGCGGCAGCGGGGCGGCGAGCAGGTCCGGTAGGGCCTCCTGGTGGCGGCGCCTCCAGGCAGGGCTGGGCGGCGACAGCGGCAGCGGCGAGCAGCAGATCCTCCTGGCACTGGAACGGCGACGGCGACGGCGACGGGCAGCAGGGACGGCGGCAGACCTGGAAGCACAGCAGAGTTACGGAGACAATCGTAACGGCGATACCTGCTACCAGGCGGAAAGGATGGAGCAAAATTAAACGATTTTCCCTCTTTATACGAAATGGTCTATATATTGCTTGTCCACTGCAGCCATACTGAATAACCAACCAAAGTAGAGATGGGTCGAAAAACTCGTATCTGTTAAGAGTCACAGTGATGTAGAAGTCGCATTTTTCACAGACGCAACTTTACGGAATCTGACTGAGATTTCAGTCGCAGTTTGGAAGAGCAGTAGCAACTGAGAGTAGCAAGAAGCAGTTTGCTCTCTGCCATCTGTTGGTCGAATTTTGTACTAATGTCTTTGCATTGGGCAGGCTATAGAGTCTACCTGCGATTTCAGTGACAAATCGCGTTTGAGAGTCGTAAGTAGCAACTGAGAGGCGCAGTTTAGACTTTGCCGGCTGCCATCTGTTGGCCGAAATTGGTACATCTAGCTTCCTGCCATCTGCCTCGTGTATGTGTGGATTTTTGTGTATATGTGTGTGTGACGTTAGCACTATTTCAGTGAAAAGTCGCGATTACGAGTCGCAAGTAGCAACTGAGAATAGCATTGAATATTCCGCCTTGTGCTACCTGTTGGCCAACTGACGTACTTTCTTTCACTCGTGTGTTGCTTAGGGATGTGGTCGAATTAATAAGCAAGAAGATAATTTTCTTTGTCAAAATGTCCACATTTAATGGCACAATTGTACCTGGCGTCAGCATTTTCATGTTGTGAAGCAAAGCCTGGCATCTATGTTTTTAGGTTATAGTTGGTAAAGACAACAAATGTGAATGCCAAACAAATATTGTACTACGGACGTGATCCCTGTTTAAAATCATTTTTCGTCATAGAACCTACAATTTTATGCGAATTCAGAATACGTATCTTACATTGCACATCTGGTTTCGACGAATATTTTGCATGCAGTATTCATCGTACATAAAATAAAAATTCCAGGGGGCTGGTATCAAGTGGTCAACCAAGTAATTTTACGAAATGTTTAACAGTAGGCCAACTCCATTCTCAGTGCGGACTGTGTTAAGTACTGCGATATAGGTATCTTCGAGGAAAATAAACAAGTTTTTCACGTAATGCAAAGTTTTATTTTATCAGATTTGCTTTAGGTTTAGGAATGTTGTTTCTCGTCTTTTCCTTTTTTGTACATTCCGTCCTGTGATGACATGAGTGAAAGCAGATGGGTGGTATCGGATCCTCCAGTATTATTAAAACTTTTGTTTACTGCAGTGGTGGCACAGTGTGCTTATGTTGGCAATGACTGATGAATGATCCTACAAATCTAAATCACACAGAATGATGGAAACAATATTTTGTTTATCATAAAATAAATAATTAATGTTATTCCTTATCTGTGGTTGTAAGGTTTCTTGTATGTAACCCTGTACAGTCAGCAAATTAAAAATTATTATAAAATGAAGATTTAGTTGCCAACATTAGCACACTAGGTCAGTACATCGATTAGTAAAATATAACGCAACCTCTTATCTATACTTATTTGGCAGAATATGTAGCGATACCGAAGGGTTTTAAAGGGAAAATAGAATTTTCAGAAGTCACTCATTGTGTATTTCAAATTTACTTATCACCTCTTTCAAATTGGTAAGTGACTTATATCACACAATGTTAAAAAAAATCTGTTCATACATTCTACAGGCAAGAACATAGCACTTTCATTGCACTGACACAGTTAATGTATGTCTAATCTGCCGAATGTTTCTGTTAAGGTAGACTATAGGCCTATTTGCCAATTTCTGTTACACATTACTTACGAATAACCTCACTTTTAACTATACATTACACACCAAACACGGAAATAGGTTTTAGAAGACTAATTGACATTTGTCGATGTGTAAATAATCCGAACATTACACGCAAATGGAGCATCAATATATATATATATATATATATATATATATATATATATATATATAGGACGAGGAATGTGTTATGGATGATATATATTACATTTGCCACATACATGACCTAAGTCACGGAAGTAGCAGAAATCACGAAAGTAGCAGAAATCGCAGGAGTAGCAATATATCAGTACCAGAAGTAGAAGAAATCACAGAAGTAGCATTCAGAATCACCAAAATCACAGTTTGAGTGCGGAGGGATACATGTCGAGGATTTTTACACTGCGATTGTAAACAGTGACAAATCGCAACTAAGAATCACAGATATCTAAAAGTAGCAGTCACAGAAATCACTGATATCGAAAATTCACAGTTTAGCCCATTTGTAAACCTAAGCACCATGGTTTGGCCCATTTCTAAACCAAAGAGCCACGGGTATGCCAACCACAACCATAGACTTAGTAAATAAGAACTAGACCGCTTGCTGGCGCTAGTGTCGTGTGCCCACATTGAACATGACTGAAGCCACCATTTGCAAGGGAATCGTGCATAAGAATGGTTCGTTCGTGTGCGGCTTTTAATTGTAACAGAGAGAACGGAAGCCAAGACAAAGGCAGAAACAATGTTACATTTCACAGATCAGTCATTACTTGTATACCGTATAGTATTTTCATGGAGAAATAAGAAATCATGAGCGTTTGTTTTTGTTTATGTTTCCTCTTACAAATGACTCTCTAAAACTGAGAAACGTACTTTGGTGCATGTCAAGTACTTATGTTTTATTTGCATATATATTACTAAAAATACTAATTTGAGCTGAATGAATAACTAGGCGTATAAGAAGTATTTATCACATATAAGTATGATGAAGAAGTAGGTCGAATAATTGTTTTTAGACACTTAACAGGTGGTAATTGTACTTCGTAAATGGTCATTACGTGGTCAAATTTTGCATACTCAACAACTTTGAGAAGTACTATCTTTGTTAAAAAGTAATGTGCAAATGAAATGCGTATTTAAAATTTTATGAGTTATTATAATGATTCATACCCAAATTCGAGGAAGTTGAAAGGAAAATTCTATGTAATATGGAAAGGAATGTAGACAAAAATGTGATGTACAAAAATAAGCCACAAAATGTACAGGGTAGTCGGCGAAAAGTAAACACAACCTGACAGAAAATTACGTGAATTAAAAAATAATGGCACTCTCTGCTACTTTACAAGTTTCATGGAATCATCTTATGCAAATATCTCGATGAAAAGTCGCTCCGCCTTATCAGAAAAGAGCCTTACATTCTTAAATTTCGTCTCTAAGCAGACGTTATTTCGAAAATTGGTAAAATTTATTAATTTAAGAAAACATTTTAAACAGACAGCAATAATCATTAATTTTTTTAAAGCAAACATGCGTTTATTTTGTTCTTCAATTTGCTCGTGTCGCGTCGCATACACTTCAGATCACAACCTCAGCACTAAATTCTTCCCTGAAATGGCGGCGATCAGCCGCTTCAATTCAGGGGACAGTTGCATCGTTTCTCCGCTACGACGTGGTAAGGGGCTGACCACAGCCAGTGGCTACCAATAACCTTGTAACCCATGCATTCAACAGTCGACTAATCTTGGTAATTCTCTAATGGCGCGGAAAAAGTATTCCGAGCCCTCCAAAAATATCCAGTTAAAGAAGGTAAGATAAGGTGACTGATCACGGAGTGTGTGAATAATATAGAACACTTTAGCACGGATGTTGCAGGGTATAAAATATTTTTTTAGAAACATGCAAAAAACACGGGGCCTTATATGACTGATCATGGCCCCACAGATATAGGGAAATGTTTTCCGACAACAGACGGTAATGCTTTCTAACATTTTCCTGCGAAATTCGGAATTGTGAGGCACCAAAGCTCCCCATGTACGCTTCAATAGTACTTGGAATGGCCGACAGATGGCAGGACGACGCGCTGCCTCCGAAACTATGGCCGACCTTTGCGTCCTCCAAGCAACTACCGAACCACCCAACAGATGTCTCTGCAGTAACGCTACAGTCAGTCTTGGCAATTCCTCGGTTCCCCCTTTCTGATGTGTATTTATTCATTTATTATGCATCTTTAAGCAATAAAAATGCCATCTACGTCGTCATTTGTATACATAAACACTTAAATGTACAATTACATAAGTATCATATGCTTAAATGTGCAGTTAGATAAGTGCCTTTCATATTGAGAAAGAGTTTAGATCAATTTTGGTTATCATTTTAAAATTTTTACATCATGTCGTCTATGATATATACAATCTTAATCCTACTCGAACCATGTTAGTAGTTTAGGTCATCTTTGGAGATGCTGAGTATTCTCCTTGTGTGTAAAATACTTTTTCTCCTAGCCATTTCTACATGGTGTTTTTAAACATATTCAATGATACATTGTGTGCTTCTTCTGCTAACATGTGAAATAGTTCTATACCCACGTATTTCTCACTATCTTGTACCTTTTTAAGTCTAGCAACTGTGACACCAATGTGCGGGTTTTCGCGTGTGTTCCAGTAATGGGCAGTGTCGCAGTTTCTGGCCGTGTAGCTTTACTTCTGTGTGTAGGATACCCAGGCCCAGCGCAAACAAATTCGGCGCCCTGGCAAATTATTTCAAGGTCGCCCCATTTAATAAAATCGCAGTAAAACACCAATGTAAGATACAATTTGCATCTTTTTTATTCACATACATAATCACAACATATACGTTGGATCATGGCCGGATCTAGAGGGGAGGCAAAGGGGGCAGTTGCCCCAGGTGGCAGAATTTAGAGGGCGGAAAATTTTTTGACCGACTCTTTTTTTCTTTTTTTCTCAGAATGTATCTTTCTGGTATAATTTAATAAAATTAACTGACACAATATTATGAAAAGTAAAATGACTGCAAGAAATACCGAAATCATTTAATAAAACTAAAATTCCTGGTTGCTAACTTCAGTGTTGCCCTGTCACAGGTACTTCTGCTAATCAAACTTTAAAAATCTACTAGATATTAGCCAGAATGAGGCAGATGTTTGCTTTATTGCATAAGTAAATGCACAATGTTTATTAATTTGCATAGATTTCCTTTTTAAGATAAATGAATATTCATATTTCATATCAAGGTAATATTTGAACAGGTGAATTTGAATAACGTTCCAGTACTTATAAAAAAAAATAAAGTCAAAAGCATTATGAATCTAGAGTCCTCTCTCGGTAGCGGTGGAATTGATAGACATCTCCACCCTCATGAACCTCAGACATTGCCGAGGTGGGGTGGCTTGCGTGCCTCGACGATGCAGATAGCCGTACCGTAGGTGCAACCACAGCGGAGGGGTATCTGTGGAGAGGCCAGACAAACGCGTGGTTCCTGAAGAGGGGCAGCAGCCTTTTCAGTAGTTAAAGGGGCAACAGTCTGGATGATTGACTGAGCTGGCCTTGTAACATCAGCTAATGTGGCTTTGCCACATAGCTACTACGAACGGCTGAAAGCAAGGGGAACTACAGCCGTTACTTTTCCCGAGGACATGCAACTCTACTGTATGAACATATGATGATGGCATCCTCTCGGGTAAAATATTCCGTAGGTAAAATAGTCCCCCATTCGGATCTCCGGGCGGGGACTACTCAGGAGTATGTTGTTATCAGGAAAGACAATACTGGCATTCTTCGGATCGGAAAGTGGAATGTTAGATCCCTTAATCGGGTAGGAAAATTAGAAAATTTAAAAAGGGAAATGGATAGGTTGAAGTTAGATATAGTGGGGATTAGTGAAGTTCGGTGGCAGGATGAACAGGATTTCTGGTCAGGTGAGTACAGGATTATAAATACAAAATCAGTTAGGGGTATCACAGGAGTAGGACTGATAATGAATAAGAAAATAGGAATGCGGGTAAACTACAATGAGCAGCACAGTGATCGCATTATCATTGTCAAGACAGATACGAAGCCAACACCGACAACAGTATTACAGGTTTATATGCCAACTAGCTCTGCGATGATGAGGAGATCGAAGAAATATATGAGGAGCTAAAGGAAATTATTCAGACAGTTAAGGGAGAGGAAAACTTAATTGTGATGGGAGACTGGAATTCGGTAGTAGGAAAAGGAAGAGAAGGAAAAATAGTAGGTGAATATGGACTGGACAGGAGGAATGAAAGAGGAAGTCGCCTGGTAGAATTTTGCACGGAACATGATTTAATCGTAACAAACACGTGGTTTAAGAATCACAAAAGAAGGTTGTATACGTGGAAGAGACCAGGAGACACCGGAAGGTATCAGATAGATTTTATAATGGTAAGACATAGATTCCGGAACCAGGTTATAAACTGCAAGACATACCCAGGCAGATATAGACTCTGACCATAACTTGTTAGTCATGAACTGTAGGCTGAAACTGAAAAAACTGCACAAAGGTAGGAAAATAAGGAGATGGGATTTAGATAAATTGAAGGAATGTGAAGTTCTGGAGGATTTCAGAGGGAGATTTAGGCAACAATTGACAGAAACAGGAGGAAATAAAAAAGTAGAAGAGGAATGGGTAACATTGAGAGATTAAATAGTGAAGGCAGCAGAGGCAAAATAGGTAGAAAGGCAAGACCTACAAAAAATCCGTGGATATCACAGAAATACTAAATTTAATTGATGAAAGGAGAAAATATAAAAATGCAGTAAATGAAACAGGCAAAATGGAGTACAATCGACTAAAAAAATGATATTGACAGGAAGTGAAAAATGGCTAAGCAGGAGTGGCTAGAAGCCAAATGCAAATCTGTAGAAGAATGTATAAAAAGGGGAAAAGTAGATACGCCTACAGGAAAATAAAAGAGACATTTGGGGACAAGAAAAGCAACTCTACGAATATCAAGAACTCAGATGGGAAACCAGTTCTCAGCAAAGAAGGGAAAGCTGAAAGGTGGAAAGAGTGCATAGAGGAGCTCTACAAAGGAATTGAAATTAGAGACAATGTTGTAGAAATGGAAGAGAAAGTAGATCAAGATGAAATAGGAGAAACTATACTGAGAGATGAATTTGACAGAGCCTTGAAACACCTGGGTCGGAACAAGGCCCCAGGAGTAGATGACATACCCTCAGAGCTATTAAAATCTCTGGGAGAGCCAGTCATTACAAGACTATTTGAACTGGTGTGTGGGATGCATGAAACAGGAGAAATACCCTCAGAGTTTAAGAAAAATGTAATAATCCCCATTCCAAAGAAAGCAGGCGCAGACAATGTGTGAAAATTACAGAACCATCAGTTTGATAAGTAATGGTTGCAAAATTTTAACACGAATTATCTACAGGAGAATGGAAAAGCTGGGAGAAGCTGACCTCGGGTAAGATCAGTTTGGATTCAGGAGGAACATAGGCACCCGGGAGGCAATACTCACTTTACGTCTTATCTTAGAAGATAGATTAAGGAAAGGCAAACCTACATTTTTAGCTCTTGTAGATTTGGAGAAAGCATTTGACAATGTTGACTGGAATACACTCTTTCAAATTCTGAAGTCTGCAGGGGTAAAATATAGGGAAAGGAGAGTTAGTTACAACTTGTAAAAAAGCCAGACTGCAGTTATTAGACTCGAAGGGCATGAAAGGGAAGCATCAGTTGGGAAGGGAGTAAGACAGGGTTGTAGCCTTTCTCCGATGTTATTCAATTTGTACATCGAGCAGGCGGTGAAGGAAAGCAAGGAAAAATTTGGACTAGGGATTCAAGTTCAGGGGGAAGAAATAAAAACATTGCGTTTTGCTGATGACATTGTAATTCTGTCAGAGACAGCAAAGGACCTGGAAGAGCAGTTGAATGGAATTGACAGTGTGTTGAAGAGAGCGTATAAAATGAGCATTAACAAGAGCAAAACAAAAAATAATGGAATGCGGTCTTAGAAAATCAGGCGATGCTGAAGGAATTAGATTAGGTAACGAAACAATGAAGGTGGTAGATGAGTTTTGTTACTTGGGTAGTAAAATAACATGCGATGGTCGTAGTACAGAGGATATAAAATGCAGAATGGCAATGGGAAGAAAAGCATTTTTGAAAAAGAGAACTTTGCTAACATCGAATATTAATTCAGGTGTAAGGAAGTGTTTTCTGAAGGCATTTGTGTGAAGTGTTGCCTTGTACGGGAGTAAAATATGGACGATAATCAGTGCGGACAGGAAGAGAATAGAGGCTTTTGAAATGTGGTGCTACAGAAGAATGCTGAAAATTAGGTGGGTAGATCGCATAACTAATGAAGAGGTACTGAACAGAATTGGTGAGAAAAGGAAGTTTTGGCATACCCTGACCAAAAGAAGGTATCGCTTGGTAGGACACATTCTTAGACATCGAGGAATCGTAAATTTAGCATTGGAGGGAAGTGTATGAGGTAAAAATCGCAGAGGGAGACCAAGAGATTCGTATAGTAAGCAGGTTCAAAAGGATGTGGGTTGTCGTTCTTATGAGGAGATGAAAAGGCTTGCTCAGGATAGGGTAGGGTGGAGAGCTGCATCAAACCAGTCTCCGGACTGAAGACCATAACAACAACAACTACACAGGATACTCTGTAAATCACATTTAACTGCCTGACAGAGGGTTCATCGGACTACTTTTATACTATTTATCTCCCATTCCATTCTCGAATAGCGCGCGGGAAGAAAGAACATCTGAATCTCTCTGTTCGAGCTCTGATTTCACGTATTTATTCAGATGATCTTTCCTACTTATATTTTCGCATTCGGAGTTGAATGTTGATGATATTAGTTTCGTAAGTAGCCCACGTCGCAGCGATAAACGCCTTTGTTCTAATGATTCCCATCCCAGATCCTGTATCATTTCCATGACGCTGTCTCCCCTGTATCACGACAATACAAAACAAGCTGCCCTTCTTTCGACTCTTTCGATGTCCTCCGACAAACACACCTGATAAGTATCGCACACTGGGCAGCAAGACCAGATAAAAAACGAGGAATCGCACTGTATTATTGATGCTGTCCTTTTTCTAGCTAAGTAAGGAAGTCCTTTTAGAGGATCAAAAGAAGATGGTGATTTTGGTGATCCACACAGCGGCAAATTTCTAAAAACATTTGATCTCATATCATACTTTAGTGTCCCCTTTTGTTTGCGTATTGAACGCCACAAGAAAGGCCAGATTAGCTATTTTTACAAAAATATACAAGATGAGTTCCCTGACTTGATTGCTGACAAAAATAAAACAAGATATAATTAATAACATTCTAGCTGCTAAATACTTTTCACTGATGTTCGTCTGCACTCCAGATATCAGCCACAATGCGTAGAAGACATAAGTAATTCGATATGTCAAGTGACTCAGAGGTTGTGGCAAGTTTCACTGACTTTTTTACAGACAAAACAGGAGAAAGCCTTAGTCAAGAGATACTGCAAAATTTGGAATAAGATTGGTTGAACATTGCGTACTGCAGGGAGCAGTCTCATGACAATGGGGGCAGCCAGGGCTGCAAAGTACAAAGGGGTCCAGTCAAGAATATTTCAAAAGAATGAACTGGCCTATATCGTACCATGTGCTGTTCACTCTTTAAATTTATTAGGAGCAAATTCAGCAGACATTCAGCAAGACTAGGTGATCTGCAAGAGTAGATGCGGTTGTAGCTATTTACAAGCATTTTCATAAAGTTTTGAAGGCCCTGGAAGAAACTGAAACTTAAAAATTGTCAACACCAGAAAGAAAACCAGAGACAAGATATATTTTAAAAAAATATGTGAAAACTCAAATTCATTACTTTAACTTGTTTCTGGTATGCAATATTAAAATAAATTGCTCATATTAATCAGTTTCTGCGAAGTTAATACTTTACAATTGATAAAGCTGTTCGAAAAATTCAAAGACTTTTGGGCTTTCTCAAAACTTCCCGGGATTCTTGTACCTCTGAAGCTATTTCTGAGGCCAAAGTGCTAGCAGAAGATAATGAAATATCAACGGTATTCTCGGAAAAAAGGATTCGAAGAAAGAAGAAAATGGCTGATGAACTTTATGAGGATGAAGTATTCAACTTTCACAGAAAAATAAGGAATAATTGACAGAGCTTAGTACCAGGTTTACCGCACGTAAGAAAATTGGTGCAAAAAGAAGTTTTCTGTGTGGTGTGAAAATTCGATAAATGGAAGTGGAGGACTTAAAGGCCAAAGCAGTGGAACTGGCAGACGATCTTAGCGAGGAAGAACTTGCAGTTGAAAGTTTCAGACAACATGCGCTGGCAGTAGACAGAGCCTTGCAAGATTCCACTGCATCATCAACATTAAATTTAATTTATAAAAATAAATTGGTAGAGGAGTATCCCAACCTTACTAGAGCGTTAAAATATATCTTACCATTCTAGTTTCTGTTTCGTTTGGAGAAAGAAGTTTCAGAAAGCTGAAACTAATTAAATACACTTGAGGAGCACGACTGCTTAACAAATCTGAGTATAATATCCATAGAGCACAAACGAGCTGCTTCTCTAAACTGTGATGTTATCAAAACAGTTTTACAGCAAAAAAGCTCGAAAAGCGTAGTTTTGAATTGATTTTTGTACGATGAGTAATCTTGTAATATTTTTGTATCTATTAAAATTGTTCTGTTTTCCTTTGATCTTAATTCAGTCAATAAAATAAGTTCACGTTGTGAGATTGTGACATTTATTTAGAAATATGTAACCCAATTAGCGTCAAAAAGTCGATTCTTAGAGGGGGGAGGGGGTTGAAAGAAGGGGCGGCAAATTTAAGCTTGTCCCCCTTGGCAAATCTCCTAGATCCGGCCCTACCCTCCCGTCACCGATTTACTCGCCGCAGAGCGTGATTCGAAGTGCGGCAGTCGGAGGTGATGTTTTTATGACTGTTTTGTGTGCCTGTGTGATTGCGTGAGTGAAGTAGGCCATGGCCGATAGCTGAAAGTGTTGTATGTGTGTGTCTTTTGTATGTGCCTGTCGCAGCTCGTCGCCACGTCTTTGCGGTAAGTTGTAAACTGTCTTTACTATGTTGTTGATGAAGACTGGGCACTTAACAATTGGCAAACACTGGTTCTTCTTAGCGACGAAAATAATTACAAGTTTGGGACCACAGCATTCCTCTTGATGCAAACTTGCTAATTATTTAAGCTATACCCATACAAATTAATAGTCACTTTTTTTTTGGAAAAATGTTTGTTCCACTTATGGGAAACAGCACTCTTAATTTAAATTTGTATATAAACAACAGTCTAGAGCGCAACTGGCTTTTTTTTTCAACTTGTTTCGGTTTTATTTAAACCATCTTCAGTAAATTAAGCACAGTTACCGCTCTAGGCATTGACAGTTAGATCATGAACACAGAAAGGGCTAACAAAACAAAGGCAAAGCAATCTTCACATGCAACAAAACATGCATTAAGTTGAAATATGCATGTTTTGTTGCATGTGAAACATGCACATTTCACCTTAATGCTTACCATTTACAGCTTCATATATATATTTCACCTTAATGATTTACAGCTTCATATATATATATATATATATATATATATATATATATATATATATATATATATATATATATATGAAGCTGTAAATGGTAAGCATTAAGGTGAAATGCGAATGTTTTGTTGCATGTGAAAATTACTTTGCCTTTGTTTTGTTTGCCCTTTCTGTGTTCATGATCTAAAGCCCTTTTTAAACGATGAACGAAGGTGAACAAGATAGATAATAGTCTACTGAAGCGCTCCTAGCGTACTAGCCCTGAACTACAAACTCAAGCAAGATCTTGAGGTCAGACGATAAACGTAATCGAACAGTGTGATACCCGATGTTGAAAGTAAGGTTACAAAAGCCGATTTGTTATGTAGGAAGTCATAGTTTAATACTGGAATTGAGGAAACAACGCTAATTGTTATTGACAGCCAAAGAAAACCTTGCAATGGATGTTTTTGGTCAACTTAGTGTGGTAAAGTTCTGGGTAGTGAAACAACATTTCCAAACATTCACATCTATTTTCAAGCGAAAAAAAATAAAAATATGAACACATCAAGCAATATTTATAAGAGCGTAAATAGACCTTCTTTACTTTATCTACTACGATTTGCCCAATGAAATTGTTAATAACGTCATGCACAACTGAATTTCTGTCTTTCATTTGGACTGACTTTTTCATTTAAAATGCTATTTAATGAAAATTGCATCATCAAATTACAATCTTATTCAAATAAACAATTGGCTTCAGTCTTTTCTGTTACGATATTGAAAATCATAAACCATTTTTAGGTTTCAGCTAAACGACCTCGCTTTTCGGTGGACAATAATTGAGATAAATATTTAAGTCGTCATTAAACATTTGCAATTTACCGCTAAACCAAAGTATAATAATACACTAAAAATTAATAAGACAAGTTTGCGTGCAAACCGTGTAATTGTCGACTACAGTATGAAAATCGCGTGACGAAAATAGATTAACTTCCGATGTCAGCAGATGACTATTCAATAAAAAAAAAAAAAAAAAAAAAAAAAAAAATCTTCTTGAGAAAGCTTAACGTGACGTTGACGTTAGGTGACGGTCTGGTGACGGACAGTGTGAATGCCGTCTTTAGAAATACATTTTGTAATACATTCTGATCATAAACTTCAACATAACGCAAAATATACGTAAATACGAAGGAAAATGGCGGACTCTGGAGCGGCGACTGCAGCAGACAGCTGCTAGCTCGCGCATGCGCAGTGAACTCACTAGTACCGAATTTAGAACTCGTCCTATTTCTTTATGGCTATAATTATCGCGCTTCGATACTAGCGCGATCATACTAGTGCAGCCGTTCAAACGTCTGACGGCCTCCATTAACGCAACTTGTTAGCAATCTATTACAAGTTCGTTGATCGTTTAAAACGGGCTTAACTGTCAACGCCTAGTGCGGTAACTGTGCATTTTGAACCCGGATTTGACTCACACATTCTAATTCCTTGCCCACCCAAATTTTACGTAATATTTCAGATCAGTAATTAGCATTATTATTTTTAATTTTCCACTAAAATTGTTTTGCTCGTGCATCGAGCTAGCGAACGTAAAATCAGTTATTTATTTATTTTCCAAATTATTCACTGTATTGCTTGTTCCGCAATTTACTTAAACATAAATTCATTTTTTTCTTTCCAGATTTCATTTACTTTATCACTCATCAAGCGTTGTTGTTAACCAATAGGCGCATCAGCGTTCCAGTTAGAACCTCCACATCATCGGCCCCATTAACGATAACCTTACCATATAATTAGAATCATTAATCACATGGGTCATTATTTATAATTATTCCATATTAACCGGTGGTGTACGGGTGGGGACGTTATAAGGTGATACAAGCAATTTAATAACATAGTTTGAGAGCGATTTATTACACTGATAATGTTTTAAGATATATGGTACCAAATACTGATATTGCGAAAACAGTATTGTAGTTTTTGTTGGAAGAAAATCACTGTAAAAATCTGTCGTTCTTGTGTTGAATTACGATGAACAGTTTTTATTTTACAGTGTTTCAGTAAGTCTGTCTTCTATTGTTTCACAAATTCCTGGCGTTAGTCAGTTTAGTGCCTTAGGGTGGCTGTTGTGGCTGCTTTGACCTGCTCCCTCCCCGGCGCCTGCCTGTTGTATTCCGTTACATTCGTCATACAGAAGTAACAGTCATCAATATGATTCTTCTGTTCACGCCATACCATAGGAATTGCGAAGTTCAAGCACTTGATTTTACCTTCACTCCACTTCCTTAACTGCTCCACACATGTATGGCACACAATGTGTGGAGCAAATGACTTGTCCTGATCGCCGAGCTTCATGCCGAAATATGCAAAATATGACTTCTGCACAAATTTTGTTATTTGTCGAAGTCTTGCACGTATCACATAATTTCCACAGATATAACAAAATGTATCTGGGCTATTCACACACTGCCTTCCTGACATTTTTCACACACCTTCAGTGAAATACCACCACTCGTAACAAAGCGCGAAAGCACCTTCTTGTAGCTGTGGCACTCGCTCACTGATTTCTGTGGCGATAATGGAACGTCAGCTCCAAGCTCTTTAGCCCCCTCTGCCTCACCTTCACACAAAAAATGCAGCGTTCCCACATTTCTGTAGTTGTGGACACTGCATAACATAGATTACGCAGCCAATGGTAGGGTTGGAGGAGGGTTAGCTGTGCAGAAAAAACTGAGGGTGATGGAAAAAAAAAACTGATATGATTTTCATATTCAGGGGTGCAAATTTAGTAAAGATCACCACTTACTTTCCAAACCCCAGAATCCATGTCGACCTGTGTAATTATAACTACTGGTAGACTTACTCAAGTGAATTGTAGGAATTTGACAGGTGATACAAGAAGATACAAATCATAAAATAAATTTGTAGTTTTTGATAAATAAAAAGCTGTCGTTCTTGTGATGAATTACGATGAACAGTTTTTATTTTACAGTGTTTCGGTAAATCAGTCTTGTGGTATTTGACAAATTATAGATATTACTCGGTTGAGTTTCTTGTCCCATGTGGTTAGAGCTCCTGCTTGACCTGCTCCCTCCCCGGCGCCCGCCTAGTGGGCGGCGGTGCGCGCGACCGCCTCCTGCAGGATGACGACCATGCTGTCGATGGTCTCGAGCGCGGTGGGCACGATCTGGTCGGCGGGCAGCAGGAAGCCGTACCGGCCCGTGTCGCGCAGCTCCCACTCGTACACGAAGCGCGTGCCCAGCGCCTTCTTCACCCAGTCGATGGAGCCGCCCGACGCAGGGTCTGCAACAGGTGGCGAGCGCTACTCAGAATTCTCATCTCCCAGAGAACAAGCAAGTCACGACGTTCCACTGCAATATTCTTGGCAGCTGAGAAGGAAAGGTGGATTACAACAGCTGTTCATCCAAGTAGGGGTGACCGGGGCACATTTTCCATAAGGGGCAAGTTTTCCAAATCCGTTTATTTTCGAAACAAACCGCTAGATGTTACCACCGACGATACTGTAGGAAGTAGCAACAAAGCATGCTTCATTTACGAAAGTTTCAGTGTTGTACCAGCAGTCACAACGTCGACAGGGCTGTTTTCGTCATTTTTGCAAATGTGAGTAAACTTTCACGTTTTTATTGAAACTTGAAATAAACATTCTAGCGTTAAACTTATTATTTTGACATAGCACACAGTAAAAGTGGGTTTCTTTCTTCACGTAACTGTGCATTTGTTTTGTAAATAGCTTACACTGTTACTCATAAACGTTGTGTTACAGTTCCGAATATGGCGACGGGGCACGTTTTCCGAGTGCACATGGGGCACATATTCCTTATTGCTTTGAGTCTTACGCCAAGTGTAAAGCAAATGAAAAGTGCGTACAGTGCACGAAATGGGTGCATGGGAGACTGTACGAAAGAGAATGTTCCATTTTTTGTTTGCTTACATTGTGATTCAGACAATCAGTATAAGTATTGGCAAAAATGTCTGTATTTGTAAATATTTAAGTCACATTTTAGTAAAAGCAATAAATAGCATTTGTTTTTATTTAATGTGGCTATTTTTACTATCCTCTTTTGTAATGTATTGTAAATTCATGATAAAAATACGTATTCAGAGAAATCAATATAATTATCTCTGTTTTAACATTGAAAGTATAATTGGAATATTTGCCCCTGTACATTTTAAGTAAGCTGGAAAACTTGCCCCGCATAGGGGGCAAATTTTCCAACGCAACATGGTCAGACAAAACCATTTGCTACCAAGAATGACATTTACTATTTTCAAAAATATCTGTACAAGATTGTAAATAAAGGTGTAGGAAATATAATGATCCGCTCTTTACCGCAAAATCGATAAAAATAAGAAGTACAAAAATAAAAATGTAAAATGATGGAAAACGTGCCCCGGTCTCCCCTACATGATAATGTCATGCATTAACCCTCTCATGTATGAATTATCAACCCGACAATGAACAAAATTTGTGATACATTATTTGATAACTTAAGACCTGTCTTGTAATGAGTTCATCATAATTTATCTAAAAACATAGTTTCATAGACCAGTATGGTGGTGTCCTAAAAAGTGGACCGTGAGTAAGAAAACTGCTGCATTTTACATGAAATATTTATTAAGAATATCAAAGAATACATGAACAGTGTCCACTGTTTTGTATTTTACCGTAGAATGAAATTGTTTCAGGCCCTCAGGGCGCACAGCAGGGTTACACGGTCCTCAAATGAAACATGTTTTCTGTCGGCAGTCCCGGTCTTGACTCCACTTGGCATTGGGATCACCTGACTTGGCTGGCCAGTGTTATACCCCATTAAAGCATAAATCATTGGGTACCGAATGACAGGCTTTCTTGTTTTTCTATGTACAGACAACAATGTACTTTCATGTGAAGGCCTGCCTTACTCTTTTCTTGTAATCTCTAATTTCCGTTTCTTTGTTAGCTGAACGACTAACACTGCCGTCTAGGAGACATTTTAGCATTCATTATTAGGCCTCATATTACGTACCTGTGCTTTTACGGTCACCTTAGATGTAAAAGATGACAGAAATACGACAAAATTTAAGTGTCCTCGCGAGACACGACGCATGAGAGGGTTAAATTTAAAACCTCCATAGAATCATCGCGCTGTGACAGGGCTGTAATAAATATGTTCGAAATGTCCGAGGGCAGGATCGCGATTTAAGCGGTCTTTGTAATGGTAAAAGATAAAGCAGTTAACAATCCGAAGATTGGTTTGAACACCACAGTGCTTTACTAGGCATGGTCCTGTTTGGAAGTGGTATGCCCAGTGGCGTAGCTACGTCGCCAAGGGCCCCGGGGCAAAATTGACATTGGGGCCCTCTTCAAACTAGAAATATACAGATGCAAAACTACTTCATCATCGGCTCCTTACCATCCACTGGAAGACACAATAAGGCAAACCTAAAGACTACTAAGTAAATTATTATGTGCCAGGCAGCAGATAATATTTAATTATACTCTCTAATATAATTATAATTATGAAAATTAGTTCGTTATGCAAAAATTACACAAAAATTACTGGGTGGATGTGGATGAAATTTTGCATAGGGATAGAGCTGGACCTGGGTACAACAGACAGATAAAACAAACCCATTGGATAGTTTTCAAAGTTGTTCCATACTAGGCGAATGAAGTCGCAGGCAGAATCTAGTAAAAATAAACAATGAGGAAGTATTACTCAACCACAAAAACATGGCCCCTGACGCGAAGCAAACCGGGAACAGCCAAGTCAGGACTAGGGATGAGAAAAACCGACCGATTAAAACCGATACCGGTATTTTAGTTTTGAATAACCGTTTTTTTCGGTATTTATTTTGTGTCGGTTGTAACCGGTTTCTTTTAGTTATTGCCAAGAACCGGGTAAAAAACCGGTACGACTACTTCCTGTAGTAGTGGTTCAAAATGTGAGTTTTTTTAAAATAATTTTAAAAAACTAAAACTAGTAGACCCTAATATTTAGGGCTATTCCTAAAATTTCCATTGCTGTGAAATATTAGGTCATCGCAGAAACTAAGAAAAGCGATCAGTGATAATTTAAGAACAATCTCAGCAGTCAGAAACGCGCAACAAACGCGTGGCATAAGAACTTAAGGACTGGTGCAGATATTGAGGCAGATATTTAGGCATCGATGTACCTGTTGCTGTGTGGCGTGGCCTATTAGACGACGACGCAGTGGAGTAGCCGAGCGGTCTAAGGCGCCTCGCTGCGGAGCGCGCGGTTGCTCGCCGAGTCCTCCCTAGGGCATGGGTGTGTGTGTTGTCCTTAGGTTAGTTTAACTTAGTGTAAGTAGATTGTAAGCTACGGACTGATGACCACGCAGTTTGGTCCGATAGATTTACAAACATTTGAACATTTTTTTATTAGACGACGCACGTGCACCGGCAATGTAGAAGACTTGCCTCGATTTGGTCATGAGGCAGTTCCTTGCCAGACATCGTTTGTGTCTTAAATAGCACTATCCTAAGTGTGAAAGTACTTCACGAAGTACGGTAGCAGCGAAGGTACAATGCTGCATTTGCTTTAAAAAGCTGAAAACGGGTGGAGGTACTTCAAACATGCTGTGTCATTTAAGGAGAAAGCATCCAAAATGTTCCTTGGAAGAGAAGATAAATTCGATTCATATAACTATTATGTAAGTGATGTACTCTAAGCTTGGAATACTAACTTTTAATATATTATCAAATTGTTATGCTAACAAGTTCCATTAATGTGAGTCCTTGAAAGCGAGGGGCTTTTTTAATAACCAATATGGGTTTAGGTAACATTGATCATGTGGTGCGTCGCGAGGTAACCGTGCGGTCTGACGCTCCATGTCACGGACTGCGCGGCTTCTCCAGTCGGAGGTTCGAGTCCTCCCTCCTCCCTCGGTCATGGATGTATATGTTGTCCTTAGCGTAAGTTAGTTCAAGTAGTTTTTAAGTCTAGGGACCGATGACGTAAGCATTTAGGTCTCATAAGAACTCACACCCATTTGAACATTCTTTGATCATGTGGTACAGAGCTTTCCTTGCTCAATTTGCATAAATTTACACTGACAACAATCATATTGTTACTCGGAACTGTGATTTTATTTTTCGAAATAATTCTGCAGCACTGATTGAAGATTATCTACTGACTGTAACTTATATATGTTGTGTGTATAGCGAGATATTCGTATGCGCTGGCTCACAAGTCCAACTTACGGAGTGGTTGGCTCAATATTCGCAACTGCCGGGTGGAAATACTAGGCCAATAAATCTGTGTGCTTCGTATATCGTCTTCTACGGACTCCTGGCTAGGCTTACACACACTCAAGAAGGTGTAGTATTGGAAGGGGATCTTGCAAAATATGGAAAGACTAGTGATTTGTCGTACAACGTAAATTTACTTAAATATTAACTAAATTTCGTAAGTTTCGGTTTCGGCCGAAACTAGAAGAACCGACGATTACGGTTTCTGTTTCGGCCGCAAAATATGCTACTGGAAATAATAGCAATAAAAACAGAAAACCGGTTATCTTGAGCAATTTTTACGTTGCGGTTAAACTGGAGATGAAAAGAACCGGTATAACCGAAAACCGGTTGATTCAGCGATAACCGCCATCCCTCGTCAGGACTCGAGCGTCCGCGGTGACAACAGGCGGGCTGTTGTCACTCACTGTCTCGCTAAACTACTGCGCTGTTACCTCATTGGTCCGTACCGATCAGCCTAATTTCGTTGAAATCCCAGTGAAAGAAGAAAAATATAGGAAGTATTCGTGTAGGATAGTTTCAGCAAAATTAACTTCCCGGATTTTGTTTGTTGAAACACTTTTGATTGAGCTGCGCCCCTACCGGGCTTTATGAAGTATATTATGTTATTGTCTGGCCAGTAAAAAGTAAAATAACCAAGTCGGAAACTTCGGTTATTATCGTGACAGTGGGTAGAGGGCACCGTCTTCAATTCACGATTCACTATTGTGACAAATTAATTATAACATTAAACATCTGATCCGCGAATGTATCTCAATCGTTAAATAGCAGAATAAACGAAGTGCCCGAGTTGAAAAGTACCTTAAAAAGTAGCGTGAAGCGCTGAATTCTCACCATTATTTGAATCCACAGTGATGTTCATTTTGTTTTCTCATTTAGAACAACTGACCAGAATGCGACTGAGGGTATAGTCAATTAGTAATGTACGTAAGTTGAAGAACGAATAGTTCTTATGGTATTCACAGATTGCCATTCCATTTTCCGCCTACCATTGCAACGTAGTGTGTAGATAGTCCAGTAGGCTCAAGCCTAAAAATTAGACAAATTGGAAATAATCGCCACAAAAGGTTCTATTATGATTAAGGAGCACTCCACTGAGGGAGTTCACTGCATAAACAAATGAGTCGCCGTAATAATAACGTTCTGTAATAATACATTGTAGAGACATCATATTCAAATGTCGTCACACCGTGCATCGTCAAACACACTGCTGCAATTCAGCGCCATTCACTGTTATTTCGCAAAGTTTGACAGCGACGGCAACTCCGACTTCATCCGACAACACACTAACGATGGCAGGGTCCTCGTCTTAGCGGACAAGCAATCGACCTTGTTATGTTTGTATTCTGATGTGAGAATAATTTTTGGATTTCAATTCGTGCGTTTAAGGTTTGTTGATCAGGATTCAAAAAGTTAAAAGTCGAAAATCCTTCATTCAACTAAAATATTATATACAGTAGAACGTCGATTATCCGAAGTAATGGGGGACATGGATATTCGGAAAACCGGTTTATTCGGATAATCGAATTGTACACATGTATTTGCCAATAAGAAGTACTTACAATAACAGTATTGGCAAGCGCGCTATCATTCACACGCCGCAACATTTGGAAGGCGCAGCTGTTGCTGTGAGCAGCTTCGTTGCTGCCGCTACTTCTGCCAACTGAAGTGTGCCGATTGTCTTACACAGCGACTGGCGGCTTGGCCGGTCAGCAGCGCCACAGAGTGGCGTCGTGTGTAGGCCCTAGAGGTCTGCAAATCGCCGGTTTCGCTCGCTCGTACTCGGTCGAGTGTGCAACGCTCGGTGGCGACGCGGCGAGTATGTTACGCTCGCAGCGAGCGTGTTGACACTCGAACGAGGCTGCGTGGGGCGGGGCGGGCAGAGGCCGCACAGCGTAGTGCTGTCGCTGTACTCACAACGAAACCTACCCAAGTCACTCTCCGATTTTTATGAAATTTGCATATGTTATAATACATGAAAAACTATGGGCTATGGGACACGTATTTTTTTTAGCGGCGGAGAAACATATTTAAGGGGTAGCTGTCCTAATTGTCACTCCCCCTGCAATGTACCTAGGCCGATCTCTTATCAAAAGATACTTTCATACCAAAAATTATTAAAATCGCTTCACTAGTCTCTAAGTTATCCCGATTTTTCTATTTTAGCGACAATTTTGGAGGGAACGTTTTCTCGCCGCTAAAAAAAAAAGAAAAAAAAAAAAAAAAAAGAAAAAAAATAATAAAAAAATAAAATAAAAAAAAGGAATACGTGGCCCACTGTTTTTCAAGTATTATAAATATCCAAATTGGAGGGTGACACTTGGGTAGGTTTCCTTGTCAGCTTTGTGGCTCTGAGGTGTGGGCTGCTGTTGCATCTGATGAACCCCCTCTAAGTAAAGGAACTAAAATCAGTTATGGTGTAGACGTGTATTCGTATATAGTAGCATGTAACCGCAATATCATTATACCACAAACGAGACAAAAAGGTTGTTTCCACCAACTACAACATTTGGAAGTAATGTAAAGGATCCAAAGAGAAACTACGGAACGAACGACGTTTTTATTGCAATGCACAAAAGTGAATGTTACCGTACAACAAAGTATACATCGAAAAGTAACAACATTATCCTCAAACTATTCGTTGGTGGCATTGTAATTGCAATGTACTGTTAAAATATCAGTGACACGTTGTAGATCGAGTCGAATTCTTGTATCAGAGATCAGGTTCCATGCCGCGCTGAAAGTGCGTTCACTAGCTGCGTTTGAGGCGGGCACAGAAAATACTCTTTTTGCCAATACAGCTACATTAGGAAAGAGAGTACTGTTGCGTTTCCACCAATCAAGCGGATCGTCGTTATCATCATCAATCCGTACTAAATAAAGGTCCACCTTATTGGTGGATTGCGCCTCGCGCATTTCACAGTCCAGCCATTCCGAAAACATCCAGTTCATTTTTGGCTGGTGCACCCAGGTGACATTCTTCAGACGCCCTAAATAAATATAACACAGATATCACTGAAACGGCAGGAGCACCATAAATTCGTACAGCTGTAAACAATTGGAATAACAGGATTTAAAACAGTTATATGAGCATTAGACCGGCATATGACCCTGACACGGAAGAAAGCGCGGATCCTATATATTGCACAAAATCTTGCAAAGCTTGCATATTATGTAGATAAGAAAGACGGCAGTGGCAGTGGGGAATATATGAATGTTGCAACTCGAAAAATTCCCATTAAGGACTCACACGGAAAAGGTAGAGGCGCAGCAACCAAGCACAGAGCCAAAATGCTACGGGAATATATATTAACGGGGTGCAACAGAGATTCACAAACCTAACCTAACGGGTGTACATCAATATCGTGTATTTAATATCAGTATAATAGACGGACAAAGTATTCCAGGACTTGAGAGTGATAAGAGGAATGGATATAAAATACAATTACTTCCTCGTTAAGACGGCATGTAACACCTACCACTAAACAGGCACTAACAGTCTACAAAATGGGAACAAGAAAGAAAGAAAGACCCTGAAAAACTCATTTAGTAAATGATTTTAGCACAGAAACTTTATATTAATCACGTATAATAACCTGTATGGTACAGTATAAAATGCGAGACTGAATGGCTAGTTCAACTGGATCGAGAGAACAGCTTTCGATGCACCCGGGAAAGGAAACAATTCCAAATTTCGCTGTCTAGCGTCTAGTTTGCCCCCGACACTCGCCTTGGACTCGAGTGGCGCTGCGGCGGGCGACCGAGAAGCGAGCGGCCAGTGTGGACGGTCGGGCCGGTCGAGCGTGCCCCGCTCGAACGAGCGTGGAGGAAGTCGAGCGCAGCCACACACCTTGCCGCAAGCTGCAGTACCGACAACTGTCGGACTGCCATAGAACGACATGTAGCACGTGATTCGAGCGAGCAACCGAGCGATGTGCAGACCTCTACTAGGCCCGATTAGAAGCAGTGTCCCGCCTCCCGTGGGAAACCTTTATGCAAGTTATGGGGAGATGATGAACGGTAGGATGGTAGACTTAAAAATATTCGACGCTCTACTGTAACTTTTTCCGAACATCACGGACGCCGAGGGGCCCCTTCTGCTCGGGGGCCCCGGGGCACTGCCCCGGCTAGCCCTATGATAGCTACGCCACTGGGTATGCCGTTGCATTCCTCCGACCTTCGAACTGACTTACCCAGCCAGTTACAGGGGGATCTACAGTTTAACGCGGGTTCTGAACCACGGTACTACTCGGTAGTTTTCACATGAGCAATACTACCAGAGGTGAAAGAAGTGGAAAGAGACAGAAAAAAGTCCTACGACCTGACGGGGATCGAACACGCGACCTTTGGATTTGTAGTCTGGCAGTCTACCACTGTGCAACCGAGGTGCAAATTACCTACCTCTCTCTTAGGGGATGACTTATTCCTGCTACCTTAGGCTCATTGCTGTCCGTACACGTAAAGATTTATTTGTAAAACCAAACTTTAAATTTAATAATGGAAAGTCCAGGTTGGAATTAATAATATAGTACGGACAGTTTAAAACTCACCGCAAAGACGTGGCGACGGCCTGCGACAGGCACATACAAAAGACACACAGCCGGCCGCGGTGGCCGAGGAGACTGAGGCGCTCCAGTCACGGTCTGCACGGCCACTACGGTCGGATATTTGTGCCGTCCTAGTTCGTAAGTAGTTCATAAGTAGTTTGTAAGTTTAGGGACTGATGACCCCGCAGTTAAGTCCCTTAAGCTTAACAAACATTTGAACATTTGAAAAGACACACACATACAACACTTTCAGCTATCGGCCATGGCCTTCTTCAGAAAATAAAACACTCACGCAATCACACAGGCACACAACACAGTCATACAACCTTCACCTCCGGCTGCCGCTTTTCGAATCACGCTCTGCCGTGAATCGTGGACGGGCGGGGCGGGGAGAGGAGGGTAGGGGAGAGGGGATAGGAAAGTTACGTCACGGTGGTGGGGATGAGTTAGATGGGAATAACGAGATGCAGCTTAGGAATGGAGTGGGGAGGCGGGTGAGGGGAGAATAACATAAAATAAACAAAATAAAATAAAGTAAAATAAATATACAAAATGCGTGCACACTGCAAGTACATAAGATCGCATACACACACACACACACACACACACACACACACACACGATCGCACATTCACGCACCACTCAAAATAGGTGAGGTTTGGGATAGAGAGGTAGGAACTATAAGGTATGGAGAAAAAAATATAGGGAATTTATCATAAGTTGAGGCCTGGTTGATTTGGGATCGGAGCAGTTCAGAAAAGCTGCTGGTGGATGGGAGGATCCAGATGGCCCGGGTTGTGATGCAGCCATCGAAATCTAGCATGTGCTCCGCTGCATGCTGTGCCACAGGGTGGTCCACCTTGTTTTTGGCCACAGTTTGGCGGTGGCCATTCATCCTAATGGATAGCTGGTTGATGGTCATGCCAATATAGAAAGCTGTACAGTGTTTGCAGCTTGGCTTTAACAGGTGCCCCGTCCTCTGATAGGGTAGGATAAGCCTGTGACATGAAGGAATAGGAAGTGCAGGGTGGGTGGATTGGACAGGTCTTGCAGCCGGGTCTTCCACGAGTATATGATGCCTATGGCACTGAGCTGCGTTTCGGGGTGGCATAAGGATGAACTAGGATGTTGTGGAGGGCGACAGAACACCACTTTAGAAGGGGTGGGAAGGATCTTGGGCAGGATGTGTACGGGGTGCTGCTGGGGTGAGGAGGGCGATGGATTCAGAGCAGAGTTTCTGGGAGGGGCCATAGGATTTTAGTAAAACTGCCAAAAAACAAGGTGGACCACCCTGTGGCACAGCATGCAGCGGAGCATATGCTTGATTTCAATGGCTGCTTCACAACCCGGGCCATCTGGATCCTCCCATCCACCAGCAGCTTTTCTGAACTGCACAGATGGGAGTTATCCATACAATACATTCTCCGATCCCGAAATCAACCAGACCTCAACCTACGATAACTTCCCTATTTTTTCTCCATACCTTACAGTTCCTACCTCTATATCCCAAACCTCACCTATTTTGAATAGTGCGTGAATGTGCGATCGTGTGTGTGTGTGTGTGTGTGTGTGTGTGTGTGTGTGTGTGTGTGTGTATGTGCGTGTGTGTATGTGTGTAGAGTCCAAAAGGATTATTCTGGTTTGTTTAAGGCGGGTGTTTATCGCATCCAATGCAGTTGTCATGTCATATATTGGTCAGGCTATCACCACTGTTGATGACCGGTGTGCTGAATAAAGCGTCACAGCCGGACGCAGTGGCCGAGGGGACTGAGGCGCTCCAGTCACGGTCTGCACGGCCATTACGGTTGGGGGTTCGAATCCTCTCTCGGGCATGGATATTTGTGCCGTCCTAGTTCGTAAGTAGTTCATAAGTAGTTTGTAAGTTTAGGGACTGATGACACCGTAGTTGAGTCCCATAAACTATACAAACATTTGAACATTTTTGAAATCCACTATTGCACAGCATTGACTAGACGCAGGTCACCCTGTGGATTCTCGTATACACTTCCGGCTATTGCCATTTTGTTATTAAGGAAACATTTAAAATTAAACTAGGAAATAATCTTGTAAACAGAGACGGAGGATTGGCTTAAATTCTGCAATTCTTTGTTGACATAAAACAGAGGGCCAGATTTTATTTCGACTCATCCGTTGATCACACATACTTAACATCGATACTTCTGACTTTTGTCATTTGGTTGTATGACGGCGCTGTTACTTACTTGTTCGAGGTGTGGTATCTGTCCTATTTTCATACAAAACTGAGCTATTAAATGTCCATCTACAATGCTCCTCCTCTGCAGTTGCACTGAACATGACTGGATATGCTCCAGTCGAAATAACCACGGCAGTCTATCCCTTAACCCGGCTACTTTCCCATAAGTTTTTTGAATTGCCTAATGGTTTTCGAAATCAAAAGTCCCACGCGTCATGGTTCAACCACCGTTCCACGCCCAAAGTCTGTTTATTCCCCCAGTTTGGCGATAATCACGTCGGGAAGCTTGAAAAATGAATTGCCAGAGTACAAATGTCAGTTCTTCCAATGTACCGCCATTTTATACCTTGGTCATCAGTTCCTTGGACTACTTATGATAAGGACAACACACACAACCATACCAGAGGGAGGACTCAAACCTCCGCCGGGGAGCAGACGCGCATTCCACAGCAAGGTGCCTCGGATCGCACGACCACTCCGGCGTGGCCATGTCCCTATCCAATACTTCTTGTCATCTTAATGTATAGCGTATTGATCTTTTTGTCGCGTAAACGTTTTGTTACCATAATTAAATTTCTATAATTCTCGGCAGTACCATGCCTTTGGTGCCTAGCCACACTTGGTTCAATTTATAATGCTCATATAACCTCCATTTGACGATCTCTGTTGTATCTCTAAACTAATTAATAGAAATAAATCGGTATCAAATTCAAAAACTGTCTACACAAACAACTAATTTAAATCACACTTGAAATACATTATCCGCTATAAATACAATAAAAATGCCATAGAGATATTTTACATAGGTTACTGAGACTATCTGTTCTTCAACGTCGTCTGGAATTACGTTGTCGACGGGATTACAAACCGTAATCGTCCTACCTTCTTTTTTGCTATTTTATGGCCACCTGTGTCAGGGAAGTGTTCAAGCAGTTTATCTCTAACCATCCATGGAAATGACAGAAGGTTGGATGTTGTGCCATTCAGTTTGCACTATCACTACATGCACAGATAGAGGTGTCAGATACTCACAGATTATGTCATAGATGGTTCCATACTCGTACTCCGTGCCGTACCGCTGTTTGAGGGCGTCCACTGCCTTCCCACCGATTTCCATCTGTTAATGCCAATAGAAATACACTTACTTATGGACGACATTTGCAAAGTCCACCAGAATTAATACTAGTAATAGATACAAAACTTATTTTCTAGGCTCTAGTTTAGTAAGGTTATAAGCTAATACATGGTGCAGTACTACTGGTTAAATTACCTCAACGTAATTGTTCAAGTTAAGTAGTCGAAGCTAAAGGTTGATTATTGTACTGTCTACACTAGTACCTGATAAAATCTAAAGACAAAAAATGTTGAAATGTTGTGAAGCTTATGGAACTTAACTGTGGGATCATCAGTTTCTAAACTTACAAACTTCTTATGAACTACCTTATATTAAACACAGCACAAACATCCATGCCCGAGGTGGGATTCGAATCCCCGACGGGTAACAGCCTCGCGCATCATTGCATAGCGCTTCAATGCGCTCGGCCGCTCCGCTGCGGCATCTGAAGACACGTGTATGAATTTACTTGAGTAATATGACTCATATTATTTGTTTTAACAAGTAAACCGTGACTGAAGTCGATGGAAATGGATATTAAATTATAAACACCCTCAATTAAAACAACAAGGCTTTGTTATTCTGGAAATTTATGCCGCTATCATTGATACAAAGCAGACACATTCGAAGACTAGGTTATCCTCTTGAAAACACTACTGCGTTGTACTTGCAGCTGCCACAAAAAATTTTTACGTTCAACCATTTATAGGTGTTGACATCGGCTTACTCGTCTCTCATTAATTGCCGTTTCGCGGTAGAAATTCGACAATGATTCACTTATCAATCTATGGTAGTCCAGCGAATGTGCTCGATTCGACGTCCCGTAATCTGCTTTCATACCTCTTCCCCCTCCCCTCCCCCCCCTCTCGCTAGGGAGCTCACAGTAATTCTTTCTTCCCTCTTTCCTACCCCTTCCACCCCTTTCCTATCCTCACTCCGTCCCCTCCCCACCAGAGGACTGAAGACCTAGGAAGTTTCTTCCCCCTGTCTCAGACCACCCACCAGCCAACCAACCATACCTCTTCAGAGAAATAGTTTAGCGATAGTTGAAAATAATTCACACTAGTGTAGGTACTACAGTAACACAGTTTCAAGGCAACACACATGTAGGTGATTAGTCCCATGCTTTGTAAATACATTCGTTGCTACACAACATGCGTCGGTTCAGAGATAAAAACAGAAGAATTTTTAATTTTAATAATACAAGGAGTAACATTCTAAAATCGACAGATGAAATAAAAAGCAGCCTGTCAAAATATTACTAGGCAGAACAGTTTGGTTTAATACATGATGAAGACATCCAAGTCTCATTAATTTTACAAAAGAAAACAAAGGTAAAAAGAGATGACAAAAACTGTATTCAATCGCTCAGATTTAATTACGACATCAAATCTAGCATCTTTGTACAAATCGCGAAAAGAATAGCAGAATCAAAATATAGATCGTGTTTCAATCCAGTTTGTCAAAATTTAGGAATAACGCACGAAAACGGAACAACGAAAAATTTACGTAACCATATGGTCAAAAATCCCTCATTTTTCCAGGTATTATCTAACTACTAATCTGGGCACTCATTTGATTGACTGTAAGCTAGACTGAATTTACAAAATGTTCAAATGTTTGTAAAGCTATACGATCAAACTACAGTGGTCATCAGTCCCTAGACTTCCAAACTACTTAAACTAACTTACGCTAAAGACAACACACATACGCGCACCCATGTCCAATGGAGGACTTGAACCTCGACGGGGAGCAACCGCGCACTCCTCAGCAAGGCGCCTTAGAGCGCACAGCCAAACCCGCGCGTCGGACTGAATTTTGTTGCAAAAGAAATTTGCTTATATTTTCTGTATTTCACGTGTGTATCTGTAAATCGAGTAGTGAGTTGGGACAAAATGCTCCGTTCAAACATGGCAGAAACACATTTAGTGAACAGGCAGAGATGATTTTTATGGGTAGCCGCAGAAATGGAACGAAGCTGCACGACTATGTCAGACGACATATCCATTCCAAAGACAGCGCAGTGATTCAGCCTTAAGTGCTTGCTATCGTCGTGTTGCTGAGACAGGGTAGAATCAGGGCACCACAGACTACTTATAGAGAAAGACAATGAGTTACTCGTACTCCTGATGAAAAAGAGCATGTTATGTGGGCTGTTGGCAGAGAGCTAAGTAGCCTATTAGCACAAAACGAATGACCTTTGCATACGGTACCGGTAGTCCTACGTCTCCAAACTCAACATGGAGAATACTTGATGAGTAATTCATGTATATTATCTTCGACTTGTGTAGGGCTTTACGTCTATCGATCCACACCACGGGAGCAGTTTTGCTGATAGTTCACTGCAAAAATGGGAAAAATGGGCCATCTGTTGTTTGTCTCTTTAATTTTGATTACAGACATGGCAAGTTTTGGAAGAGATGATATTACAAAATTACACAACCATTAAATATGGACCTCCAGCAATCCTTACAGTAAAGACTGGACATCAACGTTAGTTTAAGATGAATGTTTGGTCTCAAACTGTAGGCGATTGTTTGCCATGGCCATACTTTCTAATAGCAAGTATTATAGTTCTTGTCTACTAGAAGACTTTATTCAGAACGCCCTCCAATACCTACAGGAAGATGTGCATCTACAAATAAGAAGAAACATGTGGTTCATGCGTGATGGATGTCCACTATATTTCGGCCACAGTGTTTGAGATGTATTGGCTGGAAATTACCGTGACAGATCGATAGCACAGGACCACTTCCATGGCTTGTGCGTCCCACGACCTCAGTCGTTTGGACTATCATCTGAGGGCACCATTTGCAAGGGGCCTATGTGGCAGGCCACTCGGATGCAGAAAATCTTCGTCTACAGAACCATTTGAATGTACAGTGAGTCTGCATAGTCTCTCCGCAGTGGCGATTTCTGCGTGTCTCGCGTTGTGGGGTGTGTAACGTTGGCAGCACAGGCAAAACGCACCTGCACGTGTTCCGTGGACCTGCAGTGGTAGTAGGGTGGGGGTAGTGTTGCGTGTGCGCAACAGCTATTACTTGTGTTATTGTCTTCTTCTTGTATACGCTGAGTGTAGTGAGAATGCTTACTGCAGAGAGAGCCTTTTTAGTGGAAGAGGTTTTCTGGGCAGGAGGAAACTTCACGGATCATCTGAAAGAGTTTAGATTATGTTTTCCTGCGTCGAGGTATCAATATCGCGACACTACGTGATTTAATTCGTAAATTCCGGACAACAGGATCAGTTCATGATGCACCACGAACTGGTATGCCCACGGTTTTAACAGAACGGAATCTCGGCGACATTTCAGACATCATGTTGCGGAGTCCAACAAAATCAGAAAGGAAATTATCACAATAGGCTAAAGTCCCTCGCAGGACAACACATAAGGCGGTATCCATATAAAATTACTCAAGTTGAACAATTACATTGTATGGACCATATGAAAAGAATAGCATATTGTAAATGGTTTCAGCGATTCATTAACAGACATAGAATTAGTGTTTACATCGAACATTTTGCACATTTGAGGCTTAGTTTCACCTATCTGGCTACATTAATTCTAAAAATTCACGTATTTGGTCATCCCTAAATCCACATGCCTTGAGAGAAACGCCATTGCATGCAGAGAAAATCTGAGTGTGCGTTGTCATAACACGAGCGCGAATTATAGGGCCGATATTTTTCGAAACTATCGTCACCTCCGGAATCTATTGTTCCCAGATAGTCTATCCATTTATTGCGCTGCTGAATGAAGATGAGATCAATCAGTCATTTTTCCAGCAAGCCAACGCTTCTCTCATACAGTACACCAATCTCTACGACTTTTAGATGAAATCTTGGAATAATTACAGGTCTCTGGCCCGTCGCTCACCATATTTGTCTCTTCCCGACTATTTCCCCTAGAATTTCTACTGTTCGACGACGGCCTCTCAGCCCGGAAGTTTTTATTACTGAAGACGTTATGATTAGAATACATGAACTTAAGACAGAGATAACTGAACATCTGCATTAGATTACACGTGAACCATTGGTAAAGGTATTCGAAAATAAATCTAAACGTGAAACTTTCTGGCAGATTAAAATTGTGTGCCGGAACCGGGACTCGAACCTGGCACCTTTGCCTTTCGCGGGCAAGCGCACTACCGACTGTGCTAACCCAACACGACTCACGATGCCGCCTCACAACTTTACTTCCGCCAGTACCTCGCCTCCCACTTTCCAAACTTCACAGAAGCTCTCCTGCAAACACGCAAGACTAGTGCGCTTGCCCGCGAAAGGCAAAGGTCCCAGGTTCGAGTCCCGGTTCTGGCACACAAACTTAATCTGCCAGTAAGTTTCATATCAGCGCACACTCCGCTGCAGAGTGAAAGTTTCATTCTGGAAACATCCCTTAGGCTATGGTTAAGCCATGTTTCCACAATATCCTTTCTTCCAGGAGTGCTAGTCTTGCGTGTTTGCAGGAGAGCTTCTGTGAAGTTTGGAAAGTAGGAGACGAGGTACTGGCGGAAGTAAAGTTGTGAGGCGGCATCGTGAGTCGTGTTGGGATAGCACAGTCGGTAGTGCGCTTGCCCGCGAAAGGCAAAGGTGCCAGGTTCGAGTCCCGGTTCCGGCAGACAATTTTAATCTGTCAGGAAGTTTCATATCAGCGCACACTCCGCTGCAGAGTGAAAGTTCATTCTGGAAAACTAAACGTGTTGAACTGTACCTTCAAAAAAGAGGAAATCATTTTCAGCACCTACTGTGATAATAGTGAGTACCGTGTGTTTTCTTATAATTAAGATAACTAATTAATTTCATTTATTTAACTGTAATAATGTTGAATCCCATCTCGCAACATAAGTGCAGCCAGTAGCAGTGAAGCCCGGCCGCCTGCTCATACAACGTCATGAATGTGCTGCCAACCTTACACGGGCGCAAGTTGAGACACGCGGAGCTCGCCGCTGAGCAGAGACTAGACTAGATTAGATTAGATTAATACTTGTTCCATAGATCATATATACGACATTTCGTAATGA
Source organism: Locusta migratoria (assembly GCA_026315105.1). Taxonomy (NCBI): domain Eukaryota; kingdom Metazoa; phylum Arthropoda; class Insecta; order Orthoptera; family Acrididae; genus Locusta; species Locusta migratoria. Next base: position 479,021,398 of record CM048744.1, on the reverse strand, counting down.
TGTGGAACGTGTCAGTCTACTAAATATTGTCTACACTTGACAATCAATATTTTAAGTTTATATATATATATATATATATATATATATATATATATATATATATATATATATATATATGTATATATATATTTAAGTTTTTAAAAAATTTTATTAACTAAAAATTCATCTACATTGTAGAAGGAGTTGCCATTCAGAAATTCCTTTAATTTCTTTTTAAATACTAGTTGGCTACCTGTCTGGCCACTCGGGGATCAGTGGCAACGAACATGCCGACAGATTAGCCAGGAAGGGGGCAGAGACTCCATTTATTGGACCGGAACCTGTCCTGACAATCACCAAGGCAATGATCAAATTGGAGCTACGTAACTGGCTCAGAAGACAGCACGTAGAATATTGGACCAAAGTCAACCGACAAAAACATGGCAAGGTAATGATGCCAAAGTCATGTTTTAAAAGAAACTCTGCAATCCTGGGCCTGAACAGGAGAGAGATTAGACTCATGGTTGGATTGCTGACAGGCCATGGGAATTTCAAAGAACACCTACATACAATGGGAATAACAGAAGAGGACCCTAAATGTAGGATCTGTGATGACGGTGATGAAACTGCATCACATCTAATCTTCGAATGAGGGAGCGATACCGCACAATAAACTTAGTTTCGGTGCGGGCAGTGGCGGGTTGGACCAAGACTGTTATGGCTTCCCAGGAAAAATCAAATCAAATCAAATCAAATCAAATCAAATGGCTACCTGTCAGACTTTTGATGCTACTTGGTAAGTGACCAAAGACTTTTATGGCAGCATAATTCACCCCTTTCTGAGCCAAAGTTAGATTTAACCTTGAATAGTGAATATCATCCTTTCTCCTAGTGTTGTAGCTATGCACACTGCTATTACTTTTCATTGGGTCGGATTGTTAATAACAAATTTCATGAGTGAATATTTGTATTGTGAAGCTAGATCGCTAAATAAATGTCTGCAGGATGCTCTTGGGTGGGCTCCATCAATTATTCTGATTACACGCTTTTGTGCAATGAATACTTTTTTACTCAATGTTGAAATGCTCCAGAATATGATCCCTTATGAAAACAATGAATGAAAATAGGCGTAGGAAGCTAATTTACTGAGATGTATATCACCAAATTTTGCAATGACTCTGATAGCATAAGTAGCTGAACTCAAACGTTTAAGGAGATCTTCAATATGTTTCTTCCAATTCAGTCCCTCGTCAATGCAAACACCTAAAAATTTTGATATTCTACCTTAGCTACAGATTTATGTCCAAATTCTAAATTTATTAATGGTGTCATGCCATTTACTGTATATACTGGGTTTTATCAAAGTTTAATAAGAGTCCATTTTAGAGAAACACTTAATAACTTTCTGAAAGATATCATTTACAATTTCATCAGTTAATTGCTGTTCGTCAGGTGTGATAGCTATACTTGTATTATCAGCAAGAAGTACTAGCTTAGCATCTATGTGAATGTAGAATGGCAAGTCATTAATATATATTAATGACTTTGCGGACACTAGGGAGTATTGGACAGGATGCGACAGTTCATGGTTCGACCAGTACATGCTTATTTAAAAGTAAGATGAGATCATTTAGAACATATTTATGTGTGTGTTGATGGGGTGTTGATAAGGTCCAGTCATTTAAATTGCAAACTTTGGTTAATAACTCTAAAACGAATAATTTTAGGACATACTTTTGTAAGGACTTTTTTACTTATTTTGGTGCAGACCATGAGGAAACTGTACACAACATTTTCGAAGTATTTTTGAAACGTCAATTCAAGACTATGTGTCATATTAAGCACGTTATTGACGTTTACCACTAGGTAGTGGCATCAAAAACTTAGTCTTGGCTAGATGGCCGGCACGGGGCCGAGGGGACTGAGGCGCTCGAGTCACGGTCTGCACGGCCACTACGGTGCGGGGTTCGAATCCCCCCTCGGACATGGATATTTGTGCCGTCCTTAGTCTTAGTTAGTTCATAAGCAGTTTGTAAGTTTAGGGACTGATGACCCCGTAGTTAAGTCCCATAGACTATACAAACATTTGAACATTTTTTTCTTGGCTAGATGTACTCACGAGCTCGTCGTAGTTGTCGGGGCGTTCGTAGTTGAGCCCGTACGGAATCATAAGCAGCTGTGAGTAGCTGTGCAGGCAGAAGTAGACCAGCAGGTCGTCGGAGATGCCCTGGACGTACTCAGATAGCGTGCGCGTCTCCACCTCCGAGAACACAGACGGGCCGGCGAAAATCCCCGAGCACGAACTCGAGCTGGCGCCCTCCTCTGCAACAGCGACCAGCGACGCACTAGGCTATAAGCAAGCTCACACTGTTGGGGATGATGTGTCTACTGCATTTAGGGTGTACACATCCATGTTTCTAAACCTATTGGAGAAACTGTAATGGTCATCGGTCACTAGACCTACAAACTACTTAAACTAACTTAAATTAACCCCAAAACAACACACACACCCACACCCATGTCCCAGGAAGGATTTGAACCTCCAACAGCGAACAATCGCGCGCACCGCAGCAAGTTGCCTTAATGCGCTCAGCCACTCCACCGCGGTCAAACCTCAAGTGTGAAGAAAGATGGCATAGGTCCAGGACATTCCTAGATGCTCATAGCTACCATATGATATCCAATACTGATTTGCTCATTGTAACGAATTGTTAAACCCTAAAACGTAAGAAAAAATACTTAATAATTACTGTTATCAGATAGAATTTTGACCTAATATTGTGACAAAATTTATGAAAAATGAAGTAAAAAGAATGGAGTAAAAACTAAGAGGTCAAAGTAGTAAGAGATCAAAGTTTAAGCATTATCATACTTCACAATATGAAATGGCTTGCATTCAAGATTTTTCTCCTTCGTGATCGGTTAGGGTGAACATCAGGTGTGTCCTGTAGTATTAAACTGTTTAATAAGTGTGTGAAAATACAGAGTTTGGAATTTAATCCTGGTCGCCACCAACGAGCCACCAACGAGTGGCTAACACATGTTTTACAACGTTTTACTGCGTAACCCCGGCTACCATATTTTTGATGGCCAGTCCACTTGATAGGAGTCTATCTTATGATGTTGAAGTGTTGTATTTAATGTGCATTGTATATTGTCTGTACAATTTTGGCTGCTGAAATATGCGTAACGTGTGTACAGCATTTAAATGCACAAATCGAAGTGATACAATTTTAATAATTTAATTAAATTTCTGTGGCTCATTGGACTGGTGCAAGTTTTTCAGCTGGACGCTACTTCGGCGATTTGCGCATCCCTATCCAATCCCAATTATCCAACCGGGGAATCCGAACCACGTGTCATTTCTGGCGACTCCTCACATCGTTGAGAGGTGAAGGATGGGCTGAAACGCAGACTGAAAAAAATCCGACGTCCAACCGGGTTTCGAACCTGCGATCCTCTGCGGGCCTGACACCGAAGTGATACATACATGTTTTGCCTTCTTGGATCTCAGTCTGCCTGTACTCAAAATTCCTGACTAAAGGCACTTAGCTGCCCCAAGAGTGAAGCTTCCGATGACCTATCCTGCAATTCCCTTGAAGTACACAAAACAAAAAAAGGATCAGTTTTCTGCCAAAGTGTGTTTTTGAGATGTTTATACTTCCTTTTGAGTGTCTACACCTTCTTGAAAAAAATTTAATTTGTTGTTGACAATACTTGGTCGAGCATGATTGACATGTAACCAGTGCCAAGTGTGGAAGCAATAGTAACAGGCATAACTTATGTGTCTGCGTTCTTTGCAACAATTATTTACTTATTTCAGCGTGGCAACAACTTGGAAAGTAGGAGTCGAGGTACTGGCGGAAGTAAAGTTGTGAGGCTGCATCGTCAGTCGTGTCGGGATAGCCTGCGAAAGGCGAAGGTCCCAGGTTCGAGTCCCGATTCCGACACACAATTTTAATCTGCCAGGAAGTTTCATATCAGCGCACTCTCTCCTTCTTTCTTTCACGCAAACAGCACCTCCGCAGTCTGAAGATAGTGTGAGGCCACGAGAGCAGCACACTGCAGGTAAAATTCACGGTAACAATAATGCAACAACAAAATACCGAAGTGTGGTCGCAGATGGCGAACCCACCAAATTCTTAATCGGAGTGAGGTGGCACCCAGTGAACCAATACTCCAAAAAACACCAGTCCGTGCAAACCGCAACTGCGGTGCCTAACTCGACAACTATACGATCCTCCCGAGAGCGGAGGCGACCGTCCTGGACGGTGGTACCCCTCAGAGTTCCTCCTCCCGCGCCCGCATCTCCCGAGCTATATATATATATATATATATATATATATATATATCCCGAGCACGCGGCCATGCCTTTTGCAAACAGTGTTTTATGTTCTATGTACTATTATTGTCTATCATTGCTCGCAATGCACTCAAGAAACTTCCGTTGACTATAAGTTTCTTAGTATTGCACGTTGCACGTGGAGGTTCCAGTAACACATTGTGACACACTAATCTTCCAGGTGCATGGCCTGGTGCAAATAGAGTCCACACTGCCACACTGGCCATCGCCTCTCCAGACTCCTCCCCTAGACACAGATTTCACACGCCAAGCCTCGTAGGTCAGAGCAATATCTGGAAATTCTCTGCGAATTATCTCTAGCCGGCATCTTGGCAGCTATTTTTACAACTGCTGACGACAGTGTCCTGTGGGGCCAGACAGATTTCACTCCGCAGAGATGCGATCGTAGAGCGTCAAGCCATTTATTAAACTGTAGACTATGCTGCCTTCTACCACAGATATGTTTCTCTGTGCTTCTACTGACAGTTTTGGCACGGAAAGATAGCGGGTCGTCCTGCAACCATCAAATGCTTTTTCTCTCCAGCACACGCGGACAAAGAAACAGCGAGGCGCCCAGACAGACGCCGGACGCTGTTATAGTTAACGTATTGTGCGAGCACGGCCCAGAAATTGTAGGTAACAGGCGGTCAGTGGATTTGCCCTGTGAAATCGGCCTCCCCACTCCACTGCTGCACGTCAGTCCCGAGGGTGGCTAGCCTTCCCCGAAACGCCGAAAGGAGGCGGTACGACACCGGATTATGTTACTCTGTGCTGTGATCTCTACTTGTGAGGGCGACCCAGCTGACTGTACAAGAGCTCTTAAGCCACGCTGCCCTACAACGCCGACTCAGAAGTAAGGAAAGAACTGAAATCAGAAGCGCTACATAAAAAGAATAAATAAATAAACCAATACACCTGAATCCGATTGTACGAGGCGCGTCCAGAAAGTAAGTTCCGTTTGGTTATATAAAACGAACGGGTACAGATACAGAAAAAAATATGGATTGCAAAAAAATCTAGAACTGTTAAACTACTTTTCTACATAGCTTCCGAAATTTTGTAGGCAATTGTCATAGCTGGCACCAGGTTTTGTGTGCCTTGTTCATAGAATGTTGTCGCCTGTGTATTCAACCATGTGGTAACATGTTCTTTCACCTCCTCATCATCGTTGAAGTGTTGTCCACCAAGGACAGATTTTAGGTGTAAGAAGAGGATTACTGTCAAAAGATTTTTTTTTCACGATAGTGGCTGACCTCACACACCTATGTGACCAATCAATTCTTACGGAAATTTCAATGGGACCTGTTTGATCATCCTCCATACAGCTCGGACCTCTCTCCTAGCGACTTTCATCTCTTCTTATACCTAAAATCTGTCCTTCGTGGTCAACACTTCAACGATGATAAAGAGGTGTTACCACATGGTTGAATACACAGGCGGCAATCTTCTGTGAAGGATGCATGCAAAAACTTGTGGCACGCTATGACAAGTGCCTACAAAATTTCGGCAGTTACGTGGAAAAGTAGTTTAAGAGTTGTAGAGTTTTGTGCAATAAAAATTTCTTCTGTATCTGTGTACAATTTCATTTTATTACCAAACGGAACTTGCTTTCTGGACGCGCCTTGTAATTCTCCCAACCCATAGAAAAATGGAGAAGTTAGGAAACACGTAAAATAAATTAATTTCATGCAAAAAACATCAAAATTAAACAATTATAAATAATAAAGAGACACATGAGGCGAAAAATGAATGACAGAAAAATGACCACTACCTCTCAAGGTTACCTAAGATATTCATGTGTTCGTCAGTAGAAGGCAGAAGAAATCGGGGTAGACCAAGAAGAAGGTACTTGGATTCGCTCAAGAATGATTTTGACGTAACGAGCCTGACTTCAGTTGAGGCATAAATGTAAGCACTGAATAGGAGATCGTGGAGCAGTTTTGACTACACTCAAGACTGAAAGCTGAAAGGCATAATCAGTCTTAAAACATGATGATAATTTTTGTTTTGAGCAAAGTTAATGCTGTGCTGCAAACTACGTATGGATAGCCAGTTGCGGTACCTAAATAGAACTACTGAAGAAATACTCGGGTCACTAAACCCAAATGCAAGGGCAGGATCGCAGTCATATTGCTGGCTGTGCCGTACTCACCCATCCAGTGGTAGTCCCAGTTACGGTTGGGGTCTGTGCCAACGCAAAGCCGATCATCAGACTTGCTGCGGGTTTTGCGCCACATGCGGTTCTGAAACAGTAATAAATATATTGTGAGCCAACCAAACAGAAAGTCCAAATTTTTCTCTATATCTGTAATATGTGGGGCTAGTTGATACAATCAACCAAGCAATACCGTTTGTCCAATCAACATGAAAATAGCCACATGTTTTTATAGAGAAGGTTTTTATACTATGCAAGATATCATATGGTAAATGACGCACCTTGCATAAGCTTCAACATCGCTGAACGGATCACCATGAAACTTGTTAAATTTTTCGTAGTCAGGTGGAAAAGGAGAAAGAAAGAGATGGTCAGAGAGAGGAAAGAAGTTGAGATTGACAGAGAGAAACGACTGGAATAAGTAAATAGCCTTATTCTCTTCTTATTCTTTAGGTGTAGCGTGTCCATTGCCTATAGTTTTGTTCCAATCTTGACGAAATTTTGGTGAGTGGTGGAGGGAACTTCACTTATAGACTTCGACACAAAACAACAATTGTATTACGAAGTTGTTGCACTTTTGCACATTTGACCTTCGAAACAATAAACCGTGCTGTCTGCGTAAGACTGTATACAGTGTGTGAAGAGAGTACCTTACAAGATATTTCTTCGACATTCTTTCACTATTCACCATGAAATGTGGCAAACTGCTCAAAACAATTAAGGGATCGGCTGAGGTATCTAGGTCCTGAAGTACGGTCATCGGCAAAATGAACTAAAATGGTTCTAAGTCTTTCTGTCGGGTTTACGGAGACAAAAACTTTACGGCAACCCAGATAGTGTTATTAAGAGAAAGTTTCTACAGAGGAGACTGGTATCGACTTCTGTTTACTGTACCAAACGAATTACAGAAGCAGCTGGGTTCAGATAGTGTGATGAGTAGGTAATACAATGCAACAACAACATGAAACTCAAAGCTATGGCATGGAGAGCCATAGGTATGTCAGAAGCGGGACAGACACAAAGGGTGGTGGCTGCAGCCTTTAGAGTGTCACAAAGTGTGAATTTCTGGAGCTGGACGCGATTTCAGACCACAGGAACCGTTAAAAGAAGGCAACGCCAAGGTTGTCTACGCGCAACATTAGCAATAGAATACAACTCAGCTGCAACGCAGCGAGTAGGCAGCAACAGGACGCGCAAAATAAACATAAACAGTCCTAAATAGTCTTCGGGAATGTGGCCCTATGTACGATGGCCTATGGTGTGTGTCCCATTAAAACCATGGCACAGTTTAACCAACGTCACCTACAGACAAGGCCTCGCAACAGCCCGTGCTACGTCACACTGACCAGGCTGCGGCCGCCAGCTTACTGGCTGGCCGCTACAAGGCAGTGGGCTGTGCCCCAGAACCAGTCATTCAGCTGGTGGGAGCGGCCTGGTCAGTGTGACGAAGCATGGGCTGTTCTGTTGTGAGGCCTTTTCTCTAGGTGGTGTTGCTTTAACCCGCAGAAACTGGGAGGAGAAACATCGGGATTGGATTCGTAATAAATGGCGCCAGGTTCTGTTCGCAGATGAGTCAAAACTTTGTGTTCAGCCGGACAATGTCGTTCCCTCATCGAGACAGAACGTTGAACTTGGAACAATCCTGCTTTGTGCAGGAAACATCGCTATATCATGGTTGTGGACGAATGGTGTGGGCTAGAGTTAGTATTGGCAGAAGTAAGGACCTCTAGGTAGTTAAGATTGGCACGCTGACTTCTCAGAGGTATAGAGATCTTTTGTTGTGTCCTATACTGGTGCCAAAGGAGATGGGTTCCTTCTGGTGGACGATAGCGGTCTTCTCCCACAAAGCTGTACTGGTAGACAACATGGTTCAAGCTGAGGGAATTGAACGAATGGAGTAGCCAGCGTGTTTTCCTGACTTAACCCCGATTGAGCGTGTCTGGGATGTACTTGGCAGACGCGCTACAGCCAGATCAGCGCCTCCCTCAACGGTTGCAGAGCTGGATATTGCACCATGGAAGAAATACCAAACGTCCCTCAAGAGCTGGTTGATAACATCATACTGTCCATGCCATGCATAAGTGCAACTATACTGGCTGTCTGAGGTGGTCACACGCCATATTAGAGTGCTTTATGGTGCCTCACTCTAAGTATACGCCTTGTAAACCTCAAGTAAACGGTTCTACATCTACACCTACATCTACATGGGATACTCTGCAAATCACATTTAAGTGCCTGACAGAGGGTTCATCGAACCACAATTATACTATTTATCTCCCATTCCATTCTCGAATAGCGCGCGGGAAGAAAGAACACCTGAATCTCTCTGTTCGAGCTCTGATTTCTCTTATTTTATTCTGATGATCATTTCTACCTATGTAAGTGGGAGTCAACAATATATTTTCGCATTCGGAGGAGAATGTTGGCGATTGGAGTTTCGCAAGTAACCCACGCCTCAGCGATAAGCGCCGTTGTTGTAATGATTCCCATCCCAGATCCTGTATCATTTCCGTAACGCTGTCTCCCCTGTATCGTGACAATACGAAACGAGCTGCCCTTCTTTGGACACTTTCGATGTCCTCCGTCAAACCCACCTGATAAGGATCCCACGCTGGGCTGCAATACTCCAAAAATGGACGGACAAGCGCAGTGTATGCAGTTTCTTTAGTAGTTCTGTTGCATCTTTTAAGGATTCTGCCAATAAAACGCAGTCTCTGGTTCGCCTTTCCCACGATATTATCTACGTGTTCTTTCCAGTTTAAGTCTGAAGTAATAGTGATTCCTAGGTATTTTGTGGAGTTTACGGCGTTCACATTTGATTGATTTATGTTGTAAACAAAGTTTAACGGATTTCTTTTCGTACTCATGTGGACGACTTCACACTTCTCATTATTTAGAGTCAATTGCCAATTTTTACACCATACTGATATCTTATTCAGATCGTTCTGCAGTTGGTTTTGATCTTCAGATGATTTTACTAGACGGTAAATGACGGCGTCATCTGCAAACAACCTAAGAGAGCTACTTAGATTTTCCCCTAAATCGTTTATGTAAATAAGGAATAGCAGAGGACCAATAACACTACCTTGTGGAACGCCCGATATCACCTCTGTTTTAGTCGATGCCTTACCATCGATTACTACGAACTGTGTCCTCTCTGACAAGAAATCCCCTATCCAATTGCAAATTTGGGGCGATATACCATAACCACGCAATTTGATTAAAAGCCGTTTGTGAGGTACGGTGTCAAAAGCTTTCTGGAAATCAAGAAATACGGAATCGATTTGCGAACCTTTGTCGATAGCACCCATCACTTCGTGTGAATATAGAGCTAGTTGTGTTTCGCATGAACGGTATTTTCTAAATCCGTGTTGACCTTGGGTCAATAGATCGTTCTGTTCGAGATAATTCATAATATTTGAATACAGGATATGTTCCAAAACCCTGCTGCAAATTGACGTCAATGAAATAGGCCTGTAGTTTAGTGGGTTATTCCTACTGCCTTTCTTGAATAGAGGTGTGACCTGTGCAACTTTCCAATCTTTTGGTACAGATCCTTCTATGAGAGAGCGGTTGTATATGACTGTTAAGTAAGGAGCTATCGCTTCAGCATAATCAGATAGAAATCTAATGGGTATACAATCCGGACCAGAAGACTTGTTCTTATTAAGTGATTTTAGTTGCTGCACTACTCCGATGATATCTACTTCTATGTTACTCATTACGGCATCTGTTCGTAATTCGAAATCTGGAATATTGGTTTCGTCTTCTTTAGTGAATGAGTTTCTAAAAGCTAAGTTTAGTAACTCTGCTTTAGTAGCGCTGTCGTCGGCAGGATCGCCATTACTATCACGTAGTGAAGGTATTGTTTGTGACTTTCCCCGAGTATATTTAACATATGACCAAAATCTCTTTGGGTTTTCAGTCAAATTACGAGAAAGAGTTTCGTTGTGATAAATGTTGTAGGCATCTCGCATTGAAATCCTCGCTAAATTTCGAGCTTCTGAGTACAATCGCAAATCCTGGGGATTTCGTGTTCGTTTAAATTTAGTATGTCTTTTCCTTTGCTTTTGCAACAGTGTCCTAACCTGTTTTGTGTACCAAGGAGGATCGCCTCCTTCTTTTATTAATTTATTAGGTATAAAACTTTCAATTGCTGTCGATACCACTTCTTTGAATTTGAGCCACATCTGGTCTACACCTACGTTTAGTGTTAGAAACGAGTGGAAGCTGTCTTTCAAGAAGCAATGTATTTTGTTTCTATCTGCTTTTCTGAACAAATATACTTTGCGTTTATTTTTGGTAACTTTTGGACTTTCGATATTCAATTTCGCTACTACAGCTCTGTGTTCACTAATACCTGTATCCGTTTTGATGCTCATTATGAGCTCAGGATTATTTGTTGCTAAGAGATCAAGTGTGTTTTCACATCCATTTACAATTCTAGTTGGCTCATGAACTAATTGTTCGAAGTAATTCTCAGAGAATGCGTTGAGTACAATTTCGGACGATGTTTTATGCCTACCTCCTGATTTGAAAATATAATTTCGCCAACAGATCGAGGGTAAATTAAAATCACCACCTACTATTATCGTGTGAGTCGGGTACGTTTTTGTAATTAGACTCAGGTTTTCTTTGAACCTTTCTGCTATTGTATCGTCAGAGTCGGGAGGCCGGTAAAAGGAACCGATTATTAACTTCTTACGATTTTCGGGTACAACCCCTACCCATAATAGCTCGCACGAACTATCAACTTCAACTTCGCTACATGAAATGCTGCTTTTGACGGCGACAAACACGCCCCCACCTATTTTGTTTAATCTATCCTTTCTGAATACCGTTAGATCTTTTGAAAATACTTCTTCTGAACTTATTTCCGGCTTGAGCCAACTTTCGCTGCCTATAATGATGTGTGTTTCGGTGCTTTCTATTAACGCTTGCAGTTCTGGAACTTTCCCGACACAGCTACGACAATTTACAACTGTTGTACCGATAGTTTCCGGATCTACATTTCTCCTGTGATCCCTTTGAGATTGCCCATTTTCTATTTCCCCGAAGCTCTTTATCCAAAAAAACCGCCCAGTCCACGCCACACAGCCCCCGCTGAGACAGTAAAAGATCGTACTGTTACAGACATACATACACACATTTCAATTGTAACCAATATCTGAATGAAATACTTTACAATATGTATATTGTGTGTATGATATCTCACCTAATCCCCCAATTCTTTTGAGCAGCGTATATATAATTTTTCATAGACCGGCATAGGAAGCGAGAGGAGATGGACAGAGGAGAAGATGAATGGAGAGAGGGGGAGGAGAAGATAGATAGATAAATAGAGAGAGAGAGAGAGAGATGGAGGGCTATTATAAGATTGCAGTAAATAAATGCCCGAACAACGCCGGGGCCAGCTAGTTATATACAAGTGCGTTCGTGTGTTTGTATTACATAAAAATCTACTGTGTTATTACAATCATGATGAAATTTTGGACATTCAATCAGCAAAACAAGAGGAAGATCACTGTCTACATAATATTTCGTACGATACACGGCAGAGAGTACCTTTCGACATAGTTTGACTCCGTTTTACCAAATACCATGAAAGTTATTTCCTGTATGTATGATTTGGAGGAGAAGGTTTTTCCGATCCGCAATCAACCGAAAGGTAAATCGCAAAAGGTACTTTGCAATTAAGTGTGTCATTGTTTCATTGATCACCATGAGAGATGATTGATGTATGTGATTTTTCATAGATTTGTGGAAGGAGTACAGGGTCCAAACGTACTGAGGAGGCGGAGTTGATCTGAAGGAGATGGAAAAAGGAAGGGGAAAGGAAGAGATGGATAGAGATGGATGTAGAGGGAGGGTGGATAACGAGAGTACTCAATAATTACCCTAGCAACGCTGCTTTTTCAGCTTGTTATAGACAGAATGTCCGTAAGTTTGTAATTCACACAATCGCACAGAATGCCCATATGTTTGTAATTCATACAATCCTACAGTTTTATTACGATCGTGATGAAATTTTGCACACTTGAACTTCAAAAGAAGAGGAAGGTCACGCTCTGCGTACCAATTTCGTACGGTGGGTGTTGATAATATAGTAAGAGGTAACTGCAGGAACTTCTATGGAAATATCCCAGAACTGCTCTCATAAACTGCCACAATGTCCATAAAGTACGAGGGACGGAAAGCTGGTTGAAACTAAATATCAATTGTAATGAAATTTTAAACTCATACTGTAACGTATACCTCAGAGATAGCCCGAACATTGAAGGGGGCACTGTGAAATTATTACTGATCAGGAAGTTTGTGTAGAACTCCTGGCTCCGCAGAAGTAGTTATATTTCTAACCTCGGTCAATTGTAGAATTATAGAACACGTTTTATGGTCGAGTTTTACGACATTTTTGGGGACCGGAAATTGTAGGAATCAACGTGGGCTCCGAAAGCAAGAATCTTGTGAAGTTGAGCTCTCGCTGTTCATTCACGAGACCCAGAGGGCAGCCAGATACAGGCTGCCAAGTAGATGACTTGTGCATAACGTCGAATGGTCAATGGGGCGTTTTGCAGATAATGCTGTATCATATCGAAAAATCGGAACACTGAAACTATGTAGGGAAACGCAGGAGGATCTGCATGAAATAAGAACTGACCATCTACATAAACAAATGTAAAGTGCTGCTTTTACATAGAAAGAAGGATCTTTTATATTTCCTCAATAGCAGGGGAAACAATGTAAGCTGCTGTTTCCTTAAGATACAGTATTTCGGCGTAAGCATAAGGAGCCATTTGAAATGGAACCACCAAATACTATAAATCTTGGGTAAGACATATGCTAGGCTGAAATTAATTGGAAGAATACTCAGTGTACAAGACACTCATTCGGGTGGAATGTTGATCGCCAGTGTGGGATCATACCAGATAGGGATGACAAGAGACTTAGAGAAAATCAAATGGAGAGCAGAAAGCTTAGTGTCAGGCTCATTTAGCAAGTGCGAAAGCATCACATCTGTAAACTTCGAATCCTTTTTTACCGATCATCATGAATGTAGGCGTTGTGTATGCGAGTATATAAAAACATTTTCATACACACGGAAGGAAAAGGTAAACAGAAGAAAGGGGGAGGAGATGGAAAAAGACGAGGCAAGGAGATGGGCCGAGAGATGGGGGAGATGGGCCAAGAAAGGAGGAGGATGAAATAAACAGAGAGAGGAGGAGATTGACAGAGCGCGGAAGGAACATTTGGACAGAGGGAGAGAGGGAGACAGAGAGAGCGGTTACACAGAGAGAGGGGGATGATAAGATATAATATGGTAATAAATACGTACGTAAGGTAGGAAATGTTGCCGCGGTGGTGGCCTAGCGTTGTAAGGCGCCTTGCTGCAGAGCGCGCGGTTGCTCGCCGTCGGAGGTTCGAGTCCTCCCTCGGGCGTGGGTGATGTGTTTGTACATAGGTTAGTGCAATTTAGTTGAAGTAGTTTGTAAACGTAGGGACTGATAACTAAATATGTTCTATAGATTTAGAAACTTTCTTTTTAAGGAAATGTTGTTGTGAATTACGTGTAGTCCACCATTGTTCTTATCAGAAGGAGGAGGAGAAACACAGTGGGCGGGGGTGGAGATGGCAGAGAGGAGGCAGAATTCATCTACTTCGAACATGCTCCAAATTTCGCCAAGTCGTTGTGCAGCTGGGCAACTAGTGGCGGGCGGTTCCATAATGGTGTGGATTATTTTTGCATGGAATGGACTAGGATCTCTGGTCCAAGTGAAGCGATGACTGACTGAAAATATGTTCGGCTGTTTCGAGACAGTTTGGAGCAATTCACAGACTTTATCTCCCAAAACAACGGAGACATTGGTTTGAAGAACATTTTGAAATATTCCAGTGCGTGATTTGGTCATCTATCTCGCACAAGATGAAGTGCATATAACGTTTATACGAAATAATCGAGAGATTATTTTCTGCACAAAATTATGCAATGGCAACAGGTATGGATGGCTAGAGGCGCAGCATGGCTGAATATTGCTGAAGCGGACTTTCATCTCGGTGCCACAACGAGTTACAGCACATCGCCACGAAAATGGAGGTCCGAGACGGTATAAGGAGTCACCCCAGTGTATTTTCTCCAAGACAAGAAGCCCGTGACATTTTGAAACCTAGATACTAATTTGATATGCTTGATAATAGGTCAATAGACAGACATAACGATGGCCAATACGAGGTCTGATAATTTGGTGGCTATGGGGCAGGCAAAATTATCCTATACATCTAAGCAACAAGCTCTATCTCTACATGCAATGGCAAATTCAGTTAATCTTAGGAATAGAACACATTTTGGAATGGTAGAAACGATTTTTCACTATCTGCCTTACCTACTATTTGTTTTTCACTAACATTCACCGAAGACCAGAAATGCAGAGGTCTTGTGCACAGAAATTAATTAAATGGCTACTACTCCAATCGAAGTTTTATTCACGACGTCTAATGAAGTACTGAGACGCTATTGAGTCTGCGGATAAAGAAAGGAAGATTTAGGTTTAACTTCTAGTCGACGACGAAGTCATTGGCCGCAGGAAACAAACTCAGACAGGGGAAGAAAGAAAAGGAGCTAGTTCGCTAACATTTCGAAGGAACGTTTGCGGCATTTTTGGGTATACGGTGAAAACATAAATCTCGATAGCGGAATAAGGGTTTGAACCAACTTCCTTTCTAATGGGAGAAGAACACTGTTAGTGATATGACTTCAGTACCCTTTTTTACCATTTTGAGTACTTCACTTCGTTGTCTTTGTAAGTGACACCTACAGCAAAAATTCACCAGTTAAAAAAACTTACGAATTTCTGTTTGTTTATTTTGGTTTGTTAACGATTCATTGTGGTAACGAGGCTTAAATCTATGGTCTTAATTTTTGGAGTTCCTTATTCATGTAGTAAATTAAAGACATTACACATTCTCTTCGTCGCTGAACTAATACACTTACTAATTTGTTAGTTTTCATCGATGAATTGGTTATGAGAACCTTATAACTGATATAAATCATTTGTCTCTTTTCCCTAAAACTTTCGGGATAAGTATTTATACTGAAATTGCACATTAGATAAACACATAAGGGAGCAATGCCATTACATATGTCTGAATTAATGGCTAACAACAAAAAAGTGGTCAAGTAAACGGTCGTTCTCTCACTGTGCTACAGCACAGAATGAGTGAGGGCCGCGGTACCATGAGCTCACCAAGGTGTGCGTGTACTGGTAGCCATCCGGGTTGTGGCTGGGCACGACGTACCAGTCGAAGTTCTCGACCAGCTGCCGGAAGGTGGCGTTGGTGCTCGACAGCAGCTCGTTGATGATGTACGTGGCCGTCGCTACCGTGATCCACTCCCGTGCGTGTGCCCCTGTCCACAACAATCACAGTATAAGGTTCAAATAATTCTTAACTGGAAGAGTGCAGAAAGTTGAAATCTAATTCCTCTAATTGTGGAGTTACCAAACATGGCGTCCCGCAAGATTCGGTCTTTGATCCTTTGCTGTTCTTAATATATATTAATGACTTGTCAGTCTATATTCACGAAGATAATAAGCTAGTTCTTTTTGTTAACGATACAAGTGCAGCTATCACGCCTGAGAAACAGGAATTAACCGATGAATTTGTAAATGATGTCTTTCAGAAAATTATTAAATGGTTCTCTACAAATGCACTCTAATTAAACTTTTATAAAATCCATTACATACAGTTTTGTACAGTAAACGGCATCACAACATTAATAACCATAAACTTTGAACTGATATCTGTTTGTAAGGTAGAATATTAAAATTTATTTGGAGTGTGCCTTGATGAGGGATTGAAATGGAAGAAACAAAGTGAAGATCTGCTTACACTCGTTTCTAACACTAAATGTAGGTGTAGACCAGATGTGGCTCAAATTCAAAGAAGTGGTATCGACAGCAATTGACAGTTTTATACCAAATGAATTAATAAAAGAAGGTGATCCTCCTTGGTACACAAAACAGGTTAGGACACTGTTGCAAAAACAACGGAAAAGGCATACTGAATTTAAACGATCACAAAATCCCCAGGATTGGCGATCCTACAAAGAAGCTCGAAATTTAGTTAGGACTTCAATATGAGATGCCTTCAATACTTATTACAACGAAACTCTTTCTTGAAATTTGACTGAAAACCCTAAGAGATTTTGGTCATATATTAAATATACTAGGGGAAAAACACAAACAATACCCTCACAACGTGGTAGTAATGTCGATCCTGCCGATGACAGCGCTACTAAAGCAAAGTTACTAAACATAGCTTTTAGAAACTCATTCGCCAAAGAAGACGAAATCAATATCCCAGATTTCGAATTACGAACAGAGGCCCTAATGAGTAACGTAGAAGTGAAGCAACTAAAATCACTTAACAAGAACAGGAATTCTGGTCCGGATTGTATACCCATTAGATTTCTATCTGATTATGCTGAAGCGATAGCTCCTTACTTAACAGCCATATACAACCGCTCTCTCATAGAACGAACTGTACCAAAAGATTGGAAAGTTGCACAGGTCACACCTATATTCAAGAAAGGCAGTAGGAGTAACCCATTAAACTACAAGCCTCTTTCATTGACTTAAATTTTCAGCAGGGTTTTGGAACATATCCTGTATTCAAATATTATGAATTATCTCGAACAGAATGATCTATTAGCCCAAGGTCAACACGGATTTAGAAAATATCGTTCATGCGAAACACAACTAGCTCTTTACTTACACGAAGTGATGTGTGCTATCGACGGAATGATTCCGTATTCCTTGATTTCCAGAAGGCTTTTGACACTGTACCTCACATACGGCTTTTAATCAAATTGCTTGATTACGGTATATCGCCCCAAATTTGCGACTGGATAGGAGATTTCCTCTGAGAGAGGACATAGTTCGTAGTAATCGTTGGTAAGGCATCGACTAAAACAGAGGTGATATCGTGCGTTCCACAGGGTAGTGTTATTGGTGCTGTTCCTTATTTACATAAACGATTTAGTGGAAAATCTAAGTAGCTCTCTTATGTTGTTTGCAGATGACGACGTCATTTACCGTCTAGTAAAATTATCTGAAGATCAAAACCAACTGCAGAACGATTTGAATAAGATATCAGTATGGTGTAAAAATTGGCAGTTGACTCTAAATAATGAGAAGTGTGAAGTCGTCCACATGAGTACAAAAAGAATCCGTTAAACTTTGTTTACATGATAAATCAATTAAATATGAAGGTCGTAAACTCCACAAAATACCGAGGAATTACAATTACTTCTGACTTAAATTGGAAAGATCACGTAGATAATGTCGTGGGAAAGGCGAACCAGAGACTTCATTTTATTGGCAGAACCCTTAAAAGAAAGATGCAACAGAACTACTAAAGAAACTGCTTACACTACGCTTGTCCGTCCTTTTATGGAGTATTGCTGCCCAGTATGGGATCCTTATCAGGTGGGTTTGACGGAGGACATCGAAAGAGTACAAAGAAGGGCAGCTCGTTTCGTATTGTCACGATACATGGGAGACAGCGTTACGGAAATGATACAGGATCTGGGATGGAAATCATTACAACAACGGCGCCTATCGCTGCGGCGTGGGCTACTTACGAAACTCCAAAAGCCAACATTCTCCTTCAAATGCGAAAATACATTGTTGACTCCCACTTACATAGGTAGAAATGATCATCAGAATAAAATACGAGAAATCAGAGCCCGAACGGAGAGATTCAGATTTTCATTCTTCCAGTGCGCTATTCGAGAATGGAATGGGAGATAAAATAATATAACGGTGGTTCGATGAACCCTCTGCCAGGCACTTAAATGTGATTTGCAGAGCATCCCATGTAGATGTAGAATTATGCTGTCACAAAAATGTTTGTTCACTTACTAAGTAGCATGAAAAATCTGACAGAGCCTTAGGCTGTGGCTAAGCCATGTCTCCACCATATCCTTTCTTCCAGGAATGCTAGTCTTGCAAGTGTCACAGGAGAGCTTTTGTGAAGTTTGGAAAGTAGGAGGCGAGGTACTGGCGGAAGTAAAGTTGTGAGGCGGCATCGTGAGTCGTGTCGGGATAGCTCAGTCGGTAGAGCGCTTTCCCGCGAAAGGCAAAGGTCCCAGAGGTTCGAGTCCCGGTTCCGGCACACAATTTTAATCTGCCAGGAAGTTTCAACCTAACTTTTTTTTATATTTTTCCAAAATATGCACTGTGGTTGTTGTACCAGTGCCACACAACTATGGAGTTGACTGATTTTATTGTTTCAGTAAGTATGAATAGGTGTCTGAAGTCCGGCTGTTGAATCTGTGTTATTCTTATTTGTTACTGCTCTTCGACATCAGTGACAGACCTCACGTTTGTATGTGTGTGTGCGCGTGTCTCTCTCTCTCTCTCTCTCTCTCTGTGTGTGTGTGTGTGTGTGTGTGTGTTTTGCCTATTGATAATAATTTGTTTCCTTGCTGGACATGTGAAATGTATTAACAATAACCTGAAAATGTTTCTAATCGCATTTGACTGACAATTTATGTGTTTTACCTTGATAGAATAAGAATAAGATCTGCATGTGCTCTGCTGGAAACACTCATGTGCCCTCTGTATTCGATAAGTAATCACCAAAATAATTATCAATGTTTTGCTAAAAAGTAGCATCAGTAGTTACTTAAAAAATTCTTAGCTATTCCTACCATCAACAATTATCCATACTTTAAGAAAATTGTCACACTTAACTTCTAAATCTCTTCCACGAAATAATAATAATAATAATAAAATTTCATAATCCTTTGTCTTTAATCTGAGCTGCTATAGTCCAGACAAAACATGACACTTACCTGTTTTAATCGTCGACAGCAAAGTGCAAGGCTGTCAAAGTCTCGATTAAAAAGGCTTATTCTTCAAAAGAGAAACCATTTTAAATTTATTCATTCGCAAACAAATAGCCATTTGCTTGATAACTGAACTAAGTTGTGTTTAATGAAAGGTTGCTGAAAATGATGGGGGACCATACTATATTGTTCAATTCCACATTCATTCTGACAGTAAAAAAAGCAGGAATAACTACTTGAGATAACCTGACATGAGGAATGATTGAGCTTACTTGAAACCCTGATCCTACAGTCATTATCTGGATGCATACTTGAAAACGGATTGTGCAACAATAGTAAAAATTGAAAATCTGAACTTCGTAGTATTCAGTGCAAAAGTTCGTCCATTATTATACATGATCCTTCCAGAAAAATTCACATCTATTACAATTAAGTCATTGTTATTATCCGGTTTTACAATGTAATTTAGTTTAATTTTTCCGGTACCCCAGATTATAAGTTTATTATTTTACATTAAAATTATTCCAATATTATTTATTAAACATTACTTTATTTTCATTCTCCGTTTTTGTCTATCTGCCCATAAATTTTATTCTACATTCCTTTTCCGGATATACTCCTGAATGCCTTGGATCCATGTAGTTGGCGGTCTCCCTATTTTCTTTCTTCCTTGTGGCTCCCATTCCATAATTCTCTGTGGTAGTCGTTTCTTTGACACCCTTCTCGTATGGCCATACCATAAGAGTTGTCCTTTTATAAAATCTATAATTGAATTTTTATCGTCCATTTTCTTTCTGATGACTTGATTTCTGATTTTTTCCCGCCTAGATATTCCTGCAGATCATAGAAGTACAAATAATTAGGCAAATTGATTTTACGTTTGTGACGAGATAATTGTCTCCCCATATCTTTAGTATATACATCCATCATCCCAATTTCAGGAAAAAGGAACCGTTGTACTGACCATTACCGGAAAACCAAGTTTTTGATGTTTTATTATGGTGTGTAAGTTCCGAAACATCGTATGCAATACTTCAGTACATCTTTAATAGGCAACATTTCTGCAGAAACGAAACCTTAAAATTGTTCCTGCATCTCTCAGCGATCATCTTTATTGGCATCACCTTCAGTACTGTGTTAGAAAAGCAAATGTCTTACATCAAAGTTGACGTGATCCTCTTTGACATTCTCATTCATGGCAGACGATACATGCGTTTTGTTTCTGAAAGAAAATAAGAAAATAGTAGTAGGTATATATGACAGAAACAACTCGGAGTTCCCCCCCTCCCTCAACCAAGCACACTGCCTCCCCCCTCCCACCGCCTATCACAAGTTTCTCTCTGCTACGTGACGAATTAGAGAAGTGAATGTTTCTGACAACATTCAGACACATATGCTCTTTTCCATGGAACAGACTATATTTAATTAGTCGCTCTATTTGCTGCCGTAGGCATGTTCACAAACGAACGCTTATATAGTCTCTCTCGACTCACTCTTAGCGAGTTTTACGAGTGAGGAAAATATTTGTCACTTCCATCTGAATTTTAGCTGGCGTATGGTGTTTGATCCATAGACTACGGTCGTAAGTTCGGGGCTAGTTCCAAACCCCACCACAATATCTTGCAGAATGAGTCCATGCGACACTGTTGACTGTTACGAGTTCGCCAGATGGAATCGCCCAGTAAGTTCCGTCCACTTTTGAAGAGGGATAGGTTACCTGCTACCTTTCGGCTGCAAATCAAAATTCACGAAACACTACCTGCACTTACGGGATTCACTTTTACTATACTCTTTCGCAACTGGCCCGTCAGCGTCCATCTGAAAGACAAGTTTGGAGCAATGAGTCACACGGGAATTATCACTCGTTATTTTATCGGACTATAGCGAAGGGGAAATGTCGTCGTGCTAATGATGTTATTCTAGTTTTTTCTATGTCAGTGATGAAAGTATGATTTTTGGTAATACGCCTTGTAAAATATGAGGATGACATACCTGACTCGATGAAGACGGCGGGCTTGCCGTCGCCGAAGGAGATCTTGACGCCTCGCTGCTCGCGGCCCTCGAACGTGCTGCCGACGACGAACGAAGATACCACGTCTGGGTACTGCTCCACCAGGGAGTCCAGCCACGCGTACACCTGCAACCACCACTCGGTAACTGTTCTGCTCCAGTAACACTACATTTTGCTACTGCACTCACCCAAGTGCTCATTTCTGAGACCTGAGTGTCAGTAATGTGTAATCTAGAGCAGGGTGACGAGGAGACACGGTGGAATGGCCGAGCGCTCTGAGGCGCCTTGCTATGGAACGCGCGGTTTCTACTCCTCGGAGGTTCAAGTCCTCCCTCGGGTGTGGGTGTGTATGTGTTGTCCTTAGTTTAAGTTAATTTAAGTAGTTTTTAAACCTAGGGTCTGCTAACCTCAGTAGTTAAGTCCCACAGATTTACTAACATTTGATCATTTGGTGTGAGGAGGTCAGGAGGGGGCCAAGTCAGGTGGTTTACGCACTATTGTGAGGCATAAATGATTTAGCAAATATCATCCGGGAGGCACATCTACAAATTTGGCGCTCCCATGAACCTTAAGTGCAGTTGCTGATTTATTCGTGAAGATGCCTTCTGCAGATGGTGACGAAACTTCAACGACTAGTTTTTACACATCTGTACGACCAGTTAGGATGGAAATCTTAGCTGAAGTACAGTTAGTAAATACTGGCACGTGCCTCTCCCCAGAAGGAACGACGAAAAATGAGAGAGAACGGAGAGGGGAGGGAGAGAGAGAGAGAGAGAGAGAGAGAGAGATAGTGAGGAAGGGAGGGAGGGAAAAAATCTTAGCCTTAGAATAATTAACTTTTACTGTAGACTAAGTAACTTTTACTTGTGAGTTTAAAAATGCAAATTCCCTGTAATTAACACAACGTCATCTTGCTCTTTTTTGTCAGTAATTTACAATAGAAATAAATAAAAGTTGTTTATTATTTCGTGATTGCTTGGGAGATAAATGAGCTATTGTGTATGTTTTACTCATTCGTAAATAAAGTTAAAGGATTTAACTATGTAAGAAAACTGAATTTCAAGGGCTGCATTCACGCTGGCACATTCAGATGTTTTCGGTGAACGGTTTATTTGATTCTTTTCCTAGACACCAAGAAATGGTACTCCCAGCCATTATAAACAGTTTTATTTGAAGCTACATGCTTCGATTCGTTAGGGCAGTGAGACGCTGTTTAGCGTTATTGGGCTATGGCAGCAGACGACCGACTCGAGGGCGTTTGACAACAGCACGACACTGCTTACAGCTCTTCTCCAGAGTTAGTGACCATGTCAGTTGGACGCCAGACGACTGGGAAACCGTACGTTGGTGAAATGAGTACCGATTTCATTTGGTAAGAACTGATGGTAGGGTTGGAAGCTGGCGCAGACCTAAAGAAGCTATTGACCCAAGTTGTCAATCAGGCTGTGCAAGCTGGTAGCTCCATAATGTTGTGGGCGGTTTCTTTTTCGGAATGGAGTTAGCCCTTTGGTCAATCAACACCAATCATTGCTTGGAGACAGTTATGTTCGACTACTGGGACACCATTTGCGGCTATTCGTGGAATTCACGTTCCCAAACAATTTTGGAATTTTTGGGGCTGTCAGTCCACCATGTCACCGGACCAGAATTGTTCACGATTGAAGATCACCCTGGACAGTTCCAGCCAATAATTTCACCGCCGAGATCGGCCGACATGAATCTCATAATACTGAGGCTCGTGTTCAAAATCCTGCTCCAGCAAGTTTCGCAATTATAGACGCCTGTAGGAGCTGATGGCTGGTGATTTCCATTGACTTGTTGAGTTCGTGGTAAGTCAAATGTTGAAATGTTTGTAAATATAACTACTGCGGTTATCAGCCTCTAAGCTTACAAACTACTTAAACTTACGCTAAGTACAACAGACACACACACACACACACACAAACACACACACACACACACACACACACACACACACACACACATACCCGAGGAATGACTCGAATTTCCGACGGCGAGCAAGCGCGCTCCGCAGTAAGGCGCCTTAGAGCGGTCGGCTACTTCACCGCAGCAGTAGGTAAGTCGAGTAGCTACACTTCACAAGGCAAAAGGAACTCCGACACTATATTAGGAGGTGTCCCATCACTTCTGTCACTTCGGTGTACTCCCCTCTGAGTTAATTTCACAGACTAACTCATTTAATAACTCTTTGTTTTAAACAAGCAAAAAATATTCAAATGTTGGTAAGCCAAAGGGACCAAACTGGTCGAGGTCATCGATCCCTAGACTTACTATCTAAACTAACTTACACAGACACTAATGCCCGAGGGAGGACTCGAACCTCCGTTGGGAGCGTCCGCGCAATCCATGACATGGCGCCTAAGACCGCGCCGCCATTCAGGCTCGGCAATTCCTGAGCGGCTACAAACAAAGCGGCGAGTGTCAAACTTCTTTTATAATGAAATTCATTGTTACTGTTGCTAGAGAAGAGAAAAATAATTGTCCTTAATACCGAGAAAATCTACAGGTTTCTGTGACAACCGATATTTACAAGGCGCATCTGCAAAGTTCCGTGAATGGTCGCATTTTTTACAAACCGCGCTGGAAGGATGAGGTGCCCGCGAATACACATTGAGGGGCAAGTCAACAATCGCCAACTATTTTGCTAAGCACTGCAGTGAAGCGGTGGTACACGCTGCGATCCAGCTAACAAGGTCAGCGCAAGAACTCGTGTCATTGCTACGTGGAGTGCAAAATGGGACATCATGTGAACCAAAATTTTGTTTCAAATTAGGCTAAACGGCGAGGGGGACCAATGGGATGTTAGTGCAAACGACAGGCATTGGCATGGTATTCATCGTATTCCTCGCCTCTTAAGTAGAGTCTGTTGACAAAGTCCAAGATAAGGACGATGTTGATTGCCTTTTTCGATAACAAGGTCTTGATCTATCATGAATTTGTATCCGATGGTCATACTGTCAACGCAGAAGTTTACCAGGCAGTTTTTAAAGGCTGCTGCAACGCATCGGGTGGTTTCGGCTACAACTGTACCGGAGTCGACAATGGAACTTCCTGCACGACAATGCCCATCTGCAGTCTACGATTCGCGTGCTCAACTTTCCCGTTAGACGCAAGGTCACTGTGCTTACACACCCTCATTCTCCATATTTGGCGCCGGCAACCTGAAACTTCATTGTGTGGATTCCTGTAGTCATGTCCTAGTTTGTGAACCATGGGCAACGTATGAGTGGCCAAGTAAGTGTTCTTCATGCGTAAGATAACAGTTACTTGGGAATAAGGTTGGACATCTCGGACATATTGAGAGTTGTGGCCATCTTTCGTGCTCAGACGGCAAAGACTACTAAACACATCGAATAGTCCCTCAACCGTTAGGGGTAAAACCCAGTGGGGCCCTGGGCAATTACGGCTAGCAGCCTGCCTCCCAGGTACTTCAATATCATGCTGGTAACAATCAGAGCAAAAAGCCTCGGACCTTTGGAGGTGACGGAGTCCCACCTCTAATTGACAGACCAGGGACTCCTCCGATGTGACTTGGCAAACGATCTAGAAGAGATGGAGAGCTATTCATATCAATGGGAATTACATCGAGAAGAAGATAGAGCTGGCAGAGGCTTAAAGTAAGATGGGGTTAGATATTTTAGCTATTAGTGACGTTAGGATAAGTGGGATAATTTCACAATCGAAGCAGAAATCGTGGGAAAACTTTGAAAATAACCTAGAAACTATATGTCAAGCTGCAGAAAAACAATTCTGGAGCGTAATTAGCAGTCTTCGAAGTTAAGGGAAAATGAATTAATAAGTGTTTTGGTTTTCCTTTTCCCTTAACTTCGAAGACTGCTAATTACGCTCCAGAATGGTTTTTCTACAGCTTGAAAAGGAATTAATAAGTGTTTTGGCCACCCTCATGAACCACAGACATTGCCGAGGTGGGGTGGCTTGCGTGCCTCAACGATGCAGATAGCCGTACCATAGGTGCAACCACAGTGGAGGGGTATCTGTGGAGAGGCCAGACAAAAGTGTGGTTCCTGAAGAGGGGCAGCAGCCTTTTCAGTAGTTACAGGGGCAACAGTCTGGGTGATTGACTGAACTGGTCTTGTAACATCAGCTAACATGGCTTTGTCATGCAGTTACTGCGATCGGCTGAAAGCAAGGGGAAACTACAGTCGTTACTTCTCCCGAGGACATGCAGCTCTACTGTATGACTATATGATGGTGGCGTCTTCCTGTGTAAAATATTCCGGAGGTAAAATAGTCCCCCATTCGGATCTCCGGGCGTCATGAAGAAAAACAAAATAGGCGTTCTACGGGTCGGAGCGTGGAATGTTCTAACCCTTAATCGCGTAGGTAAGCTAGAAAACTTGAAAAGAGAAATGGATAGGTTAAAATTAGATATGGTAGGGATTAGTGAAGTTCGATGGCAGGATGAACAGGATTTCTGGTCAGGTGAGTACAGGGTTATCAATACAAAATCAGTTGGTGGTAACGCAGGAGTAGGTCTGATAATAAATAAGAAAATAACTATTATCAACAGCATTATCAACAGCATAGTGAACGCATTATCGTAGTAAAGATAGACACGATGCCAACACCGACCACAGTAGTGCAAGTTTATATGACAACTAGCACGGCCAATGATGAGGATATCGAAAAAAAATGTATGACGAGATAAATGAAATCGTTCAGAAAGTTAAGGAAGACGATGGGTGACTGGAACTCGGTGGTTGGAAAGGGAAGAGAAGGAAATGAATATGGATTGGGAAAAAGGAATGAAAGAGGAGAACGCTTGGTAGAATTTTACGCAGAGCACAATTTAATGATCACAAACACTTGGTTTAATCATCATAAAAGAAGGTTGTATACATGGATGAGACCAGGAGGCACTGGAAGGTACCATATTGACTTTATAATGGCAAGGAGTAGATTTAGAAACCAGGTTCTAAACCGTAAGACATATCCAAGGGCAGATATAGACTCTGACCATAACTTATTGGTTATGAACTGCAGATTAAAACTTAAGAGACTGCAGATAGGTAGAAAGGTTAGGAGATGGAACCTGGACAACTTGAAGGAACCAGAGGTGGTTGAGAGTTTCAGAGGGAGCATTAGGCAAGGATTGGCTGAAACGGGGCAAAGTAATACAGTAGAAGAAGAATGGGTAGCTCTGCGAGATAGGGTAGTGAAGGCTGCAGAGGGCCATATAGGCAGAAGGACAAGGCCTAATAGAAATCCCTGGATAACACAGGATATACTGAACTCAATTGATGAGAGGAGAAAATATAAAAATTCAGCAAGTGAAACAGGAAAACGGGAGTACAAACATCTGAAAAATGAGATTGACAGGAAGTGCAGACTGGCTACGCAGGAGTGGCTAGAGGACAAGTGCAGAACCGTAGAAGAATGCATAATTAGGGGAAAGATATATACCGCCTACAGGAAAATAAAAGAGATATTTGGAGATCAGAAAAGCAGCTGTATGAATATCAAAAACTCAGACGGAAAACCAGTACTAAGCAAAGAGGGGAAAGCTGAACCGTGGAAGGAATATATAGAGGGCCTATACAAAGGAAATAAACTTGAAGACAGTATTCTAGAAATGGAAGACGAAGTGGAGGAAGATGAGATAGGAGACATGATACTGCGAGAAGAATTTGACAGAGCGCTGAAGGACTTGAGTCGAAACAAGGCCCCTGGAGTAGATGATATTCCGTCTGAACTGCTGATGTCATTAGGAGAGCCAGACATGAAAAAATTGTATCACCTGGTGTGCAAGATGTATGAGACAGGGGAAATACCTCCCCACTTCAAGAAGAATATTGAAATTCAAATTCCAAAGAAAGAAGGTGCAGACAAGTGTGAAGATTACAGAACTATCAGTTTAATAAGTCATGGTTGCAAAATACTAACACAAATTATTTACAGACGAATGGAAAAACTTGTGGAATCCGACCTCGGGGAAGATCAGTTTGGATTTAGGAGAAATGTAGGAACACGGGAGGCAATACGAACATAACGAATTATCTTAGAAGATAGGTTAAGGAAAGGCAAACCTACATTTTTAGCATTTGTAGATTTGGAGAAAGCTTTGGCAATGTCGACTGGAATACTCTCTTCCAAATTCTGAAGGTATCAGGGGTAAAATATAGGGAGCGAAGAGTTATATTCAACCTATACAAAAACCAGACAGCGGTTATTAGAGTCGAAGGGCAAGAAAGGGACGCAGAGGTTGTGAAGCCTTTCCCCAATGTTGTTCAATCTGTACATTAAGCAGGCAGTGAAGGAATGGAAGGAGAAATTTGGAGAGGGCATTAAAGTGCAGGGAGAAGAAATAAAAACACTGCGGTTTGCCGATGACATAGTAATTCTGTCAGAGACCGCAAAAGATCTGGAAGAGCAATTGAGTGGGATGGACAGTGTCTTCAAAGGAAGATATAAGATGAACATTAACAAGAGTAAAACGAGGGTAATGGAATGCAATATCAGAAAATCAGGCGATGCTGAAGGAATTAGATTAGGTAATGAAACAATATAAGTAGTAGATGAATTTCGTTATTTGGGTGGCAAGATAACGTCTGATGGCCGAAGTAAAGAAGGTATAAAATGCAGAATGGCTATGGGAAGAAAAGAGTTTCTAAAGAAGCGAAACTTGTTAACATCCAATATTAATTTAAATGTTAAGAAGTCCTTTCTGAAAGCATTTGTCTGGAGTGTAGCATTGTATGGGAGTGAAACGTGGACGATAAGGAATTCAGATAAAAAGATGATAGAGACTTTTGAAATATGGTGCTATAGACGAATGATGAAAATTAGATGGGTAGATCACGTAACTAATGAGGAGGTGCTCAACCGAATCGGGGAGAAAAGGAGTTTCTGGCGTATCCTGACTAACAGAAGGGATGGATTGGTTGGACACATTCTGAGACGTCAAGGAATAGTCAACTCAGCATTAGAAGGAAGTGTGTGGGGTAAAAATCGCAGAGGGAGACCGAGGGACGAATAAAGTAAGCAGATTCAAAAGGATGTAGGTTGCCGAACATATTCTCAGATGAAGAAACTTGCACAGGACAGGGTAGCGTGGAGAGCTGCATCAAACTAATCTGCGGACTGAAGACCACAACAACAAACAAGTGTTTTGGACAGGTCAGGAAAGCTGCTAGTTAATCATGTAGATGCCTTGGCCATAGAGAGGGAATATTTTGAAGAATAGCTCAAAGAAGGTGATTCGTTCAAGATGTGTCTGATTTAGAGGTTGAATGGAATAGGAATGGTGATGGTCACATTTGAGGAAGTGGAGAGAATGGACAATAGATTACAGTATAGAGTGCAAGTATTAGTTGAAGACAAGTGTGGGTTTAGGCCACTTAGAGTCTGTCAGGACCATATCTTTAGCTTACGGCAGATAATGGAAAGGTGCTATGAGTGGAACAGGTAATTGTATATACTTTTTATAGATCTAGAAAAGGCTTGTGACAGTGTTCCTAATAGGAAGCTGTTGACAGTACTACAAGATTATGGAATAGGAGGCAAACTTCTGCAGGTAATTGAAGGTTTTCAAGTAGACTGTCAGACAACAGTTAAATAGACGGAAAATCAAGTTCAAGGTTTATGTTAGTTTCAGGGATAAAGGCTGTAACCTGTCACCACTGTTATTCATACTATTCATGAATCATATGATGAAAACAGTAGAGTGGCAGGGCCGGATTAAATTAGGTGAAAACAAAATAAGCAGTCTTGCATATGCAGATGACTTAGTTGTGATGGCAGATTCGAATGAAAGGTTGCAAACTATTATTTCAGAGCTCGATCAGAGGTGTAAGGGTTATGGTATGAAGATCAGTATCTCCAAAACAAAAGTAACGTCTGTGGGAAAGAGATTTAAGTAGACTGAGTGCCAAGTAGGAAGAACAAAGTTAGAACAAGTAGACAGTTTCAAGTACCTAGGATATATTTTCTCACAGGATGGCAACATAGTGAAAGAACTTGAATCTAGGTGTAGCAAAGCTAACGCAGTGAGTGCTGAGCTAAAATCTACTTTCTTTTCAAAG
The DNA here is from genome assembly GCA_026315105.1 of Locusta migratoria. Classification (NCBI taxonomy): domain Eukaryota; kingdom Metazoa; phylum Arthropoda; class Insecta; order Orthoptera; family Acrididae; genus Locusta; species Locusta migratoria. The sequence continues at coordinate 478,992,004 of CM048744.1, read as the reverse complement.
AAGGAAGTCAATACCAAGAGTTTGAATGCACCGCTCTATCGGGAGTGAAAGTTAGGTGGATAGAGGTTACCTTATTCATAAGGTTAAGGTTGCAGATTTGAACGTAGCAAGAATGATTTCAGGTGCTAATAGATGGGAACAATGGCAGGAGAGTGTCTATAAGGAAGAAATTAAAGAAAAACTGGGAATGAACACCACAGATGAAGCAGTTAGAACGAACACGCTGAGATAGTGAGGTCATATTACAAGCATAGGAGAAGCAAGGTTACATAAGAGGGAGGGTAAGAGGAGTCGTGTTAGATCAAGGAGAAAGTACTTAGATTCAGTGAAGAATGATTTTGAAGTATAAGGTGTAACATCAGACTAGGCATCATTGTTAGCACTGAATAAGGGATCATGAGAAATTTTATTAGGGGGACAATGCTCCAGACTGAACGCTGAAAGGCATAAGCAGTCTCTAATGATGATGATGTGGAGGCTTACGCTTCGCAATGGTTGCGGAGATACAACAAGGAGTGACCTTAGTGCTTCGAGCGATTCCGCAAGAAGCGTTTGCTGACAGTTCCTAACAGCTGTACAACCGTTGTCAGAAGTGTATTGTAGCCAATGGCGATTACTTTGAACTCCAGTAAAGATATTTTGTTTGCAATTCTTGTTTCCTGAGACCATTCACTGAACGCACCTTGTACATTGTCGGGTATGGAAATTAACACTGAATAATCCAAACTGAGGAATTCAGTGTTAAGGTGACGAACGTAAGTGGTGTCTCCGGGTACTCACTACAGTTTTCCGTTAGGGTGGCCTACCTCCCTGTGAATGCCTGTACTGGTGTGGAGGTGCGGCAGTACTCACGTTCTCCAGTGGGTAGTAGTCGCTCCAGTCGAAGCCAGCAGCGCGCTGTCGGGACGGAGACTCGTTGTCGATCAGTCTACAAACACACACACAGAAGACACATCATGTCACGGCTTAGACTCCATAGAGTCCTACATAATGACCGTAATTTCTTCACTCACAGTTCGCTTGTGTTATGTGGGCGAGAGCGGAACATTCTTCACCACTATTAATAAAGATAATTCCAATACCCAGTTCCGACCAAAGATTTAATAAAGTTTTCTTTATTTATCTTGATGTTGAAGCCTTGTCTTTGGACCGTTATTGCTTTATAAATATTTAAGTTACTTGCTTTTGGATGAGAATCTACCTTGAACAAAACACTGTTTTTTTTATTTTTTATTTTTTTTTTTTTTTTTTAATGCCCATACGTGTTTCACTACAGTTGTAGCATCTTCAGTGGGTCATTTTTATTGCTTTAAAGTGAACAACAGAAAATATTTTTAGTTTTCACGATTATTACAAGTTCATCCTGTTAATTATAATTATGTACAAGAATTTCATATATGTATATATAACTCGTTTTACATGTTGGGTCGGTTGGATTTATTCCATCATGTAAAACAAGTTATATATACATGTATGAAATTCTTGTACATCATTATAATTAACAGGATGAACTTATAAAAATATTTTGTGTTGTTCACATTAAAGTAATAAAAAGGACATTCTGAAGATGCTACAACTGTAGTGAAACGTGTATGGGCATCTATATAAACTGTGTTTTGCTCAAGAAGTTACCTTTCGTTGTCAGGAGCAAGCACCATAAGCATATTTCCTTCGAAATGTTTCCACGTGCTTCATCAAGGGCCCATGTAAACTACTTTTAGGTAAAAAAAAAAAGAACATTCCTATTGCTGAATCTTCTCAAGGAATTTCACAGTTATGAGGAGGGTCCCATAAGTACCCAATCCAACAAACAAGACACAACACTTTCGAAAAAAATTATTTAATTTCAACGAGCCATTTTTTCAGGTTTGGGAACAGAAAATAATCCCAGCCAGCTAAATCTGCCAAATAGAGTGCATGAGGTAGCAATTCAAACTATAATTAATGAATTTTGGCCATTGCAATAACGGAGTTGTGAGCTGGTGCATTGTCCTGAAGAAACAACACATCCTTCTTGGTCAACTGCGGCCGATTTTGCTTGATTTCTTCGCCCAAACGTTGCAATGAGTTTGCACAAAACTTGCAGTTTTTCTTTTTGAAGGTAGTAAATGAAAATTATCCCACACGCATAAAAAAAGATAAAAAACACACATGGCATGACCTTGCATGCAGAAGAAACGGTTTCCCCTTTTTTGGAGTCGGTTCTCTAATTTCTGTCCATTGCCTCTCGGGAATGAAGTGATGGACTCCTTTTTTATCCAAGGTTCTGAAGCGGCACATAAAACCAGCTTTGTTACTACGTAACTATACTAAATACTCAAATGAAACATCTTCATAATCATGGCACTTTTTTGCTAGAGTGTAAGGTAACAAGGCACAAACCTTGCACACAGTTTCCTCATGTTCAATTTTTCAGATAATATGCGATGTACCACGCTTTTTGAAATGGTTTCTATGTCTGTTAGCTCGCGCACTTTCAGTTGACGATCATCCAATTCCGCTTTGTGGATTTTCTTGGAGTCGTCACTTTATTTGGTCGACCACTGCAATGCTCGTCTTCACAGCTCTTATGGCCTCGTATAAAATCAATTACCAAAGTATTTAAATGTTGAAAACCAAGGAGCAGGCTCCGAACGTGGAATCTAGCTTAGCTTTAATATTGGTTGCGCTGAGGCATTTCAGAATAAATAAATAAAAATAATAATAAAAAATAAAGAAAAAATATTGTATCACATAACGAGATGAACAATCTTCTCCATTTTCACTAGTTCAAGTTCACTTACAGTGTTCACTAGGGATGGTTGCCAAACAAATAGTAAACAATGTGCATCTTCAAACTTAAGCCTACATGCTTCGTGGATCGTACTTTCTAATCCAGAAATATTTTCCAACAAGGGCTATCATATGTGTCAGGCCGGGCACTTATGGAACCACCCTCATGTAAAAAAAAAAAAAAAAAAAAAAAAAAAAGCAAAATATGGCAAGTCATGAGGACAAAACATCGAATAAGCATATACGGAAAGACAGTGTTTTTTTTAGAATCAAGAGAAGTTCATAAATTTTTGTTAACAACTGTATACTGTTCCAGGAGCAAAATGTACGAAAGCTTAACAGAAAGCTGATGGTAGAAACCACTGTATATGCGATAGAGGATATAATACAGTACTCAATCTTCCGACTGGTTATCCTAAATTTGTTGGTACCTTTAGATACGTGATTGTGTTTTATTTATTTCCATGGGCAAAAAATATGCTCATCGCTCATGAAACAAATACGCCCACATTATTTCTCGTTGAAACTACTTTATTTCTCATGCGTTTACTTTAAACAACTCAACGTAAGTAATATTCCAATCACAAAGAACATTTTTAACGCAATATCATTGTTCTCGGAACATTTCATAGTTATAAGGCGTAACTTACCTCTGTACATCATCAATGAAGATACTGTACGATATCTCATTTCTGTTCAGTGTTTCCGTTATCAGTTCCTCCAGTTCAGGGGGCACCATAATGTCAACTGGTCGCGACGATGCTACAGGTTGTGACCAGAAATCCAGCTGTAACAACAAAATTAAAGATATTAGCTGGGGAATGTAGAAACCCAGATATTTTCAAACTATGTCAAACACAATACCGCTGTTTCTGCTCGTGAAACACATGTAACAATGATACCAGGAACTTTCGCAGAGCTCTCTGTGTGAGCTCTACAGCAGTTTAAAAACTCTAGGCGTATACTGAATAAAACAAGAAATGAAAGATGTAGGACTACAGGAAAAGCTACAGTAACATCTGCAGTGAGTTTTCAGTACAATTTACTACCGACCCCTTAACTTCTCTTGACAGAGAAAAGAAAACAGATATATGTTGTTGTTATGGTCTTCAGTCCGGAGACTGGTTTGATGCAGCTCTCCACCCTACCCTATCCTGAGCTAGCCTTTTCATCTCCTCATAAGAACGACAACCCACATCCACTTGAATCTGCTTACTATACGCGTCTCTTGGTCTCCTTCTGCGATTTTTACCCCACACACTTCCCTCCAAAGCTAAATTTACGATTCCTCGATGTCTAAGAATGTGTCCTACCAAGCGATCCCTTCTTTTGGTCAGGGTATGCCAAAAATACCTTTTCTCACCAATTCTGTTCAGTACCTCTTCATTAGTTATGCGATCTACCCACCTAATCTTCAGCATTCTTCTGTAGCACCACATTTCAAAAGCCTCTATCCTCTTCGTGTCCGCACAGCTTATCGTCCATGTTTCACTCCCGTACAAGGCAACACTCCACACAAATGCCTTCAGAAAAGACTTCCTTACACTTAAATTAATATTCGATATTAGCAAATTTCTCTTTTTCAAAAATGCTTTTCTTCCCATTGCCATTCTGCATTTTATATCCTCTGTACTGCGACCATCGCATGTTATTTTACTACCCAAGTAACAAAACTCATCTACCACCTTCATTGTTTCGTTACCTAATCTAATTCCTTCAGCATCGCTTGATTTTCTAAGACCGCATTAAATTATTTTCGTTTTGCTCTTGTTAATGTTCATTTTATACGTTCTCTTCAACACACTGTCCATTCCATTCAACTGCTCTTCCAGGTTCTTTGCTGTCTCTGATAGAATTATAATGTCATCAGCAAAACGCTATGTTTTTATTTATTTCCCCTGAACTTTAATCCCTATTCCAAATTTTTCCTTGCTTTCCTTCACCGCCTGCTCGATGTACAAATTGAATAACATCGGAGAAAGGCTACAACCCTGTCTTACTCCCTTCCCAACTGAAGCTTCCCTTTCATGCCCTTCGAGTCTAATAACTGCGGTCTGGCTTTTGTACAAGTTGTAAATAACTCTCCTTTCCCTGTATTTTACCCCTACTGACTTCAGAATTTGAAAGAGTGTATTCCAGTCAATATTGTCAAAAGCTTTCTCCAAATCTACAAAAGCTAAAAATGTAGGTTTGCCTTTCCTTAATCTATCTTCTAAGATAAGACGTAAAGTGAGTATTGCCTTCCGGGTTCCTACGTTCCTCCTGAACCCAAACTGATCTTCCCGGAGGTCAGCTTCTACCAGCTTTTCCATTCTCCTGTAGATAATTCGTGTTAAAGTTTTGCAACCATGACTTATCAAACCGATGGTTCTGTGATTTTCACACCTGTCTGCGCCTGCTTTCTTTGGAATTGGGATTATTACATTTTTCTTAAAGTCTGAGGGTATTTCGCCTGTCTCATACATCCTACTAACCAGTTCAAATAGTTTTGTCATGGCTGGCCCTCCCAGAGACTTTAGTAGCTCCGAGGGTATGTCTTCTACTCCTGGGGCCTTGTTCTGACCTAGGTCTTTCAGGGCTCTGTCAAATTCATCTCTCAGTATAGTATCTCCTATTTTATCTTGATCTACTTCCTCTTCCCTTCCTACAACATCGTCTCTAAGTTCATTTCCTTTGTAGAGCTGCTCTATGTACTCTCTCCACCTTTCATCCTTCCCTTCTTTGCTGAGAACTGGTTTCCCATCTGAGTTCTTGATATTCGTAGAGTTGCTTTTCTTGTCCCCAAATGTCTCTTTTATTTTCCTCTAGGCGGTATCTACTTTTCCCCTTCTTATACATTCTTCTACAGATTTGCATTTGTCTTCTAGCCACTCCTGCTTAGCCATTTTGCACTTCCTGTCAATCTCATTTCTTAGTCGTCTGTACTCCATTTTGCCTGTTTCATTTACTGCATTTTTGTATTTTCTCCTTTCATCAATTAAATTTAGTATTTCCTGTGATATCCAAGGATTTTTTGTAGGTCTTGCCCTCCTACCTATTTTGTCCTCTGCTGCCTTCACTATTTCATCTCTCAATGCTACCCATTCCTCTTCTACTGTTTTATTTCCCCCTGTTTCTGTCAATTGTTGCCTAAATCTCCCTCTGAAATTCTCCAGAACTTCACGTTCCTTCCATTTATCTAGGTCCCATCTCCTTATTGTCCTACCTTTCTGCAGTTTTTCAGTTTCAGCCTACAATTCATGACTAACAAGTTAAGGTCAGAGTCTATATCTGCCCCTGGGTATGTCTTACAGTTTATAACTTGGTTCCGGAATCTATGTTTACCATTATAAAATCTATCTGATACCTTCCGGTGTCTCCTGGTCTCTTCCAAGTATACAACCTTCTTTTGTGATTCTTAAACCACTGATATAATACATTCAAAATTATTATGCCTCTGGTTTACCACAGAGATAAAAAAGAAAAGAAGTGAAGGAACATCTATATAAATAGTTCATCAAATTAAATGCGGGTTGATTCTTTCAGAGAAGAAAACAGCACCTAGCCACAATTGATAATGCTGTTATTAATGCCGTTACTGGTTTCTAACCTAAAGATTCATCATTTTATGTTTTAATAGATCATTTTAATTATCTTTTGTTTACTGTGGGGCCTCAGTATCCCAAGAATATTTCCCCACAAGAGGCTATATTGCAGAAATAAATAATAACGAATGTATTTGGTTGTAATCACGTGTCGGATAGTGAACCCATGCGTTAGAAACCGGTAACGGTGCCGTTTCTTTGAAAATAAATAGCGTTATTAATATTGGCCGGTTGCTGTTTTCTCGTTTGCGAGATTCAGCCTGTATTCTGTGCGCGGTTCCAAAATGTCAGTTTTCCACCAAATAGCCTTAAATTAAAATCTGAAAGTAATAACTATGCAGTGGGTTTTTGATAACTCTAAAAATAGTTAAAACTGTAATATCTAACCTAAAACTGCATGCCTGAGAGTTTGATACATTGGTTAACACCGCCAGAGAAGATTCACTTGCTATAACTAATCTATGTACACACACCAGAAAGCGAAACTTGAACAGTTAGTTATAAATGTGCCCCACTAAACACCAAACGCCAACAGTTTGCAAAACGAATCATAAACTTATCCAATCTTAATTTAACCGCCGACGAATTTAAAATTTTGAATAAGGGAATTAAGTATGCTTCATACTGTAATATTTCAGAGAAACAGTTGGATATACTAAAAGTATATCTCGAATATTCTCTGTCCGACGACATGTCTACAAAACATTATTTTGGTAGCACACGAACTAAAAACGATAAATACAGATATATCCAGTGCTACTTACGGTGAACAAAAAATGTTGACAACATTCAAGGAACGTTGTCGTCACAGGAGGTCATCGTCACCAAAGCAGACAAGAGAAACAGTTTAGTGCTACTCAACAAGTCGGACTACACTGAAAAAGTGTTTACATTTCTCAACACTGTAGAATTCCCCCTGTTACTAAGCGATCCCACTATGAAATTAGCTGTGGAAGTAAAGAATGTGTTTGAAACTTGTCAGTCATTATTCACAGAAATTGATGTAAAATAGTTAATAAATATGAATCCAATAGCACCTAGACTGTATGAATTGCCCAAACTTCACATAGAAGGCATTCCAATAAGAAATGTAGTATCTGAAATTTCAGCCCCCTGTCATAAGTTAGCTAAAGAGTTACATTCAGTCTTCAAAGAAAAAAACCAAAGTTAAACCAAAATTTGGCATACATAATGCTCTTGCATTAGTAAGAAAATTAAAAGATGTAGACTCCCCATATTGTGGCAAGCTGGTTCCTTTCGATGTGAACAGCCTGTTTTCCAACATTCCTGTTGGAGAAGGTATGGAGATTTTAAAGAATGGTTGTACAAAAGTAGAAAAAACCGGTTGAGATTGAAGATATAAGGTTTGCAACAGAATCTTCCTTGAAACAAAACTAATTCCAGTTTCAACAAAATCTGTACAAACAGATGGGTTAGCAATTGGGTCCTCTTTGAGTCCTTTACTAGCAGAAATATTTATGGATAATTTCGAAAAAACATTTTTTTAGACAAAGTGTCCCTAAGCTCTAAAGTACACTATTGGACTAGGTATGTGGATGATGTACTGTGTCTGTGGACAGATACAAACAGACAATTAGACAAGTTCTTCCAAAACTTAAATTCACAACACACTGAAATTAAATTCACAAAGGAGGTTGGAGGAGATTCGATCAACTACTTGGACCTGACCATACTCATCACTCAGAAAAAGTATTTATTTAAAATTCACAGAAAATCAACTTCCACACACACACACACACACACACACACACACACACACAGTAATACTTGCCAATCTCCAGCATTGAGCAACACATAAACATGCAGCCTTCCACAATATAGTGCATCGTCTATTACCTGTACCTCAGACCAACACAGATTTCGATAATGAACCGGAAATAATAAAAGGAATTGCATTCAACAATGGTTATAGCCATACCCTGATTGACAACATACTTTGTAAGAAAAGAGACAGAGGATAATACCACTTTTGTACCCTTCTCCGAAGATACCTAATAACACAAACAAAAAATGGGCACCAATGTTATATGTTGGTAAAACATTAGACAGGCTTGACAGCAAACTTATGTCCAGAAAATACACCCCAGCCTTTTATAATAGAAATAATACTATTGCCAACTTGCTCTTCAGTTGCAAAGAGTGGCATATGTTGGATCACTTGCAATCTTTGTGGCAAAGTATACGTAGGTAAATCAGGTAGGGTTATAACTACTACACTGGCTGATCCCTGACTAAACAATCACAGAAGAAATTATCTACTGCACATAGTTAAGCCCCCGACCGTACTCGACGAGTTGAGTTCGGGCCAGCAGTTGTATTGAGACTCTCATATCAACCGCAAAAACCTATTGACATTTCAACATTTTTTGACGATAGGTTGTAACAGTTAACGATGAAAACTATCGTAAATAGTTTATATGTCCACATGTGTTTGTCCCAACCAACAACTAAGAATTGTTTTCCTTGTTGACAATGTCTTTCCTACTATGCGTATTTCTGAAACAATATTTTGAAATCTATTATTACTAAAGGTAAGAAATACTCGGAAAGGTGATTTTTGTAAAAGTATTGTGCAAACATTTGCTCGCCTCTTAAAGTCTTTGAAACTACCAACTGTTATTTTTTTAAAGAAGAAAACAATCTGCTTGTTTTTGCAGTACACATTTCTGTTGGCAATAGCACATAACTATTAGCAACGTACGATCGCAGAAAAGCACGCCAGAACAAGTCAGATTACCAAATGAAGCATGAAATGTAGTGTTACAGAAGAATGCTGAAGATTAGGTGCATGGATCGCGTAACTAATAAGATACTGAACAGAATTGGGGAGGAAAGGAATTTTTGGCATACCTTTACTAAAAGGAGGGATCGATTGGTAGGACACATTCTTAGACATCAAGGAAACGTGAATTTAGCATTGGAGGGAAGTGTGTGGGGCAAAAATCGCAGAGGGAGACCAAGAGATGAATACAGTAAGCAGATTCAAATGGATGTAGGGTGCCATTCTTATGAGGAGATGAAGAGGCTTGCTCAGAATAGAGTAGGGTGGAGAGCTGCATCAAACAAGCCTCCGGACTGAAGACAACGACAACAAATGTTTCACAACAACCTATCAAGAAAGCGAAGTGACACTTAAATGTGAGATCTAATGATCTGACCATGACTTGCAAAGTGGTAAAGAAGTATTAATTAATTCAGTGTTGTTGACTTTTGTTCCCTGTCGTCTTTGATCATATCGCGAACTTTCTTCTCATTATTTAATAGCGATGTTATCAGAAGCTCCAAAACCGGTATCAGCACAGAGTAATCAAATTTTGCATGTTAATTACTGTAATCTGTGTGCGATCAGCGTCGTATTGAAGTAAAATCCAATGAGAAGTCTGTTTCACAACTCCAGGTAAACATACAGGCGAACGGAACCCTTCTGGGAAAGCATAGAGACGAAATCGCGGTACTATATCCCTCGGTAGTTTGTTAAACGAATGTCTCTGATCCAATATAAAGAAAGCTTTTTAGCATATCGACTGTATCACAAACTACCGCGAGAAGTAACAAAACATGTGTTATTTATTAATCAATCTTTGATTCCTACAATTTTTTCTGCTATGTCTTACCTAATCCACCTTAAGCTTTGTAACACTCCAGTTCTGGACCGAGATACGAATTTCTGGTGATGCAGTTTGTTTGAAAGAGTTAACATTTTACAAAAATACTGGAGGCGGAATATGTAATAATTTTTTTAGCGAGAATAAACCTCACTATTGAGGTCAGTGCAGACGATAATGAATTATGTGATATTTGTGTCGACAAACAGAATTCTACGAAAAGGACTTTATTGGCAATGATTCTGTGCCGTGTATCGAATATATCAATGTCGTTCCGAGAAGAGTTGATGAAGTGGCGTCATCGATGACTTCACGTACTTCTAGTACAACTGATTAAACGAAAGTGTTGTCATCATTGAACAACCCATTTATGTACAGTTCAACTGATGAAAGTGACGTTATCAATGAACTATTCCTTTCGGTCCAGTAAAATTGAGGATCAGTAGAGGAAACCTGGTGAATGAAAAGAACAGTCGCACTGGCATGGCCGAGCGTTCTAAGGCGCCTTTCTGCGGAGCGCGTGGTTGTTCACCGTCGGAGGTTCGAGTCTTCTCTAGGGCAAGACTGTGCGCTGTCCTTAGGTTATTTTAAGTTAATTTTTAAGCCTATGGACATGTCCCATAGATTTACAAACATTTGATTTTGAAAAGATCAGAAAGTACATACTAAAACAGAAGATGAATACAGAGCGGCAAATATGCCAAGAAGAACAAGTAGCCTTACATGACGAGAATTGCATTCGGAAGGTACAAAAATATATCTATTTTCGGAGAAGTGATGGCGCACTTTTCATCGACTTCTTGAGCGAAACATTCAGTGTTGAACTAATAAATATTCTCCTGTATGAATACATTACTTTACATAGCTAGTTCATTATTCGTAAACAATTTTCCCCTGAGAGGTCGTTTAGTATAGAGGTTTATACTTCTATTTTGGTGCATTGCTGCGCATTGTGGGTTCCCCACTAAGTGGAACTGACGGGCGATCTAGAGAAACTTCAGAGAAGGGTAGCTCGATTTATATTATCATGATGTAGGGGAGGGAGTGTCACGGAAATGATGCACGAGTTGATGTGGAAATCATTGAAAGAAAGGCGTTATTCGTTGCGACGAGATCTATTTGCAAAATTTCTTTCACCTTCTCTTCCGGATGCGAACATAGGGAGTCATGATCCTCATACTAAAGTAAGAGAAATCACATATAAAACGGAAAGATGTTCCTTTTCTCCGCGAGCTATTAGATAATCGAACTGTAGAGAATTTTCATACTGTGACTTACAAAATAGTCTGCCACATCTTCCAAAGACGTAGCTAAGAAATACTACACACGTGCGAAGGGATTTGAGATTTATGTATTAAGACAGGTACCACATATAATGTTATGGAGGTTAGTACTGTCCTCTTGACCGAGGCGGCTCCCTATCTCCCTATCTCCATGAGTTCCAGACGGCTAGTGTTACCTTCATTGCGATGACGCCAGCTGCAGCGATACTAGAGCTTTGATCTTCTACACGGCTGTTGTTGAAACTTCAAGGACGGTAATGCCGCAACTCGACACGAGGACATTTTGGAATACCAGCAGTCCCAATAGAATTGGTACACAGTGATAAGTGTGCAGTATTATTTTAATATGTTAGTGGACAGTTATAGTGTTGGCGTAGTGCTCACCTGGTCGTAGTGTTGCTGCAGCTGCCGCAGGAGCGCGACGTGGCCGCTGGAGTGAGGCTGGACACGGAAGACGCGGTGGCCGTCGTAGCGAACCCTGGTCCCCTCCACCTCCGTCTGGGGCGGCGCCGTCAACGTCGGCGTCGTCAGCGCCACCAGCAGCAGCAGCGGCACGGCTACACGGGGCATGGCGGCGCAGCTGCTGTCAACACAGGGAGCGTCAGTCACAGGAAGGAAGGAAGCTTAGGGTTTAACGCCCCGTCGACAGCTTGGTCATTAGAGACGGAGTTTTGGGTAAGGATGCGGAAGGAAATCAGCCATGCCCTTTGAAAGGAGCCATCCCGGCATTTGCCTATAGTGATCTAGGGAAATCATGGAAAACCTAAATCTGGATCTCCGGAGGTGGATTTGAACCACCGTCCTCCCGAATACGAGTCCAGTGCGCCACCTCGCTCGGTTGGTGTCACAGAGAGCAAAGGGGTGGCCACTGCAGTCGGCAGCATGTTTGTGTGTGTGTGTGTGTTGCCCTCAGGATGAGTTGGCTTAAGTAGTTTGTAGGTCTAGGGAACAATGACCTCATCAGTTTCCCTTAGGGTTACAGAGATTTGACGGAAGAGGTCATATTCAGTGCAGTTCAGAGTTCTGTCACGCTCACCAAATGAAAGGTATATCTGATGATTCAGCGGACGAAACGATGAAGTACAATGTTGTGTCCGTCTTGTCTGATGTGATCGGTAAGTAATTATTTCGAATCCCCACGTTAGTTTATGTAAGACGTGGCTGTCGGAAAAAAAGTGAACTGATTGCTTGCAGGTTCTATGTGTGTTATTCATGAACAAAAGGTTTCATTCCCGCGATTGAACCAGACATGATCACAAGAAGGACTACTTTAATTTTATACTGTTATAGAGGGTGTTATTAAGTTCAATCTATGTTCACTCACAACTTAGATAATTCAAATTTAAATCACTGTTGGTAAAATTCCACTGATTAGGTTACTAACTACAGAAGTTAGAACAATTATTAATCCACAGTCTCATCCAACTAACCTGGGAAAGAAAAGTCAACAGAATCGACTAATATTTCATTCCGTTCATTGACAAATAAGACTCGCAGCTCTCTTTAATCAGACAATTCGCGGAGAAGTTTTCGGAGGCAGCCCGGTCAGCCTGGTCGTCTCAGACACACCGACAATAGAGTGCAGCAAGGAGTGATTGCCTGGTGCTTTGGGTTGGCTTTATGTGGGGCCAGCGTACGCCCCTGGTCCAACGTATAGTGAAACCATATCGGCAGCATTTCGGTGACATATTCGTCTTAATGGACAACAATTCGCGCTCTCATCGTTCTCATCTTGTGAATGCGTTCAGTAGTGATATCGACATTCCAAGACTGCACTGGGAAGTATGTTCTTCACACATAAACGCTATCGAACAGACCTAGGCTACACTGAAAAGGGCTGTTTCTGAACGAGGCGACGCACCAACCCGTTTGAGAGATGAACGCTGAACCGCTGTTGCGGAGTAGGACAACCTGGCCTGACAGTCCCTTGATGATCTGGTGGACAGACAGCCATCACTGCAAAGGAGTTGTTACTGGCTAATTTGGACACTGGTGTATGCTGCAATAAGGGGAAAATAATTTGAAGCAGCAAGAATAAAAACTAAAAACATAATTAAATTTTAGAAAACACTATAATGGAGATTTCAAACAGGAAGCGAACAATATTAAAAGAAAGTAGCAAAATCAAGGAATAAAATTGCGGCACTAGACGCAATATAGAAAATACAGAAAAGAAATGATCTTCGTATGACTCACTGGGAAGAATAGTGAAAGTAGTTCCTTTCGGTCTGCAGTCGGTCGCGACGGAGGGAAAAAATTTGAAACACAACGTTAGATTTCTTTTTTTCGGAAGATTAAGAGACACCCGTTCTCACATTTCCACACCAGTTTTTCTTGAAATGTACACGTTAGAAAATGTTTTACTTAGTTCTCAGGTTTTCATCAAAGGTTCACTTCATTAATTTCTTCTAAGGCACTATATTTTAGCGATGTCTCACTTCTGTAAGACTGAGCTTAAAGAGAAGGGGAAAAAAACTCCGACTTCACAACATCAAGAATGCCGCACGCCGCGTGTACTAGGCGTGTGTGAGATATGCTTCGTGTTTGGCGGTGCGGCTTCTGAATAGTAAATGTACCGGCAGGGTACAGTTGTTCCATCGACAGCAAAAAAAAAAAAAAAAAAAAAAAAAAGAAGAATACGTTTCGCTGTTGCGGGCAAATAAGTAACTCTAGATAAAAATTATGCCGCGTCGGAGGCGCTATGCTACGATGCATGAAGCCGTTCCACGTCGGGGGTTCGACATCCCCCCTCGGGCATGGATGTTTGTGCCGTCTTAATATAAGCAAGTTCATAAGTATCAATAAAATTCTTCCGGGTATGAGACCGCGTCGTCATTTTATAAACTCCACCGACGTTTCGGCCACAGACACAGACCCTGATGAAGGCCGCCTGCAGCAGTGGCCGAAACGTCGGCGTAGTTTATAAAATGAAGACGCAGTCTCATACCCGGAAGAATTTTATTGATAGTGACAACAGCCGCGGAAGCCTACGTTTGCATTTAGTTCATAAGTAGTTTGTAAGTCTCATAAGCTTTACACATAAAAATTATATTGCCACCATTGATTCCTCGATCACATCTTTACTATTTTCTCATTTTGTGGGTCTGAAACTCACAACTATGACAAATTAACAACAAAACGCAGTGGTACTTCAGCATATAGTGCTCCGTAAGAAGGAGTGCCGAATCTATATCCAGTCGTAATCAGAAAGTGAATTAAAGTTCAAGGGGAATAAATTAAAACATTGAAGTTTACAGTTGATATTGTATTTCTCTCAGTGATGGACGAAACTTAAAAGGGCAGTCGAAGGAAATTGACGGTGTCTTAAAGAGAGGGCATAAGATTAAAACGAAGAAAATTAAAATGCGGTTAATGGAATACAGTAGAACAAAACGCTGAGAGAATTGCATGAAGTAACGAGACGCTTAAAGTAGTAGATGAATATTTTTATTAAGGCAGAAAAATAAGTCATAAAAGGCAGAATTGGTGTGAACTGCGAAACGATAAAAAGAGAATCACTCCTGAAAAACGGGAAAATTTCGTATCATGGAATTTAAGTCTGAGTATTAGGAGATCGTAACTGAAGTTCTTTGTTTTTGTAACATAAACTTTTGTGAAGATAGAGAATGAAATTTCTTGTTCTCAGGCGTTTGATATTTGATGAAGCAGTACTTGAAACTTTTATCTTTTCCCGGTTAGTTAATTTAAATTGGAGCCAGTTGCAAAAAAGAATCTATCTCACAGTTTATGATGATATTGTCTATGCAGTTAAAATTTTACTTTGGGTCTATTTCGCCTCGTAGCTAATAATTTATTCATTCCACACATACGATTTATTTAAGAGTCAAAGATATTATTTATAGTCACTTTCAAAACTATTCCACAGATGCTGTTCAGGTTTCTAATTATGAAATCAACTCGTAGAGATACTTTTTATAGATCACTTCTCTATATATTATCGTATTACACTAGATAAAGGCACACGTAGAATGATTCACAGTTCGGGAAATCAATTACTCGCAATGACAGATTTCTTGCACAATATCTTTGCTTCAGCTTACTGTTCGTACCAATACCGATTTCTCCCAAAATAATGTTCATAATCTCAATATCAATTATTCTTTGACAAAATTATTGTTCAAATCTAACATACTAACATCGAGAGGCAGAATTTTAACACTATCTCCAGCCGCCTAATGTCGATCTAAAATTCATAGATATTGTTACCATGAAGTGCACTATACTTCGATATCAAATTTGACTTTACCGAAAGTTTTATACATTACGATAATTAAACTTTGAGTGAGAGATTTAACTTAACGCGATCTTTATTCCGAGAGATAAGCCCACAGAGAACTAAATTCATAGAGAACGAAACTTAGAGAGAGAGAGAGAGAGAGAGAGAGAGAGAGAGACAGAGAGAGAGACTAACCCAACTGTGGATACTACTTATACTAATACTCTGACAAAAGATGGCTGTTATGTAGAGTGTTTCGGCCAAGCAGGTTAGAATACGAGGAGACGCCCTTACGCTGAAAAAGTGAATCCTGCCTCCGACACATTGATCAGTTTTGGAGAAGGGTTTGTATTGTAGAGCTAACGTTTTATGTCACTTGAAACAGGAATAGAACGTCCGACGGTTTTGCCGTGATGTACAATGTGTTAAAAGAGTGCAAATTAGCCGTTAAAATTTAAGTTTTCAAATACGTTATGATGAGTATTTATTACTATTTATTCATAAAGTATATTGTTTGAAAGTACATACTTTGTAGTGACTGTCATTTCAGTGCATTAATAGTAAGACTATCGAGTTAACGCATAGTTTTTACGGAGAAATAGCGTTCCAAAACTGACTAAGATGACGGACAGGGTTCGACTGACGTATGTGCTCGGCATAGATAATGTCATCTCCCTTTATTCTAACCTCCTTTGTTTCGGCTATCTTACTCTACTCTGATTGACAAAGATGGTAATTAATTTTCCTTTTAAATTTAAAAAATACACAAATTCTGTCTCGTAAAAATAATAAAAATATTTACGAATGACTGAAATGTCGCGATCGTAATGCTACGATCACGACGTCGTGTTATAAAATGTAACTTTTTGTCCATGTGGCCGAAAATTATGTGTCGCTCGATGAAATACATCGTGAGGGAACAACGAATCGTCAGTTTCATAATGAAGGAAGGGTGGGGAGTGGGTCATAAAAAGACAAAAGCCGATGGGGTTGGCCGCGCGATCTGAGGCACCATGAAACGGAGGTTCCTGCTCCCGCTGCAGTTGGAGACCTCCTTCGAGCATGGGTGTATGTGTTGTCCTTAGGATAAGTTAAAGTAGTTTGTAGGTATAGGGTCCGATGACCTTAGCAGTTTCTTCCCTTAGTTATAAAATTTAGTTAACTAAGTAATAATAGATAAAGTACAAGAGGCTTTTGGTTTCATGAGCTTTTTCATTATTTTCTAGGAAAATGCTAGTTTTGGATGAGAAGCTAGTAAAGCTTTTTTTTTCGGAAAGCCGGCCGCGGTGGCCGAGGGGACTGAGGCGCTCCAGTCACGGTCTGCACGGCCACTACGGTCGGGGGTTCGAATCCCCCCTCGGGCATGGATATGTGTCCCGTCCTTAGTCTTAGCTAGTTCATAAGTAGTTTGTAAGCTTAGGGACTGATGACCCCGTAGTTAAGTCCCATAAGTTCTACAAACATTTGATTTTTCTCGGGAAACAGAAGTTCTGCACTTCTGGGCTGGACACGTAAGCTGCCCACGTAGCTACTCGCGGGCACTGCTGGCATGAATGACAGCCGCGCGGTCATGATGCGCGTGCAACTCGTATTCTCTTCCTCCCGACCACGAATGTAGACTGCCGATAAAACAAGAACGACGGCAGCCGTTTGAGACTGTAATCACGTTAAACTGCGTTGTAATTGCTATAGTACAGTCAATACTAACAACGAAACACCTAAAACGTGTAATAACATTTGAGGAAATGTAACCTTAAAGACCAATCAGACGGGGTACTGAAGTACCATTGAATGAAAACGAAGTAATAGCTTATAACAATTAAGTCATAATAGCTTATAATGATGAGTTATAATATAAAACGAAAAGAATATACTTTAGATTTCATGGTTTTATGTGCCATCCCTTGTGAAATGCCTTTGTATGTAAGTTATTAAACTATAAAATAGTCGTTTTGTTTTCATATGGTTGTTAGTGAGTTAAATTTGGTTTTGATATTTGGTATCTTCTACAGTCAGAAACTTCTCCTGAGCACACGACTTCAGTGAAAGTCAAGTGGCCACACGGGAATAGCCGAGCGGTCTGGAGCGCCACGTTGTGGATCGCGCGGCCTCCGGCGTCGGAGGTTCGAATCCTCCCTCGAGCTTCAATGTTTGTGCTGTCTTTATTATAAGTTAGTTCATTAGTAGTTTGTAAGTTAACTCCCTTAAGCTTTACAGACATATGAACATTAAAAAGTCAAGTAGCTACAATAGAAATTCAAGAGCTGTATTTCTAACGACCACTGCAAAAATATAAATCAGTTTGATATGTATTATCATAAAGATAAGAAACTCTCACTTTTAGCACATGAAATGGTACTGAAGAATAATAAGAATTTCAGTCGTAAGAGGCACGATGTGCTTACCATATTGCTGAAGAATTGCAAAAGACGGAAATTTATTATCTTTATGATAAAATCACCAAAGTGATTTAGCAACTGAGGAATACAGATAAAAATATTTAGAATATTATCAAACTTTTCTAACAAAGCGTTAAGACTGCAACGAATTCATCAAACGTTTCGTTCAATGTCTACTTTTAAAGATTTTTTTTCTCATTTCTAACTAATAATGTAATGTGCGCGAGTGACTTTCCGAAACTTTCTCTATCTACTATTAGACCAAACTGCAATTGTCAAAATGTTCAAATGTTTGTTAAGCTTAAGAGACTTAACTGCGGAGTCATCAGTCCCTAAACTTACAAACTACTTATGATCTAACTAATACTGAAGACGGCACAAATATCCATGCCTGAGGGGCGATTCGAATCCCCGACCGTAGCGGACGTGCAGATTATGACTAGAGCGCCGCAGACCGCTCGGCCATTGCGAAAAAAATGTTCAAATGTTTGTTAAGCTTATGGGACTTAACTACGGGGTCATCAGTCCCTAAACTTACAAACTACTTATGAACTACTTACGAACTAGGACGGTACAAATATCCATGCCCGAAGGGGGATTCGAACTCCCGACCGTAGTGGCCGTGCTGACCGTGACTGGAGCGCCGCAGTCACCTCGGCCACCGCGGCCGGCTCTGCTATTGTTATCAAACTACTTAAACTAACTTACACTAAGGACAACAAACACACACCCATGCCCGAGGGAGGACTCGTACTTCCGGTTGGAACGGCTGCTCGATACCGTAACGTGACGCCTTAGACTATCTACAAAACCAATCTCCTATAAAACCCAAAATAGTGTCAAAAAGATGGACAATTAGTTGATGAATACATCATCAATAAGACAATCATGTGCTTTGTATCATCAGTTAGAAATATCTAATAACCCTATTCTCTAAGTACTTATGTATATAGCGAAGCAGTCGATATTGATTATTTAGACTAAGATTTCATGTGGGTTATGATAATTACGGAAATATGAGATTTAAAAAGAATAGACTAGAGTCTATGAACTGAAGGCTCCACTGAACAAAGTACGTTTTCAGGATGGAAATACATTTGAGAATAAAAAAAAATCAGTTGCAAAAAGAGGGAATTTCTTTATCAAAAAATTTTCAAAGTGAATTAGGAACTGAGTAATATAGCTACAACTATTACCAATGTTATTTTAAATCAGTTTGAAATCGAAACGAAGCCATTCAGATTATTAAATTTTCAAATGTTCTACACACTGCATATGTGAATGTAAAAATTCTTTTATGCGAAAACATGCTTGCGATACTGTTACAGAAATAATTTGAAGAATTTGTGGGAAAAAATTCAATACAGAGTGAGTTTCGAAAAGTCTACTGGAAGCAGCTGTACTACAGAACATACGATGATATACACTGGCTCAGAATATATTACAGAAGCATTTCCCAGCCATTGAGAAAACAGTTTACAAAATACTTTAGGTCCATAAAATGCATATAACTTATCTCTAAGGTCACATAACATATAACTTTCTGCCTTTAACATCATACACACATCATCTTAAATTGTGAAGAATGAATCTATCGAAATCGTTTTCCATCCATTTCAAAACAAATCATAATTAATGAAACGAGGACGAAACTGCTAAGGAATTAATATCATAAGAGCTACGAACTGAATGTGTAGACATTTAGCAGCAGTCGTTTTCCAACATTCTTAGAGCAGTAGCTGATGCAACAAGAATGGTCAGCGGAAGCTGGTGCTGCTTACCTGTTTCTGCCGAAGAGTGAAATTAACTGTGTCACACGGGGAGATTATTTATATCTGTGACAGGCGGCTTTTCAACAAGCGAGATAAAATCAATAGCTGTGTCCCTCAGGTTGCGTAGTGCGGCACCGAAAGGTAACGCATCTATTGACCTCGCGATCCATTACAAAGATAAGTTCACTGCGATCTTATCTTTGTGGCCTATTGAAGCTCATGTTTCTCTTTCGATATTGTAAATATGAGTTTCACATTCAAAGAGGAAACCAAACAAGTGAACTTGAAAACACACTTAATAGATTAACCACTCAATTTTCCAAATAAAGAGCGGAAGATAGAAAAGAAAGTAACACGCCTTCCTTTCTTCTGGTATGTAAAATGAAAACTTTTCTTTTATATGGGTAAGTGTCCAGTTTCGACTTTGGTTAAATGTTTTACCTATATTATGTCCAGGGTTTTTGACTGTCAGATTGGAGTCCGTAGTTCCATTTTTACATTAGATCTACTCGTAATTCACCACTGCAATAGGATACAGTGCGAAACTTACAGATTTCTCAATGACTGTACTAATAATGTTCAAAATATGTGATTAAATGCGCTAGTCAATTACAGTAAATGAACAGTAACAATGAAGATATAGGTGTAAGAAAAATATCAAGACGTAATTGGCAATAAAAGTGTATTTATCTGTTTCAGAATGATGAAAGAAACTTACAATTAATAAACATGTGAACAAACTATTTGATGTTTTGTAAATACATAAGAATCTGCTAAAAACTTGTATTATTTACATAGTAATTGCTACTATGGAAATGAAAATAACAAATTACACCCAAAACATTATGTACAGGTGTGGAGCAGGTTTCTTAATATTGGCAGAAGTAGATAATGTGATTTAACAAAGAGATACAAGACAGAAACTGGTAGACATTAGGCGATATCACACATGTCCATGAAGTATGTAAAAATGATAAATAAAAATCTTGTATTTTTGGTCGGGAGAATCTCGTTTCGAGTTGTTTGGTCACCCGTCGCACTTATTTTCATTTGAAGATTGAGAGATGAAGCGATTCCGTTTGTATGCTACAAAACGAACATTTTTTTTTTTTTTTTTTTTTTTTTACTTTTACTGTGAGATAAAAGAAAGTAATACCTTCAGATACAGGAATGTTCTGCACTGCACTCTCCATCAAAGGAACTCATTGGTTTCCAGGGACACATTACGTGATTTCTAAGAGCTGTATTTTCTGATACTAGCTAAGGATTAACATAGCTTTATTTCATGTCTTAAGAAGCAAAAATGTACTTTTACAAAATATGGGCCTCAGTAATAGATTTCGCGTCATCCTTTTCTGAGTCTACCTTTGACTAATATGCAGTAACGTGCTAGACGGAAATGGTGTTGGAACGACATTACTGGGGACAGGAATGGCATCAAATATTGTCTTCGGAGGAATCCAGGTTCTGTGTGTTTGGAAACGGTGTCTGAATTTTGATTTGTCGTTGGAGTGGCATCACAGTAACAGTATTCGCCAAGACGTGCAGTGCCAAAGCGTCAAAGTGTGGGGTTCTGTCACGTACACCGAAAAATCACACTTGTTGGCTCTGAAGGCCATTGTTGCCAGTTCGACCTACGTGAGTCCACTAGCGACCCGTATCTATACCCTTTCGACACGACGCACCATAAGCTATTTTGTACCAAGACCACGACCGTACGTTGCGCACGAACACGCGCCATCCAGGTGTCACAGAAACCCAGCCTGTTACTCTGGCCCGCTAGATCACCAGACTTGTTGCCAGTCGGAAATCAGTGGGATGTGGTGAAACGCCGGGTGTAGTGCTGTGACTCAATTACAACTACCACAAGTGAACTTTGGAGCCAGGTTAATATGACATGGATGACTGTAACACAGGAAGCCATTCGTGCATTGTACGAATCTATGTCATCACGCGTAGAACAAGTTATCAGGACCCATAACGGACCTTGTGCCTAATAGGCAGCATGACACATGCTGCACCTAGAATACTAGATGATCGGAAAGCTAATCATTTCTTCATGTCATATTAATGAACATGCCTAGTGAATATAAACTTCTGCCTCTGTCCTTATGGTACTTGAACATGTCAGAATATTTTTTTTTCTGCTCAATTTGCTCAGTTTCCCACATCAGTTTTGATTTTGATTCACACATACCTTGTTGAGATCATATTTACTGTCTAACAATACCTGGATGAGTTGGATGACAGTGCTGGAAAATTGGATAACTAAATGGTTCAGGAAAATAAGGGCGAATAATATGGGTTGGCATTTCACACCACAAGTGCTTCCCTTCGTGTTTCGACGGAACTGTATAGTTACACCAGCAATCTTCACGGAGTTACAAAATATCTCTCCTCGTAATGTTTGTGACACTTGGATAGGAACCATGGTAGGTCGAACGCTGTGCCTGTATCAGTCAACATCACTCTATTGCAGTATGTTGGCAATGTCACGGCCGCGATGGAGTAGCCGAGCGGTCTAAAGCGCCTCGCTGCGGAGCGCGCAGTTGCTCGCCGTGGAGGTTCGAGTCCTCCCTGGGGTATGGGTGTGTATGTTGCCCTAAAATTAGTTTATCTAGGTTTAAGTAGTTTGTAAGCTACGGACTGATGACCACGCAGTTTGGTCCGATAGACATTTGAACATTTGCAATTTCACGGACTGCGCTGTCGCTCCCGTCGGAGGTTCGAAGCCTCCATCAGAAATGGCTCTGTGTGTGTGTTGTTTTCATTATGTTAAAATGTTTGTTAAGCTTATGGGACTTAACTACGGGGTCATTAGTCCCTAAACTTACAAACTACTTATGAACTACTTACGAACTGTGACGGCAAAAATATCCATGCCCGAGGGGGGATTCGAACCCCCGACCGTAGTGGCCGTACAGACCGTGACTGGAGCGCCTCAGTCCCCTCGGCCACCGCGGCTGGCTTTATTATGTTACTTTAAGTAGTTTGTACGTCTAGGGACTGATGGCCTCAGCAGTTTAATTCCTTAGGTATAGAAACTTCTGTTTTTGTAAGTATGTTATAGAATCAATTGATACGACGAGAGAGATGAGAATGAAAGTACTTATCAACTTGCAACAAACTTATTCTTTTTCTCGCTGATAAACACTCTAAATTATGAAAGAAAAGAATTTTCTGGCTTACTACTTTTTCGCTGTTCATAGAATAAAACTACGGCATTGCGTATGATGTTACAATTTATAATTTTTACGCTACATATTGTAGTCTCAGGAAATTTTACAGGTAGTATACACATATACAGCTGAATGTGCCTTCGAAATACTATCAGAGTACGACGTGTAATTCACGAGATATGACGACACAAACTGTAACGTTCATGGAAAACCGTCCCATCATGCACCAGGTTTTAGTCTATTACTTCTTTTCTGCTAACTGTATTCGTAAAAGAGTTTTAACTTACAGCACTTATACAAACGAATATATACCTGCGAAATTATACAACTGTACAACATATAACTCAATAAACATAACATCATATATACTGCAATGGGTAAAATCCTGTCACAGCATGCACCACGTATTAACCAACTTCTTATTTATTAGTAATGCACTTCTGTATTGCAGTCAGCTTAAGGAAATTCCTGAAAACTGTCGTTCACAATGACAACTTTGAACTGTGGCGTGCACACGGCTGCAGACGAAAGGAATTTACAAGCAATAGATATTAGAGTAGCAGTTGTCAAAATTCATGGTATTAATATACTATCTTATACTAATTTTCTAGCAAGGTACCAGTAGTACTTAAGAAAAGTTCATGGTATTAACATACCACCTTATATTGATTTTCTAGCAGAGTGGACTGGGCTGCATGTTTTATATCGGGAATTTATCTTTCGTGGTGGTTTGTATTTTAAGTAAATAATTGTAACTACTGGTTAACTTACTCAAGTGAATTGTAGGAATTTGACAGGTGATACAAGAAGATACAAATCATAAAATAAATTTGTAGTTTTTGATAAATAAAAAGCTGTCGTTCTTGTGATGAATTACGATGAACAGTTTTTATTTTACAGTTTCGGTAAATCAGTCTCGTGGTACTTGACAAATTGTAGGTATTACTCGGTTGCGTTTCTTGTCTCGTGTGGTTAGAGCTCCTGCTTGACCTGCTCCCTCCCCGGCGGCTGCCTAGTGGGCGGCGGTGCGCGCGACCGCCTCCTGCAGGATGACGACCATGCTGTCGATGGTCTCGAGCGCGGTGGGCACGATCTGGTCGGCGGGCAGCAGGAAGCCGTACCGGCCCGTGTCGCGCAGCTCCCACTCGTACACGAAGCGCGTGCCCAGCGCCTTCTTCACCCAGTCGATGGAGCCGCCCGACGCAGGGTCTGCAACAGGTGGCGGGCGCTACTCAGAATTCTCATCTCCCAGAGAACAAGCAAGTCACGACGTTCCACTGCAATATTCTTGGCAGCTGAGAAGGAAAGGTGGATTACAACAGCTGTTCATCCAAGTACATCCAAGTCACGCATCAAATATAAAACCTCCATAGAATCATCGCGCTGTGATAGGGCTGTAATAAATACGTTCGAAATGTCCGAGGGCAGGATTGCGATTTAAGCGGTCTTTGTAATGGTAAAAGGTAAAGCAGTCAACAATCTGAAGACTGGTTTGAATACAACAGTGTTTTACTAGGCATGGTCCTGTTTGGAGGTGGTATGCCGTTGCATTCCTTCGAACTGACTTACCCAGACAGTTACAGGGGGACCTACAGTTTAACGCGGGTTCTGAACCACGGTACTACTCGGTATTTTTCACATGAGCAATACTACCAGAGGTGAAAGAAGTGGAAAGAGACAGAAAAAAGTCCTAGGACCTGAAGGGGATCGAACCCGCGACCTTTGGATTTTTAGTCTGGCACTCTACCACTGTGAAACCGAGGTGCAAATTACCTACCTTTCTCTTAGGGGATGACTTATTCCTGCTACCTTAGGCTCATTGCTGTCCGTACACGTAAAGATTTATTTGTAAAACCAAGCATTAAATTTAATAATGGAAAGTCCAGGTTGGAATTAATAATATAGTACGGACAGTTTACAACTCACCGCAAAGACGTGGCGACGACCTGCGACAGGCACATACAAAAGACACACAGCCGGCCGCGGTGGCCGAGGAAACTGAGGCGCTCCAGTCACGGTCTGCACGGCCACTACGGTCGGGGTTTCGAATCCCCCCCCGGGCATGGATATTTGTGCCGTCCTAGTTCGTAAGTAGTTCATAAGTAGTTTGTAAGTTTAGGGACTGATGAGCCCGCAGTTAAGTCCCTTAAGCTTAACAAACATTTGAACATTTGAAAAGACACACACATACAACACTTTCAGCTATCGGCCATGGCCTTCTTCAGAAAATAAAACACTCACGCAATCACACAGGCACACAACACAGTCATACAACCTTCACCTCCGGCTGCCGCTTTTTGAATCACGCTCTGCCGTGAATCGTGGACGGGAGGGGAGGGTAGGGTAGGGGAGAGGGGATAGGAAGGTTACGTCACAGTGGTGGGGATGCGTTAGATGGGAATAACGAGATGCAGCTTAGGAATGGAGTGGGGAGGCGGGTGAGGGGAGAATAACATAAAATAAACAAAATAAAATAAAGTAAAATAAATATACAAAATGCGTGCACACTGCAAGTACATAAGATCGCATACACACACACACACACACGATCGCACATTCACGCTCCACTCAAAATAGATGAGGTTTGGGATAGAGAGGTAGGAACTGTAATGTATGGAGAAAAAAAAGGGAATTTATCATAAGTTGAGGCCTGGTTGATTTCGGGATCGGAGAATGAATTGTAGGGATAACTCCCATCTGTGCAGTTCAGAAAAGCTGCTGTGGATGGGAGGATCCAGATGGCCCGGGTTGTGATGCAGCCATTGAAATCAAGCATGTGTTCTGCTGCATGCTGTGCCACAGGGTGGTCCACCTTGTTTTTGGCCACAGTTTGGCGGTGGCCATTCATCGTAATGGATAGCTGGTTGGTGGTCATGCCAATATAGAAAGCAGTACAGTGTTTGCCGCTTGGCTTTCACAGGTGCCCCGTCCTCTGATAGGGTAGGATAAGCCTGTGACAGGACTGGAATAGGAAGTGCTGGGTGGGTGAATTGGACAGGTATTGCAGCCGGGTCTTCCACAAGTATATGATCCCTGTGGCAGTGAGCTGCGTTTCGGGGTGGCATAAGGATGAACTAGGATGTTCTGGAGGGCGACGGAACACCACTTTAGAAGCGGTGGGAAGGATCTTGGGCAGGATGTCTCTCATTTCTGGGCACGAGGATAGAAAATTAAAACCTTGGCGAAGGATGTAATTTAGTTGTTCGCGTCCAGGGTAGTACTGGGTAACAAGGGGAGCGCTCTTTTGTGGATGGTTACTGGTGTTAGGAGGAGGATTCGGGGTGTGTGAGGAGATCTGTTTGCGGACTAGGTCTGTGGGGTAGTTTCTTTCTGTGAAGGCCTTTGTGAAACATTCAGAATATTCAGAAAGGGATTTCTTGTCACTGCAGATATGCCCTCCATGGGTGGCCAGGCTGTAAGGGAGGGATATTTTTTATGTGGAAGGGATGGAAACTGTCAAAGTGTAGGTACTGTTGGTGGTTGGTAGGTTTAATATGAAGTGTGAATGGAGCTATATGTGAGGTGGAGGTTGACACCCAGGAATGTGGCTTGGTAGGTTGAGTGGCAAGGCCATGGGCATGTGGGATGTTGGTGTATAGGGAGATGGATCCACTGTGACAAGTAAGGATCCAGGAGGCAAAGGAGTGGGAATGGTGGAGAGTCGGTGTAGGAAGTGGTTGGCATCCTTGATGTGGGAAGATAGATTTTGGACAATTGGTTGGAGTTGTTGGGCACCTAGTGCTGAAATTCGTCGGTAGGAGCACAGTAACCAGCCGCAATAGGGCGTCCAGGATTGTTAGGTTTGTGGATTTTGGGGACCATGTAGAAGGTGCGTGAACGGGGTGCTGCTGGGGTGAGGAGGGAGATGGATTCAGAGCAGAGGTTCTGGGAGGGGCCATAGGATTTTAGTAAAACTGCCAAAAAACAAGGTGGACCACTCTGTGGCACAGCATGCAGCGGAGCACATGCTTGATTTCAATGGCTGCGTCACAACCCGGGTCATCTGGATCCTCCCATCCACCAGCAGCTTTTCTGAACTGTACAGATGGAAGTTATCCCTACAATACATTCTCCGATCCTGAAATCAACCAGACCTCAACCTACGGTAACTTTCCTATTTTTTCTCCATACCTTACAGTTCCTATCTCTCTATCCCAAACCTCACCTATTTTGAGTAGTGCGTGAATGTGCGATCGTGTGTGTGTGTGTGTGTGTCTGTGTGTGTGTGTGTGTGTGTGTGTGTGTGCACGTGCATGTGCGCATATGTTCTGTGTGTATGTGTGCGCGTGCGCTCGCATGTGTGTGTGTGTATATGTGTGTAGGGTCCAAAAGGATTATTCTGGTTTGTTTAAGGCGGGTGTTTGCAGTTGTCTTGTCATATATTGGTCAGGCTATCACCACTGTTGATGACCGGTGTGCTGAATAAAGCGTCACAGCCGGACGCAGTGGCCGAGGGGACTGAGGCGCTCCAGTCACGGTTTGCACGGCCATTACGGTCGGGGGTTCGAATCCCCCCTAGGGCATGGATATTTGTGCCGTCCTAGTTCGTGAGTAGTTCATAAGTAATTTGTAAGTTTATGGACTGATGACACCGTAGTTGAGTCCCATAAACTATACAAACATTTGAACATGTTTGAAATCCACTATTGCACAGCATTGACTAGACGCAGGTCACCCTATTGATTCTCGTATGCACTTCCCGCTATTGCCATTTTGTTATTAAGGAAACATTTAAAATTAAACTAGGAAATAATCTTGTAAACAGAGACGGAGGATTGGCTTAAATTCTGCAATTCTTTGTTGACATAAAACAGAGGGCCAGATTTTATTTCGACTCACCCGTTGATCACACATACTTAACATCGATACTTCTGACTTTTGTCATTTGGTTGTATGACGGCGCTGTTACTTACTTGTTCGAGGTGGTATCTGTCCTCTTTTCATACAAAACTGAGCTATTAAATGTCCAAGCACAATGCATGCAGTTGCACTGAACATGCATGCAGTTGCACTGAACATGACTGGATGTGCTCCAGTCGAAATAACCACGGCAGTCAATCCCGTAACCCGGCTACTTACCCATAAGTGTTTTGAATTGCCTAATGGTTTTCGAAATCAAAAGTCCCACGCGTCATGGTTCAACCACCGTTCCACGCCCAAAGTCTGTTTATTCCCCCAGTTTGGCGATAATCACGTCGGGAAGCTTGAAAAATGAATCGCCAGAGTACAAATGTCAGTTCTTCCAATGTACCGCCATTTTATACCTTATGTACTCTACTTTCCGCATATCGATGCATATCGCTATTCAAATGTTTGAGAAGCTATGGGACCAAACTGCAGTGGTCATCAGTCCCTTGAACTACTTATGATAAGGACAACACACACAACCATACCAGAGGGAGGACTCAAACCTCCGCCGGGGAGCAGACGCGCATTCCACATCAAGGTGCCTCGGACCGCACAGCCACTCCGGCGCGGCTATGTCCCTATCCAGTACTTCTTGTCATCTTAATGTATAGCGTATTGATCTTTTTGTCGCGTAAACGTTTTGTTACCATAATTAAATTTCTATAATTCTCGGCAGTACCATGCCTTTGGTGCCTAGCCACACTTTGTTCAATTTATAATGCTCATATAACCTCCATTTGACGATCTCTGTTGTATCTCTAAACTAATTAATAGAAATAAATCGGTATCAAATTCAAAAACTGTCTACACAAACAGCTAATTTAAATCACACTTGAAATACATTATTCGCAATAAATACAATAAAAATGCCATAGAGATATTCTACATAGGTCACTGAGACGATCTGCTCTTCAATGTCTGGAATTACGTTTTCCTACCTTCCTTTTTGCTATTTTATGGCCACCTGTGTCAGAGAAGTGTTCAAGTAGTTTATCTCTAACCATCCATGGAAATGACAGAAGGTTGGATGGTGTGCCATTCAGTTTGCACAGATAGAGGTGGAGGATACTCACAGATGATGTCATAGATGGTTCCATACTCGTACTCCGTGCCGTAGCGCTGTCTGAGGGCGTCCACTGCCTTCCCACCGATTTCCATCTGTTAATTCCAATAGAAATACAGTTACTTATGGACGACATTTGAAAAGTCCACCACAATTAATACTAGTAATAGATACGAAACTGTATTATAAGCTAATACATGGTGCAGTAAAATTAACTTTAATAAGATCAGATGTAGATATAGAGTAGAATATGAAACATCGGCCGACCGCGGTGGCCGAGGGGCTGAGGCGCTCCAGTCACGGTCTGCACGGCCACTATGGTCGGGGGTTCGAATTCCCCCTCGGGCATGGATATTTGTGACGTTCTTAGTCTTAGCTAGTTCATAAGTAGTTTGTAAGCTTAGTGACTGATGACCCCGTAGTTAAGTTCCATAAGTTCTACAAACATTTAAACATTTGAATTTGATGAAACATCGAATCGAAAGAAAGATTCCCGTAACAACAGGTTGCAAATGCAGCATAGTAAAACTATGAAAACAGAGCAGCAGTCAATCATCGAACATCATCTGTAAGTATGTGCGTTTAACTTTACATGCCTCAACTAACAGTTCTTTTGCCATAGGGGGAACTTACTGGTTAAATTACTTTAACGTAATTGTTCAAGTTAAGTTGTCGCAGCTAAAGGTTGATTATTGTACTGTCTACACTAGAACTTGATAAAATCTAAAGACAAAAAATGTTCAAATGTTTGTGAAGCTTATGGGACTTAACTGCAGGGTCATCAGTCCCTAAAGTTATAAACTACTTATGAACTACTTTATACAAAAGACAGCACAAACATCCATGCCCGAGGGGGTTCGAACCCCCGACGGGGAACTGCCTCGTGCATCGCAGCAAAGCGCCTCAATACGCTCGACCGCTCTGCCGCGACATCTAAAGACACATGCATGATTTACTTATGTTGAGTAATATGACTCAAATTATTTGTTTTAACAAGCAAACCATGAGTGAAGTCGATGGAAATGGATATTAAATTATAAGCAGTGTCAATTAAAAATAGGTGTCGACATCGGCTCACTCGTCTCACATCAATTGCCTTTTCGAGGTAGAAATTCGGCAATGGTTCATTTCTCAACCTATGGTAGTCCAGCGAATGTGCTCGATTCGACGTCCCGTAATCTCCTTTCATACCTCTTTCCCCCCTCCCTCCTGCTCCCTAGCTAGGGGACTCACAGTTCTTTCGTGAGTACGTGCGTTAGGGTCTGATGACCCCGCAGTTAAGTTCCACAAGCCTTACAAACATTCTTTGAGTACGTGCGTGGCGAGGACGGGGCCACGAGCTAGTGCAGACTTTCTTCCTTGTTTCCTCTCTGGTCTCATTTCCTACCCCTTCTTTCGTACCCTCCCTCCACACCAGAGGACTGATGACCTAGGCAGTTTGCTCCCGCTGTCTCAGAACACCATCCAGCCAACCAACCATACCTCTTTAGATAAATAGTTTAGCGATAGTTGAAAAGAATTCACGGAAGTGTACATACTACATTAACACGGTTTCAAGGCAACACACATGGAGGTGATGAGTTGAATGCTTTGAAAATACATTCGTTGCTACACTACATGATTTGGATGAGAGATAAAAGCAGAAGAATATTTAATTTTTATAATAAAATGAGTAACATACTAAAAGCGACAGATGAAATAAAATGCAGCGTATCAAAACATTACTAGGCAGAACAATTTGGTTTAATATGTGATAAAGACATCCAAGTCTCATTAATTTTACAAAAGAGGACAAAGGTTAAAGGATATGAAAAAAAAAACTGTATTCAATCGCTCAGATTTAATTACGATATCAAATCTAGTATCTTTGTACATATCCTGAAAAGAGTAACAGAATCAAAGTATAAAGCGTGTTTCAATACAGTTTGTCAAAATTTAGGAATGGCGCATAAAAACAAAACAACGAAAAATTTACGTTAACATATGGCCGAAAATCCCTCATTTTTCCAGGTACTATTAACTACTAATCTGTGCACTCATTTGATTGACTGTATGCGAGAATGAATTTACAAAATGTTCAAATGTTTGTAAAACTATAGGACTAAACTCCAGTGGTCATCACTTCCAAAGTACTTGAACTAATTTACGTTAAGACAACACACATACACACCCATGCCCAAGGGAGGACTTGAACCTACGACGGGGAGCAGCCGGCACTCCTCAGCAAGACGCCTTAGAGCGCAAAGCCACTCCCGCACGGCGGACTGAATTTTGTTGCAAAAGAAATTTGCTTATGTTATCTGTGTTTCACGTGTGTATATGTAAATCTAGTAGTGAGAAAATGCTCCGTTCAAACATGGCAGGATATACATTTAGTGAACAGGTAGAGATGATTTTTATGGGCAGCCGCACAAATGGTACGAAGCTGCACGACTATACCAGACGTCATATCCATTCCAAAGACAGCACAGTGATTCAGCCTTTAGTACTGGGTATCGTCGTGTTGCTGAGAAAGGATAGAATCAGTAGCGCCAAAGACTACTTATAGAGAAAGACAATGAGTTACTCGTACTCCTGATGAAAAAGAGCATGTTCTGCGGGCTGTCGGCAGCGCAAAACATTTGATCTTTGCATGTGGTACCGTTAGACCTACGTCCCCAAACATGGAGGATACTTGACGAGTAATTCATGTATATTATCTTCGACTTGTGTAGGGCCTTACGCTCAACGATCCACACCACGGGAGAAGTTTTGCTGATAGTTCATTGCGAAAATTGGCCATCTGTTGTTTGTCTCTTTAATTTTGATTACAGACGAGGCAAGTTTTGGAAGAGATGACATTACTAATTTTCACAACCATTACATGTGGACCTCCAGCAATCATAACAGTAAAGACTAGACATCAACGTTAGTTTAAGATGAATGTGTGATCTCGAAATGTAGGCGATTGTTTGCCATGGTCATACTTTCTAATAGCAAGTATTATACTTGTTGTCTAGAAGACTTTATTGAGAACGGCCTCCAGTACCTGCAGGAAGCTGTGCACCTACAAATAAGAAGAAACATGTGGTTCATGCATGATGGATGTCCACTATATTTCGGCCCCAGGGTTCGAGATGTTTTTGTTGTTGTTATGGTCTTCAGTCCGGAGACTGGTTTGATGCAGCTCTCCACCCTACTCTATCCTGAGCAAGGCTTTTCATCTCCTCATAAGAACGGCAACCCACATCCACTTGAATCTGCTTACTATACGCGTCTCTTGGTCTCCCTCTGCGATTTATACTCCACACACTTCCCTCCAATGCTAAATTTACGATTCCTCGATGTCTAAGAATGTGTCCTACCGAGCGATCCCTTCTTTTGGTCAGGGTATGCCAAAAATTCCTTTTCTCATCAATTCTGTTCAGTACCTCTTCATTAGTTACGCGATCTACCCACCTAATCTTCAGCATTCTTCTGTAGCACCACATTTCAAAAGCCTCTATTCTCTTCCTGTCCGCACTGCTTATCGTCCATGTTTCACTCCCGTACAAGGCAACACTCCACACAAACGCCTTCAGAAAAGACTTCCTTATACTTAAATTATTTATCTTTTTCAAGAATGCTTTTCTTCCCATTGCCATTCTGCATTTTATATCCTCTGTACTGCGACCATCATTTGTTATTTTATTGCCCAAGTAACAAAACTCTTCTACCTCCTTTATTGCTTCGTTTCCCAATCTAATTCCTTCAGCATCACCTGATTTTCTTACACTGCACTCCATTACCCTAGTTTTGCTCTTGTTAATGTTCATCTTATACGCTCTCTTCAACACTGTCCATTCCATTCAACTGCTCTTCCAGCTCCTTTGCTGTCTCTGACAGAATTACAATGTCATCAGCAAAACGCAATGTTTTCATTTCTTCCCCCTGAACTTGAATCCCTATTCCAAATTTTTCCTTACTTTCCTTCATCGCCTGCTCGATATACAAATAGAATAACATCGAAGAAGGCTACAACCCTGTCTTACTCCCTTCCCAACTGATGCTTCCCTTTCATGCCCTTCGAGTCTAATAACTGCGGTCTGGCTTTTGTACAAGTTGTGAATAACTCTCCTTTCCCTGTATTTTACCCCTGCTGACTTCACAATTTGAAACAGGGCATTGCAGTCAACATTGTTAAACGCTTTCTCCAAATCTACAAAGGCTAAAAATGTAGGTTTGCCTTTCATTAATCTATCTTCTAAGATAAGACGTAAAGTGAGTATTGCCTCCCGGGTTCCCACGTTCCTCCTGAATCCAAACTGATCTTCCCCGAGGTCAGATTCTACCAGCTTTTCCATTCTCTTGTAGATAATTCGTGTTAAAATTTTGCAACCATTACTTATCAAACTGATGGTTCTGTAATTTTCACAGCTGTCTCCGCCTGATTTCTTTGGAATGGGGATTATTACATTTTTCTTAAAGTCTGAGGGTATTTCGCCTGTCACATACATCTTACACACCAGGTGAAATAGTTTTGTCATGGCTGGCTCTCCCAGAGACTTTAGTAGCTCTGAGGGTATGTCATCTACTCCTGGGGCCTTGTTCCGACCTAGGTCTTTCAAGGATCTGTCAAATTCATCTCTCAGTATAGTATCTCCGATTTCATCTTGATCTACCTCCTCTTCCCTTCCTACAACATCGTCCCCAAGTTCATTTCCTTTGTAGAGCTGCTCTATGTACTCTTTCCACATTTCAGCTTTCCCTTCTTTGCTAGAACTGGTTTCCCATCTGTGTTCTTGATATTCGTAGAGTAGCTTTTCTTGTCCCCAAATGTCTCTTTTATTTTCCTGTAGGCGGTATCTACTTTTCCCCTTCTTATACATTCGTCTACAGATTTGCATTTGGCTTCTAGCCACTCCTGCTTAGCCATTTTGCACTTCCTGTCAATCTCATTTCTTAGTCGTCTGTACTTCGTTTTGCCTGTTTCATTTACTGCATTTTTATACTTTCTCCTTTCATCAATCAAATTCAGTATCTCCTGTGATATCCAAGGATTTTTTGTAGGTCTTGCCTTTCTACCTATTTTGTCCTCTGCTGCCTTCACTATTTCATCTCTTAATGCTACCCACTACTCTTCTACTGTTTTATTTTCCCCCGTTTCTGTCAATTGTTGTCTAAAGCTCCCTCTGAAATTCTCCAGAACTTCGCGTTCCTTCAATTTATCTAGGTCCCATCTCCTTATTTTCCTACCTTTCTGCAGTTGTTTCAGCTTCAGCCTACAGTTCATGACTAACAAGTTATGGTCAGAGTCTATATATGCTCCTGGGTATGTCTTACAGTTTATAACTTGGTTCTAGAATCTATGTTTTACCATTATAAAATCTGTCTGATACCTTCCAGTGTTTCCTGGTCTGTTTCAAGTATACAACCTTCTTTTGTGATTCTTAAACCACGTGTTTGTTACGATTAAATCATGTTCCGTGCAAAATTCTACCAGGCGGCTTCCTCTTTCATTCCTTTTGCCCAGTCCATATTCACCTACTATTTTTCCTTCTCTTCCTTTTCCTACTACCGAATTCCAGTCTCTTATCACAGTTAAGTTTTCCTTTCCCTTAACTGTATGAATAATTTCCTTTAGCTCCTCATATATTTCTTCTATCTCCTCATCTTCGGCAGAACTAGTTGGCATATAAACCTGGACGACTGTTGTCGGTGTTGGCTTCGTATCTATCTTGACAATGTTAATGCGATTACTGTGCTGCTCATAGTAGTTTACCCGCATTCCTATTTTCTTATTCATTATCAGTCCTACTCCTGTGATACCCCCAACTGATTTTGTACTTATAATCCTGTACTCACCTGACCAGAAATCCTGTTCATCCTGCCACCGAACTTCACTAATCCCCACTATATCTAACTTCAACCTATGCATTTCCTTTTTAAATTTCCTAATTTTCCTACTCGACTAAGGGATCTAACATTCCACGCTCCGATCCGTAGAATGCGAGTATTATCTTTCCTGATGACAACATCTTCCTGAGTAGTCCCCGCCCGGAGATCCGAATATGGGACTATTTTACCTCCGGAATATTTTACCCGAGAGGATGCCATCATCATATGTTCATACAGTAGAGCTGCATGTCCTCAGGATAAGTAATGGCTGTAGTTTCCCCTTGCTTTCAGCCGTTCGCAGCAACTGTGTGGCGAAGCCACATTAGCTGATGTTACAAGGCCAGCTCAGTCAATCATCCAGACTGTTGCCCCTGTAACTACTGAAAAGGCTGCTGCCCCTCTTCAGGAACCACACGTTTATCTGGCCTCTCCACAGATACCCCTCCGCTGTGGTTGGACCTACGGTACGGCTATCTGCATCGTTGAGGCACGCAAGCCACCCCACCTCGACAATATCTGTGGTGCATGGGGGTGGGTTCGAGATGTATTGGCTGGAAATTACCATGACAGATCGATAGCACAGGACCACTTCCATGGCTTGTACGTTCCATGACCTCAGTCGTTTGGAGTATCTTCTGAGGACACCAAATGCAACGGGTTTATGTTGCAGGCCACTCCGATACAGAAAATCTTCGTCTACAAAACCATTTGAATCTACAGTGTGTCCGCAAAGTCTCTCTGCAGTGGCGATGTCTGCGTGTCTCGCATTGTGAGTGTGTAAGGTTGGCAGCACAGACAAAGCGCACCTGCACGTGTTCCGTGAACCTGCAGTGGGAGTAGGATGCGCTACAGCTGTTACTTGCGTTATTGACTTGTTCTTGTATACGCTGAGTGTAGTGAGAATGCCTACTATTGCAGAGACAGCATGTTTAGTAGGAGAGGTTTTCCGGGCAGGAGGAGACTTCACGGAGCATATGAGAGAGTTTAGATTACGTTTTTCTACGTCGAGGTAAGAATATCGCGACACTGTACGTGTTTAATTCGCAAATTCCGGACATGAGCAGTTCATGATGTACCATGAATTGGCATGCTCACAGTTTTAACAGAACGGAAGCTCGACGACATTTCAGACATCATGTTGCGGAGTCCAACAAAATCAGAAAAGAAATTATCAAAAGAGGCGGCATCCATATAAAATTATTACAGTTCAGCAATGACATTGTATTGACCACATGAAAAGAATAGCATATTGTGAATAGTTTCAGCCTTTTATTAACATACATGGATTTGGTGTTTAGGTCGAAAATTTTTCACTGATAAGGCTTGGTTTCACCTATCTGGCTACATTAATTCTAAAAATTCACGTATTTGGTCATCGCTAAATCCACATGCCTTGAGAGAAACACCATTACATGCAGAGAAAATCGGGGTGTGGGTTGCCATAACACGAGCGCGCATTATAGGGCCGATATTTTTCGAAACTACCGTCACCTCCGAAATCTATTGTTCCCAGATATCCATTTATTGCGCTGCTGAATGAAGCTGAGATCAATCATTCATTTTTCCAGCAAGACAAAGCTACTTGCTCATACAGCACATCAATCGCGACGACTTTTAGATGAAATCTTTGGAGACAGAATAATTACAGAAGGTCTCTGGGCCCCTCGCTCACCGTATTTCTCTCTTCCCGACTAGTTCCTATCGTGTACGGCTAAAACGTGTGTTTATCAAAATAACCCAAAGAGAATACATGAAGTAGTAATTAAAACTTCCAGGCTGAGAGGTCGTGGTCGAACAGTAGAAATTCTCATCCCGGAAGATTTAACTACTGAAGACGCCGGCCATGAAAGTCTACACGTTACGATTAGAATACATGAACTTAAGACAGCGATAACTGAATATCTGCATTAGATTACACATGAAACAATGGTAAAGGTATTCGGAAATAAATCAAAACGTGTTGAACTATACCTTCAAGAAAGAAGAAATAATTTTCAGCACCTACTGTGATAATAGTGAGTACCGTGTATTTTCTTGTAATTAATGTAACTAATTAATTTCATTGCTTTAATTGTACTACTGTTGAATCCCATGTCTTAACGTAACTGCAGCCAGTACCAGTGAAACCCGACCGCTAGCTTTTACAATGTCATGAATATGCAGGCACCCTTACGCATCCCGCGGAGTATTGGAAAGGATGCGACAGTACATGCTTATTTAAAAGTAAGAAGAGAGCATTTAGAACATATTTATGTGTGTTGATGGGGTCCAGTCACATAAATTGCAAACTTTCTTTAATAAAGTTAAAACGAATAATTTTAGAACATACCTTTGTAAGGACTTTTTTACTTATTTTGGTGCAGGACATGAGGAAACTATACACAACATTTTCGAAGTATTTTTGAAACGTCCATTCAAGAGTATGTGTCATATTAAGCTCGTTATTGACGTCTACCCCTGCGTAGTGGCATCAGATATTAAAACTTATTCTTGGCTAGATGTACTCACGAGCTCGTCGTAGTTGTCGGGGCGTTCGTAGTTGAGCCCGTACGGAATCATAAGCAGCTGTGAGTAGCTGTGCAGGCAGAAGTAGACCAGCAGGTCGTCGGAGATGCCCTGGACGTACTCGGACAGCGTGCGCGTCTCCACCTCCGAGAAGACAGACGGGCCGGCGTATGTCTCTGAACACGAACTCGAGCTGGCACCCTCGTCTGCAACAGCGACGCACTAGGCTAGAAGCAAGGTCACATTGCTGGGGACGATGTGTCCACTGCATTTACGGTGTACACATCCTTGTTTTTGAACAGCGGCAGATGTTTACCACGTAAATACTTCAGTCAAATGTTTGTAACCCTATTGGATAAACAGTTATGGTCATCGGTCTCTAAACTTACAAACTACTTAAATTAACCTTAGGTCAAAACACACACACACACACACGTCCCAGGAAGGACTTGAACCCCCGACGGCGAACAATCGCGCGCACCGCAGCAAGCGCCTTAATGGGCTCGGTTACTCCAGCGCGGCCAATTCATATCATACCCAATACTGACTTGCTCATTGTAACGAATTGTTAAGCCCTAAACCTGTTATCAGTTGATATTATTTTGACCTAATATTGTGGCAAAATTTATTAAAAATGAAGTTAAAAGAGGTCAAAGTAGTAAGAGATCAAAGTTTAAGTATTTCATATTTCGTAGTATGAAAGTGCTTGCATTTAAGATCATCTCCTTCTTCTGCTCCGACCTCATGATCGGTTAGGGTTGATTATTAGGTGTGTCCTGTAGTATTAAACTGTTTAATAAGTGTGTGAAAATAAAAAGTATGGAATTTAATCTGGTCGCCACCAACAAGCTTAAAGTTCGTAGAGTGGCTAACACACTATTCACAGCGCTCTTTGTGGCAGCCTGCGTAACCCCGGCTGACATATTTTTGGTAGTCAGTACACTTGATAGGAGTCTGTCTATCGTATGTTGTTGACCTTGAAGTGTAGTATTTAATGTATATTGTCTGTACAAATTTGCTGAAATATGCGTAACGTGTGTTCAGCATTTAAATACACAAATCGAAGTGATTTAATTTTAATAATTGAATTTCGTGTGGCTCATTAGCCTGGTGCAAGTCTTTCAGTTGGACGTTACTTCGGCGACTTGAGTGTCCCTAGCCTAACCCAGTTATCCAACCGGGGAATCCGAACCACGTGTCGTTTCTGGCGACTCCTCACATCGTTGAGAGGTGAAGGATGTGTTAAAACGCAGACTGAAAAAAATCCGGCGTCCAACCGGTTTCGCACCCGCAATCCTCCTGTTTCCAGTCGAGTGTTTTACCTCAAGACCAACGGGCCCGACATCGAAATGGTAATACGACAAATACTTCATGCAGTAACACCAAATGTTTTGTCTTGTTTGATCTCAGTCTGCCTATATTCAAAATTCCTGACTAAAGGCACTTAGCTGCCCCAAGAGTGAAGCTTCAGTGCTATCCTGCAATTCCCTTTTAGTCACATAACAAAAAAGGATCAGTTTTCTACCAAGTGTTGGCGTGTTTTTGAGAT
Organism: Locusta migratoria; assembly: GCA_026315105.1. Taxonomy (NCBI): domain Eukaryota; kingdom Metazoa; phylum Arthropoda; class Insecta; order Orthoptera; family Acrididae; genus Locusta; species Locusta migratoria. The sequence goes on along the minus strand of CM048744.1, from coordinate 478,953,271 downwards.
GTTTCTGCTCCTGTTGCTCCTTTTGAGTGTCTACACCTTCTTTAAAAATATTTTCACTTGTTGTTGACAATACGTGGTTGAGCATGATTGACATGTAACCAGTGCCAAGTGTGGAAGCAATGTAACAGCAACATTTTTTTCACTTATGTGTCGGTGTTCTTTGAAACAATTATTATTTCAGCGTGGCAACAACAGAAGTTATTAATAATAGCTACGTTATTTCGGCATGGAATGTTTTTGTGGCAGCAGACCAGGCGCAATTTTATTGCAATATTCTGTTGTCACTTTCAATTTGTAGTCAAATTATGCCCACCAAAGTTCACAACAAAATTCTTTGACAACAATTTTACAAATGTGTAGACTTAATACGTTTAGTAAACACAACATAACTCTATACTAGACGCTATGAAAGCAGTTGTTACAACACATTAACAACAGATGCAAATCCATGGTCATGATTATTAGTCATAACAATTACTGTTCACTGTATAATTACTGTTGAATCTTCCGGGTTATGTGGTCGTTGTCGAAGAAACATATCTGCTCCTGACGTTTCGTCCAGAGCTGCGCTGGACATCCTCAGAGGTGCTACTGGTAGCGGTGAGTCTTGCCGTCGGCAAGATGTCCAGCGCAGCTCTGGACGAAACGTCAGGAGCAGATATGTTTCTTCGACCACGACCACATAACCCGGAAGATTCAACAGTAATTATTTCAGCCGGTCGTGAAAGCCTTCACTGCATGTTCACTGTATGTTTCACAGTTGTTTAGACCATGTGCTTGCATTAAAACCAACGCAAGTATAGGTTTACCGGCATTTTTGTTTTTATTTCAAACTTCAGGTAACTGTTATACTTCGAACTGGAACTGTATTACTGAGATGTTCGTGAGATTTCATTACCACATTTTTAGAAAATATACTACCAAGCTCGTCAATTAGCAACTTCGATAACTTCTGACGGAACTTGATGCATATCCGTATTCAGTAGTCAATCTTTATTTTAAAGGTGGAACTGTAAATAGGTAAAATTCTCTAGTGGGCGTGACATACCAGCTGTCAGTTGATACCCCAAATAACATGGCGGAAGCCAGTTCAATTTGCCTCAAACATAGAGGACCTATCGCCACGGTGATTTGATATGTAGAGACGATATCTCTAAATGTCACATATAGTGGTTTAACATCGAGAAAAAAAACGAAATAATTTTGGTAGTAATTCAGTTTCGAGCTTATTAATTGACAAAACTGAGGACAGTGTAGCATAACCCGGAACTGACTGTTTTTATTGTTTGGAAGTGACTTGAAATTTTATTTGGAACTGTAGCTGTACGACGAAGTCCGACAGCGATGCTAATAATTGTGTCAACAATAATAATTCTGATAGCAGGATAATTATGATTCTTACGTTATTCTGATAAATACTTTATAATAGAAAGAAAGTGAAATTTATTTGATGTAATTCAAAGTAGTTGATTCTATTCGTTATGATTGTTGAACTTCTGTTTTAGCTCAGAAGTTATCCGTTGCCCAAACTTTACATTCAAAAAATCGATTGCTGTGAATTAGAGTCGCTAAAACTCAGAAATGGCCCGACCATTTTGAATTTTTGTTTTGTTTTCATCGCTTTAATACTGTAATGGCTTAGAAAGAAATAGGGTAATTCAAAGTAACAGTCAAAACATCGAAAAAATCGATATTCGTTATTTTGTATGGGCATCGCCACTTCGGATTAGTTTCGCATTTTACGTTCTGCCGTGCCGTTCATTCGACTGCGATAAAACTTTGCACATTAGACCTCCAAAACAATAGGATCGTTACTTTATACATACACTTCTGAAAATGAAAAAAGAACACCATGATTTCGTCGACCCAGCAGAGGACAATTTTATTAACACATTCTTGAGGATGTACAAAACACACGATCGCACAGGCAGACCCGTACGCATGTGAGTACATTCACCAGAGCGTCCACATAAAAATTAAACAATTCTAAATAATAAAGAGACATGAGACGAGAAATAAGAGAAATGAATGATAGAAAAATGACCACCACCTCTCAAGGTTACCTAAGATATTCATGGGTTCGGCTGTAGAAGGCAGAAGAAATCGGGGTAGACCAAGGAGAAGGTACTTGGATTCGCTCAAGAATGATTTTGACGTAACAAGCCTGACTTCAGTTGAGGCATAAATGTATGCATTGAATAAGAGATCTTGGAGCAGTTTTGACTACACTCAAGACTGAAAGCTGAAAGGCATAATCAGTCTTAAAAGATGATGATAATTTTGGTTTTGAGAAAAGCGAATGCTGTGCTGCAAGCTACGTATGGATAGTCAGTTGCGGTACCTAAACAGAACTACTGAAGAAATACTCGGGTCACTAAACCCAAATGCAAGGGCAGGATCGCACTCATATTGCTGGCTGTGCCCTACTCACCCATCCAGTAGTAGTCCCAGTTACGGTTTGGGTCTGTGCCAACGCAAATCCGATCATCAGACTTGCTGCGGGTTTTGCGCCACATGCGGTCCTGCAACAGTAATAAATATATCGTGAGCCAACCAAACAGCAAGTCCAAATTTTTCCTTAAATCTGTAACATGTGGGGCTAGTTGATACAATCAAAATTGGGCACCAAGCAATACCGTTTGTCCATTCAACATGGGATAGCCACATGTTTTTAAAGATAAGGTTTTTATACTATGCAAGACATCATTTGGTAGATGGCGCTCCTTGTAATAAGCTTCAACATCGCTGAACGGATCACCATGGAACTTGGTAGAATATGTAATTTTCGTAGTCACAGAGACAGAGGAGAAAGAAGGAGATGGACAGACTGAGGAAAGAAGATGAGACAGAGGGGAAAGAAGGAGATGGACAGAGAGAGGAAAGAAGATGAGACTGACAGAGAGAAATGACTGGAATAAGCGTGTAGCGTGTCCATTGCCTACAGTTTTGTTCCAATCTTGACCTTCAAACCAATAGAAAAATCACTGTATACATAAAATTACGTATGGTGAGTGCTGGAGGTAACTTTACTTATAGACTTCGCCACAAAACAACAATTGTATTATGAAGTTGTTGCAGTTTTGCGCATTTGACCTTCGAAACAATAAACAGTGCTGTCTGCGTAAGACTGTGTACAGTGCGTGCAGCGAGTACCTTACAAGATATTTCGACATTCTTTCACTATTCACCATGAAAGGTGGAAAACTGCTCAAAACAATTAAGGGATCGACTGAGATATCTGGGTTCTGAAGTACGGTCAACAGAATGAACTGACATGGTTCTAAGTCTTTCTGTCTGGTTTACGCAGTGGAGACAAAGACTTTACAGCAAATTTCTACAGAGGAGGCTGGAGCTGACTTCTGTTTACTCTACCAAACGAATTACAGAAGCAGTTGGGTTCAGATAGTGAGATGAGCAGGTAATACAATGCAACAACAACATGACTTACTCGAAGCTATGGCATGGAGAGCTATAGGTATGTTGGAAGCTGGATAGACACAGAGGGAGCTGGACGCGATTCCAGACCAAAGGAAACGTTAAACGAATGCAACTCCAAGGTTGTCTGGGACTGATAACCTAGCTGTTTAGTCCCCTTAAAACAACCAACCAACAATGTTGTCTACGCGCAACATTAGCAATAGATGACCGTTACCGCCTGTTAAAAGCCCAATAGACTGGAGATTGAATGCAACTCAGCTGCAGCACAGCGTCCAGGCAGCAACAGGATGCGCAAAATAAACATAAACAGTCCTAAAACGTCTTTGTGAATGTGGCCCCTACATACGATGGCCTATAGTGTGTGTCGTATTAAAGTCATGACACAGTTTAACCAACACCACCTAGAGACAAGGCCTCACAACAGTCCGTGGTACGTCACACTGACCAGGCCGCGGCCGCCAGCTTACTGGCTGGCCACTACAAGGCAGTGGGCTGTGCCTCAGCTGCCAGCCATTCAGCTGCCGGCCGCGGCCTGGTCAGTGTGACGTACCACGGACTGTTGTGAGGCCTTGTCTCTAGGTGGTGTTGCTTTAACCCGCAAAATCTGGGAGGAGAAACGTCGGGATTGGATTCGTAATGAATGGCGCCGGGTACTGTTCTCAGATGAGTCAAGAGTTTGTGTTCAGCCGGACAACTGTCGTTCCCTCATCTGCACGGAACGTTTAACTTGGAACAATCCTGCTTTGTACAGGAAACATCGCTATATCATGGTTGTGGACGAATGGTGTGGGCCAGAGTCAGTACTGGCAGAAGTACGGACCTCTAGGTAGTTCAGAATGGCGGTCAGACTGCTCAGAGGTATAGAGACCTTTTGTTGTGTCCTATACTGGTGCCAAAGGAGATGGGTTCCTTCTGGTGGACGATAACGCTCTTCTCCCACAAAGCTGTACTGGTAGACAACATGCTTTAAGCTGAGGGAATTGAACTAATGGTGTAGCCAGCGTGTTTACCGGACTTAAACCCGTTTGAGCGTGTCTGGGATGTACTTGGCAGACGCGCTACAGCCAGATCAGTGCCTCCCACGACGGTTGCAGAGCTGGATATTGCACCATGGAAGAAATACCAAACGTTCCTCAAGAGCTGATTGATAACATCATACTGTCCATGCCATGCAGAAGTGCAACTGTACTGGCTGTCTGAGGTGGTCACACGCCATATTAGACGGCTTTATGGTGCCTCACTCTAAGTAAATGCCTTGTAAACCTCAAGTAAAGAGTTTAGACAGTAAAAGATCGTACTGTCACACACAGATAAAACACACACACATACTTCAATTGTAGCCAATATCTGAATGAAATACGTTACAATATTTGTATTGTGTGTATGATATCTCACCTGATCCCCAATTTGCTTTGAGCAGCGTATATATAACTTTTCATAGACCGGGATAGTAGTGATGGATAGGAGGCGAGAGGAGATGGACAGAGGAGAAGATGAATGGAGGGAGGGGGAAGAGAAGATAGCGATAGATAGAGAGAGAGGGGGGGCTAGTATAAGATTGGAGTAAATAAATACCCGAGCAATGCCGGGTCCAGCTAGTTATATACAAGTGTGTTCGTGTGTATGTATTGCATAAAATCTACAGTATTATTACAATCACGATGGAATTTCGGACATTTAATCAGCAAAACAAGAGGAAGATCACTGTCTACATAATATTTCGTACGATGCTGAGAGTACCTTTCGACATACTTTGACACCGTTTTACCAAGTACCATGAAAGTTAATTCATGTATATATGGTTTGGAGGAGAAGGTCTTTCCGATCCGCAATCCACCGAATGGTAAATTGCAAACGGTACTTTGCAATTACGTGTGACATTGTTTCATTGATCACCATGAGAGATAATTGATATATGTGATTTTTCATAGATTTGTGGAAGGGGTAGAAAGTCTAAACGTACTGAGGAGGCGGAGTTGATCTGAAGGAGATGGAAAAAGGAAGGGGAAAGGAAGGAGATGGATGTAGAGGGAGGGTGGATAACTAGAGTGCGCAATAAGTAAATACCCTGGAACGCTGGGTTTTCAGCTTGTTATAATGTCCGTATGTTTGTAATTCACACAATCGCACAGAATGCCTGTAAGTTTATAATTCAAACAATTCTACAGTTTTATTCCGATCGTGATGAAATTTTGCACACTTGAACTTCAAAAGAAGAGGACGGTCAGGATCTAAATTGTTCAAATGTTTGTATAGCTTATGTGACTTAACTACGGAGTCACCGGTCCCTAAACTTACAAACTACTTAAGAACTAACTAATACTAAGGACGGCACAAATATCCATGTCCGAGGGAGGATTCGAACCCCCAACCGTAGTGGCCTTGCAGACCGTGATTGGAGCGCCTCAGTCCCATCGGCCACCGCGGCCGGTGGTCACGTTCTGCATACCAATTTCGTACGATGGGCGTTGATAAGAGTTAACTGCAGGAACGTCTATGGAAATATCCCAGAACTGCTCTCACTTATAAACGGTCAGAATGTCCATAAAGTACGAGGGGCGGAAAGCTCGCTAAAACTAAATATCAATTGTAATGAAATTCTAAACTCATACTGTAACGTATACCTCAGAGATAGCCCGAACATTGAAGGGGGCACTGTGAAATTATTACTGATCAGGAAGTTTGTGTAGAACTCCTGGCTCCGCAGAAGTAGTTATATTTCTAACCTCGGTCAATTGTAGAATTATAGAACACGTTTTATGGTCGAGTTTTGCGAAATTTTTGGGGACTGGAAATTGTAGGAATCAACATGGGCTCCGAAAGCAAGAATCTTGTGAAGTTGAGCTCTCGCTGTTCATTCACGAGACCCAGAGGGCAGCCAGATACAGGCTGCCAAGTGGATGACTTGTGCATAACGTCGAATGGTCAATGAGGCGTTTTGCAGATAATGCTGTATCATATCGAAAAGTCTTAACACTGAAAGTATGTAGGGAAACGCAGGAGGATCTGCAGGAAATAAGAACTGACCATCTACATAAACAAATGTAAAAGTGCTGCTTTTACATAGAAAGAAGGATCTTTTATATTTCCTCAATAGCAGGGGAAACAATGTAAGCTGTTGTTTCCTTAAGATACAGTATTTCGGCGTAAGCATAAGGAGCCATTTGAAATGGAACCACCAAATACTATAAATCTTGGGTAAGACATATGCCAGGCTGAAATTAATTGGAAGAATACTCAGTGTACAAGACACTCATTCGGGTGGAATGTTGATCGCCAGTGTGGGATCATACCAGATAGCGATGACAGAAGACTTAGAGAAAATCAAATGGAGAGCAGAAAGCTTCGTGTCAGGCTCATTTAGCAAGTGCGAAAGCATCACATCTGTAAACTTCGAATCCTTTTTTACCGATCATCATGAATGTAGGCGTTGTGTATGCGAGTATATAAGAACATTTTCATACACACGGAAGGAAAAGATAAACAAAAGAAAGGGGGAGGAGATGGAAAAAGACGAGGCAAGGAGATGGGCCGAGAGATGGGGGAGATGGGCCAAGAAAGGAGGAGGATGAAATAAAGAGAGAGAGGAGAGAGGAGGAGATTGACAGAGCGCGGAAGAAGGAAATAATGGACAAGTGAGAGGAACATTTGCACAGAGAGAGAGAGAGAGAGATGTTTGTTTGTTAAGCTTATGGGACTTAACTACGGGGTCATCAGTCCCTAAACTTACAAACTACTTATGAACTAGCTAACACTAAGGACGTCACAAATATCCATGCCCGAGGGGGGATTCGAACCCCCGACCGTAGTGGCCGTGCTGACCGTGACTGGAGCGCCTCAGTCACCTCGGCCACCGCGGCCGGCAGAGAGAGAGAGAGAGAGAGAGAGAGACAGAGAGAGCGGTTAAACAGAGAGAGGGGGAGGATAATGGTAATAAATACGTACGTAAGGTAGGAAATGTTGCCGCGGTGGTGGCCTAGCGTTCTAAGACGCCTTGCTGCGGAGCGCGCGGTTGCTCGCCGTCGGAGGTTCGAGTTCTCCCTCGGGCATGGGTGTGTGTGTTTGCCCTTAGGTTAGTGTAATTTAGTTGAAGTAGTTTGTAAGCCTAGGGACTGATAACTAAATATTTTCTAAAGATTTAGAAACATTTGATTTTTTTTTTTTTTTTTTTTTTTTTTTTTTTTTTTTTTTTTTTTTTTAGGAAATGTTATTGTGAATTACGTGTAGTCTACCATTGTTCTTATCAGAAGGAGGAGAGACAGAGTGGGCGGGGGTGGAGATGGCAGAGAGGAGGCAGAATTCATCTACTTCGAACATGCTCCAAGTTTCGCCAAGTCGTTGTGCAGCTGGGCAATTAGTGGCGGCTCCATAATGGTGTGGATTATTTTTGCATGGAATGGACTAGGATCTCTGGTCCAAGTGAAACGATGACTGACTGAAAATATGTTCGGCTGTTTCGAGACAGTTTGGAGCAATTCCCAGACTTTATCTCCCCAAACAACGGAGACATTGGTTTGAAGAACATTCTAAAAAATTCCAGTGCGTGATTTGGTCACCTATCTCGCACAAGATGAAGTGCATATAACGTTTATAGGAAATAATCGAGAGGTTATTTTCTGCACAAAATTATGCACCGGCAACAGTTATGGATGGCTAGAGTTGCAGCATGGCTGAATATTGCTGAAGCGAACTTTCAACTCGGAGCCACAACGAGTTACAGCACATCGCCACGAAAATGGAGATCCGAGACGGTATAAGGAGTCACCACAGTGTATTTTCTTCAAGACAAGAAGCCGGTGACATTTAGAAACCCAGATACTAAGTTGATATGCTTGATAATAGCTCAATGGACAGACACAACGATGGCCAATACGAGGTCTGACAATTTGGTGGGCAGGCAAAATTATCCTATACATCTCAGCAACAAGCTCTATCTCTACGTGCAATTTGTTTTTCACTAACATTTACTGAAGACCAGACATGCAGAGGTCTTGTGCACAGAAATTAATTAAATGGCTACTATCCAATCGAATTTTTATTCACGACATCTAATGAAGTACTGAGACGCTATTGAGTCTGCTGATAAAGAAAGGAAGATTTAGGTTTAACGTCTAGTCGACGACGAAGTCATTGGACGCATGGAACAAACTCAGACTGGGGAAGAAAGAAAAGGAGCTACGCCGCTAACATTTCGAAGGAACTTTTGCGGCATTTTTGGGTATACGGTGAAAACCTAAATCTCGATAGCGGAATAAGGGTTTGAACCAATAGGAGAAGAACACTGTTAGTGATATGACTTCAGTACTCTTTTTTAACATTTTGAGTACTTCACTTCGTTGTCTTTGTAAGTGACACCTGCAGCAAAAATTCACCAGTTAAAAAAACTTACGAATTTATGTTTGTTTGTTTTGGTTTGTTTACGATTCATTGTGGTAACGAGGCTTAAATCTATGTTCTTAATTTTTGGAGTTCCTTATTCATGTAGTAAATTAAAGACATTACACATTCTCTTCGTCGCTGAACTAATACACTTACTAATTTGTTAGTTTTCATCGATGAATTGGTTATGAGAACCTTATAACTGATATAAATCATTTGCCTCTTTTCCCTCAAATTTTCTGGATAAGAATTTATACTGAAATTGCACATTAGATAAACACAGGAGGGAGCAATGCTATTACATATGTCTGAATTAATTGCTAACAACAAAAAAGTGGACAAGTGAACGGTCGTGCTCTCACTGTGCTACAGCGGTACCATGCGCTCACCAAGGTGTGCGTGTACTGGTAGCCATCCGGGTTGTGGCTGGGCACGACGTACCAGTCGAAGTTCTCGACCAGCTGCCGGAAGGTGGCGTTGGTGCTCGTCAGCAGCTCGTTGACGATGTACGTGGCCGTCGCTACCGTGATCCACTCCCGTGCGTGTGCCCCTGTCCACATTAATCACAGTATAAGGTTCAAATAATTCTTAACTGTAAGAGTGCAGAAAGTTGAAATCTAATTCCTCTAATTGGGGAGCTACCAAACATTGCGTCCCGCAAGTTTCGGTCTTTGGTCCTTTGCTGTTCTTAATATATATTAATGACTTGTCAGTCTATATTCACGAAGATAATAAGCTAGTTCTTTTTGCTAACTATACAAGTGCAGCTATCACGGCTGACAAACCGGAATTAACCGAGGGACTTGTAAATGATGTCTTTCAGAAAATTATTAAATGGTCCTCTACAAATGCACTCTAATTAAACTTTTATAAAACCCAGTACATACGTTCCGTACAGAAAACAGCATCACAACATTAACAAATATAAACTCTGAACTGATATCTGTAGCTAAGGTAGAATATTCAAAATTTATTAGGTGTTTGCATTGATGAGGAATTGAACTGGAAGAAACAAAGTGAAGATCTTCTGAAACGTTTGATTTCAGCTACTTATGCCATCAGTGTCATTGTAAATTTTGGTCATATACATCTCAGTAAATTAGATTATTATTAGATTATTATTTTCATTTACTGGCTTTATATGGGACCATATTATGGGGAAATTCAACATTGAGTGAAAAGGTATTCACTCTACGAAAGTGTGTAATCAGAATAATTGCTAGAGCTCTAACTCTGGCACAGAAAACAGTGAATTATGCTGCCACAAAAATGTTTGCTCACTTACGAAGCAGCATCAAAAGTCTGATAGATAGCCAACTAGTATTTGAAAACAAATTAAAAGAATTTATGAATGGCATCTCCTTCTACACTTTAGATGAACTTTTAGATAAAACATTAAAAAATTAAAGAAAAATAAATAAAAATAAACCTAGAACATTGAGTGTCATCTATAGACACCATTTATTAAACGTTCCAAATCACTACGAAAGGTTGTATTTATGATCGATAGAATAAGTATTAATCTAATCTAATCTAAACCAGACGATGACCTGAAACTAACTACCATTAAGTTTCTCGAAAAGCTTCGATGATCTGTGTTGTTTTCAAAGAGCTCAGTAATTTTGGAAATCACATCGTGTCTTGCGTTTCACAGTTGTGTCTGCTGTTGGTAACTATACTGATAGAGGGTTTAGTAGTGAACGCAGTCGGCCAAGTTGTTTCAACAGTAATAATGTGCCCAGCAGCATCGTTCACAGACTACACAAAATATGGAGTATCATCAAATCAATAATATCCATATATGACCGAATGAACAGCCATTATAATTGTGTAATACATTTTAAAGTCATACAGGACGATCTCGTACCACAATTTTTATCACATGGAGTCTGTAATAAAAGCAATACAACTTTCCGGATCAAGTAGATTTAACACAGCTATTTGGCTTATCCTGTGCCCAAATATCCCTACTGTCATTTATCAGTACAGCAGAAATATGCTAACACAATTGCGTAACAGTTGGAGTAAATTCTGAGTGCAAGAGCTGTGCGTTATACCTAGAAAGCCGTGCGCTCTAATGCGCCCAGCTGCGGTGCGGATGGCCGTTCGCCGTCGGGGGTTCCAGTCCTCCCTCTAGCATGGATGTCTGTGTTGTCCTTATCATAAGTTATTTTAAATGGTTGTAAGTAGTTTGTAAGCTTAGGGACTGACGAGCAACGTAGTTGAGTCCCTTAGATTTGCAAACATTTGAATTTAACCCAGAAATATGATTGTTCAAATATTTTGGAAAAAACAGTCATGCTTGCACAACCAACCTAACTGTTTTTTGCCAAAATATGCACTGTGGTTATTGTATCAGTGCCACACAAGTATGGAGATGACTGATTTCATTGTTCCATTAGGTATTCATAGGTGTCTGAAGTCCGGCTGTTGCATCTGTGTTACTCTTATTTGTTACTGGTGTTCGACATCAGTGACACACTGTGTGTGTGTGTGTGTGTGTGTGTTGCCTATTACTAATAATTTGTTTCCTTGCTGGACATGTGAAATGTATTAAAAATTACCTGAAAATGATCCTAATCGCATTTGACTGACAATTTATGTGACATTCAGCATACCTAAAAACTCACGTAAAGTTTTACCTTGATAGAATACATATTCATTGAGTGTGATTCTTGTTTGACTGAAAATAAGATCTGCCCCGCATACGTAATAAAAATGTCTAATATTATGAAACGACAATAAAATTCTTATTATTTTAACTTATAGAAAATGTGACCCTGCGCAACAGAGTAGATGCAACAGGTATTTGAACAATACAGAGGTAATGAAACATTAATCACGAAATACAAGACTTGGCAAACAAATGCAATAATTATTTTTAGCTCTGCCGGAAACACTCACGTGCCCTCTGCATTCGATAAGTAATCACCAAAATAATTATCAATGTTTTGCTAAAGAGTAGCATCAATAGTTACTTAAAAATTTTCTTAGCTATTCCTACCATCAACAATTATCCATTCTTTAAGAAAATTGCCTCACTTAAGTTCTAAATCTATTCTACGAAATAATAATAATAATTTTAATAATAATAATAATAAAATTTCATAATCGTTTGTCTTTAATCTGAGCTGCTTTAGTCCAAACAAAACATGAAACTTACCTGTTTTAATCGTCGACAGGAAAGTGCAAGGCTGTCGAAGTCTCGATTAAAAAGACATATTCTTCAAACCAGAAAGCATTTTAAATTTATTAATTCTCAAACAAATAGCCATTTGTTTGATAACTGAGCTAATCTGTGTTTAATGAAAGGATGCTGAAAATCATAGGGGACACTACTATATTGTTCAAACCATTCTGACAATAAAAAAAGTAGGAATAACTACTTGAGATAACATGACATAAAACGCACGGTGCAACAATAGTAAAAGTTAAAAATCTGAATTTTGTACTATTCAGTGCAAAAGGTCTTCCATTATTATACATTATCATTCACAGCGCTAAGTATCTGAATTTAATTTGTGTCCAATTTAATTTGCCAGTCTAGTTCATTTTCGGTAGTACTCTGTTTTAAGAGGTTTATTCCCGCGTACTTGCAGATTTCGTTTGTACTACTGTTTTAATAGTTTATTCTATCGTATTTGATAAATACCGTTGTGTTTAGTCTTCGTCTTTGACCGGTGTATTTCAAAACAAGTCAGAGACCGTTATTAAGCTCGTTATCAGTCAGTCCAGTGCCAGCTGTCGCGGCGTTAACAGCGCTAAGTATCTGAATTTAATTTGTGTCCAATTTAATTTGCCAGTCTAGTTCATTTTCGGTAGTACTCTGTTTTAAGAGGTTTATTCCCGCGTACTTGCAGATTTCGTTTGTACTACTGTTTTAATAGTTTATTCTATCGTATTTGATAAATACCGTTGTGTTTAGTCTTCGTCTTTGACCGGTGTATTTCAAAACAAGTCAGAGACCGTTATTAAGCTCGTTATTAGTCAGTCCAGTGCCAGCTGCCACGAGTGCCGCAGCGTTAACAGCGCTAAAGCTGCCGGACTCAGTTTTGTTGATTCGACAGTGTAGTTACCACTGACCACAGTTAAGTCAGCAGCCAGCCGCCTTCATTAGTGTACTAGGCTTCTTTAAAGTTGTTAATTGCTGTTAATTGTATCGATAGCATGGATAGGATGTGTGCCTGCTGTGTGCGGACACAGGAGGAGTTGGCCGCGGTTCGCGAACAGCTGAGCGTGCTGTTGGCTACGGTCAGCCGTCTTCAGGCTGCTGTCTCGGGGTGCAGCGATGGTGGGGAGTCTGGTGCGTCGAGTGGGACACCTCAGGTGTCTCACGCTTCGCTCTCTGTCCCTGCTACCGAGGCACCTTCAGGTGTACCGGACGTCGTCGAGCCGCTTTCTCCGCAAGGGGAGTGGCGGGTTGTACGGCGTTCGCGTCGCTCGAGGCGGAAGGCCAATGTGGAGGCTGGACGTCCGTCCGCGCCCGTTCGTCCTGTGAGTGAAAGTGTGGCCACTCCTTCAGCAGGGTCCGAGCAGGTGCACGGGGGGAGGGGATTATTAGTTATTGGGAGCTCCAATGTCAGGCGCGTGATGGAGCCCCTTAGGCAGATAGCGTCCAGATCTGGAAGGAATTCCAACGTGCACTCGGTGTGTTTGCCGGGGGGCCTCATCCGAGATGTGGAGGCGGCCTTGCCGGCGGCTATCGAGGGTGCGGGGTGCAGTCGAATGCAAGTCGTAGCTCACGTCGGCACCAATGACGCTTGTCGCTTGGGTCTTGAGGACATCCTCAGGTCCTACGAGCGGCTGGCGGAATTGGTGAAGGCTGCTGCCTTCGCCCGCGGGGTGCAAGCAGAGCTGTCGATTTGCAGCATTGTTCCCAGGGTTGATCGGGGTCCTTTGGTTTGGAGCCGAGTGGAGGGTCTGAACCAGAGGCTTCGCCGACTCTGTGACAGTCATGGCTGCAGATTTCTGGATCTGCGTTATCGGGTGGGGAATTGTAGGGTGCCCCTAGATAGATCAGGGGTGCACTACACTAAGGAAGCGGCTACTCGGGTAGCAGAGTACTTGTGGAGTGCACATGGGGTTTTTTTAGGCTAGGCGCTAACTCTGATGAGCACTCGCCTGTCAGCATTCAAACAGCGAATTCAGGTCACGTTCGGAACAAAAATTCGAACATAAAAATATTAGCCGCGAACTTACAGAGTATTAGAAACAAAGTTCCCGAATTTGCAGCGCTGCATGGAAGTTATTGCGCTCAGATAGTTTTAGGCACCGAAAGCTGGCTAAATGATGATGTGGCAAGTTCAGAAATATTTAGCGAAGCGTAGAATGTATATCGGAAAGATAGATCTGATACAACTGGAGGAGGAGTGTTCATCGCTGTGGACAAAGATATTGTTTCTACTGAGATCGAGGTTGAAAGTAACTGTGAAGTTATCTGGGCACGCATAACAAGTCTAAAAGAAGTAAAGTTAATAGTTGGGTGTTTTTACCGGCCCCCCAGTGCTGCTGTAGCAGTTTTAGAATCATTCAAGGAAAGTCTACACCAGGTAGTGCATAGGTATCCGGGCCATGCAATATTAGTCGGAGGTGACTTCAACTTTAAGAGTATAGATTGGGACCTCGCTAGTTACATTTCAGGCGGTACAGACAAGCAGTCTTGCGAGCTACTTTTGAACACATTCTCCGAAAACTGTCTTGAGCAGTTAAACCGGCAACCCACGCGCAATGGAAATATTCTAGACCTTATAGCCACAAACAGGCCTGACCTTATTAACGATGTCTGTGTAGAGACAGGAATTAGTGATCATGATATCGTCATAGCGTCGATGGTGACCAAAGTTCATAAACCAGTCAAGAAGGCTAGGAGCGTGTTTTTGTTGGGAAGAGCCGACAAGCAAATGTTACGATCGCACTTAGAAAATGAATGGGCATCGTTTAATTTTGGGACTATGGATGTAGAGGAATTGTGGACTAAATTTAAATGCATTGTTAATGAAGGGTTAGAGAAATATGTGCCAGTAAAGACGATTAAGGATGGAAAAGATCCACCGTGGTATAATAATAATGTTAGAAAGCTGCTGAGAAAGCAAAGGCTGTTGCACTCTCGATTCAAAAAAGAACACGCAAATGATGACAGGCAAAAGTTAGTAGAGATTCGTGCGTCTATAAAACGATCGATGCGTGAAGCATACAATAATTATCACAGCCATGCCTTAGCAAAAGATCTTTCCGAGATCCCGAAAAAATTCTGGTCCTATGTAAAATCGATAAGCGGGTCAAAGCCCACTGTCCAGTCACTAGTTGATCATTCCGGGGCAGTAATAGAAGAAAGCAAACGGAAAGCTGAAGTTCTAAATTTAACCTTTAAGAAATCTTTCACGCAGGAGGACCGCACAAATATACCATCATTTGATCAACGTACTAATTCCATAATGGGGGACATAGCAATAGGTATTTCCGGTGTAGAGAAGCAGCTGAGAGAGCTAAATACGAAAAAGTCTGCTGGTCCGGATGGAATACCAGTTCGGTTTTACAAAGACTATTCTGCGGCATTGGCCCCCTACTTAGCTTGCATTTATAGCGAATCTTTAATTCAGCGCAAAGTTCCTAATGATTGGAAAAAAGCGCAGGTGACTCCCGTGTATAAGAAAGGAAAGAGAACTGACCCATACAATTACAGGCCAATATCGTTGACATCGGTTTCATGTAGAATTTTGGAGCATATTCTCAGTTCGAATATAGTAAATTTCCTTGAAACGGAAAAGCTTCTTTCCATGAATCAGCACGGGTTTAGGAAACATCGTTCATGTGAAACTCAGCTCGCCCTTTTCTCACATGACATCTTGCGAGCCATGGACGAAGGGCAACAGGTAGATTGTGTTTTTCTCGACTTCAAAAAGGCGTTCGACACGGTGCCACACTGCAGACTGCTAACGAAGATACGAGCTTATGGAATAGGTTCACAGATTTGTGACTGGCTGGAAGACTTCCTAAGTAATAGAACGCAGTACGTTGTTCTCGACGGCGAGTGTTCATCAGAGACGAGTGTATCGTCAGGCGTGCCCCAGGGGAGTGTGATAGGAACCGCTATTATTTTCTATCTATATAAATGATCTGATGGACAGAGTAAGTTGTAATTTGCGGCTGTTTGCTGATGATGCTGTGGTGTATGGGAGGGTGTCGTCTGTAACTGACTGTAATAGCATACAGGTTGACTTAGACAAAATTTCTAGTTGGTGCGTAGAATGGCAGCTAGCTCTCAATGTAGAAAAATGTAAGGTGATGCGCATGAGTAGAAAAAACAATCCTATAATGTTCGAATACAGCATAAGTAGTGCGCTTCTTGATGCGGTCGCGTCGTTCAAATATCTAGGCGTAACATTGCAGAGCTATATGAAATGGAACGAGCATGTAAGGACAGTTGTGAGTAAGGCAGACAGCCGACTTCGGTTTATTGGGAGAATTTTGGGAAGATGTACTTCACCTGTAAAGGAGACCGCGTATAAAACGCTTGTACGACCACGTCTTGAGTATTGCTCAAGTATTTGGGACCCGCAGCAGATCGGTTTGAAGGAAGACATAGAGGCGGTTCAGAGGCGAGCAACTAGATTTGTTACCGGTAGGTTCGACCAATGCGCGAGTGTCACGGAAATGCTCCGGCAACTCAATTGGGGATCGCTGGAAGAAAGACGACGTTCTTTTCGTGAATTTCTGTTAAGTAAATTTAGAGGGCCGGAATTTGAAGCTGAGTGTAGTACGATCTTGCTGCCGCCTACTTACATTTCGCGTAAAGATCACAAAGACAAGATAAGAGAAATTAGGGCTCGTACGGAGGCATATAGGCATTCTTTTTTTCCTCGTTCAATTTGGGAGTGGAATAGGAAAGGAAATGCCTAGTAGTGGTACAGTGTACCCTCCGCCACGCACCTTACGGTGAATTGCGGAGTATGTATGTAGATGTAGACATCTATTACAATGAAGTCATTGTTATTATCCAGTTTTACAATGTAATTTAGTTTAATTTTTTCGGTACCCCAAGATTATAATTACCTTAGCAGATCGTCTCCAAAAGTCCATCTCCGTTGTCATCAACCTTTTTTCTATTTGCGACTTACGTGCCCATACTTCTGATCCATATGTCATGATGCTTCTGATGATTGTATTGAAGATTTTTCTTTTTGTTTCCTTTCTGATCTGTTGATCCGATAAGATACCATTTAATGTCCCAATAGCACACTTCCCAGCATTTATTATTGCCTTAATTTCCATGTCTTGTTTACCATCTTGTGTGATAGCTACTCTCAGGTATTTGTATTCTTCGGTATGTTTAATAATGCCCATTCCTTCTTCCACCGTTAAATCTTGGTTTATGTCTCCCATTACCATATATTTTGTTTTATTCTTGTTGACATGAAGTCCCCATTTTTTATATTCCTCTATTAATTTCCTTGTAATGTACTCTATGTCTTCTGTATTCTGTGCCAAAATTAACTGGTCATCAGCAAATTGTAAGAAATATATGGTAATATCATTTACTGCGATCCACATGCTTTTGCATTTTCTTTTCCAATTTTCTAGTGCGTTTTCGGAATATATTTTATAAAGTGTTGGTGACAGACAGCATCCGTTTGTTACTTTATGAGATAATTTTGTACTTTTATTCTTGTTGTTGAATTTTCGTAAAGGTTCTGAATTGATTTAATTATTACAGGGCTAATGTTAGATGCTTTTAATCTTTCCACAAGTTACATAATGGTATATTATCATATGCATTTCCTATATCAACAAAAACTAAATGAAGAGGTTAATTTCGAACTTTTTTCTTTTCAATTATTTGCTGTAAAGAAAAATAGATGATCTATAATTGATGTCTCGGCTCTGAAGCTAGCCTCTTTGGCCTCCATTCCATTAAATTTCGTTTCCAAATATGTTTTTAAAATTCTTCCGTAAAGGCTGCTAAATCCATTATTTACTGTTATTCCTCTGTAGTTTTTGCACTCATCTTTTCTTCCCTCCTTGTGGATTGTCGATATATATCCTTTCCTCGCAAAACCCTCTTTTGATTCTTCCACAAAATTACCGACTTGCTAGAACCGCAACTTAGTTCTCTTGTGAGCTCTACAGACCACTACTTCTTACAGATTCCTTCTTCCCCTCGCATGCGATCCTCTCTCCAGCAATTCAACGATGACTCCCAAAGATAAAACTAACTTTGTTGTTGCCAACACTGAGAAAACGAAATTGCTCGAAAGACAGGACTGCAAATAAGACTTGCACTCTTACAATCAGTAGCAAGGAAATCCTTCGTTTCTGGCCAGACATTATTACTGAAACGTTGTCTGTTCAGGGTTCACTATAGCCGCGAGTTTTTAATTGGAGGATTCGATCAGCATTCAGCCTTCGGAGAGTACAAAAACATTTATATGCAATAAGAGTGTCATGTAACGTGATCATTTAAAAATGAACTGTACTGTGTTCTTAAATTATTAGTGTAATGAAGGACACATAAAATTCAGGCTATAGAGGACACATGTTACTGAGATAACTCTTCTTACGAGAAATTGGTGTCAGGGAGAGCGACAAATATCCTCTTACGTTACAATACGTTACAATCCTGCGAGATTCTAGCCAACAAGACGACAAATACTTGACATAGATGTACAAATAATTAAGCAAATTGATTTTACGTTTGTGACGAGATGATAATTGCCTACCCATATCTTTAGTATATACATACGAGTATGTACCATCCATCATCCTAATTTCAGAAAATATGAACCGTTGTACTGTCCATTAGCGGAAAACCATAAGTTTTTGATGTTTTATTATGGGGTGTAAGTTCCGAAACTTCGTATGTAATACTTCAGTAGATCGCCAATAGGCAACATCTTTGCAGAAACGAAACCTTAAAATTGTTCCTGCATCTCTCAGCGATCCTAACGTTGACGTGATCCTCTTTGACATACTCATTAATGGTAGACAGTACATGCGATTTGTTTCTGAAAGAAAGTAAGAAAGTACTAGTACATTTATATGTCAGAAACTATTAACGAGGAGTTCCCCCCCTCCCCCAACCAAGCACACTGCTTTCCCCCTTCCACCGCCTATCACAAGTTTCTCTCTGCTATGTGACGAATTAGAAAAGTGAATGTTTCTGACAACATTCAGACACATATGCTCTTTTCCATGGAACAGACTATATTTAATTAGTCGCTCTATTTGCTGCCGTAGGAATGTTCACAAACGAACGCTTATATAGTCTCTCTCGACTCACTCTTAGCGAGTTTTACGAGTGAGGAAAATATTCGTCACTTCCATCTGGATTTTTGCTGGCGTACGGTAGTTGATCCATAGACTACGGTCCTAAGTTCGGGGCTAGTTCCAAACCCCACCGCAATATCTCGCAGAATGAGTCCATGCGACACTACTGTTGACTGTGACGAGTTCGTCAGATGGGAAGGACCAGAAGCCCCGACCACTTCTGAAGAGGGATAGGTTGCCTGTTACCTATCGGCTGCAAATCATAATTTACGTCACACTAACCGCACTTACGGGATTCACTTTCACTATACTCTTATGCAACTGGCCCATCGGCCTCCATCTGAAAGACATGATTGGATCAATGAGTCAAACGGGAACTATCACTCGTCATTTTATCGACTACAGCGAAGAGGAAATGTCGTCGTGCTAATGATGTTATTCTAGTTTTTTCTATGTTAGTGATGAAAATATGATTTTTGGTAATACGCCTTGTAAAACATGAGAATGACAAACCTGACTCGATGAAGACGGCGGGCTTGCCGTCGCCGAACGATATCTTGACGCCTCGCTGCTCGCGGCCCTCGAACGTGCTGCCGACGACGAACGGAGACACCACGTCTGGGTACTGCTCCACCAGGGAGTCCAGCCACGCGTACACCTGCAACCGCCACTCGGTATCTGTCCTGCTCCAGTAACAATACATTTTGCTACTGCACTCACCCAAGTGCTCATTTCTGAGACCTGAGTGTCAGTAATGTGTAATCTAGAGCAGGGTGACGAGGAGACAGGGTGGAATGGCCTCCTATCTTTGGAGGTGACGGAGTCCCACCCCTAAGTGACAGACCAGGGACTCCTCGGATGCGACTTGGCAAACGATCTGGAATGAGATGGGGAGCTATTCATATTAATGGGAATTACATTGGGAAGAAGATAGAGCTGGCAGAGGCTTAAAGTAAGATGGGGTTAGATATTTTAGCTATTAGTGACGTTATGATACGTGGGATAATTGCACAATGGAAGCAGACATCGTGGGAAGACTTTGGAAATAACCTAGAAACTATGTGTCAAGCCGCAGAAAAACCATTATGGAGCGTAATTAGCAGTCTTCGAAGTTCAGGGAAGAAGGAACTAATAATTGTTTTGGACAGGTCAGGAAAGCTGCTAGTTAAACCTGTAGATGCCTTGGCCATAGAGAGGGAATATTTTGAAGAATAGCTCAATGTAGGTGAAACGTTCAATGATGTGTCTGATTTAGAGATTGAATGGGGTAGGAATGGTAATTGAAACAGGGTCACATTTGAGGAAGTGGAGAGAATTGTCAATGGATTGCAGTATAGAGTGTAAGTATTAGTTGAAGACAAGTTGTATGAAAATAATTGTGGGTTTAGGCCACTTAGAGTCGGTCAGTACCAGATCTGTAGATTACGCCAGATAATGGAAAGGTGTTATGAGTGGAACAGTTAATTGTATGTACTTTTTATAGATCTAGAAAAGGCATTCCCAGTAGGAAGCTGTTGACAGTTCTACAAGATTATGGAATAGGAGGCAAACTTCTGGAGGCAATTAAAGGTCTTTACGTAGAGTGTCACAACAGTTAAATAGACGGAAAATCAAGTTCAAGGTTTAGGGTAGTTTTAGGGACAAAGGCTGTAACCTGTCACCACTGTTTTCATACTATTCATGGATCATATGTTGAAAACAGTAGACAGTCAGCGCCGGATTAAATTAGGTGAAAACAAAATAAGCAGTTTTGCATATGCAGATGACTTAGTTGTGATGGCAGATTCGATTGAAAGGTTGCAATCTAATACTTCAGAACTCTAGGTGTAGCAAAGCTAATGCAGTGAGTGCTCAGCTAAAATCTACTCTCTTCTCAAAGAAGGAAGTCAGTACCAAGACTTAGAATGCACCGCCCTATCTGTCGACCAGCTTTGTTGTACGGGAGTGAAAGTTAGGTGGATACAGGTTTCCTTATTAAGAAGGCTGAGGTTGCAGATTTGAACGTAGCAAGAATGATTGCAGGTACTAATAGATGGGAACAATGGCAGGAGAGTGTCTATAAGGAAAAAATCAAAGAAAAACTGGGAATGAACACCATAGATGTAGCAGTTACAACGAACACGCTGACTTGGTAAGGTCATATTACATGCATGGGAGAAGTAAGGTTATCTAAGAGGGTGGGTAAGAGGGTAAGAGGAGTCGTGGTAGACCAAGGAGAAAGTACTTAGATTCAGTGAAGAATGATTTTGAAGTAAAAGGTGTAACATCAGACTAGGCATCATTGTTAGCATTGAATAGGGGATAATGGAGGAATTTTATTAGGGGGACAATGATCCAGAGTGAACGCTGAAAGGCATAAGCAGTCTCTAATGATGATGATGTGGTGGCTTACGCTTCGCAATGGTTCCGGAGATACAAGTAGTGACCTTAGTGCTTCGAGCGATTCCGCAAGAAGCGTTTGCTGACAGTTTTTAACAGTTGTACAACCGTTGTCGGAAGTGTATTGTAACCAATGGAGATTACTTTGAACTCCGTAAAGATATTAAAGATATTTTGTTTGCAACTCTTGTTTCCTGTATTTTGAGACCATTCACTGAACTTTTCAGACGCACCTTGTACATTGTCGGGTATGGAAATTAATCCAAACTGAGGAATTCAGTGTTAATGTGACGAACGTTAAGCGGTGTCCCCGGGTACTCACTGCAGTTTTCCGTAAGGTAGGCCTACCTCCCTGTGAATTGCTGTACTGGTGTGGAGGTGCGGCAGTACTCACGTTCTCCAGTGGGTAGTAGTCGCTCCAGTCGAAGCCAGCAGCGCGCTGTCGGGACGGAGACTCGTTGTCGATCAGTCTGCAAACACACACAGAAGACACATCATGTCACGGCTTAGAATCCATAGAGTCCTACATAATGACTGTAATTTCTCTCCTCACAGTTCGCTTGTGATATGTGGGCGAGAGAGAAAAATTCTTTACCACTATTAATTAAGATAATTCCCATGACTCAGTTCTGAGCAAGGATTTAATGAAGTTTCCTTTATGATGTTGAAGCCTTGTTTCTGGCCCGTGTTTATTTTAAGAATATTTAAATTATTTGCTTTTGGATAAGAATCTGCCTTGAGCAAAACACTGATTCTTCTTTTTTTTTGCTCATACATGTTTTTACTACAGTTGTAGCATTTTCAGTGAACAACAGAATATATTTTTAGTTTTTACAATTATTACAAGTTCAGCTTGTTAATTATAATTATGTACAAGAATTTCATATATGTGTATATAACTCGTTTTACATGTTGGGTTGGTTGGTTTTATTCCATCATGTAAAACTAGGTATATATACATGTATGAAATTCTTGTACATCATTATAATTATGTATATATATATATATATATATATTAAAATTGTATTTTGCTCAAGAAGTTTCCTTTGGTTGTCAGGAGCAAGCTCCATCAGCATATTCCCTTCCAAATGTTTCCACGTGCTTCGTCAAGGGCTCATGTAAACTACTTTTAGGAAAAAATTAAAAATAATATTCCTAATGCTGAAACTTCTTAAGGAATTGCAATGTTACGAGGATGGTCCCATAAGTACCCGACCCAACAAAGAAAACACAACAATTTGGAAAAAATGTGTTTAATTTTCAACATAATCTCTTTCCAGCTCTATACACTTTAGCCACCTATGTTCAATGAGTTCGATGGCCTATTTATAATGAGAACTGTCTAACTTCTCAAAATAGATATTAACTGCCGAATTCATGATTTAATTTTTTGGAAATCTTAGACCCTGAGCCATTTTTTCAAGTTTGGGAACAGAAAATAATCCAAACCAGCTAAATCTGCCGAATAGAGTGTATGAGGTAGCAATTCAAACTTTGGTTAATGAATTTCGGCCATTGCAATAACGGAGTTCTGAGCTGGTGCATTGTTCTGAAGAAACAACACATTCTTCTTGGTCAAATGCGGCCGATTTTGCTTGATTTCTTTGCCCAAACGTTGCAATAAGTCTGCACAAAACTTGCAGTTTTTCTTTTTGAAGGTAGTAAATGAAAATTATCCCACGCGCATAAAAAAAAAAGATAAAAAAACTCACATGCCATGATCTTGCATGCAGAAGAAACGGTTTCGCCTTCTTTGGAGTCGGTTCTCTAATTTCTGTCCATTGCGTCTCGGGAATGAAGTGATGGACTCCTTTTTTATCCAAGGTTCTGAAGCGGCACATAAAACCAGCTTTGTTGCTACGTAACTATGCTAAATACACAAATGAAACATCTTCATAATCATGGCACTTTTTTGCTAGAGTGTAAGGTAACAAGGCACAAACCTTGCACAAAGTTTCCTCATGTTCAATTTTTCAGATAATATGCGATGTACCACACTTTTTGAAATGCTTTCCATGTCTGTTAGCTCGCGCACTTTCAGTTGGCGATCATCCAATTCCGCTTTGTGAATTTTCTTCAGCATTTCTGCAGTCGTCACTTTATTTGGTCGACCACTGCAATGCTCGTCTTGACAGCTCGTACGGCCTTGTATAAAATAAATTACCCAGTATTTTAATGTTGAAAACCAAGGAGCAGACTCCGAAAGTGGAATCTAGCTTAGCTTTAATATTGGTTGCGCTGACGCCTTTCAAAATAAATAAATAAAAATAATAATAAAAAATAAAGAAAAAATATTGTATCACATGACGATGACCAATCTTCTCCATTTTCACTAGTTCAACAAGTTCACTTACAGCGTTCACTAGGGATGGTAGGCCTACATGCTTCGTGGATCATACTTTCTAATCCAGAGATATTTTCCTACAAGGGCTGACATATCTGTCAGGCCGGGCACTTATGGGACCACCCTCGTGTAACAATTGTTAGGAAAAAGCGAAATATGGCAAGTCATAAGGACAAAACATCGAATAAGCATTTACGGAAAGACATTGTTTCTATTAGAAGCACAAGAAGTTCATAAATTTTTGTTCACAACTGTATACTGTTCCAGGAGCAAAATGTTCGAAAGCTTAACAGAAAGCTGATGGTAGAAACCACTGTATATGCGATAGAGGATATAATACAGTACTCAATCTTCCGACTGGTTATCCTAAATTTGTTGGTACCTTTAGCTACGTGATTGTGTTTTATTGATTTCCATGGGCAAACTACATGCTCATCGCTCATGAAACAAATACGCCCACATTCTTTCTCGTTGTAACTACTTTATTTCACTTGCGTTTACTTTAAACAACTCAACGTAAGTAGTATTCCAATCACAAAGAACATTTTTAACGCAATATCATTTTTCTCGGAACATTTCATAGTTATAAGGCGTAACTTACCTCTGTACATCATCAATGAAGATACTGTACGATATCTCATTTCTGTTCAGTGTTTCCGTTATCAGTTCCTCCAGTTCAGGGGGCACCATAATGTCAACTGGTCGCGACGATGCTACAGGTTGTGACCAGAAATCCAGCTGTAACAACATAAATGAAATATATGAGCTGGGGAATGATAGAAACCCAGATACTTTCAAACTATGTCAAACACAATAGGGCTGTTTCTGCATCGTGAAATATGTGTAACAATGATACCAGTAACTTTCGCAAAGCTCTCTGTGTGAGCTCTACAGCAGTTTAAAAAAGCTGTGTGTATATTGAATGGAACAGGAAATGATAGATGTGGGACCACAGGAAAAACCACAGTCAGTTTTCATTACATTTTACTACCGACCCCTTAACTTACCTTGACAGAGAAAAGAAAACAGATATAATACATTCAAAAATATTATGTCACTGGTTTACCACAGAGACAAAAAAGGAAAGAAGTGAAGGGACATCTATATAAATAGTTAATCAAATTAAATACAGATTGATTAGTAAAGATAAGAAAACAACACCTAACCACAATTGATAATGCTATTTATTTATAAAAAAAATAACGCCGTTATTGGTTTCGAACCCTATGTTATGTTTTAATAGGTCATTTCAATCATCCTTTGTTTACTGTGGCGCATCAGTATCCTATGGATATTTCCCCACAAGAGGCTATAATGCAGAAATAAATAATAACGAATGTATTTGGTTGTAATCAGATGTCGGATGGTGAACCTTTGGGTTAGAAATCTGTAACGGTGCAATTTTTTGAAAATACATAGCTTATTAATAGTGGATGGTTGCTATTTTCACGTTTGAGAGATTCAACCTGTATTCTGTGCACGGTCCCAAAATGTCAGTTTTCCACCAAAAAGCCGTAATTTAATGTTTGAAAGTAAGAACTATGCAATGGGTTTTTGATAACATAAAAAATAATTGAAACTGTAATATCTAATCTAAAACTGCATGCCTGAAAGTTTGATACATTGGATAACACCGTCAGAGCTGATTCACTTGCGATAAATAATCTGATGTACACACACCAGAAAGCGAAACTTGAACAGTTACTTAATTATAACAGTACCCCACTAAACACCAAACTTCAATAGTTTGCAGAACGAGTCATAAACTTATCCAATCTTAATTTAACAGCCGACGAACTTAAAATTTAGAGTAAGGTATATTTCAGAGAAACAGTTGGATATACTAATAGTCCTTCACGAATAGTCTCTGTTCGAAGACATGTCTAAAAAAACATTATTTTGGTAGCACACGAACTAAAGACGATAAATACAGTGCTAGTTACAGTGAACAAAGAGAGTCGACAACATGCAAGAAACATTGTCGTCACAGAAAGGTCATCGCCACCAAAGCAGACAAGAGAAACAGTCTAGTGCTACTCAATCTGTTGGACTACACTGAAAAAGTGTTTACATTTCTCAACACTGTAGAATTCCCCCCGTTACCAAGCGATCCCACTATGAAATTAGCTGTGGAACTAAAGAATGTGTTTAAAACTTGTCAGTCACTATTCACAGAAACTGATGTAAAATAGTTAATAAATATGAATCCAATAGCATCTAGACTGTATGAATTGCTCAAACTTCACAAAGAAGGCATTCCAATAAGGTCTGTAGTAACTGCAATTTCAACCCCCTGTCATAAGTTAGCTAAAGAGTTACATTCAGCCTTCAAAGAAAAAACCAAAGTTAAAGTAAAATTTGGAATACATAATGCTCTTGCATTAGAAGGAAAATTAAAAGATGTAGAAACCCCACCTTGTGGCAAGCTGGTTTCTATCGATATGAGCAGCCTATTTTCCAAGATTTCTGTTGAAGAAGGTATGGAGGTTTTAACAGAATGATTGTACAAAAATTGAAAAAACCGGTTGAGATTGATGATATAAGGTTTGCAACAGTACGTTCCTTGAAACACAACTGATTCCAGTAACAATAAAATTTGTACAAACAGATGGGGTAGCAGTTGGGTCCCCTCTGAGTCCTTTACTAGCAGAAATATTTATGAATAATTTCGAACAAACATTTTTTAGATAAAGTGCCCCTAAGCTCTAAAATACACTATTGGACTAGGTATGTGGATGATTTACTGTGTCTGTGGACAGGTACAAATAGATAATTGGACAAGTTCTTCCAAAACTTAAATTCACAACACACTAAAATTAAATTCCAAAGGAGGTTGGAGAAGACTCGATCAACTACTTGGACCTGACCATAGTCATGAGTCAGAAAAAGTATTTATTTAAAATACACGGAGAATCAACTTCCACACACACACAGCAATTCCTGCCAATCCCCAGCATTGAGCAACACATAAACATGCAGCCTTCCACAGTGTGGTGCATCGTCTATTATCTGTACCTCAGACCAACACAGATTTCGATAATGAACTGGAAATAATAAAAGGAATTGCATTCAACAATGGTTATAGCCATACCCTAATTGACAACATACTTTGTAAAATAAGAGACAGAGGATAATACCACTTGTGAACTCTTCTCCGAAGATACCTAAAAACACAAACAAAAAAATGGGCACCAATGTTATATGTTGGTAAAACATTAGACAGGCTTGCCAGCAAACTTATGTCCAGAAAATACACCCCAGCCTTTTATAATAGAAATAATACTATTGCCAACTTGCTCTTCAGTTGCAAAGAGTGGCATATGTTGGATCTCTTGCAATCTTTGTGGCAAAGTATACGTAGGTAAATCAGGTAGGGTTATAACTACTACACTGTCTGATCCCTGACTAAATAATCACAGAAGAATGTATGTGTCTGCACACAGTAGTACTGGACGAGCTGAGTTCGGGCCAGCAGTCGTATTGAGACTCTCATATCCGCAATGACCTCTTGATATTTCAACATTTTTTGACGATAGGTTGTAACAGTTAACGATGAAAATTATAGTGAATAGTTTCTATGTCCACATGTGTTTGTCCCAACCAACAACTAAGAATTGTTTTCCCTATTGACAATGTCTTTCCTACTATGCGTATTTCTGGAACAAGATTATGAAATCTATTACTAAAGGTAAGAAATACTCGGAAAGGTGATTTTTGTAAAAGTAATGTGCAAACATTTGCTCCTCTCGTAAAGTCTTTGAAACTACCAACTGTTATTTTTTAAAGAAAAAAAAAAAAAAACAATCTGCTTGTTTTTGCAATACACATTTCTGTTGCCGATAGCACAGAACTATTAGCAACGTACGATCGCAGAAAAGCACGCCAGAACAAGTCAGATTACCAAACGAAGCATAAAATGTAGTGTTACAGAAGAATGCTGAAGATTAGGTGCATGGATCGCGTAACTAATGAGGGGATACTGAACAGAGTTGGGGAGGAAAGGAATTTTTGGCGTACCTTTACTAAAAGGAGGGATCGATTTGTAGGACACATTCTTAGACATCTAGGAATCGTGAATTTAGCATGGGAGGGAAGTGTATGGGGTAAAAATCGCAGAGGGAGACCAAGAGATGAATACAGTAAGCAGATTCAAATGGATATAGGGTGCCGTTCTTATGAGGAGATGAAGAGGCTTGCACAGAATAGAGTAGGGTGGAGAGCTGCATCAAACAAGCCTCCGGACTGAAGACAACGATAACAAATGTTTCACAACTACCTATCAAGAAAAGCGAAGTGACACTGAAATGTGAGATCTAACGATCTGACCATGACTTGCAAAGTGGTAAAGAAGTATTAATTCATTCAGTGTTGTTGACTTTTGTTCCCTGTCGTCTTTGATCATATCGCGAACTTTCTTCTCATTATTTAACAGCGATGTTATCAGAAGCTCCAAAACCGGTATCAGCCCAGAGTAATCAGCTTTTGTGAGACAGATTGCTTGCTGATTACTGTAATCTGTCTGCGATCAGCGTCGTATTGAAGTAAAATCCAATGAGAAGTCTGTTTCACAACTCCACGTGATTGATAAACATACAGGCGAACGGAACCATTCTGGGAAAGCATAGAGACGAAATCGCGGTACTATATCCCTCGGTACTTTGTCGAACGAATGTCTCTGATCCAATATAAATGAATTCGTTTGCACACAGTTGCGCAACAACAGTCTAGTACGGGCTCGTTAAAAAATATCCTCTGAAAACAATAGATTATGCAATAAATAACGCAGTATGGTTTTTTATGAAGCTTTTTAGCATAACGACTGTATCACAAACTACCGCGAGAAGTAACAAAACATGTGTTATTTATTAATCAATCTTTGATTCCTACAATTTTTCAGCTATATCTTTCCTAATCCACATTAAGCTTTGTAACACTCCAGTTCTGGACCGAGATACAAATTTCTGGTGATGCAATTTGTTTAAAAGAGTTAATATTTTACAAAAATACTGGAGGCGGAATATGTAATGATTTTTGTAGCCAGAATCAAATCTCAGTATTGGAGCCAGTGCAGACGATAATTAGTTATGTGATATTTGTGTCGACAAACAGAATACTAAGAAAAGGACTTTATTGGCAATGATTTTGTGCCGTGCATCGAATATATCAATGACGTTCCGAGAAGAGTTGATGAAGTGGCGTCATCAATGACTTCATGTACTTGTAGTACAACTGATTAGACGCAAGTGTTGTCATCATCGAACAACCCATTTATGTACAGTTCAACTGATGAAAGTGACGTTATCAATGAACTACTCGTTTCGGTCCAGTACAATTGAGGATCAGTAGAGGAAAACTGGTGAATGAAAGGAACAGTCGCGCTGGTATGGCCGAGCGTTCTAACGCGCCTTGCTGCGGAGCATGTGGTTGTTCACCGTCGGAGGATCGAGTCTTCTCTAGGGCAAGACTGTGCGCTGTCCTTAGGTTATTTTAAGTTAATTTGTAAGCTTAGGGACTGATAACCACAGTAGTTATGTCCCATATATTTACAAGCATTTGATTTTGAAAATTTCAGGAAGTACAAACTAAAACGGAAGTTGGATACAGAGCGGCAAATATGTCAAGAAGAACAAGTAGCCTTACATGACGAGAATCGCTTTCGGAAGGTACAAAAAATATATTGATTTTCGGAGAAGTGATGGAGCACTGTTCATCGAGTTCATGAGTGAAACATTCAATGTCGAACTGAAAAATATTCTCCTGTATGAATACATTACGTAGTTAGTTAATTAGTCGTGATCAATTTTCCGCTAGAGATGTCGTTTAATATAGAGGTTTATACTTGCATTTTGGTACACTTCTGTGCATTGTGGGTTCCCCACCAAGTGGTACTAACGGACGATCTAGAGAAACTTTAGACAAGGGTAGCTCGTTTTATATTATCGTGATATAGGGCATTGTCACGGTAATTGGTGTGGAAATCATTGAAAAAAGGCGTTATTCGTTGCGACGATCTCTATTTGCGAAATTTCTTTCACCAAAACCGGCCGCGGTGGTCGAGGGGACTGAGGCGTTCCAGTCACGGTCTGCCTGGCACTACGGTCGGGGGTTCGAATCCCCCCTCGGGCATGGATATTTGTGCCGTCCTTAGTTGAAGTTAGTTCATAAGTAGTAAGTAAGGTTAGGGACTGATGACCCCGCACTTAAGTCCCATAAGCTCTACAAACATTTGAACATTTGAACTTTCACCAACTATCTCTTCCGGATGCGGACATACATCGTTAGCACCCACCTAAATAGGGAGACATGATCACCATACTAAATTAAGACAAATCAGATCGAAAACGGAAAGATTTAGATGTTCTTTTCCCGCGAGCTATTAGATAATCGAACTGTAGAGAATTTTATCATAAAGACGTAGCTGAGAAATGCTACACAGGTGCAAAGGGATTTGAGATTAATGTATTAAGACAGGTAACAAATATAATTTTATGGAGATTAGTACTGTCCTCTTGACCGAGGCGGTGAACTCAACTTCATCGCTCCCTATCTCCGTGAGTTCCAGACAGTTAGTCTTACCTTCATTGCGATGACGCCAGCTTCAGCGATACCAGAGCTTTGATCTTCTACTCGGCTGTTGTTGAAACTTCGTGGATGGTAATGCAGCAACTCGACACGAGGTATCATTATATTTTGGAATATCAGCAGTCCCAATAGAATTGGTACACAGTGATAAGTCTGCAGTGTTATATTACTATGTTAGTGGACAGTTATGGTGTTGGTGTAGTGCTCACCTGGTCGTAGTGTTGCTGCAGCTGCCGCAGGAGCGCGACGTGGCCGCTGGAATGGGGCTGGACACGGAAGACGCGGTGGCCGTCGTAGCGCGCCCTGCCGCCCTCCGCCTCCGTCTGGGGCGGCGCCGTCAACGTCGGTGTCGTCAGCGCCACCAGCAGCAGCAGCGGCACAGCTACACGAGGCATGGCGGCGCAGCTGCTGTCGACACGGGGAGCGTCAGTCACAGGAAGGAAAGAAGCTTAGGGTTTAACGTCCCGTCGACAGCGTGGTCATTAGAGACGGAGTTAACGCTCGGAGTTTTGGACAAGGAAGGGGAAGGAAATCGGCCGTGCCCTTTGAAAGGAGCCATCCCTGCATTTGCCTAAAGTGATTTAGGGAAATCATGGAAAACGGAAATCTGGATGGCAGGCCGTGGATTTGAACCACCGTCCTCCCGAATACGAGTCCATTGCGTTACCACTGCGCCACCTCGCTCGGTTAATGTCACAGGGATCAGAGGGGTGGCCACTGCAGTCGGCAGCATGTGTGTGTGTGTGTGTGTGTGTGTGTGTGTGTGTGTGTGTGTGTGTTGTCCTCAGCATTATTTGGTTTAAGTAGTTTGTAGGACTAGGGAACAATTACCTCAGTTGTTCCCTTAGAGTTACACAGATTACAGATTTGACTGGTGAGGGGGATAGTGCAGTTCAGTGTCCTGTCACGCTCACCAAATGAAAGTGTATATCTGCTCATTCAGCGGACGAAACGATGTATACAATGTTGTGTCCGTCTTGTCTGATGTGATCGGTAAGTAATTATTTTGAACCCCCATGTTAATTTATGGAAGTAGTGGCTATCGGACAAAAATATCAGAAAAAGTGTGAATTGAATGCTTGCAGGTTCTATGTATGTTGCGATTATTCAGGAACAAAAGGTTTTATTCCAGCGATTGAAAACCAAACAAGATCACAAGAAGGATCTACTTTAATTTTATACTGTCACAGAGAGCATTATTAAGTTCAGTTCACTCACAATGTAGACAAATGAAATTGGATATAGCTGTTTAAATGACTGTAGGTAAACTTCCACTAATTACGTTACTAACTACAAGAAGTTGGAACACTTATTAATCCACAATCTCATCCAACTAATCTGGGAAAGAAAAGTCAACAGAATCGACTAATATTTCATTACGTTCATTGACAAATAAGACTCGCAGCTGTCTCTAATCAGACAATCCTCGGAGAAGTTTTCGGAGGCAGCCTGTCAGCCTGATCGTCTCAGACAAACCGACAAGCGAGTGCAGCAAGCAGTGATTCCCTGGTGTTTTGGGTTGGCTTTATGTGGGGCCAGCGTAGGCAATTGGACCATCGTATAGTGAAACCATATCGGCAACATTTCGGTGAGGTATTCGTCTTAATGGACAACAATTCGTGCTCTCATTGTGCTCATCTTGTGAATGCGTTCATTCGTGATATCGACATTGCAAGACTTCACTGGGCAGTATGTTCTTCAGACATAATCGCTATCGAACCTGCCTGGGATACACTGAAAAGGGCTGTTCCTGAACGAGGCGACGCACCAACCCGTTTGAGAGATGAACGCTGAACCGCTGTTGCGGAGTAGGACAACCTGTCCTGGCAGTCCCTTCATGATCTGGTGGACAGTATACCACAGACAGCCATCACTGCATAAGATTTGTTACTGGCTACTTCGGACACTGGTGTATGCTGCAATGTGGGGAAAATAATTTTAAGCAGCAAGAATAAAAACTAAAAACATAACTAAATTTTAGAAAATACTATGATGGAGATTTCAAACAGGAAGCGAACAATATTAAAAGAAAGCAGCAGAAGCAAGGAATAAAAGGAGGCACTAGGCACATTTTAGAAAACACAGAAAAATAATGATCTTCTTATGATCACTAGCGAAGAATACTGAAAGTAGTTCCTCCGGTCTGCAGTCGGAAGCGACGGAGGGCAAACATATGAAACACATCGTTAGACTTCTTTTTTCCGGAAGATTCAAGAGAGACACCCACACAAGTTTTTCTTGAAATTTACACGTTGTAAAATGTTTTACTTACGTCTCAGGTTTTCATCAATGGTTCACTTCATGAGTTTCTTCTAAGGCACTATATTTTAGCGATGTCTCACTTCTGTAAGACTGAGCTTAAAGAGAAGGGAAAAAACTCCGCCTTCACAACATCAAGAATGCCGCACGCCGCGTGTGCTAGGCGTGTGTGAGATATGCTTCGTGTTTGGCGGCGCGGCTTCTGAATAATAAATGCACCGGCAGGGTTACCAATCACTCTGGACAGCGACAAGGCGAAACTGCCCTCGTTGTTTCAGTACAACGATATTCAGTAACCGTATGGACTTGACGAGCCATAGTTGCACCAGTTGTGCTACTTAACTTAAGAGTTAAACGTGACGGAAAATCAACGGTGCAACTAGTACTGCAAAAAACATTTGCAATACAAATAGTAGCAACATTAACGAAACAGTTCAGTTGTTCCATCGACAGCAAAAAAATCATCAAATACGTTTCGCTGTTGCGGGTAAATAACTAACTCCCCCCTCGGGCATCAATTTTATTCTAGCCTGTTTTTGTAACATAAACTTTTGCGAAGATAGAGAATGAAATTTCTTTTTCTCAGCGTTTTGGTATTTGATGAAGCAATACTTGAAACTTTTATCTTTTCCCGATTAATAAATTGGAGGCAGTTACAAAAAAGAATCTATCTCACAGTTTATGATTATACTGTCTATGCAGTTAAAATTTTACTTTGGGTTTCTTTCGCCTCGTAGCTAATAATTTATCATTCCACACATAGGCCGACGATTTATTTAAGAGTCAAAGATATTATTTATAGTCACTTTCAAACAAGGAGGTTAGGATAAAGGGTGATGGCATTATCTATGCCGAGCACATACGTCAGTTGAAGCCTGTTAGCCATCTTGGTCAGTTTTGGAATGCTATTTCTCCGTTAAGACTAAGCGTTCAGTCGACCCTCTTACTGTTAATGCATTGGACTGACAGCCACTGCAAAGTATGTTCTTTCAAACAATATACTTTATTGTATAAATATTAATAAATACTGATCATAATATATTTGAAAACTTAATTTTTAACTGATAACTTGAATTCTTTTAACACGTTGAACATCACGGCAAAATCGTCGGACGTTGTATTCCTGTTTTAAGTGACATTAGCTCTACAAGACGAACACTTCTCCAAAACTTAGCAGTATGGCCAAGGCAGTGTAAGGGCGTCTCCTTGTATTCTAACCTCCTTGCTTTCAAAACTTTCCACAGATGCTGTTAAGGTTTCTAATTATGAAATAAACTCCGATTGACACTTTTTGTAGATCACTTCTCTATGTATTATCGTAAAGCTCAGTTTACAGTTATTACACTAGAAAAAGACACACATAGAATGATTCACAGTTCGGGAAATCAATTTCTCGCAATGATAGATTTCTTGCACAACATATTTGCTTCAGCTTACAGTTCTTACCAATACCGATTTCTCCTAAAATAATGTTCATAATCTAAATATCAATTATTCTTGACAAAATTACTGTTCAAATCTAACATACTAACATCGGGAGGCAGAATTTAATACTATCTCCAGTCGCCAAATACCGATCTACAATTCATAGATGTTATTACCATGAAGTGCGCTATACTTCGATATCATATCTGACTTTACCTAAAGTTTCATACATTACGATAACTAAACTTTGAATGAGAGATTTAACTTAACGCAATATTTATTCCGAGAGATAAACCCAAAGAGAACTTAAATCAGAGAGAGGTAATCTTAGAGAGAGAGAGAGAGAGAGAGAGAGAGAGAGAGAGAGAGAGAGTAACCCAACTGTGGATACTACTTATACTAATACTCTGACAAAAGATGGCTGTTATGTAGAGTGTATAGGCTATCTTACGCTATGCCTTTTTTCTATTCTTATTAAAAAAGATGGTAATTAAGTTTTCTTTTAAATTTAAAAAATATACAAATTCTGCCTTGCAAAAATAATAAAAATGTCGCGATCCTAATGGTACGATCGCAATGTGGTGTTATAAATAGTAATTTTATTGTCCATGTGGTCCAGAATAATGTGTCTCTCGATGCAATACATAGCGAGGGAACAACGAATCGTCAGTTTCATAATGGGGGATGGGTGGAGAGTAGAAGTGTCAGAAAGAGACCAAAGCCGCTGCGGTTGGCCGCTCTATCTGAGGCACCATGTCACGAAGGTTCCCGTTCCCGCCGGAGTTGGAGTCCTCCCTCGAGCATGGGTATATGTGTTGTCCTTAGGATAAGTTAGTTTAAGTAGTGTGAAAGTGTAGGGTCCGATGACCTTAGCAGTTTCTTCCCTATTTAGTTAACTTAGTAATAGTAGACAAAGTACAAGAGGCTGTCGGTTTTACGAGCTTCTTCATTATTTTCAAGGAAAATGCTATTTTTGGGTGAGAAGCGAGTAAAGCATTTGTTCCGGAAACAGAAGTTCTGTACTTCTGGGCTGGGCACTTAAGCTGCCCACGAGCTGCCCGTGGACAATGCTGGCATGAATGACATCCGTGCGGGCATGATGCGCGTGCAACTGGTATTCTCTTCCTCCCGACCACGAATGAAGACTGCCGATAAAACAAGAACGACGGCAGCCGTTTGAGACTGTAATCACGTTAAACTGCGATGTAATCACTATAGTACGATATTGCAGGTAATACTAACAACGAAACACGTGTAATAACATTTGAGGAAATGTAACCTTAAAAATCAACCAGACGGTGTACAGAAGTACCATTGACTGAAAACTAAGTAATAGATTATAACAATTAATTCATAATATATAATAGAACAAGTAAGTCATAATGTAAAGCTAAAAGAATAGATGGTTTTATGTGCCATTTCTTGTGAAATGCCTTTGTATGTAAGTTATTATACTATAAAATAGTCGTTTTGTTTTCATTTGGTTGTTAGTGAGTTAAATTTGGTTATGATATTTGGTATCTTCTACAGTCAGAAACTTCTCCCTGAGCAGACGACTTCAGTGAAAGTCAAGTGACCACGCGGGAGTAGCCGAGCGGTCTGGAGCGCCATGTTGTGGATCCCGCGGCCTTCGGCGACGGAGGTTGGATTCCTCCCTCGGTCATGGATGTTTGTGCTGTCTTTAGGATAAGTTAGTTGATAAATAGTTTGTAAGTTAACTCCCTTAAGCTATACAGACATTTGAACATTTGAAAGTCAAGTAGCTACAACTGAATTTCAGGAGCTGCATTTCGAACGACCACTACAAAAATATAAACCAGTTTGATATGTATTATCATAAAGATAAGAAACTCTTACTTTTAGCAGATGAAATGGTACTGAAGAATAAAAAGAATTTCAGTCGTAAGAGACATGATTTGCTTACCATATCGCTGAAGAATTGCAAAAGTCGGAAATTTATTATCTTTATGATAAAATCACCAAAGTGATTTAGCAACTGAGGAATACAGCTACAAATATTTCCAATATTATTCTAAATCAGTTTCAAATAGATGTAAGTCTCTAAGTCGAGTGTCAAACTTTTATAACAAAGCGGTAAGACTGCAACTAATTCATCAAACGTTTCGTTCAATGTCTACTTTTCAAGATTTTTTTCATTCGTAACTAATGGAGTAATGTGCGCGAGTGACTTTCCGAAAGTTTCTCCATCTACTATTTGACCATACGGCTTTTGTCAAAATGTTCATATGTTTGTTAAGCTTAAGGGACTTAACTGCGGGGTCATCAGTCCCTAAACTTTCAAACTACTTATGAACTAGCTTATACTAAAGACGACACAAACATCCATGCTTGAGGGGGGATTTGAACCCCCGACCGTAGCGGCCGTGCAGACTATGACTGGCGCGCCGCAGACCGCTCGGCCACTGCGGCCGGCTGTGCTATTGTCATCAGTCCCTAGACTACTTAAACTAACTTACACTAAGGACAACACACACACCCATGCCCGAGGGAGGACTTCCGGTGGGAACGGCAACTCGATTCCGTAACGTGACGCCTTAGACTATCTACAAAACTAATCTCCTGTAAAACCCAAAATACTGTCAAAAGATGGGCAATTAGTTTATGAATACATCATCAACAAGAACAATCATGTGCTTTGTATCATCAGTTAGAAATATCTAATAACCCTATTCTCTAAGTACTTATGTATATAGCGAAGCAGTTGATATTGATTATTTACACTAAGCTTTCATGTGGATTATGATAATTACGGAAATATAAGGTTTAAAAAGGAGAGACTAGAGTGAAGAGTTGCATCAAACGAGTCTATGAACTGAAAGCTCCAATGGACAAAGTACGTTTTCAGGATGGAAATACATTTGAGAATAAGAAAATTCAGTTGTAAAAGGTGGGAATTTCTTTATCATAACATTTTCAAAAGTAAATTAGGAACTGAGTAATATAGCTACACATATTACCAATGTTATTTTAAATCAGTTTGAAATCGAAACGAAGCCATCCAGTTATTAAATTTTCAAGTAAGATGTTCTACACTCTGCATATGTGAATGTAAAAATTCTTTTATGTGAAAACATGCTTGTGATACTGATACATAAATCATTTGAAGAATTTGTGGGAAAAAATTCAATACAGAGTGAGTTTCGAAAAGTCTACTGGAAGCAGCTGTACTATAGAACATACGATGATATACATTGGCTCAGAATATATCACAGAAGCATTTCCCAACCATTGAGAAAAAAGTTTACAAAGTACTTTAGGTCCAGAAAATGCATATAACCTATCTTTTCGGCCACATAACATATAACTCTCTGCCTTTAACATCATACACACATCATCCGAAATTGTGAAGAATGAATCTACCGAAATCGTTTTCCCACCATTTCACAACAAATCATAACTAATGAAACGAGAACGAAACTGCTAAGGAATTAATATCATAAGAGCTACGAACTGAATGTGTAGACATTTAGCAGCAGTCGTTTTCAACATTCTTAGAGAAGTAGCTGAGGCGACAAGAATGGTCAGCGGAAGCTGGTGCTGCTTACCTGTTTCTGCCGAAGAGTGAAATTAACTGTGTCACACGGGGAGATTATTTATATCTGTGACAGGCGGCTTTTCAACAAGCGAGATAAAATCAATAGCTGTGGCCCTCCGGTTGCGTAGTGCGGCACCGAAAGGTAACGCTTCTATTGACAGGTGATCATTCACCTCGCGATCCGTTACAAAGATAAGTTCACTGCGATCTTATCTTTGTGGCCTATTGAAGCTCATGTTTCTCTTTCGATACTGTAACTGAGTTTTACATTCAGAGAGGAAATCAAACAAGTGAACTTGAAAATACACGTAAATGTTTAACCACTCAACTTTCGAAATAAACAGCAGAGGATAGAAAAATGGTAGGTATCATCTAACACACCTTCCTTTCTTCTGGTATGTATAATGAAAACTTTTCTTTTATATGGCTAAGTGTCCAGTTTCGACTTAGGTTAAATGTTTTGCCTATATTATGTCCATGGTTTTTGACTGTCAGATTGGAGTCCGTAGTTCCATTTTTACACTAGATCTACTCGTAATCCACCACTGCAATAGGATACAGTGCGAAACTTACAGATTTCTCAATGACTGCACTAATTATGTTCAAAATATGTGATTAAATGCGCTAGTCAATTACAGAAAATGAACAGTAACAATGAAGATATAGGTGTTAGAAAAATATCAAGACGCAATTGGCAATAAAAGTGTATTTATCTGTTTTGATGAAAGAAACTTACAATTAATAACCATGTGAACAAACTATTTGATATTTTGTAAATACATAAGAATCTACTAAAAACTTCTATTATTTACATAGTAATTGCAACTCCAGAAATGAAAATAACAAATTACATCCAAAACTGCATGTACCGGTGTGGAACAGGTTTCTTATTATCGGCAGAAGTAGATAATGTGGTTTAACAAAGAGATACAAGACAGAAACTGGTAGACACTAGGCATATCACACACTTGAGAAAAAAAAAGGAACATGCAGATAAGCTTCATTTCATTACATTGTATTGCACATGTATAAATGCAGAAACAATATGTAACAGCAAAAACTATATCTGCCGGGAAGGTGGTTGAAGACGATTGGAGAATGTTCAGTTGTCCATGAAGTATGTAAAAATGAAAATCTTGTATTTTTGGTCGGGAGAATCTCGTTTGGGGTTGTTTGGTCACCCGACGCACGTATTTTCATTTGATGCCACTTCAGTGACTTACGCGTCGATGATTATGGAATGATGGTGTGTACAACATACACGAGCGGAGAAAAATTCCGCAGCGAGAGTCAAACCCGGAGATTCGTGATCGACAGGCAGCATCGCTAGCCGTAAGACGACGAACTGCTGACTATGAGGTAGGCAGCGATCCGTATTTGCGTACTGAAAACATTTAGTTTAGCCCAGGTTGCAGGGTAGCATTTCAAATGAGCTGCAACTTTGCGAATGAAAGATTGAGAGCTGAAGCGATTCCCTCTGTTAGCTACATAACGATTTTTTTTTTACTTTTATTGTAATACAAAAGAAAATAAGACATTCAGAAACAGGAATGAGCTGCACTGCACCCCCCCCCCCCTCCCCTATCAAAGGGACTCATTGGTTTCCAGGAACACATTGCGTGATTTCTAAAAGCTGTATTTTCTGATACTAGCTAAGGATTAACATAGCTTCATTTCATGTCTTAAGAAGCATAAATGTACTTTTACAAAATATGGGCCTCAGTAATCGATTTCGCACAAAAGTTTTGGTATACGAGTAATTCCGCTGCTGCACAGTTATGATCTTCTCAAAGTTTTAAAAATTTGGATGCACCGTTTATTTGCCATTCCACCAGCCAGACGACGAACGAAAAGCACTGTACAGTGTACAGTGCGAATGACAAGTAGAAGACCTGTATTCGCAGAATGTTGATATAGGTGGTGTTGGTACAGAATGGGGCTGAGCCGCTGCAGGTTTCTTGAAATCTTGCCCCGGAGAACATGACTTTACGTGATAAACAGTTTGTAATGTGACAACCACACGCTCAATATACGCTCGGTGTTTATATTATCTTAGTACTGATATTTTGTAGCAACTTATTACATAAGCTTTAGAAACTGTAGAAGTACTTTATATTTAAAATCTGAGAATGCGAGGCGCTATGTAGAATAAAACTTTATAGTAAGGGTGTTCGGCTGTCCGACTCCCTAGCGCAAGCCGTGATTGGCCGTACTTTGGCGTCTAGCTGTGGATTTGCGTTTCAGTAGAGATAGGCCGAGCCTGGAGGCTTTGCAGAAAGGAGACAAAGATTTTAGAAGTGGAGAGAAGGAGACTGGTGTTTGAGCAGCCGAGGAGAGCAGATGCTTCTTTACTAACTGATAAACGACAGCATCTGCGAACAGTACAGAGAGTACCTCACATGTCTTATAAATTGTTTATAAGGATTAGGAACAGTAGGAGTCCTATAGCACTTCCGCGGGCAACGCCAGATATCTGTTTTACTCGATGACTCCGTCAATTACTAAGTACTGTGTCCTTTCTGACACGAAATCGCTAAAGCCAATCACACACCTGTGGCAATATTCCATAAATCTTGTCATAAGCCATTCGGAAATGTTGATATATGGAATCGATTTGAGATCCCTTGTCGATAGTTCTCGTCTATGTTGGTAAAGAGCTAGCTGTGTTTCACAAGAACGATACTTTTTGAGTTCGTGTTGAATATGGGATAGAATACTGGGTGCTGTGGAGATGGACTGTGCAGGGATACGATTGCGGACAATCCGGATATTTGAACTCCCTTTCGAACTGACTGTGGACAAGATGGTCTCTGCTCTTTGTCCCTAAATATGGTGCTTGGCCATGTGGCAGGTTCAGGACGTTCTTCGCCTTTAATGTCGAGCAAAAGGCCGAATTACTTTAAGTAACCACGTCCTATTCGAGTTTTACGTTGGAGGGTGGGGAACTAAGATCATTTATGATGACCAGCCAAAGATTCCTACAGGCTGCGACAAAGAAGTTTACATTCAGTCACAGTATTTTCAAAGTAAAATGGTACACGTTCGACTTGTGTTTAAAAGTTTATTTTACTGACAAACCAAATGGTGTAAAAATTGACAACTTACTCTAAATAATAAGAATTG
Source organism: Locusta migratoria (assembly GCA_026315105.1). Classification (NCBI taxonomy): domain Eukaryota; kingdom Metazoa; phylum Arthropoda; class Insecta; order Orthoptera; family Acrididae; genus Locusta; species Locusta migratoria. Next base: position 478,912,523 of record CM048744.1, on the reverse strand, counting down.
TTAAGTCGTCCTCGTGAGTACGAAAAGAAATCCGTTAAACTTTACTTACAAGATAAATCAATCAAAAGTGAAGGCCGTAAAGTCCACAAAATACCTATTACTATTACTTCAGACTTAAACTGGAAAATGTTCAAATGTTTGTAGAACTTATGGGACTTAACTACGGGGTCATCAGTCCCTAAGCTTACAAACTACTTATGAACTAGCTAAGACTAAGGACGGCACAAATATCCATGCCCGAGGGGGGATTCGAACCCCCGACCGTAGTGGCCGTGCAGACCGTGACTGGAGCGCCTCAGTCTCCTCGGCCACCGCGGCCGGCTTTCCTTTCTTCCACGAGTGCTAGTCTTGCAAGTTTCGCAGGAGAGCTTCTGTGAAGTTTGGAAAGCAGGAGGCATGGTACTGGCGGAAGTTGTGGGACGTCATCGTGTGTCGTGTCGGGATAACTCAGTCGGTAGAGCGCTTGCCCGCGAAAGGCGAAGGTCCCAGGTTCGAGTCCCGGTTCCGGCAGGAAGTTTCAGTATAAAGGTGGTTCGATGAACCCTCTGCCAGGCACTTAAATGTGATGCGCAGAATATCCCATGTAGATGTAGCTGTAGAATTGCAAAGGTCATCGATCCCTAGACTTACATACTACTTAAACCCTACTTAAATTATACTAAGGACAACACACACACATACAAACACACACACACACACACACACACACACACACACACACACACACACATGCGCGATGGCGGTCTCGAACCTCCGGCGAGAACGGCCATTCAATCCGGACCGCCGGGCCCCAAACTGCACAGAAAATATCGCGCAGCGCTGCTTGCGGATGCGGCCCTCCCTGTCACTAACAATCCTTCCTGTAACATGAATAGAAGTGGAGTGATGTCGACTCGCTCCTTCCTCTGATGGGCTCTGCAGATACTTCGCAGATGACTGAGTCAGAACATGGAAAAGAGGCGGCTCTCAGGTAAATACCTTGCTTTGGACGGTTAATTTTTGTTTGATGCATGTAGATACCACATGCCTAATGATGTTAACTGTTACCGTTTATCACAATTATCCATATTCAATGACTTGTTCATCTGGAACAATTAATTCCTGTGAGGGACCTAAAGATGGAGCACCGAAATCTGTAGCTTAAAGCCATGAATCTTAAAATACAGCTGTTGCTCACTAATGTGAGCAGCTGACTGCCCAACTGTTATCTTCAACGGTGGAGTCAGTGAAATGAATTTTTGACTATGTCTTCTTAATACGATTGCTAGGTTTAAGGACATTAATGTATAGTAGAAGTCGCCCGCGGTCGCCGGTCGCGTTTTCAAAGGTACCAGAGGAGCGTGACTGTATTCGATGAAAAAGGGACATATGTGGTCAGGTGGTAGAGGAACGTGCTTTGCCGCTACAGGCAAAGGGATCGGTGCTAGTTCTTCTACACGTAGACACATGACTGATGTCGTTTTTTTTTTTTTTCTTTTATTTTTTTTTTTTTTTATGGGACTTAACTACGGGGTCATCAGTCCCTAAACTTACAAACTACTTATGAACTACTTACGAACTAGGACGGCACAAATATCCATGCCCGAGGGGGGATTCGAACCCCCGACCGTAGTGGCCGTGCTGACCGTGACTGGAGCGCCTCAGTCACCTCGGCCACCGCGGCCGGCACTGATGTCGTCCCCACAATTTGAACATCATGCCGATGTATAGGGCCACTGCTCGATGATGAACCTGAGCAAGACCCAGTCCACGGTTAGGAAGAGGGAGGGTTAGGCTTTCATGTCTAACATACGCGACCCACCGGATCATTTGTAAGTCTCATGTGGTATTCTCTCTGACTCCTTTCCGGATTGAGTGTAGAAGTTGCTGTCTAAAGAAACAAACATTTTCTTCCTTTTCAAATGTAAACTTATTGGAGCAAACTGATAAGTTCATCAGTGCCTAAACTTGCAAACCACGTAAGCTAACACGCAAACCCATGCCCGGAGGAGGACTAGAACCTCCGACGGGAAGCGCCGCTCAGCTCGTTGCATGACATCTTATACCACGCGGCTATTTCGCGTGGCTATTCTTTGTTTACCCCTACGATGATATTAATCGCCATCGAGATGTCCACATTCATGCGACTGTCAGTGGTCATTCCGTATATGTTGATCAAATGTAAAGCCACTCGCACCTTTTTCGTTCCTTCAGCACCAGCTCGTCCTCATACGCTTTGCTCTTGAATGTATACCCTCTCATTGACATTTCTGTCAGTCGGTGACGAAGGCCACAGGGGACTGAGGCGCTCCAGTCACGGTCTGCACGGCCACTACGGTCGGGGGTTCGAATCCCCCCTCGGACATGGATATTTGTGCCGTCCTTAGTCTTAGCTAGTTTATAAGTAGTTTGTAAGTTTAGGGACTGATGACCCCTTAGGTAAGTCCCATAAGCTTAACAAACATACATATTTTCATACAGGATCCGCGTGGGGGAAGGGAGACGGATGCGGTAGGCGAGGCGTAGGGCTTGGCGCTCAAGGACTTGAAGGGTTTTGTAATAGGATGTGGGAGCGGAAATCCAGGCGGGATGGAAGCTGCAAAGGACAGGACGTATGAGGGAGCGGTAGGTGAAGAGGATGGTGGAGGGGCTGAGACCCACGTCCGGCCGGTGAGGAGTTTTTCTGTTCCGATAAGCTTCCTTTTTGTTACATCATGACAGAACAAAACTTATTAGTACGTAATTAATTTTGTTAGATTGAGAGATGCCGGCTCTTTACTACCCCACGCGGTAGGCAGAGGTCACAACACGCTGATAGTACATTGGAAGCTGAGGAAAGAATTCTGGACCGCATCTAGGAGGATCCAACTCAGAGTACTGGAAGCACGCCGGCCGCGGTGGCCGAGGGGACTGAGGCGCTTCAGTCACGGTCTGCACGGCCACTACGGTCGGGGGTTCGAATTCCCCCTCGGGCATGGATATTTGTGCCGTCCTAGTTCGTAAGTAGTTTGTAAGTTTAGGGACTGATGACCCCGTAGTTAAGTCCCATAAGATTTACAAACATTCGAACATTCAAACATACTGGAAGCACCGCCCGACAAATGGGTGTATCGCACACCGTCGTTCATCGCACTACGAAAGAGGAGCGTCTGCGGCCTTACCACATTCAACGCGTACACGCACTGGAAGAACACGATTCCCTCCAGCAAGTGAATTCTCAGAGTGGTTTTTGTTACACAGTGCGTAGCATAATTTTGTCAACAAAATACTCGCCAGAGATGAAGTATGTTTCCGACGGAATAACTAATTTACATAACATGCACGCGTGGAATGCACACAATCCTCGCCAAGTAGTGGCTAACATTTTCAGCGACGAGTTTCCGAAAATGTGTGTGTGTGTGTGGGGGGGGGGGGGGGTATGCTCAAATATTACATTATTGGGTCTTATGTTTTACCTGAACGTTTCACTGCTAATATTTACCAGTTGAGGGAACATTGCTACCAACGTTGTTAGAAGACATTCCTTTAGGCATACGTCCACGATGGTGCTCCATCCCACATTGCTCATAGAATACGAAGATTTTTTGATAGACGATTTCCAGCCCGATCGGGCGTTCGGGTCCACGTCCATGGCCAGCACGCAGACGTGGCTGGCGCCAATGAAGGAAATTTTTTATGCTTAGCAAGTTAAGAATATGTGCGAACTTACGCAGAGGGTTACGTTAAGGCAAATATGCAAGTGTGTGAACGAGTGCGAGGAAACTGTGTTGCCTGTCACGAAGCATGTGTACGATCGAATGGTATTGTCGGCCGCAGTGGCCGAGCGGTCTGCAGCGTGCCATTCACGGTCTGCACGGCCGCTGCGGTCGGGGTTTGGAATCCCCCTCGGGCATGGATGTTTGTGCCGTCTTTAGTATAAGCTAGTTCATAAGTAGTTTGTCAGTTTAGGGACTGATGACCCCGTAGTTAAGTCCCATAAGCTCTACAAACATTTTTTTTCCATTGGTATTGTGTAAGAAGAAACAAAGTAATTTTGGTTTCATTTTCATTAGTGTTGTATAAAAGGAAAATAAACTGACTTTCATTTTTGATAGGGCTGTGTTGTAAAAAGAGGAAATGGTTGAATACTAGTAATGCACAATTACTAGGTAACTGGTTGATTTTGTAGTAAGGGAAACACATTTTCTTTGACATTGGCTTTTATTTACCACCACGACTTTCATAATAGTACTGTGAAAGAGAAAAGTCTGATTGTACTTAATTTATTGTTTATGGAAAATGAATTACACAATGTTGACAACCCAGTGGCTGTTCAAATTGCTTGTTTCAACAGCACCTAACCGCCGTGCCACGTCGTTGCACATGTCACATATTTACATTTCTCGTCGCGCAGTGCATTCGCTCGCTCTCTCTCGCGCCCCCAGCCGAATGTTGACAGCACGGGTAGGCCACGAGGTTACGGGGTTCTCTCGTGTATCGTCATTCGACAATGTAAACAGAAATATGCCTATCACCACTTCTACAAATATTGGTTTTTACGAATAGAAAAGTAAAGTACATGATGCAGCAATATTTCATTAGACTTTTTTCTCACGCACACAGAGATGTACCATATGTATAATTTTGGCGGCTAATACCGTTTACACTCTGTATAACATACAAACAAACACACAATGACAGTACGCAAAGATACTTCGTTGTCACTTGGATGTTAAGGAACCAACCTCACTGTGTGCGCAGTTGCACTGATATATGGCCAACATTTTTCACTGTAACAGTGATTAATTTCTAAAATGCAGGGTTTAGCAACTGCAGCTTAGTCGTTTTATTTTTATAGAAACAGAACAGAGTTTTTTGAGTCGCTTGTGATGGTTTTGTGTTGTCAGGCCACAATCTACCTTAACTCTCATCTGCCGTTATCAGGTAACTTCGGGTTTCATCCGCTATTCGTCTTCGCCGATAATGTTTTCCTTTGTTTTGTGTACGATGTCATTACCGAGGATACTGTCGCTAGCGAAACGTTAAAACAGTGCAGCTGTTTTCGTGACATGCTCACACTAAATGCGCACCATCAAGTATGCTTCTTTGGAGGTCTCAGAGACCAAACATTTCATTATTTTGTCTAATCGCTTTATCAACGGTGAGACACAAAAGAAAGAAAAACTGTATTTTATGTATTCTAATGACAAGCACTGATTCTTCCATGCAATTGAAATGTACTGGAGCCGTTTTATATACGCTGATGACTTTAGTAATTCTTGCTACCATGAAATCTCGTAAACTGAGTACATTTACTTGACATACGAATACTTTGTGACACTTACTATATTACTGTCGGCTGACTTTTGATGCGAATCCCAACGTTTTAGAAACAGCCTCTCTGTACGAAATGTTTGTGCAACCAGAAAGTTTGGACAAGGAACCTAAAAATACGACCGTACCTAAAGGCAGACACGTTTTTGGACATTGTGCGGGTACAGCGGATAAGTGGTTATTAGCAATTCGGGGATATGGGCGGTTTATCTTTGCAGATATGCGAAACCGATGCTGGCTTACTTTAAATACGCTGATGCTACCTCTGTTTGCACCAGAGAAGTACGACAGATTCACAGTAAGTACAGCTTTAATTGTTCATAGTAAAATAGCAGGCTTTAATGTAGGCACTTTCATGTACCTCAAACTGTTAACAGCGTGAAAAACTGAAAATAACTAACCTAACGAGTCTGATCCTTTTACTCTGTTTCATTTATGTTGTTTCTTCAGGTGTAAGGTGATGCACATGAGTAGGATAAACAATCCCATAATGTTCGAATGCAGTCGCATCGTTCAAATATTTAGGCGTAACACTGCAGAGCGATATGAAATGGAACGAACATGTAAGGAAAGTCGTGAGTAAGGCGGACAGCCGAATTCGGTTTATTAGGAGAATTTTGGGAAGATGTACTTCATGTGTAAAGGAGACCGCGTATAAAAGTACCATCATATCTTGAGTATTGCTCAAGTGTTTGGGACCTTCAACAGATCAGTTTAAAGAAAGACATGGAAGCAGTTCAGAGGCGAGCAGCTAGGGTCGTTACTGGTAGGTTCGACCAATGCGCGAGTGTCACAGAAATGCTCCGGGAACTCAAATGGGAATCGCTGGAGGAAAGACGACGTTCTTCTCGAGAAATTCTGTTGAAGAAATTTAGAGGGCCGGAATTTGAAGCTGTCAGTAGAACGATCTTGCTGCCGTCTACTTACGTTTCGCGCAAAGATCACAAAGACAAGTGAAATTAGGGCGCGTATATATAGATATTCTTTTAACCTTCATCATATTTGGGAGTGGAATAGGAAAGGGCCGCGGCGGAGTGGCCGAGCGCATTGAGGCGCTATGCTACGATGCGCGAGGCCGTTCCCCGTCTGCGGTTCGAAATCCCTCTCGGGCATGGATGTTTGTGTCGTCTTTAGTATAAGGTAGTTCATAAATAGTTTGTAAGTTTAGGGACTGATGACCCAGCATTTCAGTCTCTTAAGCTTAACAAACATTTGAATAGGAAAGGAAACGCCTAGTAGTGGTACAGTGTACCCTCCGTCACGCACCATACGGTAGATTGCGGAGTTTATATATGAATGTAGATGAAAATGTAGAAGATATGGAGATAGAAAAAGGTCGCATAAGATTTTGTAGCAAACATATGATTATTCGAGATTTCATTGTCATGTGAATATTCTGCGAATGTACCAGTTCTTAACGCCTAATGAGGCACACAGTCGTCATCGTAGTGTAATTCAGCATTTCAGCACATAAACTTGTCACAGAGCTTTGTAAATTTGAAGATAGCAGTGGCCTACATGGCGAATGCTGCGCTGCACATCGAACTTAAAAGAGTGTTTTATAAGTGTAAAGGCAAATACAGGAGTCTCTAATTTAGCAGTAGAAGGCACCTACAATATTTTAAATACATTTTTAATATGGTTGTGGTCTTCAGTCTAAAGGCTGGTTTGATGCATCTCTTCACGATTATTTTGTATAAACCTCTTCATCTCTCAATAACAACGGCAATCAATGTAATTATTAACGTATTTACTGTACTCGTCTCTTGGCCTGCCTATCTGACTTTCACCCTTCGACTTTCCTGTAATAATTAATTGATTATTTGTTGATGTTTCACTCCCATACGGGGGTATACTTCAGAGCAGTAGATGCCTCCAGAAAGGTCTTGATAATATTTAAATTAATATTCTACGTTAAATTTCTCTTCTTCATAAATGATTTTCTTATGTTTCTCATTCTGCAATTTATATCTCCTGTACTTCGGCCATCATACGTTATTTTATTTTCAGTTCATAATTAAATTCTTCAGTATCGCCTGATTTAATTCGACCACAAACCATTACCCACGTTTTGATGTTTCTAAGCTTCATCGTATGTCCTCCTTGCAAATCAATATCCATTTCGTGAAATTGCTCTTCCAAGTCCAATGTGACAAAATTACAATATAGTCAGTAAACCGAGAAGTTTTTATGTCTTTTCGATGAACTTTATTTACTTTCCAAATTTTCTCTTGCTTTCCTTCGCAGTTTTCTAATATAGCCTACACTTGACACCAAGACAAGGGGGCACTGCTGAATGCAACCAACATACGGTAGCTGTGTTGCAGGTATTCTAAACACCAAACCCCTGGGGGGTACAGCCGTTTCACTATACAGGGTGTCCCATTTTTCTCATCATCAAAAATATTTTGGGAAAACAAAAGCTATTGTATAACGACTTTCACCGGGATCAATGTAAGGCCGGGACTCATGAACGTACGTATTTTGAAACATTCTAAACAAGCATATGTGTTTTTATCACAAACTTATGTGTTTTTAAATGTACACCTCTTATTAATTCATCAGTAGTCTACAGCATGACAAATCACATAAAGAATGGCGTTGATTGCATCGCAATACGCCACTTAAATTTAGAGATATTGCGAAATATGGTTGACGGTTGAAATACGCGAAACACGCGGCTAGCGCACGCTCTGAGACTCTGGCAGGAACCTATGCTGCTCAGGGCGTGCGCTAGCCGCGCGTTTCGCGTATTTCAACCGTCAAATTTCGCAATATCTCTAAATTTAAGTGGCGTATTGCGATGCAATCAACGCCATTGTTTATGTGATTTGTCATGCTGTAGACTACTGATGAATTAATAAGAGGTGTACATTTAAAAACACATAAGTTTGTGATAAAAACACATATGCTTGTTTTAGAATGTTTCAGAATATGTACAGTACATTCATGAGCCCTGCCTTAAAATGATACCGGGGAAAGTCGTTTTACAGTAGCTGTTGTTGTTCCAGAGATATTTTGAATGCTCAAGATAAATGGGACAACCTGTACACTAGATAATACTGTTCCTTATGGCAGACAATGCAGATGTAAAATGATACCGTCATACGAAAAATTAGAGATGATGCAGGCCATAACCCTTGTAATTTAAATTCAACACAGTAAGTGATAAGTAAGACGGTCTTATTACTTATGTTATTAAGCGACGACCGAGTGAGGTGGGCAGTGGTAACGCACTGGACTCATATTCGGGAGGGCGGTGGTTCAAATCCACCCCCGGCCAACCAGATTTAGGTTTTCCGTGATTTCCCTAAATCACTCCAGGCAAATGCCGGGATGGTTCCTTTCAAAGGACACGGCCGATTTCCTTCCCCATCCTTACCCAAAGCTCCGAGCATTGGCTCCGTGTCTAATGACCAAGCTGTCGACGGGACGTTAAACCCTAAGCTTCCTTCCTTCCTATTAAACAACATAACGAGTCTTTGGTGGTGATCTGAATTTAAAATTACTGTTAACCACATAATCTTGCGTGTGTAATCGAGTCTCGATTAGGCATAAAGAGACGTAAAATAATGACGTTTTCACCAGAATCAGCTTACAAGGGCGAAATACAGAACCTGGAGATAAATTACGATAATTTTAGTACTGCATCAGGACTTCTGTGAAGCTTAAATTATGGCCTGAGAGATAACGACTATAGCTATGTAATGTAGTGCGAGGCAATGCCGTTAAAAGCCATGAAGTAAAGTTGCAGTAATAAACGCAGAGTAAAGCACAATACTTTATGAATTGATAACTATGCACAGACAGATGTCAGATATTAAATACGTTCGCCAATATCGTAAAGATGGAACCTGAATGACAAATGATTTGTGCCTAGCAGGGATTCGAACCCGGCACATTTCGGCATTGTGTTAAAGCTGCGACTATATTTATTGTTTCGTCAGTAGTAGCGCGATATGCACGTGCTCAACTACAGGTAAGGTAACGAGTAATTCTGTGCTGCCTGGGACTCTACCCACACGCATATCGTCGTTGCTGACCTTACACGACGTGTCAACTACCACATTCTCTTTCACTAGTAGCTAGGATCGCCCTGTTTGTCGAGACCTGGAGGGGTATTGTATCTTGAAGAAACAATGGAATGATGGGGTAGTATGATATCGAAGAGTTAAAATTCAGAGAAAGATTGGAATCATAACTTGACTCGCAGTCCTGTGCAAATATTAAAAAAAAGGTACTCTGATCTTACATGACTAATGGTTCATGAACTAAAATAATATTACTAGTGTAAGAAAGCCTACTATTCACGGTTTCTATTTCTAACAGCAAAAATACAACCAACTCCGTTTTAGTCAGTAGCAAATGGATCAGATTAACTACAGCATAGTCCTACGTTCTTTGCTTGTCATTACCGGACATGAAGAGGATATGTTTGTGGCAGTCAAAAACTCATACCTTAGCCATTATAAGCTACTATTACACATTAGTAATACCTGGTGTCTGCGACGCTTTTGGTGTATGGAATTTGAAACGATAGAAAAAACTAACGTGTGTGGCACCGTTACCAAAATTAGCGTGTACTTGCTTGGAGCACCAACCTCATATAATTATGAAACAAAACCGTACTGGTTTCCTCAAGCACTATAAATTTGGACTTAAAAAAATCCTTATTTGGAAAATGGATATAGCTCGTTGAGGTGACAGAAAGATCTGTAGCAAAGCTTAAGGTCTAAGTTAGGTTGGAAAGCAACAGTTTGGTTATGGTTTGGCGAATCAATGAAAGTTAATTCTGGTTGTGGTGACGGAATGTTCTCAAGCATAGCCCAATGGCTATGTTACAGTGGAAGGCAACAGTTTGGCTGTGAGTTGGCAAAGCCAGCGTATGTGAAGGCTGAAATAGCTGGATGGGGTAAATAAATGGTCTATAGCGTAACCGAAGATCTACATTAGCTTGGGAGGCAATTGTAAGCTCGTGAATAGGCGAAGTCAACGAATGTGAAGTGGATAAAGCTGGTTGAGGTGACTGAACTATGTATAATAAAGCTCGAGGTCTAGGTTATGTTGGAAGACAACCGTTTGGTTATGGGTTGGCGAAGTCAGTGAACGTGGGAGCTGATACGGCGGTTGTTGTGACAGAATGCTCTGGAGTGTAGACCAAGGTCTAGTTTAGTTTGGAGGCAACAGTCTGGTTGTGAGTGTTAACCAGATCCAGTGTAATTTGACATCTGTGTGGTATATAAATGGTGTATATATTGATTATTTTATTGGTTCCGTTTTCTAATTTGTGTTTTGACAATGTACCATAATTATGTTACTGACGAGGTATATTGACTTCTACAGTGTGTAAGTACCTGGATATATTGCCCTTTGCTTAATTTCTTTGACATCGCTTGCTATTTCTGGCTTCTTCCAACAAATGAATATTTTGAAACCTGTTCAAAAACGTGGTTTCTTTGAATGTGCAGCCTGCTTGGCGTTGATGCAAAACGAGTCAACGTGTTGAACTGCAACTTCTATATGGTTTTACCTACTTCATAAGCCCCTTCGTTCGTTCATGACCGTGAAAGTGGTTTTTCAATATCTCTTGCAGTTTCAGAGATATCTGGGGTGAAACAGTTGAGTGGGACACCCTGTATAAATCATAGTTTTCATTTCAAGGATCCTTGCACAGTCTGCAATTAAAAGATCCTTCCAAGCACCAGCCATTTCATTCTCTTTAGAATAAATTTGAGTACACTCTATCTTTATTCCAATTATTTCAAAATGTGTCACATGAAATGAGGTGGTTGCAATACGTATCTCTCTATATTTGAAAAAAAAATTGTTTTTTGTTAGTTTGTTGTGTGCAGACTACTTACTTGATTTTAACACCATTTCTTACGTCTTAACTCTTCTCTGTAGGTACCATAGTCATGGTAGAATCCCAATTCTTGCAGCCACTGTCTTTTGGGGTCAACGCTGTTCAGGCTCGCACGAAGAATTATTTTCCGGGTGGGGGGGGAGGGGAGGGAGGGGGGAGGTAAATCGGAAAGCCAAATTACCCAGTTATCAAGTAATGGTATATTACACATGCGGGGATTGATCTGTATTGATTGAATATAAAGTTTGTTCCTCAGCAGTTGTCTTTACAGCGCATTGCAACTTATCTGCATTATATTTATATAAATAAAAATCATTTCGCGCATGTATGAATTATCATTACTTGAGAACGGCTTGTCACGATTGGCTGGGTCATTTTTCCTACGTCTGTAATTGTCAAGGTTTATATATAAGAAAATGTAGGAAAAGTTTCCCAGAAAACTGGAAAAAATCGATACAAACTAAGGACCCTTTTTCAGTGGGATTCTTCTATGATCTTAAGCCCATAATTCACGATTAAAACGTTGAATATGCACTATTGTCTCTCTGTCTTGGAACAGTTTCCACGAAGAAATTCAGACACGAAAAAAGTTGGAAAAATGGTCAAACTAAATAAAATAAAAAAAGGGGGGGGGGTCATGTTTTGAATACAATCATAACTGTTGATAAGAATGACATATTTTGATACATAACCAAGATATTTGCCACTTAGTTGTATTTTTTACGTACCGTATGGAGCATGGCTGGTAGTATCTTGCAATAAGCTTCGACATTGTTAGAGGGATCACCATGAAAGTCGGCAGATATTTGTAACTGCTCATAGATAAGGGGAAAGACAGGATGTACAGCGAGGGGATGAAGAGTAAGAGATTGAGATTGAATTGGTGGGGCGGTGATAGGTCAAACCAGGGGGCGGGGGGGGGTTGAGATTAGCAGGTCGAGAAGGGTATGGTGAGGTGAGAGGAAGATATGAAAAGAGAGAGGGATACAGAGAGGAGTAAAGGGGGAAACCGATAGATAGAGGGAGAGGAGGAGGTGAACAGAGGAGGAAGACCAAAGGGATTGAAGGAAATATAGGATAAATACATAATTCACGAAATGTTAGTGTGCATTGTATGTACATTACAGGTACCATCGTTTATTTCAGGAGGGGAGAAGGAAATGGATAGTGTGTGAAGCCAAGTGTAGAAGGACTAACAGAAGAATAAAACAAACAAATACGCTAATGGAAAGCAGAAAAAGACACATTTAGCACTTTGCGATGAGTGCATTAAAAACACCAACAAATGACTGTCAGTGCTAAGAATTCTAATTCAGTTCCATGATAAATAGGTAATTCATATGAGTAAGCAATCTCTTTTGCAGTAGAGACAGCTCACTGAATTATTTCGTGTCAATAAAGTCGCTATCGTACTGAAATTATTATGTTTCAAATTTTAGGAAAGATTCGGTTGAATGCTCTTCTAGATGAAGTGACTGCCTAAATAACTACTGACTACATAGACATATTATGAAATATTATACTGTGTTTTTTGCTAAGTGTACCTCTCATATTATTCATTAATAAATGGAATCTGTGCGAAGCCAGGGTGAGCAGCTAGTTTGTAATGTAAATACAATCGCCAATATTGCTCAAGAATTATGTATTGTGGAGTTTGCAATATAGTCTTTCTGAATGCAGTGGAGCCATAAGAATCATTTGAAATAACATTAAATTAAAATCAGGACCCTGCAAATACACTTTCCTTCGTCACCCACAACACCGCACTGATCATCAAAATATCTCTCCAATGGTGATGATAGCATTTTTTTAAAATGAATTCAAGAAATTCTGTCATTAATAGGCGCAAAGAAGACACACTTCCTATTCTGGCCATCCTACTCTGGCCTTCTGCTTAATAGGTCGTTATTTGGCCGCACTACACAAAAATATTCTTAAGACATAAAGCAGCACTTTGAATTTTGGGTGGCTAGTGTGCTGTACCTCTTCTACGAGTGCACACCCTTAAAGCGTTACTAATTTACTTAGACTCATACTTAATGGATTAAGGAAGTCGTGCTTTTCCCTTGTGAGTTACCTATACAGCGGAAACGCGACGTTGAAGTAAGGTCAGATAGGCTTATAATGTTTGTTATATTGAGTGGATGAATATGAATTCTGTCCGATGTTGTGATTTGGCACATATTTACAATACTTTAGAGTTTTCAGCTAGCTCTGTACTTGAAAATACTGTGTCCCAAGGCAAAATCTGGTCTGTGGTATGCATCCTATACTCAGAATCGAAGTAATGACTGGAACAGAAGAACCTTCATATCTCGTTAAATAAGTTTTCCTGGCTTAGACTTGTTTATAGTGTAGATGAAATGCCTTATGCCATTTTACATGTGAAGAGGTGAAAAACAGAATTAAATTATTCCCATTACTCGTTTTTTATTTTATTTATTCGTGTCAAAAGCATCTTGTACAAAAAAATAACATGAAACAAAAAAACAAAAATGAAGATCAATGAATATAAATACAAATTAGACATTAATAGTACACATATTTACTAGTAACAGTGGTAACAGTTCAAAGGTCTTTTCCTCAGGATTGAACATTAAACTCTGGCTACATCACATGCATCACGGGTAGCACCCGTCAGGTCCTGCATGGTACAGCAGGCTGGACAAAGCTCACACTATAGCAGATGCTCGGTGGTTTGTTCTTTTCCACACTCGCACATGACAGATGCATCAGAGAGGCCCCACCTTCTCGACTTTGGATCTTGTTACGTTGGTCCGCAGTCTATTGAGGGACTTCCACGTCATCCAGTCCTCCTCATAGCCATGTGGGAGTGCTTCCTGTTGGGTCATCCAGCCACCACATCTCCAGCCAGATCAGTTGTGGTGATTTGTCGTGCTGTGTCGTTGCATGCAGAAAGCTTTTCCTTGATTTGAGTCTGCTATGGGCTGACTGATAATCAAAAAGGGGATGTGTTGATAATTTCGAAGCCTTTGCTCGTTCCATTCTGGCTGTGACTTCCCTTCTAATCCCAGGTGGCGCTATACCAGCCAGGTAGTATAGTTTTTTAACTGGCGTTGGCCTTAGACATCCCGTGACAATGTGGCAGGTTTCGTTTAGAGCCACATCCACTTGTTTAGCGTGACATGAGTTGTACCATACTGGGCACGCGTATTCTGCAGCTGAGCAACACAGGGACAGGGCTGTGGTTCTTAATGTATTGGGTTGTGCACCCCAGTTTGTGCTTGCGAGCTTGCGAACAATATTATTTCTAGCAGCTACTTTGCATTTGGTGTTCATGCAGTGCTCTTTGTAGGTAAGCGTTCGGTCAAGAGCCACACCCAGATATTAAGGGGTGGCGTTGTGTTTTAGTGAAATATCTTCCCAGTTTATCTGTAGGGGCCTTGACGCCTCCTTATTCTTTAGATGGAAAGCACAGGTTTGAGTTTTTGAAGGATAATATGCTGTGAGCTCTTCGAGGGCTCGTGATAGCTTTTATTTTACACTCTCAAAATTTCCTGCTTGGGCGGTGTTAGCACGGTCGTCTACATATATGAAGTTCTGGGTATCTCGAGGAAGGGACTGGTCATTAGTGTATATATTGAAGAGCATAGGGGCCAGAGCGCTACCTGTGAAAGACCTTGTTTTTGATTTCTCCATCGGCTTTTCTGCCCCTGGAACTCTACGAAAAATCTTCGGTTTTGGAGAAGATTGCCTATCAGAAGTGTTAGGTTGTAGTCCTTGCATATGTCATATAGTTTGGTTAGTAGTCGCCGGTGATTGACTGTGTCGTAGGCTGCTGATAGGTCTATGAAGACTGCTCCCATTATCAGTTTGTTCTCAAAACCATCTTCAATATGTTGCGTCAGTCTCAGCACTTGTGCTGTGCAGCTCTTCCCTGGTCGGAAGCCAGCTTGTTGCGGGATTAGAAGCGAGTCGACTGTGTTGGAGAGCCTGTGGAGTATCATTCTTTCGAAAACCTTAAACAGGTGGCACAGCGGAGAGATCGGTCTATAATTCTTAGGGTCATTTGGTGTTTGGCCCGGTTTCAAGATGGCTATGACTTTGGACTTTCTCCATATTTTTGGGATTTTACATCCCGTCATACAGCTGTTCATCATTTCAACTAGCCACCTTCTGGTCCTTGGGCCAAAATATTTTATTTTTCAACACAAATGTCATCAAGACCAGCAGCCTTACCGTTTTTACATTTGCTGATACCGTTATTTAGCTCCGCCAGGGCAGAAGGCTTGGAGAGGGTCTGAGTTTCCTGTTCAACGTCACGTACTATTTTTTCTTTAGAGGTACTCTTGCTTGAGGGCTTGCCGTTTTGAAGGAGCTGATGCGCTATTTGGTTTGAAGTGACATTAATCGTAACAATTGGGGACGCTACTCATCTGCAGTACCAACAGAGTCCAAGAGAGGATGAAAATTATTGAATGTGCTGTCTTACCAATCTGCCTTCTTCATTGATAACACACACAAAAATTGAAAATTTACTTCCAGCAGGTAACTCGGTCGAAAAGTCTCTTACAATTTGAATGATGAAAAATTCCTAGTTAAGTGGATCCGAGTTAGTGCCTTCACTTTTTACGTAGTTGGAGGTGCCTCCTTTAATATTATTGGACAATGCCTTAAATGTCACTCTCACTTTGATAGTTCAATTCAGGAAAGTTTTAATGAATTTCAGGGCTCCAAAGAAGGCAGATTTTGCAACTGCTTACTTTGTTTTCTAGAATATAACTTTTCAGATACTTCGTACTTTTTATGATGATACTAGCTTATATGCCAGTGCTTCGCAACGGTTGTTAAAGAGGGACCTATGTATATCATGGTTTTTTTAGGATTCCGTACCTAGGTCAGCAAAATCAGAATCGTTGTTGGATCGCTCTGTCAATAAACTCAGTTCTTCTAGCCAAGATATCAGATTTAAGTAGAAGTCATTGTTGAAAACGATGAATGTTCATAAAGTTTTTCATACAAAAAGTGAAATTAATTTAATTCCGTACTACGGAACGATGTAAATTCATTGTTAGTTTGTGTTCATGAAGTTAAGACTGAGGTGTGTAACTGTATGTCTGGCATAGACTTCTAAAAACACTTTTATCGTTGAGACAAGAAATAGTAATAATAATAACAACTGCGCCATGTATTGGTTCTACGGCGTAGTACTAAACTGTTTATCTCTCACAGTAAATGTATGCTTTAGTATTAGTATGTTGCAATGTTGCACTGGGAACAATGTAGTTATTCTGTATGCAGTGTTCCATATTATGGAAAAGTGGATGAATACTGAAAGTCTGATAATGCAATCAACAGAGCAGTTCATGTCTGTTAAAATAAGACCTCATGGTGGTGTGAATGTGCGATAAAATAAGTCTGGGTAATCGTTGAAGGAATGGCGTCAGCTGATCGTCTGTATAGAACTTTCCATTAAATATAGTAGTATTTTCAGTTAGTTGTCTTGGCTGTGTTAGCAGCATCGGCCACTCTTTTAGACAATACATGTCCTTATGTCCTGCAGAGATTACTTCGTAAAGCACGAAGTTGAAATAGATCTTGTGATATATATAACTCTAAGTACAATTGTCTTTGGAAAAGAAATGTAGTCCACACCAAAAGTAAGTAATTACGAATTTTAATCACAATATTGTACCGAACTATTATGAAAGCAAGAGGTTGCTGATGCGTTTGTCGCTCGCGTGTGTATATTATCTCTAGTGGCAGCACAGAGAAGAAATATCTCTGGAGTGTGCATTCAGATGCGTAGAACACATTTTTTTGTCCTTAACATTAAGGTTGAAATATCACCTGGTACTGGGGAAAATCTACTAATCTATGACTTCATCATGGTCCTTTTTTGTTTGGTTAAGATGGATGACTATGTGTAAATTGCCCTTTTAGTGACACGTCCTCAGCTTTCTTGTTGCTTCTGCGACACATTTATTTAGATATTATTTCATGTTCCATGGTTGCTCTGCGAAAAGGAGTTGGGGCTTCTTTGCAGCCAGTACGGTACAAACCAATCCTAAGAGTAAATAAATGTGTGGAAAGAGTGGATTTGTCTCAGTATCACTTGGTAATTCCAGCCTAATGTTGAGAAGATGCACAGAAGCGAATTATCACTCAATAGATAATTCTATTCTGTGTACAATTTAGTGGTTAGACTCGTCGAAAGATACTTTTCTTTCGTGACATTGAAACATACAGATATAACGTTCCTAGATAAAAAATTGAAATTACGATATTCTTTTTTTCCTTGATCCAACTTTTATGAAACAAGTCTATATATTGACGAGTTACGCTCAAGTTACGTGTGAAACCCCATGCAAATTCGTGAAGCAGTTTTGGAGGTAAGAGGTTTTTAATAGTTGAAAAACAGACATGAGGTTACTGAAAACACGAAAAATTATATATATATATATATATATATATATATATATATATATATATATATATATATATATATATATATATATAATTGAGGACAGTTTACAACTCACCGCAAAGACGTGGCGACGAGCTGCGACAGGCACATACAAAAGACACACACATACAACACATTCAGCAACTTCCAGTGCGGCAGTCGGAGGTGATGGTTGTATGACTGTGTTGTGTGCCTGTGTGATTGCGTGAGTGTTCTATTTTCTGAAGAAGGCCATGGCTGATAGCTGAATGTGTTGTATGTGTGTGTCTTTTGTATGTGCCTGTCGCAGCTCGTCGCCACGTCTTTGCGGTGAGTTGTAAACTGTCCTCACTATATTATTAATTCCAACCTGGACTTTCCATTATATATATATATTCGTGACCCGATTTTGATTAAATTATGCCTATATGTTGACCCAAACTTTTCTCATGTTTCCAGTGAAAACCGCATGAAGATTCATGCAATAGTTCTGAAGATTGAAGGGAACAGCGACAGGCCTACAATTACAGATTTATTATTCCTATAGATAATTATATACTGTGCACATGGTCAGTCGCAAGTCCAGCAAGAAACATATTAAACATCGATAGTGGAATTCTGCATGCGAGAAAACAATGCATGAATGAAAAAAGTGCCTTACGTAAAAACAAAGTCACAAAATGCATCACGCAAATAAAGTGAAGCCATATGAAGAAGCAAATGCACTCCATCGAGAAACCCTTCAGAGCTTCAACAAATGAGACTTCTTCTAGACGTTTGCAGGAAGGGTCCATAGTCCACTAAATTTATTTAATTACGATATTAATACACAACAGCACCAACAACTTTAATCTTATAACAATCATCAGAACCTTCAAACCAGATGCAAATATATTCACTCTCATTAAATTCCATAAGATTTCTAAAAAAAAAAAAAAAAAAAAAAAAAAAAAAAATATATATATATATATATATATATAAAATAATAATAATAATATTACTGTTAAGGGAGTATGTGGTTTGGAAAGATTTAATAACAGCGATTTAATAAAGTTTAGGGCTTTCAAGTTGGTTTGGTTCACATTATAAGTATAGTATGCCTGTTGTTGTTATAACTCGTTGCAAAATTAATTAGACTGAAGCTTTCTATATTTTGATAATTGTTATAACATCAAAGTTGTCACTGATGTATATTATTATCGTAATTAAATAAATTTAATGTACAAGGATATAACAGTTTGTATTATCATGTTTAATAATAAGAATGGTTATGTGTAAGTTACCTAAGAAACTTATTATTTTTTTAATGAAAAACGCTAAACACTGATCTTGCCAAAAGCCGAGAAGCGATGATCATTGGTGTAGCTCTCAGGGGCACTCTGGGATGTACGTTGGATGAGGAATCTCTGAGTGAGCCTCCGACAACAAGATGCAAGCAAGGCTTGCACTGAGTAACCATAAAACTGTATAGAGATACGAGGGTTGGAACTTAAATAGTGGCAACACTGCTGTGAAGATACCATGCAATGGAATCTAGTATTGTCGCCGAGGCAGAATAGCCGAGCGCGCTCAGGCGCCCAGCTGCGGTGCCGGTGGTCGTTCGCCGTTAGGGTTCGAGTCGAGTCCTCCCTCAGGTTTGGGTGTGTATGTTGTGCTTCGCATAAGGTACTTTAAGTTAGAGCAAGTAGTTTGTAAGCTTTGGGACTAAAGACCAGCCGGCCACGGAGGCCGAGGGGACTGAGGCGCTTCAGTCACGGTCTGCACGGCCACTACGGTCGGGGGTTCGAATCCCCCTCGGGCATGGATATTTGTGCCGTCCTTAGTTGTAGGTAGTTCATAAGTAGTTTGTAAGTTTAGGGACTGATGACCCCGTAGTTAAGTCCCTTAAGCCTAACAAACATTTGAACATTTGAACTAAAGACCAACGTAGTTAAGGCCCTTAGATTTACAAACATTAATTTTTTCTTTTTACTATTGTTGCTGATAGCACTACTTATGAACTAGCTAATACTGAGGAAGGCGCAAATATCCAACCCCGAGAGGGGATTCGATCCTCCGACCGTAGTGGCCGTCCAGATCGTGACTGGCGCGCCGCAGACCGCTCGGCCACCGCGGCCGGCATACCTATCTTGGAGTGAATGAATTTGCCCACTGCACGTCACCAACTTGAGCACAGTCGAGGGAAACACGGTCACTTGTGAGCAAGCGATCTTACGTAACGGTGTTACTATGTTTTCGAAGCAGGAAAAACGGAGTTGGATCAAGATTGAATGTGCCAGAGGTATCATCAAAGTCTTCAAGAGGCGTCCGGGAATCGGCATTGCCGTACAGAATAGTGGCACGTTCGGTAAAAGCCTTCAACGAATGGCGTCATTATAGGTCGCCGCGAAAGTCGAAAGTTCGTCAGAGCTCCAATATGGTGAAAGTTATGGTGAATCTCGTGTGCGACTGTGATTGGGTTATCCTAATGCATTACGTTCCTCCACAGCAGACCGTCAAGTCACAATATTATTGTTCGTTTTGGAGCATCACGTGCGACCAGCTGTGCGAAAGATTCGGCAACACCTTGTGCGCAACCCACCCATCATTTAGCACAATACGCGGGCGCATACAGCGCAAGCTGCTCTGTTCGGTCGATGAAACTGGGAAGTACCGTACCATCCACCATACTCCCCGGACGTAAGTCATTGTGACTTTGATTTGATTCCGAAGATGAGGGAATCACTATGTGGGTTTCGCTTCAGAACTGTTCCAGAGATTCGACAGGCAGCAGACCGCTCCATCGCACCACAGACAGAACAGGCTCTGATAACGGTATACTGCGACTTCCGCATCGCTGGCAACGGGCTCTACACAACGCTGGTGACTACTTTGAACAAAACTGTAACGCTTTTGTATCGGTTGTGAATAAATTTTTGCCACTAGTTAAGTTCCAATCCTCGTATTCCTCAGAGCTATTCAAATGCCCAGTATCACCATCAAAATCTCACGTACAGAAATTATTGATCTCAAACACCCAGTAAATACGAAATCTGGGCAGAAAACAACAGAACCTCTGGAGATGGCATAAATGTGCAACTTCGAAGTATGTAGGCCCACTTGACGATCTCACAGATATCTTAACAGGCATGTGACAAACGGAATCCTTGATTTCAAAAAGGCGTATGATTTCATCAATCGACAGTCCCTCTTCAGTGTCCTAGAACACCATAAATTCCACACAGAACACTACTACTCAGCAAACCAACTCTTACTGACGAAATTTGATATATAAAAGCATTTCGAGATAAAGACAGACGTGCGACAAGGTGACGGATTGTCACCACTGCTCTTGAAGCTTGGTAAAGCCATTAGAGAATGGGAGGCAGAACTTAGAAAATCGGAACTGCTAGAAACCTACTTAGCTGGGACAAGTGAAAGACGAACTTAAATTTCCTGGCCTTCGTAGACGATCTAGTGATGATACTAGTGGACAGCGAAATCACACCTAACCTATGGAAAGGAAGATTCTCAACTAATTTGCTGAAAACATTAGACAACAAATTTCATTTGAGAAAACTAAGTTTATTTTCGCTGGATTCATTGTGTGTGGCAGAAAGTTACGAGGGTCGAGCGTACCTCGCACCTCACAACTGGCGCCAATTATATGTCTTAGATAGCGAACGGAGTCAAATGCTGTAAAATAGCCTTAGTTAGTCAAAGCCAACTAAGGACCATGTGACATTTACAGCATCTTTCCATTCTGATTATCATTTAATTCAGTGATTTTTATAGAGATGTGTTAAGATCGAGTTGTCAGAATACTGGACAGCGTACGTCACATAATACCTTCTTTTACCTTTTTAAAAAAAAAAAAAATTCTAATCTGAAAACGAAGGTGGTGTCAGTGTTGCCACGTTAAATGTATGCACTAAAATACCCACAAAAGTACTGTACAGAAAATATAGGCCTGCACTAATACGAAGAAACATGCACTAGAAATATAGGAAGTGTAATTAAAATGATCGTTCCTGTACCTGAAAACAACGCAAAATATAATCGTAAAAAATAGGAATCTATTAATTTATTAGCCGTTTCTAACATTACAATACTACCAAACCATTTCAAATCTTTCAGAAAGATCTTCCTTACATCTGTCAAAATAATTTGGACAGTAGACAAAATCCCCTATCTCTGAAGACTTTCGATCTGGATACACAGCAAAGTGAAAAAGTGGCCTTCCGCAAGACTGGAACCTGTAGTATCATAAACATGAATTAATAATCTTATATGATACCGTAACCGAAAATCTCTCAGATTATTCAAAGGAAATGAAACGAAAATTAAGTGATATATTTGCGTAATTCTGTGTCAACCAGGATGTAACTCGTTGCCAGAGATATACTGCGTTGTTGACAAGGTTCGCTCATAGAATCAGCAGGAAGAATACCAGCGTATGTGATCGTGAAGTGGCCTGGAAAGCGATTGCAGATTGCTGCTTCTTAGATGCGACAGCGGGGGGCTGCAACACCCGAAATATGCCTCAATGAGCCTTACTCGCTTATCTGCAACTAGGTTTAGGGAGTAGAGAACAGTTATTGCTATTACTGCTAGTACTTGTAATAATAATAATAACAATAAATCAGATGCATCGACCACTAGATAACTCAAAAAGCAACAATTAACAGTTATTTTCGTTCTCCTGTCGTAAGTGAAAAGTTCAAATGTTTGTGAAACTACGGGGCAAAACCACTGTTGTCATCAAACCCTAGGCTAACAAACTACCCAAACTAACTTAAAATAACCTAAGAGTAACATACACCCATGCCAGAGGTAGGACTCGAACATTTGATGGGATCAGCCTTGCAGTCCCTGACAAAGCAGCTAGAAGCATTCGGCTCTTCCTGTTTCGCTGTCTTAAGTGGCCTAAAAATTAAAGCTCTCATTTGCCAGAGGCAATTCATATTTTTGGAGCAACTAGAGAGGTTATACCGTCAACATTGTGAGTAACCAACAGTTTTTAAATATCTTTACAAACTTCGCTAAACTTGTTCTTGAGACCAGTCTACAAATACTAAGCAAGATGACAACCACCAGTTATGATGAAAGCGTATCCTATGCTGATAAAAGCAAACAGCGCATATATTGAAGATCGTTTCAGTGTGTAGTACGATCAAGTGAAAAGAACGTGAAATAGCAACAGTTCGCGAAGTTAAGTGTGGTGCTGAGATTATATGCTGCGACTGTACTGAGTGTTACATTTTTACCACAGGCGTTTTTATAAGAATACACACCATCGGTTGCAACGATATAAGTGAAGAAATGGTTTATAGAATTTGCAAACACTATCGATAGGTTATGGATAACGCCTTGCTACCATTACGTGTGATTATAGCCTAGACTAAATTTCTACCTGCGAAAGAAACGATCAAAGTGCAACCAAAGCATCATCACCCCACACCCCAGAAACAACTACTCAGTGTAAAAATTTCCAGTGTTCATTTTTCTGTAAACGACCTAATTTCTTTTCCAAGAGAAATTACGAAACGTCAAGTTTATTTTTTCCTTTTGCTTTGTAAATCATATGTCGGATCCATACCTATTGCAGTGGTTCAACCTTAGGACAAATAATAACTGGCGACATCCGTCTTACG
The DNA here is from genome assembly GCA_026315105.1 of Locusta migratoria. NCBI lineage: Eukaryota > Metazoa > Arthropoda > Insecta > Orthoptera > Acrididae > Locusta > Locusta migratoria. The sequence continues at coordinate 478,889,329 of CM048744.1, read as the reverse complement.
GCCGCAGTTTCCACTTCCATCAGGAAGGAACAAGGATAAGCGTTTAACGTCCGGTCGGCAGCTTGCGCATTACAGACGTCATCGGCATCAGGTCTGCCAGACGGACGTCTATTTAGACACACTAGCTAAACCCGACTACGATTCACTGAGGCTCAGTCTCACGCTGAAAGAAATGGAAAAGTAAGTAAAGGAGTTCTCGCCAACAGACACTCACCGACCTGAGTCAAATCAGTATGTAACCTGCCTCGCATTCCTCAGCCTTTGTGAAATGAAGAGGGAGACAAAATATGCTTCCTTTTGTTCCATACTTCCAAAACTAATAAACAAATCAAGCAGTTTAAGTTAAAATTATACGTTTAAACGTTCTCTCTCTACGTCACCATTCTTTTATTTTACGTCTCTGCCATTCCTCCCGAAAATTATGAAACTGTTTTCATTTAAACCATCGGTTTCATTGCCAATCCTTCGATGTGAACACAACCTTGCTTCATCACTTTGTCTCTCCTCTAAGAAGACAACCTTCACGTTTCGGAAATTGTGTATTCCCAGGTTAGCAGTATATCTCAAAGGTGTCGTCCCACAGAAGTCTTAAGGCGCAGTATCTAGAAAAGCCGAACAAATTGAAAGTATTAAGCGCAGCTTATACTCTCCTATATACAAGTCAAACGTAGCACTGCAGGAGACAGGCGAAGTACCTTAGTGGCGTGCTAGAATCTCCGACAGCAGGCTCGGATTCCGAGGCACTTACGGGTACGATTTTTTAAAGTTTTATTGTTTTAAAAATTCTGATGATTTTCGCAGTACAGAACGCTCCAGTCTCTTCAGTAGTCAGGAATAAACTGCCCCTGTAGAAGGGCCCATTGGTTCCGAGCAGGCCTTGATACTTCCTGACCATCTGCCTGTTTCAATATATCTTGGGCAACAGAAGTACTCCGTTTCTACACGAAGAAACATGTTCTTCGGATTTACAAGGAATATTTATAACCTTCCTACAGTTATAATACCAGATAATCTTGTAATAAGATTGTAATGAAAATAATTGTTTACGCTTTTTAATACGAAAATTTTGAAATTTTAATTAGTTGCAACAGTAATTTCATTTGTAGCAGAAATGATAAATAACGTTTTCTGAAGGTAGCATCAAACCTGGATCGGCCACGTGAAAGACGTAATCTATTTCGCCTTACTGCTTAGAATGTCTTAATGAGCAGCATATAAGCGCCAGATGAGCTACGCATAAAACTTTAGAGCGCTTTGATTTCAGAATTATCTGGATAGAGTATTTTAAGACTTCTTGAGAAGTCATATCCCGGAACGAATTTTCCTATTAAGAAAAAGGAAGAATTGTATCATGTTTTCCTATAAGGTTATCGTTTTTGCTTTCCAACAGTTTATACTGCACTTATAGCCTCTCTGTTTGTCTGTCTCTCTCTCACGCGCACAAACACACACACACACACACAGAGAGAGAGAGAGAGAGAGAGAGAGAGAGAGAGAGAGAGAGAGAGAGAGAGAGAGAGAGAGAGAGACGCATGCACACATATACATACACAAATGGCTTAGCCTCCAAATAGTCGCAAGACATATAGACTAATTTCAGCATCGTTTCTTCATCATTGACACGCGTTCTATCGACCACACGCTGCCGAAGTCAGAAAACGTGTACGTTGCGTATTGAGGGATTGTTTATTACGTTCCAATAGATATACATACAAAGCTTAACAGATGCGATGTTCTCCTTTTGATGTCAAACTATTTCTATCTACTCTTAATAATTTCGTTTAACTGTTTCTCGGCGATTGCAGCTGTGGAGTTGCTGTTCTCGATATCTGTCATTTCCTCATGTTATATTTATGCCACCCGCAAATTTTCAGATAAATAAGACCTCTTTCGCGTGAGAAGAGAGGTTGAAGTTCGTAGCGACTATCTGGATGGCATTGTTCTGCCTTTACATTTACCTCAAATTCCCCCAAGTGTTACGAATACTTCAAGATATAACATGTATGTGTTCGTATGGATATAAACCGAACAATTTCTTTCAACTATAGTTAAGCACTTCAGCTACAACTCTCGTTCAGACTGTTTAACCGAAACAGGGATCGATATTTTATGTATCATAAGATTAAATCACATCCATGAAAATGTGTCAGTCGTCTGGAACTATTGTCTACCACTTCAGCGACGAGGTTCAAGATTGTTACGACCGATTCGAAAATTTGTCCAATGATAGACTTATGTATTTCAAAATATTAACTTATATTGGCTACAGTAGAAAAATTCTGTAATTAACACGCATGTCATTCAAGAATTTCATACGCTTTCACCTTCGGATCTGAAACGTATGTAATTAAGTTTATGAGGTTACTTATGATGCAGTGATTATCTTAACATTTCCATGCCCATTTATGGGTTTGAAATTGAAAGCAGAGGAAAAGCAGATGCAATATATCAGTCTTCAGGCCAGCCAGCTCTGAAGCCCCAGCTAACACAGCCAGTGCCGCGAAGGGCAGCCACGCTACAGTCCACCAGCGAGAGTCTGCTGCTTGCTCTCTCTCTCATTTCCACAGTGAAGGAAGGCTAATATAGAAAATATTCGTATAGGATGCGATTATTTGCATGGAAATGTCACATTACGAGAAAGTGACTCCTATTATTCCATGAAACTGATAGTAAAATATGAAGTGAATTTCACGTTAGTTCGGGTGAACTCTAGGTAGTGACTTCAGTATCTAGTAGTTACCAAACAACCGATCTATCAGTATTCCTGTTACCTAACCACATGCTTTTATTGAGAAACCACGGTGTCAATTGTTATTTCAACACAAACAAATATTAGGCATAATATTTTATCGGCAGTAGCGAGATGATTAATTTTAGCCTTCAAATACACCTATCACCGTTGTTTTTGGCAAAAATGGTCTTTGGATGTACGTTCATTTCACCGGTAGCGAGATGTAGGCATTTTTGAATTGAAAATAACATGAAGAGTTCGATGCTGACTGGGAGTCGAGCACCCCACGTATTAATGTTGATCACTATACAGGGAGACGTTAATTCTAGTGCTTCAGACATAGAGAGCACGGCAGTCAAACCGGCGGCCCACGGACTTTATCCGACCAGTAATTGGTTTCAATCTGGTCCGAGGAAACGATTTGTGGAAGAGGGAGACATCTATTGTAAAACGTCGTAAGTAAAGTTCAAAAGAAGTTATTGAATGTTAACACATTAAATGGCGTACATATAAAATGAATGTACGGGCGAAACGTGTGTTTTGAGGCATAAACTATTGACGTAAAGTGTCGTGAAAAGGGTGCGTTACTTCATAAAATGCAGCACCCCGGAAACTGAAACATGTATGTGACTCTGCCCCGCTGGTGGAGAAAGGTACCCCATGCCCGTTCTAGAGGATCAATCATGGAATCGTCCAAAGTATAAAAAAATCAATGCTTTACCAGAAAACTGCAAAAGCATCTACGCCGCAGTCACAGTTTTTAGTGTGAATATCATTAAGAAAGAAAACTCGTTACAGTCAATAGCTACCTGCCAATATGTCGTAGATTAGACGAGAAAACAAGGGTACCTAAGTATTTGATCGAAACCTTGGACCTGCAATTGATTACGGTGCGAATTTTATTTATTCAATTACTTGTATTTAGTAATGCTTAGAAATACAGCCCCACACTGACACACACAAATAACCTCATCATGTTTCCTTGATTCATCTGTCTTCAGCTGTCTAAAAAGTCAGAGACATTCATCATGATAGTTTTGCTTTCATTGACAAACTACCACCAGCAGTTATATTGTAATCGTTACTACTGGAAGATACTTTCGACATCAATTTTGTATGAGAGTTCATATTCGACAGAGAAATGTGCTATTAGTTCTTTGCTTCATATACTCATCACACATAAGAATATTTCTAAACCGCTACCAGCTTACGAGTCCAGTTTTTTGGTCAACCGGCACGTTTTCTTTACACGGCATGCTTTTCTGGTTTGAATCGGTGTGTTATTTCAGGATATTTGCGTTTTTTACTTAGTGCGATGCCATCTTTACTTTTGTTTTACTATGTCGCTAATTAAAACACTCAAAAGAATAATGTTATATAATATTAAAATAAATGTTATTTACTCATAATATTAATGGCGTCTATTGATGCTAAGAGAAAGAATAGCTTGCGGTGAAAGTGTTTTGTAGTTTACAATTCGCTAACGGCAGAAAAATAAAAATACTGACGGGATCTACTGATGATAGGAGCCACTCAATTAATTTTTCCCTTTTCTAGTTTCAGTCGCTGCACATTGACACTATTCATGCCTTCGCTTTCGACCATAGTTACAGAAATGCGTTTGGTGCTATATGTGTTTCTGCTCCTATTCAAAACGGTGGTAGCCAGCGGTGGTACGTCTCAGAATTACAATCGTAGTCAGCGATAACCGTTTCATTACCCATAACTGACGAACGACCGTATTCTGCGTGTCGCTAGTCTGATGGGCAATCCGCCATCGGTGGGCGAGCGGTGCGGACGTGTTGCTTTACGTAGGGTTGCGGCTGGCCTAGCTCTCTGTTGGTGAGTTTAACGCCGTAGAGCTTTTCCTCGTGTACACTGTCAAAACAAATACGGGATCAAGTGAGCTTTCATACACAATATGACTTACCGATATTGCTTATTGCAGAAAATATGTTTTTTCTTGAAATAATGGATGGATATATAGGATGTTTTCGGTGCACGACAACTATTCTTTAGTGCCCTGCTTCTAATTAACCGTCAACAAATTCTCGTGGGGTTAATATCACTGAACTCAGTTGTTTATGGGTAGTGTGATGTATTGTTCCCTCAATGTCTCCATTTTGATTATCTCATCGCTACTCTATTTGACACTATACACATTAAATGAGCTATCAACATTATTTCATCCCCTTTCTCCATGCTACTTTGTACTTGAAGTCAGCACTTAATGTATTCATGATGACCATAGTATACTACTGTATTTCTGTAGTTAGGTTAGTTATTGTTCCAGTGTTATTCAGCAAATGATGCTCCATGCTTGTTATATGTTGCATGCTGATGCACCATTGCTTCTGACTCTTCTGCCATGTCCTGCACGAATCATATCGAGTTGTTTCAGCTTGCTATATCCTTGTAATACACTGTTCAGAATACTGTCTTTAACAATTAGTTTGTTACTTACAGTAGCCTCCTTCATTCGTGCTATTGTGGTTGGTATCATTGCAGATTGCTTTAAGTGCCTTATAAATTTTTCATAAGATACTTACAATACCTGATTCCTACTCTCCACTACTCTCAATAACCCTCATTTTACTATTTCTTCATGTAATTCAACAAACATATTTCTCTGTTTCTCACCTCCCAGATGTTGAATGTCACCTTAATCGTTCACATGTGATTCGTGAGTAGCTTAGCACATCCTCTTGTCTTGACAGCAGAATCTCAGTATTTAGAAGTTCATTGAGAATTGCAATAAAAAGAGTAGTGGTATTGTGCCCAAGCAGAGGTGCCCACAGGCGCTGGTCATGCTGCAAACTGCGTCATTGAAATTTCTGGGGCGAGGGAGGGGGGGGGGTGAAAAATTAGTACTTTTGGGTAGCCTCGGGGAGGGGAGCTTTATAAAACAATATAAAAACATGAAAAAAAACCATATTTAGTTTTAATATCTAATGGCAAAACCACATTTATTAGGTCATAAACAAGGATTCGAAAATTTAGGGTGTGGAGGGGGCCAATTGAGGGGGGTGGGTAGACGCCTGTGTGTCCAAGGCAGTCTCTTTGTACATCTTGGTACATTACCTAAGAGAAAAGGAATTTCTGTGAAACGGCCTCCCTTCCTTGGATCAACAAAAATATTATGTGAAATACTCCTTACATGTAAGTGCATACGGTGAATCCTGTGTACTCTCTCCTTGTTTCCATATTGTCTTCTTCCCATTAGGTAGCGGTGATAGAAACTGAGGCAGTGTGTCGATTTCACTCTTGAAAGAATTGATTCTACTGACATTGACCACCGATGTCTTCGTAGGGTGTTTCATCTTCACATTTCCGGTGAAATCACCTTGATCATCTGATTCGGTCCTCGATACTTCTTCATTAACTACTTTGTTTTCCCCATCGCAGTGTACAGCACTCCTCCGGATACCATTAAATAGCCTGTTATATCTTTTGGTAATAAAGCCCTTTTTGATGTTAACATAAATTCACGTCTTTCTCATTTAAACTCAATGCCCAGTTCTCCACTCAAACATCCTGGCACAGGAGGAGTATATGGTTTCGCTAGCAATACCCACTGCCCTAAACTGTTCTGTGTAAACTTACCAGCCTGCTGCCCCATATGTTCTTGGTTTTCTAATGCCGTGGCCTTGGCATGTTTCACTTTCTACTATATGCATTTAGTGAACTGTTTGACTGGCTCACCTTACATTCGCAACTTGGGTTGAAAGTAATGGCGTCATCCACTAAAACACTACTTCATACGGCGAAAGGTTGCGACCTTCCTATCGGTTCTCATCAATAAGTCTTGGGCAGTACGTATCTCAGGTTAGTAAAAGGTTTATGGCTCGTCGTCTCTGTTCATAGGGATGAGTTATATATATCAGCTACTATGCCCTAAACAGCTACCCAATCTGCTTACACAAGATCAATAATTAATCTGTAGTTTAGCCAATGTGTACATGATGACGTGAAAATAAATTTAACAAACATAAATTAAACCTCTGAATGACAAACAGAATGGATTCTAAGATAAAGAAGTGATTCACTCACGAAGTAATTCATTATAAATGGAGTTTATTACTCTTATTAGACATAAAACGCGGAGGTGGTCCTACTTAATACATTGGTAAATAACTAAATATTTCCCCAACTATTGTTCATGAGAGGCACAATAAGTATTACACACACTCGAAAGTTCCAAATTATCACTCGGAAGTTAGAGTTCCAAATTAATCCGCGATAAAAGTATTTTTTATAAAACACAGTTTGTCATCACACGAGTACACGATTGGTGAATTGTCACAGTTCTACACCGTGCATAGTTTATCACTTTTCAAGCAGAGACTAAGTTCTGCAGTCACAGTCCCGTAAACTTTCTATGTCCACACATATAATCTCTTCAAATCACAAGTTAGTAACGCGGCTTCAGACCGTCCAACATCAAAACATTTCACCACCACGTCCAAGTTACGAGTCCCTTCCCAAGCGTTCGAAAGCTCTTTCTGCGCCCCAAAATTGAATCCTTCCGCACATCCTAAAACCTCATTTTCAAAATATAATTTCCCTTCCAAAATATTAAACATTTGAATATCACAGAATTAAAGGCTTTGACCACCTCCCTTCAAATGTTGTTTACATTTAACAAACAAATATATATTTAGCAATACTAAAAACGGTTGAGACTGAAGCTCTTTCCTGTTAAGCGTGACGTCTGACTGTTCATATATACTGCCGCAATCGAAATATAATTACACACTTAATATTTAATTTATCATGGCTTTTTAAGCAAATATATTCAGTTCTTGTCCACAAATACATATAATTGTTTATATATAAATTATCTGCTGCATATCTACTATTTTTAGTCGGCCATGAAATATTTAAGTAGCAGTCCACATTATAAAAATGAACGTTGCTAAGAATAATATTAAATATAATAAAATACATATATAAATGTAATGCGCTTTGCTGGGTTCATGTTTTGTGTTTCTGTGGTGTAATCTATATTCTCACACAAGAATATTACTACCTCAACGAAAAGCAGAACAAGAGAGTAAAATAAAGTTTATTGAAAGAATTCTGAAATAACGTGTTATGTCTTTTAAGATAGGTAGAGTGGTACAATGCTGCCCATTTGCTTCTGAAATTGTTACTGATAAACTACGAATCAATAATTGTAAATAAAAGTCTTATAAAATTATTATTATAGTACTGAAATTTGTCGGCTTTTTATCTGTAAGGGATATTGAAATCATAATTACAGTAAACGTAACACCCAGAAGATGGCCGCTTGCAATAGTTGCCGAAACGTCGGTGAAATATTTGATATACTGACAATGCGGTCCAATACCCAGAAGAGTTTTATCAACAATGACAATGGCCGCGGAAGCCTTCGTTTACATAATTACAGCGTTTGATTCTCTCAAGTCTCCTGAATCCTTTCAAATAATTATATTTGCCGTATGATCATTTGCTGATTTTATATGGATTTTTAGAGTAATGTGTGTGGCTATATTGTATTTCAGTTGCATTCTGGGTTAGCCGCCCTAGCTCATTCAATAGCGTTGCTTCCGGTTTCCGACAACATTAGAAAAAACCGGGCTACCCGCCATATCCCATTCACTAGGTACAAACTGGTAGCTGGCCGGTTGGGAAACCCAACACGCCGGCCGCGGTGGCTGAGGGGACTGAGGCACTCCAGTCACGGTCTGCACGACCACTACGGTCGGGGGTTCAAATCCCCCCTCGGGCATGGATATTCGCTATTTCATAAGTAGTTTGTAGGTTTAGGGACTGGTGACCCCGTAGTTAAGTCCCATAGACTTCACAAACATTTGAACATTTGAAACTTGCTCTCTCTACCTCACCATTCTTTTACTTTTCGTCTCTGCCATTCCTCCCGAAAATTATGAAACTATTTTCATTTAAAGTCCCATAAGCTATACAAACATTTGAACATTTGAACCCAACACCCAGGCAAAACCCGCCTTTCACATGGAAACAATCAGCTTCCCCCTGTATCTGTAATATCACTAGGTCTGTAGCCATATGTACAGTCTTAGACAAAAAAATTGATCGCCGGCCAGCCGACGCAGAGGCTAAGTCCGAGTCGGTCACGCAGTGTGGACAATAAATTCGATCGCCCCTCAGAATGCTACGTCCGGCGATTTGCACGATCTGGCAACACTGTAGAATGCAGTACTGTCAGGAGGAAGTGTTATATGCTTCTCAAGACAGTTCTGTGGTATGTGAGCGCATGGCTTCTGGTAAGAGTTGCATTTACAAGTGTATATGTAAGCAGTCGCGAGATCGAATCCAACCACCTATAACTTTTTTTAATTATTATTTAACTGCAAATAGGCTGTCTTCGTTTACAGTGTGGAAGAACATCAAATGTAACAGCAAAAAATTCCAGAAATAATTACAAAAAAGGGCTCGCTGCTGCATCAAAACTGAACTGTTTACTCTCGGGAGTAGTGGGCCCCGCTACGGAGACGCGCCAGCGGCCGCATCGCGGCTGCCGCCTGCGGACTCGGTGACAGCGGCGCGCCGCTGTGAGTTTATTTACCCGCTGTTATATCCTTACCTCAAGTTTTGGTACTTATATTACAGTCACGTATTGAATTTTAATGACTGATATTTATGAATATAATCTAAATGTCGTAAAGTAGAATCGGTATAAAGAGTCATAGGGGTGACTATTACCACAATTTTCTTGAACGTCATCAGGCCACTCAATCAGGATTCCAACTCACGATTGTTACTAGTGACGAGTTATGATGCTCTCATGCTGATATCTTAAGAAGAAATTAATGACTGAGTACTAAGAGATTTTTATACTCAGCAAAGTGCAACCACAACGCCAGGGTTTTGTAAACAACTGAGACACCATTTAGTCGCAGTGTAAGGACAAACGACCTAAAAAATCACATCATGTGTTAGTACTACACTATAATAATTCCAGTTGATTTCACAAACAAAACATCGATTAGTGTGCTTTGGAAGTCACCCATTCCGCACCTACTTTTTCCATCACATGTCCTCACTTTCCTGCCTCTAATCGAATAACATTCGACAAAAATTATTTCCAGACGAAAATACACGTCGAACATCGACTGGCGTCATAATTAGCTTGCAATCAGTTCGATTCTAAAGGGACAGATTTGGTAAACTAGCAGAACGTTGTCAGACTTTCCCATTATCAGAGAGAATATAGCAAGTAACCACAAGAGGTTCCTTGTTGTTTTCGATGTGGATTCGTTCAACTCCTGTCACGAAAAAAGCTAAAATATTCTATTCGCATGAGACCCGAACCATTGACCAACGACACCTCTCTATGGCTGGCCACTACTTTACCACAGAGTTAGCGAGGATCTTGCACGCCAGTGCTTTCTTACTGCCACATACGTCAGTAGAACATATAACCCGCAACGTAAGAGACTAGATTAGTTGGAATTTCGCCGTTTAAACAATTTTCTGGAACCAAAAGCGTGAACAAATAGCCTTCTGTCGCCTCTCGACTGAGAAACCAGTCAGATTATTCAATGGAACTTACAGGAAACATGAAGTGAATTTATGAGCATAGTTCTGTGCTAACCAGGAAGTAAGACCTCGGTACCAGCGTTGACAGACATACACTGCGATGTTGCCAAGCTTCAGTCATACTATTAACAGGAAGAATAAGAGCCGAGGTGATTGCCAAGCGAGCTCGACAGAGACTTAGCTCGCGCCTCGCGCGCCTGCTGGGAATCGGAACACCTACAGTATATCTCAATGAGACCTGTTCGCAATTCCGTAACTAGCTTTAATGAGCCGATAGTTGTCACTAATAAAAATATAGAGATATACCGACCGCTAACATAGAAATAAGTGTCCAAATTATTTGCGTATTCTATCTTAAGCGCAATGACAACAAAAGTCATGCACCAGTGGTGTTTCACATTTCTTCGAGCATTTCCATTGATTATACTGAAAACATTAGATATAAGCGTCAGTTTTCTCTACAATTATAGGCTCATGAAATATCTTTTTTCCTATCGCTGTCAGTGGCACAAACGAACGAAGAGAGGCAAACAAACGAAAAGAAATCAATGCATTGTTTTCAAGATGTGAACATTTCTAGGAAGGCTTCGTAACATGGAGTGCAAAATAAGAAGAGCTTCTTTTATCTAAACATAGAATTAGGGGCAGTAATGTATAGATAAAATTAATCTTTAAGCCAAACTTTCATCCAGTCTACAAATACTGCAAAAATGATACGTATCACCTGTTGATTGGAGTCCCATTATATGCCCTTACAAAAACGAGCAGCAGATATACTGAAAACCTTTTGATGACTATGCAGAACATTCAGTGCAGATAGAACCCTAAATCCAAAATAACTATGGGTTAACGAAGCAGAGAATAGTGCTGATATTTTATAAAGCAGTCGCATAGGTTCTATTTTTTATTATTATTTTTTTTTACCCCAATCGTTTTCATATGAATACAAGATCCAAGCTCCCAAAATAGTCATATGACAACATCGGGCCGTAATATGATGACACAGTTGATCAGATGGTTATAGAAATTGCAGTGACTGTTTTCATACTGTCAATGGATAACGCCAAATTGTCACTATTTCGGAATATATCACAGATTAAGTCCTGTCTGAGAAAGAATTGCTCAACAGTTAGTGAACAGTATCGACACTACACGTAACACGAACCCATCAGTTACCAATTATATGCAGCTAAATTTTATAATTTGATCTTCCTACGAACGATTTAATTTCTTTCACAACAGTGTTATTACATACTGAAAGTTTTCAACAAGCATGAGTCTATCACTTCTCGTTCACGTCCACTTCCTATTCTCACTGTAGAGGTCTAATAAATGACACAAAGTACAGGTTTATACCTACATTAATGGGGTTATTGATGTCAGTTTTCCCGCCAGTATTCTTCTATTGTTCTGGAGATGAATACTCAACGTAAATAGTATTATTCAGTTGGATGAATATCTGAGGTGTCGCCTTCAGTTCCACAAACCAAAAAATGGTTGAACTAAGCGAATAAAAAGCGTCTATATGCCAATAAATAAAAATGAAATAACAGTTAATGGAAGTTTACAAACTCCATCGGGAAAAATAAAAATACTTTCTTGACTTACAGACTACTGCAATACAAATTCTTGGATTTCACAGATATGTATTACTTAGGCCCTACTTTTGTTTTGGTGCATTTCACTTGCACTAGAGAAGGGATAAAACATGCGAATATTTCATTAGTGTTACAGGTCCTGGAACTCCGTCGATTACTATCGAGTTGACAAAACATGTTCAAATGTTTATAGTTTATGGGACTGAACTCCGGGGTCATCAGTCCCTAAACTTACAAACTACTTATGAACTACTTACGAACTAGGACGGCACAAATATCCATGCCCGAGGGGGGATTCGAACCCCCGACCGTAGTGGCCGTGCAGACCTTGACTGGAGCGCCTCAGTCCCCTCGGCCACCGCGGCCGGCCCGAGTTGACAATCACTTTCCGTATGATATTCGTTCTTTGCCACTCCCATGAACCACAGACATTGCCGAGGTGGGGTGGCTTGCGTGCCTCAACGATAGAGATAGCCGTACCGTAGGTGCAACCACAGCGGAGGGGTATCTGTGGAGAGGCCAGACAAAAGTGTGGTTCCTGAAGAGGGGCAGCAGCCTTTTCAGTAGTTACAGGGGCAACAGTCTGGATGATTGACTGAGCTGGCCTTGTAACATCAGCTAATGTGGCTTTGCCACACAGCTACTGCGAACGGCTGAAAGCAAGGGGAAACTACAGCCGTTATTTTTCCCGAGGACATGCAGCTCTACTGTATGAACATATGATGATGGCATCCTCTCGGGTAAAATATTCCGGAGGTAAAATAGTCCCCCATACGGATCTCCGGGCGGGGACTACTCAGGAGGATGTGATCATCAGGAAAGACAATACTGGCATTCTACGGGTCGGAGCGTGGAATGTTAGATCCCTTAATCGAGTAGGAAAATTAGAAAATTTAAAAAGGGAAATGGATAGGTTGAAGTTAGATATAGTGGGGATTAGTGAAGTTCGGTGGCAGGATGAACAGGATTTCTGGTCAGGTGAGTACAGGATTATAAATACAAAATCAGTTGGGGGTATCACAGGAGTAGGATTGATAATGAATAAGAAAATAGGAATGCGGGTAAACTACTATGACCAGCACAGCGATCGCATTATCCTTGTCAAGATAGATACGAAGCCAACACCGACAACAGTAGTACAGGTTTATATGCCAACTAGCTCTGCCGATGATGAGGAGATCGAAGAAATATATGAGGAGCTAAAGGAAATTATTCAGACAATTAAGGGAGAGGAAAACTTAATTGTTATGGGAGACTGGAATTCGGTAGTAGGACAAGGAAGGGAAGGGAAGATAGTGGGTGAATATGGTCTGGGCAAAAGGAATGAAAGAGGAAGCCGCCTGGTAGAATTTTGCACGGAACATAATTTAGTTATAACAAACACCTGGTTTAAGAATCACAAAAGAAGGTTGTATACGTGGAAGAGACCAGGAGACACCGGGAGATACCAGATAGATTTTATAATGGTAAGACATAGATTTCGGAACCAGGTTTTGAAGTGTAGGACATACCCAGGGGCAGACATAGACTCTGACCATAACTTGTTGGTTATGAACTGTAGGCTGAAACTGAAGAAACTACAGAAAGGTAGGAAAATAAGGAGATGGGACCTAGATAAATTGAAGGAACTTGAAGTTCTTAAGAATTTCAGAGGGAGCTTCAGGCAACAATTGACAGAAACAGGGGAAAATAAAACAGTTGAGGAGGAATGGGTAAAATTGAGAGATGAAATAGTGAAGGCAGCAGAGGACAAAATAGGTAGGAAGGCAAGACCTACAAAGAATCCTTGGATATCACAGGAGATACTAAATTTAATCGATGAAAGGAGAAAATATAAAAATGCAGTAAATGAAACAGGCAAAATGGAGTACAGACGACTAAGAAATGAGATTGACAGGAAGTGCAAAATGGCTAAGCAGGAATGGCTAGAAGGCAAATGCAAGGATGTGGAAGAATGTATAAATAGGGGAAAAATAGATACAGCCTACCGGAAAATAAAAGAAACATTTGGCGATAAGAAAAACAGCTCTATGAATATCAAGGACACTGATGGAAAACCAGTTCTCAGCAAAGAAGGGAAAGCTGAAAGGTGGAAAGAGTATATAGAGGGGCTCTACAAAGGAAACGAACTTCGAGACACTATTGTAGGAAGGGAAGAGGATGTAGATGATGATGAAATAGGAGATACTATACTGAGAGATGAATTTGACAGAGCACTGAAATATCTAAGTCGAAACAAGGCCCCTGGAATAGATGATATCCCGTCAGAGCTACTGAAGTCTCTGGGAGAACCAGCCATGACAAAATTGTTTCACATTGTGTGTAAGATGTATGAGACAGGTGAAGTACCCTCAGACTTTAAGAAAAATGTTATAATCCCCATTCCAAAGAAAGCGGGTGCAGACAGGTGTGAAAACTACAGAACTATCAGTTTAATAAGTCATGGTTGCAAAATATTAACACGAATTATATACAGAAGGATGGAAAAGCTGGTAGAAGCCGACCTCGGGGAAGATCAGTTTGGGTTCAGGAGAAATGTAGGAACACGGGAGGCAATACTCACTTTACGCCTTATCCTAGAAGATAGATTAAGAAAAGGCAAACCAACATTTCTAGCTTTTGTAGATTTGGAGAAGGCTTTTGACAATGTTGATTGGAATAAACTCTTTCAAGTTCTGAAGCAAGCAGGAGTAAAATGTAGGGAGCGTAAGGTTATTTACAACTTGTACAAAAACCGGGACAGCGGTTGTCAGAGTTGAAGGGCATGAAAGGGATGCAGTGGTTGGAAAGGGAGTAAGACAGGGTTGTAGCCTTTCCCCAATGTTGTTCAATTTGTACATTGAGCAAGCTATAAAGGAAAGCAAGGAGAAATTTGGAGAAGGAATTAAAGTTCAGGGTGAAGAATTAAAAACATTGCGTTTTGCCGACGACATAGTAATTCTGTCAGATACAGCAAAGGACCTGGAAGAGCAATTGAACGGAATGGATAGTGTGCTTAAAGGTGCATATAAGATGAACATTAACAAGAGTAAAACTAGGGTAATGGAGTGCAGTGTAAGAAAATCAGGTGATGCTGAAGGAATTAGATTAGGTAACGAAACAATAAAGGAGGTAGATGAGTTTTGTTACTTGGGCAGTAAAATAACAAATGATGGTCGCAGTACAGATGATATAAAATGCAGAATGGCAATGGGTAGAAAGGCGTTTTTGAAAAAGAGAAATTTGTTAACATCGAATATTGATTTAAGCCTAAGGAAGTCCTTTCTGAAGGCATTTGTATGGAGTGTTGCCTTGTATGGGAGTGAAACATGGACGATAAGCAGTGTGGACAGAAAGAGGATAGAGGCTTTTGAAATGTGGTGCTACAGAAGAATGCTGAAGATTAGGTGGGTGGATCGCGTAACTAATGAGGAGGTACTGAACCGAATTGAGGAGAAAAGAAATTTCTGGCATACCTTGACTAAAAGAAGGGATAGATTGGTAGGACACATTCTTAGACATCAAGGAATTGTGAATTTAGCGTTGGAGGGAAGTGTGTGGGGTAAAAATCGCAGAGGGAGACCAAGAGACGCGTATAGTAAGCAGATTCAAGTGGATGTGGGTTGTCGTTCTTATGAGGAGATGAAAAGGCTTGCTCAGGATAGAGTAGGGTGGAGAGCTGCATCAAACCAGTCTCTGGACTGAAGACCACAACAACAACAACAACATTCGTTCTTTGATACTGATTAAAGGGGCTTTACGACATCCTTTTATTAATCAAATTCTCTAAACTTCTCGGTAGTTGCACGAAAGTGAATTCAGGTAGACAGCGGTAATATTGAAAATTTATGCCGCAGCGGTACTGGAACCCTGCTTCCGCTTTCCTAGTAGAGCTATTCTTTGCTGTCGTTGGATAATTTTTGTTCTATGTTGACTTATTGATCTCAGTTTCCTTCCCTTAAAGAAGACAACAAAAAATTACAGATGTGGTCACTCCTCTGGTCGAGCAAGCTGGAAGAATCGCCTCGGCTATTTATGCAAATAATATTCAATATGCTTCAAGTTTTTCAAAGGATGTTGTCACTGGGTCTCATATAGGTATGACAGCAGTGGAGATAGCTCGAAACGTATGTATGGTGCGATTACTTTTGTGCAAATCACCTCATAAAAGAGATTTTCCGTTTCAAGAAAGATCTTTCCGGTATTCATGATTTTACACATGAAGGACGACTCGATAACTCATGAAAGTGTCAGTTAATCACAGTGAAATGCAATATGACCATGTCTTTCTGGCAGCGACTATCTTTTCGGTTTTTCTATTTTCTGTTTTGCAGCAGTCTGCCACCTCGTTTTGGAAGTGAAAAACGATTTTTGCAGTCCACCACACCTTAATTAACACACACTCCCTTCCCGGACAATAAAAATTGCAACCCGATATGTTAAATAAAATATGATACTGGATGCGATTCCACACCTACCAAATCTGCTTCTCGTTGTCAGCTTTTTTGAGAGGTTATTGTACTTTTATTCTGAAGACATAAACGCCTTCAATCAAAATGCAGTTCAATGACTGACATGAATTCGTTGCTGACAAATAAACAATATTATAGTAGTAACTGGCAAGTGTGGCGAATTCTATAAGTCATCTGACGAACTCAGGTGTTTCGTAGGATTCGTGTAAATGATGTTGCAGTCGTACCCATTTGAAATACAGGAATAGTAAAAGCTTCCGGCTTTAAATATACTTTTGTGGTGGGATTTAACTGTATGGTTACAGTTGCAGCAGTACACAGGTGGTGATATATTGTCGAGCCTGTGAAGATTCTCTCATTTCTTTAGTATAGGCTAAGTTAGAAAGCTGTTGTTGGAATTATTGAAATGAAGTGATCATATGGCATTATGGTCCGGGACATCCCTGGCGGGATTGTTCGGCCGTATTACTATTTATTTTATCTCGAATTTAACATTCTGAAATAATAATAACAGAAGATAGGAAACAACTTGCCGTAAAGACGAACGCTGAGTCGCAGGCAGACACAAATAAAAGACATTGACATTCAGACAATTTAAATTTTAGGCCGCACCCTTCTTCAGAAAGAGAATCATTCACACACACAATCACTCAGGCATAACTCATCCCCACACGTCAGCCATCGCTGGCAGCTCAGCACACCCTGACATACTACAGCACATTTAAAGCTCGTTTTACTTATCATCAGGCGTTTATGCGTCTGATCCGTTAGTTAAAGGAATTGTCATAGCATCGGTTTTGTTCCCTCTCCGCTCTAGTGAGGCTATTTTAGTCTCAGACGGAAAGCGCTGCTAGTGAGTGAACATTGAGGCGCTATGCTACAATGCGCGAGGCCATTCCCCGTCGGGGGCTCGAATCCTTCCTGGGGCATGTATGTTTGTGCCGTCTTTAGTATAAGGTAGTTCATAAGTGGTTTGTAAGTTTAAGGACTGATGAGCAGCAGTTAAATTCAAAAATGTCCAAATGTTTGTTTAGCTTATGGGACTTGACTACGGGGTCATCAGTCCCTAAACTTACAAACTACTTATGATCTACCTTATACTAAAGACGGCATAAACATCCATGCCCGAGGGGGGATTCGAACCCCCGACCGCACGCAGTTAAGTCCCACAGGCTTTACAAAAAGGAAAAAGTGAACAGATATCCATGTCCCATCATGTGTCCTGACTGGAATCATTGTCTATATGGGTAGTGGATAGTGTTACTTCCTTCGTTTTAGCGTGACATCGTGTAATACACATTTTATAAGCCACTTGATCAATCATGATTACTACATCCCAATCTTCATCTTCATCCATGGCACAACAAAGAATTACGAAAATAGGTTTTCCATGGTGTAAATTACGAGAGACATTGTAATTTACTCTTCAGACGAGCTCGTTGTAGGCGCAGATGTAAATTTCCTATGATTATTGCTTATTACACATGAATTATATTTAACTGTTTGTCAGACAATAAACGTAATGGCACTTCAACGGTATTCATTCGTCATGCATTGTTTGTGAAGAGGCCAAAACATGTCAAATACTTGTGTCTCGGAGTGGGAAGTGTATTTATTCAAATAAGTAATGGATCATACATTTCCAAACAGTGGAAATACTGCAGCAAACTTATTACTTAATTGTAACATATAAACTTGTGTAATGGATGTCATTTCAATTGCGTAGCAGACGGTAATTTGCCTAAGCAATTATTTGCAGGATTCATTATATACCATTCGTTTTAACTTTGTCTCTTCTTATTCCTATTCAGACAGGTGTATCGTATATTGGACTGGAGCAGACAAACATATTAAGGGTTCTTGGTTCCATTCTCTGCATGCTCTTGATGGTCTGCTGGTCATAAGAAGAGAAGACGCCACCGACACTTTCGATGTCAGCGCTAAATTAACCCCACCAGAACTACCACAATGTAAAGCCAGAAGACAGCGTGACGCCGTGTCGCTCTCTAAGCATCCCTACTGTTCTGGTATAGAAATTCTACTGTCCAACATTGGCGATGTTTACAATATAACTGCGGCTGATGCTTTGCCGTGAAACGTGAGAAGCGCTTTACAGATTAGAATTTTTGTTTCAGCATGCCTCGATTCTTGAGTTTGTTCTAAACAAATTCCAGGCAGCTCCACACTAACGAACATTTTCAGCTATCAAATTAAACGCATAGGAATTATCCAAGTGTAACTGCTGGATATGTTTTAAGTAATATACAATTTTTTGATGAATATGGCTAGGAAAGCAACGTCAATTTTATTACAGTCCATCTCCTGTCTCTGAATGATTTGACAATTGGGTTAATTCTGTAAAGCGTTGTGGCAACTGTGAGTCAGTGACGAATGAACACATGCGCAGCGATATTCACCGGTGAGAGGAGGGGGTGGGTGTACTTCGCTCCTTATGTCCCCACATATATAAAAATGTTAGACGTATAACTGTTAATCTCCGAAAGTTCTTGACCCATTGCTTTGAAATTTTGGCTCGACGTTGCATTCTAGCCCAGGAAGGTTTTTAGGTATACATTTTTTGAATATATTGTATATAACCTATAAATGCGTTACTTTTGCGATTTTTAGTATAAGCATTTTTCCAATTATAAAGTTTATATAAATTCATATATGACACATATTGAAAAAATTGGGATATGAAAACATGCACATATTTTATCAGAACGTTGTGTCAACATTTCAAAGCTTTCGCAAATATACGATTTTATACATAACACTAAACATGGCTCTAGGGTAGAAAGAGTTCTAAGAGGAAATAGAAGTGCGTAGGAGACGAACAGGGAAAGCGTAATAATGAGATGTAGAGGTAGAGGGAGGAGGTGCAGATGCACAGAAAGACGGGGGAGGAGGATCGGATAGTCAAAGAGAGAGGGAAGAAGATGGGGAGGAGAAGATGGGGAGGAGAAGATGGACAAGGAGTGGGGAAGGAGGAAGTTATGGACAAAGAGAGGGGAACGAGGAAAGGTGCAGAGAGAGGGGACAGAGATAAGGAGAGCAGAGAATGTAGGATGTATATCCAATTCTCATCCACAAGGCAGTAGGAAATTACGTATATAAGAAATGTATGGTTCCTCTTATCTTTCTTTTCCATTTAATCTGTAACAAGCCACAGCAACGTATGGACGGTACAGCTAGTGTAATAGTAAGTAAAGTAACACATCGTTCATTCACAAGAAACATTTGATGTCCGCAATTACATAAATAAAGGGTTGTAAGGAATAGTTATGTAGAAAGAAAAGTCCTGGAGATTATGATGTTTACGATCCGGATTACTATTTCGGATAGGCATCATATCAGACTTCGATATCCCAGCATGTTTATCACTTCACACTGACACAAGGGCTGTGATACGAGAGAAGGAAATTTATTATATGCTTCTCACAAAAGGTTATTACTTGTGTATCACTATCGAGTGCAGGAAAGCTCCTCAATTATTTTCGTGTGTGTTGCATGAATTTTGGTCTCACCTAGGTTGTCTTCCTGTGCGGGTTAGAAGATTGTCATCGGAATAGAGTCTGATTTTAATTACGGGAAACCTTTGCAGATAGTGTCGGCACACTGCGTTCAGAACCAAGACGCGTGCGCTGGAGTGGGGCGCTGTTTACAGATGCACTTGTTGCGAGTCTCTACACCTGGAATGCACTGCCTTTGCCAACTACTTTAAAAACGTAATACATTCTCCATTATTTAATTTTATGTAATTTACAAGAAATAATTTGGGTAATCTTGAATTTTGTAGCTTTAGAAGTCATTAAAACATTCCACATTGATATTATATGCATTTTTATTGTTGCTTGTCTTTTACATACTCTCTCTCTCTCTCTCTCTCTCTCTCTCTCTCTCTCACACACACACACACACACACACACATACACACTGCTTGATTTTTTCAGAAGGGACTATTCGTATAGCCTACCCATCCAGCAACATTTCGTAGTATTTTTCTAAGGCGTCTTGCAACTGACTGTACTAACTGCCTTGATAATGTTTCATAGTGGTTTATTTGCCACCATGTATGTTGTATATTTTCCCAATAGTCGCTTGCGTTTTCTTGATCCAAGTGGCAACGATCTCGTTACTTCCCCCCACATATTTTCAATAGGATTAAGGTTCGGTGACCGTGGAACGAACTCAGTCAGCTTTATGCGATCTTGGCTGCCAAATTATTCTTGAACGGCGCAGCTTTCATGGATGGGGCTGTGGTCCTGTAAATAAATAGGTATCAAGTTATTTCATCTATTTATATTTGAAGAACGTATTTGCAATTTACGCACTTTATTAATGTTTTGTATACGGTGTCTAATAAGTTGGGCTCAAATATTGCTAAGAGGCCTTTGTCAGTTAAACATTTCCGTGTCCATCATGTCAGATTGAGCATTGTCAGATTGAGCATGACTGGCTGAATCATACCAAACGATGCAGTTTGGTGCTGATAAGAAAACCATCGGACCAGTTACCAAACCACGAGGAACCTCTACTGAATACCAGGTTTCTAACTGAAGTATTTTGCGTACCATCTATACCACTAACGTGATACCTATATTAAGCAACTAACAGAAGTGCACAGGCTATACTCCCAAGTAATCATGCCGACTGGCCGGCCGCGGTGGCCGAGGGGACTGAGGCGCTGCAGTCACGGACTGCACGGCCACTACGGTCGGGGTTTCGAATCCCCCCTCGGGCATGGATATTTGTGCCGTCCTTAGTTCATAAGTAGTTTGTAAGTTTAGTGCCATAAGTTCTACAAACATTTGAACTTTTTTTTTTCATGCCGACAGTACAGGTCAGAATCTGCATAAACATATGAGTAGCTTCTTATCTTTCGTTTACAAATAATTGAGATAAACGCCATTTTAATTACGAAACGTGTATTCCCATGCTGCTTTGGTGATCATTTGCAACTAAGCGATGACCAAACTAACATGCATACGTATTAACTCCACGTTTCGTAATAAAAATGGTTTATCTCAGTTATTTGCAAACGATAGATGTTCTACTTTGAGAACAAACTACTCATATCATCGTACAGCAAGACCGCAGGGTAGTATACAATTTGTGCAAACGCCGTCAGCTTTTGTGAGAGCCCTTTGGGTTGTGGTTTAGAGGCACTAGACAGGTCATCAATCCCTATTTCGGATAAGGATGTGAAAGTAAATCGGGCGTGCCCTTTGAAAGGAAGCATCCTGACTTTCGCCTGGAGTGATGTAGGGAAATCATGGAAACGTAAATCAGGATGGCCGGAGGTGGATTTGAACTACCATCCTCCAGAATGCGGGTCCATTGTGCTAACCACTGACCTACCTCGTTCCGCTGAGTTTTGTTATTTGGATTGTAAAAAAAAAACTTCTGATGCCCGGAGTAGTGAAGACATAAAATGTAGAATGCAATGGGAGGAAAAGTATTTCTATAGAAGAGAATTTAAGGGATATGAAGTCTTTTCTGAAGGCATTTGTCCGAAGTGTGGCCTTGTACGGCGGTGAAGCGTGGACGATAAAGCAGTTCAGACAAGAAGAGGATAACATTCTAAATTTCTTGCAACAGGAGAATGCTGAAGAGTAGATGGGTAGATCATGTGAGTAATGAGGACGTTCTGAACAGAATTGGGGAGAAAAATTTCTAGCATTTCTTGTCTAAAGACGTGATCGATTGGTAGGGCACATTCTGAGACACCAACGAATCGTCAATTTAGTTTTGGAGGGGAGCGTGTGGGGTAATAATCGCAGGGGTAGACGACGAGATGGATACAACTAGCAGATTCAAAGGAATATGGGCTGTCTTTCTTACTCAGAGACGAAGAGTTTTGAGCAAGATAGGGTAGCGAGGAGGTGGAGAACTGCATTAAACCAGTCTACGGACTGAAGACTACAACCACAACAACAACACACCACATCCAAATAGTCATTTTAGACACAGAAATTTCATTAATAAAGCACCATCATTACAGCAGACTTTATTCAAATGTGTAGTCCGTTTGTCACGGAATGAATTGCAGTATCCTCTTAGGCATTATCGTTTGCTGTACCAGAAAAGAATTAGGAACAGAATTTGTCGCACAGGTAACTGAAACACCAATTCTTGGAGTACTGTCCACATTTCATGGAATGTGCATGTGATACCCGAAAACATTATTTAAATTCCAAAAAATATTATTATTTGATTAATGATGGAAATTCTCATCAGAGAATATGCGTGCGTGTGTGTGTGTGTGTGTGTGTGTGTGTGTGTGTGTGTGTGCTGCTTGGTCTTTCCTCTTTGGTTATATATCCTCTCTGACTTGGCTCGTTACTATAATACAGTATCTCTAACTTCCACACTCCTTAACACCATCCTCATGACCTAGGTCGTGATTTACCTTCCCCTTCCGTTTCCATCCTTTTCTTCTTCCCTTATCTCCCACCTGAAGAAGGAACTGTGTTCCGAAAGCTTGTCCTTTTCGTCCGTTTTCTTTTTTTTTCTTAATTTGTGTCACTATCGGAGGTACAGCACAAAGGTAAGTACTGGCAAGCCAATCTATCGCTTTGAAAAATAATTTAAAAATTATTATTACTGCGATCAATTTTGACGTTAACCGCGCACATCTGATCATTAGTGTGAAAGCAGGCACGTTAAACAGATGCAGAAAAGAATGTTGTATTTCTATAGAAACTTCCCTCGAAATATTTTCTCCATTAGGCTTATGCAAATTGTCTGCTTTATACATTTTCAGTGAAACCTTCAACCTGCCTGAAAAAAGAACCATCACAGGTTCAGTAAAGTGGAGTACCTGTTTGCGGTACAATTTTACACTGCAAAAGCCTACGTTTCTTCTCTCTACAAAGTTTTGATGGAAAAGTGCCTGATCAGTCTGGACTCAAGCGAATGTTATCCACACACGTGAGACTGTAACTACCTACCAGAACATGTTTGAAGAAAGTATGTTTATTAATGCAACTACTACGACAAAAACACTTGTCTGAATAATTTTCCATGGCATATTATAACGATGATCTGTACACGTCCGCATGGTAACCGCACACCATAGCCACAGCACCACTCCCTCTATCTCAGAACAACACTCACGTTAATGATATAGGAGATGCGCAAAAACATCTGTTTCGTCGGAAAAGCCACATACTGATTTAGGGGTCTAACGGTCACCTTAGGAGGTAAAAAACCAGTGGACAGTTTGATATTCTGTGTTTTCAACAATAATGAGCACTTAACTCCCATCGATGTCCTTACAGGTAACGACCGCACAAAGGACGTTGAAAATTATAAATAGTGCCAGCATTGTATATATTCTTATACATTATCATTATGTGATGCTAATACTAGATTGAATATTAAATATTAGTTTAAGTGTTGCAAATATACACCTTATCAAATGTGCAGAAGACACAAAAAGAATAATAGACGGATTATAAGAAAGAAAATGGGTCCAAGAGAAAATACAGCCGTTTGGAAAATCCATACTAATGAGACCTACAAAAATATGGAAAAAAATTACAGTCGGAGTGGTTAAGTGAGGGTTAACTTTTGTTAGACATATGTATTAAATGAATAATAAAAGGCTAAGGAAACAATTATTCGTATACTTCTGAAAGGATAAATCAAAATAGCACGAGCGAAGAAGAAAATAAATACTTAGAAAGAAACATCATAAAATAATCTTAGCTAACCACAATAAAGAACATAATAAAGTTAGAAGTTATTGAAAGAGGACGAAATAAGAAATTGGAAACAACCTGAAAAAAAAGTAAAATACAACATGGGAGATAATGACGGATAAATTAATCTATACATTACTGTCCCTAATTCTATGTTTAGATAACAGAAGCTCTTCTTATTTTGCACTTCATGTTACGAAGCCTTCCCAGAAATGTTCACATCTTGAAAACAATGCTGCATTGAATTCTTTTCATTAGTTTGCCTCTCTTCGTTCGTTTGTGCCACTGACAGCGATAGGAAAAAAGATATTTCATGAGCCTATAATTGTAAAGAAAACTGACGCTTACATCTAATGTTTTCAGTATAATCAATGGAAATGCTCGAAGAAATGTGAAACACCACTGGTGCATGACTTTTGTTGTCATTGCGCTTAAGACAGAATACGCAAATAATTTGGACACTTATTTCTATGTTAGCGGTCGGTATATCTGTATATTTTTATTAGTGACAACGATCGGCTCATTAAAGCTAGTTACGGAATTGCGAACAGGTCTCATTGAGATATACTGTAGGTGTTCCGATTCCCAGCAGGCGCGCGAGGCGCGAGCTAAGTCTCTGTCGAGCTCGCTTGGCAATCACCTCGGCTCTTATTCTTCCTGTTAATAGTATGACAGAAGCTTGGCAACATCGCAGTGTATGTCTGTCAACGCTGGTACCGAGGTCTTACTTCCTGGTTAGCACAGAACTATGCTCATAAATTCACTTCATGTTTCCTGTAAGTTCCATTGAATAATCTGACTGGTTTCTCAGTCGAGAGGCGACAGAAGGCTATTTGTTCATGCTTTTGGTTCCGGAAAATTGTTTAAACGGTGAATATCCAACTAATCTAGTCTCTTACGTTGCGGATTATATGTTCTACTGACGTATGTGGCAGTAAGAAAGCACTGGCGTGCAAGATCGTCGCTGGCTTTGTGGTAAAGTAGTGGCCAGCCATGGAGAGGTGTCTTTGGTCAATGGTTCGGGTCTCATGCGAGTAGAATATTTTAGCTTTTTTCGTGAGAGGAGTTGCACGAATCCACATCGAAAACAACAAGGAACCTCTTGTGGTTACTTGCTATATTCTCTCTGATAATGGGAAAGTCTGACAACGTTCTGTCCCTTTAGAATCGAACTGATTGCAAGCTAATTATGACGCCAATCGATGTTCGACGTGTATTTTCGTCTGGAAATAATTTTTGTCGAATGTTATTCGAGTGGAGGCAGGAAAGAGAAACATTTGAGAACATGTGATCGAAAGAGTAGGTGCGGAATGGGTGACTTCGAAAGCACACTAATCGACGTTTTGTTTGTGAAATTAACTGGAATTATTATAGTGTAGTAGTAACACATGATGTAATTTTTTAGGTCGTTTGTCCTTAAAGTGCGACTAAATGGTGTCTCAGTTGTTTACAAAAAATGGGCGCACCCTGAGTATGAATCCTGATTGAGTGGCCTGATGACGTTCAAGAAAAATGTGGTAATAGTCACGCCTATGACTCTTTATACCGATTCTACTTTACGACATTTAGATTATATTCATAAATATCAGTCATTAAAATTCAATACGTGACTGTAATATAAGTACCAAAACTTGAGGTAAGGATATAACAGCGGGTAAATAAACTCATAGCGGCCCGCCGCTGTCACCGAGTCCGCAGGCGGCAGCCACGATGCGGCCGCTGGCGCGTCTCCGTAGCGGGGCCCACTACTCCCGAGAGTAAACAGTTCAGTTTTGATGCAGCAGCGAGCCCTTTTGTGTAATTATTTCTGGAATTTTTTGCTGTTACATTTGATGTTCTTCCACACTGATAACGAAGACAGCCTATTTGCAGTTAAATAATAATAATAAAAAGTTGTAGGTGGTTGGATTCGATCTTGCGACTGCTTACATATACACTTGTAAACGCGACTCTTACCACAAGACCACGCGCTGACATGCCACAGAACTGTCTCGAGAAGGACATAACATTTCCTCCTGACAGTACCGCATTCTACAGTGTTGCCAGATCGTGCACATCGCCGGACTTAGCATTCTGAGGGGCGATCGAATTTATTGTCCACACTGCGGGACCGTCTCGGACTTAGCGTCTGCGTCGGCCTGCCGGCGATCAATTTTTTTGTCTAAGACTGTACATTAGAATTACATGCGCTTATTAATAACTTAAATAGGTATTCCAGTCTTCAGTTTGGTATAATGTAATCGATCCATTCTACCATTTGCCCACGGGTGGTATGGACTTGATTTGTAACTAACTACATTACTATTTCATTACGTTGGACACAAATTTAGTTCCATGGTCCGTAGTTATGTTCTACTTTATGTCAAACTTTAGCAACCAGTAGTTTAACCATGGCTTGAAAAACTGTGTGTCCTTTTGATTGGGAATCGTAATTGAAAGTGATATAACATCGTGAGTATGCAATTGTTACCAGCTGGAGCCTTGCCTTAAGAAGTCTAGTAATATCATGTTAAATGGTTTCTCAGCTTATGGCGGTCTCTGCAATTATACTGGTAAGATTTCAGAGTTATTTTGCACACGAGATGTGTTTTCCTCCAAGACTTCTGCACTACTGACACTGGGTTGTGCCATTTCAGGAGACACTTCAGCCAGTTTATGATAATAATTATTGATCCTAAAGAACGATTCTAGCTGTATTGTCGGCTGTGCTGCTGCAAAATCTCTTACAGACGAGCAAGACGAGGATCCATTCTCATTTCTTGGGCAATAACATCTTGAGTCTGATTGTGAGCAAGATGACATTTTTTGACAGTATGAGACATGCTGCCCTCAATCTGGTGCATACTCCATTAGGCATTTCACATGTTACTGTATAATTTTCGAAAAACCAAAGATATCATCCAAATACCAGATATACTTTTGATTTTAATCCACGAAGTGCTCTGTCTAACACGCTCTGAAGAGTAGCAGAATAGTTCAAATGTTCAAATGTTTGTAGAGCTTAATGGACTTAACTACGGGGTCATCAGCCCCTAAACTTACAAACTACCTTATACTAAAGACGGCACAAACATCCATGCCCGAGGGGGATTTAACCCCCGACTGCAACGGCTGTGCTGACCGTGACGTGCACGCCGCAGATCGCTAGGCCACTACGTCCGGAGCAGAATAGTTATTTTAGTGCAGATAGCATTCTGGCGTACAGTTACTGTCAAGTGTTGAGAGACAAAAAATAGTCATAATAATGAAAGCAGTTGTCTTTAATACAGAATACTTGTTACAAATTTATTACTTACCGTTCTCTTATTTTACATCCTTATAACCACTTTCACTGGTTTTTGTGGTAGATTGAACAGAGTGTGTGTCTTTCGGTTCGAATCCACACTTGCCACGTTAGATGGCTGTGCGGTCTAAGGAGTCATGTCACAGATTGTGAGGCCGCTCCCGTCGTAGATTCGCGTAAATCTTGGGACATGTATGTATGTTATGTATGTGTTGTTCTTAGCAAAAATTAGTTCAATTAGTTTCTAAGTCTAGGGACCGATGACCTCAGTAATTTTGTCCCTTAGGTTTACAGATATTTGAAGCCATTTACTTGCTCCCACTGCTTAGATTGCTTTATCCGGCACGAAGTGTTTGACTTACATTTTATCACCAGTTGTGAGCTACACGGTACCCCTCTGATAGCCGATGACCAAATACCATGATGTACACTGTCGGGATATTTTCATCTTTCCCGAGCAGTTCCCCACTTCGAACTCTGTTACGCATTGCCTTACTGCCGAAACTAGATCTACATCAGTCTCTTTGTAAACGTTAAAAAAAAAAAAAAAAAAAAACCTCTAACGGGCGCCTGTTGGCGATTTCCGCGCAAAATTGAGTACTTTGTGCCACCGGTGGCTCATTTCAACATACACACATGACAAGCTATAAGTATGAAGAGCTGTAAGAGATATCCAAATTACTTCTTTGTGGAACATACAACAACATAACAATAGGGAACTTTAGTTGATATGTGTGTTGACGAGTGTTTTGAGGCATAAACTTTTGACGTAACATGTCGTGAAAAGGGTGCGTTTCAAATCGGTGCGTTACTCCATAACATGAAGCACGCCTCAAGCTGAAATGTGTATGTGACTCTGCCCCGATGGTGGAGAAAGGTACCCCATGCCCGTTCTAGAGGATCAATCATGGAAGTGCCCAAAGTATAAAAAAATCAATGCTTTACCAGCAAACTGCAAAAGCATCTACGCCACACTTTTTAGTGTAAATATAATTAAGAAAACAATCTCGTTACAGACAATAGCTACCTCTCAATATGTCTTAGATTAGACGAGAAAACAAGGGTACCTAAGTATTTTATCGAAACCTTGGACCTGCAATTCATTACGGTGCGTATTTTATTTATTCAATTACTTGTATTTGGTAATGCTTAGAAATACAGCCCCACACTGACACACACAAATAACGTCTTCATGTTTCTGTGATTCATCTCCGTCTTCAGCTGTCTAAAAAGTCAGGGACATTCATCATGATAGTTTTGCTTTCACTGACAAACTACCACCAGCAGTTATATTGTAATCGTTACTACAAGAAGATACTTTCGACGTCAATTTTGTTTGAGAGTACATATTCTACAGAGAAATGTCACTTCTATTAGTTCTGTGCTTCACATATGTCTGTGAAAGGACGGCAAAGTATTTCCTTCAGATAGTGTGTAAGGAGATCGTTCCCACTCCAGTAGGATGACAATGCTAGTTCATTTTCAAAATTTAAGGTTATCGTCATATTAGTTACCTGCCATTTTCAAAAGTAAGAGCTGACGCACGGTTAGAGGGGTTTCATTTAAAGTTGCCCTTCAGGAAGTGGCGGCAGCGCGCGACATGGGCGCCGTTTCGGCCTCGCTGGCCGCTGTGTTGACGTCACTGGTGGCGGCGGCGGTGGCCGGGAGAGCAGCCGCGGCAGAGGTGGCGCGCTACGACCGCCACCAGGTGTGGCGGCTGACGCCAGGCACCGGCGCGCACGTCCACCTCCTCACCGCGCTCAGCGACAGGCCTGACGGGGTGCGTCCTGCCCACAACCAGCTGCATTCAACTTATAAAAACTCACATTTATTTCCTCACAAACCAATCACACTCAAACTGTGAAAGATCTGACACTTTGTAATGCTGGTATCGCAACTGGAGAGATTGAATGTACGGCCCGATCGCCACGCTTACTGTATCATTGCGAAAATAAATATGAATCACTCCTTTCAATTAGGCAATTATCGATTAAAAAAAAAACTTGGTTTCAATCTTAGACAATTTCTTATCACTAGCGATACTTGATATTGCTAATCCTAATAAGAAATTGGAGGTTTCAATGTTCAATATAGTAATTTAATTATAAAAAAGGACGGTGCACTGATTAAGGTATGAATTATGATACAAAAGTAATGAATCTCTAACAAGGATGTTACAACCTCTACCTATTTGAAAAATATGGAGGAAGTGGGATACCGACAGCCGTATGTTTAAAAGAAATATTTATTGTTTCACTACCAGTTTCGGCATTCCATTATGACAACTTCAGTTCCCCACATCGGTGTATAATATCCATTAAGTAGGGATATCGAAACTGGTTTCGTGGAATTGTCTCAGTAGTTGCCAACAACAACAACAACAATAGTCGATCTCTCAGTAGGAACCAACAACAACAACAGTCTAAAAAATGTTCAAATGTTTGTGTAGCTTATGGGACTTAACTACGGGGTCATCAGTCCCTAAACTTACCAACTACTTATGAACTAGCTAACACTAAGGACGGCACAAATATCCATGCCCGAGAGGGGATTCGAACCCTCTATCGTAGTGACCGTACAGACCGTGACTGGAGCGCCTCAGTCCCCTCGGCCACCATGGCCGGCAACAACAACAGTCTATCTCTCATTAGGATCCAACAACAACAACAACAGTTGTTGTTGTTGGTTCATACTGAGAGATAGAATTCCACGAAACCAGTTTCGATATGCCTGCTTAATGGATATTGTACTCCGATGTGGGAAACTGAAGATGACATAATGGAATGCCGAAACAATAAATGTTCCTATTAAACCTACGGCTGTTGGTATCCCACTTCCTTCATACTCTTGGCCAGCCGCAGTCCCGGTTCCACCAACAAGGTTTCAATAAGACTTATTTAAAAATGGTTGACACTGAGGACGTGTTAATTGTTTTAAAATAAATTAAAAACGCGATCCAACTCGGCAGAGAATACAACCAGAAACTCTGGAACGCATCCAACTAGTGAAAGGTACATTTATGTTTAACTGCGCTATAGCAAATACTATGTGCGTATATCAGTAATTCGCATTATTGCTCTGATAAGAAGAACGGCGGCTAGCCACCGTGAATGGGTCGGTTCGACATGAAGCTGAAGCAGTGTGATGATGGCCACACAGTGAATCAACTACTTCGTTCGAAAAACACTCCTAAGCTGGTCACTGAAGTATCAAAGTCGAACAAGAGGTTCTCGCAAACTGCTTGCCTCACTGTCCAGAAGCAGAAGTTCAGATGTAAGCTTGTAAATGAGTGCTTCGAAATGCAGTTTTGTTCCTTTGCTCAACAATTACGAGTACTTCAAGCAATGCAAACTGCATTTGCAACTAATTGTGAGCTAAGTCACTGACTGCTTTGCCAGCAACTGCCCACATGCGTCCTCGCACCACGAGCGTAGCTAGCCGGATCCACGACTTACTTTTCAGCAAACCAGAAGTCTCTCCAGACTGTTTTCTCAAGAACCAATCACAGTTGTAGCTTCAAATCCCTCTCCCCCACCTTTACGTCCTTCCAAACATCTTTCTCGCGAAAAAGCTTCAAGAGGCTTCTAGAAAGTTCTAGAACTTTCGGCCGAATCGTAGTGTCGCCCACGAGTTTTGGCGCGAAGCAGCATCGGGCAGGCAGTAACCTGTGACCTCGCACCACCTGGTCAACAGGCTGCTCTCTCAAGGTACCGTTACGACTCCCCTTGCTGCTTACCGGCCTCCCTTGCAGACTTGGATGCGTTCCCATTTCCTACCAAGGAAAGTTCTATATGAAAATTATATTAATAATAAATGTTACCTACCAGCATTAACCAGTTTTCTCAGTGACGCGGGAGTAGCCGAGTGGTCTGGAGCGCCACATTGCGGATTGCGCAGCTTCATGCGTCAGAGGTTCGAATCCTTCCTTGGGCATGGATGTTTGTGTTGTCTTTAGTATAAGATAGTTCATAAGTAGTTTGTAATTTAGGGACTGATGACTCGACAGTTAAGTCCCATAAGCTTTACAAACATTTGAAGTTTTTTTTTCTCAGTGACCAAATCAACATTAATATTCCCATTCTTCCTACCTATTTTCGCTTGCAGATTATCCGGAATCAGACTGATACCAGTAATTACTTTATAAATAAATGCACGTTATTATTAATAGCATGTAAGGTGGTGAAATTTCCTTGACGCCTTACATCTTCTTGACGTACTGCAGCTGCCAGGCCAGCAGTCAAACATTTTCCGTATGCAGAAAGGCCCGTACAGGATCTGCAACATGTGGTCGTGCATTATCCTGCAGAAATGTAGGGTTTCGCAGGGATTAAATGAAGGATAAAGCCACGGGTCGTAACACATCTGAAATGTAACGGCCATTGTTCAAAGTGCGGTCGATGCGAACGAGAGGTGACCGAGACGTGTATCCAATGGCTCCCCATATCATCATGCCGGGTGGTACGCCAGTATGGCGATGACGAATAAACGCTTCCAATGTGCGTTCACCGCGATATCGCCAAACACGGATGCGACCATCATGATGCTGTAAAAAAAACCTTGATTAATCCGAAATAATGACGTTTTGCAATTCGTACACCCAGGTTCGTCGTTGCGTACACCATCACAGGCGCTCCTGTCGGTGATGCAGCGTCAAGGGTAACCGCAGCCAAGGTTTCGGAGCTGATAGTCCATACTGCGTCGTCGAACTGTTCATGCAGATGGTTGTTGTCTTGCAAACGTCCCCATCTGTTGGCTAACTGATCGAGACGTGGCTGCACGATCCATTATAGCCATGCGGTTAAGATGCCTGTTATCTCGACTGCTAGTGATACGAGGCCATTGGGATCTAGCACGGCGTTCCACCGATTCCATATTCTGCTAACAGTCATTGGATCGCGACCAACGCGAGCAGCAATTTCGCGATACGATAAACCGCAATCGCGATAGGCTACAATCCGACCTTTATCAAAGTCGGAAACGTGATGGTTCGTATTTCTCCTCCTTACAACGTTTTGACCAGGCAACGACGGCCAAATGCTGTTTGTGTATGAGAAATCGGTTGGAAATTTTCCTCGTGAAGCACGTTGTAGGTTTTGATTCAAATGTTTGTAGAGCTTATGGGACTTAACTACGGGGTCATGATCTAGTTAATACTAAGGACGGCACAAATATCCATGCCCGAGGGGGCATTTGAACCCCCGACCGTACTGGTCTTGCAGACCGTGACTGGCGCGCCGCAGTCCCCTTGGCCACCACGGCCGGCGTAGGTGTCGCCACCGGAGCCAAATCAAATGTTCAAATGTTTGTATAGCTTATGGGACTTAACTACGGGGTCATCAATCCCTAAACTTGCAAACTACGTATGAACTAGCTAAGACTAAGGACGGCACAAATATCCATGCCCGAGGATTCGAGCCCCCGACCGCAGTGGCCGTGCTGACCGTGACTGGAGCGCCTCAGTCCCCTCGGCCATCGCGGCCGGCCCACCGGAGCCAACCTTGTGTGAATGCTCTGAAAAGCTAATCATTTACGTATCACAGCATCTTCTTCCTGTTAGTTAAATTTCGAGTTTGTAACATGTCATCTTCGTGGTATAGCAATTTTAATGGCCAGGAGTGCAATAAACTTTTGTAATAAAAATATGAAAGAAAAGGAAATTCTGAGCAATTACGGAGCATTAAAATGATCGCACTTGATGGGAATCGAACTCTGGACCTTCTACTACACAAACTAACAAGCTACTACCTGAGCTATGTTGCACTTCACTAGAGGCGACCTAATGTTTTGTACTTCGTACGTCTTATAAGGTCATCATGAAACCTTTATCGATAATTGTACGTTTACACAACGTTTATTATAACAAACCCGTATCGGAAAACTTCTATCGTGGTTTATATTTATGGAACTGGTGCTAGGAAACAGCATATTTTCGTGCTACAGAAAAACACTGTTAAATGAAAGAAATACGGCAAGATTCATCTCCAAAATGGTGTCTGCTGGATTCGACATATCCAACCGGACGTAGCCGGAGGCTCCGAATGACATGGCTCGAAATCTCCGCCTCCGGAACAAGCGCTCCGTTTCCAGCACCGCTGTGTACTGACTGACACATGTCCACTGCTCACAGCTGGAGTTCCTGAGCAAGCCCAGCGCAGTGGACCGACCGCTGGAGGTGCTGGTGCCGCCGCACAAGCAGCCCGCCTTCCAGGACCTGCTGGACAGCACCGGCCTCGCCTACTCCGTCATCGTGCCAGACCTGCAGAGGTACCACACGCCTCCTACTGGCTCTCTTATTATTATTTTTCACTCTCTTCACAAGTAACTAACCCTTTAGTGCCTGAATTAATTTCTACTGCAAGAAAAGAAAACTAAAAATCATATTTTGTACTCAGTATTGGTATATGGGACCATGGGCGTAGCCAGGGGGATGGTTTCTGGAGTTCAAACCCCTCCCGAAATGTTGACAGAGCTGACAAAAACTGGCGTTATTATGTCCGCCTACATTTTGCCAACGCTGGGAAGCATTTACAAATGCTCCACCACAGACAAATATATACAGACGGGAAACCTCCGTAAGGGCCCGGGCCTACGCTCAGGGGTGCGGGGAGGGAGGGTTTTCAGCAGTTTCGTAAGATGTCCCATGATGGCACTGAGGTCAGAAGCAGCCCTTTAAACTGGCCGGAGCAGGCGGCAGGTAGCGGCTGCCCCCACCACCACCTCCCCTCAAACGCCAGCAAGCCGGACACAGCCGTGTCCTCGTGGCAGGCGGCACAAGCTCTCCCCTCAGCCTCCCCTCCACGCTACCCTCTGACGTGCGATAGGCACCCTAAGCCAGGGGACGGCCTGACACCTGCTAGCATCTTACGGAACTACGAGGGGAGCGTAGGACAGTGGTTTAGGGGTGGCTGCTCCTCTGTGGCTCCACACAGTCCCGATTTCACCCCATGCGATTCCCATATGTTTTGGAGCTCTGAAAAGAGTCATGGTCATCGCTATGTAAGAGATGCACACCTGGCTAAAAAATATCTGGCCCAGTAGCTGACTGCAAACATTTATGCATGGAGGAATTAGTCGTCTTGTCTCACAGTGGGTTAAATGTTACTGAAACAATGAGCAGTTTTACTATCGGTATTACAATGTCGGACATATATAACAGTGTCAGACAGGAATAGTTCTTGATTCTCCTATGTAAACGACTCTAAGTTCCTGCCTAGTGAAAGAGTATCAGTCACTTACCTTTGTCATTGTTAGCTTACAGGTACCGCCAAAATTTGAGCGCTTTCCGATCAAGCTCCACGAACTGCCTTTCTGATTGCCATCCGTGTTTCGATCCGAATTTTCCTACCTTCAAGATATGATTTGCATTCTTCGAAGTCTCTTAGGGTTTTTTGATGGATACTGAAATCTATATTTCGACGGTACAACTGCCCGTCATCGTCAGGAACCGTCGCTGCTGCTGAGTCTTTCTGAATACTGCTGCTTGACCGAAGTTGCGCGTCCTGTGTAGTGAAACAGTTAGCATAATGAACTGTTTATAAAACCCTAATCTGCCTTTCATTCTTCACTTAAACTTCTTTCATAAAGACAGCACAATTTTAATGGTACATGTTTGGCAGTTAAAAGAATAATAGACGGATAGGATTCAGTTTATTTCAAAAATGTTCAAATGTTTGTTAAGCTTATGGGACTTAACTACAGGGTCATCAGTCCCTAAACTTACAAACTACTTATGAACTACTTACGAACTAGGATGGCACAAATATCCATGCCCGAGGGGGAATTCGAACCCCCGACCGTAGTGGCCGTGCAGACCGTGACTGAAGCGCCTCAGTCCCCGCGGCCACCGCGGCCGGCGCAGATTATTTAATTTAATGGTTTTTCTCTACTGTGACAAATTACATAACGATTGTCTTCTGTGGTTTCAACAGCAAAGTGTTTGGTTACTTCCTAAAGCTACGACAACGTTTTCTATTTAATATGCAACATCATTTCAAACTTGATAATATTACACTTGTTATTTCTGAATCTCTTTCCTACAGGCTCGTTGAGGATGAGCGGAGCAGTGGCAAGAACGGCACGGACTATGACTGGGAAACTTACCAAGATTTGCCTGAGGTAAGAATTTCCACGGTTGCACACCTAACAGCACTTTAATGTTGAGTTATAAGAAACGAGGTAAATTCAAAAAGTCATTCTTGATTAACATAAACATTTGGATTTTTTTCAGTTCTCTATCACAATGATTTAACGATATGACACAACACCATTAAAAATAAACATCCAGCATTAAAATTAAATGAGCGTTACAATGTGAAAGTAGCCATAGCTCGAAGATTTTAAATGCCATTCGTTTCTAATTAACACGCTATGGTTGTTGTTGTTGTGGTCTTCAGTCCGCAGACTGGTTTGATGCAGCTCTCCACACTGCCCTGTCCTGTGCAAGTCGCTTCATCTGATAATACGTTCGGCAACCTACATCCTTTTGAATCTGTTTACTATATTCGTCTCTCGGTCTCCCTCTACGATTTTTACCCCACACGCTTCCTTCTAATGTCAAGTTGACAATTCCTTGATGTCTCAGAATGTGTCCAACCAATCTATCTCTTCTCTTAGTCAGTATATGCCAGAAACTCCTTTTCTCCCCGATTCGGTTAAGCACCTCCTCATGAGATACGTGATCTACCCAACCAATTTTCATGATTCGTCTGTAGCACCACATTTCAAAAGCTTCTACCATCTTTTTATCTGAATTCCTAATCGTCCACGTTTCACTCCCATACAATGCTACACTCCAGACAGATGCTTTCAGGAAGGACTTCATAACATTTAAATTAATATTGGATGTTAACAAGTTTCGCTTCTTTAGAAACGCTTTTGTTCCCATAGCCCTTCTGCATTTTATATCTTCTTTACTTCGGCCGTCAGAAGTTATCTTGCTACCCAAATAACAAAATTCATCTACTACTTTTATTGTCTCATTAACTAATCTAATTCCTTCAGCATCGCCTGATTTTCTGACATTACATTCCATTACATACTCTTGTTAATGTTCATTTTATATACTCTTGTTAATGTTCATTTTATATCTTACTTTAAAGACACTGTCCATCCCATTCAATTGCTCTTCCAGATCTTTTGCGGTCGCTGACAGAATTACTATATCATCGGCAAACCGCAATGTTTTTATTTCTTCTCCCTGCACTTTAATGCCCTCTCCAAGGTTGATAATTTCCGGATGCAGCGGCGCGAGCGTGGTGCTCGGCAAAAGCCTCGGATACAGCGCCTGGATCCGTACATACAGCCCCTTGGATAGAGATCCCAGGAATTGCTGCCTGGGACTGGTAGCCAAAAAGGCGTTGGGTCTTCGTCCAGACTTGAGAAGGAGAGGTACTTGAACCGATGGTGGACACGTAACGTTCCCAGCATTCCTGTTTTGTCCTCCGTATCATCTGCCGAGCACGAGCACGGAGTTTTTTAAAAGTGATAAAATTCTCAAGCGACGGGTGTCGCTTATAGCGCTGAAGAGCACGCCGACGATCCCGAATAGCGTCGGCAAATTCCGACGACCACCAAGGCACTGACTTTCGCAGGGGACATCCCGATGAAATGGGGATTGCGTGCTCTGCAGCAGATAAAATGTTCTGGGTGACAGTCGCAATCACCACGTCAATACTGTCATCTGGGAGAGGTTCAACAGTGGCGGCAGGAACGAATTGATCCCAATTTGTCCTGTTTAATGCCCATCTAGGAAGGCGACCAGGGCAGCGACGATGGGGTAGTGATAGGAAAGTGATCACTACCACACAGATCGTCATGAGTCCTCCAATGGACATATGGCAAGAGGCTAGGGCTGCAGACTGACAGGTCAATAGCCGAGAAAGAGCCATGCACCACACTGAAATGCGTGGGGGCTCCGGTGTTTAGAAGACAGAGGTCGAGCTGGGATATCAAGTTCTCGACCTCTCTGCCGCGACCACTGTCTACTGCATCACCCCACAAGGTGTTGTGGGCGTTAAAATTACCCAGACTTAGAAAAGGCGGCGGGAGCTGCGAGATCAGCGTAGCCAGTGTGTGTGGTGGTACAGCGCCATCTGGCGGAAGATACAGGCTGCAGATGGTTATGTCTTGTGGTATCCTTACCCTGACAGCCACAGCTTCTAATGATGTCTGAAGGGGCACATGTTCACTATACACAGAGTTAAGGATATACACACAGACGCCACCTGAGATTCTGTTATACACACGCCGATTACAATAATATCCCCTGTATCCACGAAGGGCAGGGGTCCGCATTGCTGGAAACCAGGCCTCCTGGAGAGCAATGCAGAGAGCTGGTGTTATGCTTAAAAGTTGACGCAACTCAGTCAGGTGAGAGAAAAATCCGCCGCAGTTCCACTGGAGAATTACAGTGTCTTTGAACTGATGGGCCATGATAAAGAGGTAGAGCAGGTTATTCCATGGGAACATCTGCTGTCAACCGATCTGCCTCTGCTGAATCCCGAATCATAGGATCCGGTGCATCAGTCAGTGCGAGATCCTCAGGTGACGTGAGGATCTCTAACTCATCTTCTGAAGTAGCTGTGCAACCACCACTGATTCCTTCTTTCTACGTATCTTTCGCTTCCTACCCTCTCGCTGCCCTTTTATTTGGATGGGCTGTGAGGGCTTCTCGGTGGCGTGAAGAGTGGAGGAAGAGCGGGAGGCCCTTCGACCAACAGTTAGGGGATCCTTGAGCCTCTGGCCAGGATCCTCTGAAGCACTGTGACAAGGGGCTGTCCTGAGGGATCCCTTCCGAGCGAGAGTTGCCAGAGAAGGTTGTTCCTTCTCCAGCTGGGAGGTGGGGACTGGAGTCCCCGATGGTTGTGGGGGGGGGGTGGGAGGGTGGGGGTGGGGGGGGGGGGGGTTGCCCCCACAGCAGGTGTTACAGGAGCGGATGGAGGAGCGCCCTCACCCATTGATGGAACAGCAGCAGAGTGGTGGCCCCTAGGGCCCGTAGAGGGAGGCGGCACTTTAGGAGTCATACTCTGAGTAGGTGGTGATGATACGGCAGCAAAATATGTAGTTAGGCGCACTGGATGGAGCCGTTCATACTTTCTTCTCGCCTTAGAATATGTAAGACGGTCCAGAATCTTGATCTCCATGATCTTCCGTTCCTTGTGCAGGAGAGTACAGTCAGGCGAGCAAGGCGGATGTAATTGCCCACAGTTCACGCATACGGGAGGTGGGGTGCACGGAGCGTCTGGATGTAACGGACGCCCACATTCTCTGCACGTAGGGTTGGAGGTACATCGGTACATATGCTCGAACTTCCAGCACCTGAAGCACCTCATAGGGGGCGGGACGTACGGCTTGACGTCGCACCGATAGACCATCACCTTGACCTTCTTGGGCAGTGTATCTCCTTCGAAGGCCAGGATGAAGGCACCGGTGGCGACCCTACGATCTTGTGGTCCCCTATAAACGCGCCTAACA
The DNA here is from genome assembly GCA_026315105.1 of Locusta migratoria. Lineage (NCBI taxonomy): Eukaryota > Metazoa > Arthropoda > Insecta > Orthoptera > Acrididae > Locusta > Locusta migratoria. The sequence goes on along the minus strand of CM048744.1, from coordinate 478,850,546 downwards.
AAGTGAACACCTCTCCGTTCCAAGTATGCGCGCAGCTCGTCATCTGACTGTGACAGGAGATCCCGGTGATAAATGAGACCCTGGACCATGTTGAGTGTCTTGTGGGGGATGACAGAGACGGGAATATCACCCAGCTTGTCACAAGCAAGTAATGCCGTAGACTGGGCTGGGGATGTCGTCTGTATCAAGACTGCCCCACTCCTCATTTTGGAGAAAGACGCCACCTCACCATACTTGTCTTCGAGCTGGTCGACGAAGAACTGTGGTTTGGTGGACGAGAAAGATTCACCATAATTACGGGAGCAAACGAGATATTGCGACGAGTATAGGTCTGATGTGTTTAAGGCCCTGCGTTCCTCCCATGGAGTGGCCAAGGAAGGGGACGAACGGGGGTTATAACCAGCAGCATTGAAATCTCCTTTATTACGCTTAGAGACGCCGTTTTCGCGACTGTCCACGCTTTTATTAGCTCGTTTCATTTTCGTCCCACGAGCAACTAGGGAACTAAAGCTCCACCCAGGCAGAGCCCCGCTTGCCTGGGTAAGCCTTGTACAACTGAGGTGCGGCAGGTTCCTCAGAGGTTGCTCGCTAACGACTGTTCAACCTTAACAGCCATGCATCTCCTCGGCACGTAGCACACCTTGAGATTGAGGTTTTTTTATAGAGGTTTGTACCGTCCTCGCGACGGGGGCGATTAAGCCAAGATCCCCGGGCTCTGAAACGTACAACGTTCCACCGTCGCCCTGAACGATGGTCGTTGAAGCACGCACAGAGCTTACGGTGTAGCGGACTGTTGGCGCGACACAGCCCATGGCTCAGGACCCCGGGTTCGCCAAGCCCGTACTTAGCAAATTCATGCTGAGCCCCTAAGGGGCAAAAGAAACTGACACATGTGACTCATCAACCTTGCAGAACAACGTGAACACGTTTATCAGGCGTGGAATAAAGTATCAATCCGTATGATCTAATGGATTCCAGAATTAGCGCCTGACATTCCGTCCGTGGAAGCTACACTACGTACTTGCACAGATGTTTCAGCATGGATCGACACCAGGGTACTCAGTACCGCTTGAGCTGCCGATACGAAAATATACGTTATAAGCACTGTTTCAACAATAAATCTTGAGTCAATTAGAAAACGCTAAGGGTATGTGTTAATATTGTATATTGTGCGTACATTTGTAAGAGCGATTCGCCATTATAAAACTTATATAATTTTATACGACATATATCAGAAAATTAGATACATTAGAAACACGTGCATATTCCAATGCAAATTTGTGTCAAAATTTCAAACCATTCGGTGAAGAACTTTTGGTAGTTATAAGATTATGAACGTAACCTGAACAAGGCTCTGTGTTAACCAGAGGTGTGATTGGAAATGAGGAGAGGAAGGGTTGGGGAGCAGGAAGGATACGCAGAGCGTGGTGAGAAGATGTATGAAGTGGAGGTGCACTAAAAAGATGGGGCAGGATGAGAAGGTCAATGAAGGGATGTGGGAAAAGGTGGATAGGAGGCACGAGAAGATGGACAGAGAGAGGAGATAAGAGGATGAGAGGGGAGAAGGAGTTGGGTAGGATGTACAGTATATCCGATTACTATGCACAAATAATTGTGAAATATAGTAGAGTATGCTTTCTCTTTCCCATTTAATCATACATAAATCAGCGGTTGTAGCTGGATACAGCTAGTAGAGTGTAAATTTCATGCGGAGTATTTCCTTTCATAGAAATAAGTCCCACCGAAGTAAATAAATGTTGTGACCACTATCTCATTTGGATCTCTACGATCCAGTTGCAACTATGTTCTTATTTTTTGGTACACTGAGCTACAGTTTTCAGAAAGTTATTTTGATGTGGTAATACAAACCATTTGTTAACCATTTTTCGTGACGTAATTTTTAAAATAAGACATCATTTTGTATTATCTTTACGACAGTTGGGTCAGCCTGTTGGAAAGCGACGTCTTAGGCATAATATGACTAAAAAGGAGCCTTTTAACGGATTTTCAAATTATTTCAAATTCTGTTTTTTAAGGAAAATGAAATTTATTACGGTAAAATGCATTTTGTGAGCATAAAGGAGCCATTAAATATTTCAGGCGATTTCCAGTAAAAAGCAAAATATAATTAGTATGATTATTATTGTGATAGGTAAAAGTGCCAATACGGAGTACAAATGTGTCTTAAGTAGGTGTAGACAAGTGAGATATTATGGTATAGAGTGTTTAAGAGGAGAAAACTGAATTTGACCCTTCCAGCCAAGGATTTAACGATAAAAGAAGGCGAACACAACTGAAATGCAGTGAACGATGTTCTTAGAAACTAGGGCCTTAAAATGAATTTGTGCTTCTTCTGATGGTCGGTAATCACGCTATGGATTCGCAATAAATCGCTCGATATTAGCTCAATACTTTTGTGTATCACCATTGCCTGTTTTGCATGTCGATCTAAAACTTACAGTGGTGAAACTTTGTGGGATGGCGTGACGAGAGGTCTGCCGGTAGAATCACGTCGGTACGTACTCCGTGTTGCTCAGTAATGGGCCGTGTGTTGGCAGCTGAACGCGTGGCTGGACGCTGTGGTGGCCAAGTTCCCAGACGTGGCGTCTCAGCTGGTGCTCGGGAACTCCTACGAGGGGCGACCGCTGAAGGTCGTCAGGATCTGCCACGAGCCGGGAAAGCCCGTCGTCTTCGTTGAGGCTGGTGAGTCACTTAAGCTCTTCTTCCTGTTGCTTCCTCTATCACCCTTTTTCGATTTCTTTTCTTTATATATTCATCGTTAGCATTTCGATTATTTCAGTAATGTCAGTTGCTTCGATCTCACTGGCGTCCTACACTGAGAAGGAAGGTTGCAGCTACTGCAGCGCTGACAGTACAGTAGAAATGCATATCATTCCAAAAAATATCGTAGTTCAATAGGGCATTAGCCTGTTCCTTAATCAGGGCTAATTCAGTTCGGCGCTGAAAGTAAGATCGAAGCCTTAAATTTGTTTCTACATCTACATGGGATACTTTGCAAATCACATTTAAGTGCCTGGCAGAGGGTTCATCGAACAACCATTAAACTATTTATCTCCCATTCCATTCTCGAATAGCGCGCGGGAAGAAAGAACACCTGAATCTCTCCGTTTGAGCTCTGATTCCTCGTATTTTATTCTGATGGTCATTTCTCCCTATGTAAGTGGGAGTCAACAATATATTTTTGCATTCGGAGGATAATGTTGTCGATTGGAGTTTCGTAAGTAGCCCACGCCGCAGCGATAAGCGCCGTTGTTGTAATGATTCCCATCCCAGATCCTGTATCATTTCCGTAACGCTGTCTCCCCTGTATCGTGACAAAACGAAACGAGCTGCCCTTCTCTGGACTCTTTCGATGTCCTCCGTCAAACCCACCTGACAAGGATCCCACACTGGTCAGCAATACTCCAAAAAAGGACGGACAAGCGTAGTGTATGCAGTTTCTTTTGTAGTTCTGTTGCATGTTTTAAGGGTTCTGCCAATAAAACGCAGTCTCTGGTTCGCCTTTCCCACTACATTCTCTACGTGTTCTTTCCAGTTTAAGTCTGAAGTAATAGTAATTCCTAGGTATTTAGTGGAGTTTTCGGCCTTCACGTTTGATTGATTTATCTTGTAAGGAAAGATTAACGGATTTCTTTTCTTTCGTTTCTGTTTCTTAATGCCACTTGTGAAGATGGATTAACCTGCCATGGCTGCTTGACGTCTCTTGGTGGCACAGTATTTCTCCAGTTACTGCTTATCTCATCAGCTAGATGATCACTTGTGTCTTGTCTGTCTAATTTACATAGTGGAACAAATTATTCTGACCTGTTTAGCGACTCTCATTTACTATTCATTTTGTGTATCAATCAATGTAAAAGAGCTAATGAGTGCCACTTCTGCCTCATAAATTTACTTTAATGATTCGTCTGGCCCCATACTAAATCTATCTAATTAAGCATTGTATCTACCCCATTTTATTATTTTTTAACTTAACTGCAATACTTTATTTAGGTGATGAAGTCATGGGTCACCTTTTATCGGTTTCGGAGCTTCTTTTGTCTGGCGAGGTGCAGCAACTCGACATGGCATGTAGTCTAGAAAGTGTTCGAAGTTCCTACAGGGATACTGAGTCAAGCTAACTCTGTTGTTTTGCTCATCAGTCCGGAGACTGGTTTGATGCAACTCTCCACCCTATTCTATACTTAGCAAGTTTCTTCATCTACTCATAACAAAGGCAGCCAACATCTATTTGAACCTGCTTGCTGTGTTCGTCTCGTGGTCTTCTCTGCGAATTTTACCCCACACACTTTCCTCCAATGATAATTTCACGATTTCTTGATGCCTAAGAATGTGTCATACCAATCTATCCCTTCTTTTGGTCAAGTTAAACGAGAAATTCATTTTCTCCTCCCATTTTATTCAGTACTTTCTCATTACATACGTGATCAACCCACCTAATTTTCAGCATTCGTCTGTAACACCACATTTCAAAAGCTTTTATTCTCTTCCTGTCTGATCTATTTATCGTATATGAGCCACTACCGTACAAGGCAACACTCTACACAAATGCCTTCAGAAAAGAATCCCTAGGTCTTATATTCTTATTCGATGTTAACAAATTTCTTTTCTTTCTTCCCATTGCCATTCTGCATTTTATATCATCTGTGCTCCTACCATCGTATTTTATTTTACTGCCCAAGTAACATAAAGTATCTACTATCCTTATTGTTTCGTTACCTAATGTAATTCCTTGAGCTTCACATGATTTTCTTATACTGCTTTGCATTGCTCTTATTTTGTTCTTCTTAATGTTCATCTCCTACTCTCCTTTTAAAACAGTGTCCATTCAGTTCGTTGCTCTTCCAGGTCCTTCGCTGCCTTTGCTGATTTAAAATGTCATCGGCAAACCGCAATGTTTTTTTTTTTTTTATTTCTTCATCCTGAAATTTAATTCCTTCTCCAACTTTCTCTCTGCTTTCCTTCACAGCTTGCTCAATGAACTAGTTTAACAACATTGGGTGAAAGGCTACAACCCTCTCCCTTTCCAATCAATGCTTAGATTTCATGCTATTCTACTCTTATAACTGCTGTCTGGTAATTGTACAAGTTGTAAATAACTTAATCTTCCGTTCTCTATATTTTAACCCTCCTGAGTTCAGATTTGAAAGAGTGTAATCCCATCATCATTGTCGAAAGCCTGCTGTAAATCCACAAAAGCTAGAAATGTAGTTTTGTCGTCTACTCCAGGGGCCTTGTTTCGACATGTCTTTGAATGCTCTGTCAAATACATCTCTCAGTATAGTATCGCCTATTTCATCTACTTCCTCCTTCCTTCCTACAATATTGGCACAAAGTTTATTTCTTTTGTAGAGCGCCTCTATGTATTCTTTCCCTCTTTCAGCTTTCCCGTCTTTGCTCAGAACTTCTTTTCTCTCTGAGTGCTTGATATTCCCATTGCTGCTTCTCTTGTTTCCAAATGTATCTTTTATTCCTCTGTAGGCGGAGTTAATCTATTCTACATACTTGAATTTGCCGTCTCGCCACTCGATTAGCCATTTTAAACTTCCTGACAATCTCGCGTGTAATTCAAAATGTTCAAATGTTTGTAGAGCTTATGGGACTTACAAACTACTTACGAACTAGCTAAATACTAAATATCCATGCCCGTGGGGGAATTCGAACCCCCGGCCGTAGTGGCCGTGCAGACCGTGACTCGCGCGCCTCAGTCCCCTCGGCCACCGCGGCCGGCTCGCGTGTAATTCAGTTTACCCGCTTCACTGACAATATTTTTGTATTTCCTCGTTTTATCAATTAAATACTTTCTGTGATGTTCAAGGATATTTGTTAGGTCTTGTCTTACCTCTTTGGTCTTCTAATGCTTTCTCTGTTTCATCTCTCATAGCTACACATTTCTCTTCTACTGTACTATTTTCCCCATTTTGTGCCAATTGTTGCCTAATGCTTCCTGTTAAACTCTCAACATCTTCTGCGTCTTTCAAATTATTTAGGTCCCATTACGTTATTTTCCGACATTTCTATAGTTCTTTCAGTTTCGGTCTAGAGTTCATAACCAATAAGATATGGTCGGAGTCTATATCTGCCCATGGATGTGTCATAAGGAACCTAGTTCAGAAATCTATGTCTTATCGCTATAAAATCTATATGGTACATTTCGGTGTCTCCTGAAGTATACAACTGTCTTTCATGTGTATGTTCTTTTTAATCATTCCCGGTGAGGTTTCTTGACCTCATTTTTACTCGAAACTTCCATGGTTGCCATACCTCAAGCACCGGAAGAATTGCTGCCTCAGAGCACAGAGTGAAATGTCGTAGCCATAATTCGTGGGATGCAGATAGGACCTATCTGCTCCGATATTGTCGAGCTTTGTGCGATTTGGCTTTGATTGTGGTTGCACTGTATACGGTTCTGCGAGACCCTCTTATCTGAAAACACTGCACCTGGTGCACCATCAAGGGATTCGGCTGGCCACTGGGGCATTGAGAACAAGCCTCATTCCGAGCCTCTGTGCCGAGACTGCTGAACCGTCACTGTCCATCAGGCGACAGCTGCTCATGGGACGTCAGAGGTACAAAACGATGTCAACTCCGTACACACCAACATGCCGCAGTGCAGTTAGGTCTCCTATGGAAAGGCTGTCTCAAACTCGGCAGCGGGCAACAAGACCTTTCGGGATTCGCTTGAAGGATTACCTTTCACGGATGGATGTACCTGATTGTAATGTATTACATAGCGGTTGGAGAACATTTCCTCCTGGTCTCCTTCAGAGGCCCAGAATTATTTTAGAATTGGCGAATTTTGAAAAAGGTTGCACTCGTGATTTTACATGTCGAACCGTATTTTTTATCATTTTAGATAGACATAACGATTTTACGGTGGTTTTCACCGATGGTTGCAAGCGGGGAGACTCTCTCGCCTGTTTCATAGTGTTGCCTGACCATGTCACCAGGAATCGCCCCTCCGCAGCCTTTTCTGTTTTCATAGCAGAGCTTGAAGACATCCTGAAAGCACTCGAGCAACTGCGGCGTGTTCAGGGCACTCGGTTTCTTATCTGTTACGATTCCCTCAGCGCACTGCAATCCTTGCAGACCCTCTTCCCAGCAGACAAGTATCCGCAGCTCATAAAGGACCAACTGTACTTCCTCCAGCACCGGGGGAAACAGGTGTCATTCTGCTGGGTGCCTGAGTATGGGGGAATTCGGGGAAATGAAGTTGCTGATCGGGCTGCAAAGGCGGCCTGCAGCGACGATAATGTCATACAGTCAGCCATTCCCCTGCAGGATGTCCTCTGTTGTTCAGCAGATGTCCTTACAGTTGTGAGGAGAAACAAGGCTGGCAGTGACAGGTAATACGCTGCAGTCGGTGAAACCAAATGTCCGGCTGTGGTCAGCCTCCTGCCAGTCATTGAAACGGCTTGAAGTGACCCTGACGCGGCTTCTCTGAGAAGATTCCCCTATTGTGATGCCTGTGGCGTGCAAATTACTGTACGCCATATGTTCATTTAATGCAGTTAACATCGTTCTGCAAGGGCAGATGCTAATGTTAATGGTGATCTGGCCTCCATTTTAGCTGATGATTAGGCGAGTGTGGAAATTTTAAAGTTTCCTGACTCGTCTACACTCTGGCCTAAACGTCTAGGCTGGGAATACTAGTTTGTTGCAAAGTGTATGGCTCACCCTTCTTTATTTGTGTGGACAGCTCTGTATCTTCTACTACATACGCTTTTTTGGCAGCCGTGATGGAAAGGAGCTTCTAGTGGCTTCCTTTATATCACTTGTCCTTTATATTATGTTATACGCTTGTACTGTTTTCTTCCGGGTGATAAAGACCTTGATGATGTGCGTCCTGGGACAGCATACGCACCACAACCACCACCATCACCAACCTTCTTTAAAGATGGTTAAACCATTTGTTATGGTTAAATTATGTTCTGTGCAAAATTCGACCAGGCGGCTTTCTCTTTGTTGTTGTTTGTATAGTCTATGGGACTTAACTACGGGGTCATCAGTCCATAAACTTACAAACTACTTATGAACTACTTACGAACTAGGACGGCACAAATACCATGCCCGAAAGGGGGATTCGAACCCCCGACCGTACTGACCGTGCAGACCGTGACTGGAGCGCCTTAGTCCCCTCGGCCACCGCGGCCGGCGGCTTTCTCTTTCAATCCTTTTGTGTAGCCCATATTCTCCTACACTTTTTCCTTCTCTTCCTTATGCTACTACCGAATTCCAGTCTCTCATCATAATCAAGTTTTCCTCTCCATTAACTGACTGAATAATTTCATTTACCTCATGCATTTCTTCAATTTCTTCATCATGTCCAGAGCTAGTTGGCACGTAGACCCCTACTACTGTGGTCAGTGCTGGCTTCGTATCTATCTTCACAACGATAATGCGTTCACTTTGCCGTTCATAGTATTTGCATTCCTATTTTCTTATTCATTTTTGAGACCTATACCCCAGCTGATTTTGTGTCCTGTAACTTTTTCCACCGAACATCACTCCTCCGGAGTAGTCCTCGCCCAGAAATCCTACCTTCCAGAATATTTTAATCGAGAGGATGCCATCATATATTTATACAATAGAGCTGCATGTCCTCGGGAAAATTAAAAGACTGTAGTTTCCCCTTGCTTTCAGTCGTTCGCAGCAACAGTATGGCAAAGCGACATTAGCTGATGTTACAAAGCCAACTCAGTCAATTATTGTTTCCCCTGCAACTATTTAAAAAGCTGTCGATCCGCTTTAGGAACAACACGTTTGTCTGGCCTCTGCACAGATACTAATCGGCTATGGTTGCACCTACGGTCCGGCTATCAGTGTAGTTAACGCACGCAAACCATCCCAACTCGGCAATGTTTGTACTTAATGGAGTAGTATCTACGGTTAATGGGGCCTCTATAAGTAAAGCAGTCAACAATCCGTAAATTGGGTTGAACACCACCTCTATAGCCACACATAATTGCGTTAAGTGTTGCCTGTGTAGGATTCTGGACATACCACCCATAAGCGTTCGACGGGATTCATGTTGAGCGATTTTAGGAGCCATATCAGTTGCTGGAATTGCTCAGAATAGTAGTGAAATCAGTCAGAAACAATTATGGTCCGAAGCCATTGCGCATTATCTCCTGATAGATAATAATGATTTATTTGTTTGTTTGTTTATTTCTCCGTATTTTATGTACTGACAATTGTAACTTTCTCAAGAAATTGCTTTCACTTTCAAGAAAGGTAATAGACATAATTATATTAGTGTATGACACATTTTTCAGGCTGTCTGACGTCATGAACTCTGAGAAGTGTGAAAAACTGCCGCATTATGAATGACGTTTAAACTTATTACTTGTTTGCTACTAAATGTTTTCGCAACATATTTTGCAAACAGTTTTCATTTATGCTAATGAATGTTCTGCATAACTTACAGTTTAGTAGACATGAGAAACACTGATACGCGTGGGGAAACTGCCGCATCATGTTTGTACGTATTTTATACGCTGCCACACCATTCATTCAGTTGCCATGACCTTCACAACAAAAGGCAGGTCACTGTCAAGGGAAATTTTGTAAGGTACATGGCAGGAGGTACTTTACCTACGAAATTCGTTAAAATCTACCGTTTTATTCCTATATTGTTGAAAACTTGTACGCTAAATCTTCAAAACAAGAAAAACATCACCGTCTACCTAAGATTTCATACGGTGCAAGGCGGGGGGGGGGGGGAAGGGGGTACTTTACAATAAACAGTCACCACTATGAAAATTAACATTTCGCACCTGAGCCCAGTGGTGTCTCGGATGCCCAACTAACTGAGCATTTTTCATGATTTTAAGAAATCTGTAACTGTTTAAGCTCTAATGCTGCAGCTAAGCTAAACCAAATGAAACCACAGAAAACATTTTTTTTTTCATTTTGATGACTTACCAGCAGTAAATATTTCATTGTTATCTGGAACGTTTTTCCATTCTCCAATATCTCCTTCGGAACCAGAATCGTCTACAACATCTTCTTCTAGAACAGCTAAAATACCTTCATCCTTCAGTCTTCCGATCGTGATGTAGCCATTTCGCATAGAAAACAATAATACAAACTAGCTGTGACAAGATACATACACAAAAAAACCGGGAATATCAACTGTCGTAATTCGCATTACACGTGTGCACGTATTGCGAGAAATACTCAACAGATGGCAGCACATGATGCAGAAAGATTGACAGACACAATAACACCTGGCGAAATACGATACCAATTTCAAAACTAGCTGCGACAAGATACACACACACAAAAACCGGGAATATCAACTGTCGGAATTCACGTTACACATGTGCACGTATTGCGAGAAATACTCAATACATTGCAGCACATGATGCAGAAAGTTTGACAGACGCAATAACATCTGGCGAAATACGATACCAATTTCAAAACTAGCTGCGACAATTTACATACACACAAAAACCGGGAATATCAACTGTCGGAATTCACGTTACACGTGTGCACGTATTGCGAGAAATACTCAATAGATGACAGCACATGATGCAGAAAGTTTGACAGACGCAATAACATCTGGCGAAATACGATACCAATTTCAAAACTAGCTGCGACAAGATACACACACACAAAAACCGGGAATATCAACTGTCGCAATTCACGTTACACGTGTGCACGTATGGCGAGAAATACTCAATAGATGGCAGCACATGATGCAGAAAGATGGACAGACGCAATAACATCTGGCGAAATACGATACCAATTTCAAAACTAGCTGCGACAACATACACACACACAAAAACCGGGAATATCAACTGTCGGAATTCACGTTACACGTGTGCACGTATTGCGAGAAATACTCAATACATTGCAGCACATGATGCAGAAAGTTTGACAGACGCAATAACATCTGGCGAAATACGATACCAATTTCAAAACTAGCTGCGACAATATACATACACACAAAAACCGGGAATATCAATTGTCGGAATTCACGTTATACGTGTGCACGTATTGCGAGAAATACTCAATAGATGGCAGCACATGATGCAGAAAGTTTGACAGACGCAATAACATCTGGCGAAATACGATACCAATTTCAAAACTAGCTGCGACAAGATACACACACACAAAAACCGGGAATATCAACTGTCGGAATTCACGTTATACGTGTGCACGTATTGCGAGAAATACTCAATAGATGGCAGCACATGATGCAGAAAGTTTGACAGACGCAATAACACCTGGCGAAATACGATACCAATTTCAAAACTAGCTGCGACAAGATACACACACAAAAAACCGGGAATATCAACTGTCGGAATTCACGTTACACGTGTGCACGTATTGCGAGAAATACTCAATAGATGGCAGCATATGATGCAGAATGTTTGACAGACGCAATAACATCTGGCGAAATATGATACCAATTTCAAAACTAGCTGCGACAAGATACACACACACAAAAACCGGGAATATCAACTGTCGGAATTCACGTTACACGTGTGCACGTATTGCGAGAAATACTCAACAGATGATAGCACATGATGCAGAAAGTTTGACAGACGCAATAACATCTGGCGAAATACGATACCAATTTCAAAACTAGCTGCGACAAGATACACACACACAAAAACCGGGAATATCAACTGTCGGATTTCATGTTACACGTGTGCACGTATTGCGAGAAATACTCAATAGATGGCTGCACATGATGCAGAAAGTTTGACAGACGCAATAACATCTGGCGAAATATGATACCAATTTCAAAACTAGCTGCGACAAGATACACACACACAAAAACCGGGAATATCAACTGTCGCAATTCACGTTACACGTGTGCACGTATGGCGAGAAATACTCAATAGATGGCAGCACATGATGCAGAGAGTTTGACAGACGCAATAACATCTGGCGAAATACGATACCAATTTCAAAACTAGCTGCGACAAGATACACACACAAAAAAAACGGGAATATCAACTGTCGGAATTCACGTTACACGTGTGCACATATTGCGAGAAATACTCAATAGATGGCAGCACATGATGCAGAAAGTTTGACAGACTCAATAACATCTGGCGAAATATGATACCAATTTCAAAACTAGCTGCGACAAGATACACACACACAAAAACCGGGAATATCAACTGTCGGAATTCACGTTACACGTGTGCACGTATTGCGAGAAATACTCAATAGATGGCAGCACATGATGCAGAAAGTTTGAGAGACGCAATAACATCTGGCGAAATACGATACCAATTTCAAAACTAGCTGCGACAAGATACACACACACAAAAACCGGGAATATCAACTGTCGGAATTCACGTTACACGTGTGCACGTATTGCGAGAAATACTCAATAGATGGCAGCACATGATGCAGAAAGTTTGACAGACGCAATAACATCTGGCGAAATACGATACCAATTTCAAAACTAGCTGCGACAAGATACACACAGACAAAAACCGGGAATATCAACTGTCGGAATTCACATTACACGTGTGCACGTATTGCGAGAAATACTCAATAGATGGCAGCACATGATGCAGAAAGTTTGACAGACGCAATAACATCTGGCGAAATACGACACCAACTTCAAAACTAGCTGCGACAAGATACACACACACAAAAACCGGGAATATCAACTGTCGGAATTCACGTTACACGTGTGCACGTATTGCCAGAAATACTCAATAGATGGCAGCACATGATGCAGAAAGTTTGACAGACGCAATAACATCTGGCGAAATACGATACCAATTTCAAAACTAGCTGCGACAAGATACACACACACAAAAACTGGGAATATCAACTGTCGGAATTCACGATACACCTGTGCACGTATTGCGAGAAATACTCAATAGATGGCAGCACATGATGCAGAAAGTTTGACAGATGCAAAAACATCTGGCGAAATACGATACCAATTTCAAAACTAGCTGCGGCAAGATACACACACACAAAAACCGGGAATATCAACTGTCGGAATTCACGTTACACGTGTGCACGTATTGCGAGAAATACTCAATAGATGGCAGCACATGATGCAGAAAGTTTGACAGACGCAATAACAACTGGCGAAATATGATACCAATTTCAAAACTAGCTGCGACAAGATACACACACACAAAAACCGGGAATATCAACTGTCGGAATTCACGTTACACGTGTGCACGTATTGCGAGAAATACTCAATAGATGGCAGCACATGATGCAGAGAGTTTGACAGACGCAATAACATCTGGCGAAATACGATACCAATTTCAAAACTAGCTGCGACAAGATACACACACAAAAAAAACGGGAATATCAACTGTCGGAATTCACGTTACACGTGTGCACGTATTGCGAGAAATACTCAATAGATGGCAGCACATGATGCAGAAAGTTTGACAGACTCAATAACATCTGGCGAAATATGATACCAATTTCAAAACTAGCTGCGACAAGATACACACACACAAAAACCGGGAATATCAACTGTCGGAATTCACGTTACACGTGTGCACGTATTGCGAGAAATACTCAATAGATGGCAGCACATGATGCAGAAAGTTTGACAGACGCAATAACATCTGGCGAAATACGATACCAATTTCAAAACTAGCTGCGACAAGATACACACACACAAAAACCGGGAATATCAACTGTCGGAATTCACGTTATACGTGTGCACGTATTGCGAGAAATACTCAATAGATGGCAGCACATGATGCAGAAAGTTTGACAGACGCAATAACACCTGGCGAAATACGATACCAATTTCAAAACTAGCTGCGACAAGATACACACACAAAAAAACCGGGAATATCAACTGTCGGAATTCACGTTACACGTGTGCACGTATTGCGAGAAATACTCAATAGATGGCAGCGTATGATGCAGAATGTTTGACAGACGCAATAACATCTGGCGAAATATGATACCAATTTCAAAACTAGCTGCGACAAGATACACACACACAAAAACCGGGAATATCAACTGTCGGAATTCACGTTACACGTGTGCACGTATTGCGAGAAATACTCAATAGATGACAGCACATGATGCAGAAAGTTTGACAGACGCAATAACATCTGGCGAAATAGGATACCAATTTCAAAACTAGCTGCGACAAGATACACACACACAAAAACCGGGAATATCAACTGTCGGATTTCATGTTACACGTGTGCACGTATTGCGAGAAATACTCAATAGATGGCTGCACATGATGCAGAAAGTTTGACAGACGCAATAACATCTGGCGAAATATGATACCAATTTCAAAACTAGCTGCGACAAGATACACACACACAAAAACCGGGAATATCAACTGTCGGAATTCACGTTACACGTGTGCACGTATTGCCAGAAATACTCAATAGATGGCAGCACATGATGCAGAGAGTTTGACAGACGCAATAACATCTGGCGAAATACGATACCAATTTCAAAACTAGCTGCGACAAGATACACACACAAAAAAAACGGGAATATCAACTGTCGGAATTCACGTTACACGTGTGCACGTATTGCGAGAAATACTCAATAGATGGCAGCACATGATGCAGAAAGTTTGACAGACTCAATAACATCTGGCGAAATATGATACCAATTTCAAAACTAGCTGCGACAAGATACACACACACAAAAACCGGGAATATCAACTGTAGGAATTCACGTTACACGTGTGCACGTATTGCGAGAAATACTCAATAGATGGCAGCACATGATGCAGAAAGTTTGACAGACGCAATAACATCTGGCGAAATACGATACCAATTTCAAAACTAGCTGCGACAAGATACACACACACAAAAACCGGGAATATCAACTGTCGGAATTCACGTTACACGTGTGCACGTATTGCGAGAAATACTCAATAGATGGCAGCACATGATGCAGAAAGTTTGACAGACGCAATAACATCTGGCGAAATACGATACCAATTTCAAAACTAGCTGCGGCAAGATACACACACACAAAAACCGGGAATATCAACTGTCGGAATTCACGATACACGTGTGCACGTATTGCGAGAAATACTCAATAGATGGCAGCACATGATGCAGAAAGTTTGACAGACGCAATAACATCTGGCGAAATACGATACCAATTTCAAAACTAGCTGCGACAAGATACACACACACAAAAACCGGGAATATCAACTGTCGGAATTCACGTTATACGTGTGCACGTATTGCGAGAAATACTCAATAGATGGCAGCACTTGATGCAGAAAGTTTGACAGACGCAATAACACCTGGCGAAATACGATACCAATTTCAAAACTAGCTGCGACAAGATACACACACACAAAAACCGGGAATATCAACTGTCGCAATTCACGTTACACGTGTGCACGTATGGCGAGAAATACTCAATAGATGGCAGCACATGATGCAGAAAGATGGACAGACGCAATAACATCTGGCGAAATACGATACCAATTTCAAAACTAGCTGCGACAAGATACACACACACAAAAACCGGGAATATCAACTGTCGGAATTCACGTTACACGTGTGCACGTATTGCGAGAAATACTCAATACATTGCAGCACATGATGCAGAAAGTTTGACAGACGCAATAACATCTGGCGAAATACGATACCAATTTCAAAACTAGCTGCGACAATATACATACACACAATAAACGGGAATATCAACTGTCGGAATTCACGTTACACGTGTGCATGTATTGCGAGAAATACTCAATAGATGACAGCACATGATGCAGAAAGTTTGACAGACGCAATAACATCTGGCGAAATACGATGCCAATTTCAAAACTAGCTGCGACAAGATACATACACACAAAAACCGGGAATATCAACTGTCGGAATTCACGTTATACGTGTGCACGTATTGCGAGAAATACTCAATAGATGGCAGCACATGATGCAGAGAGTTTGACAGACGCAATAACATCTGGCGAAATACGATTCCAATTTCAAAACTAGCTGCGACAAGATACACACACAAAAAAAACGGGAATATCAACTGTCGCAATTCACGTTACACGTGTGCACGTATTGCGAGAAATACTCAATAGATGGCAGCACATGATGCAGAAAGTTTGACAGACTCAATAACATCTGGCGAAATATGATACCCATTTCAAAACTAGCTGCGACAAGATACACACACACAAAAACCGGGAATATCAACTGTCGGAATTCACGTTATACGTGTGCACGTATTGCGAGAAATACTCAATAGATAGCAGCACATGATGTAGAAAGTTTGACAGACGCAATAACATCTGGCGAAATACGATACCAATTTCAAAACTAGCTGCGACAAGATACACACACACAAAAACCGGGAATATCAACTGTCGGAATTCACGTTATACGTGTGCACGTATTGCGAGAAATACTCAATAGATGGCAGCACATGATGCAGAAAGTTTGACAGACGCAATAACATCTGGCGAAATATGATACCAATTTCAAAACTAGCTGCGACAAGATACACACACACAAAAACCGGGAATATCAACTGTCGGAATTCACGTTACACGTGTGCACGTATTGCCAGAAATACTCAATAGATGTCAGCACATGATGCAGAAAGTTTGACAGACTCAATAACATCTGGCGAAATATGATACCAATTTCAAAACTAGCTGCGACAAGATACACACACACAAAAACCGGGAATATCAACTGTCGGAATTCACGTTACACGTGTGCACGTATTGCGAGAAATACTCAATAGATGGCAGCACATGATGCAGAAAGTTTGACAGACGCAATAACATCTGGCGAAATACGATACCAATTTCAAAACTAGCTGCGACAAGATACACACACACAAAAACCGGGAATATCAACTGTCGGAATTCACGTTACACGTGTGCACGTATTGCGAGAAATACTCAATAGATGGCAGCACATGATGCAGAAAGTTTGACAGACGCAATAACATCTGGCGAAATACGATACCGATTTCAAAACTAGCTGCGACAAGATACACACACACAAAAACCGGGAATATCAACTGTCGGAATTCACGTTACACGTGTGCACGTATTGCGAGAAATACTCAATAGATGGCAGCACATGATGCAGAAAGTTTGACAGACGCAATAACATCTGGCGAAATACGACACCAATTTCAAAACTAGCTGCGACAAGATACACACACATAAAAACCGGGAATATCAACTGTCGGAATTCACGTTACACGTGTGCACGTATTGCCAGAAATACTCAATAGATGGCAGCACATGATGCAGAAAGTTTGACAGACGCAATAACATCTGGCGAAATACGATACCAATTTCAAAACTAGCTGCGACAAGATACACACACACAAAAACTGGGAATATCAACTGTCGGAATTCATGATACACGTGTGCACGTATTGCGAGAAATACTCAATAGATGGCAGCACATGATGCAGAAAGTTTGACAGACGCAATAACATCTGGCGAAATACGATACCAATTTCAAAACTAGCTGCGGCAAGATACACACACACAAAAACCGGGAATATCAACTGCCGGAATTCACGTTACACGTGTGCACGTATTGCGAGAAATACTCAATAGATGGCAGCACATGATGCAGAAAGTTTGACAGACGCAATAACAACTGGCGAAATACGATACCAATTTCAAAACTAGCTGCGACAAGATACACACACACAAAAACCGGGAATATCAACTGTCGGAATTCACGATACACGTGTGCACGTATTGCGAGAAATACTCAATAGATGGCAGCACATGATGCAGAAAGTTTGACAGACGCAATAACATCTGGCGAAATACGATACCAATATCAAAACTAGCTGCGACAAGATACACACACACAAAAACCGGGAATATCAAATGTCGGAATTCACGTTATACGTGTGCACGTATTGCGAGAAATACTCAATAGATGGCAGCACTTGATGCAGAAAGTTTGACAGACGCAATAACACCTGGCGAAATACGATACCAATTTCAAAACTAGCTGCGACAAGATACACACACACAAAAACCGGGAATATCAACTGTCGGAATTCACGTTACACGTGTGCACGTATTGCGAGAAATACTCAATAGATGGCAGCACATGATGCAGAAAGTTTGACAGACGCAATAACATCTGGCGAAATACGATACCGATTTCAAAACTAGCTGCGACAAGATACACACACACAAAAACCGGGAATATCAACTGTCGGAATTCACGTTACACGTGTGCACGTATTGCGAGAAATACTCAATAGATGGCAGCACATGATGCAGAAAGTTTGACAGACGCAATAACATCTGGCGAAATACGACACCAATTTCAAAACTAGCTGCGACAAGATACACACACATAAAAACCGGGAATATCAACTGTCGGAATTCACGTTACACGTGTGCACGTATTGCCAGAAATACTCAATAGATGGCAGCACATGATGCAGAAAGTTTGACAGACGCAATAACATCTGGCGAAATACGATACCAATTTCAAAACTAGCTGCGACAAGATACACACACACAAAAACTGGGAATATCAACTGTCGGAATTCATGATACACGTGTGCACGTATTGCGAGAAATACTCAATAGATGGCAGCACATGATGCAGAAAGTTTGACAGACGCAATAACATCTGGCGAAATACGATACCAATTTCAAAACTAGCTGCGGCAAGATACACACACACAAAAACCGGGAATATCAACTGTCGGAATTCACGTTACACGTGTGCACGTATTGCGAGAAATACTCAATAGATGGCAGCACATGATGCAGAAAGTTTGACAGACGCAATAACAACTGGCGAAATACGATACCAATTTCAAAACTAGCTGCGACAAGATACACACACACAAAAACCGGGAATATCAACTGTCGGAATTCACGATACACGTGTGCACGTATTGCGAGAAATACTCAATAGATGGCAGCACATGATGCAGAAAGTTTGACAGACGCAATAACATCTGGCGAAATACGATACCAATATCAAAACTAGCTGCGACAAGATACACACACACAAAAACCGGGAATATCAAATGTCGGAATTCACGTTATACGTGTGCACGTATTGCGAGAAATACTCAATAGATGGCAGCACTTGATGCAGAAAGTTTGACAGACGCAATAACACCTGGCGAAATACGATACCAATTTCAAAACTAGCTGCGACAAGATACACACACAAAAAAGCCGGGAATATCAACTGTCGGAATTCACGTTACACATGTGCACGTATTGCGAGAAATACTCATTAGATGGCAGCATATGATGCAGAAAGTTTGACAGACGCAATAACATCTGGCGAAATATTATACCAATTTCAAAACTAGCTGCGACAAGATACACACACACACAAACCGGGAATATCATCTGTCGGAATTCACGTTACACGTGTGCACGTATTGCGAGAAATACTCAATAGATGACAGCACATGATGCAGAAAGTTTGACAGACGCAATAACATCTGGCGAAATACGATACCAATTTCAAAACTAGCTGCGACAAGATACACACACACAAAAACCGGGAATATCAACTGTCGGAATTCACGTTACATGTGTGCACGTATTGCGAGAAATACTCAATAGATGGCAGCACATGATGCAGAAAGTTTGACAGACGCAATAACATCTGGCGAAATACGATACCAATTTCAAAACTAGCTGCGACAAGATACACACACACAACAACCGGGAATATCAACTGTCGGAATTCACGTTATACGTGTGCACGTATTGCGAGAAATACTCAATAGATGGCAGCACATGATGCAGAGAGTTTGACAGACGCAATAACATCTGGCGAAATACGATACCAATTTCAAAACTAGCTGCGACAAGATACACACACAAAAAAAAAACGGGAATATCAACTGTCGGAATTCACGTTACACGTGTGCACGTATTGCGAGAAATACTCAATAGATGGCAGCACATGATGCAGAAAGTTTGACAGACTCAATAACATCTGGCGAAATATGATACCAATTTCATAACTAGCTGCGACAAGATACACACACACAAAAACCGGGAATATCAACTGTCGGAATTCACGTTACACGTGTGCACGTATTGCGAGAAATACTCAATAGATGGCAGCACATGATGCAGAAAGTTTGACAGACGCAATAACATCTGGCGAAATACGATACCAATTTCAAAACTAGCTGCGACAAGATACACACACACAAAAACCGGGAATATCAACTGTCGGAATTCACGTTACACGTGTGCACGTATTGCGAGAAATACTCAATAGATGGCAGCACATGATGCAGAAAGTTTGACAGACGCAATAACATCTGGCGAAATACGATACCAATTTCAAAACTAGCTGCGACAAGATACACACACACAAAAACCGGGAATATCAACTGTTGGAATTCACGTTACACGTGTGCACGTATTGTGAGAAATACTCAATAGATGGCAGCACATGATGCAGAAAGTTTGACAGATGCAATAACATCTGGCGAAATACGATACCAATTTCAAAACTAGCTGTGACAAGATACACACACACAATAGCCGGGAATATCAACTGTCGGAATTCACGATACACGTGTGCACGTATTGCGAGAAATACTCAATAGATGGCAGCACATGATGCAGAAAGTTTGACAGACTCAATAACATCTGGCGAAATATGATACCAATTTCAAAACTAGCTGCGACAAGATACACACACACAAAAACCGGGAATATCAACTGTCGGAATTCACGTTACACGTGTGCACGTATTGCGAGAAATACTCAATAGATGGCAGCACATGATGCAGTAAGTTTGACAGACGCAATAACATCTGGCGAAATACGACACCAATTTCAAAACTAGCTGCGACAAGATACACACACACAAAAACCGGCAATATCAACTGTCGGAATTCACGTTATACATGTGCACGTATTGCGAGAAATACTCAATAGATGGCAGCACATAAGGCAGAAAGTTTGGCAGACGCAATAACATCTGGCGAAATACGATACCAATTTCTAAAGCAGTGGAAACTCCGCAGCTGACAGCCGCCCGAGTCTAACCAACACTACTTAGAGATAGGGCCTCACAACAGCCCGTTCCACGCCACACTGACCAGGCCGCCATTTTACTAACTGGCCGCTAGGAGGCAGTGGGCTGTGCCCCAGCGGCCAGCTATTCAGCTGGCGGCCTGGTCAGTGTGACGTGGTACGGGATGTTGTGAGGCCCTGTCTCTAGGTAGCGTTGGCTCAGGCTGCTCAGCAATACTGTCCAGGCCGAGTCAGACTATGGTGCTGTCACGAATGTTACATTCTTTTTTATAGATGGAGAAGGAACTGGACAGGGTGGTGGAGGAAGAGTTGACCAGAGAGAGACGAGTAGCCGAGCGCATTGAGGCACTATGCTCCGATGCTCGAGGTCGTTCCCCGCCAGGGGTTCGAATTCCCCTTCGGGCATCGGTTTGTGCCGTCTTTAGTATTAAGTTGTAAGTTTAGGCACTGATGACCCCGCAGTTAAGTCCCATAAGCCTCACAAACATTTGAAAACTTGAACATTTCAGAGACGAGGAGGTTATTGGCAGAGAAAGGGTGGGGGATGAACAGAGAGAGGAGGAAAGAGAAGGTGGACAGAGAGAGAGAGGAAAGAGAAGGTGAACAGCTGAAAACATGGCGTTGCCCAGGTACGTATTTATTCCAGTCTTAAGTTAGTCCATCTCTCATTCCTCCTCTAAGTACCTGGGCAACGCCAGATTTTCAGTTTAGCATCTATAAAAATTGTAGCCATGTTATGGAACATAAATCCAAAAATGGCTGCAAATGGCTGAACACTACTTTCCAGTCACTGATACTACCAATCTAGGAATAGTGAATTCCCTAATGATGTCGAATATATATGACCCCATGCTTCTAGCTGCCACTACTATTCCACATCCACTGCTTGTTAATTCGGATCGTGTGGCCATAAAAACCTTGCATGCCTTTCTAAGCGAATTACCTGAGCGCTAAGAACAGCGTTGCCAGTGCACCACCCTTTTATTATTTATGCGATATTAAAACGATGACTATTCGATCACTTGTTCGGCCACCTCACAGTACTTCAGCTGAGGTTCAGTGTCCTCTATGCTGGGCAGCGCTTCACCCTGCCTGCTCTGTTCGCAGGCATACATGGCGCAGAGTGGGCGGGCGTGTCGACGGCGACGTTCCTGATCCACCAGCTGCTGACCAACGACTCCAAGCCCGTGAGGCAGGTGGCCCAGGCCTTCGACTGGCACATCCTGCCCACCGCCAACCCGGACGGCTACAACTACGCTCACACTGTCGTAAGTCTCCACCAGCTTTCCCCACAACTACTAGGGGAACTGCAACATGTTCGATAACGATCCTTTTGTCAAATTCTTCACTGCTTGACAGTTTATGGAGAAGTTGTACAAACAATGATGGACGAAATGAAACACATTTCATTTGCAACAGAGATGGAGTGGTACATTTACAATGAAACATGTTACAGAAGAAAGGAGAAAAGGAGGATTAGGGTTTAACATCCCGTCGCCAGTGGCCATTAGAGACGCAGCACACACTAAGTTTTTCTCAGGGATGGTAAAGGAAATCGGTCGTGCCCTTTGAAAGGAACCATCCTGGTATTTACTTGAAGTGATTTAGCAAAATCACGGGAAGTCTAAATCAGGAGACGGGTTGAACCACCGTCCTTCTGAATGCGAGTCCAGTGTGTAAAGCCCGCCTATGACGACGCTGGATTTGGTGCTGGAATCCGTGCTTGGTTTCCCAGCCGGCTTTCAAGCGTGGTGTTGTGCTGGGCACTGCGATGGCTTCTGAGCAACGTTGGCTGCACACGATGCTTTGCTCACCCCACACCGGTAGATGACGCGCGAGACTTAGCGGTGTGTCAACATGGACGCGGTAGTTGCGGTGATAGAAAAGCGTAGTAGACGAGTAATCAGCGCGTTTTTATTTATTGAACAAACAAGGTGGAGAAAACGACGTGAGAACTCTAACCGTAGATTGTGGAGTCGTTTCTGGTTATCTCACCGTGATAACGAGCAAAGTGTTTGGACGATATTATTTGACGAACTTTCATAAATCACCACAATAATTAAATTCGCTTGAAGAAAAAGTAAACGAACGTCTTTATTCATTATATCAAGATACCTCTTTTATTTTGATCTCCATTAAACATTTTTGTTTTCTAACACATATCTTTATAGAATGTGACGAAATTCTTCTTTATTGTTTATTCGATTGTAACAAATGTCAGAAACACAGTTTTATGTATTTTTGTTTTTACCAAGAAATGAAGCTAGAATGTTTTGAAACATTCTTTTTTGTATTTCTTGTCTGATACTAGGCTGATACTGACAAAAAAGTTGTTACCACAACGCTTGGAACACACAAAGTAGCATCAGTAGACTCTAGTGGCAAGCTTAGAAAACATACGCCCATGTGACGAAATGCGTCTTCTTCATTGGCTAACGTTAAAATCCACAGCAAGCCGGAAAATAGGATATATCCTATCTTTGAGTTCCAGCGCGCGACCCCGCAGCTGAGCCAGCAATGACGTCATTTTCTATCTCAGCATCGATCACTGCTGCCATCGCAGCAAATCAAGCATCGTCTGAGGCGGGCTTTAGCCATTGTGCCATGGAGTAATGGCAGCGCGCTCAAGGGCGCTTTGTTGCGGAGCGCCCAGTTGCCTTCCGTCAGAGGTCCGAGTCTTCGTCCCAGAACTGGTCTGTGTGTGTGTGTGTGTGTGTGTGTGTGTGTGTGTATGTGTTGTTCATAGCTTAAGTAGTTTGTAAGTCTACAGACTGATAAACACTGTAGTTAAGACCCGTACATATACAAACCTTTGAACGTTTTGTTAATCATTGCACCGCGCCGCTGGGTACATGGTACAGAGGCAGGTGAACAGACGCAAATATAGGACATGTTGGATACTAGTCATACTCCAAACATAAGGATCAATATCGAACTCTGAATAAGGAATATGCTCTACTTGCGCACGATTGTAATTTTGTGCCATACCATTGGAGGAGCCCTTGGTCGCTTTCAGTTGTGGCTCCATGCCTTTTTCAACATCTGTACTTTCCAACGGGATCAACACGACAGCGTTCGTGAGTGCACGAGCACTATTGTCCGTTACATTAAGTCAGGACCAGCGCACCCCTAAGCTTACGGACATGTTCGACAAGAATTCCCTTCCATTATGGCTGTGGTAAGTGTTCCTCATGCAACTATATGCAGCGGGCTTCAGCCATTTTGTATAATGCCTGACCTCACTGTAATGCTCTCTACTTACAAACAGCGTCAATAAACATCCTGTGGTATGTAGCGTGTTTCCAACTTTCTCAACACTTAAAAAATCTCAATATACCAGATTGTCAAGTTTAATTCAGAAGAATGTGTCATTCTATAGTCAATGAGTTGTAGTAACTGCAGGAATATACAGGAATTCGATGATTTACAATGAATTCCGTGTCCTCCTTCGTCTAGAACATAACTATTTACGTAATTGTAGGATAGTACGTGGAATCAGGTCTCAGTAATCACTCTTATATCCGGATAATTTCTGGAGGCAGCTATACGATCTTTATGAGTTTAGTCACATCACGAGAGCATGTGATTTGACTGTGAACTCATCTGTACAGAATTATTCCATTAATTAATTCTGATTGTTACTGATTCTTTTGTTGGTCCTGTGTAGAGCAACACTCCTCCAGGGACGGGCCTTAACTAAATATGATGACCTTTCATACCGAAAACCGTACAACAAGCACGATATCGGGCATTCTCATTGATTTCACTACAGCTGCTGATAGAAAATGCACTTTGTTAAGTTTTCAAAAAATGTTTGTAGAACTTATGGGACTTGACTATGGGGCCATCAGTCCCTAAGCTTACAAACTACTTATGAACTAGCTAAGACTAAAGACGGCACGAATATCCATGCCCGAGGGGGAATTCGAACCCCGACCGTAGTGGCCGTGCAGACCATAACTGGAGCGCCTCAGTCCCCTCGGCCACCGCGGCCGGCTTACGTTTTCAATCTGGAATGATATTTCAGCAAACAGTACGGAATATGAAACAGATAAGGTATCAGATGATCAATGGCAAGGAATTCTGAGTTCTTTCCGGTCGCCAATGGACCACACTTTAGAGTGAATGGACATTTTTGGGATCACCTCTGTCTTCTTGTTCTTGTTCCGCTCCGCTATGACGGCTCCAGTAGAACTGACTATGTAGCCGGATTGACTTATTCTCTTCTGCTGTCTATATTGTTCAGTTTCCTTACTCTGCATAGTGGCTCCTACTCGTAACAGTACCACCAGGTCATGATACGTAAATACTGACAGTACACGTTGTCTTCAACAAACTGTTGATCATTCAATAGTGCATCATGCGTGTCTTGCCTCAGTTGACGAGTTCTGATTTGTCTGCTGGATTTCAGGACCGTATGTGGCGCAAGACTCGACGGCCGGGACCCAATGGCTGCTACGGCACAGACCCTAACCGCAACTGGGACTTCCACTGGGACGGTGAGTGCCGCAGTCCGCTCTCTAAGCCGCCGACACCTCCTACTCTGTCTTCATGGACAACATACAAGTAGCTCCAGCAAGGACATGTTTAATTTTATGTTGGTAAGCTAGAGACCTGATGCATTTCAGAAGGCTCTGTCATCTAGCTTCTTCTTCGTCCGGCTATCGAGGATTTGGCAAAACGTTTTTTTTTTCTTTTTTCTTTTCTTTTTTTTCCGAGAAATTCTCTTTACAATCCTGTTTTCCTTTTTCAGTTAACGGCTATGTTAATCACTGGACAGTGCCAGCGAAATGAAGCCAAATCCGCAAATGACACCATAAATCTGAAATTACATTAAATTATCAGTAATTTTAAAGTGGCAGAACAAAAAATCAGATGTTTGTAAATTCATCGGACCAAACTGCGTGCTCATCAGTCCATAGCTTACAAACTACATAAACTAAGGTAAACTAACCTAAGGACAACACACACACCCATGCGCCAGGGAGGGCTCGAACCTCCGACGGCGAGCAACCGCGTGCTACGCAGCGAGGCGCCTTAGACCGCTCGGCTACTTCACCGCGGCTGTCAGAACACTCACGCAAGTTGTTCAAAGGGGAAAAAACATAAAACCTGTTATAGCTCTTAATTAACAATAGTGATATGACAGCCGCTAGTGAATAAATTACTTTAAGAAGAATTAAAAGGATCTCATTAACCTACAAATAATCCCCATATTAATAAACATACATCTGTAGAAGGACTGAACCGGGATAAAATCGACTGAACACTTCATGAGAAATATTCACATTTTGTTGAAATAAATGGCAGCATTTCTCCCAGCACAGAAACCTTTCAGTACCATTAAATTACAATCGTAGTGCTTAGGCTCACAATCTGATAGACAATTATAACTAAACACACCAGACCAGACAATTTAACCAACATGGAACTTTAATTAACAAAAGCTTCACTCTGGTCTTCAATTTACTTTAACTTCATAATACATACTTATTAAAAGGAGTACAATTTTCAATAGAAGATTCTCCACAGTAGAAATCAATCCAAGTTCAACAGTTCGTACAGATATCACCAGAAGGTTGAAATACACTGAACCAAATGATTTGAAGTCTTCATAAAACAACAAAATGAACAAATATC
This sequence comes from Locusta migratoria, assembly GCA_026315105.1. Lineage (NCBI taxonomy): Eukaryota > Metazoa > Arthropoda > Insecta > Orthoptera > Acrididae > Locusta > Locusta migratoria. The sequence goes on along the minus strand of CM048744.1, from coordinate 478,823,914 downwards.
AGTTCACATAACTTATGGTCATACTGAAAAAGAACAGTGGGTTCACGTGTCAACAAAAGCCAGCTCAGCAACTTCCAAGAGCCGATGCCAACAGTGCCAACAGACAATAACTTACACGATCTGCACGGCCACTACGGTCGGGGATTCGAATCCCCCCTCGGGCATGGATATTTGTGCCGTCCTAGTTCGTAAGTAGTTCATAAGTAGTTTGTAAGTTTGGGGACTGATGACCCCGTAGTTAAGTCCTATAGACTATACAAACATTTGAACAGTAACTTCGCCACGCTCTGTGGCTCCATGAACACTATATAACAACATTTGCGCCAGTTACTGTGACATAAATTGAAGCATAGCAGTTTAATTAACTTATTCAGAACGCGAAGCCACAGAAACTGAAATATACAAATAACAAGAACTGTATAATTAATCACAATAAAACTATGAACTAAACTTTTCAAAATTATTTTTGCTTAACATTGATTGATGCAAGATCTAACTTTACATGATAAAATATTAAAATTATTGCAATTGCTGCACTTAAAATACCACACCATAGCACTCTTAAGAGAAGCCGAAACTAAATGTTCCTCATGGACAGCCAGTGTCACTAATAGAAGTTCAACTATGTTAGCTTTACCTCGCTAAATGCGTTTCTCAATAAGTCGCGACATACTTAAAGGCAAGTTTCACATAATCTTTAGGGAATGACAGTAATTAATAGTATGCAATGTCTACAATTAAATGCCCTCAAACGAATGAAGCCACGTGGGAGTAGCCGAGCAGTCTGGAGCGCCACGTTATAGATCGCGCATACTCCTGCACCGGGTGTTCGAATCCTCCCTCAGGCATGGATGTGTGTGTTGTCCTTAGACTATTTTAACTTAATTTACGTAGTTTGTATGTCTACGGGCTTATGACCAAAGTAGTTTGGTCCCATAGAATAACAAACATTTGAGCATTTTTGAACGAATGAAGGTGGCAACAACCTGTTGCGATAAGGGAGAATAACAATTGTATCTTAGAAGAACGAAGTGATAACAGGATAGTAACATCGTTCCTTTTAAGATATCACGAAACTCCAAGTTTAAAGAGGAATGTTGCTCCAGCCAGACAGTAGAAACTTTACAGTGGGCACCTTCCGGCCTCGCATACAGCGACAACCAGCCGTTGTCAACGCGGCTGCTCCTTTACTCTCCAGCGTAGCCAATGCCACCTAGAAACAAGGCCTCACAACAGCCCGTGCTACGTCACACTGACCAGACAACGGCCACCAGCTGAATGACTGGCTGCTGGGGCACAGCCCACTGCCTTGTAGCGGCCAGCCAGTAAGCTGGCGGCCGCGGCCTGGTCAGTGTGACGTAGCACGAGCTGTTGTGAAGCCTTTAGGTGGTTTGGCATAGCCCACTGGGCTACGCGTAAACAGCGCTGCTCGCCTCGCTCTTTCATCATTTGCCGCACCACTCGCTATATACACACTCCTCAGCCGCTTGAAGACCCACCTCCACCAATGAGAGTGGTGGCCAAAGATAATCGACCGAAGAAGCTACTACAGCAAAAACAGGTCATCAGCAAAATCGTAGCCGAATAGTTCAAATGTTTGTAGAGATTATGGGACTTAACTACGGGGTCATCACTCCCTAAACTTACAAACTACTTATGAACTAGCTAACACTAAGGACGGCACAAATATCCATGCCCGAGGGGGATTCGAACCCTCGACCGTATTGGCCGTGCAAACTGTGACTGGCGCGTCGCAGAGCGCTCAGACACCGCGGCCGGCGCCGAATAGTTCAATGAAATAAGATGTATACTAAGATGAGGTCTGAGGATCAACAATGCGAAGGATGTGACGAGGATTACATGCTCGTGCATCTTCGCTGACAATAATAACCTACTCTTTCCTATATTCTTTTTGAAATATTCTAAAATAATGTTTAAACTGGCCTAATTCTCTTTACTGAAGTTTTACATCATCCTTTTTCTCCATCTTAAAATATTAAATATCATACATAATTCACACCTCTTTTCTCAAACATTTCTTAATATGTAATTAATTCTATCTTTGTATTATTATTTTACCACAATCATTTTTTTTTGTAAAGTGTTGAAAACAGTATACTAGTAATGTGATATAACATACAGGGTGTACATAAAGTCCGGGAACACTTCAATTATTTATTGCACATTTTTTTCCATAATACCGTCACACCGTAATTCGTAATTCGCCGATTGCGCTAGTCGCAAATACTGCGAGTTCAGGTGCGGATCGAGCTTTCTGTGTGTCGGAGTTCGACAAAAACAAGTGTGCTACAGCGGTTCAACGGATGTTCAGAACTAAGTACGATAAGAAGCCACCAACAAGGAATGCGATTTACCCCTAGCACAACAAATTCGTTACGACAGATTGCATGTGCTCGGCAAAGAGAAGCGGATGTCCGAGTGTGATTGAAATGAATGTAGAGAGCGTACGAGAGACATCCCGTGAACTGGAAATGCCTTCAATGAGTGTAGAAAGTCATGCAACAGACGCCGTCTATGAAACCATTCAAATTGGAGCTAATGCAGATGCACAATGACGACGACAGAGTAATGTTTTGACTTTTGGTCGCAGTTGCAACAATTGAATGAGGTTGGGTATGGTATTGTTGATCGCTGTCCACAGTATTGGAAAAGTGAACAGGCATAATAGTCGAATCTGCGGTTCAAAGTAGCCATACGAATGCACTGAATTTGAGCGTGATTCCCCAAAGGTAAATGATTTTTGTGCCTTGTAACGTCGAAAACTGTCGGACCATTCCTTCTTCTCAGTTGAGAGCACTGTCTCTTGGACTTGTTGCAGCCTCTTAAGTGTGTTTCTCGGTACACCACTGTTCCTTGAGTGTTGCCTGTCGATAGCAGCCTCTCAATGGCTTATACAACACCTCATCCTGCCATGTTTGCAACTAGCGCTAATTATCGGCGAATTTACCAAACTACGCTGTGGCGTAATACATGAAAAAAAGTCTTTCAGGGTTTCTCTTCAAAATGACGTATGTATCATATCTGTACAATGTTTGGTTCTTATGCAGTAAATAATTGAAAGTTTTGTAGTAATAGGTAATCTGTCATTAAATAAGCAGTCAATAAATAAATGGTCCTCCAGTTTTTGTCTTTGTTCTGCAATTATTATTTTATTTTCTCTTGTGCACCCTTTCTTTGAGCTGAGGAACTTCATTTTTGATGTATCACGTTCTCTTAAGTTCAAATGTTTGTGAAGCTTATGGGACTTAACTGTGGGGTTTACAGTCCCTAAACCTACAAACTACTTATGAACTACCTTATAATAAAGACAGCACAAACATCCATGCCCGAAGGAGGATTTGAACCCCGACGGGGAACGGCTCGCCCATCGCAGCATAGCGCCTCAATGCGCTCGGCTCCTCCTCCACGGCTTCTCTCAAGTCTTGAGCTTAATATCGAATTTCATGTTCCATGTAGTACTCTGGGTGGCATTTATCTATGAATGAAATGGATTTGTTTATGTATGTTCCCTTAGGACCCCAAGACACATGTAGCAATTTTGATGAAAACTTCAGCAAATCTTCAGATTAGCCCAGTGGACAATACAGCGAAGTTTGTTAACGATCGGAGCAAATGTTTTATTAATGTCCACGTAAAAGTTTGTCTGAAACCTGGAATGACAGTATCGTCTTTAGCAGAGAAAGAGCCAGCCGTTTGTTGGCTACATTTTTCTGTTACTGCAGTGCTGCCGCTGGCAGCGCTAACGTCGCTTCTGTGACTTCGGTTTGACTGATAGTGCTGGTAGGGTTGACTCTTTCTCTGCTAGAGGTGGCACTTGTAGTTCCAAGTGCGAGACAAACACTTTTACATATACGTTATACCGTGACATTAGTAAGTAAATATGTATTAAGCACAATGAGGAATGTATATACATTGTATTAATTGAGTTTAATCATATTATGTAGAAAATACACATATACTTTTTCATAGATAAAGAATATAAATTCCACCTGCTGGCAGCCAGGATGGGTTACTAGTTACTTTATAAAATTTCTTTTGGGTTTCTCTTCTTGTTTTACCATTCCATGTTCTAGTTAATGTGCCACGTATATGCTGGCAGGTATTAATTTCCTTATTTGTGTCTTTTCTTCTTCAAATCAAATATCACGTGTTGTTGTTGTTGTAGTCTTCAGTATGGAGACCTCTTTGATGCAGCTCTCCACAATACTCTATCCTGAGCAAGCCTCATCATCTCCACAGACGAACGGCAACCCACGTCCATTTGAATCTGCTTACTATATTCGCCTCTTGCTCTCCCTCTGCGATTTTTCGCCCTCTCATTTCCCTCCGATGCTAACTTTATGATTCCTTGATGTCTAAAAACGTGTCCTACCAATAGATCCCTTCTTTTAGTCAAGGTATGCCAAAAACTTCTTTCCTCCCCCATTCTGTTCAGTACTTCTCCATTAGTTACGCGATTTACCAACCTAATCAAATGTTCAAATGTTTGTTAAGCTTATGGGACTTAACTACGGGGTCATCAGTCCCTAAACTTACAAACTACTTACGAACTACCTTATACTAAGGACGGCACAAATATCCATGCCCGAGGGGGGATTCGAACCCCCGACCGTAGTGGTCGTGCAGACAGTGACTGGAGCGCCTCAGTCCCCGCGGCCACCGCGGCCGGCACCAACCTAATCTTCAGCACTCTTCTGTACCACCACATTTCAAAACTTTCTATTTTCTTCCTGTCTGAACTATTTATCGTCCATGTTTCACTTCCATACATGGCAAAACTCCACACAAATGACTTCACAAAAAAACTTCCTTACACTTACATTAACATTCGATGTTAGGAAATTTCTCTTTTTCAAATACGCTTTTCTTCTCATTGCCCTTCTGCATTTTATATCCTCTGTACTGCGACCATCATATGTTATTTTACTTCCCAAGGAACAAAACTCATCTACCACCTTTTTTGTTTAGATATCTAATTCCTTCAACATCGCCTAGTTTTCTAAGACTGCATTCCATTACCCATGTTTTGCTCTCGTTAATGTTCATCTTATACGCTCCTTTCAACACACTATCCATTTCATTAAATTGCTCTTCCACTTCCTTTGCTGTCTCTGACATAATTACAATGTCATCAGCAAAACGCAATGTTTTTATTTGTTCGCCCTGAACTCTAATTCCTTCTCCAAATTTCTCCTTGCTTTCCTTCACAGTTTGCTCATTGTAGAAATTTAATAACTGGAGAAATGCTACAACCCTGTCTTACTCCCTTCCCAACCATTGCTTTCCTTCCATGCCCTTCAACTTTAATAACTGCTGTTTGGTTGAGGTACAAGTTGTAAATAACCTTCTGTTCCCTATATTTTAGCCTTGCTGACTTCAGAATTTGAAAGAAAGTGTTCCAATAAACATTGTCAAAAGCTTTCTCCAAATCTATTATTAGGTTCTGGAAATTATTAATATGTTATATAATTATATTAATGATGACTATTTTGGTTCAAACAGTGTGTCTTTTTCTAAAAAGTCCATAGGTTGTGTTTAAGTTGTATACATTTTCTGGTCTACGTAGGTCTACTGCTATGTGTTGTGTGTCTTAAACCATTTTGTATGAATTTCAGGTCGTCCGTAAAAATAATTGTACTTAAATTTATATGTCTCAATTCGTATACCCTGAACTATTCTGTCCATCATCCAGTCATGTCGTCCATGTAGATGTTGAACAGTGTTGGTGAGATAGTACAGCCTCGCATTACTGATGTATATGTATTTCTGAAGTCAACTCATCGCTAATATTTTAGTAAATGCTCTTTTATGGTGTTAGTATGTAATCCTTAGTATACATTTATAAAGTACTTGGGAAAACTTCTTTTCTCCATTATTGTTAAGGTTTTTATTTCTATGGATGTGGTCAAATGATTTTTCCTAATCGAGAAATACCATTCGTGTTTCGAAATTTAATTATAGTCTTTTCTTAAGTATACTACACAGTTCTATATCTCAGAAGCTTTCAGCAATTTTCCTCGCTCCACAGTAAAATTGTACAGTTGCTCTTACATTATTATGCAGAAGTTCATTGCGAATAAAACAATTATATAAATCTTGGAACTATGTTGTTAAATTCCGTTAGAAATCCTGCTTGCTGTTTCATGTTACTGAAACCGTCCAACTGTAATTTACTTCAAAACAGCATCTGACGTGTATGTCATTGTTCATCTTATTCATCTCCTACTGAAGCTTCCAGTTACAGAAAATAACTAATTTCGAGTTTATGATGGTTTATATTTCTCGGGACCAATGTCTAATGTGATATCAATGTGATGTTCCGGCTTTCTTAGACGTAAGTTATAGTCCTTTGTTGCTGTAGCTTTTTTCTCTTTAAATCAATCAAATATTTCAACGGAGAACAACATGATATTGTTGGCCCGCCAATTTTAGAGCATTACAGCTATATCATTGTAACATGGTGTAACACTGCCACTTTGTGAGCCTTCATACAAGACATATTACTTGCGATTAAAGGAAAATTGAAAAATAGTGTTGACTTTTATAGAAATTCCAAAACTTTTTTCGTTTTTTGTGCTCCAACAGGAGCATTTTGCAGATTGTTATGATTTCGCATGATAAGAGTATGCCATCAAAGTTTTTGCTGAAAATGATGTCTCTTCTATAATTTAGGTTTGAAAACAAACAATCTTTTTTTGTTCTACTACTTTGTTTATTTACGAACTAGTTTTCGGCTTATTAGGCCATCTGCAGCTCGGAGACATTTGACAGACGTCGGTTAAAACGCTAGTACTTACACTCCTGGCCATTAAAATTTCTACACCACGAATATGACGTGCTACAGACGCGAAATTTAACCGACAAGAAGAAGCTGCAGTGATATGCAGATGATTACCTTTTCAGAGCATTCACATGAGGTTGGCGCCGGTGGAAAGTTTCCAACCGAATTCTGATACACAAACTGCAGTTGGCCGGCGTTGGCTGGTGAAACGTTGTTGTGGTGTCCCGTGTAAGGAGGAGAAATGCGTACCATCACATTTCCGACTTCGATAAAGGTCGGATTATAGCCTATCGCGATTGCGGTTTCTCATATCGCCACACTGCTGCTCGCATTGGTCACGATCCAATGACTATTAGCAGAATATGGAATCGGTGGGTTCAGGAGGGCAATACTGCACGCCGGGCTGGATCCCAACGGCCTCGTATTACTAGCAGTCGAGATGACAGGCATCTTATCCGCATGGCTGTAACAGATCGTGCAGCCTCCTTTCAATCCCTGAGTCAACAGATGGGGACGTTTGCAAGACAACAACGATCTGCACGAAAAGTTCGACGACGTTTGCAACAGCATGCATTATCAGCTCGGAGACCATGGCTGCGGTTACCCTTGACGCTGCATCACAAGCAGGAGCGCATGCGATGGTGTACGCAACGACGATCCTGGTTGCACGAATGGCAAAACGTCATTTCTTCGGATGAATGCAGGTTCTGTTTACAGCATCATGATGGTCGCATCCGTGTTTGGCGACATTGCGGTGAACGCACATTGGAAGCGTGTATTCCCCATCGCCATACTGGCATATCACCTGGCGTGATGGTATCGGGTGCCAATGGTTACACGTCTCGGTCACCTCTTGTTCGCATCGACGGCACTTTGAACAGTGGCCGTTAAATTTCAGTTGTGTTATGATCCGTGGCTCTACCCTTCATCCCAACACAGCAAAACCCTACATTTCAGTAGGATAATGCACGACCGCATGTTGCAGATCCTGTACGGGCCTTTCTGGATACGGAAAATTTTCGACTGCAGCCCTATCCAGCATATTCTCCAGATCTGTCGCCAATTGAAAACGTCTGGTCAATGTTGACCGAGCAACTGGCTTGTCACAATACGCCAGTCACTGCATGGGCATCTGTACTTGTACGCGCCATTCAAGTTCTGTTTGACTCGATGCCCATTACAGCCAGAGGTGGTTATTCTGGGTACTGATTTCTCAGGATCTATGAACCCAAATTACGTGAAAATGTAATCATATTAGTATATTATATTTGTCCAATGAGTACCCGTTTATCATCTGCATTTATTCTTGGTGTAGCAAATTTAATGGCCAGTAATTTATATTGCAAACATGTTAAAAAACACACCAAAACTTTGGTTCTTTGCATATGAGAACTTTGTTAAATTGATATTTCACCATGTAGGTTTGTGGTGTGTGATAAATGCGTTTAAATTTAGAAACATGTGAAACATGTTACTTCATATTATATCATTCTAAGCAACGGTGAAATTATTGCACCTGTGACATATGTTTGTAAATCTATCGGACCAAACTGCGTGGTCATTAGTCCGTAGCTTACAAACTACTTAAACCTAGGTAAACTAACCTAAGGACAAACACACACATCCATGCCCCAGGGAGGACTCGAACCTCCGCGGCGAGCAACCGCACGCTCCACAGCGAGACGCTTTAGACCGCTCGGCTACTCCACCGCGGCTGTGACATATGTTGAGATCGTCACTTTTAGTGTGCTTTTTACTTGTTGTACGTATGATATAAATGGCCTTTTTAATATTTCCTCTTCTAATTTAAAGTTGGACAAAATTAAACAGTTTAAATACTTAATATTACTCCATTATATATTTTACGATGTGGTTGTGACTTATGTTGAGATCAATTTGGTGTCCATTAAACGCATTTTTACAGTGTTTAAATTACTTCTTTGTCAACTTTGATACATTTTTCTGATTTAAATAACATAGCATATAACAATTTCTTATAGTTACTGCTTGGTAATAAAGTCTGTAAGGTAAACAAAGTAATAAAGGGAATATGTAGGAATGTGAAAGTTGGAGAGGTAGATGGCTGTTCAGCTTTATTGGTCATTTACAACTAGACTGAGATGCTTGTTTATTTCCAGTGCTTCCTACAGGTTTTGTTTCCTACCTTTGTTGGCTATATGTAGTACTTACGTGTGGACTTGGTAGCTGTTTCCTTCTTTCAGTACATGGTCTGCAAAGGTGGAGTCTGACTTCTGTAATCTCCAGTTGCGCTCATGTTCAGTCAGCCTCGCTTCTATCGCCCTACCTGTTTGGCCTATATACAGCTTGCTGCAGTCATTACTTGTGAATATTTCGGTATTGTGGGCATACAGATGGGGGTAGGACCCTTTTACTTTGTTTTCTTTGTAGAATGTTGTCTATTAGTTCAGGTTTATAGCCATTGTTGGATGCACTGTATTAAGAAAATATTTGCAACCGAGCGGGTGTTAAATTGGGAAAAAATATTAATTTCAGTACTTAATGGTATTTGTAAGATTATCTTGACCGATAGCAGTCCCTAGCATACCCTGTATAAACTGTGGCATTCCTCTTGTTAAACCACACATAAACCAATGTACGAAGCGTGATATTCCCGGCTGTTAATGTTTATTTTTTTTTTTTTAATTAATGCTTCCATTGGCAGGAATACCACAACAGGCGCTTTCTCGGAATCGAAATTAGCTAACTGTTCCCTCTTTTAGTAAACGGGCTTGGATTTAAATAGTATTAGACTCCATTACTTATATCCGTAATTTCAAAATGTTCAAATGTTTGTTAAGCTTATGGGACTTAACTACGGGGTCATCAGTCCCTAAACTTACAAACTACTTATCTACTACCTTATACTAAGGACGGCACAAATATCCATTCCCGAGGGGGGATTCGAACCCCCGACCGTAGTGGCCGTGCAGACCGTGACTGGAGCGCCTCAGTCCCCTCGGCCACCGCGGCCGGCTATCCGTAATTTACTATATAAATTATATCCAGAGAAAACAAGCGCATTGCCTAGCAAAACTCTAACATCCATCAAACAGATCTGCATAATTAAAAGTTTCTGATTACATTTCACGCTCTGGAATAATATTATGTAGTTCATAAACTTGAAAGTACTGCACTTAATATTACTGCATGTCAAATTCCTGTGGAAACAGTCCGATGGAGTGTTTACACGCGTTAGTTCGTTTAGTCAAAGATAATGTTATGTAAATAAATTAACGTACACACACGTAACGTTTTCTAGATTCTTGGAATATATTCAGTCACTTTTGAATGTAATGATATAAATGAAATGTTCCTAATATCCAAGATAAGTTCGATCAAGTCCCAAAATGTAGTTTCTATAATTATCAAGTCAAATCCACGCCTAAACCAGCACACAATCATTCGACTGATATTAAGTATCGACCGTAATGACTGATTTCGATACCATTAGTACCAATCACAAAACTATTACGCGGTACTAAATCTTTCGTACAAAGTCCATTAATAAAGTATAGTAACGCGTATCACAGACATTTCATCGATTTATTCGGTTAAAACATGAGACTGACTTTAACGATGCGGAAATTCTGCTTTTATATGACCCCACGGAACAAATAACTACGATCTTATTCGCTCTCCATGCTGGTACTCCCGTAATCACTTTGACCTACTGTTAAATTAATATTCACAGTAGTTTGAATTCTAACTTTCCCATTACGAAAGTTGACTACTGGTCCATAAATAATTAAAAATATTAACGGAAATACAAATGAGGTGTTACAAAGCCCCCCAGAATGATCAGCACTTAATTTATTACAGTGCTGTCATTCTCCTAATCCCGAGTTAGTATTCTGAATTATTACTTTGATTATATGGGGACTTAGTGGGTTTTTTTTCAGTTAGGGAGTTGGGCTATCTTTTTTTTTCTTTTTTTATGATCGAAATGATGATTATGGATGAATATGAATACATCGAGTTTTTACAAAAATATATCACAACATATAAACCGTGAACAGAGATTAAGTAATTACAAATAACACAACCAAAATATTTCAGCTTAAAGCTAGAATTAAGTATTTCGCTCAAAACATGGCTGGATTGTAGTCTTCCGTCATCTGCTTCGTTTGTTTTCTCAGCGTATCCCTCATTATTGCAGCCTTCGCGCAGTTGCACGAAGTGACATCATTGCAGGCAGTCTGTGCGGGTGCACAGATGCGACAAATTAGAGTTCTTCCTTCTTCTTATTACGTATTGCCTCTTCAATGGCTAAGCAATACGTCTTGGACTAATTGATGAGGTTGACTGTCGTGTAAATTATGGTGTATTATTGCCAGTCAGACCCCACATTTCGTGCATCAGACAGATAAATCATTATATAGCGATACCTCTTATAAAACTAGTATCGCAAAGTTAATTTCTGATGACAAGACATGACATTTCCGTGGATGACAAATTACATCTTTCACGAGTGTTAATTACTACGTATTGTTGACTCATTGAAGTTCTTTTAACAATTCTGTCTGATATCAATCCGTTTAAATTTCTTGAAGGTTTTTTTTTTTTTTTTTTTTTTTTTTTTTTTTTTTTTTTTATGTCACCTGTTCTTATAACTAGTGACATCATTCGATACATTTTTCGTCAAAGAAGCTATATCTTCATTGGCTATCAGCACCGAAAGAGGACTTATATTTCAATTACATGTTGTCTCTTCTTATAGCTTACAACATCTATATCATAGACAGTTAAATAAGACCTCGCTTTCTTCAGTTTTCTTCTGCATCGTACTCTCTTCTATAGAATGTTATTTCTTCCGTTATTATAGTAAAACTGGCATCAAGCCCTCTTCCTAAGCCGAAATATTTCATTCTTGAAGTAGTTTACCAAGCTCAGTGAACCATCAGTCAGAATTATTCTTGACAGTTGTACTACATCCCAAGAATGTATTAAATAATATATCTTCTTTTTCCAGGATTCTTGATTTATTTGTTTGCCTCAGTTACTTGCATGGAAATCAGATGGAGATTGCTGACTCCTCCGATTAGTGATTGAGACGGATGACATACGTCGGCCAGCCCAAACAGCGTTTGAGAAGATTGGCACACCCCATCCATGGCGAAGATGGTTGGCACGCCCCATCAGTGGCGAAGATGGTTGGCACGCCCCATCAGTGGCGAAGATGCTTGAATGTAACAAAAACACAAGCATAGACAGGAAATGGTACAATTATAAATCTAGCTTGATAAATAGCAGTCACTATCACATCTTTACAATTCAAACATGCACATAATGTGCCCTTAAAAAACCGTGTTTATTTTCACTTTCATTTTATGGAACTCAGCCAGCATTGGAAACGAGATATGTGATTATTGTCTTTATTATCACCACTAAACATTGTTTGCCACCACTAGTTTTTTTTAGATACGCCACAGCTTCAGTCCAAGCAGTACCGTGACTATCAATGACTTTTTTCCACCACAACTACTTGTAGAAATTAACTGACACTTTAAATGTTCAAACAACAATCCAAACATAAACGGAACGATTTAATTCATTGTATCAACATTTACATAATAATAAATAAATCTTTAATCAATTATTCTAAAGTTAAATAAAACAATAATTATCAACCATGGAATTTCTTCAAATCTTTGTGAGGGAAAAGTCCCTTAGGATGCCCACCACTCCTGTATTTTGATAAGAAATAGCTCCCTTTATGCGGAATATTCACTATATAATAAGGTCCTTCGTATAGAATACACCACTTTCCAATGGTCTTCTTTATTAAAGACGATCGGTTATGTTTTCTAAGCAATATTCTCTCACCAATAACATAACGCACAATTTTCTTAAAATTTCTGCGGTATTTTAATTTGCGAGCCTGCGCAGCGCCTTCTAAATTTCGTTTCACAGTTTCTAAGATGACGTTTTTATCTAATGGCAGCTTATTTTTAACAGGCAATGGTTTAAGCCATTCATTCGATTCAATACTGTTGAACACGATTTCATTGGGCGTAAATTTAGTAGAGGGATTCGGTAAGTTGTTAAAGATGTTTTCAAACATCGATATGTACTCAATCCAACGATATTGTTGGTTTGTTGCATATGACCGAATAAAGCGATTGAACTCCCTGAACACGCGTTCAACCGGTGATGCTTCCGCATGATATCGTGAGATTAACATATGTCGGATTCCAATAATTGCTAAACCATTCAGCCAGACAAAGCTCGTAAAATACGATGCGTTGTCTGTAAGAATAGATTCAGGTTTACCAACCTCGTTGATATACTTTTCTGATAGACATTTTAACATTGGTTTTGACGTAATTGATCTTAGGGGATACAATTTTATATATTTGGAAAATGTGTCATAAAAGCCAATTATATATTTAAATCTACCCTTAGATACAGGCAATGAACCAATGACACCACACGAAACTAATTCTAAAGGTTTCGTTGGTACGATAGACTGTAAATCCATTTTCGTATTATAGTTGACAGGCTTAGTCTTCTGACAAATAAGGCACTTCTTTAACAATAATTGTAGCTTCCTTTTTAAATTATAGAAGAAGCAAAACTGTTTTAACTTATCGGCACACTTGAAAGCACCTAAATGTCCCCAATAAAGATGAGTATACCATGCTAGGTTAGCGACATAGGTCTCAGGTATACAAACTCTCCGTACGTCGTTGTTAGAATTTTGTTTCTTGTAATATAGTATACCATCTTCTAACTTATAATTAGTAGAATATTTACAGTTATTCCCCAAAGCTAGTGCATCCATTATTGGCTTCCACTGACGATCAGTCTGTTCAAACTTACTCAAATTTTTACATAAAGATAAAAATTCATTTTTAAAAGTAATATTAGTCATATACATTATTCTAAATTTATTACTCTCACTGATTGCATTATCATTAGTTAATCCCTGTGGCATTCTCGAGAATACATCAGCGATTATATTGTCCTTCCCTTTAATATATCTGATATTAATTCTGTATTCCTGTAAAATTAAAGCCCACCTAATAAGTCTCCAGTGTAGTAACTTACACGTCAAAAGAAAAGATACAGCTTTGTGGTCACAATATATCGTAATATTCTTATCAAATACGAAGTATCTAAATTTCTTAAGTGCCCAGACCACTGCCAAAATTTCCCATTCGGTGATAGTATATGCCCTTTTACAATTATTTAAAGTTCTACTAACAAATGCAATGCATTTCATGTTCTGTAAATTGTCTGGGTTATCTAATTGGAACAATACCCCACCAATCCCGGATTCCGAAGCATCTGTGGCTATACAAAAGTCCTTCTCTATATCTGGATGTAAAAGAATTCTCGAGTTTACTAAGGCTTCTTTTATTTTATCAAAAACACTCATTCGTCCATTTCCAAGAGACATGTTTTCTTAATAATTTCAATAATACATTGCTATTAGCCAAATTCCAAGGAATAAACTTATTGAAAAAAGTCACCAAACCGAGAAACGCCTTTAACTTCTTTTTATTCCTAGGGTATGGGAAATTCCTAACTGCATCCAACTTCTTAGGATTTGGAGTAATCCCCTCAGGTGAAATTATATGGCCAAGAAATTTTATCTTATCTCGTCCAAATTTAGATTTATTTAAATTTACAGTTACTCCATATTTCCTAAATTTCAAAAGTACATTCCAGATTATTTCTATATGTTCCTTCCATGTTGAAGTAGCAATAAGAAGGTCGTCAACGTAAACTTTAACCTTCTTTAAAAGCTCGGCTCCTAATACTTGATCTAGTGCCACAATAAAGACGCCACCGCTTACATTTAGACCGAATGGCAAAACATTTAAATGATAGCTACGACCAGCAAAAATAAACGCTGCTGCGAAGACAGTGTGTTCATTTGGACACTCCCCCCCTCCCGTCTCTACAATCGTCTTCGTCGACGGCATCCACTTGCTTCTACGCCTACGGATTCCCTTCTGCCTGTTTTTGTTGTGGTCTTCAGTCCGGAGACTAGTTTGATGCAGCTCTCCACAGTACCCTATCCTGAGCAAGCCTCTTCAACTCCACATAAGAACGGCAACCTACATCTGTCTGAATCTGCTTACTGTATCTATCTCTTGGTCTTCCTCTGCGGTTTTTACCCCACACACTTCCCTCCAACGCTAAATTCACAATTCCTTGATGTCTAAGAATGTGCCCTACCAATCTATCCCTTCTTTTAGTAAACGTATGCCAGAATTTTCTTTTCTCCCCAGTTCTGTTCAGTACCTCCTCATTAGTTTCGCGATCCACCCACCTAATCTTCAGCATTCTTCTGAAGCAACATATTTCAAAAGCCTCAATCCTCCTCCTGTCCGCACTGTTTATCGTCCATGTCTCACTCCCATACAAGGCAACACTCCATACAAATGCCTTCAGAAAGGACTTCCTTAGGCTTAAATCAATATTCGATGTTAACAAATTTCTCTTTTTCAAGAACGCTTTTCTACCCATTGCCATTCTGCATTTTATATCCTCTGTACTGCGACCATCATTTGTTATTTTACTGCCCAAGTAACAAAACTAATCTACCTCTTTTATTGTTTCGTTACCTAATCTAATTCCTTTAGCATCACCTAATTTTCTTAGACTGCACTCCATTACCCTCGTTTTGCTCTTGTTAATGTTCATCTTATATGCACCTTTCAGCACACTGTCCATTCCGTTCAACTGATCTTCCAGGTCCTTTGCTGTCTCTGACAGAATTACTATGTCGTCTGCAAAACCAACGTTTTTAATTCTTCACACTAAACTTTAATACCTTCTCCAAATTTATCCTTACGTTCCTTTATAGCTTGCTCAATGTACGAATTGAATGACATTGGAGAAAGGCTACAACACTGTCTTACTCCCTTCACAACCACTGCATCCATTTCATGCCATTGAACTCTGACAACCGCTGTTTGGTTTTTGTACAAGTTGTAAATAACCTTACGCTCCCTATATCTTACTCCTGCTTACTTCAGAACTTGAAATAGTTTATTCCAATCAACATTGTCAAAAGCCTTCTCCAAATCTACAAAAGCTAGATAGGGTAGGTTATTAATCTATCTTCTAGGATAAGCCCTAAAGTGAGTATTGCCTCCAATGTTCCTACATTTCTCCTGAATCCAAAGTGATCTTCCCCGAGGTCGGCATCTACCAGCTTTTCCATCCTTCTGTAAATAATTCGTGTTAATATTTTGCAAACATGACTTATTAAACTGATGCTTCTCTAGTTTTCACACCTGTCAGCGCCTGCCTTCTTTGGAATGGGGATTATTACATTTTTCTCAAAGTCTGAGGGTACATCGCCTGTCTCATACATCTTAAACACCAGATGAAACAGTTTTGTCATGGTTGGTTCTCCCAGAGACTTCAGTAGCTCTGAGGGAATGTCATCTAGTCCCGGGACCTTGTTTCGACTTAGGTCTTTCAGTGCTTTGTCAAATTCATCTCTCAATATAGTATCTCCTAATTCATCCTCATCTACTTCTTCTCCCCTTCCTACAATATTGCCTCTTAAGTTCATTTCCTTCGTAGAGCGTCTCTATATACTCTTTCCACCTTTCAGGTTACCCTTCTTTCCTGAGAACTGGTGTTCTTGATATTCATAGAGCTGTTTTTCTTATCTCCAAATCTCTTTTTTATTTTCCTGTAGGCTGTATCTGTTTTTCCCCTATTTATACATAGTTCTACATCCTTGCATTTGCCTTCTTGCCACTCCTGCTTAGCCATTTTGGACTTCCAGTCAATCTCATTTTTAGTTGTCTGTACTCCACTTAGCCTGTTTCATTTACTGCATTTTTATATTTTCTCCTTACATGTATACAATTTAGTACGTCCTTTGATATCCAATAAATTTTGTAGGCCTTGCTTTTCTACCTATTTGGTCCTCTGCTGCCTTCACTATTTAATCTCTCAATGCTACCCATTCCTCCTCTACTGTTTTATATTGCCTTGTTTCTGTCAATTGTTGCCGGAAGCTCCCTCTGAAATTCTCAAGATCTTCAGGTTCCTTCGGTTTATCCAGGTATCATCTCCTTCTTTTCCTATCTTTCTGCAGGTTTTTCAGTTTCAGCCTACAATTCATGACCAACAAGTTATGGTCAGAGTTTATGTTTGTAGAGCTTATGGGATTTAACTACGGGGTTACCAGTCCCTAAACTTACAAACTACTTATGAACTAGCTAATACTAAGGACGGCACAAATATCCCCCGACCGTAGTGGCCGTGAAGACCGTGACTGTCGCGCCTTAGTCCTCTCGGCCACCGCGGCTGGCCCTGGGTATGTCTTACAGTTTAGAACCTGTTTCCGAAATCTATGTCTTACCATTATAAAATCTATCTGGTATCTCCCGGTGTGTCCTGGTCTCTTCCAAGTATACAACCTTCTTTCGTGATTCTTAAACCAGGTGTTTGTTATAACTATGTTATGTTTCGTGCAAAATTCTACCAGGCGGCTTCCTCTTTCATTCCTTTTGCCCAGACCATATTCACCTATTATCTTCCCTTCCCTTCCTTGTCCTACTACCGAATTCCAGTCTCCAATAACAGTTAAGTTTTCCTCTCCCTTAACTGTCTGAATAATTTCCTTTAGCTGCTCATATATTTCTTCGATCTCCTCATGATAGGAGGAGTGGGCATATAAACCTGTACTACTGTGGTCGGTGTTGGCTTCGCATCTATCTTGTCTATGATAATGCGATAACTGTGTTGCTCATCGTAGTTTACCCGCGTTCCTATTTTCTTATTCATGATCAGACCTACTCCTGTAATACCCCCAATTGATTTTGTATTTATAATGCCGTACTCACCTGACCAGAAATCCTGTTCCTCTTTCAACCGGACTCCACTAATCCCCACTATATCAAACTTCAACCTATCCATTTCTCTTTTTAAGTTTTCTAACTTCCCTACCCGATTAAGGGATCTAACATTCCACGCTCTGATCCGTAGAATGCCAGTGTTGTCTTTCCTGATGATCACATACTCCTGAGTAGTCCCCACCCGGAGATGCGAATGGGGGATTATTTTATCTCCGGAACATTTTACCCGAGAGGATGCCATCTCCATATGTTCATACAGTAGAGCTTCATGTTCTCGGGGAAAAGTGACGGCTGTAGTTTCCACTTGCTTTTAGCCGTTCGCAGTAACTGTGTGGCAAAGTCACATTATCTGATGTTACAAGGCCAGCTCACTACTCATCCAGACTGTTGCCTCTGTAACTACTGAAAAGGCTGCTGCCCCTCTTCAGGAATGACACCTTTTTTTGGCCTCTCGACAGATACCCCTCCATTTTGGTTGCACCTTCGGTTCGGCTATTGGATCGTTGAGGCACGCAAGCCACCCGACCTCGGCAATGTCTGTTGTTCGTGGGAGTGGCCCATCTGCCTAAACACTTTTCTAGCGTTTCAGCAGGTTTCCATGTTATATGGCCCTGACCGTCGCTGGTGCGCTGTCGCTCAGCCTCTCAGCTGGCTGTCCTCTGGTTCTCCTAGGTCCCGGCTCCAGTGAGGACCCGTGCTCTACGCAGTTCAGAGGGCTGTCGCCGTTCTCGGAGCCGGAGACGCGCGCCCTCTCGCAGTTCCTGGCCGGCCTCAGGGAGCGGCCGCTGGTGTACGTGGCGCTGCACACCTACATGCAGTCGCTCATGTGGCCGTACGCGTTCGGCCAAGAGCGGGCCGACAACCACCAGGAGCTGGTGAGTGGCACCCTCACTCACTATAAAATGAGTATCTCTTGTATCGACCAATTAATCAATTATCAATCACTTAATTACGAGAGGATACTTTTTTCATTAATTAAAACTTCCGGGCTAAGATATCGTGGTCCATCTGTAAAACTTTCTTGTCCCGATGTTTCGTTGCCTAATGCGGGCAACATCTGATTTCCAGAAAGTTTTCGACACCGTACCTCACAGATCAAATTGCGTGGTTATGGTATATTTGCGATTGGATAGAGGATTTCCTGTCAGAGAGGACACAGTTCGTAGTAATCGATAATAAGGCATCGACTAAAACAGAGGTGATATCGGGCGTTCCACAGGGTAGTGTTATTGGTCCTCTGCTGTTCCTTATTTACATAAACGATTTAGGGGAAATCAAAGTAGCTCTCTTAGGTTGTTTGCAGATGACGCCATCATTTACCATCTAGTAAAATCATCTGAAGATCAAAGCTAACTGCAGAACGATCTGAATAAGATATCAGTATGGTGTAAAAATTGGCAATTGACTCTAAATAATGAGAAGTGTGAAGTCGTCCACACGAGTACGAAAAGAAATCCGTTAAACTTTGTTTACAAGATAAATCAATCAAATGTGAAGGCCGTAAACTTCACAAAATACCTAGGAATTACTATTACTTCAGACTTAAATTGGAAAGAACACGTAGATAATATCGTGGGAAAGGCGAACCAGAGACTGCGTTTTATTGGCAGAATCCTTAAAACATGCAACAGAACTACAAAAGAAACTGCATACATTACACTTGTCCGTCCATTTTTGGAGTATTGCACCCCAGTGTGGGATCCTTATCAGGTGGGTTTGACGGAGGACATCGAAAGAGTCCAAAGAAGGGCAGCTCGTTTCGTACTGTCACGATACAGGGGAGACAGCGTTACGGAAATGATACAGGATCTGGGATGGGAATCATTACAACAACGGCGCTTATCGCTGCGGCGTGGGCTACTTGCGAAACTCCAATCGCCAACATTCTCCTCCAAATGCGAAAATATATTGTTCTTTCTTTCCGCGCGCTATTCGACAATGGAATGGGAGATAAATAGTATAATTGTGGTTCGATGAACCCTCTGCCAGGCACTTAAATGTGAATTGCAGAGTATCTCACGGAGATGTAGAAGGGTGAGTCGTCGAATGGCTGCTAGCCACTGCAGGTCCTGCTTATATAGAGCGTATAGAGGGCGCCACAACGTGTCACGTGCTAACTACTATGAAGTTATCTCTGACCAGTGTCATCTCTCTCGAGTACAGGTAGTCGATTGTCACGTCGTTGCTACGAAGACCGCCATATCTTATCTAATTTCAGATATTCTTTTTTTTCTATTAAAATTATTGTGGTGCTTCTGGATCTCTATGGCTTCTCTATAAATGGGAGGTCTTGGGCTAGCACGCTAGTTTCACTGAATTTTGTTTCATGATCCCCGTTTGTAAAGACATGTTCCGCTATAGCAGATTCGTCAGTGTGTTCCAGTCGATAATTCCTTCTGTGTTCCATCAATCGTGTATTCACACTTATTTCCGTTGTTCCTATGTAGACCATTCCACAGCTACACGGAATTTTATGTACCCCATGCGTTGGTAGAGAGTATCGCCGATCTTAAACATACACTAATATTCTTGGTAGGTCTAAAGATTGTTTCCATTTGAAACTTGGCAAAATCTTTCTCATTGCGATCCGCGATGTTGTGGGTAAATGGAAGAAAAACTTTCCCAGCTGACAGTTGTTATCGCATGTCTTCGGACATTTTGCTTCTGAAATGAAGTGATCGATCTATCTCTTTATCGGCAGATCCGTTTTCCTTGAAAGACGTTCGCAAATGGTACAGTTCATTTTCCAGGTAATTTGGATCCATCCACCAATGTTTTGATGACACCTCTTTTCTGCCTAGGATGGCGATTGGAATTCTTATGAAGGTAATGATCTTTGTGTGTTTCTTTTCTATATACCTGATGCCCTTTGCACCAGCGATGTGACAATCGATTACCTGTAATCGAGGGAGATGATATTGGTCAGAGATAACTCCAAAGTCGTTAGCACGTGACAAGTGTGGCGCCCTCTATGCGCTCTATGTAAGTAGGACTTCCAGCGGCTAGCAGCCAGTCGTCGACTCAGCCTTGAAGATGTTGCCCGCAGTAGGCAATGAAACGTCGGGACAAGAAAGTTTTATAGATCGATCACAGCATCTCAACTCGGAAGTTCTAATTAATGAAGGCGCTAGGCGTGAAGGCCTACATGAGATTTTTTTATTCGCGAATCAGAAACAAACGAGTATAAAGTAGCCATACACATCAATAAATACAGATACAACTTGTAATTATATTACATGTTCCCCATACTATGCAGCCTCCAAGGCGCTTGGAGAGGTTTACAAGAGATCATTCTTCGTGTAGGATGTGGGGCCGAAAGGGCACTTAAGAATCTTGTCAGTGGTTTGTTATTTTCCACAATCATAGGACGTGTGTTCTGTCATAAAAGCCCAGCTCTTCTTGTTATTTCCACACCAGCCAGTTTTTATTGTGTCCAAGTGGTTGTTCTTCAGTTCCTGGCATCCATCCGAGAAAAAACCTGCTGTTGCGGAGGAGAGGGTATCATACGCTTCTGCGAGATCCACACCACTCCTGTTACTTGTCGAGTTCCAAAGCCATTCTTTATAAACTGAGTGAGATTACGAAAGTTGTTCTGTGCAGCTTCAGTTTAGTCTCTCTCTCTCTCTCTCTCTCTCTTTCTCTCTCTCTCTTTTTAAAAAAAAGAAGGTACCTATATTCAAATGAGTTACTAAACAACCTTATCCTCTTAAAAATAATCTCCGACGCAACCAATGCGGTTACCCATCGCTGTTTCCACTATTACAAACATTTTTGTACTCATCTTTAGAAATGGCTGATAGATCCTTCGTGTTTTTCCCCCTGCAGTGTTGTCACATTGATACCTTCCATACCCCTTTTCACGTCTCGACATACGAAACATCGCACGGAACCAGATCAGGTGAGTAAGGTACCTGGATTAGCGATATGACGCCATTATTAGTCAAAAACTATCTACCGGAGATAGCTATGTGTGCAGGTGTGTTCTCGTAGTAGAAGAACCAGTCGTCTTTCACAAATGGGGTCTTTTTTGACGAACACTGTTCCGCAATATACTTAAAACTTCTAAATAAAAGGTTTCATTGATTGTGTGATTTTGGGCAAGAAAGTGTGAATGACTACGTACTTGCCATCAAAAAAGAAAATTAGTTTGATTTGACTAAAAGGTATTTTTCCACGGGGTGACTATGACGTCTTTCAGTGGCTTGACTTTGTTTCTCTGTTGTAACTACTGTACCAAGACGCACCACCAGTAATGATATTTGACAGAATATCTGCGTCAATTTGAAGCTGTTGTTTCAAAATACACGTTTCAACTCGCTATTCCTTTTGATTGTCAGGTAGAATCTGAAGAATAAACTTCGCAGAAGTCCTTTCCATTCCTAAATCTTCTTGTAAAATATACTGTCGAAGCTCTCTGACAACAAGCTCTGGAATTTTTTCAACATTTTCGTCGATTCGGGCAGTTGATCGACGTATAAAACATGGTTTGTCATCAATCGACATTTCGTCCTTTTTAAATCGATCAAACCACTCGTACGTTTGAAATTATTATAATCTGACATAATGTCAGTCAGGAGTACAACGGAATAAATTACGTGATAGGGAATGTAATTGTATTTCAAGTCATAGTTGCTTGTTGACATTTTTTTCTCTTTTAATACTTCGTATGTAATGCACAACCAGTTTCGACGTTCTATGGCGTCATTCTCAAGTGCTCCTCAATAAGGAAAATTTTATAAAAATACAAAGTTAAGACAAAAATATGAAATAAGATACATTACAATTTTGGAAATGATCAGAAGAAAGTTATAAAATGTGAACCTTAGGCATCATTGTGACCAGCAGTTGTTTCATGACCAAGTTTTATAGTAGCCTGTGCTTTACAGTAGTCAGTCCTATTCAACCTAGTAGTCACATTGTTCCAATCTAGGAAAATAGTCAAGCATCTTTCGTCAGTTTAATAGTACTTCTGTGTAAGGAGCTCCATATGCTTCTCTGGCCAAGCTGAAAGTAAATTCAAAACCACTTGTAACACAGTGCAAAACCACACTATGTTCAGTTCAGGTGTTGTCCATTGCTATATGAGCATAGTGGCAGAAATGTGCACTACACAAGCATTGCCCATGACAGTGGTATTCCGTTTTTTATTTAGGTATTTAATTATTATTTTTTTTTGTTATTAGTCCATCTCATAAAATTTGTATAAGGAATTCGAACCGAGATCTGCTGCTTATAAGGCAGTTGTGCTATCCATTACACGGCTTTGGCACGCTCGATACTACAACTGCAGGCACTACCCTATTCCTCCCCACTCCCTAACACAGGGTTGGACATGGGGCCTCAACCCCTCCACCATCCTCTTCACCTACCGTTCCATAATGCGTCCTGTCTTGTGCCGCTTCCACCCCACTTGGGGTTCTGCTCCCCCTGACCACTACCAGTTCCTCAAGATCCTTGAACGCCATGCTCTCCGCCTCGCTTACTGCATCCGCCTCCTGTCCCCCACGCAGATTCTGTACGACCTTATTTCTTTCCCACACCTGCTCAAGTTCCGCGTACACCTCCGCGTCCGATATGTCACCCGAAAACTCGATTCCCGCCACCTGCTTGTCTCCCGCCTGTTGTTGCATCCAGGCCTCTGCCACTCCGTTACCTTGACACCCCTCCCTCCTTTCACCTTCACACACTCCACAACCTCTCCAACGGTAACTTCCATCATCTCCCTATACCACATGATGCCCTCCGTTCCAACATCTACCCATCCTATCAACCTTAGTCTTTCCCTGTATTTGTACGCCCCCTCTGCTTCCCCCTCCCCCGCTTGGCCTCCTCGTCTCCCCCCCCCCCATTTCCTGGAGTCCTTGCGCTTTCCTTTCCCATCCCCCACCCCCTCACCACCTGTCATTTTCCTCTGCGCTCCCCTTCCTTTCCCATCCCCTGCAGTTTACCTGTGCCCAGTGGCGGCTCGTACAAAATTTGACCAGTGTGCTACAATATTACAAAAAGAAATAGGAAACAAAATATACTAAAATAAAAAGTCAACCTTTGTATGATTGCCTTTAATTAAATATCAATTAATACTGTATTGAAAGTAAGACCTTCAGGGGAATCTATAACAGCGCTGCCAACTGCATGTATTCACTGCAGGTAGTAAATATAACGTTTAAACAATATTAATTTTATTTACATAAATTAAAAATTTAGACTCAGAGGTATTTGAATACGAGCCTCACACAGGAATTGAGAGACAACGCGCAAGACGCCTGAGTCAGCGCGCTATTTGACTCTATAAGCCGCAATTTTGGTCATATACTATTCTTCCGCAGCCGTCACACGCAGCGCGAAGAGAAATATTCATGTGGTGCTACAGTCGGTCTCAGCACACATGAGTCGCCAGGACGTCACGTCACGTTGCGCATGCGCACTAGCGAACAGACGACTGCGCCGCCTCTCTGCGCACGTACCAGCGGGGCTGAATCCCACTTCAGCACACGGAGCTGGTTTCCAGCTATCGCGGCGAGAGCGCTCCAGAATGCGTTTTCATCCTTATTACTAGCATTCTAATACGCATTGGAAGAGAATTGGTATAATTTTATTGTGATATCTGGCCCGTATTCCAAGAGAAAGGATGTAATTTTACAGCGATTTCTCGCTTGCATTCGAAGAGAAATGGCATAATTTTAGTAATATATTTACAGTGTGCTGCAGCACATTAGCACATTATCACCAGCCGCCACTGCCTGTGCCCTACAACCTTTACAGGGCACCGTTAGTTTTGTGCCCGTGTCAGTGTATAGCGCTACAAGTATGTTTTAAAACGAAAGCGACCGCCACGTTGGCAGAATATTTGGGTTGCCATGTATTTTAATCAGTGCCTTCATCGTCGTTCTTTGTGCTCCAACATTGTATTTGTAACTGCCTTGGATTTGTCTACTTTTGTGTGATTTTAACCACTGTGACTGTTTTAATTCTGAACGTGTATCTTTCAATTCTTTGCTTTTGTATATTGTCTTCATTTTAATCTCCTTTCAGGATTTTAAATTCTGTTTCACCGTCCTATGTGTTTCATAATGACTTGTCAAATTGTAAAATCGATTGGCCAAAGAGCAGCAATCAAGATGCTGCCAGCTTGCCACCATAGGTGGCTCCAAAATCATTATATAAATATGCTAACACGAAAATTATGGTACAGATTACTAATTTATTCGTACAAGAAGGCCAATGAAAGATTGTTTGTCTTAGATTTCACAAATATAAATATTATGTGTGTATTTAGCCATTAAAAGTGGTAAAAGGAAGTAGAAATATTCCTATCTACAGCTTGGATCAAGTTCTACATTCTCCAACAATCAGCTCACTGATTGGCTATTCGCCTCGACCAAAGACGCTGTAATGTAGCGCATCTGCAGTATTAAAATAACGCATTAAAATAATTGAATATCGAAACATCGTTCAAATGCTTCATTTTCGCAGTGATTAAGAGTGGTTAAAGAAAATTGATGTTTTCATATGAATGCCGATATGAAGGATGATGCGCCGGAAGAGGTATCTAGCGGTGCTCGGGTGGAACTACGAAGACGAGAATGGCGATATAAATGATGATGCGCCGGGAGAGGCATGTAGCGGTGCACGGGTGGAACTACGAAATCGACATGTTGTCAGCTCTGGAATTCTGAATATCGCAGTATCGAAATAACATTATTTCTTGGTGTTGTATAAATATACGAACACCGAAATTGTAGTTCCATTTCAAATATTAGGCTAATGAAAGTTATATAATTCGAAAATGGCATGAGAAGTATTACTTCCGTTTTTATTTGTTGTTATTGTGTCAGGCATTTTCCTTAACACGTAAAAGATACCGTTTCATATCTCCCAGTGCCGGTTAAATTTTACCAAATATCTCAGCGGCCACCTATGATAATGTGGGCAACAGATGCTGAATAGTGAGAATCCTCTGAGTCTTCATTTTAACCAATCGCTTGACAACGCTGATGTTTTCTCATGGAATCTTCGCTTTACGAGGGCAATTATTTTTACTGAGCGGACGAGGGTACATATAAGAACCTGTCAACCATAAAGCAGGAACAGCATTATTTGTTTACTTCGTGGTCTGTACGATGCACTAATCGAGTCATTCTATGTGATTCGAACTAATGGGCAAAGATTTTCTATCGTGTTGTTGATGTTGTCAACATAATCACGCGAGGCCGCCGACATGATATGTAAAATTTTACCCCCAGTGACCATTGTAAACACAATTGGTCGATTTTCGACCGCAGGCAATACTAGTATTAATAAAGGGGAAAAACACAGGTTTAGGCAAATAAAACTGGCCCAGATATCAGAGTTCCAGTGTACAAATAAATTACAGGAAAGGAAATTCAATACTAACCTGACTGTAGCAGATGTTGGAGTGATCACCGTTCATCTGTTGGATCCTGATCTGCAAGTTGCTAAAGGCGGATCGAATCTGGATTCCTGGATTTTTTGCCATCTCATTCGAAATGTCTGCCACGTTAGTTTTAATAAAGTGAGGGCTCTTTCATCTACATCTACAGATACGTGATTAATCTGCAAGGCGAGGCGTTGAGTTAAAATTTATGATACGTCCAAGCTTCTAACCCGAGATCTCCTGCTTACTAGGCAGTCGCTTTATCCGTAACACAAACTGCAGCCGGCCGCGGTGGTCGAGGGGACTGAGGCGCTCCAGTCACGGTCTACACGGCCACTACGGTCGGGGGTTCGAATCCCCCCTCGGGCATGGATATTTGTGACGTCCTTAGTAGTAGCTAGTTCGTAAGTAGTTTGTAAGTTTAGACTGATGACCCCGTAGTTAAGTCCCATAAGCTATACAAACATTTGAACATTTGAACTGCAGTTACGCCTCGATGTTTGCCTATGTAGTTCGTGCCAATACTACGAGTTTTTGTTGTGGAGGAAGAGGTGCATTTGCTACAGTGATACGTTGATGCTGCATATGTCTCTGAAATAGAATTTATTCTTTGATATTGATTTCACACGTAAGTGCCTAGCAGAGGATTCAGAGAACCATTTTCAGGCTATTTCTCTATAGTTCCATTTCAGAATAACACAGGAAAAAAATAACCTGCAAAGGATAAAGTAACCTATAGAGAATATTCAATGACTGCAAAGTTTTATAGTTACTGAAAATGTAAGTATGCAGTCATGTTGCGGAATATATAACACATGTGTAAACCTTCTACCGTTGAAGATTGTAGTTCAAATCAAATACAGGGGAGACATTTTAATAAGAATTAATTAAAAATAACTTGGCAGCGTCGCAAACTTTAGACAGGAATTGTGGCTGCCGTAAAAGCCATTTTGCATGCCGTCTAGAGCGACTCTTGAAGGATGTAGTGCACTAAGTGACAACGTTGCACTGAACTAAAAGGATATTACATCTAAAAGTACTTTTCTGATAACATTTTCTCTTGAAGTACACAGTGTTACACTTTGGGAGCGAGAACGTTGATGATGCAGTCACTGACATGACTCACCCATCACACCGATCATGATTGTACCTAATGCTTTATGGTACCAGAGACAGACTTCGGGCACTCGATATTGTAGCCTGTAGGTTCACTGTTCAGCTAATATGCGAACAGAATTATTTTATATACACATGTGGCGTCTGTTCTGAAAGAACAGACGTCACTTCTGATCCTGCAGTTGTTATTATTATTCTTCAATATTCACAGAATATATGACCTCAACTGCGATTGGGCAAAGCTGAAAATGTGTACCCAGCCGGGATTCGAACCCGGGTCTCCTGTTTTCTAGGCAGTTGCGCTGTCCCCTACACCACTGGGGACACAGTGACCACCGCACCTGCAAGGAATACCTAAGCACGCCTCCCGTCAGATACAAATTCCAAGCTTCGCCCTGCCCACAGTACTCGTAGTTATTAAACTAGTTCCCGTAAGAGTAAGGGCTTCAAACTTGCCCCCCCCCCCTTTCAGCTTTGCCCAATCGCAGTTGAGTTCATATATTCTGTGAATATAGAATTCTTTTAGTAACGAAACATTATAAAGGTGCTATTCAAATACGCAGTGAAGGAACAAGTTTCGTTAAGAGCTGTATTTTTCAAACTATGTTAATTTGCTAATTGTTCCAAATGGTCAATGTAACTTTTTGGTTTTTGTACCGCCTAAATACTAGCAAAAATTAATTTTTCACATTTCCCTTGAAACAATCTATTCTTGTTTGATTTTAACGCAAACTTCCTCTTATTACAATTTACACCCTACCTGAATACGACCTCTCGTAAGATCATTGCTCAATGAGGCCGATTTTTTCATTTGCACTTTCCTATGAGTGAATTGCTGAAGATGTTGGTATTATGACTGATTACGTGTGTTTTACTCAAATTAAATATCCCACAGTTACTCGAAGCTCTGGATGAAAATTACTTTCGAAGGTGTGCTGTAAGAAAGCTAATAAAAGCTTACATTTTGCAGATGGAAGTGGCCAAAGTATCTGTGGAAGCACTTTCACGAAGATACGGCACCATATACCAGACAGAAACTCTCTTCGACGTCTTCGGTAAGTGAAAAACCTACATCAATCGATAAACGAAAGCCGTGCGGGAATGTCCGTGCGGTCTATGGCGCCTTGTTCCGAATTGCGCGGCCACTCCCCGTCGGAGGTTCGAGTCCTCCCTCCAGCATGGGTGCGTATTCTTAGTATAAGTTAGTTTATTTAGTTTGTAAGTATAGGAACAGATCTATGACATCAGCAGTTTTATTCCTTAGCATTACAAATTATTCTGTCTCTCTCTCTCTCTCTCTCCCTCTCTCCCTCCCTCTCTCTCTCTCTCTCTCTCTCTCACACACACACACACACACACACACACACACACACGCGCGCGCGCGCGCGCGCGCGCGAGAGGGAGGGAGGACTCGAACCTCTGACGGGAGTGCCGCGCAGGTCCTGACACGACGCCTAAACCACTCTGACATTCGAGCACGGTTTCAGCGACTTGACAATGATCCCATGGGCACATTATGTCTACACTAGTATGGAACAGGATTATTCAAAACAGGACATACTTTATGCTAATAAATGTTTATTATTCGAAATTTGACATTAGCATCCATTACTAAATCTTATGAAACTCTGCAAATCATTCGTTATGCAAAATCACGTTTCATTTTTCAGAATTTTATTTTTACAAAAACCTGTATCGCCTTCTGACCAGTAAGAGCAAATATTTTCTAACGGAAATAGCTACAGTCGTCTTCATTTGTTGGTGTGCTCCAGGTTTAGCACTACCAAATTTATTGATAAAGGACAGTCTGATAGATTAGCTATATCTAAATACTCCGTTGTACCATTAGAATATATTTTTGGCAGCATTAGCTCAACTAAGGACAGCATTCCTCGAATATTTACAAAATAATACGTGAAGTGATGGAATGAAGAAAGTGAGCGTCTCTATAAGCGTTCACCAAAGAAGACGAAGTGAACACTCCAGTATTCAATCCAAGAACAGCTGCCAGCATGCGAAACTTAGAAGTAGATGTTCCTGGAGTAGTAAAACAACTTAAGTCACTAAACAAAAACAAATCTTCCGGGCCGGATTGTATACCAACTAGATTTCTCTCAGAGTATGCTTATGCAATTGCTCCGTACTTAGCTATAATTTACAACCGATCACTCAGCGAAAGATCTGTACCCAAAGACTGGAAAGTTGCCCAAGTGACTCCAATATTCAAGAAAGGCAATAGGAGTGATCCCCAAAATTACAGGCCTATCTCATTGACGTCGATTTACAGTAGGATTTTGGAACATATACTTTGTTCGAATATTATGAACTACCTCGAAGAGAACGACCTATTGACCAATAGTCAACACGGATTCAGAAAGTATCGCTCTTGCGAAACACAGCTTGCCCTTTATTCACATGAAGTGTTAAGTGCCATCGACAAGGGATCTCAAATCGATTCCATATTTCTGGATTTCCGGAAGGCTTTTGATACTGTACCCCACAAGCGGCTTCTAATGAAATTGCGTGCTTATGGAATATCTCCCCAATTGTGCGATTGGATTCACGATTTCCTATCAGAAAGGACACAGTTCGTTGTAATTGACGGTAAGTCATCGAGTAAAACAGAAGTGATATCTGGCGTTCCACAGGGAAGCGTTATAGGTTTCTAGCACCCACCTACTTAGGGAGACATGACCATCCCAATAAAATAAGAGAAATCAGGTCGAAAACGGAACGATTTAGGTGTTCTTTCTTCCCGCGCGCTATTAGAGAATGGAACGGTAGAGAAAAGTTATGAAAGTGGTTAATGAACCCTCTGCCGTGTACTTAAATTTGATTTGCAGAGTATCTATGTAGATGTAGATATAAACGGTTCATAGAGCATGGAGATGACTTATTGCACAGTCTGGACGGTGCCAGGCGCACTAAATGGACAGAGACTCTTGAGGAACTGGACTTCACAAAACAAGCAGAAAGGCGTCGTCGCTACTTCGGAGGCTTGGTGGTAGTACATGGAATCTGCGACCAACCAGCTCTATTTCTCCGACACTTCTAGATCTCCAAGGGATCGAACTCATACTATAAAAGTTAAAAAGGATATCAAAAGCTGATATCTTTAGTACGAAACAATCCACTATACCCACAGCCCTTCTCAGTCGGAGAGATAACACTGGCTCTGAGGGATATTAAATCACGGAAAGCTACAGGTTTTGATGGGACTGACCCAGCGTTTTATCTTCATTGCGGTAAATTTGCAAAAAAATATGGCTTGCACAATTCTTCTGCAGCATGATGGAAACTGGAAGAATACCAAATACCCTTAAGCGATACTGAAACCACGTAAACTGAATGACCAACCAAACAGCTAGCGCCCAATTGCCGTTCGTAGTACGATCTAATGGGGAGACGTATGTATAACAGAATGAGTCCAGATACCCTAAAGTGTATTACTGTGGAACAAGCAGGCTTGCGGCTAAAGAGACGCTACAAAGGCCAAGTCCGTTCACTAACTTCCTACATCGAGGCAAGCTTCCAAAGAAAAGAAAAAACATCCGTGATATTTATAGACCTGACAGCGGTATATGACACTGTGTGGGGGCAAGGCCTGATTTTCAAACTACTCCGCATCGTGCCATGTCTGAAAATGGCTAAACTTATCAAAGAGATGCTCTGCAACAGACCATTCCAGGTGATACTTGTAAATAATAGGATCAAAATGGTGAAGCTCAGTAATAGCTTGCCTCAAGGATCAGTCCTAGCACCGCTAGTTTTCAGCATGTATATAGCCGATGTGCCCAATATCAAATCCGAAAAGTTTGGGTGTGCAGGTGACTCGAATATAGCTACACAACATCGAGACCTGGAGTATACTGGGTCTGTCCTGACTAGCGACTTGTTACTACGAACGTCCTTTCGTCGATGGAGACTATTACCAAGTCCAACTAAAAACAATACTATGTGTTTCCACCTGAATAATAAATTAACTAACAGGAGCATTAAGATATATTTTGATAACAACATTCTGCCTCATAATAAACATCCAATATACCTGGGAGTGATACTAGATAGAACCCTGAGCTACAAACAACACCTCATCAACACCGCTGCAAAAATTCGCACTAGGAATATACCGTTCAGAAACTATGTGATACCAAATGGGGCTCCACCGCCTCTGCCCTGCGTTATTCTGATTTGGGAGTTGTCTACTCTGCGGCATTGTTGCCCTGTTTGCCTAAATAGCGCTCACACCAAGATGGTGGATACAGTACTGAACAACAGTACTAAACAACAAAAATCAATCCCCATTGACTGGCTACTGAGCCACATAAAGCCACCTCACTTACGAAGAGAACATACGCTTCTCAGAGAATAATAATAATAATAAAAATAAAAATAAAAATATAAGCCAACCCCCAACTTCCGATTTACGCTCTGAGCAATGGTATTGACAGATTGCGCTCCAGGCATCCACCTCTTATAAGTGCCAAAGATGTGGCGGAAAACAGTTTCTGTCTTGAAGAACGCTGGAAAGTGGAATGTGAAGAGTCAACACCACCACAGTTAAACACCTCAATGAAACCGCCTAACAGACCTCCAGGCTTTGACCTACCCCGTAAAACCTGGACCACCCTCAACAGGATCAGGACCGGCCACGGCCGATGTACGGACTCTCTGCACAAATGGGGAAGGGCGCCATCCCCAGAGCGCGACTGCGGCGCTGAGAAGCAGGCGGTCCGGGAGATCACTGCAGAGTGCCCTCTGAGAGCCTACTCTGGTCAAACAGCGGACTTCCTGGATGCGACTCAAAGTGCAGTTGAATATATTAAAAGCCTAAATGTTAATTTGAGATTGTATGTATGTTGTTTATGATATATAATCTTATCTAATTATTTATGCCTTGTATTGTCAAAGTTTTATACATAAAGTTATTGTAACTGTATATTTTTTTCATAATCGTAATTTGTACTTGCCATACGCTAAATAAAAATCAGTGGTACCATCTGAAAAACAATGAAGAATCACTGCCTTACACGTGAATAATCACATAAAAATGTACTTCTCATTACACAAATGGATTGGTTCTTAGTCTTCGAGTGAATACGCTACTCGGGTGGCAGTAGGAAGTCATCCTGCTGGGGAAGTAGATCTCCCTCCGTCCGTTTGTGTGGCCTCATGTTGCATCCATACCATACCAGCGCTGTCAGATTGCGCCTGCCGGATGCTCGATGCTGCCCGTGTGTTGAGGGTTCAGCCTACCCAGGCGGCCCTGTCCAGTCGTAGCAAGGCCCTTTTAGATTCTACGAGCATATAGCGGGGCTATGTTGTGCTACGTACACTTTTGTCCTGAACTGGGACGAGGAACTGCGATAATTTTCTCCGTCCTATATATGAATTGCTGAGAACCACAGCGGCCTCTTAAAAGCACATGGTCGTAAGATCGATAATTACTTAAGTGAATATCATAGAAATGGGCGAGACAACTATTTGTGGTTGCACCGGGTGATCAAAAAGTCAGTATAAATTTGAAAACTTAATAAATCACGGAATAATTAGATAGCGACGTTAAAAATTGACACACATGCTTGGAATGACATAGGGTTTTAATAGGAAAAAAAAGGAAGTATTGCTTGACACGTGAAAGATCTCTTGCACGCGTCGTTTGGTGATGATCGTGAGCTCAGCCGCCACTTTCGTCATGCTTGACCTCCGAGTTCCCCAGACCTCAGTCCGTGCGATTATTGTCTTTGGGGTTACCTGAAGTCGCAAGTGTATCGTGATCGACCGACATCTCTAGAGATGCTGAAAGACAACATCCGACGCCAATGCCTCACCATAACTCCGGATATGCTTTACAGTGCTGTTCACAACATTATTCCTCTGCTACAGCTATTGTTGAGGAATGATGGTGAACATATTGAGCATTTTATGTAAAGAACATCATCTTTGCTTTGTCTTAAATTGTTAAGCTAATTATTGCTTTTATGATTAGATGAAGCACCATCTATAGGGCATTTTTGAACTTTTTTTTTTGTTCTAATAAAACTCCATGTCATTCCAACCATGTGCGTCAATTTCTACCTCTCTATCTACATTATTCCATGATTTATTAAGTTTTCAAATTTATACTGCCTTTTTGATCACCCGGTAGATATACAGGGTGGCCCACTCACTCAACTTGTTCAACGAATAATATCTCTGGAACTAGAATAGATATTGAAAAACGACTTTTAGGTCCGGAACGTACGGTAGGGGTTTACTTTAACGAAAAACAAATACAAGCACATTGAGGCGCTCTGCTCCGATGCGCGAGGCCGTTCCCCGTCGGGGGTTAGAATCCCCCCTCGGGCATGGATGTTTGTGTCGTCTTTAGTATAAGGTAGTTTATAAGTAGTTTGTATGTTTAGGGAATGATGACCCCGCAGTTAAGTCCCTTAAGCTTCACAGACATTTGAACATTTGATTTTGCTACCCAATATTATTTCTTATGCAATCAAAATTCACAAAAAATGACATTGGTTGAATCACAATGCTTCAATTAGATTTCGAGGAACTGCGAAGCGAAGCTGACGTTTGAAATACATAAAGGGATTAAGGCTGCAGCTAGCGCTATTTCTGAGACTCACCCGTGATTCTCACTTGAAAATTCTCATGCTGTTGATTGCATAAGAAATGATACTGGGTAGCCGTAAAAAAGTAAAAAGAAGAAACGTTCATGTTTACGTTTTAGACTGCGGCATAGTACTAATGCCCTTCCGTACCTTCATGAGCGTGAAAGTAGTTTTTCAATATCTATTCTAGTTGGTGATATATTTCAGGTGAAACAGTTGTATGAAGCACCCTGTATACAATGTGGGCCTACAGCACGTATGAAGCTGGCTCACCATAAAATTAGATGTCAACTGGCGCATATTTTTCAAAATCGACGATGGTCCATAAGCACCTCATATATTTTCGTTTTAGGCTCTTTAGAAACTCGATATACCGCTTAGGGCCTATGGATACGCGATGGTTTACAAAGAAGTCCTTAAATGCGAGGTCACACAAGGAAAGTGTTGATACTTCCTGGGAGATTAGAATTGTGTGCCGGAACTGGGACACGAACCTGGGACCTTTGCCTTACGCGGGCAAGCGCTCTACCACTGAGCTATCCCGACATGACTCACGGTCCGTCCTCACAACTTCAATTCTGCCAGTCCCTCGCCTCCTACTTTCCATACTGGCAGAATCCGTGAGTCGTGTCGGGATAGTTCAGTGGTAGAGCGTTTGAGCGCGAAAGGGTCCCAGGTTGTAGTCCCGGTGCCGGCATACAATTTTAGTATGCCACAAAGTTTCATATCAGCGCACACACCGCTGCAGAGTGAAAGTTGCATTCTGAAGGAAAATGTTGTTTACGGCATTCCACGTCCCTAGATATGGTCTACCATGCAACCTCAATACTGACTGCTAATAGCAATAGGGGCGGGTCTGGAAATATTCAATGGTGTGCCCAGTATGGGACTACGGGACGTAGTTGAAGTGACCTGTCGACGAATAACACAACGGCGCTAGTGGTGTAGATACAAAGCGGAGCAATGATGACGATAAACAAAGCAAACGTTTCTTTACATCTTCAACGAGAGTTGCCGAAATATCAATGTCGTCAGGAATAACCCGAAGAAATACGCAAAGAGAGTAACAAGTATCAGCTGAAATATTAGGATTTCTGGAAGATTGATCAGTCGAATGTTTAGTGTCGCAAACGTTCGACTTCGAGGACATTGTTGCACAAAAAGTGAAAATGATTTTGAACCAGGGGTGGAGCCATCTAGTTAATCATTCTTGTCGGATAGGAAGCGATAAATCCCATCTCCAGCAAAGGGGCAAGCCTTGCACAAGGAGCGGGTAGTAAACATATTTACGTACATCGAATCTCATCCGAAGCATAGTTGAGAAGCAATTGTGAACAGTTTTAGAATAAGTCCGCAGCAATGAAGGCATGTACTGCATTAGCAAATGTTC
Source organism: Locusta migratoria (assembly GCA_026315105.1). Taxonomy (NCBI): domain Eukaryota; kingdom Metazoa; phylum Arthropoda; class Insecta; order Orthoptera; family Acrididae; genus Locusta; species Locusta migratoria. The sequence goes on along the minus strand of CM048744.1, from coordinate 478,788,753 downwards.
GGATATTAAAGAGAGAACAAGGCGCACTTTTTACAAAGACTGCTGTTTTTGCGTCTCAAGGATACTTGATAGAAGTTAATGGTTGCGTGTGGATTATAGTGAGTTACTACGTTAGGGACATCAAAGTGTATTGACCTAGATTACGGTGATTTCAAGGGGAGCAATAGATGGTTGCATAACTTCAAACTGTGCTACAAAATTGGAAAATATGAAATAATACAGGGTGGTCGGAAATTCCTGTTACTTCTAGGACTTGTAGAGGGCAGTGAGTACATAACATTTTGAATAGGAACCCATGTCCGGAAACGTATCGTTTCCATTATACGACAGTTTCAGTTGAGATGTGTAACTCGTCAACGTCTGCTTAGGGACAGTGAAACGTCCCAGATGTCTCTGTCCTGGTATGCAACAGGGTACACACGATGACGTGTACTACGTCAAACGATCACCAGGTGTCACTAATCGTCGTCTTTGCTTTGCTTTGAGACCGTAAGGAGGCAGGACTGTGGTGCTCCACGGCGACGCCGCACTCCCGAATTTGAAGACGGTGTACTGCGTCGCATTGATGATAGCCGTCAACGAGTTCTCAAACAACTGCCCGTGAAATGGCTATTAGTCACAGTAGCATCTTGGACGTCCTGCATTAGCAACAATTACATCCGTACCACTGTCGATGGGTACACGCTATGGGTCTAGCAGATTTTCCACAACGCGTCGCCTTTTTGCACACGGTTCCTGCACCGTTACATCCACGCGTCCCTGTTTCCACGTCGAGTTCTCTTCACAGATGAATGTAGGTTTACAAGGGAGTGTGTTCTGAATGCTCGAAATAGCCATGTCTGGGCGGACGAAAGCCTTCATGCCACGCATGGTCAGGGATTTCAATAAAGATTTGGAATTGTGGGCAGATATTATGGACGGTCATGTGATTGGACCATATCTCCTTCCAACCAAGCTCACTGTCCCGCACACTTACTCTTCCTACGGCAAGCATTGGACCGATTCTTGGAAGATGTGCCATTGAATGTCCGTCATGAAATGTGGTTTCAAAGTGATGGTACACCACCTCACTTTTTACTGGCTGACCGGAGACATCTCAACAGAAGATTTGGTGAAAGATGGATCGGCCGTGGTGCTCCAACCGCGTGGCTGCCACGACCGCCGAATTTAACCCCTATGGACTACTTCTTGTGGGGTCGTATAAAGAGCCTAATTTATGAGACATCTGTAGATACAGATGAAGATCTGCTGGCACGAGTTCTGGGCGCTGCACAAGACATTGAAGAGACACGAGGTGGGATGGAGAGAGTGTACCAGAACATGCTTCGGTGGTACAATGTGTGAATCAACGTTGGTGGTCGCCACATCGAGCCGCTGTTGTAATGCATCAGTACGTTGCGGCTGGTGCCGTACATGCTGGGTTCTTGTTGTCGTCTAATGTAAACCATAAGGTGTAAATTGTGATGTAAATGCGTAAGTAATAGCGGAACGATTTAGTATTCTTTTCAAATTGATTGTAACAATTGTACTGGGTCACACCTAATTACATTCCTCAAGTAGGAGTGGATGAGATAATCATCTGAATTGAAAACGTCGTGGAACAGAAACGATACGTTTCCGGACATGGGTTCCTATTCAAAATGTTATTTACTCATTACCCTCTACAGTCCTAGAAGTTTGTAACGGGAAATTCCGACCAACTTCTATAAAACAAAAGTATCAACTTCGGAATCAGCTCGACAATTTTTTGACGAGATTAAGAAACATTGTTTCCAACACCGACCAGTTGGGCTTTGAAGAGGAAATGCATATGAAAAGAATCCCGGAAATTAGAGATACCAAGAGTGTTATATTAATATTACGTAACATCAGTGGCTTAATCCAGTCTTATACAATTATTCCAACTCATAATGTGGATGGTAAATTGGCTGGGAAGTCATTTATTGTCCTACGAGACATTGGAGGTGCTCTGCCCCCTAAGATCATTCTCAAGTTCGTAATCTTTGAAGAAAATGATTTACGTCACAGCAAGCAAGGTTGTAAAATGAGCGTTCGAGGACTACAACTTTGTTTATAAGCACTGCATTTGGGTAACAGGTGGTCAAAAGACTTTTTTTTTTTTTTTTTTTTTTTTTTTTTGCTTGATTACTGGTCTCATATCACCTGGAACAACTGAAAAAAATTCTGCCTCTGAATGCTTTTCTTACATGCCAATAAAACATACTATCTGCAGTTGCATCTAATAGAATTTGTGGTTTTACGAGAATCTCAACGCCAGACTGTTTCGCATCTGGGCCCAAGACATCACATTCTATCAGTTCTAATCAATCTGCTACAGCAGCATGATCATGATATATGCATTCAGTAAGGGTAGACACTTTGCTGAACGACCTGCATAGATTGTAACTTCCAAGGGGTTCGCTTTCGATCTTGATGATGCAAACCTTTGTGATCATTATATCATGGTGCAAGTTATGACTTGTTTGGAACATTTCTTGAATGTTAACAGTGTACATTTTATGATGAGTAGTACATACAGGACGAGGCACTTAAAAGTGCTTTTTTAATATTATATATTAATTTAAATCGGATTTTAAAAAGGTGCAATAAAAGTAGTTCATCTCGAAGATGCCGAGGGCATAAATATAAACCCCTATTTTTCTTTTATTGAAGATTGGGATTTACCGTGAGAAAGTATGTAACTTTGGTATGAAGCATTTTTTTCGTTTCATGATAGATGGCTCTGTAATCAGGTGAAAATGAATCTGAGTCACGTCAGATTAGGAAAATCAAAATACACTTTTTGATATTTTCGTTAGTACTATCGTATGACACCTCCTAAAATCGAATCAATCACAGACAATGATCATGCTCTCAGTCCATGGTCAGACTAGTCATTGTACTTCAATGATTCGTATTGTACGCATCTGTACGGATTTATTCCACGATGTTAACAGTTCTAGAGAGATTAGATATCAATTTCTCGTACTCTTAGGCTGACATAAATGTTGAAGCAGCTCGTCAAAGGTGTGCTAATCTGCACCCTGATAGGAATGTTCCTTCTACAACGACTTTTCACAGAACTGTCCAATTTTTTTTCTGAAACAGGAAGTGTTAAACCTAGAGAGAGAGTCCGATGTCTGTCTGTTTGAGGTAGTACCGTTTTTCAGCAATTTTTAGCTCATTTATATTTCTGCTGATTGCAGTGCCATCTATCACGAAACGAAAAAAAAATTTTATACCAAAGTTACGTATTTTCTCACGGAGAATCAAAATATGCAATAGTTACGATTTCGAAGTCCCCCCACCCTCCCCCTTCTTTCCGCGCACGCGAATTGTGCAAGGCGGTCGAGTTTCGAGTTAATGGAAGGCCTCTACCAGAGAACAACTTCTATTATATTTTCTAAACCCGATTTGTATTTTTGCAATATTCCGAAACACTGATTTTAGTGCCTTATGCTGTATATTACGGTTGATTTCTGCACTTTAGACACACTCATTTTCTTTCGTGCTTCTGCTGCACGTGGTGTGTCATTAGCATTTAACAACTTCTCTGTCATAATTTTAAATACAACGCTTTGTGATGAGCCTTACTAGCGATTGGTGTTATGACATCGCACTCACAGGGTTCCCTGCACCCCGTAGGGAAATCTACCTAATATCTATCCAGTGGCGGGCGAGGTACGTACGTACCCTTTCACCTCGCTCGCTGCATCCAACTCCGTAAGTCCTGCTTACCAGTATGGCCATCACTATGCTGCAACTTACCACTCATATACCGCTCAGTCAAAGCTGCCATACAATTATTTAATTGTAGCCATGATGGCTAAGTTTAGAGCCGGCCGCGGTGGCCGAGGAGACTGAGGCACTCCAGTCACGGTCTGCACGGCCACTACGGTCGGGGGTTCGAATCCCCCCTCGGGCATGGATATTTGTGCCGTCCTTAGATTTAAGTAGTTCATAAGTAGTTTGTAAGTTTAGGGACTGATGACCCGTAGTTAAGTCCCAAAGACTTTACAAACATTTGAACAAACATTTTTGGCTAAGTTTAGAAACCGTGACTGTGTGAAACAATAAATAAATATTCGTATATATGCTACCTGTCACTTTATTTGTTAGTGTTTAATCTAACATAGCACAACGCATTTCGATCCTGTTTTGCTTCTCATCGAGCTCTTTTTATACATTCATAAATGTTTATTTTAGCTATAAGTTACTTATTTACGGTCTTTCTGTCATTACTGACGGTTGAGAGTACTTGGGGAGAGGGGGGGGAGGGGTGGTAGTGGACGACCATAAACTGAGATGTAATGCTGCCTTCTGCTGCTCTTCCTGTATAGTGCGATTTGTTTCACCAGCTGCGTGGGATGTAGACAGAAATGCACCAGGTGTTGTGATGGAATGGTGCTGTGATTCCTTTTGTTGATAGTCAGTTACGCACTTACGATTTTCGTGTAAGAAGGTTTCTTCTACTTCTCTGCTGCACTGTTGGAGCTGCTCAATATTGAATCACTTGTACATTGCTTCTTTTACACAGTTTATATGTGCGAGTGAGTGATAGAAACAAATGGTGTAAAAGAGGCAATGTACAAGTGATTCAATATGCAGAAGCTCCACCAATGCACCAGAGATACAGAAGAAACCTTGGAACACGAAAATCGTAAGTGTGCAACTGACTGTCAACGCAAGTCAATCACACAACCATTCCATCACACCTGATGCATTCCTGCCTACATCCCACACAGGTGCTGAAACAAATCGCACCATACAGGAAGACCAGCAGAAGACAGTACTACATCTTAGTTTATTGCCATACACTGCTCTCCCCCCCCCCCCAAGTACCCCCAACCACCAATAATGACAAATAGACTTCAGATAAGTAAATTATACGCAACATAAGCATTTCTGTATGTATAAAAAGCGCCTGATTAGCAAAACATCCTCGAAACACGTTGTGCTATGAGATTAAACACTAACAAATGATAAATCAGAATTACCCAATGTCCTTCAATTATTTTTATTGTTTCACAATGGCCGTTTCTGCTTATGCCATTGACAAGTGATGCCTGCAAAGAACCTATGTTAGTTAATATCTATACACGTTTTATAAGTTTGAAATGCAAGTCTTTGGGGCAACAATACTTACACCATGTAGATAGATAATTCAATAGCATCTGTTTGTTGCGAAAACGTATAGATAATATAGATGCTATATGTTTACAAAGATGTTATAACGGAAATTAAATATAATCGTTTGCTATGTGATAACGTGTCTCCGGTCTCTCAGGTGTTACGTGTGATCTCTTCTGTATATTGTAATCTATGGATCTAAAATAGTGCAGCTTTGGATTACTGTTTTCTAATAGTAATATTTCGATAAACGTTTCTAAATAAACAGCTTTTTGTGTCAGTGTGGGCTTAGTTATCAAAAACTCATATATATATATATATATATATATATATCTCGAAGGACATTCACTGGTATACATGGAATGGCAGGCGAAGCAGATCTGACTAAATAATAACGGATCAGGAATTCAGGAAGGCAAAGACACACGTGTCTTCTGTGTGGTCATTGATAATTTCGTCAGGTGTTGCGTTTATATGGATAAATATTTCCAATTCTTCCATAAAATTCATTAATATACCTTTACGGATAATGTGTAAAATTTGTGTTGCCTCTTCAATATTTGTGGTGATGTGTTTTTCATTTCCGAGATGGTAGGAGAAAGTATCGGGCTTGTGTTCAGATGTTCTGATGTGTTATCTGAATCGTATTGCGAAATTTCGTCCTGTTTGACCGATGTAGAATTTATTACAATTTTCTCACGTGATTTTATAAATTCCTGAGCTGTTTAATTTCTTTGGAATGGTAATGGTTTTGTGCAGTTTTGTGTTGTGTTTGTCGTTCGGAATGCCAGGTTAATTTTTGTGTCTTTGAAACCTGCGTTGATTTTGTTTGAGATATTGCCTATGCAGGTAGCAGGAATGTATTTGATATCCGTTTTTTTTTTTGTTTTTTTTTTTTTTTTTTTTTTTTTTTTTTTTTTTTGTCATGGTTGTCTATCTTGTGTTATGTGTGGGTGCAGTAGATCTCTCAGTTATATTTTCTTGGTATTTGTATGGGTTTTGTCGACTATGTTCGGAATAAAATCGTTGTTGTGTGCTATATATTTTAATGTTTGGATTTTGCCGGCCGCTGTGGCCGAGGGGACTAAGGCGCTTCAGTCACGGTCTGCACGGCAACTACGGTCGGGGGATCGAATCCCCCCTCGGGCATGGATATTTGTGCCGTCCTAGTTCGTAAGTAGTTGATAAGTAGTTTGTACGTTTAGGGACTGATGACCCCGTAGTTAAGTCCCATAGACTATACAAACATTTGAATATTTTTTGGATTCCTTTTTCGATGTTTTCTTTATGCAAAGGTACTTCCTCCCACTGTCTCAGAAATGAAAACCACATCACCATAGATATTATCAAGGCGCAGAAAATTTTACAAAATATCCCTAAGGGTATATTAATGAATTTTATGGAATAATTGGAACTATTTATCCATATAAACGCAACCCCTGAGGAAATTCTCAATGACCACACAGAATTTAAGCACAAACTTTATTTAGGAATCTTTTTTCCAAACTGATAAGCTAAAGGTGCACTATTTTAGATCCATAGATAAAAAAATTCAGAAGAGATCACTTGATGTCTATACAAACTATACAACTATACAACTAGAATGCCTGCTCATTCATATGTTTTTCGCCCTTTTCGCACCGTCCGCTATGTTTAAAGTTGGCATACGTATTTCCATCAGTTATTACGTTACAAAGAATTTCTTGCTTACCTCTTAATTTGATATTTATGTCAATACGCGAAGTAACCTCCTAATGTGGAACCGTAATCGAAACGTATTTTCTTCCTTTTTTCTGGTAATACTTCATAGCAGCCATATTTGAATTTTGCAAGCAACGAAATATCAACTTCTACGGCTGGCACGCTCAGTCAACTGAAGTTTAACATCCAGGTAGTATAGAGATCACTGGAAGAGATTGACACATAACAGAGACCAGAGACACATAATCATATAACAAACCATTATATTTAATTTACATTATAATATCTTTATAAAGGTATAGCTTCTCTACCATCTGGAATAAATATTACATCTTACTGAAATACGCAGACGGAAAAATTAAATAAATGTTTTCGCAACAAACAGATGCTATATGAAATATCTATCTACATGATGTAAGTATTGTTGCCTCAAAGAGTTCCATTTCAAACTTATAAATCGTGTATAGATAATAAGTAACATAGGTTCTTTGCAGGCATCACTTGACAATGGCCTAAGCCGAAACGGCCGTCGTGAAACATTAAAAATAATTGCAGCATATTGGGTAATTCTCATTTATTAAAATGTATTATGACATATTTCATGCTGTCAGCCCTACACTGAGAAAAAAAAAACTAACAAATAATGTGAGTGGTAGCAGAAATGGGAATATTTATTATTTTGCAAAACGACATATTGACCATAGCTGTTTATTTTTTATCTCAATGCTACCGGTTTCGATTAATTTACCAGAGTTTAGCTTGATAAAGGTAAACTAACCGAAACCGGTAGCATTGAGATAAAAATGAAATACAAACAAATACTTTTCTGTGTAAGTGCGATTCGAATTATACAAAAAGAAAAAAAAAGTTGTGTTTTCACATATCATTGTTTACCATTCGTGGCAAGTGTTGACGTAATCAACAAATTTACATATAATATACGATCTAAATGTAAACCTTTATATTGTATAATAAACGCTGGCCTTTTATGTTCACACGTACCTTGTGGTTTGTAATCTGTCTCTGCAGCAGAAGGGGTGGTCCAGTAATATGTTATGTCACATAACCCAAGCCTACGTCACAGCATTTGTTTCCTTGTCGGGTTAACTGACGGAAAAAAAAAAAAAAAAAAAAAACGGTTGCAGAAGTATCAGCAACCAAACCGAAGTAGAACGTATCAGAAATGCCTGCGCAAACAATCCATCAGATATGCATTCAATCTGTACACACGCATTCCACGCTCACACCCAAACCTTCAGATGCCAGACACTCAGATCGATACCAAACGTTGTATATCGATAGAGTATCAACCGAAACTTCTATATAATTCGTGCTATGTGCTGCCGACCAGGAAAAGGTGCGAAAACTATAATAATAAGTAACATCTAACGTACGGAGTAGAGGAAAAGCATGATTGTGAGTTCTTATCTCATTGTGCTGCCTTGAGCTAGTTCGCTGAGTGTTATTTCATTGAACAGAGGGTCGTGGGTTCAAGCCCCACCTCGAGCCTTTTTTTTATAAACTACAGTACGTTGAAAATTGTTAAAAGAGAATCTCTGTAACGTTCCACGGGTTTATTTCGCAAAACAGCACTGTCAGCTGTAGCAGTAGCGTGCGGTCTGGACAGCAACGTTAGCCCCACTTGATGGTGTGGGAAAACACGGCACTCTAGCCACAACTCGCACATCCGCGGTGCTGACTATCTAGCACTCATATATTATTATTACTTTAATACTTCCGCACGTATGGTACAATTGTTTTTTTCTTCTACGAAATACTTTCAAATAAAACGAAGCAGTAGCAAATTGCCGATTACACATTGCTATAAAATTACATTTCAGCAACACGTTGTCACTTATAACACTCGGTGTACGTTTGTCGGCGTAGAATAATTTGTAACGTCATACAGATATATATATATATATATATATATATATATATATATATATATATATATATATATATATATATATAAGCAAATTCGCACCACCAGGGTTTGAACCGAGGACCCTCGTAACGACTACCTTTCGCTCTATCAACTACCCGACCAAAGTTCAGCATGGCAGAGCCTCACTGATACGCTTTTCCTGTGCGCCATAGGGCAGGTGTTACTTATTATTACAGTTTTCGCACGTTCTCCTGGACGGCAGCACATAGCACGAATTATATAGAAGTTTAGGCTGATTCTCTATCGATATACAACAATCGATTTGAGTGTCTGACATCTGAAGGTTTGGGTGTCAGATTAATAATCGTATAGAAATGGAAGGTCGTCAGTTTTAAGTTTGTATGTTCAGTTACAGTTATGAAGAGAAACAAGAAGACTCAGCTACATCAAGCAATCTGATCGAACAAAAAACTATTACAATAGCGTCATTGTTCCCGGATTACGCTAAACATTGTTTCTAAGCATACATTGATACGGCAATGATACAGCTATGGTCAATATGTCGTTTTGCAGTTATGTCAAAGCTGTTAAATCCCACCTGTTCACCTTTCTAAAGGATTATTTATTTACTGCCATACCAAATACATCTACATCTACATGGGATACTCTGCAAATCACATTTAAGTGCCTGGCAGAGGGTTCATCGAACCACAATTACACTATTTATCTCCCATTCCATTCTCGAATAGCGCGCGGGAAGAAAGAACACCTGAATCTCTCTGTTCGAGCTCTGATTTCTCGTATTTTATTCTGATGATCATTTCTACCTATGTAAGTAGGAGTCAACAATATATTTTCGTATTCGGAGGAGAATGTTGGTGATTGGAGTTTCGCAAGTAGCCCACGCCGCAGCGATAAGCGCCGTTGTTGTAGTGATTCCCATCCCAGATCCTGTATCATTTCCGTAACGCTGTCTCCCCTATATCGTGACAATACGAAACGAGCTGCCCTTCTTTGGACTCTTTCGATGTCCTCCGTCAAACCCACCTGATAAAGATCCGACACTGGGCTGCAATACTCCAAAAATGGACGGACAAGCGCAGTGTATGCAGTTTCTTTAGTAGTTCTGTTGCATCTTTTAAGGGTTCTGCCAATAAAACGCAGTCTCTGGTTCACCTTTCCCACGATATTATCTACGTGTTCTTTCCAGTTTAGGTCTGAAGTAATAGTAATTCCTAGGTATTTGGTGGAGTTTACGGCCGTCACATTAGATTGATTTATGTTGTAAACAAAGTTTAACGGATTTCTTTTCGTACTCATGTGGACGACTTCACACTTCTCATTATTTAGAGCCAATTGCCAATTTTTACACCATACTGATATCTTATTCAGGTCGTTCTGCAGTTGGTTTTGATCTTCAGATGATTTTACTAGACGGTAAATGACGGCGTCATCTGCAAACAACCTAAGAGAGCTACTTAGATTTTCCCCTAAATCGTTTATGTAAATAAGGAATAACAGAGGACCAATAACACTACCCTGTGGAACGCCCGATATCACCTCTGTTTTACTCGATGCCTTACCATCGATTACTACGAACTGTGTCCTCTCTGACAAGAAATTCCCTATCCAATCGCAAATTTTGGGCGATATACCATAACCACTCTAACGTCCATCACCTCTTTTCGGAATGACTCAAACTGAGCCCTAACGTTTTCCTGAATTACGGAAAGTTTTGTTAGTTCACAGTCTAAAACAAAGTCATTCCACTGTAGGTGAAGTTGAACTTATCTTATATGCTGGCTGAAGTCCATTGCGTTGTGAGTTGTCTTCGGCATTCACCAAAGAATTTGATTTTACAGGATGATTTATTAAAGTAAAACCATCTCAATTGATATGGAAACGATTTTATTTCCACTTAAACATTGCACAATCAAGAAATGCAGCAGCAAGCCAACACAGCTGCTTACAGGTTTCTGGCCCCCTCGGATACTCTAAAGTAGACTAAACAAACAATGGTTTCTCTCAAACATCTTTCTGCGTAACTACGTAATAATATTGATGACAAAGTTTTGTAATTCACTATTAAACAATATTCTTTTACATTAAATTTGCTAAAATACAGAAATTAAAACATTACATTTAAGCTTTGACTATTTATGTCAATGTATGTACTTGTTTCATGAAATTTGTATTTAAATGTGGTACAAAAATTTAACATCATCCTTTTGACTAGTGTTTACTGTCGTCAAATTATTTACATTATGTGTGTTTTCGAAATGCACATATTTGTTTTACCAATATTGTGTAGGCGTAATATTATTATGAAAAGGAAATTTTAATGTGTTTCGGTTTGCGGTCAAATTATTTATTAATACGGATTTGTTTATGGTTGTCATAGTTTTGTTAATTTCGAAGATAGTTTCTTAGTACCAAACGGATTATTAATTTTAGTGCATGAAAAATTATCAGTATTTAATTTAGGATCTAGTGATATATAAAACATGGTCTGCCCTAATTTATTTAAACAAAAGGTATATATGAAATCATGTTGTGCAATAATTTATAACATGTAGCATTGTTGTTTTTATACAAATTAGTATCTATATAGGTTCAGCAATTTCCGAAACTAAGTGTAATGCATTTTTAGTGTTTGCAGCTATTTTTTACGAAAGTATTAAAAACTGAAAATTACGTAAAAGGATAGCCAAAGTTATAGTTAAATCAATGTACTATTTCTTAAAAGCGTTTTACTAATAGTGTCAATAGAATTTCAAACAGAAGGCGAAAATGTAAAATATCACATGTCCGGTAATGAAGTTTTACTTAAGGTGTCAGATATTTTGTGTTTCTATGTTGGCAACTGATTTTTAGGAGTTCGCAACATAGCAGAAACGTTACACACACCCCTACATAGTGTACCTGAAATGTAATGTAAGGTTCACTGTGTACTATCGTTTCAATATGTTGTGATTTAGGTGTTCATAGTGAGTCTGTATTAGTTTAGGCTAAAATAAAAAAAATGGTATGTTGATTGTAGTCTTGCGAATGCTGGTGGTTGTTGATGTTGCATGATGCGCCGACAGTGGTGTATCTGCAAACTGCTGTTGGTGATGTAGTGGCTTCCAGCTTCTGCTGACTGTAGTTACAGGCATTCAAGACGGTTCCTACAACATGGTTGTATCTTTCTCAGAACCACATACTATTTTTCCCTAACTACATACACAAATAAGCATACTGTTATCAGGCTATTGGAAAGAGTAATCAATTTTCTCAATACGGTATTTTAAACAAATTCAAATTATGGGTTCAAATTAACCCTTAAATGTTACTGAAAATTAACGAGAAATCTCTCTCATTTACTTTAGTTTGAATAATGAAATAGCAAGCTTTTACAACTTTTTTTTTCAAAAGCATTGATATTCATATTGTAAACAGTTATGTATGGTATTCATTCATATAAAAAAAATATTTTACTCAATAATTTTCTTCTATGTGTACATGTATGTAAATGCCATTATGTGAGAACTAAGCTCCTAATTCCTCTAGAAAGGGTGTTGTACATTGTAATAACTTCACAATTTATAGTCAGTTTACTAAGTGAAAGAATGACATAATTAAATAGTAAAACAATGGATAGAAACAAGCTCTCAGTGAGCACATCAAACATTTATCATTCAAAATTATGGTATAGTTCAAAATTAAAAAACCATATGCATTAATAAAGATTCAAAAACTAACCCCCCTGCGAGTAGTTAGCAGTGGCAATGGTTAATCTCATAGCTCAAAACAAGCATGGAAATTTTTCAAGTGTCAGTTATCAACTGATCCACCAAAGTGTCAAATTTTTCACAACTTGGAAAAATTTAAAGAAAAATGAAAAAAAAATTTTAAACTGCCAAAATACACCCACTCTCAAGGCAGTAATCAAAAGAGGGCGGAAAAATACGCTGCCATTAAATTACGTCCACGGCCAGGGCAGGTAACTGACTCGCAAACGGCTACATAAGCAGAAAAAAACTCTGGTTGCGTTTACCTATATTTTGTTTAACAATTTAAGTGTTCGTAAGGTATTATGATACACCATTTAGTTTTCATAGATTATCTTCTAAACGGAATGTTTGTATTAATGGTAACTACCTTACCAAGAGTTACAAGATGCAACTGGCAACTTGACTATTTCCGCAGATGTAAAAACAGTACATAGTTTTTGTTCTTCTTTGAACAAACTGTCCCAATCAAACACAACACAGTCCAGAGTACCCTATGTTTGTCGAATGGTGAACAGTTACTACCCCCTAATAACTCAAATCAACATTCAATGTTGTCCAGTAGTGTTTGAAAATGAGTGACAATCATACAGTAGAAATGGATGAAAATGAGTAACTATCTTAAGTGTTCTGAAAGTCTGTACATGTCTACGTTAACAATGTAAAATCTCAATAATATACTAAACAAAAGTCAAAATTGACATATGGTCTGCCTGATCATTTTCAGATACAGTACCATATCAAAACTAAACACCCTGTAATCAACTACAAATTGATACACAAAGCTTGCATGCATGAGCAAGTCAACAAGTGTGTCATGAACTAAACATAGGTGTTCCACATGAAAAATACAAAATTATACAAGTTTGATAATAATAATAATAAAGAGTAATAGGTAGTCTGTAATGGTTCATTAACCTTCATATTTGTGTAAGACAGTATGACCTTACATCATGAGTATGTGCAAGTATGCATGATAAACATTCCAAGTATGTAACTTGTAAAACCTCAATAGTTTCATTGTAAACTTTAAGAATAAAAATTAAACCTTGCATCAGCCGAAGCTGTCATATGTACAATATACTATAATATGGTCATCTTAAACCAGTATTAAATATTTTCCTATTAAGCTGTAAATTCAAGGATAGAAATTGAATTTTACATTGGTCAACATTTGTGTGGTCTATGTGTCCTCCCATGCTTATAGTCACTTTTGTACTAATTGTTAGCAAGTCCCTCTTGACACATCAAAGTACAACACAAAATTCAACCAACACAAAAATACTAATGAATTACTAACAAGAGTAAAAAAAATTAAAGAGTTTGAATTGTAATGCACTGTGGACGTGATTAATAGAAAAATCACAGTACATAACTGAGGTAAGCATCTTCTCGTATATACAATGACATTTCAAGCCATAAACAAATAATGAACACTTCAACATACCTTTGACTATGCATATGAGGTTAATAAATTAATTGTGTGCCAAACTGTACATGTAGATACGGTATACGCACTATCTGTGTACCATATTCATAGTAGGTATCAACAAATATCTTCCTTGTAGGTTTCAGAGTAAGAGCAAGATAAACTATTCAAGACATTAATTAACTTTTCTGTAGGTAGGCTTTAAACACATTAATCTGAGACCGATCAACTTTATGGATCGTGGATAAACAAAACTATAAGCATAAAGCTAAGGGTTTCAGTTAACTTCAAGTGACTCAATGTATGTATGTAGATAAACTTCAACTCAGATCTTAACAAATGGACTACACACATAGTGAAATAGTACTTGGTTTTCAGGTTCAGTTACTAGATTTTTTAAACTTCCTCAAAATTATTCATGTTCATGTTACTAGAATCACAACTTAAGTTGACAAACAGAAGGTATACTCTCATATTCGCTTTCAATTATTTCTTTAACATTTCAGTAGATGACTTAACATTTATATCAGGGTTTGGAGCTAACATTTTCAATAGACTTAACACTATCATTTTGAGATTTCCTCAGCAGTATCAAGCAATTCTAACATCTTAGACTTCCAGTAAAGCATCTGTCCAGAGACTACACTAATCTTAAATACTACATCATCATCATTTTTCATTTAAATATTCATTATTTTCATATTCATTTTCTTTATCCATATTAATTCTTTCTTTTCAATATTTGAAGCATTTTTCACTTCCATTTCAGTATCTTAATAACTATTTGTTCAGTACTTTCACTGACAATTCTTAACCTAATTTCTCATGAACAGCACTTACCATGTTACTTAATTTGTCATTTCTTTTGATGACTACACAAAGACTTCCACATTAGCTAGTGGTTTATAAACATCATAACATAAGACTCCATAAATTCCTGTCAAACACATTAAATAAACCCACATCATCTACCCATTTTCTTTTTCTGTACTTAAATTCACATAGTATTTTAATTCATAAATCTTTCTCAATATTTGTTATTATTTGCAACTGTATTAACTGTAAACATGAATTCACTATTTGGTTCAAACTGTATTTCAGTATATTTACTTTTTAGCTCTTAAGTCCATTGGCATATACACTGGCATTAGTAAAAACAATTCTTATTGAAAACCCCCAACAAGTATATCATATTAGGTACAGTATTAGTATTTGGTATAAAGTTCTTCTGAACTGATGGTTAACATCTACCTACACATTTTTTCATATTCTTATTGGTAATAAAGTTTAGGCTTCTCATATTTTAAGTTTCAAATAGCATAGAGCAAAAATGCACATATTGAAAGGTATGTCTCAGCTGTCTTCATTTATCAGTGGTAATTAAAATGTTATTCAAATAATCATAAATATTTACATTGAAGGAAAACTTAAAGCATAGAATTTATTCTGCACTGTGAAAATGATTAATAGAAGTACACAGCACACGACTGGGGACCTGAACTGGTGTCAGCAGTTTCATAACTAAAGAGTAATTATGCCCCTAAGGTATTACATCAATACATAGTCTGATGCATCTCATTTTGTCTATCATCAGGTAGAATAGGTAATGGTACATTATTACTAGGTCCAAAATTAAATGCAAACAGTTGGGTCTGGTTTGCCCAAGAATATACTTTACACCTTAGACTTTGCTTAAGCAACATAATTTCTGAAATGTCATTCAGCTCTGATGAAAAACAATCATTGTCCTGTGGCATAAAATAAACAGGGCGAAATTTCTTTTTAGGCCTACCAGGTAACTTCACTACTGGTAAAAGAATTACACTATTACATCTAGGAATACTCAAAGTTTCAGTATGTGACTTTTCTTGCATTTTGTCTACACACTGTGGTAATTCTGTGACTGTACAATTACTTTCGACTTCTTGCTCAAGGTTATCTATAACACAGTTACATTCAGTTTCTACTTTCAAATCAGAACTATCAAGTTTGCTATTACATTTTTCAACATCGCGAATCTTTCCAGTTAACTCTGTTTTAGTACCCTGGCTCTGAGAATTTGCGTAACTTGAAGTGTCATCTATTTTTTCAACACTGTCAGTCGTCTGTGAATCTTCTGAAGTAGCAGCTACCACAACAGTTTTTTCTACACTATCGAGTTTTGCACTAAGTTTTGTGTCTAAAATACATTGTTTTAATTCGGTCCCTCCTTGATTTGTTTTACGAATTTCAAATTTAATGGAGTTTGTTTGAGATTTTATGTCAGATATCATGGTTTTCATGGTATTCATAGTTTCCATTTGTAATGAAAGTTTGGAGTTCGTGGTTTCCATTTGTAATGAAAGTTTGGAGTTCGTGGTTTCCATTTGTAATGAAAGTTTGGAGTTCGTGGTTTCCATTTGTAATGAAAGTTCGGTTTTTATGGTTTCCATTTGTAATGAAAGTTCGGTTTTCATTTCTAATAAAAGTTCCAAGATTGATTTTCTTTCTATTTCCGCGTTTGCTGCCATATTACTGATCTGTTGTCCAGTCTCTTGTAAATCGCTAGAAAATGGGACCTGCTGCTTTCTTGTAATCGGTGTAGAACTCGCGATACCAGAACCTTCTACCCCACTGTCAAAGTCCGAAACTTGAGTACTATCATCTCCCTCCTTTCTTACTGTATCCATTTTAAAATAAGTTTTCAGTCCACATAAAACCCCTATCACACAAACAGTCACTACAAAAGTTACAAAAAAAAAAAAAAAAATAAAAAAAGTACTTAGCTCGTCACAAGGATGCGGCGATACAGGAATCTAGTAGTCCAAATTACTGCCATCTTCCTCCATTAAATTTTGACATCGTAGGTGTGGATAGTATTGTAGTCGAATTCTGCACATTTATGATGGTTTTACTGCACATCCATCATATACATTATTTTCCTTGTATCCTGAAACACATTTTTATATTAGCGAATACTCATTAAAATCCTTTGATCACGTCACCACTTTTAACACTTTACATTAGTGAATACGCTTTTAAAATCCTGGTCACACGGCACCACATCTAACGTCCATCACCTCTTTTCGGAATGACTCAAACTGAGCCCTAACGTTTTCCTGAATTACGGAAAGTTTTGTTAGTTCACAGTCTAAAACAAAGTCATTCCACTGTAGGTGAAGTTGAACTTATCTTATATGCTGGCTGAAGTCCATTGCGTTGTGAGTTGTCTTCGGCATTCACTAAAGAATTTGATTTTACAGGATGATTTATTAAAGTAAAACCATCTCAATTGATATGGAAACGATTTTATTTCCACTTAAACATTGCACAATCAAGAAATGCAGCAGCAAGCCAACACAGCTGCTTACAGGTTTCTGGCCCCTCGGATACTCTAAAGTAGACTAAACAAACAATGGTTTCTCTCAAACATCTTTCTGCGTAACTACGTAATAATATTGATGACAAAGTTTTGTAATTCACTATTAAACAATATTCTTTTACATTAAATTTGCTAAAATACAGAAATTGAAACATTACATTTAAGCTTTGACTATTTATGTCAATGTATGTACTTGTTTCATGAAATTTGTATTTAAATGTGGTACAAAAATTTAACATCATCCTTTTGACTAGTGTTTACTGTCGTCAAATTATTTACATTATGTGTGTTTTCGAAATGCACATATTTGTTTTACCAATATTGTGTAGGCGTAATATTATTATGAAAAGGAAATTTTAATGTGTTTCGGTTTGCGGTCAAATTATTTATTAATACGGATTTGTTTATGGTTGTCATAGTTTTGTTAATTTCGAAGATAGTTTCTTAGTACCAAACGGATTATTAATTTTAGTGCATGAAAAATTATCAGTATTTAATTTAGGATCTAGTGATATATAAAACATGGTCTGCCCTAATTTATTTAAACAAAAGGTATATATGAAATCATGTTGTGCAATAATTTATAACATGTAGCATTGTTGTTTTTATACAAATTAGTATCTATATAGGTTCAGCAATTTCCGAAACTAAGTGTAATGCATTTTTAGTGTTTGCAGCTATTTTTTACGAAAGTATTAAAAACTGAAAATTACGTAAAAGGATAGCCAAAGTTATAGTTAAATCAATGTACTATTTCTTAAAAGCGTTTTACTAATAGTGTCAATAGAATTTCAAACAGAAGGCGAAAATGTAAAATATCACATGTCCGGTAATGAAGTTTTACTTAAGGTGTCAGATATTTTGTGTTTCTATGTTGGCAACTGATTTTTAGGAGTTCGCAACATAGCAGAAACGTTACACCACGCAATTTGATTAAAAGCCGTTTGTGAGGTACGGTGTCAAAAGCTTTCTGGAAATCAAGAAATACGGAATCGATTTGCGAACCTTTGTCGATAGCACCCATCACTTCGTGTGAATAGAGAGCTAGTTGTGTTTCGCATGAACGATATTTTCTAAATCCGTGTTGACCTTGGGTCAATAGATCGTTCTGTTCGAGATAATTCATAATATTTGAATACAGGATATGGTCCAAAACCCTGCTGCAAATTGACGTCAATGAAATAGGCCTGTAGTTTAGTGGGTTACTCCTACTGCCTTTCTTGAATATAGGTGTGACCTGTGCAACTTTCCAATCTTTTGGTACAGATCGTTCTATGAGAGAGCGGTTGTATATGGCTGTTAAGTAAGGAGCTATCGCTTCAGCATAATCAGATAGAAATATAATGGGTATACAATCCGGACCGGAAGACTTGTTCTTGTTAAGTGATTTTAGTTGCTGCACTACTCCGATGATATCTACTTCTACGTTACTCATTACGGCATCTGTTCGTAATTCGAAATCTGGAATATTGGTTTCGTCTTCTTTGGCGAATGAGTTTCTAAAAGCTATGTTTTGTAACTCTGCTTTAGTAGCGCTTTCATCGGCAGGATCGCCATTACTGTCACGTAGTGAGGGTATTGTTTGTGTTTTTCCCCTAGTATATTTAACACATGACCAAAATCTCCTTGGGTTTTCAGTCAAATTTCGAGAAAGAGTTTCGTTGTGATAAGTATCGTAGGCATCTCGCATTGAAATCATCGCTAAATTTCGAGCTTCTGAGTACGATCGCCAATCCTGGGGATTTTGTATTCGTTTAAATTTAGTATGTCTTTTCCTTTGATTTTTCAACAGTGTCCTGGCCTGTTTTGTGTACCAAGGGGGATCGCCTCCTTCTTTTATCAATTTATTTTGTATAAAACTGTCAATTGTTGTCGATACCACTACTTTGAATTTGAGCCACATTTGGTCTACACCTACGTCTAGTGTTAGAATCGAGTGGAAGCTGTTTTTCAAGAAGCAATGTATTTTATTTCTATCTGCTTTCTTGAACAAATATACTTTTAGTTGATTTTTGGTAACTTTGGGACTTTCGATATTCAATTTCGCTACGACAGCTCTGTCTTCACTAATACCTGTATCCGTTTTGATGCTCGTTATTAGCTCAGGATTATTTGTTGCTAAGAGATCAAGTGTGTTTTCACATGCATTTACAATTATAGTTGGCTCATGAACTAATTGTTCGAAGTAATTCTCAGAGAATGCGTTGAGTACAATTTCGCACGATGTTTTATGCCTACCTCCTGATTTAAAAATATAATTTCGCCAACAGATCGGGATAAATTAAAATCACCGCGTACTATTATCGTATGAGTCGGGTACGTTTTTGTAATTAGACTCAGGTTTTCTTTGAATCTTTCTGCTATTGTATCGTCAGAGTTGAATTTAGTCATTTACAGTAATTGGAAGAGGAATGGACAACGCACAGGGACACACTACTAGAAGTGGCTAGAGAATGTGTTCGAACAGTAGTGTTTAAAGGCAGCAAAAACAGACGACTTGGTGGAATGACACCGAAGACAAAGAAGACATTTCAAAAATGGCTCCATACTAGAAATCAGGCAGACAGGGAAAGGTATGTTGAAGACAGAAAGAAATTCAAATGGATAATAGCAGAATCCAAGCATAAATAATGGGAAGACGTTGGAAATAAGCTAGAAACTATGGGTCAAGTCGCGGGAAAACTATTCTGGAGCGTTAGTATCAGTCTTCTAAAGGGATGGATGAAGGAATTAACAAGTGTAGATGCAGATAGGGGGGAATATCTTGAAGAATTGCTCAGTGTAGGTGAAATGTTCAATGATTTGTCAGATTTTGAGGTAGAATGGGACAGGAATGATGACAGAACCAGGAATGCATTTCAGGAAGTGGAGAAAATGGTGAATAGATTGCAATGCAATAAAGCGACTGTGGTGGATGAAATTAAGCCGTAACTCGTCAAATACGGTGGAATGGCACGTCTCAAATGGTTACACAGAATAATTGAGAAGGCGTGGGAATCGGGACGGGTCCGTCTGACTGGACGAAAGCGGTAAAAGGATTTTCGGGTACAACCTCTAGCTCGCAGGAACTATCAACTTCAACTTCGCTACACGAAATACTACTTTTGACGGTGACACACCTCCACCTATTTTGTTTTATCTATCCTTTCTCAACACAGTTAGATCTTTTGCAAATACTTTTTTCTGTACTTATTTCCGGCTGGAGCCAACTTTCACTGCCTATAATGATGTGTGTTTCGGTGCTTTCTATTAACGCTTGGAGTTCTGTTACTTGTGTATGAAGTCTTGCTGTACTGGTGTGTTGTCGCTGCTGTACGGCGTACGTGCGTCCCGGCAGGCGCGGTGGCGGGCAGCAGCGTGGACTGGGTGAAGGGCCGCCTGGGCGCGCGCTTTGCGTTCGCGTACGAGCTGCGCGACACCGGCTACTTCGGCCTGCTGCTGCCCGAGGACCAGGTGCGTGCCACCGCCGAGGAGGCGGCGGACAGCCTCGTCACCATGATGCGCGAGGTCCAAGCCCGCACCGCGCTCAAACGCTAGCTCCCGCACCGACACCTGGCGTCCAGTCCACAACTGAAGCAGTTCCATCGAAACCTGCCATCACATTACCTACTTCCTTACATACAGGGTGGTTTTTTTTTTTTTTTTCAACTTTCGACAAATAAATGTCTAAATAAACTTTCAATATGAACATTTAATTTTAGTAAGAGTGCAGTGGTTCGTGGTGTGGGTTACTGTAGTCGTCGGATGTTAATGCAAACGGTAGTCATTGGCATCGCATTCATCGTATTCCTCGCCTCTTAAATGAAGTCTGTTGACAAAATGCAACATAAAGACGATGTTGACTGACGCGCCGCAGAACGCTCGGCCACCGAGGCAGGCCATCTATACCATCTGGAATAAATATTACATCTTACTGAAATACGAAAACGGAAAATTTAAATAAACCTATCAGGCTTGATTCCATATTGGAATGTGTGCTCCACGACTGTATTTGATTTGTGGTAATTATTCAGCAATCAGTCGTCATAAATATAAATTCTTTATTTGTTGGCAAATCCGGATTTCGACCACTGTGTGGGCATTATCAATGCTTGGTGTTACGTTTCTTGAGAGGCACGTCTTGTTGAAGTTGATGTGCTGGTTCAAAACAGCGTGTTTCACACGCGTATTTTTGTATTTATACACAGTGTTCGAAATCCGGATTTGCCAACAAATAAAGAATTTATATTTATGACGACTGATTGCTGAATAATTACCACAAATCAAATACAGTCGTGGAGCACACATTCCAATATGGAATCAAGCCTGATAAAATTATTGCCTAGCTGGGCAAGTGCTACATATTATAAATACAAAAATACGCGTGTGAAACTCGCTGTTATGAACCAGCACATCAACTTCAACAAGACGTGCCTCTCAAGAAACGTAACACCAAGCATTGATAATGCCCACACAGTGGTCGAAATCGGGATTTGCCAACCAATAAAGAATTCATATTTATGACGACTGATTGCTGAATAAATTAACACAAATTTAAATAAACGTTTTCGTAACAAACAGATGCTATATGAAACATCTATCTACATGATGTACTGTTGCATCAAAGACTTCCATTTCAAACTTATAAAACGTGTGTAGATAATAAGTAACATAGGTTCTTTGCAGTCATCACCTGACAATGGCATAAACCGAAACGGCCGTCGTGAAGCAATAAAAATAATTGCAGCATATTGGGGAATTCTCATTTATTAAAATGGGTGTTTTTTTCAACTTTCGACAAATAAATGTCTAAATAAACTTTCAATATGAAAATTTAATTTTAGTAAGAGTGCAGTGGTTCATGGTTACTGTAGTCATGGGATGTTAATGCAAACGGCAGTCATTGGCATCGCATTCATCGTACTCCTCGCCTCTGCCAGGCAGCCCTGAGATCTCTGGCAGCTCCTACAACAGGGTCTAAAACTGTTGCAGAATGTCACAGGGTTCTGGTGGAGCTAGGGGAAAGCAATAGAGTAAACCTATTGTGGGTCCCTGGCCACTCGGGGATGATCAGTGGCAACGAACATGCCGACAGATTAGCCAGGATGGGGGCAGAGGCTCCATTTATTGGACCGGAATCTGTCCTGACAATCACCAAGGCAATTGTTGCAGAATGTCACAGGGTTCTGGTGGAGCTTGGGGGAAGCAATAGAGTAAACCTATTGTGGGTCCCTGGCCACTCGGGGATCAGTGGCAATGAACATGCCGACAGATTAGCCAGGATGGGGGCAGAGGCTCCATTTATTGGACCGGAACTTGTCCTGACAATCACCAAGGCAATTGTTGCAGAATGTCACAGGTCTCTGGTGGAGCTTGGGGAAAGCAATAGAGTAAACCTATTGTGGGTCCCTGGCCACTCGGGGATCAGTGGCAACGAACATGCCGACAGATTAGCCAGGATGGGGGCAGAGGCTCCATTTATTGGACCGGAACCTGTCGTGACTATCACCAAGGCAATGATTAAATTGGAGCTACGTAACTGGCACAGAAGACAGCACGTAGAATATTGGACCAAAGTCCATCAACAACAAACATGGCAAGGTAATGATGCCAAAGCCTTGTTTAAAAAGAAGCTCTGCAATCATGGGTCTGAACAGGAGAGAGATTAGAATCATGGTTGGATTGCTGACAGGCCATGGGAATTTCAAAAAACACCTGCATACAATGGGAATAACTGAAGAGGACCCTAAATGTAGGCTCTGTGATGACGGTGATGGAACTGCATCACATCTGATCTTCGAATGTATTGCATCGGAGAGTAAAAGGCACAGAACATTTGGGACAACCAGACCCGAAGAAATTGTGTCTAATAAAGAACTGGTAAAGGGACTCCTTGCACTGTTCAATGGCATTGGTTGCCTTTACTAGACATACAGAGAGCGATACCGCACAATAAGCTTAATTTCGGTGCGGGCAGTGTCGGGTTAGACCAAGACTGTTTTGGCTTCCCTGAAAGAATCAAATCAAATCAAATCATTCCTCGCCTCTTAAATGAAGTCTTTTAACAAAATCCAAGATAAAGACGATGTTGATCGCCTTTTTCCATAGCAAGGGCTTGATGTATCATGAATATGTACCCGATGGTCATACTGTCAACGCAGGAGTTTAAGAGGCAGTTTCGAAAACGCTGCTGCAACGCTTCCGGCGGTTTCGGCCACAACTGTACAAGAGTCGACAGTGGAAGTTCGTGCACGACAATGCACGATCCGCGTGCTCAACTTTCTCGCTAGACGCAAGGTCACTGTGCTTCCACACCCTTATTCTCCATATTTGGCGCCGGCACTTTCTGTTTCTCCGCCTTAAATTAGCCCTGATACTTCATGGTGTGGATTCCTGTAGTCATGTCCTAGTTCATGAACCACGGTCAACGTTATGAGTGGCCAAGTAAATGGTTCTGATAGTTGGGATACCAGTTACTTTGGAATAAGGTTGGGCATCTTGGACATAATCTGAGTTGTGACCACCTTTTTTGCTCAGACGGCAAAGACTACCAAATCTACCGGTTGTCCCCTCAACCATTAGGGGTAAAACCAAGTGGGGCCCTGGGCAAGTAAGGCAAGCTAACTGCTTGCCAGGTACTTCAAAATGATGCTGGCAACAATAAGAACAAAATGCCTCGGATCCCACGTCTAATTGACAGAGCAAGGACTCTTAAGACACGACTTGACAAGCGATATGGAATGAGATGGTTAATATCAATGGGAATTACACTGGGAAGAAGGCAGAACTGGCAGAGGCTTCAAGTTGGAGTTAGATGTTTTATCTGTTAGTGACGTTAGGGTAAGGGGAAAGAAAGAGGACGAAGTCTGAGAATACAAGGTCTACCTATCAGGAGTCAAAGCAGGAAGAGCACAGTTGGCTGTAGGGCTCTACATCAGGAAGGCAATTGAAATAAGGTTTGTAAACTAACGACTGATGTGGACAGATTTCGCAATCTACAGCAAGAAAATTAGGAATGTGTCAGAATATTCATCGTGTGAAGTGACAGATCAAGATGAGATGGATAGATTTTACAACGCACTCAGTGATGTAGTTGTTAAAGTGAAGGAAAAGGACAGTGTTTTGCTCATGGGTGACTTCAATGCCAGTATAGTAAATCGACAGAAGGGTATGAAAAAGTCATGGGTAAGTTTGAAGAGGAAATGGCGGCCAACAGAAACGGAAAACAGCTCTTAGATTTCTGTGCCAGTGTGGGCTTAGTTATCAAAACTCCTTTTTTTTAGCATAAGGACATTCATTGGTATACATGGAATGACAGGCGAACCAGATTTGACTAAATAATAACAAATCAGGAATTCAGGAAGGCAGTCAAGGACACACGTATTTTCAAAGGGGTTTTTGATGATACTGATCATTATTTAATCTGAAAATGAAATCTGTTTTGTGAGACCTAAAGTGCAGAAAGTCAATTCCATATGTTGAAGGATAAGAGTGGCGAAGCTTCAGGACAAGGAAAGTAGACACAAAACGTAACAATGATCTCAAAAAGGTATCAGTCAGTTGAATTTAGTCATTGGAAGACGAATGGACAAGGCACAGGGATACTACTAGAAGTGGCTAGGGAATGTCTTCGAACAGTAGTGTGTAAAGGCAGGAAAAACAGACGACTTGGTGGAATGACACAGCCAAGGCAGCCTGTAAAATAAAAAGAAGACATTTCAAAAATGGCTCCATACTAGAAATCAGGCAGACAGAGAAAGGTATGTTGAAGAAAGAAAGTCAAACGGATAATAGCAGAATCCAAACAGAAATCATGGGAAGACTTTGGAAATAAACTAGAAACTATGGGTCAAGTCGCAGGAAAACTATTCTGCAGCGTTATTATCAGTCTTCTAAAGGGATGAAAGAAGGAATTAACAAATGTTTTGGACAGGTCAGCAAAGCTGCTAGTAAATTCTGTAGATGCCTTGTGCAGAGGGGGGGGGGGGATATCTTTAAGAATTGCTCAGTGCAGGTGAAACTTTCAATGATGTGTCAGATTTTGAGGTAGAATGGGATACGAATGATGACAGAAACAGGATCACATTTGAGGAAGTGGAGACAATGATCAATAGATTGCATTGCAATAAAGCGACTGTGGTGGATGAAATTAAGCCGTAACTCGTCAAATACAGTGGAATGGTAGGTCTCAAATGTTTACGCAGAATAATTAAGAAGGCGTGGGAATCGGGACGGGTCCGTCTGACTGGACGAAAGTGGTAATCCCGCCAATTTTCAAACATGGAAACAGAAAAGTTTGTAACAACTATCGAGGTATCTCTTTAATTAGCGTTGTGGGGAAAATATTTTCAGGTATTGTCGAAATCAGAGTGCGAGTATTAATTGAGGACAAGTTAGATGAAAATCAGTGTGGGTTTAGGCCTCTTAGAGGTTGTCAGGTCCAGATCTTTAGCTGACGGCAGTTAATGGAGAAGTGCTATGTGTGGAACAGGGAATTGCATCTACCTTTTATAGATCTAGAAGACTTATGACCACGTTCCTAGGTGGAAGGTATTGTCAGTTATACAAGATTATGGAATAGAAGACAAACTTCTGCAGGCAATTAAAGGTCTTTGGGACGACTGTCAGGTAGCAGTTAGAGTAAATTGAAAATTAAATTCACTGTTCAGGGTAGTTTCAGGGGTGAGACAAGGCTGTAACCTGTCACCACTGTTGTTCATACTATTCATGGATCATAGGTTGAAAGCAGTAGACTGGCAGGACGGATTTAAAATAGGTGAAAACAAAATAAGCAGTCTTTTATATGCAGATGACTTAGTTTGTGAAGGCAGATTCGATTGAAAGCTTGCAATCCAATATTTCAGACCTCGATCAGAGGTGTAAGGGTAATGATATGAATATCAGCATCTCTAAAACCAAAGTAATGTCTGTGGGAAGGAGATTTAAAAAGACTGAGTGCCAAATAAGAGAAATAAAGTTAGGACAGGTAGACAGTTTCAAGTACCTAGAATGTATTTTCTCACAGGATGGCAACATAGTGAAAGAACTTGTATCAAGATTTAGAAAAGCTAATGCAGTGAGTGCTCAGCTAAGATCTACTCGCTTCTGCACGAAGGAGGTCAATATTAAGTTGGCAGAAGGACATGGAAGGGTGTAAGACGTGGTTGTAGCGTTACCCCACTGTCATTCAAACTGTGAAGGAATCCAAGGAGAAATTTGCAGAAGTAATTGAACTTCTGGGTGAAAAAAAAAAAAAAAACCTGTAGATTTCTATGAAATACATACAAACACTATTCTTTGTAAGTGCGATTCGGATTCTACAAAAGAAGAAAAGCAGTGTTTTCACGAATCATTGTTTTCCATTCGTGGCAAGTGTTGACGTAATCAACAAATTTACTTATGATATACGATCTAAATGTAAACCTTTATATTGTATAATAAACGCTGGCCTTTTATGTTCACACGTACCTTGTGGTTTGTAATCAGTCTCTGGAGCAGAAGAGGTGGTCAAGTAGTATGTTATGTCACATCACCCAAGCCTACGTCACAGCATTTTTTTTCCTTGTCGGGTTAACTGGCGGAAAAAACGTACGCAGAAGTATCAAGCAACCAAACCGAAGTAGAACGTATCAGAAATGCCTGCGCAAACATTCCATCAGATATGAATTCAATCTGAGCACACGCATTCCTCGCTCAAATTAATAATTGCATAGAAATGGAAGGTCGTCAGTTTTAGATTTGTGTGGTCGGCTACAGTTATGATGAGAAACAAGAAGCCTCAGGTATATCAAGCAATCTGACCGAAGAAAAAACTATTACATCTTCGTCACTGTTGCCGGATTACGCTAAACATAGTTTCCAACCATACATTGAAACGGCAACCATATTATACTTTAGAATCAAATTTGCAACTCTCAACTAACCTTTGCAAATAAAATGCCAGCAATTAAATCACAAAGGTTTACATTTATATACTTGATATTTATAGATTACTAGCTGAAAACCCGGCTTTTGCCGGGTATTCATGTATTTATTCCTGCCACTTTTCAGGTATACATTCATTTGTATAAGGGCTGTATGTCTGTAAAATGTCTTGGGAATACAATTAGTAGTAAAGACGTAATAGATTAAAATTTGGTGCATGATGGGAAGGTTTTCCATGAACGTTACTGTTTATGTGCTCATATCTCATGAACTACGTGTCGTACTGTGATACAATTTAGAAGGTACATTCAACTATATGTTTGTATACTGTCTGTAAAATTTCCTGCAGCTACAATTTGTAGTGTACAAATTATAAATTGTAATGTCATACCGAATGCCGTAGTTTTAATCCATAAACAGCGGAAAAGTAGTAAGCGAGAAACTTTTTTCCTTTCATGATTTTGCTATGGTTGTCAGCGGTAAAAAGTTTAATAAAGGTTTGAAATCGTATTTAAAGTTTGCTGAAAGTCGCTAAATACTCTGTCTCATATAGCATATTTATAAAGTCTCGCCGTGTTATGTGGCAGTTTCTTGCAATTACTATTGTTTATGACGTCATATCTTCTGAACCATGTGTCGTACGTGATTCCCAACCCTGCAACAATTGTTATCTCACGTAATGAATGTGTGCACGAAATTTGGTTTAAATCGGCCTAGTGGTTTAGGAGAAAATGAGCAGCATTGTCGCTAAATACAGCAGTTTTTGGCACATATCATTGTTTATGACGTCATACCTCGTCAACTGTGTATCGTACGTGATTCTTACACTTACGGCGACCGTCCTCATGGATTGAAGCTTACGTGTACGAAATTTCATAAAGATTGGGACAAAACTGTAGATTTGTATGTAACACGTATAAACATAAGGGCACTCTGCTTTATATACTAGACAATACCGATGATAGAATGGCATTTTTGACCGGGAGAGTCCATATGGGATTGTTCGACTGTGATTACAGTAGCACCTACCATGAATGGAAAACAATGTCGTAGATTCCGAATCCATACACATTACAAAAATATATGTATATATGTATGTTTCATATCTCCTCCTAAACTAGACCGGTTTTGAACCAAAATTGGGACACAAAATCTTTACGGCCAGGTAACTATTTCTGGAGGTAAGAACCATCTACGACTCATAATCCAGAATTTACTTCATAAGTAATTAAAAGCGCGAAACATTATTAGATCCCCATCTGCTCCTAAACTAATAGACAGATTTTAACCACATTTGTAACACATAGTCTTTATCGTCAGCAAACAGTACGTAGGTACGGAGGTAAGCACCAGCTACGACACATTCTTCTTGAGATATCTCTTCATACACAGCCAGAGTCGTAGAGAACTGTCGCATCATGCGACGCGTGAATAACGAGATTTCACATATCAGATGATTCAGCGACTCACTAAGGAAATGGCAACCCTATTTTTTTTTTTTTTTTTTTTTTTTTTTTTTTGTTACAACAAGTTACACAATGTCATATAACCAAATCACACTATTAGTCATTAGTCGTCATTTCAAGAAAATGAAGAAAATCTTTGGGTGGCCCAACTAAATAGAATGTTAAATAACATACTTTGTAATTTTGTGATAAAATATTAAGTAGAGTATAACTAGATAATTTTATTTTATTTAGGCAAAGAAAAATACAGCATTACTTAAATTTTAATGAACCTTTATGCAACTTTTCATAATATACAATTATAATTTCTATAAAACTGCACCTCTTTAAGATGAGAACGGTAAAAATACGGACCACTCCATACATACCGTCTGTTCAAAAACTCTATGCATTTTTCATACAAATCCTGAATCTGATGATTTGTCAGTTGGGTGAGTATAACCAATTTTTCACTTTTTTTAAGTAGAGTAAGCTATATGCTGCCACCTAAACCATTTAATTTCGCTTAGTTCTTTTTCTTTCGAATTCATGCATATTATTCCTTTAAACAAGCTTTGGTATTCATTAGCTTATCCACGGGCTGCCGTTGTCGCGTTAACAACTGATCGTAAGAATATTTCCCACTAAATCTAAGGAAGAAAGAAATGTCAGATTTCGTCTGATCTCTTCCTAATAGTCTTTAAAAATACTTCTTCCTTTACGCAGCGCTTACTATTTCGTACAGTTCTTGCCATCAAAGAACCCCGAAAAAGGGTATCCTACAATTTTACCCACTGAAGGATTAGTGAAGGAGTGTCAAAAGAGCACAATAAAAATTTATTCTTTACCATTTTATTGTAGTGTAAACAACTGAAAATGAAAACTAAATACAATGAAATTAGCTGCTGATGTTATGTACTCCTAAGCTGTGAATGAATATGAGAACAGCATCGTGTCGTAACGATGAACGGAAAGCAAGCGAACCAAACAGTGTTGTGGTTGCTACGTAGCACTAAATGCTATGGTGCTATGGTCGAGGTGTTAGTGAGGTCTAGAGGTTTTTGTAGTCCAGGGAGCCGTCTGCGAACTTCCTGATGAACTCGGCGTGTCGCTCCGGCTTCATGAGTGATGCCCGTACCGCAGGGTCTTCCTTCATGGCTGCTCCCCAAGCCAGCTGTGAACAAAATGCACCTCTGAATGCAACTTCTCACCGTCTGCGTCACTATGCAGGAGTCAATTAGTAGCGGGAGTAAATCAAGTAGTACATAATATAGAATAACTTCCTTCAATAAACGAGGAGTAATTTGGAGTTAGGTAAGACAAAGTGTTTGGTGACAGTTTGATTTTTTAATGTAATTATCACCCTCAGATCAAATTTACGGTTTCGAAAACCGAACCGAAAATGTGGCGTCTCATTTCGCAATAACGACAATGAGAAAAGTTTTTATTTCTTTTATTTATATTTAACATGTTCTACAGGACGAAATTGAGGAGTAAGTCTCCTTGGTCATGGAAACGCAGTACACCAAATTGTGACAAAAGATTAGTAATAGACAAAATGAAATCCAGAACAATCGTACGCACAAGACATTACTAAACATAAGTGAAAACGATAAATAACATATCACAGAAATTAGCTTAATTTTTCAATTTCTCCAGGAATTACTCAACTTGACAAAAAGATTCAGTCATGAGAAAATTATCCAGTTTAGTCATAAAAGCGCTTGAATTATTAGTAACCTTTTGTATTCATGTGGCATTTTATTGAAAAATGGATGAAACCGAATACTGCACGACATTTTGCACAATGGACAAGGAGGTGTGATTCGAATGCAGATTCGATTTCTGATTAGTATTAAATGGGTAAAAATTACTGACTCTTGGGGGTAAACAGATATTACTAACAACAAACGACTTTAAGGAAAATGTGTGCTAAGAGGCCAAAGTCAAATACTTTATATGATTATTGTATAGAGAAAAGTTTTTTTTCCTCTTAAGTTTAAACAGGAAAAACTGAAGAGACTGTAATGTTCAATTAAGTAATATTTTAAGTTTTTACAGCCTATGTTTCTGAAATACTAGTAGCCTAGATGTAGGATCAGTAATGCAGTAAAATATAATGCAATCAAAAGTAAAAAAAGTCTTGATAGAAATGTCTGTGTATCCTGCAACATTCAGCTACTTTACAGAGTCATGTAATTGATTCATCCTTTATAAAACAATATGTTCATTAATATTATATTAAGATGCATTATCTTAATTTTCCTTACTTTCAACTTTTTCTTACTTTTATTGGTTAATGTGTAAATATATTAGGTACTCTAACACAATATATTAAATACAGTATCACAATACCAAAGCTTAATTCTTGAAAATGTTCGTAATATGGTGAACTGAAAATTACCGAAGACTAACATCTGCCGCAGCATTCCTACAAATTTAAATAAATAGTTTAAATTATTCCTGTTTTTAAATTGTTGTACTCATTTTCATATTTTCATTTACGTTCCCTATGATTTATTGGAAGTTTTTAAATTTGCTCTAAGAGCTGATGTATTGATTGGGTAAGACTAGTTTCAAATCTTCGTATACATTATTTTTCCAGGCTGGCATATGAATAATTTGTCACCCTACAAACTTTTGATTTTATAAACTCCAGATTAGGGATATATGGATTCCATCTCTATATTGTAAATAATTTCATACCAATCTTTGTCTGTAAAGAACTAATAACGTTACTTTTCCTAAATAGTTGTTTAATCTGATCTGATGAAACACCGTAGTAGGGGAAACCACATGCCTACTTTCCTCTCTACTGTTCATTTCAAGAAATGTGATTTAACGCCTAGCTACCGTTTCATTAACTTTAACTGTACTGTTGTACAATCTGTTACAATCAAAGGATCATACCCATTCTGCATTGCTTTGTGCCATAATGTGTACATTTCAGCCTTAATATTATTCTCTGACAACGCCAATTTCACTCTTCCATCAAGTACTGAAAGAAATAAAACATGTTTATTCATAATCGGGTAAGAAGAATCATCATGTGTAATTAAATCAGCTGTTCTAAGCTTACTGAAACCAGATGATTAATGCCTTTAATATGAGGAGTAAAACAGAGATAAAAAGTTGGTGTAGACTATGTATGACATTAATATCACACTTCAGGGAAATGACTGTATTATCAACAGAACTTTTATATTATATCAAATGTTTGTTTAGCTTTAGGGACAACTGCGGGGTCATCAGTCCCTAAACTTATAAATTACGTATGAAATAGCTTATATTAAAGACGACACAAACATTCATGCCCGAGGGGGGATTCGAACCCCCGACGGGGAACGGTCTCGCGCATTGTAGCATAGCGTCTCAACGCGCTCGTCCGTTCTGTCGCGGCTTTTATATTACATAGTATTGTGTGATTCTTCAGTTTCTTCCGCCATATTTGATAATCAAAATATCCACGGGTGTACTGCCGGTCTATAGTGTCCAACGGGCACAATATTTCGGCGATCATACATGTCGCCATCATCAGGTGAACTGACGGACTGAGCTCCTGGAAACGCGCCGGCACGGAGATCCGCACGCTACGGCTGCTCGAAGGGAACTGGGTTCTAGCCCGGTAGCGGGCCATTCAAATACCCTCGGCCTGCGGAGCGACCCCTCCGCGGTCCGCGGTCCGCGCTCCGCGCCGCGGCCGCGCAGTGGAACCGAATGCGACGGCGTCTGAGATGACGTCGGTGCGAGGGCTCTGTCCGCCGTGGTCGTCACTTCGTTACGTTTGCTAAATTTACTCTTAATTAACCCAATCGCTGGTTCCCAAGCTTTGCTAAGATTATAGCCGCAGTCACGGTTTATGAGGTCGTCACTTGTGCGAATTTCAATGCCTCTCTAACGACGCCGTCCCAGTATCTCAACGTCTGTACCAGAATCTTAGTGCGTTTATACCCCATCGCATGATTCTCCGACAAACAATGTTCAGCGACCGCCGACTTGCTCGGATACATCAATCGTGTGTGCCTCTGGTGTTCAACGCATCGACCCTCGACGGTACGCGTCTGTCCAACATATGACTTTCCACACTGACACGGAATCTGGTACACACCGGCCTTCCTCAAACCGAGATCATCTTTAGCGCTCCCCATTCCTTAAGTTTAGGGACTGATGACCCCGCAGTTAAGTTCCTTAAGCTTAACAAACATTTCAGTGTAATATAAAAGTTCTGTTGATAATACAGTCATTGCCCTGAAGAGTGACATTAATGACATACATAGTCTACACCGGCCGGCCGCGGTGGCCGAGGGGACTGAGGCGCTCCAGTCATGGTCTGCACGGCCACTACGGTCGGGGGTTCGAATCCCCCCTCGGGCATGCCGTCGTTAGTCTTAGCTAGTTCGTAAGTAGTTTGTAAGCTTAGGGACTGATGACCCCGTAGTTAAGTCCCATAAGTACTACAAACATTTGAACCATTTAAAGTCTACACCAACTGTTTATCTCTGTTTTACTCCTCATATTGAAGGCATTAATTATCTGGGCTTACTACTTTCTGAAAATGATACTTGACACCACTTTAATACGTTCAGAAAGCTTAGAACAGCTGATTTAATTACACATGATGATTCTTCTTACCCGATTATGAATAAACATGTTTTATTCCTTTCAGTACTTGATAGAAGAGAGAAATTGGCGTTGTCAGAGGATAATATTAAGGCTGAAATGTACACATTATGGTACAAAGCAATGCAGAATGGGTATGATCCTTCGATTGTAACAGATTGTACAACAGTACAGTTAAAGTTAATGAAACGGTAGCTAGGCGTTAAATCACATTTCTTGAAATGAACAGTAGAGAGGAAAGTAGGCATGTGGTTTCCCCTACTACGGTGTTTCATCAGATCAGATTAAACAACTATTTAAGAAAAAAAGTAAAGTTATTAGCTCTTTTCAGACAAGAAATAAGATTGGTATGAAATTATTTACAATATAGAGATGGAATCCATATATGCCTAATCTGGAGTTTATAAAATCAAAAGTTTGCAGTGTGACAAACTATTCAAATGTCAGCCTGAAAAAAAAATGTAGAACAATATTTGAAACTAGTCTTACCCAAGCAATACATGAGCTCTTAGAGCATATTTAAAAAACTTTCAAGAAATCATAGGCACGTAAGTGAACATATGAAAATGAGTACACCAATTTAAAAATAGGAATAATTTAAAAATTTATTTAAATTTGTAGGAATGCTGCGGCAGATGTTGGTCTTCGGTAATTTCCGGTACACCATATTACAAACATTTTCAAAAATTAAGCTTTGGTATTGTGATACAAACTACGTAAACTAAGTTAAACTAACCTAAGGAGGTTACTTTAACTTAGTTTAAGTAGTTTGTAAGTCTAGGGACTGAAGAGCAACTTAGTTTGGTCCCATAGAATTACAAACATTATGTTCTTAAGATCGTTTTGTTGTATTTAGAAAATTACTCCTTCCATTAACTGCCGGTAAAGGCTCAGAGCTTGTGATTACGCTAGCGGTTGTGCAATTTGTTCAATAACAGCCTCTCCCCGTTATTGTCCCGTTCTTAGACCAAAGGAAGAGAAATACTTTTGGGAAATCGAACTCTTAGTGTGGATATTTTTCTGGTTAACAGTGAGGCAGCCTTTTAATTGTCTATTTGCTATGATCTAGCACGTTTAAAATTTCATGTTTACTGAATTCAAGTTGAAGCTGCAATGTGAAAATACGAGTGAAGATCAAATAGTACGTTGCACTTCAACGTTATGGCCATTTATTAAACCACCTGTACAAAAGCGACACGGCTATGACAACGTAGAATGTAAGTTCACTTTTTCTTACAGTCTCCAAGAGAATAAACATTTCTCGGAACGGTCAACCAAGTTTTCCATTCCAGATGCATAGAAATCGCCTCAGTTTTGCAACTACATGGAGACATCCCCTTTCACCTGCTCATCGTTTCGAAATCGTTGCCTACCGATATCCGTTTTGAGCTTACCAACAATATGAAAATCGCAACTCACAAGGCCCGCCAAACGTGCGAACTGCTGCATCGATTCGATTGGGAGGTATGGTAACATCCTCCATACAGTCCCGACTTAGCGCCACGCGACTTACTGCAGGGTGTCTCACGAAAGACGCCTGGCAGGCGTCCGTGGATCGCGCGGTACGGCTTCCGGCCGCCGCCGCCGCATCCGCCGGCCACGGCAGCGCCCGATTCTCGGACACATTGTGCCGCAGGCGCATACTCTGAGTTAAAGTCTAAAAAACATTGCCATCTGAGTAACCTAGGTGTACCTTTATTTACAGTAGATGTTAGAAATGATGTCCCACTATGGAATGAGCGGCCTGACATCTCTTGAACACATTTGCGAACACTCGACGAATTTCGGCTGCCGAAATCTGGGAAATGACTAGTCGAATCTTTTTTCACGAAACAATAAATTCTGACAGATATGTGAACAATATCCTGCATCCATTTTTTCAAGAACTTTCACCCAACCAAAGCTGTATGGTTATTTCATGCAGGACACTGCAAGACCACACATATCCAATGCTTCTATGGCAGCAATATGAAGTATTCTTGATAGGATAGTTGACTGGTCTCCTCGTTTTCCAGATCTAAATCCCTGTGACTTTTATCTTTGGGGAATGTTAAAAGATAAATTGTATGCAAGCAATCCACATACACTCGAAGAGTTCGAAGACAGGATTCGACTGGCCTTTTGCCAGATTTCGGCAGCCGAAATTCGTCGAGTGTTCGCAAATGTGTTCAAGAGATGTCATGCCGCTCTTTCCATAGAGGGACATAATTTTGAACATCTACTGTAAATAAAGGTAAGCTTAGGTTACTCAGATGGCAATGTTTTTTTAGAGATTCACTCAGCTAAACTACTTCCTTGTAGATTAAATTAATGGTATTTATTCGTTGTGAGCGTTAGTGTAATACGTGGCTACGCGCACATAAGCCGCTCTACAATTTTGAATTTGTTACTTCTATCATACGACCATTTATGATTCGTATACCTTCGTGAATAAGCTGCCTGCCCGTATATTTTGGAAGTAATTTAGCAGCAGAGAGCAAATGTTTTCACGACATAATTAATGGTTGTTCCTACTGAATGTGTTTTTTGAGATATTTTAAGTCATTTTGTTGATGAGACGAACAATATTCCTGTAGATTTGATATTGATGAATCTTGAGCTTTGCGGTTTTTATTTCATATTGTAGTGAAAAATGTATGTGAACTGTGAACAAAGGTTTTGACAGCAAATGTAGCAGCAACACCCGTTCCTGGATGTTGTACTGAATGTATGTCATAAGAACTTTACATAGTTATTCTCTTCGTGATATAATATTTTGTGTGACAACGATTTCAAATGTTGAAGTACATTAGAGATTGAAGCAGAATGTAGAGTGGCACTTCTGCTTAAATAAAGACTCTGGTATTGGTTCTTCCATAGAAGTCTGAGTTTGTGTCACTATGTCTAATTTAATGAGTCGGATAGTACCTGATTCATATACACTGATCAAAACAATTAAGGGATCAGTTGAGGTAGCTAGGTTCTGCGGTATTGTCATCGGAAGGATGAACTAAAATTATTCGACGTCTTTCTGTCAGTACTACTGTGTGGAGACAACATTACGGCGAGATAGTGGTAATAATAGTTGCTGCAGGGGGGGGGGGGGTTGATGTTGACCTGTGTTTATTTTATCAAACTAACTGCACAAGAAATTGGCATGGTCATAGAGGTCTGAGCGGATGCGGTTATCCGCGTATACCCACAATATTTCCTGTTTTGCGGATAAAATTGAGAGCGACGCGGATATCCG
Source organism: Locusta migratoria (assembly GCA_026315105.1). Lineage (NCBI taxonomy): Eukaryota > Metazoa > Arthropoda > Insecta > Orthoptera > Acrididae > Locusta > Locusta migratoria. Next base: position 478,752,277 of record CM048744.1, on the reverse strand, counting down.
AGTTTTATATGCGGATAAAGACCGAGGTATCTGCCCAGGACGTCTGTCGAAATGTCAGCTGAAAACTTCCAAGCCTGTGGAATCCTTGCATAGCCCAGGTAGAACCGTAGTCTGTTGTCATCATCCCCTGGCCACAGCGGACGTAGCTGTACACGAGGGACCTGGGCCTAATCCGTTTACGCGGCCTTCTCTTATCTTTTCAAATGTTTGTTAAGCTTAAGGGACTTAACTGCGGGATCATCTGTCCCTAAACTTACAAACTACTTATGAACTACCTTATACTAAAGACGACACAAACATCCATGGCTGAGGTGGGATTCGAACTCCCGACGACCTCGTGCATCGTAGCATAGCGCCTCAATGCGCTCGGCCGCTCCGCCGCGGCTTGTCTTATCTACGGACTGTCAAGTGCTTTCTGCCCACCAGAGGTGCCATATACCATGCCAAATTCCGCTGACTGTAGGTAGCGGAATTTGGCATGGCATATGGCACCTCTGGTGGGCAGAAAGCACTAGACAGTCTGCAGATAAGACAAGCTTTGTAGTGAATACAGTATAGTTCTTTCTTAAAATGATCATGACATCAATCGATACTATATCGTGTAAAGTGAAAATAAGTGATTAGTGAAGGAAAACAAATTGAAAAATTTGAAAAAAAAATGTATACGTATTTGATGACAAGGAAAAGTTCAGCGAAATGGTGGCCTATTTTTGCGTGTAAAAAAGTATATTCTTACACTGGACACAAAAGTGGGACTTTAAATTTGCTGAAATATTTGTGTGAGAAAGGACAAAGTAACATAATTACTTATTTAAATACCAAGACAGATGTAAAAGTTCATTAAGTTCCGCCAAATTTGGTTAAAATTGGTCAAGTGGTTTAGCAGGAGATGTGCAACATTGTCGCATGATACAGCAATTTGCCGCGCATTTCAGTTTTATTATGTCATTTCTCCTGAATTATGTGTCTTACAGTTATTTAATTATGTGAATAAGCATAGCAAAAGTGCAAGCAATATGTTAACAAACCTTCATCGCAGCCGAATGAACAGTACAGCCGCACATAAAATATGAACAAACATACAAACAAACATTCATATTTATGTATTACATAAATGGTGACGGAAGTAATAAAGATTGACAATAGCATTTTATAGCAACTTTCATAATCACATACGGTGTACAGTGCCAACGCATTTAGTAAGGTACACAATGTTAGATTGTATAGGCTGGCCGTAGCTACAGCCTACATTGTCTCTTTTTGCTGACAGTTACCAATTAGAAGAAGAGGTCAGGTTTAACACTTGAAATGATGTGCTTTGCTTTGAGTCACACAACCTCTTGTGCGTTAATATGGGAAAAATGAAGTGTCCCTTTTGTAAAACTCCGAAAGAATCTTCTTTTATTTTATTTTATTTTTATTTTTTTATGTGAACACTGTGAAATGTATATGCCGTTCAGTTTTACAACTAAAATTTAAGATCATGCCGGTATTAAATCAAATGTTCAAATGTTTGTTAAGCTTATGGGACTTAACTACGGGGTCATCAGTCCGTAAACTTACAAACTACTTATCAACTACCTTATACTAAGGACGGCACAAATATCCATGCCCGAGGGGGGATTCGAACCCCCGACCGTAGTGGCCGTGCAGACCGTGACTGAAGCGCCTCAGTCTCCTCGGCCACCGCGGCCGGCATGCCTGTATTAAACAGCTGACATTGTAATCCGACAATACGGGCTCTGAAGCGCTGCTGTGTGTGTCCGGAGCGCCAATGTTTTCTTGTTTGGAATAGTCTGTTTTGGAGTAGGTATAGAACAGCGTGATTCGATAAATGAAAAGGAGTTAAATTGTCACATAAATGACGCTCTATCAATCATTATATCATTACATACCATGGTTTTGTCGGCCGCAGAGGCCGAGTGGTCTGCGGCGAGACAGTCTACGTCTGCACGCTCACTGCGGTTGGGGGTTCGAATCCCCCCCCTCGGGCATGGATGTTTGTGCGGTCTTTAGTCTTAGCTAGTTCATAATTAGTTTGTAGGATTTGGGACTGATGACCCCGTAGTTAAGTCCCATAAACTCTATAAACATTTGAACATTTCTATTACTATTACCCATTCAAAACCTTAATATATGCGGTTGTGGATAACTAACTTGTGGATGTGGATAAAGCGCCATGGATGTGGTTGTGGTTACGAGCCTTGCAGATGTGGTTAACACTTTTCTTATCCGCACAGCCCTCTAGGCATGGAGAGCCATAGGATGGTTGGAAGCGTGACAGACACAGGGGAAGGTGGCTGCAGCTACTGGAGTGTCCCAAAAAGTGTAATTTCCATGACCTGGACGCGATTTAAGACAACAGGAAGCCTTAAAAGAAGACAAGACTAAACTCATCCGCAGCTAACATCAATAAAAGATGACCGCTATCTCAGATTAGCAGCCTGACGAGACAGGAGACTTCGCCTCCGGTTCCCTCTGATTCGCAATGCAACTAATTCAATTTCGTTCGTCATTTTTTACTTAAAAACAAGCGAGAAGACGGAACCGTGATAGTAGTTTGACTCACCATCTGGTCTGTATCTGATGTGACAAGACGTCTTTCATACCTGTATCCACTCATGTAAGTAGGAAAAATGATGCAAGTTGTTGCTGAAAATATATTATTTAAATTTAAAAGCATTCCCTCTCCCTGGTTTACATTTAAATCAAAGTACTCCACGCCAAATATTTAATTAATGTTTTCAGCTCCTTCGCAGCCGTAATAGTTTAATGTTCAGACGCCATTACAATCGGTTCGCATTGTCTGCAAAATTTCAATCAATCAAACATCCTTATACAATACTTTGCTAGATTTTAGAACCTGCAGTCATTTCTTGTGTAATTTCACGAAGTCCGATCACTTTTTTAATTATTCTATCATTACCAGTAACTTCATAATCCACCCACGGTCACACAACAATGAAAGGCGAAGTGAACAGTCTGAACATTGATCTACTACGGAAAGTATCTTCAACGTTCATATCCAGCTTCTACAATACGAAGCGCAGGATCCAGCTAGAAGCTTTCCGTAAGTCTTATAACGTGCTGTACCATGTATGGTGACCGACTTTAATATGCAACCCGCGGTTTATTTGCTTTAATGTTCATTTTGTGCTGTACTTTAACTTATTTCAAATTCAAACATACGGTACCATCAATTCCTTGTCCAAAAAATATAATCGCGGAATCTACTTTTAACAATTATGGCAATAGGATGCGCAACATTTACACAAACAGTTCTAAATCACCTTTGGGAATGGGGCTTCTATGTACAGAGGCCTGTGGTATGTGTCCCATTAAAACCACGATACTGTTTAGCCCGCAGAAACTGGGTGGTGAAACATCAGGATTGGAGTAGAGTCCGGAAAACATGGCCTCGCTCCCACTCGAGAACACCTGGCGAGACTGCCGCGCTAGGGAGTCTGCGAGCCACCAGGCATGTAGAACAGCTGATAGCAGTGTGCATGCGCACGGCCAGCTCTCCTCACTGTGCCGTAATTATTGCGCCTATCGGGCATAGGTGTACATTTAGGTTGCTTTCACATTGCCAGTCGGGCTGAGACAAGAAAGGGGGAAAATCCACGTTCCGATTTTCACGATGAAAACAATGTTGATGGTATATAAGACCATCCCACAATGTTTTATCAACCAAGTTTTTGTTTACATGCTTTCCCTTGTCTGTAAAAAAAAGAAAATGTCTACTTTTCATTCCACCTAAATTTTAGTTTCGTAATGCTCCTCACTTCATTTTTATGAAAGTATGCGGTTAAAAATTCTGATTTTTGGACTCATGATGCTACATCATCTTCGCTTTGGAGTAAATCAGTAACCTTTTCATGATTCATAACAGTTGTTTTCAAATGATGCTATTTGTCAAGTGTGTGTGTTTGATTTACAAATCGTGTATTGAGAAAGTTTAATAGCGAGGAGCTTAGTGTTCTATGGATTTTAAACCGTACATTACAGTGAATGGAATGGAGCTAAAAGAACAGAGAAGCTTTTAAAATGACAGTCACACTGATATCTACCTCCTTTCACAAGTAATTGCAAGTTATCTGAATGGCGTCATACTGTTACCGCAAGCCTACGAACTTGGAGTATGTTGAGTGTAGCGTGAAGCACTGCAGTGCCGAAAAAAATATTTGCTGGCCTTATATGTTGCTCCTTCTTGATGTGTTAATAATCCATAACCGGAAAATAACTATACACTAATTTTTCTTGGGTGGCAACCGATTACAATGGACTATGATCTGCTAGTTTGTTGTCCACATAGTGCAATTGATGGAATACATATCTCGTGTTTCAAACTACAAAAGAAGAATAAATTAATGTAAAGTGCGAATTTGTTGTTGATAGACTGAAATAAAATTTTCTGAAATTCCACTTAGTGACTTTCTAGTTGGAGATGATTAATGGAAGAAGCCCAAAAATATACTTACATTTATTGATGCATCTACACCTAAGATGACTATTACACTCTTTACCCTTCTTTTAATTTTCACTTTTGTAGCTCTTGGAGAATGTTGCACCACAAGGTGAAACAATTTGTATACAGTTCTCACATTAAAGCGACAAGTCTCACGTGTGGGACAAGTAGGAATGAGCTAAGTAAAAGGGAATACAGAACAGTAAAATTAAAGACATTTAGTCACCTCCTTATAAGGGATGCTGCAACTTATGGCCATGGGGGTACGTGAGGTGTGACGGTTTTATGTGTGACATGCTCTACTATGTTTCAACTCATCTTCACTTTCAAAGAACTCTACATGGTTCTCAAATTTGTATTAATTTGTTAGGAAGCTGTCTGATAGGAACTGCTTTTCTATCAACGTTTCTTGAATCACCTGATAACAATTTTCTTTGTCTCCATGGTACTTTCATTTCTATTTTTCTACTTTAAATGAAAGAAAAAAGTGCAGTTTTAGTTTAGCCTGAGACACTGCAGATCAGCAAAGGATGAGAAGCAATAGTAATTTTGTTTCATGTTGTGATTTTTTTTTTCCTTGGTGGGCTTGTGGCCAGCAACAATGGATCATCACCCACTGTCAGTCGAGGATCAAAGGGAACACAGGGATGACCAATATTTCTTCACTGCCGTCTACTTTGAGCTAACTGTTAATTTATTTTGTTATTTTATTAGTATTGTTTGCACACTATAGTGACTCATACAATTATAAGCACATTATAAATATGTGGTATGGACTGATCCCATTAATTCTGACTAACAATTAGGAGAGTTTTTCCTTATGTGAACAACTAAACATTTCTGAAATTTTTTATTCATATTCCAGAATTAATGATAATACAAGAAAAATAAATATATTTTTATAAGTGTAATTGACAAAAATATCATGCAGAGAAGCTGCTGCTGAAATCAGATTGGAGACGTGTGATACACCGTACCCCAATCGGTTCATGCTGGCGCCAACTCGTGCTAGGAATATTAAACGTATCGAATGTTCGCGTAAGGAAAGATTCTCCTAAATGTTAATCTAAATTCATGGGATGAGTGAGTCCATAACCATCTATTTCTTATGTGCATAAAATTCTATGAGTCACAATGGTAATGGGGACTACGGCGCGCCAGTCACGATCTGCACGACCACTACGGTTGGGGGTTCGAATCTCCTCTCGGGCATGGATATTTATGCCGTCCTTAGTATTAGGTAGTTCATAAGTAGTTTGTAAGTAGTAGTTCATAAGTAGTAGTTAAGTCTCATAAGCTCTACAAACATTTGAACATTTGGGTGTGGGCGGGAATCAGTAATGGCGGATATAAGGACCTCTATATCATTCAGAACGTCGCTTTGTCTGCTCAGAGGTACAGAGATCAGATCCTTCGACCTTTTGGTGTGCCCTTCGCTGGTGCCATAGCGGACAATAACGCTCATCCCCACAGAGCTGCAATAGTGGACAACATGCTTGAAGCTGAAGGAACTGAATGAATGGAGTGCCCAATTTGTTCACCGGACTTAAACCTGATTGAGAATGCACTTCTTAGAGTTATTGCAGCCACACCAGCACCTTCCAGAATGGTTGCAGAACTGTATATTGCATCATGGAAGAATGGCCAAATATCCCACAAGAGCTGATTAATAACATCATACTATCTATGCCACGCAGGTACGTAACTATACTTGTCGTCCGAGGTGATCACCTACTATATCAGAGGGAAACTAGAATGACTTTTTCACTATTATGATAGCCTCATAGTGCCTTGCTCTAAGTGAATGCAATATAAACCTGAAGTAACGAGTTGAGGCAGCAAAATATTCTACTGTGTCACACATAAAGATTTTGAATGTCGTGCTGAAGATTACGTGGTTAGATTGTGTAACTAATGAAGAGGTACTGAACAGGATTGGGGGAAAAGGAGTTTTTGGCATATCTTGACTAAAAGAAGGGATCGATTGATAGGACACATTCTTAGACACCAAGGAATCGTAAATTTTGCATTGGAGGAAAGTGTGTGGGGGGAAATCACAGAAGGAGACCATGAGACGAATATAGTAAGTAGATGAGTTACCATTCTTATGAGGTGATGAAGATGCTTGCTCAGGATAGAGTAGGGTAGAGACCTGCATCAAACCAGTCTCTGGCCTGAAGACTACAACACATCACACATAAATTGTAATAGTAACCAATATCTAAATAAAATACGTTACCATTGTGTGTGATATTTCGCCGGAGCCCCCATTTGTTTTGAGCAGTATATTAACTGTGTGTCCTAGTAACTATTAATGCAAATAATTGCATATTATTTTCTTTCATGTTGAGCTGTTTCTGTTAGCTTTAAAGTTTTTAAATGAAGCTGGAACTGTTAACAACAACTGACTATTCGTAATCCCAGCCCAACCTCCTCAGTGCCCTATCCTTAAATGATAGTGCACTGAACGCTCTGAGATTTCATATTGGGTCGAAATATGTGTCTTCGAGTCTGATTCTGAGCCATTACAGGTACTGCGGAAAATGTTTACTCGTCCGAAATGGACTCGGTGGTAGAGTTTTTAACCGTTCTGTCACTCACAAGCTGTGGAAATTCCTCTGTGGGGAACTTGATCTGCGGGTACATAAACCATATTGCCTCACAGCGCTCTGCCCATGGCCATATCATGTAGTCCAGCATGCCGGGACGATCCCCTGCAACAAAAGAGTTCTGTTTAGGAATACAGGTGCACATAGAAAGTATACTCTAAAAGTACAGCTCATATTACAGTTAGTAGTTTTCGCGACTTCGATTACGTCTAGTAACGTGCAACAGAAGTACTGGTATGTTAGTAGAATTCACAACGAGACATTAGGTAAATTTTCCGAAATGTACATTGCAATACAAAAGTATTACATTTTTTTTTAATTTCTACAATAAGGAGACTTGAAAAGAATACTACTATAATGGCATAGCCTAAGAATAGTCTGTAGTGTAAATGGTATTTTTATTTCATAATAATTACAGCTACTGGAGTCAACGGCCGTGTCGCGGTGGGTACACCGGTTGCCACCAGCTGACCGATGTAAAGAACCGTCGGGCATGGCCAGTGCTTGGATGGTTAACCATCCGGGTACGCCACGCGCTGTCGACAAGTTTCCCTTTGCCTTACGGCAGATGGGACCGGAGGAATGGTGGTGCAAATACCTTGATCACCAGTCTTTGTACCGGTGTCTGCAGTCATGGAGTGAGGGCATGGGACACTGTTGATGATGATCCGCCCGTCGGATGGGGGCCTTGCTGCTTTTCAAGAGGAATAGGCTGTGTGCCGGCACCGGATTTCATCCTCTCCCTTCTACTATTATCTCCACCACGAACACGACTCTACACTACACTACATTACACACTCACCCATTAGTCGCCTACACTTAACAGAGACACTTCAGCACACAGTTCTCACACTTCGCGAAGGAAAGGGAAAAACCTTTCCAATTAGGCGGCTGAACCTGACCTTAGGGGTCTATCGGTTTTTCATGCCATATGACTTTACGTTCTTTTACATCTACTAGATGTACCCTACGACGATGGCGGTATATTTCAACAAGAAACGCTAGACAGATTTTTGCTGTGCTGTCCTGGACTACTTGGATGCAAAGGATGTTCCACTGATGCACTGCCCAGAAAGTTCCTTACAATCTTGTAGTATATCCATGTGTCTGTCCATTAAACGAAGGTACTGTTTGTAGCGACTGTACTAACCAGGGACATAATTTTATTCCTCGCTTTTACAATGGTAAAAGGTAATCGCTGACTAACCTGTTTCTCGACACGGATTAATTATATACTTCGATGGAGACAGTTTGTTTTGCTCGACGTGGGATATTCTCTCTGTTTTTGTAAATCTGTCCTCAGACAGGTATCAACGTGACACCCTCCATGTTTCTCTGTCCTTAGCATCTCCCTTCATTTCTTTGTATCTACTTCCTTTCTTCACATTTGTTAACATACGAAACCTTCTTCTTCCTCTCGGTGTTTCTCATTCTACTTTTGCCGGCCGCGGTGGCCGATGGGACTGAGGCGCTTCAGTCACGGTCTGCACGGCCATTACGGTCGGGTGTTCGAATCCCCCCCTCGGGCATGGATATTTGTGCCGTCTGTAGTCTTAGCTAGTTCATAAGTAGTTTGTAAGTTTAGGGACTGATGGCCCCGTAGTCAAGTCCTATAAGCTCTACAAACATTAAACATTCTACTTTTCCCTCCATTATCCTCTACAGTAGACATTTCCCGCATAATATGTGTCCCACAAAAGATTTTTTCCTCTTCTGTATCATCCTCATTAAGTTCCTTTCCTCTTATTCTCTGCTCAACAGCCGCTAAGTTTTCATTCTGTTGGTCCATTTCACTTCTCTATTCTTCTCTGTGACCACATTTCAAAATTGTCTAAATTTTCTGGTTTTCAGGACCAGAAAACCTCACGCTTTACACGAAACATTTGACGAATCTCTTCCAGAGATTAATGTGGATGCTCTTGGCTGTCAGCAAATCTTTTCCAAACGCTTTCTTTCCCATGTGTATCATGCGTCTCACTTTTTCTGTACTTCATTTATTGGAAGTTATCAAGCTTCCCAAATACTGGAATCATTCAGCTGGTTGTAGTTTTCTTCCATTTATTGATATAATGATCGTGTCCTCTTCTTCTTTGATTTTCATCACGTTGGTCTTATCTATGTTCATTTTCATTCCGAATCCCTTCTGCACCCTTAGCAATATTCTCCATCCTTACCTGCAGCTCTTCGTCCGTTTTTGCTACTACTGTCATATCATCTGCATACTTCATAATTTTTATTCTTTCTCCTCCCCCAACTCTTTGCTTCTTCCAAGGACTTAGTGATTAGTTTTGCAACATATACGTTAAAGACTCCTGCTGTGAAACAAAAAACCTGCCTCACACCTCTTGGAATGTTCAGTTGTATTATAAAGTGGAGATTTTGTCGAAGTTATCGATATGAAGAAAGTATCTGTTAACTAAGTTTCCCAAATTCTGAGAGTTTTCTTGAATGAAAATTAAACCGAAGCATTTAATAGGTGAGAATGTATGAAAACTCTTTACCTCTAGGTAATACTGATTAGATTCAGAAGATTGCAGATCTGCGTAGATACGGTGTGTATGACTCTGAGAACAAATTTACGAACCTGAAAATATCTACACGACAACAACTACTTCGGTTTTCAAGTCATTCTAAAATCTTTTCATTAGCTGTTGATCCAACATTAACCACCAGATTTCTGTCTAGTTTAACAAGACACATATCACAACACACAGACACATACACACACCAGAAAAGCTATTATAATCTCTCAGTCACTGACAACATGGAGTGTTGATGCGTGCCGCCGTGGAGTAGCCGAGCGGTCTAAGGCGCCTCGCTGCGGAACGCGCGGTTGCTCACCGTCCGAGGTTCGAGTCCTCCCTGGGGCATGGGTGTGTGTGTTGTCCTTAGGTTAGTTTACCTTAGTTTAAGTAGTTTGTAAGCTACGTACTGATGACCACACAGTTTGGTCCGATAGACTTACAAACATTTGAACATTTGTTGATGCGTTACCTAGCGATTTTTATGTCACCAGCTACTATCACTGATGAACTTCAAGGTTGAGGAACGCGGAATAATGAATTCGCATCTTTTATGCCCATCCTTTTCGATTGAACGAGCAGAACAGAATGAGGGTAACGTTGCTGCCAGAGGCGGCAGTTTTGAGCGCTAAATTTCACTTCCGGCATACTCCGAAAATATTACCGCAAATATTGTTCAAAAATGTTCAAATGTTTGTAATTTAAGGGACTCAACTGCGTGGTTGTTAGTCCCTAGCTTACAAACTACTTAAACTAAGGTAAACAAACCTAAAGACAACACACACATCCATGCCCGAGGGAGGATTCGAACCCCCGACGCGGGATGCCGCGCGATCCGAAACGGTGCGCTCCAGACCGCTCGGCATCTCCTGTGCGGGCCTAAAATATTGCCTTACAGCTACATATACCTAATAAAGAGAATTGTTTGTAAGCCCCCTAGTATTGCAGTTGTAATGGCCAGTAGTATACTTAGTGGAGACTTTGGTGTCTTTAGTATTGATTTCAGCGCAATGTTAATGTTTTATTAGTTCTGTGTCGAATATGTAACTGCGTTTGTATTTCTATTGTAAAACCCTTGTATAAATTAAATCAATAGTCTAAAAAAACACATTTATAAATTAATCACTTCGGCAGTGTATCGGCATGACGCAGGTGCGTTAGTTCCTGAGAAGAAGATAAAAGAGTTCTGAATAAGAGATATAATTAGCAGATAAATTACAAAGGGTTAGGTTTGTTACTAATTTAATTACGATGAAATAATCCTATGGCAACCCATAACGTGAGACTAACTGATGGACCTGCATGAGCCGCGGTGGAGTGGCCGAGCGATCCAAGGCTCTTTGCTGCGGAGCGCGTGGTTGCTCGTCGTCGGTGGTTCGAGTCCTCCCTCGGGCATGTGTGTGTGTGTGTGTGTGTGTGTGTGTGTGTGTGTGTGTGTGTGTGTGTTTGTTGTCTTTAGTATAGGGTGATTCAGAGAGTTTGTAAATCTGGGGACTGATAACCACAGCAGTTAGGTCCCTTAGATTTACAAAAATTTGAACAGTTTTTTTATCCGCATGAAGCTGATATATGCGACCTGGCAACATTGATGAAGTAGCACGTCTGTTACCGAAACCGCATTATCCATGTGTATTTGACCAGACCAAATTATCTTAGAACTTGATTTACTTTCATTTCTCATTAGTTAAGGTTTGAAATATCTTAGTCCTGTATAACAGTATTTTGAAAAGGATAGATTGTTAGTCATCACGATGACACCACGATGAGTAACAGAAAGGTACATTTTAAATTCTCGACCATATCTAGCCTTTGTCTTATAGAGCCTTCGTTAGAAATAGACATACATTCTTTTGAGACACGCACAAAGACGCATACTGCCGTCTCCAACAACTGTGGCAAGACATTTTTGCGTTTTTATTGTGTGATAATCCTGTGTAATATAATTGTCCTTCTTTTTTTCATATCTTTTACGTACTTATCACAAAAAGTGCAGAGTGAAAAAATTGTAAGAATGTTGCAGGGATAAATAATTGTTAAAAATAAATGCCATACGTTCTGCCATTCCCGAAATACTTATAATGTCTCCTAAATGATTTAATAAAATTCTGGATCTGTCTTCTTTTGGTAGCACTGATCAAGTCAGTGGACACTTTGACGGTTTAAAGCGTTTTGAAGTTAAAGCGATAAAAGAACAAATGTGTGGGTATACATATTACTTTGTCTCGAAGTAAAAGAATGGGTTCAAAATTTTTGAAATATATTTTTTTTAGGAAAAAGCGATATTATGGAAAATATTTATAAATAAAAACTGTCACAAATCGTAGAAAATATCATTTATACACATGATGACCGGTCTCGGCCTGCTTACAGGGCCATCAATGTGACGTAAGCTTGACGTCCACGGAGCAGGCGCTTGTGCCATGCGGTAACTGCATGCAGACTACGCCACGTAGATCCGAAGATGGCCCAGTAAACAGGGCGAAACATCTACATCTACATAGATACTCTGCAAATCACTTTTAAGTGTCTGGCAGAGGGTTCATCAACCACTTTCATAACCTTTCTCTATCGTTCCTTTCTCTAATAGCGCGCGGAAAGAAAGAACATCTAAATCGTTCCGTTTTTGGACCTCTCTTATTTTAATGGGCTGGTCATGTCTCCCTATGTAGGTGGGTGCCAGCAAAATATTTTCACATTCAGAAGTAAAAGTCGGTGATTGACAATTCGTAAACAGATCTCACCGCAACGAATAAAGTCTACCTTTTAATGATTTCCACCTGAGATCGTGGAACAATTCCGTGACACTTCCCCCCCCCCCCCCCTGTAACGCGATACAACAAAACGAGCTGCTCTCCTCTGAATCTTCTCAATGTCTTCCGTCAGTCCCACCTGGTGAGGGTCCCACAAGGGGCAACAGTACTCCAGGAGAGGACGCACAAGTGTGATGTAGGCAGTCTCTTTGGTGGAGCTGTTGCATCTTCGAAGCGTTCTGCCAATGAAACGTTTTGTTTCGCCTTCCTCACAATATTTTCTATGTGTTCTCTCCAGTCTAAGTTGTTCGTAACTCCTACGTATTTGGTAGAATTTACGACCTGGTTTGACTGATTTATCGTGTAATTGAAGTTCAGCGGATTTCTTTTAGTGGTCGTGTGTATTACTTCACACTTTTCATTATTTAGTTTTAATTGCCAATTTTCGCACCATGTAGACTTTTTGTCTAAAGCGCTTTGCAGTTGCTTTTGATCCTCTGCTGACTTCACTAACCGATAAACGGCAGCATCGGCCTCGAACAGTCTAAGAGAGCTGTTCAGATTATCTCCTAAATCGTTTATAACCAGAAGTATTAGTATGGGACCTACAATGATTCCCTGGGAAACGCCAGATACAACTTCTGTTTTACTCGATGACTTACTGGTCATCATTTATATAACTGATATTTTTTGTTATTTGTGATTGTTTTTATTTATGAAAAAATGGGGTTTTAAATTTTCTTCTTCACCTAGTTTCCTTTTTCGTGAGATACTGTTGCATGTTGTGTAGCTTTATTAGTAAGTGTTAACTTCTTGTATAAGCTATAAAATAATTTGCAGCTTCCACCATATCAGTCTCCGGTGCCCTATGACACCTTGAAAGAGCCTCCTACTAAGAAATTCTACACCCAGTAACCTTTCAGATTACTCTCTGCCTCTAAACACAGATATACGTTGAACTTCTGGTACAATTTTCAGCTGCATAAAATGCAATATGACCGCTGCAACACACTATCTTCCCAAAATTCACCTGAAACCAGTGTCTCGTCGCACCGTTTGTTCTCATCTACAATAGTGGAACTTTCATGTAACAGCATTATTTGCTAAGGATCCACCAGAAGCTGCGCATAATATTCTGTACTAACGCATTAATTTTCAAGATAAGTTATTGTGACTGTAGCTCAGAAAAAGCTTTTCTTGCTCGTAAACATTTTACAACGTAGACCAGGTGTATGGATTCCAAACCAACTCCATAGATAGCTTTTTCGTGAAATCGGCAGAGAGCTGGCGCATTTTATCATATAATAACCAACTGCTTTATTTCTCTGGATCGTATATCTTAGACAGCGATCTAAGGACGTATCAGTTCATGAGAACCAACGTTAGCTGTTTTAAAAGAACCCTTTATTATTCTAATTTCCGTCTGAAATTTTCTTGGATGGGACTAATTTTCTTGTAAAGATCCCTTGTCTCTCCCATTCTGCCATTGTCTTAAACTTCTTTGAACTTGATTTAAGAAGAAATTTTTATCTCCTCTGGATAGTTTCTGAGACTTTGTATATAAATAAAACATTGTTGATCTTGAAACTTCCTAGCAGATTAAAATTGTGTGCCGAAACCGGGACTCGAACATGGGACCTGTGCCTTTCGCGGGCAGGCGCTCTACCGACTGAGCTACCTCGACACGACTTTCGATGCCGCCTCACAACTTTACTTCCGCCAGCACCTCGGTATTGTTGATCTTTCCTCTTTCATTTTTGCTTTCCTTCATTCTTTTGCAACTTGCAATTCCTCAGCCGACAGCCATATGACCTTCTTGCTATTCTTTTCCTTGTGAATCTGTTTCTCTACTGCTTCCTTGACAGTACTGTTTACTTCTATCTGCAGCTCTTGTGGGCTTTTGTCTTCTATAATTCATTCAGTCTGTTTAAGACTTCTGCTATGTAATCAACGGCGATGGTCTTCAGATCAAATCTGCAAGGTACTATCGCCAGTTTCAACCAAAATTTTACAATTAAGAGCTCGCGATCAGATGCGTCGGCAGCTCAAAGTTGTGTTTTAGTTGACTGAAACGCACCGTTTCATCTCTGATTACAAATTATCTAACCCATTTGTCCGTCTGGCGAAGTCATGTTGTTTGGGTAGCTGGACGTGTTAGTAACAACCAACGAATTGTCTTGGGAGAACTCTAGGAGCCACTGCCCTTCTTCATTTATTGAAACAAGATCAAATTTAAAGATAAAAATAACAGTCTAGTTCGCAGTCACCGCACGCTCACCGCTTGAACATCTACAGAGAGGTATGCTGTTTTACGTAATTTCCTAATTCTGTTTGTAAATTTATCATAGCTATTAATGGTGTACCTGTTTCCCTCTATAGCATATCGTCTTTTATTGTATTTTACAGAGGTCTGAAGATGATCTAATCTTAGATGGAAACCGGTTACCTGTAGTAATAAATTGTCCAAATTTGCGAACTAGAATGTTATTTTTATCTTTAAATTTGATCTGTCTTTTCCAAATAAGGAAACCATGTTTTCCAAACTGATTAAGATCAAATTGTTCCATTAGACCCTATAGAAGTGACAACTGCAGAAAAGGTAAATCAAAAAGCAGTAGTCTCTCTAGTGTACTACAGCGCATGCGCCACTCACCTCCGAAGAACGTGTGACCTGCCTGGACAAGTTCCTGCTCGAAAGGCCGCATGGCAGCCGCTACCGTGGGCACCACCTCCAGCACCGCCTGAGGCTCGGTGGCCCTCATGCACTGCACGTATGGCATGTATACCTGCGCATACACACGCTCTTCTGACACATCTTTAGAGCGCATTAAACAATGCTGTAATTAATTTTTCATGCGAATGTACACCAAGTGAGGATGCAATAAATAATAAAATAAAATAATGAAGTAAAATAAAAGTAAAGCTAGGGCAAATTCAAGTAAAATAAAAGTTAAAGAAAGTCAATTGAAGTAAACTAAAATAAAACACAATTACATACACACATGAAAAAAATCTTGCATCACCGCGATTCTAACTGTTGAGAGATAGAATGGAGATAATACTAAAATAAGGTTTCAGTTCTCTTTATTGTTCACGAAAACAGAAATTAACAAGTTATAGGACCATAACCAGATCGTAGCATACACCAGTACCCCTATTACCCGGTAACACGTCCTCTTGCACTGATGCATACCAGTATTCGTCGTGGTTTACTATCCACTACATCATCAAGGGACTGTTGGTCCAGTCGTAAATGTAGCGTAGATCTCTGAGATTGGTTGGTGGGGCATCTCATAAAAAAGCCATTTCCAATGTATCCTAGGTATTTTAGACACGGTTCATATCTGGTGAACATGTTGGCCATCTCGCGATGTTGTTGTGATGAAAGACCGCATTCATAAGATGCGCACGATGAACGGGAGCATTGTCGTCCCCGGCCGTGCATTCATCAAGAGTGGTGACGAACCAGTTGCTCAGCCACCATTGACCAGACTTTATCAATTTGGTGAGAGATCTGGAGAATGATCTGACATTTTCCGTATCCAGAAAGGCCCGTACAGGACCTGCAAGATGCGGTCGTGCATTATCCTCCTGAAATGTATGATTTCGTAGGCATTGAATGAAGGGTAGAGCCACGGATCGTAACACATCTGAAATGTAACGGCCACTGTTCAAAGTGCCGTCGATGCGAACAAGAGGAGACCGAGACGTGTAACCAATGGCAAACCATACCATCAAGCCGGATGAAACGCCAGTATGGCGATGACGAATACACGCGTCCAGTGTACGTTCACCGCGATGTCGCCAAACGCGGATGCGACCATCATGATGCTGTAAACAGAACCTGGATTCATCCAAAAAAATAACTTTTGCCATTCGTGCACCCAGATTCGTCGTTGCGTACACCATCGCAGGCGCTCTTGTCTGTGGTGCAGCGTCAAGGGTAACCGCAGCCATGGTCTCCGAGGTGATAGTCCATGCTGCGGCAAACGTTGTCGAACTGTTCGTGCAGATGGTTGTTGTCTTGTAAACGTCCCCATCCGTTGACTCAGTGATCAAGACTGACTGCACGATTTGTTACAGCCATGCGGATAAGATGTGTGTCAACTCGACTGCTAGTGATACGAGGCCGTTGGGATTCAGCACGGCGTTCCGTATTGTCCTCCTGAACCCACCGATTCCATATTCTGCTAACATTGGATCGCGACCAACGCGAGCAGCAATGTCGCGATATGATAAACCGCAATCGCGATAGGCTACAATCAGATCTTTATCAAAGTCGTAAACGTGATGGTACGCATTTCTCCCCGTTACAAACTGCTGTTTGTATATGAGAAATCGGTTGGAAACTTTCCTCATGTCAGCACGTTACATGTGTCGCCACCGGTCCCAACCTTGTGTGAATGCTCTGTAAAGCTAATCATTTGCATATCACAGACTCTTCTTCCTGTCCGTTAAATTTCTCGTCTGTAGCACGTCATTTTCGTGGTGTAGCAATTTTAATGGCCAGAAGTGTAATAATATCATCAAGCTTACTTTGGACGAATACCGGTTAAATTACTGCTTGCCATTGTATGTAAAACTCTTCTGGGTGTTGGACCGCATCGTCAAAATATCAAACACTTCACCGACGTTTCGGCCACTATTGCAAGTGGCCATCTTCTACAGTAAATGTAACACCCAGAAGATGGCCACTTGCAATAGTGGCCGAAACGTCGGTGAAGTGTTTGATATTTTGACGATGCGGTCCAACACCCAGAAGAGTTTTACATACAATGACAACGGCCGCGGAAGCCTTCGTTTACTGCTTGCCAGTTTTGGTTATGTTTCCTGTAGTTTACTTTATTGGTCCAGCTTCGTAAAGACTTCTTCGAAGTCTCTGGTTGGCAGAAACCAGTGTTCGGTTTATAACTATCTTCATCTCTAGAGAACGTAATTGGCGTGAAAATCTCATGAGTGACCAGGACGTCAACAGTAATGCAAATAAGGATTTTTGTTTTAAATTTCTGATCCAACACGGTATTTGTGGAGGTTTTTATCTGTGACATTTGGAATGGAGACAGAGAAGTTCTTTCTATCTTCAGCTAGGGACACAGCGAACTGTTCTCAAGGGCCAAGCCACGCCACATAAATTAAGTTGCTGAAAAACAATAGGAGCCTCGCTATCATGCGAGCATTGGACGTTTCGTCCTCTCCAGTTGCGGGCAATGGAACCAGCTACTGCGGGACAGCAACCGGCCAAGTTTGTGAATAGTAGAGCCGCCTACAGGAGGTCGCTGAGTATCTTTTCGCATAAATATTTTCTCGATGTTGTACCTCATAATTCAATAAGCACGGCTTTTACTAAAACAATCAGTTTTAAGCCTAGTTTGCAGTGACTTATTAATGGGAGTGCTGACATAAATTTTGTTTCACAAGAAGCCTTTGCTGGTGGCATAGCCAGCCGAATACTCGGTATCCCGCAGAGCTGGGAAGCTCTAACAGGATACAGTATTTAGAACGCCCAAAATTCTTTCTTCCTGTGCGAAGTCGTAGGCCTAAGCAAATTTCTCGAAATTTTAGACAGGAACACTATGCTATAACACCATTGCAAACCAGTTGTCAACGATTGGTAGATATATTTTAAGGCATGAGTAAGAGTTAGGTTCTTCCAGGGAAACATTTAAGTCCTCGTGACTGTTGGCTGGCCGCCCGCGGTGGCCGAGGGGACTGAGGCGCTCCAGTCACGGTCTGCACGGCCACTACGATCGCGGTTTCGAATCCCCCCTCGGGTATGGATATTTGTGCCGTCCTTAGGATTAGCTAGTTCATAAGTAGTTTGTAGGTTTAGCGACTGATGACCCCGTAGTTAAGTCCCATAAGCTATACAAACATTTGAATTTGACTGTTGGCTGGAGGTATGGTACCGTAGAACGGCGTTCCGAGGTTTGAATGGAACTCTGTAGAAATTTTAAAACACTTCGGTTTTCAGCTGCATTAGATTCTGACCTGACTTTCCTCTTCAGTTAAGACTCTTCGGACGACTACTGAATCTGTCATGTTTAACTCGATGAACATGGAGACAATTTTTGCTAGGTCGCAGTCAACACTCGATTAACCATTATGGCATAGGTTTATGGTGATAGCACCTAGCGGCCACTGTTGCATCGCGGCTGTTGTGAACACAGCGACACACAGACGCAGGATAAACAGATGTGCACATCGAAAAATAAATTGAATTAACCAAAATGAAACCTGTCATTTGTCTTGCAAATCAAACTTTCTCTTACTTAGGCATGCTTTCAGAATCCATAAGGTTAGTAGTGTTTAAGGCACTGCCGGCCGCGGTGGCCGAGGGGACTGAGGCGCTCCAATCACGGTCTGTACGGCCACTACGGTCGGGGGTTCGAATCCCCCCTCTGGCATGGATATTTGTGCCGTCCTTAGGATTAGCTAATTCATAAGTAATTTGTAAGCTTAGGGTCTGATAACCCCGTAGTTAAGTCCCATAAGATCTAGAAACATTTGATCATTTGAACATTTAAGGCACTGAATTCGTAAGCCGAATCCCAAGTATTTATATCCGATCTGACCAAGCAACTTTATGTTTCCCGTTGCTTCCCTGCGACATTCACAGCAAAAGGCGGAGGGGTTCCTTCTGAAACGCCACCATCGATTATCTGTCCGTTCTTTGTCTAATAATCTGACCTTGTGCTGGTCCCTAACGATCTCATCTTGCCAGTCGCTACATTTTTAACTATAATTTTCTTTGTCAGAGGTTTGATTACTACGCCCAGTTAAACTTCATGGGGTTTAGTGATATAAAGTTTGAAATTTATGAAGCTGATCTGGTTTAAAATCATTTACAGACGTTTCATAAATGCTTACAAATAGCTACTGCAACAATAATATTGTACGGTAAATATTATTTAACTTCAGTAAATGCAATGAATATGCTGCAATAATGACGACGGGAGTCTTACCACATGGCTTCGCTATATATTGATGTATTATTTGGCATCCAAATATCAGATAGCTGCAGTCGAATTCAACATCGATAATGCGTATTTTGTGCTGCAGTTTCGACTCATAGAAAAGCAGGTGTTGTGCTGCGCTGCGTGTAAAACAGCACCAAATTGATCAATCTGTTCGCTTAAGTTTTCCTCTACAAGGTTGATTTCATTTATCACTTTTACAATATTCGAATGTCCTTCCTGAAAGTTGCTCTACTCACAACATCAAGTTTCTTCCAAATGCCGAAATCTGTATCATTAACACTGGTAAGTAGCTGAAGACTACCTAGCAAAGTTTACTAAAAACGATCAGGTGCTTTTTATGGCCAGGTCTAAATATCCACAGGGGTCATCAATTTCATGTGAAGATGTAAAAAGCTCCTCAGCGATTTTGTACCCTTTTGTTGTACCTCTAACACCACTGAGACTACGAAAACTCCACTCATAACGTTGTATACCTCAGACGTATCGATCAGGAGGCTATCTGATGCGCCTCTGTGCTGGGGCTCAAAGCTAACGTTCCCCTGCTTTTCCAGTTAAAGGAAATGTTCGAACGTAGCACTTCCAACTGCAGTACACCCAATGATCCGTTCTAAAAATGATTGTGCACAGGATATAAGTAGATCTATGGAAATGTCAGATTTATCGTTACGTATGCGATCGATCATATCTTCACGGCCTCTGGACATTTGCTGGTACACCTTACCTTATAAACATCCTCACAGAAAGAAATCTAGTGGCGTCAAGTCGATTGACCAAACAGGCCAGTTAATAGGGCCAATTCTGCCGATCGACCTACCAACGGAAACACGATCTGGTACTTCGCGTACTTTACTTGCGTAATATGATGGGCACCCACTCATTTTGAAACCACATACGTTGCCGAACGTCCAGGGTAACATCGTGGTGTAGTATCGATACCTCCTGTTCCAAAAACATTTGATATTTGCGTCAATCCAAGGTGTCATCAATAAAATATGGGCCAATGAGTTTGCTATCATGATGACATACAATACGTTAACCAACCAAGGGCGTTGACAGTAGACTTGCCGTAACCAGTAGGGATTGTGTGCACTCTAGTAATGCATGATATGCTGGTTAACATTACCATGATTTGTGAAAGACTTATTGTAAAACGGGACCTCGGCAAAGAACGTGGTGATCGTTCGCATTTCTCGAAGTGCCCATTCTCAAAACACTATCCGGTTATAGAAATCGCCTCCGTGCAGTTGTTGATGCAGTGACACGTGATGTGGATGGTACCTATGATGTGGCAATATTTTGCAAAATACAGGAATCGCCTGTAATTACCGGACACTAATCTGTGCACTGTGGTGGACTGCTGCTACTGGTGCTGTTTCATCAGCTTTCTCTGTAGTAACTGGTTTGCTTCGTTTCCGCTGTGCAGCCTGTACACTGCCACCAGTTCACAACTTTGTAATGCAGCGAACGACAGGAAACATACTCCGGAAAACGCTCGGCATACATGGCAACAGCAGCGTCAACATTTCTCTTACATTCGCCGTTCAAGAAAATCATGTCAGGTTTTACTCCTGTGGTTGCAACGTGCATCTTCTTTCGCACTTCTTGTCTACGAATCATAGGTAAGTGTGCAGAGTGTAAACATTGTAAAAGTAATGCTTAGAGCTGCTTTCTGTTCTACGTCTGCTAGATACATTAGCTCCGGGAACAGTATACTGCGTGCTATGATACGTCGTAGTTCGCTACACGACTACAGTGGCGCATCGAGTAGTCCCATGTCAGAGGTATAAAACGTTGCGGATGGGGTTTCCAATTGAACGCTTCCTACTTTCGCATTATGAATGTGGGATCCCACGTTTCATTGAATATTAAATGGACATTGAGCTGCATGTTGTAAATTACAGTTGTGGACTCATTTCGACCTCGCTGTTTAGAGCGCCATCTGTGGCGAAACTGAAAAATGTTTAAAACAAAACGTATATAGTTTTTGCTGTACAATCGTAATCTGTATATACATCTTACAAAATAGACTGTATGTGGGTATGTATGTTCCGCATTATCTACTAAACTACTGAACCGATTTCAACCAAACTTCGTACACAGGTTCCTTACTATCAGGCAACAATCGCTGTCGAGGTAAGAACCACCTACGGATCATACGTAAGGAGATATGACATCGTAAACAATGACAGTCGTGAAAAACAGCAGCATCATCGGCTCCTAAACTAATGGACCGATTTCAACGAAATTTGGTACAAGAGCGCCATCTGTGGCGAAACTGAAAAATGTTTAAAACAAAACGTATATAGTTTTTGCTGTACAATCGTAATCTGTCTATACATCTTACAAAATAGACCGTATGTGGGTATGTATGTTCCGCATTATCTACTAAACTACTGAACCGATTTCAACCAAACTTCGTACACATGTTCCTTACTACCAGGCAACAATCGCTGTCGAGGTAAGAACCACCTACGGATCATACGTAAGGAGATATGACATCGTAAACAATGACAGTCGTGAAAAACAGCAGCATCATCGGCTCCTAAACTAATGGACCGATTTCAACGAAATTTGGTACAAGTATTCTTTAAGGCCAGGAATCATTTTCTATGGTGGCAATAACCACTTATGATACATAGTTCATACGACTTCATAAACAGTGACAACTGCCCCATCTTGCGGCGTGTGATAGAGTGATTTTATTCGTCAACTATTTGAGAATGAGAGCACTTAGCGACATAATTTCAAATCTTAACGAAACTTCTGCTCGCTGCCACCCGTAACAAAATGATTAAAAGGAAGGAAGGAAACTTGGAGTTTAACGTCCCGTTGACAGCGTGGTCATTAGAGATGGAGCTTACGCTCGGAGTGTTTGGGTAAGGTTGTGGAAGAAAATCGGCCGTGCCCTTTCAAAGGAACCATCCCGACATTTGCCTGCAGTGACTTAGGGAAATCACGGAAAACCTAAATCTGGATAGCTGGAGATGGACATTAACCAGCATCCTTCCGAATGCGGGTCCAGTGTGTTACCACTGCGCCACCTCGCTCGGTAAAATGATCAAAGGAAGATAGTTTATCGCTTACTACTTTTTCGATGTTCATGATGTATACCTACAGCATTTGGCACGACGTTAAACTTATTACTTCTACACTGTAAATTGTATTCGCGAAATAATTCACAAACAGTACACATTCATACTACTGAATGTTCCTTCGATACTATATCACAGTTCGGCATATAGTTCATAATATATTGAGTCATAAACAATTTGGTTCATGAAAAACCGCGTCATCACGCATGACGTTTCGATTTATAACGTCTTTACTACAAACACCATTCACGACAAATTTTGCAGATGTTAGGCACATATGCCACTGAATAAGTCTTTAAGTTTGCATCATAGTAAACACAAATTTCAGGAGATATGGTGTCATAAACAATGAAATTTCCCAATAATTGCTACATCGTGCGCTATTTTCTAACATCTCCTCCTATAATAATGGACCCATTTCAACTAAACTTGGTACACATATTGCTTACTATCAGAAAACAATCGCTGTGGGGTTAAAAACTACCCTACGGTCGGGGGTTCGAATCCCCCCTCGGACATGGATATTTGTGCCGTCCTAGTTCTTAAGTAGTTCATAAGTAGTTTGTAAGTTTAGGGACTGATGACCCCGTAGTTAAGTCCCATAAGATTTACAAACATTTGAACATTTTTGAAAAACTACCTACGACACATAGTTCAGGAGATACGACGTCGTATACAATGAGTCACAACAACTTTCCCATCACGTAACACATGATTTATGAGAGTTCTTCATCACATACAGTTTCCCAATATTACACTCTACAAATCTGGAAAATTATATTATTGTAGGACACATAGTCAAGGATGCATGATGTCATAAGGATTGAGCTGCAGATTTCTTTGTTTAACTGTTTCATAATTTCTAAGCTGATTTCATACATACATGAAGAAGAAATCTACTAAATTTTATTTTAGTTCCTAATATAAGACGAAAAATGCACATATACCAGGGGAAAAACGGCTTTATCAGCTAGTCTGCTATAAAAACCGGGGGTTACCATTGAAGATTTCAAAGTTGCCCCAGCCATCCACGCGCGGGGTAGTATCTTTGGATGTCCCCTCCAATAGAAAAAAATTACTACTGTACCATTTTTGATCGTGTTCTACCGGCCTCTTGTCGCCCCTTAGATGCTAGCAGACCAACCAACACACTGAATGCACCGGTAGCATATCTATAAGGCGTTCCAGGCAACACCGCCGAGGGGGAACAAACGTGCCGCGGTGGAGTAGCCGAGCGGTCTAAAGTACCTCGCTGCGGAGCGCGCGGTTGCTCGGCGTGGAGCTTCGAGTCCTCCCTGGGGCATGGGTGTGTGTGTGTTTGTCCGCAGGTTAGTTTACCTAGGTTTAAGTAGTTTGTAAGCTACGGACTGATGACCACGCAGTTTGGTCCGATAGATTTACAAACATTTTTTGGAACACACGTCATAGTAAACAACAACAAACAGACTAACCGGAACTACATTTTCCAGGTGAAACTGTCACCACAACAACGTCCAGGTGGAGCTGTCAACCATGTCCGAACGAGATCACTCCGCCAAACTTGGCTACTTAAGCCCGAGCAGTACCTGGACTGCCAGTGCTCTTTGTAGGTATCCTGTGGACTGTTTCAAGAAGACCTCGTCACGGACTACTGAACATATCCTGGAAAGGCATTGTTTCTGTGGATATCGATCCTGGTCTGGACCAGGACTATCTAAAAGTGAACGTTTACCTGAGGACTTGCATGCTCTTGGTATCTTACGCTAGTGCTACAAGATTTTGTGATTGGAGTTGCACGGCCTTTTGTATCGACTGGCAATGGAATAAAGTGTGTTGCTCTGAATTGAGCCTTTTTAGTCACATCAGATCGGACATTTAGGTTCCGTGATATTTGAATGTCTTCAGTTACAATGGACGCTCTGTATATTAAGATGCAGTACTTGTTTTGTGTACAAAAACTAGAGTTATTTTTTTAAATAAATAATCATTACTCCTACGTTGGTCCTTGTAGTAATATCGTAGCGTTCGATGAACCACATCGTATAGCCGGTTAGCAGCTGGGTTACGGTTAGCGCCCCCGCACTGAGTAGACAAACCTTTTCGAACTCGTCGAGGAGTCGCATGTGGCGCGCCTTAGTTTCCGGGTCGGCGGGCCAGAGCGGGGGCTCCGGGAACTTGGAGTCCAGGTAGTCTGCGATGTCGAGCGACTCGATGACCACCTTGCCCCTGGCGACCTCCAGCGCCGGCACCTTGGCCTCCGGGTGCACGGACGAGTACCACTCTGGTTTGTTCTGCAGGTTGATGTCCACCTCGTCGTAAGGGACGGCTTTGGCGGCCAGCACGAGGCGCGGCCGCTGGGCGTACGGGCAGAACAGCATCGAGTAGAGGCGGAGGCGGCCAGACGGCAGCGGCGACGGACGGGGGTCGCCTGCCGACACCACGAGGACAAGCTAGTTCCCACCCAAAATGCTGCAGTCCTATAACTAAGGCGATACACTAAAAGAATATACAAGGGCAAATTAGCGACATTTTTGACCTATTTTTACTAACCAAAACAACGTACATACCGGTCACTACAAACATAAATCGCCTCTCGTTGGTAGCGGAAGGTCTGAGGCGGCTTATCACGGAGTGCGAGGCCGCGCCCTCCCTCAGGCATGTGTGTGTGTGTGTGTGTTGTCGTTAGTATAAATTGGTGTTTAAGCTTAGCCACAGACGACCAGATAGGTACGGTCCCTTGGAACAGGCTGTTCCCGCTGAAGACCTCAGCTCCGAGCATCGGGCGCCCGCAGGCATTGGCGGGTGGTAGTTCGCAGACAGTGATACATTACAGGTGGGCAGGGCGGACAAACTGTGCACAAAACACTGATTAGCCAGGAACCCATGTACAAGGAAATACAGCGTGACTGGTGATTAAGAGAAAATATTCAGTACGAGTAAAATTTCACTTAGTCTGATAAATACATTTGTTTATTCACGATTAATGAAATTGTACCGTGCCGGCGCGCCTTCTAGTTTTTTGCATCTTTCCGTACCTCTCTTTCGCTCTGTAGCGCCTTGATCGCATCGCGGCTCTCTGTCCAGAGGACGTACTAGCTGTGGTAATCGCTGATGTTGTGATCAATGGGGGTCTACTGGTGAGACGAGCAATCTGGCGTACGCTGTTTACACGGAGGGGCGCTGAGCGCGTCACTGTCCGCCCCGGCTGTTTACGTAGCTCGGTAGCTTGTTCGGATGTTTAAGGGGGACAAAACTACAATGGTCATCAGTCCTCCATTCCATCACGAAGCGTCAAAAGTAAAACCGCAGACGTCAACGAAATGCGCCCAGAGATTAAGTTTGCAAAGTGGGAGGGGAGCCCATAAAACATCAACAAAATGGGCAAGAAACAAAACTAAAAGATATAATCACACAAAGACACAATAAAGAAGCCGATGTCTGTGGTTTTCCGAGCATATGAGTAAAAAAGGAAAAGTCAAACACTCGGCAGCACAAGGAAATCTCCAGTTAGAGAGACTGATAAAAAAAAAAACCTGCTCGAATAAAACTTAAAACTGAATTTGCTGTTGAAGCATCGTCACTTAAAACATCTGATGAATTGCCAGGCATGTTAAAACTACGCCGCAAGGTGGCTAAAATAGGGCAATCCACCAAGATGTGGACTATTGTCAAATGGCAACCACACCGACACTGCGGTGGGTCCTCGGCAGCTACTCATACCCCAAAGCATATGGATTGCAAGTTAAGGTGATCATCGCCATGTTTCATGAGGAGGTATTCTGGTGAAGTTTTCATCTCATCTCCCCGAGCTTCTGGACATTCTTGGCATTCACTTGACCTTTCCAATTTAGTGACCGCCTCCGTAGCTCAGCGGTAGCGTCGCTGACTACCACGCAGGAGGCCCGGGTTCGATTCCCGGCAGGGTACTGGGTGTTGTGTGTTGTCCTAATCATCATCATCTCATCATCATTGGCACGTAAGTCGCCCACGCGGCGTCAAATAAAAAGACTTACACTAAGGCGGCCGAACAATCCCGCAAAGGGATCTCCCGGCCAAGAAAGCCATACGCTCATTTCCATTTCCATCTTAGTGGTTGATCTGTCAGTACATCTTCTTGTGGTGCGTCGGACAGTCGGGAAGCCAGCACAATTACTAGTAGTTTTTCTTTGTGTTTATTGTGGTCGTGTTAACTTGCTCTTATGTGTGTGCTTTTCCAGTGTTGTCAGCCGTCACCAGGGGTTGTCTTCTTCTATGTCTTGCATCTATGTACTGGTTTTCTGCTTATTGTTGTCAGCGGTTGCAACTGTGCTTCCGTTCGTTCTCTTCGTGTTGAAGAGATCGCTTGGTTTGGGTGGGGCGTTACCTATTCAAATTTGTAAAGTTGCTAAGGGTCACTGGAAAATCCTGGTTAGTGCCCTTCCGCGTCTTCGTCAACTCTCCGCGAAACCGGTCGTATGTTATTTAGCAGAATCCTTTCCTTCTGCGGGGTGAGTTGCATACCTGTAAATGTAATTAGGCAATTTTTTCTTCTCTATACATGAAGTTCCGTCTATTAGGGCAGACGTTACCTTCTTTGTATTAGTTGTTCTGCATGCCTTTCCTTTCTACATCCTAAATTTCCTTGTTGAGTCATCTCATTGTTTGTGGGCTTTCCTCCCCATCACGCTGTGCTTGTGCAGGTTAATTACTAATTTACCACGCACCACCCTGATACCTGATACCTAAGATCTTGAGCGTTACTGCTCGCCACTCCACTGCCGGTGTTATGTCCAACAGTAAAGCTGGAAGCAGTTCCCTTATGGTCTGGGAATGTTTTCTTATCTTGAAGAAATAAGCTGAACAATGAAGGAAGAGGATTACTATCACATTCTACAGTATCATGCAAAGACATGGGAATGGTCTTTGATTGGCAAAGGATTCGTCCTACAGAAAATGACGATCTTTGATTGGCAAAGGATTCGTCCTACAGAAATATAACGACCCTGATAAGACATTTCAAAACTGTATAACACGTTTTTGAAAAATAAAAACAAAGAAGGAACTGAAATATATCATCTGGCAGCCGTAATCCCATATGACTGCAATCCATTGAAGTGCTTTGGGATCACTGGGAAAGAGCAATTAAATCAAGGCCTACTACCAACGTTAATTACCTCTGGACCTGGAATACAAGAGGGAGGGCATGTCACAGAGGACACCCTGATAAGAATGTCAATGACGTGCTAAAGTAGGAGACAGAATGTCCTAAAGAGCATTTCTCGAGCCATGTTAGCTATGCCTTCCATGACAAACACTGACACATTGTTCAGTTTTAATCAGTGACGTCAGGTTTTAGTATTTGCTGATTAATTTAGGGACGTAATCTCTATGTTGGGACTATTGATTTAATTTGGATAAATTAGACACACAGATTCTCAGATGTCAAGAATGTAATATCGCAAGTTAATTATGTCAGATTGTATGTTTGAGCCGTTGTCAAATGTTGATAAATCTGTGGGACTTAACTACTCTGGTTATCAGTCCCTACGCTTACAAACTACTTAAACTAACCTAAGAACAACACACAAACACATGCCCGAGGGATAAAATAAACCTCCGACGGGGAGCAGCCGTGCGCTCCGCAGCAAGGCGCCTTAGAGTGCTCGGCCATTCCGTCACAGCCGCTGTCCTCTACTACACAATATGCCTTGTAGTATGCAGTATGTTCTCTTTACACGAGGTTAGTTTATTTGACAAAGCATGTATGCTGCGTGTTTCTTATTAATGACGTAGCCCAATGGTTGATTAATTCATTCTGTGAATTGAATTTTTTTTTCATGAATCGTCGAATTCGTACCATCGTATTTTAATGTTTTCTTGTTTTTCAGTACTTGAAAATTGGATGCGGTAATCCTGTCGCTGATATCCAAGTCAGCAGGATATCCAGATGCGTCTACAATCGAACACGTTTGGAATATGATAACACAATCGACACCTGCAACTCGTCAACCCACAACTCCAGCAGAATTACTTGAACATGCGGGGCAGACTTGGTTAATGTGCTCCAAGGCAGTCTTCGTCCTCAGTATCACTGGATGCTAGAATCGGCACCTACACTGCCGCACATTAGACCACGTACTAACATGGATGTTTTAGCATTGATCGACACTTGGCATCTCAGTTCCGCCTGAGCAGTTCATATACAAATGTAATAATTTCATCTCTGCATCTACATACGTATTATTCAAATCGAGTGCCTGGGAGGTTATGGAAACTCTTTGATTTCTCTACCATTCCATTCCATAATAGTGCGTGGGAAAAAGGAACAGCTAAATATTTCCGTTTTATATATGATTCCTATTATTTTGGTATTATGATCATGAGTCCCTATGTAATTGGGAGCTGACAAAACATGTTAGCATTCGGAGGTGAAAGTTGTTGTGAAAAATTTAGCAAATAGATCTCACCACTGCAAATAACGCCTATCTTTTAAAGGTTTCCTAATATTCTGATGTTTGTAACCCTATGGGACACAACTACGTTGGTCACCAGTCCCTCGTCTTACAAACTCGTTAAACTAATCTGGCCGTGGGAGGATTCGAACCTCGCGATCTCTAACGTGGCACTCCAGACCGCTCGGCTACTCTAAAGGTTTCAACAACAACTCGTACATCATTTCTGTGTCATTCTCTCCCCTGTGTCGCGATAATACGAAACGAGCTGCCCTTCCCCGAACCTTTTGTATGTCCTCCGTCAGTCGCAACTAGTGAGGAACAAATAATGCTCAGCACAACTCCAAAACAGGACTGAGAAGTGTAGTGTAAGCGATTTCTTTAGAAGAACTATTCCATATTCTTTTATGCTAGTATTTGCTGCGCCTTCCCCAAGACAATTTTTATGTGTTCTCTACAATTAAACTTGATCGTAACTGTAATTCCTTGGTGTTTAGTAGAATTGACGGCCGTTATATTTGAATGATTTATCGTGTAAACGCAGTTTAACGGATTTCTTTTAGAGTTCGTATGAATGACTACAAACTTTTCATTATTCAGGGTCAACTGCCATTTTTCCACCATGCAAATATCTTATCTAAATCTTTATGCAGTTGCTTTTGATTTTTGTGTGACTTTACTACCCGATAAACCACAGTATTTATAAAGACGAAATAGAGTAGTGGCCCTATAACTCTTCTCTTAGAAACGCCAGAAATCACTTCCGTTTCTTTGGTGATTTTTCCGTCAGTTACTACGCACTTTGTCTTTTCCGACAGGAAATAATGAATCCAGTTGCACAACTGTGGCGATATTCCATAAGGACGCAATGTACATCGTACTGCATGTGCACTGTTTCGACAATAAATCCTGAGTGAATTGCAGAACTCTTAAGAGGACAAACTAATTTTTATTTACGGCAGCATATTTCCTTTAATCACAAAAGTTTATATTCTTTCTATCAAATGAAGCAGTTGGGTCCCCATAAAGGAATATCCAACACACAATTGTTTATTATTATTTATTGAGATTTTCCTCATCACAAAGGTTTATCTCCATCATAATACTTAACTCGTAAATGAGTGCACTGAGTACAGAAGGTCTTAAACTAAATATTCAAGACTTTTCTCCAGGTGTTGCGAATTGTGTGTCCTCCTCTTCTGCGCCCAGTCTTCTCGTTGTGAGCTGTACATCTGGGAGACTGGTGGTCACAGGTCGTCCTCCAATACCCGTGTCGGTAATCTGGCGTCTTCCATTCTTCGTACATGCCTGTACCACCTATCCATCTCTTCATTTATTCTTTCTTTTATTTCCAATCTCTTTATTAATTCGGTGTTCCTCATTCTTTTCTTTCCTGGAAATTCTTGCTGATCTTCTCCAGAAGTGCATCTCTAAAGCTCGCAGTTTTTGAATGTCCTTTATGTTGATGGTCCAGGTTTCCGCTCCTTACATTATATATTATGTTTTTAGTTATGTTCATTACATTCCTGCTCCATAGGACCGAGTCGAGCATCTAAATCATATTCCGTCCACTACCAATTCTTTTATTGATTTCTGAGTCTGCATTTCCCTCAATTTCTAAAATGGGTCCCAAGTAACAGAAAGTGTTTATTATTCTATTTTCTTCCCCTCTCCTCGCCGTCTTGCTCATCAGCAGACACTGAATGGTGTAGGTAAACTGCACGTCTGTATTCTAACATTTACAGGACCACGTTCTAAGGCAAATAGCTATATAGACTGTAAATAATGTCGGTGTCGTGGGACAACGTTGCAACAGACCCTAGCTTGTTCTAAATTTGCGTGAAACTATTTAAGCTGTTTTCACTTGGCAAAGGTTATCTTTATACATCTGTTGTATTATTTTAATTAAGGAAGTACATATGTTTGCCTCATGTGGGGCTCTACAGAGTAGTTTTCTTGCAACAGAATCATCCGCTTTTTCTAGATCTATAAAAATAAAATTTTATTTATTTTCCCTGTCAACAATAACTCAGTTCCTTGAGACAAGCATTGTCTCATTATACCAAAGGTATTAAATATAAGAAGAGGCATTTAATTAAAATTTGTGCTGTGGCCGGGATTCGAACACGAGACCTCCTGCTTAATAAGCAGGCGCTTTATACCACTCAGCTAACATTTTATTCTTTTTCTTTTTTCATCACATACTTTAATTCTGCCTCATTGTTCCCTGTGAAATACGTATCAAATTGTCAAGGCTCTCCTATATTGGAATAGCACCACCGTAAAGACGTGAATGGAAACAATCCCACCTTGTTCCTCAGGCAGAGGTGCTTGAAGACAGTCGGTGTAGTTACTTTGTAACGGTGTTTTAGTTGAGCGGTCTAAAGTGCCTTTCCAGTAAGATCCCAGGTTCTAATCCCTGCCACAGCACGGATTTTAACTCAATGACTCTTCTTATATTTAATTTTTCCCTATGTTTTTGTATAGCTTATGGGACTTAACTACGGGGTCATCAGTCCCTAAACTTACAAACTACTTGGCCGGCCGCGGTGGCCGAGGGGACTGAGGCGCTCCAGTCACGGTCTGCACGGCCACTACGGTCGGGGGTTCGAATCCCCCCTCGGGCATGGATGTTTGTGTCGTCTTTAGTATAAGGTAGTTCGTAAGTAGTTTGTAAGTTTAGGGACTGATGATCCCGTAGTTAAGTCCCATAAGCTATACAAACATTTGAACATTTGATTTTTGAAAATTTGAACATTTTACAAACTACTTATGAACTAACTAATACTAAGGACGGCACAAATATCCATGCCCGAGGACGGATTCGAACCCCCGACCGTAGTTGCCGTGCAGAACGTGACTGGAGCGCCTATGTTTTTCCAAAATCGTAATGTGAAAATATGGTCTACACATGATCTACCAGACAATAAACAATGGCTATCTGTTTGTCAGAGTAAATTCGTGTTTCATCAAACGGTGTCGCAGAATGTGCAGTGTAGCGTGTTGTCGCCATCTCTCAGCCCCGCGCTGTCATTGTCTTGGCTGGCGCACCCCTCAACCGCACCCCCGCCTCCTCCCTGCCCGCAGTGTGGCCGCGCTGTGCTGATTACGCAGCTGATCCGCCCTGATCCTCGCTAAACCTCCCTCCCCCCCAACCGCCGTGGCTTTGAGCGTCGTCGCGCCTCCCTTTGTGCACAGCCTTGCATCAAACTCTCATCACGCCCCACCGACCGCACAGCGTCTGCGATGAACGCAGCTTCCTTTGACGGGGAAGCGACAAGCATGTCGTGAAGTAACTTTAGCGATGTTACCAGCTGAGCTATACTCTGCTGCTTATGAAAATAACGAAGCGTACAAGTAAGTAATTCAAACTATACAGTATTTTATAATAGGAGAAAGGGTTGTACCTTGGGACGGTTTTATCTTGGGACACTTTTTAATAAAGGCAGTGCACTCTAGTGGAAACTTTAAGAACTATGAAGTAAAGTTGTCAGGCCTATTTTCAGAGGAAATAGGAGGCCATGTTGTATTTGGATGGTGTTTGAGATCTGAGGAGGAGTTTTACAAGTTTTCGTGGTTGAAAGCAAAATTTAGCCACTATCCTTAGAAGATATAAATTAAAGCTAAGCGTCATTACTGATGAAACTTTCACTCTCCAGTGGAGTGTGCGCTGATATGAAACTTCCTGGCAGATTAAAATTGTGTGCCGGAACCGGGACTCGAAACTGGGACGTTTACCTATCGCGGGCAGGCGCACTACCGACTGTGCTCTCCCGACACGACTCACGATGCCGCCTCACAACTTTACTTCCGCCAGCACCTCGCCTCCTACTTTCATTCTGGAAACATCCCTTACGCTGTGGCTAAGCCATATCTCCACCATATCCTTTCTTCCAGGAGTGCTAGTCTTGCAAGTTTCGCAGGAGAACTTCTGTGAAGTTTGGAAAGTAGGAAGCGAGGTACTGGCGGAAGTAAAGTTGTGAGGCGGCATCGTGAGTCGTGTCGGGATAGCACAGTCGGTAGTGCGCTTGCCCGCGAAAGGCAAAGGTCCCAGGTTCGAGTCCCGGTTCCGGCACGCAATTTTAATCTGCTAGGAAGTTTCATCATTATTGATGTTCCTTAGTTTCAGTTTTAGACTTCACTTCTATTTAGATATCGTAACCTTTTGTTACACATATACGTAAGGTAAATTTCAGTGCTATAGCCCTAGTACTTGTAGGCCCTAAGTCCATAGTACCTAATCAGTTCCGTTTAAAAAGCCATCACTAAAAGCTTCATAGTTGCTTATTCATACGTTTAAATCTCATAAGCTGTTAAACATGTCAGTTTGGATTTGGAATAAATAACTGGAACTTGTGGTATGTATCCTTTCCAACAACTCTGACCACCTTTGTGAGGTGTACAGACATTGTAACCATAGTCTATATTTTCCCACAGTCTGATAGTTTTTCAGCTCTTATGTGGCTAATTTTTATCTGTCAGTTTGAAATTCCACAGAAGGAAAAAAATACAGGGTTGTAAGGCATTGTTTAAGTAAGCTATTGATACCAAAGGTTATAAAGATATATATGTGTACATAGGTTAGGATACTGTTTTCTGTTATGGTGTATTTGGTTTTTACCTTGGGGCACTTCTCTGGTTGCACATTGGGACACCTGGAAGGTGTATGATTGTCACTTATACACCAGAAAAGCAAGGAATTGAAGAGAAAACAGAGAGAAAACAAGAAAAAAGGCTTCCCCAAAGAAAGAAGCCACTAAACGGACAAAGGAGTTTTCATCTTCCACTTCTTTTGATGAAGAAATTCCCGAGCTTGGCAGTAGCTGTGGTAGCATATTAGATTTTTCATCTGAAGAAGAGGATTTTCCTCAGCCTTCTTTCGATCTAGAAAAGTATCACTTTCTTGTTCTCAAGCTAGTTCGATCTTGGTAAAATTTGACATCAGTGGCAGATCTCATGTTTACTATGCAGGAGTAGTTTTAGAAAGGTGTAACTGTGAAATTCTTAAGGAAGCAAAGGACCATTTTGTATTCTCTAATGTTGATAACATCATCATTGTTAACCACAATAATATAGTGAAAGAACTACCAGCTCCAGTGATGTATCATGGTTTTCATTCATTTAATATTTTATTCCCACCATATCTTGTTTTAAGGTAAAATAACTTTTGTATTTGGACTAACAAACATTTACTACATAATTGCAATACAATTTTTTCATTAATAAAACTTAGAAATTGGAACACATCACCGTGTCCCAAGGTAAAACCACCACTGTCCCAAGGTGAAACCATATGTCAAGTGTCACAAAAGTCTTTATTGGTGAGTAATTGTGTAAATATTGGAGCTAGCGTTCAACATTGCCTAAAATTGATGCCTGTGATGGGGTAAATTTTCAAATTTATCGTAAAAAAATCATAGTATAAAAAATTTAAATGTAAAAAATGTCCCAAGGTACAACCCTTCCCCCTACAGTGTTAAAGTTGTCAGATTACAATTACTGAATATCTAGTCAAACGACGAAGAGGCGAGGCCAGTGGGTGGTAGTAGTTATACGTCGATGAAGGGGTTTGCAAAAGACAGTAACATGGCTTCGTAAATCATTTCCCTACCTGGACCAATTCTCTGAGTGACAGTGAACTAGCGGATAGTGAGAGAATGGTTCTACGTCCTCTGCTCTGTTAACCTGATATCGTCGACTGTTACAGCTGTAGACGTCCACTGATGTCTGCTAGGAGGAAAGAACGGCGATCTGCTTCATAGGGACCACACTGTAGTTCTTGGAGAGACAGTAAGTGCTCATTAGTGTTTCGGATTGCTTCACTATATTCATTGAGCGCAGAATCCAATAATATTTCACTAATAAAATGTTTACTATCAGAAAACTGACCGTAATTCTGCAGATCTCCCCTAACGCCCATTGAACGTGTGGTGTCGCACAAGTACAAAGTGCGCACCACCTACTTTCGCCGCACGCCGCCATGCACGCACGGCGCGGCGTTCTTACGACGACAGCCACGAGCGCCCTCTGCTGCAACTCCGCTCGTGGCCGCCACTGAACGACATCGTTCACTTGGGACTGAGATAGGAACCGACTAACACTTCGGAATCAGATAGGCACCAGTGAAGACTTGGCTATCTTTTAGGCACTAGGCAGGCCTCTAGCTCAACTCTGTATCTGCAGTACTGATCTATGTAAAAGTTAAGTATTGTATAAATTCTGTGCAATATATATCTCGTTCTAATTTACTCTAGTGTTTCTAGTTTCTGGCTGCTCCCCTCCGTACCTGCACCAGCGTGCTATCTTTATTCCTGTGTCGGTCTCATTCCACTCGGCCACCGACACCTACGACGGAAACGAGACACAAAAGCGGCGACGAGGCTGGGACACAAAAGTGGCGACGAGGAGTGATAGCAGAACCTTGGACCAGCCCGCATGCAGCAGCCAGACAGCAGCAGTCGGAGCACGCAGAAATTGCTCCCGCCCACCCACACTTATTATAAGATTTTTGGCGGAACATTTTCAGTTACGTGTTTTGCGGACTTTTTTGTTGCAGAGCGTCCTCTTTCATATTGCATTTGTGTTTCGTTATAAGTTACTTTTATGCGCTGCGCCTAATCGGTCATCATGGCCACTACCCCGAACCCAAACTTAATGGAAATTATTCAGTTACAGACGGCGCAAATAACGCAACTTCTCCAAGCTGTGGCCCAGCTGACAGCGCAAGCAGCTAACCAACAACAGCCGTCACATCAGCAGCCCACACCTGCCGCTGCACCGCTTCCTAACTTTCGCCAGTACGACGAACGTGAGGAAGAATGGAGCGACTATTTCGCGCAGTTTCAAGAACTCATCGCGGCTCATCAACTAACAGGTCAGATAGTTAAACACTTCTTTCTTGCCGTAGTTGGCACCAAGACTTTCGTGTTACTGCAAAAACTTTTCCCCAACGCATCTCCTCGTGATGTACTTTGAACAAATAGTAGATGCACTGAATGCGCATTATGAGAGAAAAGTTCTCGTAGCTGCGGCTCGGTACCGATTTTTCAGACTTAAAAAATTACCAGAGCAGTCCCACCAGCAGTGGATTACGGAATTGAAGGGCTTAACCCGCCAATGTAAATTTACTTGTTCTTGTGGACTTTCTTATAGTGACGTGATGTTAAGAGATGCGATTACGCAGAACATTCAGGACCCCAGAATTAGAGCAGCAATTCTGAAACAGTCTGACCCTTCATTAGACAGTGTACTGCAGCTTATAGAAGCGCATGATACTTTTGACTTAGCAGATATAGAAATGCGAAGCCACAGTGTTACTTCAGTGCACCGCCATGGACGCTTTCCTAGCCGTAGTTCTCAGTATAGCACTAGTGATTTTTTAAATTCTACCGGTCGTGCTGAACAGACAGTGAACAGTAGCCAGTGTAAAAGTGCGACACAAAGGTCGCCCCGCGTGTTAGGAACAGTAATTTGAATATCGGGTGCCAACGCCCATTTCAGAAAAATGTTCGTAAGTCTTGCCCCCAGTGTGTATTTCGCCACAAATGTGCACAGTGCCCAAGTCGCAACACAACCTGTTATCAATGTGGCAAATCGGGACATGTACAGTCTGTGTGTATGCAAATTAAAAACTCAAAGAACGGTGCCTTTCGGAACATTGCTTCGCAAAGTGCGAGAACAGTGCATGCAGTAAATGTTATAGACGCTGTGGACTTGAACAGTGCTTTGCTTGGTTCTCAAATACAAGACAGTTATTCTGCACCTACGGCAAAACTATTTAGTGAGCCACGGCGCAAGCGCCGACGAGCGCGTAAAACAGTGCAACGGAAACGGGTTCGGGACAAGCAATTTGACTATGTACAGTGTAATCCTGTAGTGAACCTAGTGCCTTCTATAACTT
This sequence comes from Locusta migratoria, assembly GCA_026315105.1. Lineage (NCBI taxonomy): Eukaryota > Metazoa > Arthropoda > Insecta > Orthoptera > Acrididae > Locusta > Locusta migratoria. The sequence goes on along the minus strand of CM048744.1, from coordinate 478,715,549 downwards.
CTCCTTGTAAAAGTGCCCAGTACTGTGTAGATATGGACAGTAGACTTGATGTAGCTATTCAAAAGTTTAGTGCAGTAGTTAGTGAATCTGGAGTAGCTTCGCAAGCTAGCGCGGACGCCGATCCGGCGGTAGTGCCATCTAGTGACAGTGATATTAATCTGTGTGCAGAGTCTGCGCCGCTTACTTCACTACGCAGCCCGCGCATGCGCAAGGGTAGTAAACAAGTTCTAGCAGACGTTGCCCACATTCGCGCACCTGTCGAGCGCCACAGGCAAAAACTTTTTGTGACTCTTTACATATACAATAAGACTGTCCAATTTCAGCTCGACACTGGTTCCGCTGTTACATTAATTAATAAAGACACTTATGAACTACTGGGTTCGCCAAAATTGTCGCCGTCACAGCAAGTGTTAACAGCATATACAGGACAAACTATTCCCGTGCTAGGAACGTGTAGCCTGCCTGCCTCTTTTCAAGGTGTTACGAAAACAGTTGCTTTTGTTGTTCTTCAGGCCAAATCTACACAGAATATTTTTGGACTAGATGCTTTTGACTTGTTCGGCTTATCAATTCAAAGAGATGTGCTTCAAATTTCGTCAGTAGTGCCTCAGGACAAAATCAATGCATTGTGTGAAAAACATAGTGACTTGTTTTCGCCAGAACTAGGTTGTGCAAAAGACTTCGTGGCACATGTAACTTTAAAAGAATCTGCAGTACCAAAATTTCGTAAAGCTAGACCAGTGCCTATCGCAATTCGTGATAAAGATGCTGAAGAACTTAACGTTGGCAGGATAGTGGGGTAATTTCTCCTGTCTCTGCGAGTCAGTGGGCCTCGCCTTTAGTAATTATACCCAAGCCGTCAGGAAAACTTTGTCTCTGTGCGGACTTCAAATCAACAGTGAACAGTCAAACAATTGTTGACACTTACCCCCTGCCCAGACCTGACGAACTGATGGACAAATTAGGACAGTCTCGCTTTTTTTCCAAGATTGATTTAGCAGAGGCATATTTACAGATTCCACTTGATGACGAGTCAAAAAAGTTTTTCGTCATTAATACTCACATGAGCCTTTTTCAATTTCAACGCCTACCCTTTGGCAGTTCTTCCGCCCCCGCTATTTTTCAGCGTTTTTTGGAACAGCTGACAGTTTCTGTACCGTGTTACTCGAACTATTTAGATGACATTGTGGTATCCGGACGTACAGTTGAAGAACATTTAGCAAACCTGGAGTGCCTTTTCAAAGTTTTGACTGCAGCAGGTCTACGTTGTAATAAAGGAAAGTGTTCGTTTTTTCAAACTGAAATAGAGTACCTAGGCCATGTGATTAATGCCCAAGGAATCCATCCCTTACAATCACATCTTCGAGCAATCAAAGACTTGCCTCCTCCTAAGAATGTGCACGAATTGCAAGCAGTAATGGGAAAGCTTAACTATTATTTCAGATTTATTCCCAATGCCTCTCAGATTGCAGCTCCACTGCATCACTTACGTAGGAAGAATGTTCCTTTTGTTTGGTCCAAAGATTGCCAGGTTGCCTTTGACAACTTAAAGTCTGCACTACTCAGTGATGCATGTTTGATTCCCTTTGTCCCACAGAAGCCTGTAGTACTAGCAGTACGGTCTGGGTGCAGTTTTGTCGCATCGTATTGGATCTCACGATCGACCTATTGCATTTGCATCTAAGTTACTGACGCCAACGCAACAGAATTACGGTTAGATAGAAAAGGAGGCCTTAGCAATCATTTACGGCGTCACAAAGTTTCATCATTATCTGTATGGCAGAAAATTCTATTTGTTGACTGACCACAAGCCTCTAACGTCGTGCCGGCCGCGGTGGCCGAGGTGACTGAGGCGCTTCAGTCACGGTCAGCACGGTCACTACGGTCGGGGGTTCGAATCCCCCCTCGGGCATGGATATTTGTGCCGTCTTTAGTCTTAGCTATTTCATAAGTAATTTGTAAGCTTAGGGACTGATGACCCCGTAGTTAGGACCCATAAGTTGTACAAACATTTGAACATTTGATCTAACGTCGTTGTTCTCACCCACAAAGCCATTTCCGCCACGAACGGCACAAAAGCTTCAGAGATGGTCCTTGATACTGTCTAATTATCAGTATGAGATTTTGTACCGAACTACCACTAAACACGCCAACGCGGACACACTTTCCCGACTTCCGGTTGACCAGGATGTGTCGTTTGATTCTTCAGAAATGACATGTTGTCAGATAGACTCCAGAGATGCTTCCGCTGTCGCAGATTTCCCTTTGAACTCTCGTCGGGTAGCACAGGAAATAGCTGCGGATGCAGACTTAAGTGTGGTAGCACGTTTTGTTCGCCCAGGGTGGCCTGCAAGAGCCAAAGACATTGATCGGCCTCTGGTTCGACGTTATTTTGCACAACGTCATGCATTATCTTTAAGTCAGGGTATTATGTTGTTACATACCGACAACGACCAAACAAGAGTGATTGTTCCTCGTTCCCTGCAACGAGAAGTATTACGCCTCCTGCATCAAGGACATTGGGGTATTGTTAGGATAAAGCAATTGGCCAGACGTCATTGTACCTGGGTTGGTATGGATGCTCAGATAGAGAACATGACGAACACAGTGAACTGTTTGTGCGGAGCATCAGGCTGCTCCCCCGCAACGTTTCTCAGACTGGCCACGCCCCAAGGGACCATGGCAACGTTTACATATTGACTTCGCCGGACCTTTCTGGAATACGCGCAGGTTAATCGTTGTAGACGCTTTCAGCAAGTTTCCTTTTGTGATTGCCATGAACTCAACGACGGCTTCTAGTACAATCAGTGCCTTAACATCAGTGTTTTGCATCGAAGGCTTGCCTGAAACTATCGTCAGTGACAATGGACCTCAGTTTGTTAGTGCGGAATTTCAACAGTTTTGTCGTGTGAATGGCATTCAGCATATAACCACCGCACCTTTTCACCCTCAGTCCAATGGTGAAGCAGAACGTTTCGTTCGAACATTCAAGTCCCAAATGGAGAAGATGAAAGGTCAGCACTCCAGGCAGCAAGCTCTTCAAATTTTCCTGTCTACGTATCGGTGCATGCCACGTGACGGCCCGTCTCCTGCCGAGCTGCTACACGGCCGCCGTCACCGCACTCTCCTTCACCTGCTGCAGCCTCCCACGTACCGAGTCGGTTCGTATGGCGCTACGCGTTTTCAGGTTTCTACGCCGGTGCTGTACAAGGTGTTTGCTGGTATGAAGAAACGATGGATGCCGGGCACCATTCAGCGCGTGCTCGGTCGCAATATGTATGTTGTACGTTCTTCCACAGGGTCGGAGCTGCGGCGCCACGCAAACCAATTGCGCTTGCACAGGACGCGCGATCCTGTCTCCGGTTTCTTGATTCCAGACCCCGTTCACCGCCAGGGAGCACAGCCATATCGTTCGTCCCCGGACTAAGAGATCCCTATGGACGTCGACGCACCTCCGACGCAGTCGTCGCCGCCGCTGTTGCCGCCTCAGCTGACAGCGTCACCGAGAGGGACTCCGGGACTGTGCGCCCCCCCCCCCTCCCCCAGCTTGGGCCACGCACCCCAGGTTTCGGCGGGTTTCCTGGAGGATCGCAAGGTGGATGCCGGGGCGCGGACGGCGTCTCGATCCCAGCCTCAGCTACGACGCCCGTCCCTCCAGTAACGCCCCCGCCCAGGCCCTCCTCCCAGTGCCGTCGCCGTGGCCCTCAGCCCTACGCCACGACGGCGCGGAGGTTTGGGGGGGGGGGGGAGGGTGTGGTGTCGCACAAGTACAAAGTGCGCGCCACCTACTGTCGCCGCGCGCCGCCATGCACGCACCGCGCGGCGTTCTTACGACGACAGCCACGAGCGCCCTCTGCTGCAACTCCACTCGTGGCCGCCACTGAAAGACATCGTTCACTTGGGACTGAGATAGGAACCGACTAACACTTCGGAATCAGATAGGCACCAGTGAAGACTTGGCTATCAGTTAGGCACTAGGCAGGCCTCTAGCTCAACTCTGTATCTGCAGTACTGATCTATGTAAAAGTTAAGTATTGTATAAATTCTGTGCAATATAAATCTCGTTCTAATTTACTCTAGTGTTTCTAGTTTCTGGCTGCTCCCCTCCGTACCTGCACCAGCGTGCTATCTTTATTCCTGTGTCGGTCTCATTCCACTCGGCCACCGGCACCTACGACGGAAACGAGACACAAAAGCGGGGACGAGGCTGGGACATAAAAGAACGTCTATCTCTCCTGTTCATAATTTTACATAAAGTCTTGAAAATTCCTCTGGGAGAATCTTGAAATGAATAACGAACGTACCTTCCAGCTTGAATTAATAATTCATCTGGTTTATTAACACCTTTTCACTATCAGCTACACAGTATCTCTGACTTCCACAATCCTCTAACATCACCGTCATGACCTAAGTCGTGAATTACTTTTCCTTCCTTTCCCATTCTTTTTTTCTTGTTTTTCTCCCTTCTCTCCACCTGAAAATTTTTTTTCTGTGTGTAACTATCGGCGGTACAGCAAAAAGGTAAGTACTGGCCAGCCAATTTATCTCTTTTGAAAAATAATTTATCATCTCGTTGGAGAATTTCCATTATTAATCGGAAAAAAGATATACTTCTTAAGAAATTGGCTTACAGTGAAACCTTTCATAAAGAGCATAATTCGCTTCTGAGTCTTGCCTGAAATGCGAACCATTCTTAAAGCAAAACTTATTTTTCTGTTGGAAATCATGTAAAAATAAGATAATACGTTCCATTTCGAAAAATACACTAAACCAAATACTTCGCCCAACAATTTTAAAGAAGGCTGTAGCAAAAGAAAGAAGATGGAATTTGTTTTCTTTGAGATAACATAGTTTTGTTAAGATTCGTGAAGAAGGGGGGGGGGAGTCGCCATGATATTTTTACTTGGAAGGGGGTCGCATATTCGAAAAGGTTCAAACCCACTGGTCTAGATCATACTTTGCCATGCGAAAAGGTCATTTTAAACGTGCCGATGCAGTCGTAACATATATTACCCGTCTGATCTTCACCAGTACTCCGTACTATGACGTTGCATTCTTATCAGTTTTATTTATCTCCATGATTCGCAATTTGGATGTAAACAAATTTCTCTTGATATTGACAATCCCAGTTTTATATCGCTGATTAAATTCCACTACATTCCCTTACCTTCATTTTAACAATCAGTCCCATCCATGCTGTTTAGTCGTCCTGATCAGCCTGTGTTTCAGGAAAGGTTCTATCAGGACGCTATACAGATTAGTAATGCAAGTTTTATTTACTGAATTTATTACAATACTCAACTTCTATCTGTTCATCTCTTCTCGCGGCGGCGTTTTCTTCCTCGATGCTAGCTGCGCTGAGTTCTAGTGACTGCCTAGCTCGGAGCCGAGTCCAGATGGGCTCTTCCAGACGCATTTATTATTTATCAGACGCATGTCGGCCTAGATATAGCCGCCTGTAGAGGGCCCGCTACTAGGTTTCTCCCTCCAGGATGCGCGGCGCCTGCGTATGATTGGCTGCCGGTCCTCCGCTGCCTTTTTCACGATCGTACGTCTGGCGTGTGGCGCTTACTTTACGCCACAGCACATTCCACTGAATCCAGAGAGCTGTTGCAGTGATAACACATCGAACTCACGTCCCGGAGGACGGACATCCTGATTTCATCTACATCTACATAGATACTCTGGAAATCACATTTAAGTGCCTGGCAGAAGGTTCATTAACCACTTTCATAACTTTTCTCTACCGTTCCATTCTCTAATAGCGCGCGGGAAGAAAGAACACCTAAATCGTTCCGTTTTCGATCTGATTTCTCTCATTTTATTGGGATGGTCATGTCTCCCTAAGTAGGTGGGTGCTAGCAAAATACTTTCACATTCAGAAGTAAAAGTCGGTGATTGAAACTTCGCAAACAGATCACGCCGCAATGAATAACGTCTTTCTTTTAATGATTTCCACCCCAATTCGTGCAACATTTCCGTGACGCGTTCCTCCCCGTAACGTGATAAAACAAAACGAGCTGCCCTTCTCTGAATCTTCTCAATATCTTCCGTCAGTCCCACCTGGTGAGGGTCCCACAAGGGGCAACAGTACTCCAGAAGAGGACGCACAAGTGTGATGTAGGCAGTCTCTTTGGTGGAGCTGGTGCATTTTCGAAGCGTTCTGCCAATGAAACGTAACCTTTGATTCGCTTTCCCCACAATATTTTCTATGTGTTCTCTCCAGTCAGTTGTTCGTAATTGTAACTCCTAGGCATTTGGTAGAATTTACGACCTTAAGGTTTGAATGATTTATCGCGTAATTGAAGTACAGCGGATTTCTTTTAGTGGTCATGTGTATTACTTCACACTTTTCTTTATTTAGTGTCAATTGCCAATTTTCGCACCAAGTAGAAATTTTGTCTAAATCGCTTTGCAATTGCTTTTGATCCTCTGTTGATTTCACTAACCGATAAACGACAGCATCATCCGCGAACAGTCTAAGGGAGCTATTCAGATTGTCTCCTAAATCATTTATAAACACAAGGAAGAGTAGGGGACCTATAACGCTTCCCTGTGGAACGCCAGATATCACTTCTGTTTTACTCGATGACTTACCGTCAATTACAACGAACTGTGTCCTTTCTGATAGGAAATCGTGAATCCAGTCGCACAATTGGGAAGATATTCCATAAGCACGCAATTTCATTAGAAGCCGCTTGTGGGGCACAGTATCAAAAGCCTTCCGGAAATCCAGAAATACGGAATAGATTTGAGATCCCTTGTCGATGGCACTTAACACTTCATGTGAATAAAGGGCAAGCTGTGTTTCTCAAGAGCGATACTTTCTGAATCCGTGTTGACTATTGGTTAATAGGTCGTTCTCTTCGAGGTAGTTCATAATATTCGAACAAAGTATATGTTCCAAAATCCTACTGCAAATCGACGTCAATGAGATTGGCCTGTAATTCTGGGTATCACTCCTATTGCCTTTCTTGAATATTGGAGTAACTTGGGCAACTTTCCAGTCTTTGGGTACAGATCTTTCTCTGAGTGATCGGTTGTAAATTATAGCTAAATACGGAGCTATTGCATCAGAATATTCTGAGAGGAATCTAGTTGGTATACAATTTGGCCCGGAAGATTTGTTTTTGTTTAGTGACTTAAGTTGTTTTACTGCTCCAGGAACATCTACTTCTAAGTTTCGCATGCTGGCAGCTGTTCTTGGTTTGAATACTGGAGTGTTCACTTCGTCTTCTTTGGTGAACGAATTTCGTGCTTTCCCTAATCACTCCAGGCAAATGCCGGTATGGTTCAATTCACAGGGCATGCCCGATATCCTTCCCCAACTCTAACAAAAACCATCAGAGCACGTGCTCCGTCTCCAATGACCGCGATGGGGAACGAACGTTAAACCCTCCTTCCTTCCTTCCTTCATTCATTCCATTGAATTGTTGTTCTTTCTGTATTAGACAGATTTACGTGATGCACACGCTTAATATTTATATTCTCCCTGGTATTTCATTACTTATCAAATTTTCTCCTCCTTCTCCTCTCAGTCGAATAACTCTTCTGAATTTTAGTCTCCCTTTCATATACCCCTTGTCCCCCAGAACTGAGTCACGATTTTACACAATTTGGTGAAAATCTTCCGTTCCCCATATTTTCTTTTCCTTCATAAATATTGACAGAAGATTTTGCTAAATATTGATGTTTTATGAATGTAAGTTTGTCTTTGTCCAGTCTAAGGACAGTCGTAGCGCTAGTAGTCACTCTCGTGCTGCTACATTTCTCTGAAACACGATTTTTTCTGCTCCAGATTTGTTTCAATTAAACGTTCAGTTTTTCTGTAGACAATTAGTGGTACCATTTTGACACCAGGTATTATTTAAACACACCTGTTACAATCAGATTGTTCTTTGTATCTGTCTTCAATATCAATAATGTATGAGTATTTCTTGGTCCGTTAATGTGTATATGCATAATTAGTAAATGACTACGATAATCTGTTTTTGTGGTGTGTAGTAATGGGAAATGTAATAATACTAATTAATCTTGGAAAATGTAACATAAAAATAATACCAGCCTTTAGGACAAAGAGAGTGTGCATAAATTAAATAACTCTAAAATTTCTGATTATGGATTCCAAATGAAAAATGACGATTCGTTTGAAGTATTACAGAGATAGGGCCGAATAGTTGATTGGAATAAACTCTTTCAAGTTCTGAAGCAAGCAGGAGTAAAATATAGGGAGCGTAAGGTTATTTACAACTTGTACAAAAACCAGACAGCGGTTGTCAGAGTTGAAGGGCATGAAAGAGATGCAGTGGTTGGGAAGGGAGTAAGACAGGGTTGTAGCCTTTCTCCAATGTTATTCAATTTGTACATTGAGCAAGCTATAAAGGAAAGCAAGGAGAAATTTGGAGAATGAATTAAAATTCAGGGGGAAGAATTAAAAACATTGCGTTTTGCTGATGACATAGTAATTCTGTCAGATACAGCAAAGGACCTGGAAGAGCAATCGAATGGAATGGACAGTGTGCTGAAAGGTGCATATAAGATGAACATTAACAAGAGTAAAACTAGGGTAATGGAGTGCAGTCTAAGAAAATCAGGTGATTCTGAAGGAATTAGATTGGGAAACGAAGCAAGAAAGGACGTAGATGAGTTTTGTTATTTGGGCTGTAAAATAACAAACGATAGTCGCAGTACAGAGGATATAAAATTCAGAATGGCAATGGGTAGAAAAGCGTTCTTGAAAAAGAGAAATTTGTTAACATCGAATATTGATTTAAGCCTAAGGAAGTCCTTTCTGAAGGCATTTGTATGGAGTGTTGCCTTGTATGGGAGTGAGACATGGACGATAAACAGTGCGGACAGGAAGAGGATTGAGGCTTTTGAAATATGGTGCTACAGAAGAATGCTGAAGATTAGGTGGGTGGATCGCGTAACTAATGAGGAGGTACTGAACACAATTGGGGAGAAAAGAAATTTCTGGCATACCTTGACTAAAAGAAGGGATAGATTGGTAGGACACATTCTTAGACATCAAGGAATTCTGAATTTAGCATTAGAGGGAAGTGTGTGGGGTAAAAATCGCAGAGGAAGACCAAGAGATGGATACAGTAAGCAGATTCAGATAGACGTAGGTTGCCGTTCTTATGTGGAGATGAAGAGGCTTGCTCAGGATAGGGTATTGTGGAGAGCTGCATCAAACCAGTCTCCGGACTGAAGACCACAACAGGGCCGAATAATATTCAAGAAGTTGGTAAAATTAAAAGCCAATAAAATCATATAAAACTAATTTTCCCTGACAATCTAAAATTACCGTTTGCTTGCCTGACCAGAGGATCGTCGTCTCGTGGGGGCGAAATTATTTTCCGTATCCTGTATTAATTGATATATTAAATTGGCAAGATGGCGATCAGCCTCAAAAGCTTCCGGAGCCGTTAAGTTCAAACCCGGGGAGCCAACGTCTTCGCGGAAGGACGCTTCTGTTCCCGCAGTCTTTGACGAGTTGCCGCCAAGACAGACCGCCACCCTATGAGGCGTGAAACCGGCCCTTGCGGGCCAGTACGAACTCATAACTGTGCTCTGGTTACGTTGGTAACACGTCACTAGTTTTGCCGGCGGAAGAATCAGCGGTACGAAACTCGCGTTAACAAAACAGACGTGAGCGACGTGGCCGCGCTCAGTTCGGCAGTTGCTTCAGATGCTTGCAGTTCTTAGGACAGGTCCGCGATCGCCTATTGTTCTGAAGCCACCATGCTCAGTCTTGGTGATATTTCGTCGACCTACAGGAACTTACAGCTCCACTGAGCAGGTATTCGCGATTAAAGTGAAGTAATTGCATTCGGTCACGAGTTTAATTAATATGCAACGGTCTGTATATCGGGCGATAGGCGCGATGATTACTAAGATGCTTTTCCTTTAGTTTGTATCGCCCCAGCTTCGGGCTGAGTCTACTGTTCTCATGACCAACGGAAATTTTCATGAAACTCAATACGCTCTCTTTCTCTCTCGTTAAGGGCTGGTCTAACTACTTGAATGTGCTTTATTTTCGATGTTTGCTCTCTATTGTATGTCTTGTCCTGCAGCAAGAATCAGTAACCGTTTAATAAGATGTAATAGGCTACCTCGTAATTCTATATGCTACTTTCAGAATACAAAGATTATTTCAATGAACTGTCCGACTTCTTGTCTGTAGCCTTCCCCTGTTGCTACCATTTTTATTCATTTACAAAACAGCAGAAACCCCTGCTAGAAGAGAGGAGGTCCGATGCTGGCAACGGTCACAGCAACAAAAGATTAACAGAGAAGTCACCGGTAAATTGGGAAGCGGAAGTCAGGCAGACTGATTTAAGTCTTAATCTCTTTTCTTTCCTCCCACAACCAACCATAGGAAGAGACAGGCGCTACACAGGGACTACGCTTCCACTCTCGTCGGAGGTTCGAGTCCTCCCATGGGAATGTGTGTGTTGTCCTTCGGATAGGTGTCAGTTAGTTTAAGTAGTTTGTAAGTCTAGAGACCGCAGTGCACAGAAATTTGGTCGCATAGGTTTACAGACATTTGAACGTTATTAGACTTTGCAAGAAGAATGGAGGAAAATAACATTAGCTCTTTCGTATCATTCATAATATGTGGAACCACCGTGAGTAACATTTTAAATCCTATTTGCAAACTTATTAAAATGGAGTCTAAAAATTCCGAAATTACTTTTTGGGACATCTTCAACGGAACTGGTGCCACCAACATCATATCTGATGTTTCAAACTGACAGATGTACTCACTGTTTCAAACACAACTTTTAAAACTTAAATGTTGAAAAATATTCATTTGAAACCAGGTAACATCCTAAATATAAACCTGTGACCTCAATATGCCGACAGTTTACAGAGAAAACAGGTGTTTCCCAGCAGTTCAGTTTCCGTGCTTTCACTTCACATTTTTAACACAAGATTACACTGGAGGTGGAGTATAAATGCACAAAGGCTTCGTAATACCATTACGTGACACTAAGAGGATCCTCCTAGCACGAAGGAAAATGTAGCTCTTTTATTGGACATCAATTTAAATTTCTGACCTTCTGCTAACCACAATTAGACGCAGACACCCCCTGTAATTTCATTGAGCGTCTGCTGACAGAGATTGCTAGCTTCGCAGTGTATACAGACGTTGTGTAAGAGCTATCGGCACTCGTAATTTGTTGAGGGTCACTGATGGGCAGTGTCATTAATCCGAGTCAATTCAAGATAGCCGGCCGCGGTGGCCGAGGGGACTGAGGTGCTCCAGTCACGGTCTGTACGGCCGCTACGGTCGGGGCTTCGAATCCCCCCTCGGGCATGGATATTTGTGCCATTCTTAGTCTTAGTTAGTTCATAAATAGTTTGTAAGTTTAGGGACTGATGACCCCGTAGTTAAGTTCCATAAGCGATACAAACATTTCAACATTTGAATTCAAGATAGAAACTGGTTTAGGAAGCCATTACACTTCACAATACGAACTATTTAATGTAAAGTATATTGAAGTTTTTGTTTCGCTTAAGAAATTTAAAAAAAAAATATTCATAAATATTTCATTAAAATCTTGACAGCATTGGCACAAAAAACAGGGCTCAAGAAAGACTAAAATCCATTTGTTATTTACAGCATCTTTGACCTTACAGTTTGACATTCTTTTAGTCCCTGTTTAGTGTAAACATCACATGTGTGGCGAATTTCTTCAGCGTCGTTTTACATTTTCACTACTTTAACACTGCTATTGAGAAATGTTCAAACGTTTGTATAGCTTATGGGAATTAACTACGGGGTCATCAGTCCCTACATTTACAAACTACTTATGGACTAACTAATACTAAGGACGGCACAAATATCCATGCCCGAGGGGGGATTCGAACCCCCGACCGTAGTGGCCGTGCAGACCGTGACTGGAGCGCCTCAGTTCCCTCGGCCACCGCGGCCGGCGCTGCTATTGAAAAATAATCGAAGTATCGACGTAACATTATTTAAATAAATCAGAACAATGTGAAAAATTGTCATTGCAGGTCTTCACAAGAAATGTGAACAGACATGTTCTCCCACGCATTTTCATTGCGAATGTATAAGTTCTGGACAACGTCCAACATAGACCAAAACAATTTCAGGTAATAACTTGTTTTACATATATTGATATGTTGGAGTCAGATGAATTTAGATATGGTGAATACAAGGATGGTACACCAATTTCTACTAGAATTCGTTTTCTCATTAAAAAAACGCGTATGTTACCTGTACTATTCCAGCAAAAAGATTTAAATAACCATTTTTTTTTTAAATTCTTTGAGACACATAAACAGTTTTGCCTAATTCCAAGAAACCAGAAACTACTACCTCTTTTTTTATCCTTAGTTGGATTCTATTTCGATCACTCAAAACGTCATTGAGAAATTCATATTTGCATTTCATTAGCAGTCAACATATGTGGCATTCACCTTACTCCTAGTTTTCCCGTATTTAATTGTTTCTTTAAAAAGTATCGCAATTTTCAACTGATATCCATATGACGTTTTAACTGTGGCAGAACACATGTCATGTTGTTAACTAATATTCTCGTAGAGGAAGTAAGAGTGGAGCAATAATTAATGTAGACGGAGTCGTAGACGCGAATACTGACTGTAAACGGGTGCAAATGAATGTAGCCTGTAGTTGATACTCAGAGATGAAGGGACTTGGGAGAAGACACTTTATAGACAGCTGCATGAAACGAGTCTTCGTAGTGAACACTAGCATATCACAACAACCTGATCTGCTTTATACACATTTATCAGTATTACGTAATCGTAGATTTTGCATGTTTCCTTTAAGAAAAGAGAAAGAAATTAGGGCTTAGCTTCCTTTCAGCGACATCGTCATTAGAGACGGAGAAATGCCTGAATGTGAGTTGTAATATTAAAACGGGAGACACTGCAGGAGCCTCCAAGAAGATTACGTTCAGCAGTCAAACATCAAGCAATCGGGCGTCCTATGGAAACGAAATAGTCAGCCAATCCTGCAAAAAACGGTGCACGAAAACCAAAACCGCCAAAGCTTCTTGAAGAGCCCAAAAAAGAGCCTTTATAAATAACATCCCTAATGACAACTTCCTACAACATTGAAGTGTTATCCATAAATAAAGAAATTTTCCTATTTGCCAAGTGCATGCGCAACAAATGCGACGTTTTAATCCTGCAAGAAACGCACTGTATATGAAATTAATTCTTGAGACACCGCATGAAAGGTACGGAAGTGCTATTTTTGTGAAACCGAACGTATAAATACGCTCCCATGCTGTGAAGAAAAATGTCGAAATCCTAACTATTGAACTACTATCCTGCACTATAACATTCGTGTACAAACCACGCAGCACGAGTCTGAAAATTTCCACGCGGAGAATATTAATGTTGCACTGGGAAATTTGAATTGCCACAGCATTGATTGGGGCTATGAAAAAACGATGGCAAAAAGTGATGGAGATCTGGGTAGACCAAGCTAAACTGGTAGATGATCAAAAGCCGCCTGCATCATTTAACAGCGGAAGATAGAGACGAGATTGTAATCTAGATGTCTCCGAAATGATAGCTCAACAAGTGCAAAGAAAATCGAGGACCCAGTTCCAAGATCGCAACACAGACAAAGAACTTGCTGCATCACGGCAGCGATCAAACTAGATACAACGCCATTTAAGAGACGTTCCAGTTTCACAAAAGCTCGCCGGGAACTTTTCACTGAGGACCTTGAGTAGTCGATCTTGGAAATAAAACCTGAGGTGCAAGACCTCGTTCACAACATCAATCGACGGGACATATACAGAGGGTGCTAAAAGCCTTATATCGCCAGGTTCAATGATAGCAACGAGGAAGCTCTGAAAAAGGATGTAGAACCGCAGAGGAAACTACCCAGGCAGGCGAGGTACTGATGTGTGGCACCGCATAAGCAAGACAAGAAAAGGGGCGCTAATTCCTACAAGAGAGACAGCAGAAAGGCATGGAAACTAGTCAAACGCCTCAGCAACGACACAGCAGATCCACACCTAAATTATAGTAAAGTTACGTCTAATCAGATTGCTCATAAACTGCTCATGAATGGTAAAACGAAACAGAAAATCAGGAATTGCAAAATCAAAAGAAATTTGACGACTGCTTCCTAGCTCTCCTGTTCGCCATTCAGAAGCCTGGTCGACCTGAGATATGGGAAAATTAAGCACTGTGGACCGGGAGCATAGGCGTGGATACTCCAGCTAATGAACACATGTATCACAACGAAACAAGTAAAATGTGGAGGAAAGCTTTGGGTAATGCGTTATTCAAACCAGTGTCTCTGCTGTCTAACTTACTTAAAGTTCTAGAACTAATGATCTCAAGAGCAAATCAGATTACATGGACAAAGCTCTCATTAATGAACAAGCTGCTGTAAATAAGGAAATCAGCCAAAATACCGATTTTGGGAAGGGGCAGATTATTATGCATACGTAGTGATCACTGAGTCGTGAAGACTTAGTGATCAGCGTAAATGTAAGTAGGAGACCTGGGTTCGATTCCCGGTCTGATGCAACTATCATCTTCTCCCACTGATATAGTGCACTAGAAGTACCTAATGTCTTTCTTTGTGCCCATGTTATTACTGCCTGGTGCTTGGAAACGAGCATCTCGGATGTGGGTCAGACTACTGATATAATAGACCTGCGAATTGAATACTTTTGTATCAATTTTTACTGCAGTTACTTTTATCGATGCTTAATTACTGAAATCAAGTAGTACTCTCTGGATTTCTGTAAATACATGTTGCATTTACTACGTGGGACTGCAAAACTATGTCCGCCAGCAAATCAGCTTTTTCTGCACATAGAATGCGTTTTCCACAAAAACCTCTCCACAGTTCGTTTATTTGATATCCTTTTTCCACGTGACCTGAAAACATCTGCTTGTCTCAATACTTCACATCTTCAGCACTGCATGAACCACAACACGAGATCCTTACTTAATTGTTCTGCTCAGTAAGACCTCATGAATTGCAGACTGAGATTGTGTCTACAACAATTGACACTCTCAATCATTTGCCTGTGATTTTACCCAAAGAGAGTCTTACCTGTTGTCTGTAACACCGTTGCTGTCAGATTCGATGTTTTTGCGATCTTTATAGCTGGCTTAAAGATCTCTTCATAATCGAATTCACTTAGGCACCCATCTCGTTAACCAACGTGAAGGATCTTTATACACTAACTAGCTTAATTCCCGCTGCTTCACACGCGTAAATTGCATGGTCTGCATTGGTTGTTTCTACTTCTAAATATAAATTATCATAGATCTAGCTTTAAATATGCTTTCCTAATCCAGTATTTTGATACGACTTGCTCCATTGATGGCAGAATTCAAAACATCCCGAAACACTTTTCTTCTTTCTTTTTTTTATTCTAACCATGGTTCCAAATCCAAATTTTCCCATTTCTAGCATCAAAATAGTCTTAGTAGCACCCTTAAAAGATTATTCCCTTATTTCACCCGCTTAATGGACGAATTAAAAAAAATCCGACACGCGTGTTTTTAAAATTTCGAGTTTTGTATTTTTTGCTTCATAATTGCTTTAAAACGTTCATCCCCTGTTTCACCCCATTAGGGATGGGAATATCGAAAAATTGCTGATGCCTACATGTAAGCTAAACAACGTCTACAATTTTCAAGTTTCTATCGTCTGAAGATTCACCTTTCAGCGCCGTTCTTTTTTTTTTTTTTTTCTTTTTTTTTTTTTTTCTTTCTTTCTTACGCTTTGACATCTTTCTTAATAGTTTTACTTCTCAAACTGCAGTATACACTTTTTTTTCTTTATTCGTGCACTTGTTACAGAAAAACAACTGAAGAATGTGCTTCACGTTTCGCTGTAAACAACCTCTTTGCAGTTATAGTGTCAAAAGTCGTCACTGGTCTTCAGTCCGAATTTTATATAAGCTGACGACTTTCAACCACTATATCTTCTGCCCTCTTATAGCTATCGACACGTAATTATGATGTACAACAAGAGAGTTTGTACTACAACAACCCAGAGAGATCGTTCGTCACCATTGTGTAGGTTTTGCTAAAGAGCTAAATATTGACACCCACACGGAGAATTTTATATAAGTCGGTAACTTTCAACTGCCATACCTTCCATCCCCTTATCGTTATCAACCCTCTACCACCATAGTGCACAACTGATACCTACAACCACATAGAAACACTATTCGTTGGCAATTTGTAGTTTTGGCTGCAGTGTGGAATATAGGCACAAACACCTCAAACATATATTAAGATCACAATTTTAAAGATTCATTATCTGTTAGTTCTCAGACTTCTTGCCATACAAATAATAACGAATATAATTTAAAAGAAAACGTATATCACTGCTAACATTTCTGCTCGGTTGTTGAGTAATGACCCTCATCCTTGTGTAACCGTCTAGAGGCATATTTCACCGGGTGTTCCTTTCCGTCTAAATTTTGATCCAGAATACAACCCAGAACGTTGCTGCTAGAGTCACATAAGAATAGGAATTCTTTCTCAAAGGCGGGAAACCCTAATACTGGAGCAGATACAGGTACTTCATTCAACTCCTCAAATGCTGACACTCAGATATCCACTGAAAGTTAACTCCCTTCTGAAGTAACTGAGTTAATAGACGTGCCACTTCAGTAACCAACAAATTAATGATAGTAGTTGCAAAATGTCTTACAGACTACGTAAGACGAGGACACCTCCCAGCTCTTGGGCAGCAACATCTTGAGTTTGAACAAGATGACATTTTCTGACATTCAGTGTGAGAAGTGCTGCTCTCACTCTGGTTAATAGTTTATCGAAGCATTTCACAGTTCCTCTATGATCTTCTAAAATACTATTATATATATATATATATATATATATATATATATATATATATATATATATATATATATATGCTTTTGATTTTAATGCACGAAGTACTCCAGCTAACACGCTCTGAGTAGAAGGAGAAGATTTATTTCAGTTCAGACGGCATTCTGACGTACAGTTATTGGTAAGTGTTGAGAGACATAAACTGGGCATCATTCAATCTGCATGAAAATTTATGACATATTTAATAAAAGCTGTGCATTTTGTTAGTTGTCTTGCTGCAGATTTCCTAGTTACCGTTGTCTTATTTTACATCCTCATAATGGGCCGCGGCCGAGGGCATTTGGCGCTCAGATACGAGTCACGAGGCCGTTCCCCGTCGTGGGTTCGAATCCCCCCTCGGGCATAGATGTTTGTGCTAAGTTTTATTGTCAGAAGTACATCTTTGCCCTAATGCTTAAAAAGATTTGTGCACACAGTAGTTATTCTGCTCTAAATAAAATTGTCTTCCATGGCAATACCCGTCTAATACGAGAAATTCGTTCACTAAAAATGGTATTTTGAGTATACAGGGTGGTCGGAAATTCCCGTTACAAACTTCTAGGACTTGTAGAGGATAGTAAGTACATAACATTTTGAATAGGAACTCATATCCGGAAACGTATCGTTTCCGTTCTAAGACAGTTTCACGTCAGATGTGTAACTCGTCAACGTCTGCTTAGAGAAACGTCTCAGAGTCTCCTGTCCAGGTGGTATGGAGAGAGTGTACCAGAGTATGCTTCGGAGGTGCAGTGTGCGTAACGACGTTGGTGGTCGCCACATCCAGCCGCTGTTGTAATGCATCAGTACGTTGCGGCTGCTTGCCATAGACGCTGGGTTCTTGTTGTTGTCGACTAATGTAAACCATAAGGTGTAAATTGTAATGAAAATGCGTAAGTAATAACGGAACGATTCAGTATTCTTTTCAAATTGATTGCAACAATTGTCCTGGATCACGCCTAATTACATTCCACAAGTAGGACTGAATGAGATAATCATCTGAATTGAAACCGTCGTGTAACGGAAACGATAAGTTTCCGGACATGGCTTCCTATTCAAAATGTTATGTTCAAAATGTTTCTAAATCTGTGGGACTCAGCTGCTTGGTTATTAGTCGCTAGCTTACATCTACTTAAACTAAGTTTAACTAAGCTAGTGACGACACACACACACACACACTCTCTCTCTCTCTCTCTCTCTCTCTCTCACACACACACACACACGCGCGCGCACGCGCGCGCACGCGCGCGCGCGCGCGCGCGCGCGCGCGCACACACGCATGCCTGATGGAGGACTCGAACCCCCGACGGCGAACGGCCGCGCGCATCGCAGCACGGCGCCCCAGTACGCAAGGCCCTTCCGCCGCGGCCAAAATGTTATGTGCTCACTACCCTCTACAAGTTCTAGATGTTTGTAACGGGAATATCCGACCACGCAGTATATTTATTTTGGTACTTCACTTTTAAGAAGGGACACTGCCCCCCTCATATTTACTGGCAATTTGGCGCAGCGGGTAGACCGTAAAAAACTGAACACAGATCAATCATGGAAGAAGAAACAAATCGAAAAGAAAAGAAAAGAGAAAAAAAATCGTAATCCATGTGGAGTTAGTTATGCAGTCATGGTGTTGTACTACTGTTTTTCACGGATTATCAACTTTCCGTCCGCTCTTTGACATGTCTGCTCATTCTATTCAATTTTGTGTCCGTTTTGTGTTGTATAGTCCGTACCGCAGAAGTGTTCTATTAGCAGTCGAAAGGTAGTGGCTTCTGAATGGGAGCTGTAAACTTTTATGACAGCCAAATCCTCCACTGGAAAACACGTCTGATCATACACAACATTTGTGACAGACAATATGTGCGTCACACGATAGTAATCGCTTACGGTGCACGTGTACGATTTTCCAGTAAGTGAGATATACATCCTTGTACGATTTATGCGGTCGTATGAATGTGATCACTCCCAATTTCTCGCATAATTGCAACAGATGAACGCAACAGTTTCACAATCACACACTTTTCCCAGTGCGCTGTCAAAACATGCGTTTTAACGTTTTCTAAATTTTTGACGTGTACACCATCAAATTCTACATATGCCCTAGCTAATCAGAATACCTCCTGCAATTTCGGAGAGCGAAGTTGATTATATTTATTATTTATTGTATTCATTTCTTCGAAAGGTCTCATCTGGTCTATCATCACTTTTACTTTCGATAGTAATATTTACTTACTACGTGACTTATGCACGATATAAAACATCCGAGGCTACAAAAAGGGAACAGGAATGTCATTCACCGAATGGACAGTTGACAGTTTTGTGAAAAACAAATAGTAAAATTACATAGACTGAAGGAGGACTGAGCACGGACCTCCAGCATCACGGACCATCACCACGTCGGCACGTCTCTAGCACTATGCCCGATATTGCATATCTGGCACTAAGACCTTTAATTGTGACGTTAGCGATCTTCAAAAGTCGAAAGCCAAGATCTCATTATATTTATTTTTTGACGACCAGTTTCATGGGGCTATGCCACCATCACCTGGTCATATAAAATTATACAATGAGTCTCCTACAAGCTGTTAATGATTTAACTTCAGTATTTTATATTTCGACTAAGTGCTATTTGCATGTACTACATCTACGTATATACTCTGCAATCCACCGTAAAGTGCGTAGGGGAGGGTAAACCGTTTCACTACTACGCATTTCCTTCTTTATTTCACTCCCAAATAGAAGGAGGGAAAAAAGAATGTCTATTTGCCTCTGTACTCTAATTTCTCTTGTCTTTGTGATCATTGCGCGAAATATAAGTAGGCGGCAGAAAGATCGTTCTACACTCACCTTCAAATTCCGGCCCTCTAAATTTTCTCAACATAATTTCTCGAAAAGAACGTCTTTCCTCCAGCGATCCTCATTTGAGTTCCCGGAGCATTTTCGTGACACTCACACATTGGTCGAACCTACTAGTAACGAACCTAGCTGCTCGCCTCTGAACTATTTACCCTCCATTTTTTAAATAACGTCAGATGACCACATTGTGTAATTTTATATGATCAGATGATGGTGGCATAGCCCAACGAAACTGGTCGTCATAAAATAATTACATTGCGATCTTGGCTTTCTACTTTTGAAGATTATTAACCATTAATTGTTTTTATTTTCCTATTTCATTCCATAGTTCCATTCAACTTCTTCCCATTTTCCTGCTTGATCTGTATTCAGTTTTTGGTGGGTATGCGCTGCTTCATCTTACCATAAAATCTGAGGGGTGCCTTGGGGAGTAAATACGGTGTAACTATATGTTAACCACCGTTTCCCAGATACAAAATGCAACTATGATTTCGACGACGAGCATCACAGAACTGTCCGGTTACCTTAGTTACAAGAAAAATTCATATTTTTCTAATCTTTCACAAATTTTAGCATTTTTTTTAGCGTTATTCACATGAACATTCGATAGAAATGTGAAGAAAAAGTAATGCACGCTCTTTTAATTAGATGAACTGAAATCCGTAAGTTTCATAAATCCAATTCTTGGTACTTAAGATTTAGAGTATGGTTGTTCTTATAGTCTGCTTGTTTTCCTCTTTAAAAAATTGATGTTAATAAGTACTGGGAAACGCAAAGCATTTATTATCCAGCCATAGTGGTTTACACGTATCCAATCTTTCTTTCAGTTACAATAAATGGCCGAATTTTGTAACTAAATGCACTTTTAGATGTCAATGTAAAATTTATATAGCCTCTTTTTTGTCTTCTTGCTGCTGCATGATGAGATTAAAATGAGTTGCGACCGATGATCAAAGTAGTTTGATCCCTTTATACCTCAAACCAGCCAATGAATAAACTCTGTTTTTAAAGGCTCTATTTGAATGCTGACTTTAATTGCTGAAGTTTCAGGCACGTTGCACGACTGTTGATTTGTATGTGATGTTTCATAAGCTGCGCAAGCTGTCTTTCTGACAGTAAATTTACAATCTCAGTTTGGCGGATTCACGACGCCCTGAATGCTGCTTCGCGACACCCAGTGTGGGAATCTCTGCTCTAAACATAGATCTGGTCTAGAGAACAACTTGTATACTCATTTAATTATTTCATGACAGTCTGCTATTATTTGTAAGTGTATTAATGGTTGCTAGTCGGTAATAGATTCATTTCATATTCGTCTGGTAACGCGATGGATCTCCGTCATACTACAATGTATACAAAAGGAAAAAAAAAAAGGACTACCGTCTCATCTTCTACGTGAACCTTTGACACAACAGGTTGTCAACAACGATACTCTTAACTGATTGTAGCACCTAGCCTTTTCTAGTAGTCACGTACCTTGCAAAGTCGTGGCCAGTGGTTCGAATAGTAACAGAGCGGCTCAGGTAGCAGCGTGACGTAACGCTGCCAGCCAGTACTTAAGACGCCTTAATATCGTAGAAGCAGATCGCAAAATACAGGGCGTCCCTCCCATTCAGACCACCCTGATTTCAAAGACCCAGGGAATGGAAACTACATTAGATACGACAATGAAAAATGCACCACATTGTAGAGCATCTCAAATAATTTATTTATTTATCTTCAATACACCTCTACATGTGAACCATTTGTAGCACAAAGAATATCGAGTCTGTATTCAATTTCTTGCCACGTTCTTTGTAGCATTTCCTCTGTTATTGTTGCAATCGCATTAATGGTACGATGTAAGAAATCGTCCACTTTGGTCGCATACACATTGTAGTTCAAGAATCCCCACATGAAAAAAACAAGCGGCGTAATGTCGGGTGAACGTCATGGTCAGGCAATGGGTCCTCCACGTATTATTCAACCATTGGTAAATTTCCTATCTGGGAGCAAAAATTATGTTGGGTTGCATGTCTTGTACCTGAGGGGACACAAACTGCTCCAACATGTACAGATAAACTGACACACTCACTGCTTGTTCTGGAAACAAGAACGGTCCAACAATCCCGTCATGGATTAGCCCACACCACACGTTTAGTTTAGGGCTATCACGAACATGTTCCATGACAACGTGCGGATGTTGCGAACCCCAAATCCGAACATCATGCCCATTAATCCTTCCTGTTAGATAAAAAGTTGCCTCACCTGACAATATCTTTCCAGGAAGCTGGCACTCATATTAATAAGCTGCAGCACATCCGCATCAAATTGTTGTCGGCGTGGTTTGTCGTTCAACGTCAGATGTTGCAGAATTTTTATTTTGCTAAGCGCACATACGAAGACGCTAGTGAACTATACAATGAAACGTTGTTCGAGGTACATCACGTTCTCTCGATGCTTGAAGCATTGACTTACGTGGGCTCTTGGGGAAACTATCGCTTGATGTCCTCCACTCTCTCTTCTAAAGCTTCGTAACGTGCACTGCCAGAATGTTTCAGAACACTTCCTGTTCCTAGAAACTTCCTACACCATTCCTTAATTGTTTTCACATCAGGTGTATCACATTCATACACACGACGATAATTTATTTGCATAGAAATCGGCGATTTCGCTTCTACAAACCAAACTACTGCTTTCGTGCACTGCTATAGAGTCGCCATATTCACTTCTCGCGACTATGCTGCACTCTGGCGACGATTCTGACGTTGGAATATACATTCTTTACGTGCACTTGTAACCCAAGCGATAAAAATCTTTCCCAGAGATACTACCTGTTGGTATTAGACAAAGATCTAAAACGTTCATGTAGTACGGATGTAGAGATGTCAGCAGACAACATTGTTCCGAGTATTTTGTATACACTTGCAACATAAATTAAATTTATCCTGTTAGGATCTTAGTTAACCGTACACACTATAATCGTGACATATACAGAAACAAACTACCAAATATTGGTGACAATAAGGAATAATGGTTCAAGCTCACTCTTGGAAATTGCGATATATTCGAAACTAAGCAGAAATATATCGGGGAAAAACAAAAAATATCAGCCTTTCCATACCCTCGGAAATCACGAGATATTCGGAAATAAATAGCCAAATCTTTCTGACTAGCGAATAGTGTAGGCCTAAATGTTATTGATCCCAATCAAGAGTTGCGGCCAGTCCGGTTTTTCCGTATCAAGTCTTTCAATTTCGACAGAGTGCCACAGTACCGCGCAGCATTGATGCTTGCATCCTCCAAAAAGTCCAGCAACAAAACTCCTTGGACGACTCAGAAAACGGTGAGTAGCACTTTACCTGCAGACAGAGTACTTTTGAACTTCTTTCGGTCAGGTAATGACGAATGCTTCCACTCCACCCTTCTTACGCATGCAACGCCCTGATTTGTTTTTGGACGGCTTTGACAAATGTCTTAATGTACTTGGAAATTATGTAGATAAATAAAGATATGTTGTAAAGTCATTGGTCCCGATATAATTAATTTTCTATAATATTTAAGCCACAATAGTGTTCACAATTACTTATAAACTTATATCACGTTTGATTATTTGTGCTGTTTGTCATTCTGCATTGTGCTCAGTTTATTTAGTACGTATTTTAAAGTAAAAATATTCAATATAGTTGATGTTGTGAGCTGGTCACAGATATACAGTGTAAGTGGCACAGTAATCTCTGGAACTATCGATCGATTTGAGAGTGAGGGCTCCGAGTGCGAGAGGCAGTAGCGGTAACGCGCTAGTCAGTCATTAGTTGTGCCAGGGTTGGTTAGTAGTAGTGGTGAATACAGTCTTGGATAATGAATTGTAATGGCGAGAGAAGTTGTGATGTGACCTGTATTATGCCGTTTGAGGAGATATGTATATTGACAAATGGCTTAATAACTGGAATAATGTACATTATCAACTGAATAATTGGATATGTGTTGCAGCATCACATTATTATTTTTCTTTTTAAGGTTTCTGCAATGTTTTTCTGCTTTAAACTTTTAGAATACACGATTTATAATTTAAAACTTTCGTTTTGCGTTTTCAGTTTTTGTAGTTACTTACCATTTCACTTACTGTACCAGCTATTTAAACCTCCCCATAGTTTTGTCTCCAACCATATTCTCGAAAACCGCAACATATTTGGAACAAAGTCAAATATTTGTGAGAAGGAAGAACACAAATGTCATTGCTGATCGTACCACTTGCAGCAGTAATTTCATTCTCCGTTCTTCAGTCACACATAAATCATCAAATCGATGTTACCAACTCCCGAGACAGCACATAAGAGTACTGAACAACGTAATACGGTTATGTGAATAAGAAAATCCCAAAAAGAGTTGTGGATAAATGACTCCTACAATGTCTTACAAAAGATAAGATTTAAAAAAAAAATAAAAAAAATATATATATATATTATTGGTCTTCTTGCTTTGTAACCCACCACTATACCAAATACGCTACAGCAACTCGACACCATTTGTCCCTTCATGATTTATATACCAGTTCCTACATGTTTGTTTCTCAATGTTAATATGATTTTAATTACATTTAGTTGTAATAAATTGACCCAGAGATGATTTTTTAAATCGCTGTGGCTCTGAAATGGTTTGCTGCGAGTTATAAAACCAAAACTGTGAAATATACGGCAAATCAAGATGGCGTCTGTGACATGGAAGGAACAAGTTAATATCGTTTTCACGTCAATTTCCAAAGTCGTCGTTCATTGGCTAATGTAACAGCGAATTTCATTGGAGGGAAATAAATTTTTGCTTGGGATATAAGTACTTTTACTCTCTTTGAGACGCTCCACAAAGTGGTGTATCCAAGGAGCTACAATCTAGGGAGGTGACGTTATCTATGCTGAGAACTCGATTGGTTAAATCCAGGAGGGCCATGCTTTTGTGCCGAAAACACTCACATAAATGATGTATGAATATTGCCCACTTTACGTAATGTTACTAAATTGACAGTCATATTGGTGTATTTACTTAGAGATGACGTACATTTCAACGACTAGAACTGCTATATACAAGCACTCCAACAAACGTTTTGGGCATAAACAAATGCCGGAGTGCATAGTTTGCTGGCATCACTTTACAAGTGTTAGGGCATCTCCAGAGATTCTAACCTCCTTGGGTGCAACCTTCATTGTCGTACCTGCTGTGGTTTCCCTTTCCTAGGTCTGTGAAATCAGGGAGGTGTGAACGGGACACCGTGTATGTTCAGACCTGTGGCTTGCCCTTGGGACATATGAATAAAAAAGAGCAGAAGCTCCAGAGAAGATACTTGGAGCAAAAGAACGTTCTCTAAGTTATCAATTTCTTATGAATAAAAGCTTCGAAGCATTTTATGCTCTGAGCAGGAAGTTCATTCTCGCTAGCTCCCCTCCCCCTTGAATAAGTTCTCCGTGTGTCATGTCTGGCATAGAACAACTGTTCAATCATATATTTCCTTCAACTAGCTTAATAAGACAAATTATTAAGTATACAAATATGGAGTAGACATCTACATATTCAGGAAGAACTGTACTATGTTTAAATATTTGTTTGTTGTGAAGGGGCATATTATTAAGATTAAATGTGCACTTTTTTACGAAAATGTATTCTTCTGACGATACAAAAATTTCGTCACGCGAGAATCTTTTTTGTTAATGAAGTTGGGTTAGCACAATTTGCGAACGAAATTTTAAGAATGCATCACATATTCATCTGTTGCAACGTGGAATACTGTCGGAGTTTTTTAACATAAGATAGGCCTACTTGTTGTTAAATATGACAGCTAATGGTCAGTTCATAAGCGTTAGGACATGTGATTTTGTTACAAGAAACAGGCTGCTAGGTATGTAATAAATCAGCTAGTAATTTTCCTGTCGTGTCTACTTACTTCTAAAATAACAAAAGTTACGATTACGAAGTCAGAAAACACATCTGGAATAGGCCGACCGGTTTGGATAGAAACAATACTTCAGTAGGCCTACCTGGTACCTATTGCAGCAATATTTATTTTGTGATATACACTGTGAAGTCTTTGTATGCTCTGTATTTGGAACTAACATCATAAAGCCTTACTAATAGACCCGATTTAAAAACAATATTATTTTGCTATGTAGCAGTTTCAAATGTTCAAATGTTTGTAAAGTCTATGGGACTTAACTACGGGGTCATCAGTCCCTAAACTTACAAACTACTTATGAACTAACTAAGACTAAGGACGGCACAAATATCCATGCCCGAGGGGGGATTCGAACCCCCGACCGTAGATGCCGTGCAGACCGTGACTGGAGTGCCTCAGTCTCCTCGGCCACCGCGGCCGGCGTGTAGCTGTTTACAACTGTAAATATACACTCCAAACAAATGGATAAAACACGCAGTTGACTCCACTTGTTTCAGTTCTATGTCAGTAATGAAAACATTCTTCTTACATCACTCTCGTCACTATATAAAATGCTCTAAGTGTCACATTCACGATTTTTTTGAAAGAAGCTACACGTCAACAAAATATTTTTATTTGCAATAACTTTTTAAAACCCCTCGTATGTCTTAAAAGAGTACGTATAAAGGAATTTGTTTTTGCCTTCTAAGTAACACAAATGTCGTAATTTTTATTATAAACCACAAGTAAAACGCAACTTAATAGAAGTTACTCAGCCCGAAGTATGCTAGAGAGCTCACTTGAGAAATCAGAGAATGTTCTCCGGTCATGAGAAACTTCTCCATTTTCATTCATAAGAAATTGGAGAATGTTCTCTGCTGTGAGCAACTTCTGCCACCCTGTTACTCGCGCTGAGGACGTACTCGGCTGAAGTATATTCTCCGACTCCCTTTATTCATGCGAACCTGGGTATGTCCTCTGGAATACAGAGTATAAAGTAGATACTCCGTTTTATTCGTACGGCCCCTTATGAAGACAGTAGCGCGGCTCACCTTTCTGGAGGAACCTGGCGCTCATCGCGTTTCGTCAGATGAGCCTCGGAGTGACAGGTGGTCTTCAGCAGAAAGCGGGCAGCGCTTTATAAAGCCTGGCCCACTGGAGAACGCGCTGGCCGCTGCCCTGTCATCGGGAACGCCCCCGCCAGCAATGACAGGCCAGCCAGCGACGCCCACCTCTGCACCGCGATCAGGCTCCTCATTACCATTCTGAAATGGAATACAAGCGGCCTGTAAAAATGGGTAGGTCACCGAAGCATCTGAATATCAAAATGTAAGCGTAGGCTTTCCGCGGCCGTTGTCACAATCATAACTTTGTTTCTGTGTCTGAGACCGCATTGTTAATCTTGAAATATCTACCCGAAGTTTCGGCCACTATTGCAGGTGTCTTTCTTCTGGGTATTTTCCTGACAAATCTGCAATACGGTAAGGTGGTACAATTCCGATCATTTCGGGCAAATGTTGTTGGTACTGGAAATATGTAGAAAAAAGAGATAATTTTAACTATGGCACTTATTATTGGATGTTTAACGAATATGTAACACAAATACTAGACCATTAAAAATGTTGGTATAAACACAAAAAAATGTTACACAAGTGTGGAAAAATCGATCGAAAATGTACCACACTAGGTACAATTATGATCATTTCCTCGTAAAATTTTGATCACTGGCTTCTTCCACATAAAAATCACTTTTTCCCTTGCGCACCAACGCATACTTCTTAGGTAACAAACATTGCATAATATAGAATTTGCAATCGCGTGGAAACTAAATAACTTATAAGAGCGCGCTCGACGACGTTGCTCCACGTACCTCTTAACAGGAAAAAATTTATATCTCCGTAGCGCAAAGTGGTGTATTCTTGGAAAAGACAGGAGGAGCTGTAGAAACCTGCTACACTACAACGCCACACAAAGGCATGTGCTACCAACACTACGAGACTGACAAATTATGTTGATCGGAATTGTACCTATATCGAATTTGTACCACCTTACCCTATTTCAATAGACTGTTACTATGGTATACCTGCTGTTGTGACAGGAAAATAATCATAAAATGTTGAATTGTTTGTTAATCTAAGGGACCAAACTGCTACGGTCATCGGTCCCTAGACTTACAAACTACGAGGAGGAGTTGGGGAATAAGTTTCTCCTGTCGACTGTGGCCAGAGTTGTGTATGAAAGGAAAGTACGATAAAATAAAGTAAAATGGAATGATACATTAAAGATAAAAGATTGCAAGGTAACCCAAATGTTTAATTGTTAATGGAAATCGAGTAATACTGCATATTACATAGTTCAGAACTGAACTTTTGAAAGCGAAAAATGTGGTGACTTCGACCACTGAGGTAAGTCTTGAAAATATAAATTAATATGCACAACAGAGACACCCAGGAAATACAGGAAACACAAATACTAAAAATTATGGCCCTGTTATAAGTGCACCCAAAGAGATACTCAATGAGAAAACCATCTGATAAATTTATAAAATGGAAGTGGAAACAATTTGACTGCGTCATGATAAATGAATTTTAAACTTACCTCTTATTCTCATTACAAAACTGGAAACCGAAAACAGCAAGCACATCTCAGCATGCAGGATTATTAATTCCATCAACTGTATAAAAAACATGCAAATTGTTGATAGCTAATAATGAGGTTAAATAATACTCAAAAGTGAAAATAAGGAAAGGGTAAGTAGCTACAAAAATTGAAAACGCGAAAAGAAAGTTTTAAATTCAATCGTGTATTCTAAAAGTTTAAAGCAGAAAAACGTTGCAGGAACCTTAAAAAGAAAAATAATAATGAATTACAATAATGTCGTGCTGCAACACATATCCGATTATTCAGTTGATAATGTATATTATTCCAGTTATTAATCCATATGTCAATATACATGTTATGTCTCCTCCAAGGCATAATACAGGTCACATCACTACTTTTCTCTCCATTACAATTCATTATCCAGCTATTACTCAACGACTGTATTCACCACTACTACTAACCAACCCTGGCACAACTAATGACTGACTAGCGCGTTACCGCTACTGCCTCTCGCAGTCGGAGCGCTCACTCTCAAATCGATCGATAGTTCCAGAGATTACTGTGCCACTTACAATGGATATCTGTGGCCAGCTCACAACATCAACTACAATGAATATATTTACTTTAAAATGCGTACTAAATAAACTGAGAACAATGCAGAATGATAAATAGAACTAATAATCAAACATGATATAACTTTATAAGTACTGTGTGAACATTATTGTGGCTTAAATATTATAGAAAATTAATTATCTCGGAACCATAAGGACTCTACAACATATCTTTATCTACATAATTTCCAAGTACATTAAGACATTTGTCAAACCGCTTTATAAACTTCAAAAAGCCGTCCAGTAAAAAATCAGGGCGTTGCATACGTAAGAAGCGTGCAGTGGAAGCATTCATCATTACCTGACCGAAAGAAGTTCAAACATACTCCGTCTGCAGGTAAAGTGCTAGATGCCGTTTTCTGCGTCGCCCAAATAGCTTTGTTGCTAGACTCTTTGGAGGATGCAACCATCAATGCTGCGCGGTACTGTGTCACTGCCAAAATTGAAAGATTCGAAAAAGGAGACTGGCCTTCTCTGATCTGGCGTTCTGCTGTCAGATGACAATGCGAGACCACGCTCCGCGACGGCAAGGTAACTCTTGATTGGGAGCGCCTACACCATCCGCCATACAGTACTGATCTCGCACCAAGTGACTTCCATCTGTTTCCAGCTCTGAAGAAGGCTCTCGGCGGAAGGCGCTATGGAAGCAATGCCGACGCCAAACAATCCATTCAACGCTTCTTCCGTATGCAACGCCCTGATTTTTTCCTGGAAGACTTTTTGAAGCTTATAAAGCGGTATGACAAATGTGTCAATGTATTTGGAAATTATGTAGAAAAATATCTTTGATGTGTCATTCTATTATTTTCCTTTCATACCCTCTCTGTCCACAGTCGACAGAGGAAACTTACTTTCCCACTTCTTCTCGTACTTAAAACTAATAAAACCCACTTACGATCAGGATAAGACACACACCCATGCCCGAGGGAGGAGTGGAACCTTCGGCCGGAGCGACGGCGCAGTTTCTGTCATGGCACCTAGAAATGCACGGCCATTCTTGCGCGGCAAATTAATCTTAGAGGGAATCTTTATGTGTATGGTAATTACTAGCTGTGGGAATCTTTCCAATTTAATTAAATGCAAAAACAAATAAGGTTCACTAGTGTTGCTCAGAATCTACACTTAAATGTTTTCATCACTTCACTGTCCTCTATATTCACAACAAATTATATGAGTTGTAGATTATGAACACAAAGGGTTTTCTGCTTTATAAAATTTACACACACAAAATTTTTTTCTTGCTTTTCCACTAATAAGTTCGTGAATAATATCTTTAAAATACAGATCTGAATTCACGTTGTTTTCTACTAACAGCATGGCAATAGAAGACAGTAGTAGCCGAGCGGTCTAAGATGCCTCGCTGCGGAGCGCGTGGTCGCTTGCCGTCGGAGGTTCGAGTCCTCCCTGAGGCATGGGTGTGGGTGTTTGACCGTAGGTTAGTTGACGTAGGTTTAAGTAGTTTGTAAGCTACGGACTGATGACCACGCAGTTTCGTCCGATAGATTTACAAACATTTGACCATTATTAATAGAAGACAGGCATTCATGCGATATGCTGTTTCTCAAATTATTCTTGATAAGAAGAAAATATTATTTCAGCAAGACCGATATTTACTGGCATATAAGCAACGTACATGTCTGGAACTGGTTTTCCAATGTAAGTCGTCTACCTCAGTATTAACATGCAAGTGTTCACATTCTCAACCACCATTTCTCTACACAGTTTAATTTCTGTTAAAAGATCTGATGCAACAGTGTCTTACGACCATTTACCATTTATTTTTACACGTAGCTCTTTCTCAAGGTTTTTGCATATCATTTTCAGTTTCCTTGTCCTGTATGTATTTTCATTTTGGGGATATCAAAAAGGCCGAATATTTCGGAAGACTTAGCTATTTGCCCATACTTTTCTTGCAAACATTTTAACAGTGTGTCAAAGACAAGATAGAAAATATCGATATTGTATTTCTCTTTTGGAGGTTAAAGTCAGCAAATGATAACGTCATCTTCGCCTTCTTGCCAATTCTCTTTCCTCCAAATTTTGGTTTAATCTGTAAACTTTCGTCCGCTGTTGTCTGCGCACTAACAAAACCTTCCTCCTCCTTCTCAGAAATTCTTAATTACACTAAACTTTCGAGAGATTTAGTTCCTACATTTACGTCCATGATTTCTGCTTGAAATGCCTTACTTGATGCGTTAATATCTACAATGAACTCGAAGCTTTCTAATTCGTACACAGCAAGTGAGTGTGCGTCAGTCTCAGGAAGGGTATCTCTACATTCTTGTGTCTGGTACCTTATAGTTTTGACACTTTCCACCTACATTCCCAAAGAGTTTCTGAAAGCTTCTTCACTGTTAATGTCGCTACCTTTTTCAGTAAGATTTCCCATCTCTGAGGGTATGTATATTCTTTGAATTACATCAGAAAAAGTGATGTTGGTGTTCTTTTTTGCTGCATCTGATAACACAAGATTAAGCCTATGACTGGGTTATTGTATATAAAATACTCTTGGACTCCTGTTTAGGCTTCATGTTGTAGCTTTTCTTGATCTTTCGATGATCTGAATCGCATTTTCTAAATCTGTCCCTTTCCCCGTTGGCACTTTGTATTTCACAGAACATGCGAAAACGTATCTTCACACAGAATACACACACACACACACACACACACACACACACACACACACACACGTAAAACGCCGTTAAATGGAAAAGCACCGTACGCTAAAACTGGCGGTAATGAACAAACCTTTCTGTGGGAAGAATGTAAAGCTTGATTGTTAGCTGCGGTATCGGAAGTCTACGACCGCGCCCACTTCACACAGCGCACCGCTACCCCGGGTCGTAGCAAGAAAGCCACGGACGGCTTAACGATGCCGCTGGGAAGACCACGTGAGGATTCAGCCAACGAAAGCCAAGGGCCGCTCAGTATGTTCCACAGCTCTGAATAGTTTATAGGAAATTATATTATAATAATCTGCCCTCATTTGTTGTGCTAGAACTTGTACCTTTCGTACTTGTAAATTTCTAACTTTGAAGTCTACCAGCATATATACAACTGAATACCCTGTAACAAACTGTACAGTGTTGGTTCAATATACAACAGTTAAGTAATTGTATATTCTCACTCAGGGGCGGCTCGTTCTAAAGGGCCACAGGGGTCCGGTCCAACCAGTAAATTGTGATATACGTTTTGCAGTATTATATCAAACAGCTGGCGTGTGACATGATCCCCTCGGGATCGTAACTCAGTTTACAATGACGCAATCAAATGGTTTCGCTTGCCTCTCGCCGCAACATTGCTGAGGGCCTACTATAATGTGTCCAGTGGATCCCCTCTCCTCGTTACACAGCCACGCCGACAGCCGAGAGCCAGCGGCGGTTGATGCTTAACTTCCCTTGCAGTCGCAGTGACGTCGCAGAACTGTTTTCCTTTTCTCCTCGCCGCTCGCCTTAGTGCTGCTTGGGGCCCCTCAAAGTGGGACCCGGTGAAGCGGACTGTAACTATCCTGTTTCCAATCTCCACCCTTCGCGCTCCTGTCCCTTAGCACCTATGTCAAAACGTATTCTGGAGCTATGTCGTTGCAACTTGAGTGTTCGTAAACTGAGTATAAAATGAATAAAGTAGACTCTTCAGAACGCCCTTTCATTTATTATGGAAGAGAAGTTAGAAATCAGGCGGTAAGGCACACATCAACCAAATTATTTTTTGATGTGTCAATTCGATGGAAAGAAGAAGAAATCTTCTGCTATACAACGTTCAGCAAAAAGTCTACATCTACATAGATACTCTGCAAATCACATATAAGTACCTGGCATATGGTTCATTAACCACTTTCATAACTTTTCTCTACCGTTCCATTCTCTAATAGCGCGCGGGAAGAAAAAATACCTAAATCGTTCCGTTTTTGATCTGATTTCTCTTATTTTATTGAGATGCCATGTCTCCCTAAGTAGGTGGGTGCTAGCAAAATATTTTCACATTCAGAAGTAAAAGTCGGTGATTGAAACTTCGCAAACAGATCAAGCAGCAATTAATAACGTCTGTCTTTTAATGATTTCCACCCCAATTCGTGCAATATTTTCGTGACGCTTCTCCCCCGTAATGTGATAAAACAAAACGAGCTGCACTTTTCTTAACCTTCTCAATGTCTTCCGTCAGTCCCACCTGGTGAGGGTCCCACAAGGGGAAAACAGTACTCCAGGAGAGTGGAGCTGGTGCATCTTCGAAGCGTTCTGTCGATGAAACGTAACCTTTGGTTCGCCTTCCCCACAATATTTTCTATGTGTTCTATCCAGTCTAAGTTGTTCGTCATTGTAACTCCTAGGCATTTGGTAGAATTTACGACCTTAAGGTTTGACTGATTTATCGCGTAATTGAAGTTCAGCGGATTTCTTTTAGTGGTCATGTG
Organism: Locusta migratoria; assembly: GCA_026315105.1. Lineage (NCBI taxonomy): Eukaryota > Metazoa > Arthropoda > Insecta > Orthoptera > Acrididae > Locusta > Locusta migratoria. Next base: position 478,682,296 of record CM048744.1, on the reverse strand, counting down.
TATTACTTCACACTTTTCTTCATTTAGTATCAATTGCCAATTTTCGCATCGTGTAGAAATTTTGTCTAAATCGCTTTGCAGTTGTTTTTGATCCTCTGTTGACTTCACTAACCCATAAATGACATCATCATCCGCGAACAGTCTAAGGGAGCTATTCAGATTGTCTCCTAAATCATTTATAAACACAAGGAAGAGTAGGGGACCTATAACGCTTTCCTGTGGAACGCCAGGTATCACTTCTGTTTTACTCGATGACTTACCGTGAACTACAACGGACTTTGTCCTTTCTGATAGGAAATCGTGAATCCAATCGCACAATTGGGGAGATATTCCATAAGCACGCAATTTCATTCAAAGCTGCTTGTGGGGTACAGTGTCAAAAGCCTTCCGGAAATCCAGAAATATGGAATCAATTTGAGATCCCTTGTCGTTGGCACTTAACACTTCATTACAATAAAGGGCAAGCTGTGTTTCGCAAGAGCGATACTTTCTGAATCCGTGTTGACTATTGGTTAATAGGTCGTTCTCTTCGAGGTAGTTCATAATATTCGCAAAGTATATGTTCCAAAATCCTACTGCAAATCAACGTCAATGAGATTGGTCTGTAATTTTGGAGATCACTCCTATTGCCTTTCTTGAATATTGGAGTAACGTGGGCAACTTTTCAGTCTTTGGGTACGGATCTTTCGCTGAGTGATCGGTTGTAAATTATAGCTAAATACGGAGCTATTGCATCAGAATATTCTGAGAGGAATCTAGTTTGTATAGAATCCGGCCTGGAAGATTTGTTTTTGTTTAATGACTTAAGTGGTTTTACTACTCCAGGAACATCTACTTCTAAATTTCGCATGATGGCAGCTGTTCTTGGATTGAATACTGGAGTGTTCACTTCGTCTTCTTTGGTGAACGAATTTCGGAAAGCTGTGTTTAGTAATTCTGCCTTAGCAGTACTGTCATCGGTAGTATTACCATTCCTATCGCATAATGAAGGTATTGTTTGTGTTTTGCCACTAGTGTACTTCACATATGGCCAGAATTTCTTTGGATTTTCTGCAAGATTACGAGACAGGATTTCGTTGTGGTAACTACTATAGGCTTCTCGCATTGAAGTCCGCGCTAGGCTAACTGTGAGTTAAGAGAAACAAAAATTGTTTTGTGTCTATTGTGTGTTGTTTGGTGGTGAAGGATTGTTGACAACATTCGGCTGCAAGGATCTAAAGCAATTAAGTGAACGAATTAAGAAACAGGAGGAAAGTGGACTTCATTTAGAAAATGCTTATAAATATAAAATTTTTGGCACAATTATCATTGCTGCTTAGATTTATTTGGCGTATAAAATGTCAATTGAGAAACTATAATGAGTCAGCTACGACGGAAAAACACTTATTAAACAGAATAGTAGAGTGCTTATTGTTTTGTGGAACTCATGGGTTAACACTAAGAGTTCACAGTGAAAACAAGAGTCAGCAAACCATGGTAATTTCTTAGACTTGTTATCTCTTTTGGGAAATCTTGACAGTGTATTAGATGATCACCTAATCAGATGTAGTAATTCCGTGTGTAAATATACGTCACACATAATACAAAATGAGTTTCTGGACTATATGTATCAAGTTTACATCGAAGAACTGATTAAAGAGATTAACGAAGCCACTTTCATTACCATGAAAGCTGAGGAAACAACAGATATTACGTCCAAAAGTCAATTTGTCATGATACTGCGGTATACTAAGGGTAAGACCTATTGAAAGATTTATTTTCTTTCAAAATGTTAATGATAGGCCAGCATATGGACTTAGTGCGGTTTCAAAAATACGTCTGGGACCTTTCGTTCAAGGAGAACTCGTTGCTCAGACATACAACGGCGCCCCAATAATAAGCGGCAGTCACAGTGGTGTGCAGACACTGATGCTCAGCACTTTCCCAAATGCCAAGTACGTTCACTGCTATCGCACCAAATGAATTTGGATCTTCAGATTGCTTGCAGTAAAAGCATAAAGTTGTTAATGTTGTTCTTAGCACATATTGCTGCTTTTACAACGTTTTCTCTTCATCTCCCAAGCGAAGAGATTTGTTACAGACCGTCTGCAACAATAGAATTCCTTCAGCCTCTTCAGCTAGATTGTACTTCTAGTACCACATTGTAAATACTGTCACCTTAAGAAATTTACTTCACAATGCACACTTTTTGTTCCTCCTAAATTTTTTCTATGATATCATAAAACACGTTGAAATTTTCTACAACATAGTTTATATGAAGAATGCAAAAGTCGTTACTATATCCAATGCATTACATCATTTTGAGTGTGCTATATCTGAAATACGAGAGAACTTTCGACGGTTTCGAGTTTCTGATTATGAGTGTATTGCTCCTCGAAGAAAAAGTTCCAAATGTAGCAGTGAACTTAATCTGACAGCTGTTACCAAAGAAGTGTGTGACATTATGACCAACCAACTGAAAGGAAGATTTCAAAACTCTCATGTATTTAGCAGCTTCGTAATGATTGGTCCAAAAAAAGTTCTCTTCTTTTAGAGAACATTTTCCAGTCACTTTGGCAATATTTTGTCATTAAACTGCAGTCCGTTTATTTACCACGATAAATTGAAAAATGAACTTCATTGATTTATCGCCATGATACGTTTAGAGGCATTATATCGGTTTGTGAGCTATTTACTTTCTTTGTGGAACATTACTCTGAAGAATCGTTAACTGAAGTGCACAAAACATTACAAATTGCTCTAACTACACCAATTTCAACAGAAGAAGCAGAGCGCAGTTTCAGCACCTTAAAAGGAATCAAAACCTTCCTCTGGAACAGTATGTCAGGAAAGGGTGAACTTACTGGCTGTTTGTTCCATTCACAAGGAGGAAATCTGTGACATTCCAAACTTGCCAGTCAAAAGAACAGACTTGCACATTTACTGCATAAATAACCTGTCAACACACACACCTTATTAGTTAACGAGCTAGTTAGGTAAAATACACATGAAACTGCTCCTAGTCAATGTTTTTCTCAGAGTTTTTAACTTGGCAGTAAGGCAAAAGCCAGGAGGGTCCCTGTTGTCTCTCTGGTGCATTCTCAATGGGGAAGAAGTTACATACGTCCTCTCATAGTTCATTTTGATTTTGACATCACAATCAGTACACAGAAGCACAACTACAGTAAGTACGAACTTTCGCATGAGAAGAGCTGGTGAACTTCGCTTAGAATCCAAACCCCTCCAAGTTCTTCAATAAATTGTGTCTCCACAGCATAAACTCAGACACCCACAAAAGTACACGGAAAAGCAGCGGAGCTGTTGGACCAAACCAACTACAATATAAAATGATAATAATAAGAGTAACAAAATAAAAATGTTTATTAGCTACAGTGATTCGTGTATTATATTAATTAGCATATTTAATATCTTTCGAATGTGTTTAAATGATGATATATAAATGGAGGTTATATAATTAACACTTCAGATTGATTCCATTATACTGGGTACTAACTTTTTGACGGGGCACCACCAACGAAACTGAACACGAGCCGCCATTGAATTCTCAGTAAACAAACCACTGTTGTTAATTTTTTAGTGACGGTATTCTAGATAATCCAACCAGTTTCCTAGTCCATTGCAACGTAGCGTGTATCACTTGACTACCCCAAAAGGGTCTTGTGTTCGTTACACCTAATAGTCTATAAAGAACGTCGGAGCGACGAGTCGTCGAAGGTGAACAAAGGCATACAATTAGTCACAACAACGAGTATAAAGAACGCGGAAAGGCGCTGAGAAACAATCAATCGCTTACCTCTAATTTATGCATGAGTATTAGTTATGTGTTAACTATTGACGGTTTCCGAATTAGCTACCAATGTTTTGTATGGGACCCGTCGAACTGACCCTGCGATGAGTAATAGTTGTGGGACGATGCTGAACGATCTTGTATAGCTTGTCCAACTCATTGAACAAGTCCTTGGTCGGTCATAACATCTGGTCGAGCACCCGAACTGTGCAGTCCACATTGAAAATAATGCTAGTACAACTGTTTCCGACATTATGTCCATGATAGCAGTAAGGACGTATGTACATCCTTGCACTACAGGTAGCTGTCCAACGAGATTTCGTGGTATATTTCAACTATCAATGCTTCTATAATCTTTTACTGACTGCTAGAATCCGTCGCCAAATAACACTCTGACTTCGTTACTTTTGTTCAACCAATATTGATTTTCAAGTTAGCCCCTACTCTCTTTGTAATCATAATTTATGAAACAAATGACAGTATTAATTCTGTCGTGGAAAGTAGGAGGCGAGGTACTGGCGGAAGTAAAGTTGTGAGGCGGCATCGTGAGTCGTGTCGGGACAGCTCAGTCGGTAGAGCACTTGCTCGCGAAAGGCAAAGGTCCCAGTTTAGAGTCCCGGTTGAGCCACACAATTGTAATCTGCCAGGAAGTTTCACATCAGCGCATATTCCACTGCAGAGTGAAAGTTTCATTCTGGTAATTCTGTCATGTTGATAAATCAAAACATTGTATATACCACTTGCTTTCTGCGAATAGTCAGGTTATGAACCAACATTAGATAGATCATAGCTGTGATTTCGGAATGGGAGTATAGTTCGGGATTGCATCAGATAATAAATGCTGCATTAAGCCAACTAAAACGTTTCTTTGCCGTGTTCTGTTGCACAGAATTACCCATTAATTCTCACCTCATATTCGCACGGGGCTTCTATTTTCTATATCTGCAGTATCACACTTAGACTGCATTTTTTAAAAGCAATTTAAGCATTTAATATGACATCTTTCTCACAGAAATCTGGAACACATGTGTCTCATTTCGTTCGGAACAATTCGTCATACATCCTGGAGAGTTAACAATCAAAATTCCATCACAGGTGCACAAAATGTTCAAATGTTTGTCAAGCTTATGGGAATTAACTGCAGGATCAGCAGTCAAAAAACTTACGAACGACTGAAGAACTACTTAATACTAAAGAAAGCACAAACATCTATGCCCGTGGGGGAGAGGGGGGGCAGATTCGAACCCCCGACGGGGACCGGCCTTTCTCATTGCAGCATAGCGCCTCAATGCGCTTGGCCACTACTCCGACGCGGCCACAGGTGCACACACGAGCGCTTGATGACAATGGCGATCTTATTCTCCTATGCTGGTGAAAATTGTTGGGCTCATATAACTACGGAAAGTGCTGTCAACTTGATTCAGACGCATAGACGTACAACACACACAGACAGTAAATTATGAAGTACGTCTCACGATAAACTTAAATTCTCTTGAAAGAGTAGTAAGATTAGATAGTCCTTGGTAACAAAAATCACATTTCTGTACCTTGAGTTAACCTGTGCAATATACGAGTGTATTTAGATTTCTAAAACCACAATAAAAACTTTAGCGTGCAGTGTGTGGTTAGACATACGGAGATGGCATTCGTAAATACGAAGTGTTGAAAAACCGCGCGAAATTATTATTGTTGTTTAAATGATTTTATACTAAATTTAAATCCCCCACGTTTTCCAAATACTTAAATCTACTTGTATATTTTACTGTTTGGTCAGGGAATGTCCACAAATTTAATTAAAAATGAGTATACTTCTACATCTTATGATTGTGTCATCCAATTCATGCTTAGATAGCTGATACTTGTGGTTTCGGAATGAGTGTATAGTTCGTTATTACACCAGTTACTAGACAAGGCTGATATACAGATTCGAAATATTTAATCATTTCAACCGCTTCGCAATGTTTAAACATTTAGAATTCGTAAAATTACGGCCGTTAATGTCATCCAATGGTCTCTCTTCTCTCGGAAATGTCCAATAAGAACAGACACGATATCAATAAATACTGATAATGTTTATTCTTGCCAGTATGGCCTCGATTGCGACGAGAATTTGCTTCAAATAACGTAAACATCCGACCATCTAAGAATATACCGACACTTGAGGGCCTCTTGTGTGTTAAGTAGCATCGTGAGAAGTTGCAGGCTCCATCTCCCAGGATCCCGTAAAATAATTCAGGAATGAAGGCCAAACTCAGAGACTCATTTTACCCAGCCGTCAGATAGCAGCCAAAGTTCTGCTGGAAATCTTGAAAATTTTTTCAGTAAATCATTCTTTATTGTGGTAGAGGTGAAGCTTTCCACGATTGATACGAAACCATTCACCATCAGAAAGAAATGGTTGACATAAATTTTTCTACGTTCTGATGCTATGTCCAGTAGTCTATATATAATTGACGGATTATAGAATCACGCAGTGAAGTATCAGAAACATACAATGAAAAGTCGAAGAAACTGGCACAGCTGCCTAATATCGTGCAGGGTCGCCACAAGCACGCAAAAGTGCCGCAACGCGACATGAAGTAATGCTAGAGAAAATTAACACCATGCATCTTGTAGAACTGTCCATAAATGCACAAGACTACGAGGGGGTGGAGACCACTTCTGGAAAAGCACGTTATAGAACATCCCAGATCTGTTCAGTAACGTTCTTGTATGGGGAGTCTGGTGGCCAGTGAGGTGTCAGAAATGTGTACCTGTAGCCACTCGGCAGGAATTCTGGACGTGTGGGACCGTAGCATTGAGCTGCTGGAATTATTGAAGTCCGTCGGGATGAACTGTGGACATGAATGGATGCAGGTAATTATCCAGTACGTGATCCCTATCATAGACGTATCAGGAGTCTCATATCACTCCAACTGCATACACCATTACAGAGCTTCAACCAGCTTGAACGGTCCCCTGCCAACTTGCGTGTTTCATGAGGTTGTCTCCATACCTGTACACGCCAGTCCGCTCGATACATTTGAAAACGAGACGGCAGACCAGGCAACATGTTTCCAGTCATCTACCGTCTAATGTCGTTGTTGACTAGGGTCAGGTGAGGCGTCAAGCTTGTTTCGTGCTGCTAGTAAGGGTACACAAGAGGCCCTTCGGCTCCGAAAGCCAATATCGATTATGTTTCTTTGAATGGTTCGCATGCTGTTGTTGATGGAGTGCCGCGGTGGAGTAGCCGAGCGGCCTGCGCCCGGTCAGGGGGCTCAACGCTCTCTGTAATAAAAAAGCTGAGCCAAGACCACGTTGAACAACAACGAACAAATACGATCAGCTTTATTTAGAACGACCGGTTTCGCTGAACTATGTCAGCATCATCTGGTCCAATAAAATCATTTTACAAGGCCATAATCTTGTAATGTAATCAGTTGCTATATAACATAATGTACAGTGCGTAGGTGCACTACGTCATTATAATATAATTATGTTTTATTATAATGACATAGTGCACCTATGCACTGTAAATTATGTTATATAGCAACTGATTACATTACAAGATTATGGTCATGTAAAATGATTTTATTGGACCAGATTATGCTGACATAGTTCAGAGAAACCGGTCGTTCTAAATAAAAATTGATGATCAGCGATCTTGGCTTTTTTATATCTTTCTACAATAGTTTATCCTAGTTTAAGTAGTTTGTAAACTACGGACTGATGACCGCGCTGTTTGGTCCGACAGATTTACAAGCATTTGAACATTTTTGTTGATGGAGCAGAATTGAAACCCGCAGTCAATTTCGAAAGGGTTGCACTTCTGTCACGTTCAGCGAATCACTTAAGTCGACGTTGGTCCTGTTCATGCTGGATCTTTTTCCATCGAAGTGATGTCGGAGTTTTGATTTTTTACCGTATTCCAAATGTAGGTGAGAGTAGTACAAAATTACCCTTTTGATTCTTTCCTATAAAACACTACCCACAAAACAAATTTTCTTTATTTACTTGAAAGAACAATACTTTGTCAATGTTTTGGAATAAGAAATAATAATTTTGCTACCAATTAGTAAGTGAAATAACAATTTTAAACAACCTCCGCAAATGTTTCACTGTGTACCGCGTATAGTACACAGTGAAACAGCTGCCATTTTTATATTTATTACTTGCTGAGTGACTTATAAGAAATAAATATCTTTTTAAATACAAGTACAGCCATTAACATATACTAAATTTTGTTCAGTGAATATTACGTCCATCAAAATTGATTGGAAAACGAATATACTGGTCGAGAGCCTCTTAGTAGCCATAGGCAACGCAGGTAGCAAAATCATTGCAATGTCCTTATGCGAAACACAGACTATGTCTTCTGCAACTGGGAATACAAAACCAGTGATTCTTTTTTCTTCGAAGGTATGAGACTTCATACTCATTACCACAAACTACTGACTGAAGTCAGTAGCTGAAGACTTTAGCTACAAAATATGCACTGTTTTAGAATTTCACAAAATGTAGTCACCAATCATAACGTCCCTCTTCAATTTAAAAAGATCTAATGACACACTTATCTCTGTTTGACTGGATGGTCTTCATCTTTGTCCCATTCTTCATGACTTTCACTTGAAGCTGTTTCACTTACACACCACTTATTTTTTTGATTGTTGACTCTCTTCATACTTCTTTTCTCCTTTTCTTCCAGCTCTGTCCATTTTCTCAAAGTCTTTTCTTCAATAGCTGCTCGCTCTAGTGTTGATGTTAATATTATACTTCTACCTTTGGAACGTCCACTTGTTTTTCTGGGAGGTACTTTGGGCAAACCACGAAACTCTTTTGGAGAGATGTATGGTTTGCTGTTGTTACTGCAACTGGTTGCGTCAACATCTTCCATAGTACCCTCCAAAGTTTTGGAGGAGTCTTACATCTATCTGAGGCCAATGGACCTGTTTCACTGTGTACCACATACAAGTGTTTCACTATCAACCAAAGTCACCATAAAATAAAATGTTAGTCACAACTCTTAACCTACGTATATACCAAATATACAACTGGTCAATATATAGCTAAAGATGTGTATCTTATCACAAAACATAATATTTCTTTTAGCTGTATGTTATATCGAAAATATTAAACATACAAAGACACGTCAAATATAACTTCTGACCACTGAAAATCAATAATAACGTATACAAACAAGAATAATCAATCAAACTGTCTACCATTATAGTCAAAGATGTATTTTATCATAATAAACATACAGGGATACCAACAAGTAGAAAAAAATTACTAAAAACTATTGAGAAGGAATGTTTAACTGTGAACCGTGTTTCACTGTGTACTACTCTCCCCTACTAGTGAAATGGACGTGCAGGATAATCCCCATCTCATCGATGCCTCTGAAATGCTGTTCAAACTCACTTAAATCGTGATAGCCTGCTATTGTAACAAAAGAAACCTATCTAACGCCTGCGACAGTCATCTATTACTTCATGTAAGCGTCCCCAACGGCAGAACGGTTTTGCAGATGAGGGAGTGTCACTAGTGCAATAAGGAATCTTTAAATTATCTCTCGTACGATTTTAATGTATATGTGTTTGTTCGAGCCCAAGTACTTTCTTGTCAGTCGGTAAAAGCGGAACCCATGTAGGATCAGTTTATTTTCCTTCTATCTAATCGACTGTTAAGACCTCTTTTTCTAGTGAACGGATAATGGTATCATGCTGAAATTTAAGTCGAGACACAAAGCATTTTATATTAGTTGCCACTGGGTACTGAATTAAATGAATGGGTGAAAGTTGGCAATTGCCCATACCACTACGGCTCTGAGAAACATCATCACAACTGCAAGAACTACCACGGCACGCTACCTGACAGACGCAAATTTTGACCTTTTCCACGCACTACTAACGTATTGCTCCGCCCATTTCCATTCATAGCTCGAATGGAAAACCAAGTCTCAGAAAAGAAGGGAAAGCCGAAAGGTGGAAAGAGTATACAGGGCGTTACAAAAATAGTAGGGCCAAACTTTCAGGAAACATTCCTCAGACACAAAGAAAGAAAATATGTTATGTGGACATGTGTCCGGAAACGCTTAATTTCCATGTTAGGAGCTCATTTTAGTATTACGGATGAGGCTTCATTCCAACGTGATCAAATTGTAAATTTTCACAATCAACATGTGTGGGCTGACGAGAATCTGCACGCAATCGTCATCAACACAGATTTTCTGTGATCGTTTGGCCAGGAAATTGTTGGTGATGTCTTCATTGCACCTCACGTTCTTCCACCTACGCTCACTGGAGCACATTATCATCATCATGATGAAGATGAAATAAGAGATACTATACTGAGGATGAATTTGGCAGAGCACTGAAAGACCGAAGTCGAAACAAGGCCCCTGGAGTGGACGACATTCCCTCAAAAGTACTGAAGTCTCTGGGTGAGCCAGCCATAACGAAATTATTTCACCTGGTGCGTAAGATGTTTGACACAGGGGAAACACCCTCAGACTTACAAAAACGTAATAATCCACATTCAAAACAAAGCAGGCGCAGAAAGGTGTGAAAATACACAACCATCAGTTTAATAAGTCATGGTTGCAAAATACTAACACAAATTATATACAGAAGGATGGAAAAGCTGGTAAAACCCGACCTCTCGGAAGATCATTTCGGATTCAGGGGAAATGTACGAAGACGGGAGGCAATACTCACTTTACGGCTTATCTTAGAAGATTGATTAAGGAAAGGCAAACCTACATTTCTAGCATTTGTAGATTTGGAGAAAGCTTTTGACAATATTGATTGGAATGCACTCTTGCTAATTCTGAAGTCAGCAGAATTATAGGGAACTGTAGGTTATTTACAACTTGTACAAAAAGCAGACAGCAGTTACCAGAATTGAAGGGCATGCATGGAAAGCAGTGGTTGGGAATGGAGTAAGACTTGGTTGTAGCCTTTTCCATTGTAATTCAATTTGTACATCGAGCACGGAACACGGAGAAATTTGGAGAAAGATTTAAAATTTAGGGTGAAGAAATGAAAACATTGCGTTTCAGTGATGACATTGGAATTCTGTCAGCAAAGGATCTGGAAGAGCAGTTTACCCGAATGGACGGTGCGTACAAGATGAATATTAACAAGAGCAAAACAAGGGTAATGGAGTGCAGTCAACGAAAATCAGCAATGCTGAAGGAATTAGATTAGGTAACGAAACAATAAAGATGACAGATAAGTTTTGTTACTTGCGCAGTAAAATAACTTATGATGGTCGCAGTACAGATGATATAAAATGCAGAATGCCAATGGGAAGAAAAGCGTTTTTGAAAAAGACAAATTTGTTAACATCGAATATCAATTTAAGAGTAAGGCATTCCTTTCGGAAGGGATTCGATGTCACACGTAGTATCGGGTGAAGCACTGCACGATACAAATACACAATGCGCAACAACAATATCTCTATGACCGGCTGTAGATTTTCTTCTCTGGAGACTTCTGTCACATATTACCAGTTATAGAACAAGGAACTAAAGCAGGCAAAGTCATCGCATCTAAATCACCAGTACTCTTAGTGTGTTAATATAAACCAAAAATTAATAAAATAAACGATATAGATAGCAACATAAATACTCAAGACTCTCCATTTTCTAGATGGGTGAACTGTACATAACTTCGTTCACATACTTCAAGAAACATGTAATAATTCCATTTCGAAGAAAGCCAATGCAGACAGTGTGAAAATTACAGAACTATCAGTTTTGTAAGTCATTGTTGCAAAATACTAAAACGAATTATTACAGACGAATGGGGAAACAGTTAAAATCAGACCTCTGGGAAGATCTGTTTGGATTTGGGAGAATCGTAGGAACACGTGATGCCATACTCACCTTGCGACTTACTACCTTAGAAGATACGTTAAGGAAAGCAAGCTGACATTTACAGCTTTTGTAGATTTAGAGAAAACGTATGAAAACATGATTAAAATACACTTTTTAATATTCTGAAGGTAGAAGTAGTAAAATATACGGAACGAAAAGTTTTACACAATTTGTACAGAAACCAGACACCAGTTGTTGTTGTTATGGTCTTCAGTCCGGAGACTGGTTTGATGCAGCTCTCCACCCTACTCTATCCTGAGCAAGCCTTTTCATCTCCTCATAAGAACGGCAACCCACATCCACTTTAATCTGCTTACTATACGCGTCTCTTGGCCTCCCTCTGCGATTTTTACCCCACACGCTTCCCTCCAATGCTAAATTTACGATTCCTCGATGTCTAAGAATGTGTCCTACCAAGCGATCCCTTCTTTTAGTCAGGGTGTGCCAAAAATTCCTTTTCTCACCAATTCTGTTAAGTACCTCTTCATTAGTTATGCGATCTACCCACCTAATCTTCAGCATTCTTCTGTAGCACCACATTTCAAAAGCCTCTATCCTCTTCCTGTCCGCACTGCTTATCGTCCATGTTTCACTCCCGTATAAGGCAACACTCCACACAAATGCCTTCAGAAAAGACTTCCTTACACTTAAATTAATATTCGATGTTAGCAAATTTCTCTTTTTCAAAAATGCTTTTCTTCCCATTGCCATTCTGCATTTTATATCCTCTGTACTGCGACCATCGCATGTTATTTTACTACCTAAGTAACAAAACTCATCTACCACCTTTATTGTTTCGTTACCTAATCTAATTCCTTCAGCATCGCCTGATTTTCTAAAACTGCATTCCATTATTTTTGTTTTGCTCTTGTTAATGTTCATTTTGTACGCTCTCTTCAACACACTGTCCATTCCATTCAACTCCTCTTCCAGGTCGTTCGCTGTCTCTGACAGAATTACAATGTCATCAGCAAAACGCAATGTTTTTATTTCTTCCCCCTGAACTTTAATCCCTATTCCAAAATTTTCCTTGCTTTCCTTCATCGCCTGCTCAATGTACAAATTGAATAACATCGGAGAAAGGCTACAACCCTGTCTTACTCCCTTCCCAACTGATGCTTCCCTTTCATGCCCTTCGAGTCTAATAACTGCGGTCTGGCTTTTGTACAAGTTGTAGATAACTCTCCTTTCCCTGTATTTTACCCCTGCTGACTTCAGAATTTCAAAGAGTGTAGTCCAGTCAACATTGTCAAACGCTTTCTCCAAATCTACAAAGGCTAAAAATGTAGATTTGCCTTTCCTTAATCTATCTTCTAAGATAAGACGTAAGGTAAGTATTGCCTCCCGGGTTCCTACGTTCCTCCTGAATCCAAACTGATCTTCCCCTAGGTCAGCTTCTACCAGCTTTTCCATTCTCCTGTAGATAATTCGTGTTAATATTTTGCAACCATGACTTATCAAACTGATGGTTCTGTAATTTTCACACCTGTCTGCACCTGATTTCTTTGGAATGGGAATTATTACATTTTTCTTAAAGTCTGAGGGCATTTCGCCTGTCTCATATATCCTACACACCAGTTCAAATAGTCTTGTCATGGCTGGCTCTCCCAGAGACTTTAGTAGCTCTGAGGGTATATCATCTACTCCTGGGGCCTTGTTCCGGCCTAGGTCTTTCAAGGCTCTGTCAAATTCATCTCTGAGTATAGTATCTCCTATTTCATCTTGATCTACTTCCTCTTCCCTTCCTACAACATCGTCTCTCAGTTCATTTCCTTTGTAGAGCTGCTCTATGTACTCTTTCCACCTTTCAGCCTTTCCTTCTTTGCTGAGAACTGGTTTCCCATCTGAGTTCTTGATATTTGTAGAATTGCTTTTCTTGTCCCCAAATGTCTCTCTGATTTTCCTGTAGGCGGTATCTACTTTTCCCCTTATTATACATTCTTCTACAGATTTGCATTTGGCTTCTAGCCACTCCTGCTTAGCCATTCTGCACTTCCTATCAATCTCATTTCTTAGTCGTCTGTACTCCATTTTGCCTGTTTCATTTACTGCATTTTTATATTTTCTCCTTTCATCAATTAAATTTAGTATCTCCTGTGTTGTCCAAGGATTTTTTGCAGGTCTTGCCTTCCTACCTATTTTGTCCTCTGCTGCCTTCACTATTTCATCTCTCAATGCTACCCATTCCTCTTCTACTGTTTTATTTCCCCCTGTTTCTGTCAATTGTTGCCTAAATCTCCCTCTGAAATTCACCAGAACTTCACGTTCCTTCAATTTATCTAGGTCCCATCTCCTTATTTTCCTACCTTTCTGCAGTTTTTTCAGTTTCAGCCTACAGTTCATGACTAACAAGTTATGGTCAGAGTCTATATCTGCCCCTGGGTATGTCTTGCAGTTTATAACCTGATTCCGGAATCTATATTTTACCATTATAAAATCTATCTGATACCTTCCAGTGTCTCCTGGTCTCTTCCAAGTATACAACCTTCTTTTGTGATTCTTAAACCACGTGTTTGTTATGATTAAATTATGTTCCGTGCAAAATTCTACCAGGCGACTTCCTCTTTCATTCCTTCTGCCCAGTCCATATTCACCTACTATTTTTCCTTCTCTTCCTTTTCCTACTACCGAATTCCAGTCTCCCATCACAATTAAGTTTTCCTCTCCCTTAACGGTCTGAATAATTTCCTTTAGCTCCTCATATATTTCTTCTATATCCTCATCATCGGCAGAGCTAGTTGGCATATAAACCTGTACTACTGTTGTCGGTGTTGGCTTCGTATCTATCTTGACAATGATAATGCGATCACTGTGCTGCTCGTAGTAGTTTACCCGCATTCCTATTTTCTTATTCATTATCAGTCCTACTCCTGTGATACCCCCAACTGATTTCGTACTTATAATCCTGTACTCACCTGACCAGAAATCCTGTTCATCCTGCCACCGAACTTCACTAATCCCCACTATATCTAACTTCAACCTATCCATTTCCCTTTTTAAATTTTCTAATTTTCCTACCCGATTAAGGGATCTAACATTCCACGCTCCGACCCGTAGAATGCCAGTATTGTCTTTCCTGATGATCACATCCTCCTGAGTAGTCCCCGCCCGGAGATCCGAATGGGGGACTATTTTACCTCCGGAATATTTTACCCGAGAGGATGCCATCATCATATTTTCATACAGTAGAGCTGCATGTCCTCGGGAAAAGTAACGGCTGTAGTTTCCCCTTGCTTTCAGCCGTTCGCAGTAGCTGTGTGGCAAAGCCACATTGGCTGATGTTACAAGGCCAGCTCAGTCAATCATCCAGACTGTTGCCCCTGTAACTACTGAAAAGGCTGCTGCCCCTCTTCAGGAACCACACGTTTGTCTGGCCTCTCCACAGATACCCCTCCGTTGTGGTTGCACCTACGGTACGGCTATCTGCATCGTTGAGGCACGCAAGCCACCCCACCTCGGCAATGTCTGTGGTTCATGGGGGTGGAGACACCAGTTATAAGAGTGAAAGAACATGAAAGGCTTGCAGTGGTTCAGAAGGGAGTAAGGCTTGTAGCCCTTCTTCAATATGTGTACTTAGAACTAACTATGAAGGAAGGCAAGGAGAAATTTGGAAACTGAATTAAAGTTCAGGGACAAGAAGCAAATACTTTGCGGTTTGCAAACATCCTGGAAGAGTAATTGAACGGAATGAACAGTGTCTTGAGGGTATGACATTAACAATACAAAAAGTGAAAAACGAGTCATGCAGTGTAGACTAGAAAATCAGGCGATTAGGAGACGAGCCAATGAAATTTGTGGATAAGTTTTGTAATTTGGGTAGTAAAATGACTTATGATGTTCGAAGTAGAGAAGACGTAAAATGCAGAATGGCTACGGTAAGAAATCTGGCGGTACATTAGATGGCTATAGATAAGTTGGATAGATCTAATTAGGAGGTACTGAACAGATCTCGGGAGAAAAGAAATTTCTGGAATGTATTGAGTAAAAGAAGTCATCAAAATGTTCGTTAAGTTTATGGGACTTAACTACGGGGTCATCAGTCCCTAAACTTACAAACTACTTACGAACTACCTTATACTAAGGACGGCACAAATATCCATGCCCGAGGGGGGATTCGAACCCCGACCGTGTTGGCCGTGCAGACCGTGACTGGAGCGCCTCAGTCCCCGCGGCCACCGCGGCCGGCAAGAAGTCATCAATTTAGGATTGGAGGCAAGTGTCTGTGTGGTAAAAATCGCAGAGGGAGACCGAGAGACGAATAAGAAGGTTCAGAAGGATATTGTTTGCCGTTCTTATGTAGAGAAGAAGAGCCTTGCATAGGATACAGCAGCGTGGAGAACTACATCACACCAGTCTAAAGTCTGAGGATAAGAATAACAATGTTCGCAGGCAACCGACTGACATTTATCCGTATTTTGATCGAAGTGCCTTGTAACAACGTTCCGTTACTTTTGAAATTAGCGAACTCGATGCCACGACTGGCCGCTCGTTATTCTGTTAAAATTTGAGCGTCTGTGAGATCCAGAGGTAGGCGAATGCAAACGGCGGCAACTGTTTAGAGATGTAACACTGGCTGAGAAGTGCACCAGCAGTGTGTAGTAGGAGCGTGCGACAGTGGATCCTTTACCAACCCAAATCATTATACCGGTACAGTTCCAGTATGGTCGTGCAAAAGCAACAGTTCAACATTATTTCACACAGTGTTAAATTGTTAGTAAATCTATGGGACTTCACTACTGCGGATATCAGTCTCTAGGCTTACAAACCTAAGAACAACGCACACATCCATGCCCGAGGGAGAACTCGAACTTCCGACGGCGAGCAACAGCGCGGTCCGCAGCAAGGCGCATTAGAGCGCCCGACCACTCCACCGCGACGACACGGTGCCTCTGTAATCAGAAAATAGACATCAAGCAGAAACAATGCCGTTCCATTCGGATGTCCATGTACGTCGTTCATCACGGCATTGCCGCCACCAACGCCCGTGGCGTCGACGCAGTAGTAAACGCAGCGATGGACGTTTTGCGTACAGTCCACTCTGCCGCAAACGACGTAGAGCAGAACGCGCCAACGCTGCTTGTTATGAAATACGTAGAATTTGTTGTGATACGGAAGTCATCCATCACTGCTTTGCGCACAGTACGCCTGTGATTACGTGTAGTGGTGCAATGAGTTGGGTGCAATAGGTCCCGTCGGTCCGTCCTACTTCCAGTATTTACAGATCCGCATGAACAAATCCAGTATGCCTACACGGACGCTTCTTCTTTCATTGCATCGCTCAGAGAGTTTCGAACTCGTGACTTTTCGCTCTTCAATATAACACTTTGCCGCGAGCCTAGACTTCAGCTTACAGAACAGCGCCAATTATTGCTTACTTAGCAAACCTAGATAAAATATCTAACTTGCATTATCGCAATACCGCCACATAAGGTGGGAGTGGCGACGGGTGAGCAAGAAGTAAGTGATACGTTTTGCAGCGAGATGGGATACACGTATGCCCTGCAGAGCCCTCTCGTCTCGGTCCGAAAGGGTCAGTGTTGTGCCTGGTGTACAAGGTGGAAACAGTACAGTGAGTGCCAGTACGCCTCGTTAACGTCAATGGGAGTCACATCGGCGTGTGAGCGAGTTCGAACGTGGCAGAATGATAGGCCTCTGGGAAAAGGAGTTGTCATAACGTGACATTTCGGCTCTCACAGGGCATGCATCTATGATAGTGATGCGTGTTTGGAAGCAGTGGGTAAAGGAAGGTCGTACGCAGCGACGAGCGGGAACTGGACCACGAAACGTAACCCCAGCACGGGCTATAACGGAACGTACAGTTTCATCCACAATGTTGGTTAATCGCTGGTGTACACTTGGCTGCACCGATGATTCGTTGCCGTCTGCTGCAGGTAAAACTGGTTGCACGCATGCCATTACGTCGGCTTCCATTGTCCAGAAACCATAAGCTCCTCCGACTGCAATGAGCACGTGAACACCGTCACTGTGATTCTGAGCGGCACAATGTAATCTTTTCGGACGAGACACGCTTCAGACTGTCCTACAGTGACGCCACGCACACTCTACAGCTACATCTACATAGGATACTCTGCAAATCACATTTAAGTGCCTGGCAGAATGTTCATCGAACCACCTTTATACTATTCATCTACCATTCCACTTTCTAATAGCGCGCGGGAAGAAAGAATATTTGAATCTGTCCGTTCGAGCTCTGATTTCTCGTATTTTATGCTGATGATCATTTCCACCTATGTATGTTGGGAGTCAATAATATATTTTCGCATTCGGAGGAGAATGTTGGTGACTGGAGTTTCGTAAGTAGGCCACGCCGCAGCGATAACCGCTGTTGTTGTAATGATTCCCATCCAAGATCCTGTATCATTTCCATGACGCTGTCTCCCCTGTATCAATACAAAACGGGCTGCCCTCCTTTGGACTCTTTCGACAGCTTTCGTCACACCCACTTGATCAGGATCCCACACTGGGCAGCAATACTCCAAAAAAAAAGGACGGAAAGCGTATGTATGCAGTTTCTATAGTAGTTCTGTTGCATCTTTTAAGGGTTCTGCCAATAAAACGCAGTCTCTGGTTCGCCTTTCCCACAACATTATCTACGTGTTCTTTCCAGTTTAAGTCTGAAGTAATAGTAATTGCTAGGTATTTTGTGGAGTTTACGGCCTTCACTTTTGATTGATTAATCTTGCAAACAAAGTTTAACGGATTTCTTTTCGTACTCGTGTGAACGACTTCACACTTCTCATTATTAAGAGTCAATTCCCAATTTTGACACCATAGTGATATCTTATTTAGATCGTTCTACCGTTGGTTTTGATCTTGAGGTGACTTTACTAGACGATAAATGACGGCGTCATCTGTAAAGACCCTAAGAGAGCTGTTCAGATTTTGTTCCCAAATCGTTTATGTAGATAAGGAACAGCAGAGGACCAATAACACTACCCTGTGGAATGCCCGTTATCACCTCTGTTTCAGTCGATGCTTTACCATCGATTACTACAAACTGTGACCTCTCTGACAGGAAATCCCCTATCCAGTCACGAATCTGGGGCAAAATTCTATAACCACGCAATTTGATTAAAAGCCTTCTGGAAATCAAGAAATATGGAATCAATTTGAGAACCCTTGTCGATTACACTCATCACTTCGTGTGTGTGAAGAGCTAGTTGTGTTTCACATGAACGATATTTTCTAAATCCATGTTGACCTTGGGAAAATAGATCTTTCTGTTTGAGATAATTCTTAATATTTGAATATAGACTATGTTCCAAAACCCTGCTGCAAATTGACGTCAATGAAATAGGCCTGTAGTTTAGTTTTGTCTTTCGGTACAGATCCTTCGTTGAGCGAGCGGTTGTATGTGCCTGGTAAGTAAGGAGCTATCGCATCAGCATAATTACATAGAAATCAAGTGGGCATACAGTCAGGACCAGAAGACTTGTTCTTGTTAAGTGATTTCAGTTACCTCACTACTCTGATTATACCTACTTCTACATGACGTTACTAGCGTGGAGCGGCATAGCGAACGATCACCAGCTGTGATGGTTTGGGGCGCCATTGGTTACAACAACCGATCTCGTCTCTATTGAGTGCGCTTTGATCAGCAACCGGTGGCTAACGGTGGTTGTGTAGCCTGAAATACTCCACCCCTGATTTAGGCCTCCCTTGACGCCACATTTCAGCAGGACAATGTCCGTCCACATATTGTGAAGGATGTACGTTCGCCATCATGTCACCCATCGAACATGTCTGGGATATGGTTGTCGGCATCTGGTGCGTCACGGCCACGATTTGTGGGCTCGAATACATATTGCGCGGAGGAAAATTCATCAAGAACGTATTCAGAATCTTATTGATTCAATTCCACTGCGTATAATGATCAAACGACATACTACATAGTAGGACATGTAGAAATTTAAAAAGGTAATCATTTGTAACTTGTATCTAACCTTTGGTATTCGTTGAATTCATGCCTTTCCTTCTTGGTGTTGCAATTTTCACAAACGGAAGTGTATGACCCAATTCTGCCACGTTCGAACTCGCTCACATGCTGATATGGCTCCAGGCGAAACACTGGCCCATGTCGGACCGAGAGGAGAGGCCTCTGCTGGGCATACGTGAATCCCATCTCGCTGCAAAACGTATCACTTACTTCTTGCACACCCGTCGCCCCTTGCACTAAGTGTGGCGCTATTGCGATAATGCAAGTTAAATATTTTATCTAGGTTTGCTAAGTATCCAATAATTGGCGCTGTTCTTTAAGCTGAAGTCTAGGCTCTGTTGAAGAGCGAAAAGTCACGAGTTCGAAACTCTCTGAGCGATGCAAAGAGGCGTCTGTGTAGGCGTACTGGATTTGTTCATCCCTATTGCACCCAATGCATTGCACCACTACACGTAATCACAGGCATACTGTGCGTATAGCAGTGATGGATGACTTCCGTATCACAACATATTCTTCGTGTTTCACAACAAGCAGTGTTGGCGCGTTCCATTCTGCAAAAATGTGTGCTGTTTCCGGAACATGGGAGCAGCGAGTAGTGTGCGCCGTCAGAAGACGCCGCCGCTGCTGTACTGTAGCGCTGGGTGGGCGTAGTTAAAGCTCTGTGTAGAGCTTTAGGCGTGGCTGCATTCCTGCGTCCCTGGAGGCCTCGCGTGGCGCCTGTTTACATGCTGATTTTGTGGCCCAGGCCGCCGAGGAACTCGTGGGCGGGTCCGCAAGCACGTGCTCTTTTATGACAGCCGCCGGCTCTTCTGAAGCAGCACCGCCGCGGCGTGCCTACTAACTACCGCTCATGTCTTTACCATCCAAGTGCCACTCGCCAATTCAGATATACGTTGACTATATTGTAGTCTAAGTCAGGATACGAGACACGATTAATTTTTAAACGTGCCCATGCGGCTTAAGAAGTGCTGAAAATCTTCTCGAAGCAAATATGGCTGTTATCTTTCTGAGCACATATCGCCGGAATATTAGGAGATGCAGAAAAATTTTACAACACAATTTCTATGATCATACAATGTAGGCTTTCACGGCAGGAAGGAGATGTCATAACTGGAAACGTCCGGGCTGAAATACTTTGGTCCATGCGTAAAACTGTGGAATGCAACCACGGAGGTAAAGCGGCAAACTGCAAGTAGATCTCATGCCCTTATATACACTGGTGAAAACTATTAAAACCGCCGCAGAATAGCCGTGCGCACTGTGGCACCTTATTGTGATGCGAACGGCTGTTTGCCGTCGTAGGTTCGAGTCCTCCCTCGGTCATGTGTGTGTGTGTGTGTGTGTGTGTGTGTGAGAGAGAGAGAGAGAGAGAGAGAGAGAGAGAGAGAGAGAGAGAGAGAGAGAGAGAGAGAGAGAGTTGTTGTTAGGATAAGTTAGTTTAAGTACTTTGTAAGTTTAAAGATAATTGAACATTGCAGTTAGGTCCCATAACTTTCAAACATTTTTAAGAATGTGTGTGTGTGAAAACAATGATGGGATCAGTTGAGATATGTGGGTTCTGAAGTATTGTCATCGGCAGAGTGAACTAAAATGGTACGACATCTTTCTGTCGGTTCTATGGAGTGGAGACCACAACAATATTTCAACCGAGATAGTGGTAATCAGAAAGATGCTGCAGAGTGGGTTTGTGTTGACTTGTGTTTACTTTACCAAACGAAATACGCAAGCATTTGGGTGCAGTGCAATGCAATGCAACAACATCGTGATTTACCTTTAGCTACCGTACTGACAGCAATAGGAAGGTTGGAAGCGGGACAGACACAGAGGGAGGCGGCTGCAGCTGTTGTAGTGTCCCTAAGTGTAATTTGCAGGACATGGGCGCGATTTCAGACAACAGTTAAAAGAAGGCAAGAAAAGGTCGTCCGCGGATAACATGAGCTAGAGATAACCGTTATCTCCGGTTAACAGCTCGGAGAGACAGGAGGCTGAACCCAACTCCAGGCACCAACAGCACGCGCGGTATCAACACAAACAGTCAGAAATCTCCTTCGAGAATGTGGCCTCAACCAGCGGAGGCCTATGATGTGTGTTCCATTTAAACCACGACTCCGTTTAGCCCGCAGAAATTGGACGAAGGAACATCAGGATTAGAGTTGTAACGAATGACGCCGGGTTCTGTTCACAGGTGAGTCAAGATTATGTGTTCAGCCGGACAATCGTCGTCCCCTCATCAGGAGACAACGTGAAACTCTAAACATTCGTGCTTACGTACAGAACACCACCATATCATGGTGGTGGACGAGTGGTGTGTGCAGGTGTCAGTACTGGTGGACGTACGGACATGTCATTTAAAATGGCGCTTTCACTGCTCAGGTGAATAGAGACGAGATCCTTCGACCTTATGTTGTGCCCTTCGCTGGTGTCATAGGAAATGGGTTCCTTCTGGTGGACAATAACGCTCGTCCGTTCAGAGGGAATTAAACGAATGGAGTGGCCAGCTTGTTCAGCGGATCTACACTTGATTGAGCATGTCTGGGATGCTCTTGGAAAACGCACTGCAGCCAGACCAACACCTTCCACAACGGTTGCAGAGTTGGATATTTTACTCATGGAAGAATGGTCAAATATCCTTCAAGAGCTGAACGATAACCTCGTACTGCCCGTATTATTTTTAATACCTATATTTTTTCTTTTAAACAATAGACACCTTTTTTTTAAGTGATTCC
This sequence comes from Locusta migratoria, assembly GCA_026315105.1. Classification (NCBI taxonomy): domain Eukaryota; kingdom Metazoa; phylum Arthropoda; class Insecta; order Orthoptera; family Acrididae; genus Locusta; species Locusta migratoria. The sequence goes on along the minus strand of CM048744.1, from coordinate 478,659,968 downwards.
AAAATATGACGCCTGATATAAAATTATACTTTCTCTCATACGCCCTATAACACCGACAATCAAACAAGAAGAACAATAACAACGACAACAATTTCTTGGGGAACATGCATTTATATACTTATTATAACAGAGATAATATATATATATATATATATATATATATATATATATATATATATATATATATATATATATATATTTACCTATGGGACTTAACTACTGAAGTCTCTGGGAGAGCCAGCCAAGACAAAACTATTTCACCTGGTACGTAAGATCTATGGGACAGGAGAAATATCCGCAGACTTTAAGAAAAACTTCATAATCCCCAATCCAAATGAAGCAGGCACAGAAACGTCTGAAAATTACAGAACCGCCATTTCAATTAGTCGTGGCTGCAAAATACCAACGCGAATTATTTACAGAAGGATGGAAAAGCCAGCAGAAGCCAACCTCGGAAATGATCAGTTTCGATTTAAACTTTACGACTTATCTCAGAAGATAGATTAAGGAAAGACAAACCTACATTTCTGGCATCAGCATAATCACATAGAAATCTAGTGGGTATACAGTCCGGACCAGAAGACTTGTTCTTGTTAAGTGATTTCAGTTCCTTCACTACTTCGATGATATCTACTTCTATGTTACGTTACTAGCGTGTAGCGGCATTGCGCACGAACACTAGCTGTGATGGTTTCATCTACATCTACATGGGATACTCTGTAAATCACATTTAAGTGCCTGGCAGAGGCGCCATTGATTACAACAACCGATCTCGTCTCTAATTGAGGCCGCTTTGAACAGCAAAAAATGTTCAAATGTTTGTAGAGCTTATGGGACTTAACTACGAGGTCATTAGTCCCTAAAGTTACAAACTACTTATGAACTAGCTTATACTAAAGACGGCACAAACACCCATGCCCGAGGGAGGATACGAACCCCCGACCGCAACGGCCTTGCAGACCGTGACTGGCACGCCGCAGACCGCTCGGCCACTGCGGCCGGCCTTTGAACAGCAACCGGTGCCTAACGGTGGTTGTGGAGCCTGAAGTACTCCCCCTGCTTTAGGCCTCTCCTGAGGCCACATTTCAGCAGGACAATGTCCTGTAGTCCAATGTAGTGAAGAAGCGACGGTCCCATTGCTTCCCTGGCCTGCACGTTCGCCAGACATGTCAAATGCTTGTAAAGCTTAAGAGACTTAACTACGGGGTTACCAGTCCCTAAACTTACAAACTACTTACGAACTAGCTAAGACTAAAGACGGCACAAATATCCATGCCCGAGGGGGGATTCGAACCTCCGACCGTAGTGGCCGTACAGACCGTGACTGAAGCGCCTCAGTCCCCTCAGCCACCGCGGCCGGCTTTGTTATTATAATTACAGGATAGTCGTTGCGTGTTACTGAAGATAAATGTCTTTTTGACTGATTCTTCCGTCGCTTCTTGGTAGAACATAATCAAATAAATTAAAAAACACAATTTTGTGTGTGTTCAACAAGTTTATTTTTGCTTACTTAATCGGTTTTCGGCTTATTAGGCCATCTTCAGAGTATTTACTGCTGTGTCAAAGAGGTTACAGTGTTTAGATACAGTATGGGAAGAGATGACAAATGACTCCACTTTTATATACAGTATGGGAAGAGATGACAAATGACTCCACTATGTATGTCGATCTAAGTGGAGTCATTTGTCATCTCTTCCAATACTGTATATAAACACTGTAACCTCTTTGACACAGCAGTAAATACTCTGAAGATGGCCTAATAAGCCGAAAACCGTTTAAGGAAGCAAAAATAAACTTGTAGAACACACACAAAATTGTGTTTTTTTAATTTATATAAATGTCTTTGGTGGCATCTTCTGTTTACACAAGTGACGCATTTAAAATAATCTTTCATTATATACACAGTTTTACTGTCACAAAGTAATCAAATCGGAAGGACATTATACTGGTCCTCCAGCTTGGAAGTTGTACAGAGGGCTACCAAAATATAAAAATGTGGACCGGTCGGGACACTCAACGCAAGCCTCGGAAAGAAGGACAGAATTTACTGGCAAAGCAAAAAGTTTTTCTCTTTCGGTTCATGGAATATTACAAGCTTGCACCGCCTTGGAAGTGCCTAAAAACTAGAGAACGAATGAAGAAAATACAGATTGCAACTGGTGGCTCTTCAAGAAGTAATCTGGAAAGGAACGGGTTCACTGAAAACAGGAGGCGGGACAATCTTGTATGCAGATGGCGGTCAGCGCCATGAATTTGGAACTGGATTCTGCATTCAAAAATTAATAAGTGATTCAGGAAGAGAATTCAAACATGTTAATAATCGTATATCATACATCACAATTCAGACGCAATGGTTAGACATTACACTTCTAAATCCACACGCACCCACAGAAGATAAAGATGATGAAGTTAACGAAGAATTCTATGGTCAACTGGAACATGTATACAACTCAATAAGTAGGCATAACGTAAAAATAATGTTATTAGATATTAATGCCAAAGTAGGAAAGGAAGAAATCTACAAACCAACCATTCGCAGTTTTAGCTTACACTAGTAAAGTTCAGAATATGGGGTACGACTTATAAACTTTGCAATGACAAATAACCTCACGAAAAGCAGCACAAAATTTCAACACAAACGAGTTCATTTAGGAACGTGGATATCATCAGACGGAAAAGTAATGAATCAAATTGACCATGTAGCTATCGAAAAAAGATTCCAAAACAGTATTAAAGATGTCAGAACCTTTAGAGGTGGAGATTGTGACACAGACCAGATGTTAGTCATATCAAAACTGAAAGGTAAACAGAAATAGGGAGGAAATCACTAGGTATAACATAACAAACCCGGAGGAAGTAATTATAAAAGAAAACTTTTCAAAAGAAATTGAGAACAATCTAACAAAAACGAGAATGGCCAATAAACAGAGAAACACAAGATCAAAGCAGATGGAAACACCTGAAGGACTCTGTTCAAGAAGCAGCTTCCGAAACTATAGGTAAAAGAAAACGATGTAACAAAATTTGGTTTAACACAAAGTGCAAAGAAAAAGTGCTGGAAAGAAGAAATGCGAGAAACGCATGGATTAAAGCAAGGTACAATGCGGCATTGAAGGGAAGATACTATAACCTCCGAAGAAACGAAGAATCCTAAGCCAAAGGAAAAGGGAATACTATAATAGTATGATAAGAGAGGCAGAGGATGATTTCCAACAGCACAGAACAAGGCAGATGTATCAAAGTATAAAAAACTTTTGGTAAATTCACTAAAAGAGAATAGTTTATAAAGGATCAAAATAGTAAAACACTGACCAACAATAATGACGTAAAAAAGATGGAAAACATACTTTTCACAACTTCTCAACTGCAATGATCCACAATCTTACTTTACATTTGAAGAATCAGCCACAGTTGAGTAGAAGTCACCACACCATCAATAAATGAAATACAGAAAGCAATAAAGAAATTAAAGAATAACAAGGCTTGTGGCGAAAACCATATATACGCTGAGTTGTTAAAGAATGGAGGAGCACAACTGGAAGAAGAAATAGAAACAATTTGTAAGACTGAAACCATTCCTGCGGTCTGGAAAACCGCAACTGTATACCATATATTTAAGAAATATGATCCCCTCATGTGTCACAACTACAGAGGAATTGCTTTATTGGATGTCACCAACAAAATCCTATCCATCTGTCTATTAAACAGGCTGATACCAGTAACAGAAGAATTAATTAGTGACTATCAATGCGGTTTCACTTATTCTCTGAGAAGGCATGGGAGTTCAACGTAGATGTCCACATATTATTCGCCGATTTTAAAGAGGCCTATGATGGCATACACAGACAGACACTCCTAAATATAATGCAGGAATTTGAAATGCCCTCAATATTAATTCGTTTAGTTAAAATGTGTATAGACGAAACTGCATGTCGCATAAAGACACCGGTAGGAGAAACTGAAAATTTTAAGGTGTACACTGGACTGAGACAAGGGGATGCCATTTCACCTACTTTCTTTAACCTTGTCCTAGAGAAGATAGATAGAGAATTTACCAAACTAATCGACAAGGGACCTAACTACAGGACAGTAACATTACTAGACAGGCCTATGCATATGTTGTAGCATTAATAAGTAGTTCCAAAACAGAATTAATCAGAATGATGCAAAATTATTTCAAAATTGCCAAGAAAATAGGATTACATGTTAAAGAAGAAAAGAAAGAATAATGGTCATAGGTAAGAAAAAGAGAAAAGAGGCACCTTTGACTGTAGATGGATTCACTTTTAAGTCTGTTGAGCGATTCAAGTACTTAGGGAGTCTTTTCAGTAAAAACAATAGAACAGATATTGAAATGGACGCCCGTTTAGCAACGGCAATCAAGACGCTTTTTAGTTTCCACGTAATTCTAAAGAAAATATCACTTAGCAGCAACTTCAAAATCCGCTTATATCAATCAACCATTATACCGGTGACGCTATATGCAAATGAAACATTAACATTTAGGAAAAAAAGCTGAAGAAAACTGTCAACATTCGAAAGAAAAGTACTAACGAAAATATTTGGACCTCTATATGATGAAAATACACTCCTGGCCATTAAAATTGCTACACCACGAACACGACGTGCTACAGACACGAAATTTAACCGACAAGAAGAAGATGCTGTGATATGAAAATGATTAGCTTTTCAGAGCATTCACACAAGGTTGGCGTCAGTGCCGACACCTATAACGTGCTGACACGAGAAAAGTTTCCAACCTATTTTTTGCCTGGTGAAATGTCGTAATGCATCGCGTACGGAGGGGAGATGTGTACCATCACGTTTCCGACTTTGATGAAGGTCGGATTGTAGCCTATCGCGATTGCGGTTTATCGTATCGCGACATTGCTACTCGCCTTGGTCGCGATCCAATTACTGTTAGTAGACTATGGAATCATTGGGTTCTGGAGGGCAATACGGAACGCCGTGCTGGATCCCAACGCCTCCTATCACTAGCAGTCCAGATGACAGTCATCCGCATGGCTGTAGCGGTTCGTGCAGCCACGTCTCGATCCCTGAGTCAACAGATGCGGGCGTTTGCAAGACAACAACCATCTGCACGAACAGTTCGACGTCGTTTGCAGCAGCCTCGACTATCAGCTCGGAGACCATGGCTGCGGTTACCCTTGACGCATCACAGACAAGAGTGCCTAAGATGGTGTACGCAACGACGAACCTGGGTGCACGAATGGCAAAACGTCATTTTTGAATCCAGGTCCTGTTTACAGCATCATGATGGTCGCATCTGTGTTTGGCGACATCGTGGGGAACGCACATTGGAAGCGTGTATTCGTCATCGCCATACTGGCGTATCACTCGGCGTGATGGTATGGGTTGCCATTGGTTACACGTCTAGGAAACCTTTTGTTCGCATCGTCGGCACTTTGAACAGTGGCCGTTACATTTCAGATGTGGTACGACCTGTGGCTCTACCATTCATTTGTTCCCTGCAAAATACTACATTTCAGCAGGATAATGCACGAACGCAGATTGTAGGTCCTGTACGGGCCTTTCTGGATACGGAAAATGTTCAACTGCTGACCTGGCCAGCACATTCTCCAGATCTCTCACCAATTGAAAAAGTATGGTCAGTGGTGGCCAATCAACTGGCTCGTCACAATACACCAATACTTCATGAATTGTGGTATCGTGTTTGTTTGACTCAATGCCCAGGCGTATCAAGGCCGTTATTACGGCCACAGATAGTTGTTCTGGGTACTGATTTCACAGGCTCTATGGACCCAAAATTACGTGAAAATGTAATCACATGTCAGTTCTGGTATAATACATTTGTCCAATGAATATCCGTTTATCAACTGCTTTTCTTCTTGGTGTAGCAGTTTTAATGGCCAGTAGTGTAACATTGAGTAGAGAATAAGAAGAAATGAAGTAAGACAGCTGTACAAGCACCGTAATATCGTCAAAGTGCTCAAGAAGAGAAGGCTGAACTAGGCAGGCCATATAGGAAACTGTCAGAAGATAGATTAACAAGAATGGCATTCAGGTGAACAATAGGTGGATCGAGAGGAAGAGGCAGACCCAGAAGCAGGTGGCGAGATAACATTCTAGAAAACACAGCCTGGATAAACAGCGACATCAACTGGACACACGGCGCACTTCACAGAAAGATGTGGAATAGGCTCGTAGAGCAGGCATGTGGTCGATAAGGCCCTTGCCAGATATAAGGTAAGTCAAGTAAAGTAAGTATTGTAGCTGCCATATCATTTTACGATATTCTACGCTCCGTCTCTTATAATTTCAGCCTTTCATTCAATTTATAATATTTCTTCCATTTTGGCAACCCAGAGATCCAAGTGGCGAACTAATTAAATACATTTAGCGTAGAAAAGGTCTGCATGACATTTTATCATTTAGTGGATACGTATCTCTTCACACGTCTTGAATGCAATAATTTTCTCATTTGTTTCCTGTACTTTAGTAGCCTATTTACAAAATCAGATACGTGCATACAATTACAACAAGGTGATAATGGTATCCCATGTTGCTTTATGATTCTACCTTCCTTCGCACCGTTAGTGGGCAATGACGTAAGGTGGAAATAAGTGAATGTAAACATTTATCAACTCAAAATATTTTATTATTGTTATTAATAGTGTATACACTATCATAAGTGCGTGTTAGACGTTGATAATATTACGATGATAGTAATGATACTTTCACAATGTAGTTCTATTCAAAAAAAAATATTTCCTCTGCATTGAGCTTTAGCTTCAATGATTAATTCAACATTTATCAGAGCCAATCACATTGCAACTGATCAATGTAGAAAAGCGTTGAAAAAACGAAAGTCAAGTTCAATGTGCACTCATAGCTTTGTTCAGAATAAATCAATGCACGTGTTCAAAAGCTCAAATGAAAGAACTTGATTCACTGAATGTTCTTCAGCCAAAAAGAACAGCGTACTTTCATCTCGAAGATATCTTAAAACAGACGGATTAAAATATTCACAGCAAGGATAGAAGGATAAATAAAGGAAGGCGAGAGTTCAGTCAATTCTGATCATTGATGACAAATTTGTAGATGAATAACTTCCGTTTAGAACAAAAATGAAGAAAATCGACCGGATAGAACTGCCTGACCGACTGACGTTTTTTAAGTATAAAAGAGAGCTTCAAATGTAAAACAAGAATTGTAAAATGGTTGAAAAATCTGCTACGACGATCTCATGCTCAGGTACAAAGCCTGATACACCCACAGACAAATGTAAACACTCACACTGGCCATATGCATGTTAGCTAACATGGTCGTCCTTCGGTTGAAGTTTTAAAAGCGGTTATCATCACTTCGATAAGAATAGCATTACATTCCTTTTTTTTCGGGGAAAATGAGGATGAACCGCATTTTTTTTCTTTTGTAGATAGGTTGACTGTATGGCACAGTGTGGAGATTCAGCCGTGAAATTCTGCTTGCAATTGTTTTACTCTCACGTCAGTTTCTCCGAACTCATTGATGTGCATTCAGCCCAGTAGCTGAAGTGTCGTTTCTACAGACGTTTTGTTACCATTTATAATTTCAGAAACCAAAGAGATTTATAGTCACAAAAAGCAAAAGAAATAAATCTCTCCTAGTTCGAGGAGAACTGATCCACATTTTTTGACACAGGTGAAGCAAAAAGAAGGTGTAGAAGGAGAAGAATGTTAAGCTTACACGCAACCTTGATGTCCCAAAGGTCTTCTAAAACTGACTAAGTTCAGTAGGGTGTTAAGACTTCTCACCCTTCACTTTGAGAAGAATTGGACGGTTTATAACATTGGAAAAAGTATCTTTGCCGAACAGTGCCCTACACCATAACCAAATTTTGAATGAATACGCAGGTAACAGTGTTTTGGATAATGGCACTTTCCACTCAGAACTAATGGAGCTGCGGAACAGACAAAGCGTAAACCCTTTATTTTGTTGTACTTTGATAGTGTATTAACACAACATTATAATTAGTTGTCACTTCCACATGGCAGTCAGCCGTCCTGAACACTCGGCTACAAAGACAAACCATCCGTTACCTGATTAATTCATCACCTACAATGTAACGGTGGCTGGTTTTACAAACTAAAGCGCAACCAATATGGCTACCACCCGCTAAGTGAAGTGCACAGTTGCAAAACCTATTAATTGAAAATAATTTTTTCTGCTCATCAGATCCTTCAGAGCTTTGGTAAAATTATTACAATCATCAAAACGTATTGTTTATTAAAAATCAACCTTCTTCCTAATTGCTGTTTCGTTTTATTTCATTTTTTTTTTTTTTTTTAAATATAAACAGCAGCTGGGAGTGAGCCCGAGTTTCAGTACCTTTTCACTGCTACACAAAGCAACTACTGTAGTCCACTGTATCCATTTGTTTGTAAATCTATTGGACCAAACTGCGTGGTCATCAGTCCGTAGCTTACAAACTACTTAAACCTAGATAAACTAAGCTAAGGACAACACACACACAGCCATGCCCCAGGGAGGACTCGAACCTCCACGACGAGCGACCGCGCGCTCCGCAGCGAGACGCTTTAGACCGCTCGGCTACTCTACCGCGGCCTGTATCCATTATAAAGGCATACAAGAATTAAACATTGGTCTTAATAAGCATTTTTTCATAGTTCTAAGGTATTATTTTACGGACTGGGCGGCCACTCCCGCCGGAGCTTCGAGTCCTCCTTTGGGGATGGTTGTTGGGTGTGTATGTTTTGTCCTTAGTGTAAGATGAAGTAGTTTTTTAAGTCTAGGGACTGATGACCATAACAGTTTGGTCCAATACGTTTGTAGACATTTGAACATTCGGAAAGTAATTCCGTACGAGTTCGAAACTTGCTGTCATTAATGTCAAGGACCTGGAAAAGAAATAACACAGAATAAATTGGAACACTTTTAATGTACTGCTATAGTCCATCACAATAGACATACCTGTACCATTATTGTTATAAAAGATGCTATGTACAGTTCCCATCAGTGTCCATAAAGGTCTGAAAGCTCAGGTGTGCATTGTACACAGCAGAACTAAGTATGTCCCTAGGTACCCTGACTACCTCTTGATATGCTGCGCTTCAAGTCAACACATGTGTGAATGTTTCCTGATAGCTCCACAACCAGAAACCATAACTTCAAAATTAAGTTATGTGTAGGTCTACCGTATTATTCTGTAGACAACCCACTCTCTTAAAAATAATAAATAATAACTGTTCACTGAATAATAAAGTTCTTTTCTTCCTTAAAAATTCTTTGTGAAGCAATAAATTGTATCCTCCTCCTGGTATGGTACAAGTAACAGATCAATATGGTAATCAGAATTTCAAGAGCCTATAGACATTTATAGTTTCTGCAGTATCATTGTTTGTGTGATATCTTATCAGATTCGTAATATGAAACTTTTCATCGGCTTTGGTATTTATCAGTGATAGTCTGTACACATTCCCTACGTGAACGCTTTTGTAGTGTTTGCTCTTTCCACACACGCTTGGCGATCCAAATGCGAAATGTAATATTGCGCTATCAGTAGGCTGGCTCGCTATCTTGTTCCAAAAGCGGCATCGCTTGCTTCGAGTACTTTAAACATGGTTATCAGTGTTCAAATTTCACCGCTTCCTTACAGGTCATTTACCAATGCTGTAACATTCATTTCCACATTGATACGTGTCTTTGTGCGTATTTTTGTGCATCCCGTTAACGTGGTCCCGTTCTTATAATAAAAATGTGTGAGAACGCTGGTTGCTTATAAGTGATAAATATTTGATTTTTACGAAAAAACGATATAAATTAAAAGGAGCATGTTGTGAGTAGTGACAGAAGGCAAGTGTGGCAGTTGCAGAACTGAACCCACAATCTGGAGGTGTTGGTTCAAACCCGCGTCCAGAGTTCCAGATTTCAGTTTTCGGTACTATGACTCAAATGTTTGTTAAGCTTAAGGGACTTAACTGCGGGGTCATCAATCCCTAAACTAACAAACTACTTATGAACTACCTTATACTAAAGACGACACAAACATCCATGCCCGAGGGGGGATTCGAACCCCCGACCGTAGCGGCCGTGCAGGCTGTGACTGGCGTGCCGCAGACCGCTCGGTGTACTATGACTGAATCGCTCTATGCCGGCCGCGGTAGCCGAGGGGACTGAGGCGCTTCAGTCACCGTCTGCATGGCCACTACGGTCGGGGTTTCGAATCCCCCCTCGGGCACGGATATTTGTGCCGTCCTTAGTTGTAGGTAGTTCATAAGTAGTTTGTAAGTTTAGGAACTGATGACCCCGTAGTTAAGTCCCTTAAGCTTAACAAACATTTGAATTTTTGAATCGCTCTAAGAAAATGTCGGGATGGTTGCTTTTAAAAGGGCATGTCCGGTTTTCTTCCCCATCCTTTTCTAATATACATCTACACTCCGCAAGCCACTTTACGGAATGTGGCGGAGGGTACTTGTGTACCGTTGTCAGTTCCTCCTCTTATTCCACTCGCGGATGGTTAGAGGAAAAATTGATTGCCGCTATTCGTCCGTGTGGGCCTTAAGCTCCCCTATTTCCTCTTTGTGGTCATCTCATCTCAGCATGAAATAATATATTGGTTGACCTCTCAAGAAGTGTGTGCTCTCGGAACTTTAACAGGAACCCGTACCGCGATACAGAACGTCTGCAACTAATGATCCCTGTGACGCTTCCGCGCCCACAAAATGAGCCTGGATCTGCTCTTTGTCTCCTACCAATCCAGCATGGTACGGATCCAACAGTAAAAAGCCCAAGCGTCGCTCAAACGAGTGTTTTGTAACCTGCTTCCTTTATTGACTGACTACCCTTCCTGAGGATTCTTGCAATAAATCTCAGTTGGGATATGGCTTACCCACCATCAATTTCATATCGTTGTTCCATTTCAAATTGATCCTTATGCCTTCTCCCAGATAATTTTAGCAGGAACTGACTCCAGTGTTTGTCTCGCTACTACGTAATTACATAATAAAGGGTATTTATGCCAACGCAGCAGTTAACATTTTTTTATGTTGATCCATTCCATGCTCCACTCCTCGATACGCTGTATATCCTACTACATTTCGCTACACTTATGCAGATTTCAAGATGATATATACATGTAATCAGAAGGAAAATGAGTTCTGAGTAGCCGGCCGCGGTGGCCGTGCTGTCTGCGGCGCGTCAATCACAGTCTGCACGGCCACTACGGTCGGGGGTTCGAAGCATGGATATTTGTGCCGTCCTTAGTAGTAGCTAGTTCATAAGTAGTTTGTAAGTTTAGGGACTGATACCCCGTAGTTAAGTCCCATAAGCTCTACAAACATTTGTTTTGATTTGAAGTTCTGAGTAAAGAAGGAAAAGCTGAAAGGTGGAAAGAGTATATACATGGGCCGTACAAAGGAAGTGAACTTAGCCGCGGCGGTTTATTGTGAGCATTGGGGCGCCGTGCTGCGGTGCGCGCTGCCGTCTGCCGTCGGGGGTTCGAGTCCCCCCCCCCCGACGTCTATTCGAGAATGGGTGTTTGTGTTGTCCTTAGGTTAGTTTAGCTTAGTTTAAGTAGTTTATAAGATACGGACTAATAACCACGCAGTTGAGTCCAATCGATTTACAAACATCTGAACATTTGAAGTGAACTTAAGAGACAATATTGTAGAAAGGGAAGAGGAAGTAGATGAAATAGGAGACACTATTCTGAGACACAAATTTGACGAAGCAGATAGACCTAAGTAGAAAAAAGGACCCTGGAGTGGCTGACATTCTCTCAGAGCTACTGAAATCTCTGGGCGAACCAGCCATGACAAAACCGGGGCGAAAGACGTACGGTAGAGGCGAATTACCCTCAGACTTTAAGAAAAATGTAATAATCCCCATTCCAAAGAAAACAGGCACAGAAAGGTGTGAAAATTACAGAACTATCAGTTTGATAAAACATGGTTGCAAAATTTTATCACGAATTACGTACAGAAGGGTATGATAGCTACTGCTTGACCTCGGGGGAGATCAGTTCGGATTCGGGAGAAATGTAAGAACATGGGAGACAATACTCACCTTACGACTTAGATTAAGGAAAGGCTAACCTACATTTCCGGCTTTTGTAGATTTGGAGAAAGGTTTTAACAATGTTGATTGGAATACACTCTTTCAAATTCTGAAGTCAGCAAGGATAAAATATAGGGAACGGAAGGTTATTTACAACATGTACATTAAGCAAACAGTTGTTATTAGAGTTAGTCATGAAACGGACGTAGGGTTGGAAAGGGAATAAGACAGCATTGGAGTCTTTCTCCAATGTTATTCAATTTATACACTGAGTAAGTTGTGAAGGAAAGCAAAGAGAAATTAGGAGAAAGAATTAGAGTTCAGGATTAAGAAATATAAAAACTACATTTTGCTTATGACACTGTAATTCCGTTAGAAACATCAAAGGGCCTGGAAGAGCAATTGAAAGGTATGGACAGTGTCTTGCAAGGAGCTATAAGATGAACATTAACAACAGCGTAACAAGAGTGATGGAATGTAGTCTAAAAATCGGGCGATGCTGAAGGAATTAGATTAAGTAGCGAAACAATAAAGGTTTTACATTATTTTTGTTAGTTTGGCAATATATTAACTCACAATGGTGTCAGTACAGATACATAAAAGGCAGAACGGCAATGCGATCTGAAAAAAATGTTAACACTGAATATTACTTTGTTATGTCGTCTTTCCACTTTCACGAACCAGACACTGCGGAGGTGGGGTGGCTTGCGTGCCTCAACGATACAGATAGCCGTACCATATGTGCCACCACAGTGGAGGGGTATCTGTGGAGAGACCAGACAAACGTGAGATTCCTGAATTGGGGCAGCAGCATTTTCAGTAGTTACAGGGGCAACAGTCCAGATGATTGACTGAGCTGGCATTATAATATCACCGCCGCGTGTGATTAGCCGCGTGGTCTAAGGCATCATGCTACGTACTGGACCGACGCCCCCACTGGAGGTTCGAATCCTCCCTCGGATATGTTCTTAGTGTAAGTTTAAGTCGTTTCTAAGTCTATGAACTGAAGACCAGAGCTGTTTGGTCCAATAATTTTACCATAATTTGATTTAGTACCATGCTGAAATATCTGCCTGCTTGACATTTCCCCTTTGATTAGTTTTAGAACCATGTTTATAAATCCCGGACATTAACATGTGCTTTCGTTAAACCAAAATATATTAAACCAATTGACATCTATGTGGATCTTGGGGCAATAAAAATGATAGTTGTTGGTTATTTTTCCGACTTCCTGTGTCTTTCCTCTCTCTACACCATGTTTTATACTGAATTGCATATTATTATTTCCATCAGTATTTAATTTTATTGCTGTTTTATCTTCTTATTGCCTGTACCTTTACCTCTGATAGGGAGAATGGGTGTTTTAGCGTTATTTTATTAAATTCAGTTCATATAGAAAATAAATTTCATTTATTCCGCTGCCTGGCTTGCTGGGGAAACTAGTCTGCCAGTGGAAGGGACGTTCTCGATGTTACCGTTACTCGGGGGCGAGGTACGAGCGGTCAGCCTTGAGTCCGGGGCTTCCTTCAAAGGAGGGCTGAGGGCTGGGGGCTGGCGACCGGTCTGGTGGGCTCGTCTGAAATGGGCAAGTTCTACCCGTTGGTGATAAACGGAAGCACAGACAAATATATACAGACGGGAAACCTCCATAAGGGCCCGGTCACACGCTCAGGGGTGCGGGGAGGGAAGGTTCCGTAAGATGTCCCATGATGGCGCTGCGGTCAAAAGCAGCCCTTTAAACTGGCCAGAGCAGGCGGCACGAGCTCTCCCCTCAGCCTCCCCTCCACGCTACCCTCAGAAGCGCCTCTAGTATCGTCTACCGGTACTAAGCCGGGGAACCGTCTGACCCCTGCTAGCATGTTACGCAACTACGAGGGGAGTGTAGGACAGTGGTTTAGGGGGGGGGGCTTCTCCTCTGTATGTGTTACTCTGTGACGGAAGACTCGAAGTGGGCAACTGTCCCCAAAGTGCCCTCTGAGTGGCACACACGAACTGGGCAACTCGGTAACTCCTACCTGCTCCTGGCAGACAGGCTGCACTATCCCGCAAAATGTTTCCAAATCTAAACTTACGAAGTGTGCAACCACTGCCCCTATTTGTAAAGTTCTTAAGGAATAATTTCAGTACAGTGCCAAGGAACAACATATAAAAAACAAATTTTATACAAATACAAATATCTTATCACAAATTTCACATAGAAAAATATTTGCAGGAAAGGAATGCATTTAGTTTGGCTCATATTGTACTCGCGGCTGCTTGGTATGAAACGCACTTTACAAAGTCTCATTTGCAAATTTCACCAATTCTTTGACGGTTTTTCAACGAAAGCGTCGCCTTTTGTTTTTAGAGAAATAGATATAATTATCCTGTTTAACAAGTCTTCTGCAATAGGTGCGTGGTCATGAGTGACTTCCACACGCGAAATTTTGCTTTCGCTGCCTACTGTAAATAGCTTAACAGGACACTGCCAACATTTTCCGCCAGCCACACCATCCACGTTCTTCCGTTTCTACAACTCGTCTGTAAGGTTTTAATTTATGACCGTCACAGATCAAATGTGTATTACCACGATCACTAATAACAGGTTGCAAATCGCGACTTTCTGCCATATTATTCGCTTCCGTGACGAAACTGAAGTACACAACGAAACACTGTGTGTTTCTACACAGATGTCAGCGAGCTGGTGTCATTCACAGGACTGGCGAGTTCAGTGAGGGCCAGGAACGCCTTGGGTCGGCCCGTCCTGCTAGCTGCGAGCGGAAGTTGCCCAGTTCCAGTGTATAATTATCTGTCCTTTCCAGAGTACCCTTGTAATGGCCGCTAAAAGTTGCCTAGTTCGGGTCTGCCCGGTCTGGTCAGTGGCTGTGTGCTGCGCTCCGCTCTTTACCTGCCTCGTGCCATATGTTACTCTGTGCTCGTGCGCCGTCGGAAGTTTTACAATGGGCGTTTGTGGCTGTCCGCCTGCGACCTTTAGTCACAGACAAATATGTTACTCTGTGCTTCAGTTTAACGAAATGCAGCGGGCGCTGAGGCGGTGACGCCGTTTGATCTCCACGGGAACTCTGTATCTCCCGTCTGTTAACTTGGTGGAATACCGAGAATCTGGCAATTAGTTATACTGCTGGGTGAGAAAGGAAAGCAGAGTGCGCCTCACACAGTGGGTGGGTCCCACAGAGAGCTGTGTACAGCGGTGGTCTGATGGAGGCAGCTGATTATTTTTGCAGATTTTCTAAGGCCGGATCCACACATTGGACCCAACGTTGGCGCCAACAGTGTTCGTCCAATGTGTGGATCGGTGAAATAACGTTGGAACCAACGTTGGCGCCAACGTTGGTACGGCTCCGTTGCTTGTCGGTATTTCGACCAAACATCAAAGGACGTTAGGCCAATATGGCTACGTCGTCCACACATTGGCGCCAACGTTTCATTGTGTCTTTGTCGTCTGCTCATCTCGAAACTGTTTCTTTCTTCGTTCGTTCTTCGTCGCTGTTTTAAAGTTTCGAAATCTCTTTGTAAATATTATAACTGTATCAGAAAGTGATTCATTTGTGAAAGAAACCCCAAAAAACGAAATGTCACAGCAAAACATAGGCGCGAACTGTGAAATTAAAAACTTTCTAGACTTTCAACACACTCCATTACTGAATTTAATTTTTAAAATTAACAGTAAAGTACTTAATATTTCCTGTCAAGTTTTAAATATCGTTTTGCAAACTTCAAGCACTACTAGTGATATCAATTACATGGTTATTTAAAAAGGGAAGTGTAGGCTTCTAATATTGTCTCCTTTAGCAAGAAATCGAAGGGTAATACCACAAGAATAGCATCCCTGCAAAACATCTCTTTTTATTTTATTTTCAACCATTTAAAGTAGCAGGTCTAAGTTTTTATTATGTGTATCGTTTACTGGTAGAATATTTTAAAAAATTAATGATTTCGTACCGTAATTAATGTTCGGGAGGAAGTGATACAATACCCCATCATCTTTTACGTATGTTTCCCACTTTGATTTACAATGACAATATGTAATTATTCACACTCAAAAGCGTTAATGCATTGGCCGCGATTTGTACGTCAGGTATGTTTTCGTTGGCTCCCAACGAATTCAACTGAATATTGGCTCCAATGTGTGGACGCTGTCTCAAAAATGTTGGCCAATGTTGGCGCCAGCGTTGGTACAAATGTGTGGACGTGGGGTAAGAATCTAGCTGGACCACGTGACCAATCGTGGGTACTCCACCAGGTTGCGGGAGGAATGTGCCTTTATTTGGCGAGAAAGCACGCCATTGGCTGTGGCTGTCCTTGCGGCTACCGTGATTTTTACAATTATATATTTTTGACAAGTTACAGCAATTTGCGGTCAGTTATGGCTTCAATGTACTAGGTTTAGATGGAATACCAAAGTGTGGCGATTTATTTCATTCATTGAACGCTGTAACTCGTCAAAAATATATAATTGTATACAAGCCGAGGCTAGGCTCCTGACGTCAATTGTGTCTTGACACCTCGTGGTCTGTTCTTCCTAATGCGGGAATACAGTATTGTGGCTGCGAGCATTACAGAACAAATAGGCTGTGGTGTAGGAAAGAGACAGCGTGGCGAATGGAGATTTGGGTGCGGCGGAATACGTGCAGGGAAGAGTCCTCTGCAGTCAGACTGGTCACTGTGTCTTCGGTGGCAGAGTGGGCAACGCGTCTGCCTCGTAGGCAGGAGATCCGGGGTTCGAATCCCGGCCGGGCACAAATTTTCATTCGCCACACTTTGGTATTCCATCTAAACTTAGTACAGTGAAGCCATAACTGATCGCAAATTGCGATTTATTTCACCGTGTGGAGCAGAGTGAGGGCGAGAAACGGTGGCCACTCTGGTGAGCACCGGCGATCGGGAAGGTCCAACGGCCTGGTGCTAGCCCGCCGTCGTGTCGAGAAATTTTTCTAAGTGTTCAGTTTGGACTTGTATTTTTCACCGCTTTGGTCGGTCGGGAACTTTGATTCTTTTTCAGTGTCGGTCTGTTGGTACAACACTTCGAACTTTCATCTTGTGTGGCATCGTCATTTTTGACTACAGTTAGTCTAGCTTACCGTAGACACTCCGCGTCTTTCGCGCAGTTTGTACTTCACGTTTAGCGCCGCCCGCCGCTGATCCTGGTGACTGCCAACGACGCTGCTGCTGCTGCTGCGATTGCTGCATGACTCTTATTTGGGTATAGTACGAGGCGCGTCCAGAAAGTAAGTTCCGTTTGGTAATAAAATGAAATTGTACACAGATACAGAAGAAATTTTTATTGCACAAAATTCTACAACTCTTAAACTAGTTTTCCACATAACTGCCGAAGCTTTGCAGGCATTTGTCATGGCATGGCACCAGGTTTTGTATACCTCCTTCATAGAAATCTGCCGCCTGTGTCTTCAACCAGTCGTCATTGGTGAAGTGATGACCGCCAAGGAAAGACCTGAGGTGTCCTGCATCTTGTCATCAACCGCGTGAACCAGTTCTTCTGTAACCAAAGGTGGACGCCCACTTCGTTCTTCATCGTGCACATCACTACGCCCGCCATTGAACTGTCGGACCCATCTTCTCACCATCGAACTCACTCATCGCATTTGGTCCGTAAACATGGCAAATTTGCCGATAAATTTCACTTGGTTTCACTTTCCTCGCATTCAGAAACAGAATCACCGACCTGGTTTCACAGGCGGCGAGATTTTCAACCAACGCCGACATTTCAAACAAGCACAACAAAGCGTACGTAACTGACGGCGATCTCCAAAAGGCGCACGTTCTTCTCCTTCATACACATCGTCTACAGCGCATGTGCGGAACTGCAGTCGCAGCGCTGCAGCAGAGATAAATTGAAACGGAACTTATTTTCCGGACGCGCCTCGTATATTGCGTGCGCAACCCCGACTCCTGATAGGGCACTGGTCAGTAATCGTCTTGTTTTATAATCCGTGACTTGTTTTGGCTGCAAACTAGTTGCATTCATGATCGCTATCTATAGATTTAGCCAGTCATTTTCAGTCTTGTTTAAGCAATTGTATTAAGTGTTCTATTAATTCATGTTCGTACTTTTCATATGTTGACAGTGACAACTGGTCACAGACTTTGATTTTTGTTAGGCTGTATTATCTTTATTCTCAAATATAATCATTTATTTTGGAATTGTTTTACCTCATTAAAACCACTAACTTATTTTGGTAAGTCATGTTTTTCATGTGTATTAATATATTATTGTGAGATGTTGAATTGTCGTCATTCGATGGTTAGGATAGGCTCAGTTAATTTTTCTGTGTTTTTATATAGAATACAGTGGCGACCCATGATAAAGATAAACTTGCATTAGAAATATAACTTGTTAGATATTAAAATAAATCTGCAGGTATATAAATTACGGTGCAGGGTTAGGCATTTTGCTTTAATTTATCAGATGTCATGTTTAATTAACAATGAACAGTCACACCTAAACCCTTACACCACGACAACACATGCAACATACACGATTCAGTTGGCATCCCTGCCGTAAGATTAGAAACCAGTAGATGCTTTTGAGAAGCAGTTAGTTCGTGTTATTCATTGTCGGCAGGTCCCTTTATAAGATTTTATTTGTATTTGTGCGCAGCGCGTAATAATAATTTCTTTTCAGCGTCCATTCAGTCTGTGGTTTCTGCACCACACGGCGTTGGAGATCGGCGTTGTTGTTGTTGGTTTATGTCAATTTTGGAGGGGAATATTGTTCTTTGTATAATTATTTTCTGTAAGAATTTATTTTGTGTTCTGCAAGTACGGGTAAAAGTACGTATTTCTTGTCGTCGGCGGAATACCGTACGGTGGTCTACAGTAGCGGCTCTTCAGCTAGAAACGGTGCAAATGGGTTACGTGAGGAGCTGATAAATGACCGGTATCTGCAACTACAATGTCAGCAGAGATTCGCACAACTGGTGGTGTCCAGACGTCTTGAAGTGTGTCAACATCGAAAACCTCGAACCGTATGGTAAAATGTGTAGGGACTCAGAGGTTACCAAATAAGAGATGTTTGATACGAGAAGTCAATTTTATGAAAGAGATACTTAATTGGGGACGAAACGTAACTGAAGGGGGACTGTGAGGAACGTGTCTGTTGAGTGCTTGTCTCTCATGTCCACATAATCAATGGTGCAGTCACCTAGCAAGCAGAACGCAGTCGACAGTGATGTGCACTTCGCCGCGCGGGAGTAGCCGAACCGTCTGGAGCGACACGTTACGGATCGTGCGGCCTCCCGCGTCGAAGGTTCGAATCCTCCCTCGCGCATGTTTGTGTAGTCCTTACGGTAGTTTAAATTAGTTTAAGTAGTTTGTAAGACAAGGGACTGATGACCAACCTAGTTTGGTCCCATAGGATTACAAACATTTATTTATTTATTTTTAATTTCTTCTTTTTTCGATGTATCCTTCGTCGAATTTGCCACAATTAAAACACACCATTGTTCGTTGAAGATGGACTATTACACGTTAGCGAATACAGATAATTATCTAATGTAGTTTGAAGCAAGATTTAGCACCTGTTCATTTCTAAGCAACCGCTACAGGCAGCTTTCTACTTCGTTTTTGATCGAAATCAAAATACGATGGCAGATTTAAAAATTAGTACAGAATCACAGAGGTTTGGAAATTCTTCTGATTTATTGTTGCCACATCTCATATGGAGTGCATAAAATGATGACATTGACATCACAAAAACTCTAGCGGTTTTGAAGTACCAGCTGTTTGTCCATGCTGAAACACCCATGTCAGAAAGTGGTTTATTCTCCACGGTCGTCAATTCAGATTCTGGCGTCCATTCGATCATATAGATAGATTATACAGTCTTGGGATACATTATTTTTTAAAGTCTGAGGGTAATTCGCCTCTCCCGTACACTTCGCCCCAACTGAGTTTTGTCATAGCTGGTTCTCCCAGAGATTTCAGTAGCTCTGAGGGAATGTCAGCTACTCCAGTGTCCTTGTTTCTACTTAGGTCTTTCTACTTTGTCAGACCTATGTCTCCGAATAGTGTCTCCTATTTCTTCTTCATCTATTTCCTCTACGAATGCACTCTACGAGACAGCACTCGCCAGGACAAACTAATTTCACTTGCGTGCAGGCAAAATCTGACGTCGTTGTAGACCGCGGCCCAACATTACATCTTTCAAGTGATCCTCTAATGCGAGATGCATACAATACTTATCACAACGAAACTCTTTCTCGAAATTTGACTGAAAACCCTAAGACATTTTGGTCATATGTCAAATATACTAGGGGCAAAGCACAAATAGCCTCACTACGTGATAGTAATGGCGATCCTGCCGATGGCAGCGCTACTAAAGCAGAGTTACTAAACATAGCTTTTAGAAACTCATTCACCAAAGAAGGCAAAACCAATATTCCAGATTTAGAATTACGAACAGAGGCCGCAATGAGTAACTTAGAAGTAGATATCATCGGACTAGTGCAGCAACTAAAATCACTTAACAAGAACAAGTCTTCTGGTCCGGATTGTATACCCATTAGATTTCTATCTGATTATGCTGAAGCGATAGCTCCTTACCTAACAGCCATATACAACCGCTCTCTCAAAGAAGGATCTGTACCAAAAGATTGGAAAGTTGCACAGGTCACACCTATATTCAAGAAAGGCAGTAGGAGTAACCCACTAAACTACAGGCCTATTTCATTGACGTCAATTTGCAGCAGCGTTTTGGAACATATCCTGTATTCAAATATTATGACTTATCTGAAGAGAATGATTTATTGTCCCAAGGTCAACACGGATTTAGAAAATATTGTTCATGCGAAACACAACTAGCTCTTTATTCACATGATGTGATGGTTGCTATCGACAAGGGTTCGCAAATTGATTCGGTATTCCTAGATTTCCAGAAGGCTTTTGACACCGTACCTCACAAACGGCTTTTAATCAAATTGCGTGGTTATGGTATATCGCCCAAAATTTGCGACTGGATAGGGGATTTCCTCTCAGAGAGGACACAGTTTGTAGTAATCGATGGTAAGACATCGAGTAAAACAGAGGTGATATCGGGCGTTCCACAGGGTAGTGTTATTGGTCCTCTGTTATTCCTTATTTACATAAACGATTTAGGGGAAAATCTAAGTAGCTCTCTTAGGTTGTTTGCAGATGACGCCGACATTTACCGCCTAGTAAAATCATTTGAAGATCAAAACCAACCGCTGAACGATCTGAATAACATATCAGTATGGTATAAAATTGACAATTGACTCTAAATAATGAGAAGTGTGAAGTCGTCTACATGAGTACGAAAAGAAATCCGTTAAACTTTGTTTACAAGATAAATCAATCAGAAGTGAAGGCTGTAAACACCTAGGAATTACTATTACTTCAGACTTAAATTGGAAAGGACACATAATGTCGTGGGAAGGGCGAACCAGAGATTCGTTTTATTGGCACTACCCTTAAAAGATGCAACAGAACTGCAAAAGAAACTGCATACACTACGCTTGTCCGTCCTTTTTTGGAGTATTGCTGCCCAGTGTGGGATCCTTATGAGGTGAGTTTGACGGAGGACATCGAAAGAGTCCAAAGAAGGGCAGCTCGTTTCGTATTGTCACGATGCAGGGGAGACAGCGTTACGGAAATGATACAGGATCTGGGATGGGAATCATTAAAACAAAGGCGCTTATCGCTGCGGCGTGGGCTACTTACGAAACTCAAATCGCCAACATTCTCCACCGAATGCGAAAATATATTGTTGACTCCCACTTACATAGGTAGAAATGATCATCAGAAAAAAATACGAGAAATCAGGGTTCGAACGGAGAGATTCAGGTGTTCTTTCTTCTTTCTATTCCAGAATGGAATGGGAAATAAATAGTATAATGGTGGTTCGATGAACCCTCTGCCAGGCACTTAAATGTGATTTGCAGAGTATCCCATGTAGATGTAGATGTAGAACGGCACCAGTCCAGTTGTGCGCGACTATACTGTGGGCTGAATATAAGATGGGCTAGAGGGGTGCGTGCTATAGTTTGTGTCACGTAGGAAGGCGGTCCAGTTTTCAGCCGTTCTGCGCAACCACCTCCATTACTGCACTAGCAGCCAATAATATTCATTCGCTAAACGCGTAGCTGGCCGCGAGTTATGCAGTGTTTCTCTAGCAGGCGTAACTATTGGCGATCGGCCGTCGTTCCTCCCCTACGAAATTCCCTTATCTCTCCACCTCTATGAGCAGAGGCGCCTTCCTGCATGACGCCAACTATAGTAACCAGTTGGGACCAGTTCGTGTTGATACTTCTGGACTTACAAATCTTCAGAGTTGTGATATCTGTCCGATATGCCACTCCTGCCCTTACATTACGATGATGTTGGTGGATGTCTGTGTTGCATGGACGTCCAAATCATCGTCTACGGACCTGAGAATGATCACTTATGACGCAGCACGTCCAACTTTTTGTCGCAATTCTCGTTAAAGGACCATCCTGCTACTCGGATGTTCACATCTAACAGCTTCCACACTCCCTCGGTTGGCTGTAGGAAGCACGATTGTGTCTCCATCTTGAAAGTTAAGGGAAAATTTGAGGACTCCATGAATCGGCCTTTTACACCCAAACCTGTTTCATTTATTATATTCTACCCTTCTCTTCCTTAGAAGTGGTTGTTTCGTTAGAAGTTTCTTTATAGAGGCTGCGAGGATCTTGTATACCAAATTTATGAAAACTAAAGTCAGTCCGGCCGATTTACTACATTTTTATCTTCAACGAAAGGTCTTTATCTACATATATGCCATCAAGTATCAGAATTCCCTTAACTCTCACCTTCTCTTATTTATGCTCTAACGAGATATCCTTATGTCCTTGCTGTATATATTTTAAGCCGCAGCGGATTAGCTGTGCGTACTGGGACGCCGTGGTGCGGTGCGCGCGGCCGATCGCCGTCGCGGGTTTGACTCCCCTCGGGGGAGGGTGTTTGTGTTGTCCTTAGGTTAGTTTACCTTAGTTTAAGTAGTTTGTAAGCTACGTACTAATAACTACGCAGTTGATTCCGATATATTTACAAACATTTAAACATTTTTTAAAATGTTGTAATCTGTTTTACGATATCGTCCGTTCTAACCATGTCCTATGGACGCTCAGCGTATCACACCATTTCGTTCCAGCTTTTAAACACATGCACTGATTGATTGTGAAGAAAACTATGAGTGTACATTAAACTTACTTCCATTTTCTTCTTTTTTCCCCAACTTTTTTTGTCTTTCCAGCAACCAAATCTGTGGTTCTAATTAAGGTACATAATTCGTTTTGAAGAATGCTAAGCGGATCATTATCTATCATTTCAGCTTTCTTGCACTCATATTGGTTGATTATGAAGAAATGTTTGAGTGCACTTTCAACTTAAATTTTTTCCAGCATTTTTTTACAATGACAAATGCAATATGATTGGCTTTCATAAATGTTGATTATACATTGAAACTAAAGCTCAAGGCAGCAGAAATATTGATTTTGAAGGAACTATATTGTGGTAGTATCACCAATATCATTTTATCAACATCTAACGCGTAATGGTGCAGAGCACCACAGGTGAACTATTGATTGTATATCAGTTTTATAAAATTAATTTTTAAAAAAACCACACGTGCATGTAGTATTGTATGTACTGTTAGTAGCTACAATAAAATATTTTGAATTGATTAATATTTACATTCAGTTATTTTATTTTGCGTCACGACCACTAACAGTGCGAAGTATTCGAACGTGTTATCTGGTTTCTTAATAACTGACTTTCCCCCACTCCAACCCTCTGGCATCGCTCGGATTAGTACCCTACGACAAGTGCACACTGCTTGTTTTCTTGCAACAGTTAGGCCAGAACGCTGAAACAAATGTTGCTGACAATTTTCCATGGAGACACGGTGGTTTCAAACCGCCTTTATTGAGTTGTAATATTGTGACATTTACATAGTCTGTGCCTGGTAGCAAGCTTAAGGAGTTGTTATAGAAAACCATTAACTTATAATACGTCCTCTATGTGTACATTGTCGTATCAAATATAATGAGATAGTGGGTGATATTTAACGTTATTGCCTTGAACTGAGGTTCGTTCTGAGAATTCACTTGTGGATCAGCACTCATCATCAGCTTTTTAATGCCAGTTACCACTCATCGAACATGATGGGAATCACGGCAAAACGGCCGATCATCTTCTTCCTGTTTTAAGTGATATTACAGAGCAGCAGTACGATACACTTTCCAAGTCTCGGCAAAATAACGGAGGCAAGCTTCACTTTTTTAGCCTGTATTATAAACTCCTAAATTGTTGCCAGATTTAACGAAGATGATGGATTTAATTTATTAGTATTATTAATGATCCATCACAATTATCTTCGCCTTACTATATTATGGCCATGATTTACAACCCAATTATGATTTTTGACGCTAAAAATGTTGTTCCCTCCAAAAGGGTGGTTCTCGCCATTATTTTAAATGGTCTTTCCTGTCATCATTTTATGTATTCACTACAGTTTGATAACAAATTAATATGATTTACAGTACAAAAATGGTGGTTTACTCTAGAAGACACTGGTTAGCACTTATGTCTACTACGAGGTTGAATGAGTGGATTTCCTATTGTATACTAGTTTGATAAACATCATAAATCTGTATGAGTTCTATTCTGTACATAAGGACATTATCTCCTATTTTCAACTACCATTATTCAATGGATTAAAATGTAAAAACTGGAAAGATCTGTTAAAGGCAGCCCGTCATAACACTGATTTCACCGAACCGACAGTAATCGGCAATGAGCGTAATTAAAGCACGGTATTCCACCCGTTGGCTTCGACGTAAGACATCATAAACATTGCGGAAACACGTAGTTAAGTCGCAAACAACTGCAAATAATCAATGTTTTAATTGATTAATGTTTTTGATTAATCACAGAGTTCGTTAAAATTTTAATTTCCTTCCCGGCGGCCTTACCTCGTTTGCAAAAATTCTTAGATACCCGAACTACGGACAATGACTTGTTTAGTGTTTCGAACAGACCATAAAATAAATAAATAAAGCTGGTCTCGTTCAATGCTTGTCAGACTCTTCTTGTACCAGTAAAAGTAATTGTCCTCGTAAAACGAACAGCTTGCCATCACACAGTCTACTTACACGCCGATGCCACGGGTCAGAGCCGACTGGTGGTATCGCTTCCTTCCACGGACCACCGACAATGAGACACGGTGTTCCAATATAAGTGAAAGAGCGGGCCGTGGTTTAGCACACACAAGCCGAAACCAAAGAGAGTGCTCTTGCTGAAGGTCCATTTTAAGACAATGCTGATACTTTTCTTCTATAATCACAATAATAACTTACAAGGAGTTTGAACCAGAAGGACAAACCATTAATTCTGCGCATTACCTCGGCATCCACTATAATTAGTCGAATTTGACCCGAACCGCACATCTTCCCCAGGACAATGCTCCAGCCCACAAAGCAAGAATAATGTGCAAGGCTATGGCAAATAAATGGATCACAGTGCTGGATCACCCATACTAATCGTCGGATATGGCCTCAGGTTTTGCTTATACCCGAAAATGGATTTGATAATTAAATGACCATGTTACGATTCAGTTAAGAACATACAAATTTACCTCAGTACTACAAGCAGTTTCAAAAAATAAATATAGTGACTGTTTCAGAACACATTTTAAAACAATTTCACCTGATTTAAGCGGGGACTAAACACAGTGTTTTTGCGAATATAAGACATGGCGTCAATTTTTTTCTGTAGCCACAGTCCTAACAGAATTGGGACACTGCGTGTTCCCTCAGATTAACTTTGATGTACGTTTCTCGCCATAAAATACAACACAGCCGGTCACCCGAAGGTCTGCTGATGTTCGCGGAACACAGATTTACACGCCACTGGTAAACAAACAACACCGACATTTTTCATTGCCACGCTTCGGTTCACTGCTTTTTTTTTCGTAACAGGCGGTGCCTGCAGGTAAACAGGGTGCCCCGTTAGCTTTCGAAGCTACAATGCGACCACATGTATACATTAACTAGGCTCGCAATACGGTATGCATTATCTTTGGTCTCAATGAAGCCAGAATTTTTGCGTGCGTCTTTATATTACCACTCCAAAAGTCATATAAATAACCCCTAGCGTACAGACTAAGTTGTACAGAAAAAGTCGCAATAAACTCGCTAAAAACGTACTTCTGTTTCTAGAGAGTTGATAACATTATTATTTTAGAAGATAGATTAAGGAAAGGCAATTCTACATTTCAAGCTTTTGTAGATTTGGAGAAGGCTTTTGGTAATATTGATTGAAATACACTCTTTCAGATCTTGAAGTTAGCAGCAGTAAAATATAGTGACCAGAAGGTTATTTACAATTTGTACAAAAACCAGACAACAGTTATTAGAATTGAAGGACATGAAAGGGATGCAGAGGTTGGAAAGGGAGTAAGATAGGGTTGTAGCATTTCTACAATGTTATTCCATTTGTACATTGAGCAAGCTATAAAGAAAGGAGAAATTTGGAAAAGGAATTAAAGTTCAGGGTGAAGAAATAAAAACATTGCGTTTTGCCGATGACATTGTAATTCTGACTGGCAGCGAAGGACCAGTAGGAGTAGTTGAACGGAATGGACTGTGTGTTAAAATGTGCGTATAAAATGAACATTAACAAGAGCAAAACAAGGGTGATGGAGTGCAGTCTAAGAAAATCAGGCGATGCTTAAGGTATTAAATTAGGTAACGAAACAATAAAAGTGGTAAATGAGATTTGTTACTTAGTCAGTAAAATAAAACATCATACGTTATTTTACTGTCAAAGTAACAAAACTGATGGGCCATCTTTATTGTTTCGTTACCTAATCTAGTTCCTTCAGCATCACCTAATTGTCTAAGATTGTATTCCATTACTCTTGTTTTGCTCTTTTTAAGGCTCATACGCTCCTTTCAACTCACTGGCCATTCAGTCAATTGCTCTTCTATGTCCTTTGCTGTCTCTGACAGAATTACAATGTCATCAGCAAAACGGAATGTTTTTATTTCTTCACTCTGAATTCTAATTCCTTTTCCAGATTTCCTTTCTTCCACAGCTTGCTCAATGTACAAAATGAATAACATTAAACACTACAACCCTGTCTTACTTCGTTCCGAACATCTGGGTCTCTTTCATGCCCTTCAACTGTAATAACAGCCGTTTGGTTAAGGTTCAAGTTGTAAATAACCTTTCGTCCCTATATTTTACCCCTTCTGACTTCAGAATTTGAAATAATGTATTCCAATGAACATCCTCAAAAGCTTTCTCAAAATTTACAAAAGCTATAAATGTACGTTTGTCTTTCCTTAATCTCTCGTCTAAGAGAAGCCATAAGGTGAGTATTGCCTCTCATGTTCCTACATTTCTCCTGAATCCGAAATGATCTTCCCCGAGCTCAGCATCCATCAATCTTTCCATCCTCTTTTAAATAATTCGTGTTCAAATTTTGCAACACTGACTTATTAAACTGATGGATCTGTAATTTTCACACCTGTTTGCGCCCACCTTCTTTGGAATGGGCAGTATCACGTTTTTCTTAAAGTTGGCGATCCTCCTTAGTGTTTTACCGGTAATTTCCATTACCTTATGCCGTCTCCCTCTGTTTTAGCCATTATGTTACCGCCTGAACATGATGTCAGTGAGGTACATTCAGAGCACTACATACTGTAATGTCGATTCTGGTCATCAACGTAGCTATTTGGTTGTCATCCTAGTAAGTTCGTTGAAAGCTAGTCATTCGTACAAGTGAACTCCAAGGTACTTTGCGCTACGTTTCTGTGAACTCCGTTCTACAGGCCTCGAAAGGCGCAACAGGTGCCGACCATCTGCCATGTCATCGTTTGCCCAAAGGCCTCAGTGGATGCGGTATGGAGAAAGGTAGGGGGTGTAGTGAGGGCAACCCATTCCCGGCAGTTGTGACGGTTTTCGTGGCCGGAGCCGCTACTTCTCAATCAAGTAGCTCCTCAGTTGATCTCACAAGGGCTGTGTGCACCCCGCTTGCCAATAGCGCTCGGTAGACCCGGACAGTGACTATCCAAGTACTAGCCAAGCCCAATAGTGCTTAACTTCTAGCGGGAACCGGTTCAGCCACTGCGACACCGCCATTGGCCGCTCTCACCGACGTTAGCATCGCTGAATCTGATAACTGGGTCTCGTTGAAGTGTTCCTTTGAGTAAAAGCACACTGTCTAGTGTTTTGCTGCTTGTAGCCTATTGTTTTTGCACCACTGGCTGATGAAAGATTGGTTGTGTGCTCCTGTTGTGCCCTCACGTCCGCGAAAACGACTATCATGAGGTCGTCTGCAGCGCGGTTCCCCAGAGTTTGTCAAAAGCACCAGCGATGTTTATGAGTGTGGCAACTACACATTTCTTGTGATTCCTTAATTTCTCCCGGGATATTGAATATTCAAACAACTTACGGGTATGGAACCACGTAATAAAAATCGACATAGTGCGATATTTCGGCACGAAAACACCTTGCCATTCTCAAGGCAATACTGCAGCCACGAAGCAATTTGCAACGCTGTTGGAAATATGAACCGATGTCGACATTAGTACCTATTTATATACCCGTAAATTGTTTGAATACGTTTTTATTTTTCTCATTGACTACCGATAGCGCACATATATCGCATCATTATACTGCCCCCCTTTTTTTTTTTTTTTTTTTTTTTTTTTTTTTTTTTTTTTTTTTTTTTTTTTTTACCCAGTTTTGTGTGGGGATAAACCGAAGAACAACATGTGCTATCGCAATCTATAGCTCCTGGACTTTTGCCAAGGTGTTAATTAGACAAATCGGTCTGTATGTTTCCGGATCTGAGGGATCCTTGCTCTCAGCTTTCTTGATGATAACTGCAGTTGCCGTTTTCCAGATCATAGTTACCCATTCCAACTTCATTTAATAGGTCGGCCAACTAATTAATGATTTCTGACGCGACATTCTGTAGCGTCTCTGAATGCACCAGACGTCTTTTCTTTCTTTGACGATCGCGAGAGCTACTACTTTACTGGAAAATACGGTGATGCGGGCCACCCCTTTTCACGGTAATCAGATATTAGGGCACTCTTCGTGATGTTCATCTCAGTATTCCTAATCGTCAGTGAGGAGTATGCTAAGTGGATACTCCGCTGAAATGCATTCTTGGATAATGGTACTGTCATCTTCTCTCAATGTAGCCAAAACTATTGGAAATCTCAATCGTTTTATTTTGTATATTTTACACGTTTGTGTCCAATTGTTTCTTGACGTAATTATTCCAACGGTTAGCCTTTGTAATGCTTATGTTTCTAACTCTATTTCAACTCAATGTATTGTATTAGGCTGATGTCTCGATTCTTTGTTGTCAGGATTCGTTGATAGAGGAAGTCGTGCTAAAATGAAACAGTTTTAGTTTATAGCTAAATACTGAGTTTATAACGTAGCTACTCCATCAAAAAAGCCACCTTCATTATTTTGTACATATCTGTTACACAGGATCAATAACAAGTGTGATGGGTCGCGGCCGAGCGCATTGAGGAGCTATGCTGCGATGCACGAGGCCGTTCCCCGTCGGGGGTTCGAATCCCCCCTCGGCCATGGATGTTTCTACTCTCTTTAGTATAAGGTAGTTCATAAGTAGTTTGTAAGTTTAGGGACTGATAAGCCCTCAGTTAAGCCCCTTAAGCAAACAAAAAAAAAAAAAAAAAAGAAGTGTGATGGGAAGTGAACATGTTCAATAATTACAACAGCTTATTTTACTTTCTAGAAATTATTAGCATTTTGAAACAAGTTTGTAATATGAAACAGACTCAAATTGTAAAACATACAGTGCCAGATTACCGTTATACTAATAAAGTTATAAAATTATATTTTTACGTCACCTGGAGTAAAATAAAAATTACGGGTTAAATTTGTAGTAAAGTTATTTTTATGATCTATATAAAGCTCGATTATGACCCACAATTTATAGTTCTTCATGAACAAAAGTCGCAAATGAACATTTCTGTATCACAGTCACTGTACAACTTATGAGTCCATTGCCGACACATGGCGCATTGAACCTAATGCTCTCCAGATTTCGATAATGAAAGAGGCGCTGTAATATGGAACAGAGTGTTTCGCGTTTCCACCTAATACCATTTTTAAAACTAATTAGAGGAACTAGACTATTGATAAACGATTTCAAGGCTCTACAATTATAGTTTGTACGTTTAATTCTATTTCTAAGTCGTAAAGTACAAACAGTGTGCAAATAACGCTCTTCCCCCAGCTGGAGGTTGAAGGAACTTAACAAATGGAGTGGCCAACTCGTTCACCCGGCTTAATACAACTGAGCCTGTCTGGAAGGCACTTAGCAGACACATTGCTGCCTGGCCAGTACAACGGTTGCAGAGCTGGATATTGCACTTATGGAAGAATGATCAAATATCCCTCATTGAGAACCTCATACTATCCAATCCTCGCAGGTGTGCAACTGTACTGGCCATCTGAGGTGATCACACACCAATCAGAGGACAACGTAGTGAATTCTTCATATAGTAGCTCCATGGTACCTCTCTCTACGTAAACGCTATGTAAACCTCAATTGAAGAGTTGAGACAGCAAAATATCGTACTGTATCGCATTCAGATTTCAACTTTAGCCAATATACCTTACCATATGTATACTGCGTATCGCTCTCCTGATCCCCTAATTGTTTAGATCAAGTTGCAATACTGAATAGATATAACATAGAAGCAAACACTATAATAGAATACATGGGATACATACATACATACATAATGTATACAACACGGAAAAGCTCGGAGTCTCAGACCGTGCGGGACTGATGACCTAGCTGTTTAGTCCCCTTAAAACCAACAACAACAACAACAACAACAATCAGACCGTGCGGCAGCATTTCAGAGAAATAAAAGAACTCACAGCTTTGTTACATTAAGCCTGCATCAGGAGAAGCTAAACGCTCATTCTTGAGAATAAGGACCAAGCTAGGGACAACGGACGAGTGTGCTTGGGTCATGTGAATGTTTCTTCTGCTTTAGACAGGTATGTGCCCATTATTCAGCAGATCCAGGACGTCATACTCTTACGGATGAAGTTTGACCCCCAGGTCTGATGTTAAAAAATTCGAACCCTGTCAGAAACATCAACCTGTATATTTCATTAACAGCTCCCTTACTGGCACTGCTTGAATATTTTAAACCCATGACATTCATACAAATAAATGCATATAAAAGTACAAATGCCAGCAGGGAACGCCCTGAACTTGTGGAAGAGGTTAACGTGGACGTGTTCAGCAGGCAGGAGCCCTCTATAACAAATGAAAAACTTGTCAGATTTGTTAATCAACATTTAGTCGTAACAGTGACACCAAATACAAAGGCTGCCAAGGTAGTCGCTAATCGTAACACATCAGTCACATGGATAACCCATCTCTGAACTTCACACTTGCTCATTGTGGAGGTGGTGGGTAAGTTGGACGACATCGTTCCCTACCTATAGCATATTGCCGACGTAGCTAAAAAATGCCGTCAGCAGACTATTGATAACTCATAAATACAAGGTCGACAGTGTGGTACATTGACACTACTGACATTCTTGTGGAATATAACTTGTTAATAACAGAGCAGATAAAACACCTACATACACAGGAAGAGCTGGCACCAGTAGCAAAATCCACATCACCCGGAGCTGACACGACTAAGAAAGGAGAAACATATTTGCACACTACTAATGCCATCTGGCGGCAGCTTCAGTTATCACAACCGTTAATGCTTCGTTAAGCGCCACTAGAGGTAGCAGATGTCAGTGTATCACATTGTTGGTAATGTAACTGGCTTCTTCTGCTCTTAGTTTTTTTAATCCGTATAGAACAGATGGGTTCTGATTTTAGTTGGGCTGTCTGTTGGAATGTTAGGTTCGTACTCCTGCTTTTTTCCCCTAATAAATGGCTGTCTTCTATTTACCACAAGAAACTGCAGTCTCTAATTTTATTCTAGCCTGTTTTTGGCAATTTAAAATTTTGTAAAGATCGAGAATGAAATTTCTTTTTTCTCAGGGGGGTGGGGGTTAATATTTGGTGTAACAATACTTGAAATTTACCTTTTTCCCGGTTAGTTAATTTAAATTGAGCCAGTTACAAAAAATAATCTCACAGTTTATGATATTGTCCTTGCAGTTAAAATTTTACTTTGGGTCTCTCTCGCCTCGTAGCTAATAAGTTATTCATTCCACACATACGATTAAGAGTCAAAAGATATTTACAGTCACTTTCAAAACTATCCCACAGATGTATAATGTTCCAGCCTGGCTATTAATTTTTGAGATTAACAAATTTACAGAAGAAAGTGGTTTGAAGTTAGAAGCTATGAAAGATCCCAATCGGTAAATTACGGGGAAAATTATTACATGCATTTAAATGAAATGGTAAGCTAGTTAACAGTGGAGTGTTGTGCAGGCAGAACATTACAAAAGAATCGACGAGCAGTTACCTTTAACAATAGATCCATCGGTGGTTGAAATTTGGCTGTAAATGAAATTTTAATAATATGATAACCACTCGCCGAACAGTGGATGGCAGTTCGTCAGTATTAAACTACGACTCGTGTAGCAAACAGTAAAGTAAGACAAGTGACATGATATAAATCGGATAGGAATATCACGTAAGTCAAATACATCGGACTTCTAAAAATTTACAAGAAAATCGACTGCAGGTTCTATTGCCAGTAAGTGATAATATTATGGAATAAATTTTGAAACAAAACTGGCGGCTACACGAAATATCACCATTCAATATTAACTAAAAACTATGCCATCCATTGTTGCGGTGATTCAACAAGGCTGAAAAAGACATTATGGGCGGAGGGAGGATAGGACAAAATTATTAATAAAAATTCATAAATGCGAATTTAAGTGAGAGGTGGGGGGTTTATTTATAAATTTAAGATACGCGCACATCACATATATTTACCTGAATGTACATAATAGCGGCCACAAAAAAAAAAAAAAAAAAAAAAAAAAAATTAAAAAAAATAAAGTACAGCTCCAGTCTGCAAGATGTTATCGCTACGAAGTACAAAGCAAGAGTGTCTTCTTTCTTACAAAAAAATTGAAAGTGTTGCTCCTAAATTTTCTTTCTCTGACTTTCATTGTTAACTATTTTAACATGCCGAAATAATATAAAAATACAAAACTTTCTCTGATAATATCGGGGAAAGGAAAATGTGTCATTATAGATGTTGCTACGGTTTCTAATTACGCAATAAACTTGTAAAGACACTTTTTATAGATCGTAAAGCTGAGTTCAGTTATTACACTTGAGAAAGACACTCGTAAAATTATTCACAGTTCGGGATTTCAATTCCTCACCATTATAAATTTCTTGCACAATTTTTCCTTCAGCTTACAGTTCGTACCAATACTCATTTATCCTAAAAGAATGTTCATATTCTCAATATGAATTATTCTTGACAAATTTACAGTTCAAATCTGACTTAGTCCATACTAACAACTGGAGGCAGAATTTTAACACTATCTCCTGTCGCCTAACCCTGATCTAAAATTCATAGCTATTGTTAACATGGAGTTATATTTCGATATCAAATCTGACTTTACCTAAAGTTCCATACACTACGATTACCTAAACTTTGAGTGAGCGATTTAAACTTGACACGATCTTTGTTCAGAGAGATAAACGCAAAGAGAACTGAATTCATAGACAGCTAAACTTTTAGAGAGAGAGAGAGATGGAGGGAGGGAGGGAGACCGAACTTAAGGTACTATCAACAAGCTAGAATTTAAACTCGTTGGATACTACTTACTACTGATAATCTGAAAAAAGATGGCTTCTTTGTAGTGTGTTTTGGCTATCTTACTCTATACCTTTTTGCTACTCTGATTAATAAATATGGAAATTTTCCTTTTAAATTTAAAAAATATACAAATTCTGCCTGTAAAAATAATAAAAATATTTACGAATGACTGAAATGTAGCGATTCTAATGCTATGATCGCAATGTGGTGTTACAGTACCTGTGATGCGTGTTCTTTTCCAGTATTCAGAGGTTTTTGCCAGGTTAGATGCAAATTTCTTTGCTTCCCTCCCCCTCCCCCTCCCCCACATGGTACGCATGACACCAGCGTATGGTACAACAGAAGGTCAAAGGATCTCGTCTCTATACCTCTGAAAAAAATTAAAGCGCCATTCAGAACAACAGGTCTGTACGTCCGCTAATACTGACTCCTGCCATCACCATTCGTTCACCACCATGATATTCTGGTGTTTCTTGCACCATAAGCAGGATTGTCCCGAATTCCAAGTTTTCTCCGGATGAGATAAACACAAAAACTTGACTCATCTATGAACAGAACCTGGCACCATTCGTTATAACTCCACTCCTGATGTTCTTCCCCACAGTTTCAGCTGGCTAAACGATGTCGTAGTTTAAATGGGGCCTCCGCGCTAGAGGCCACTGTACCGAAGGTGATTTAAGACTGTTGATAGTGCGCTTCCTGTTGCTGCATGGAGGGTACGTTACTTTTTATTTTTTATTTTATTTATTTATTTATTCTGTTCCATAGGACCCACTTCAGGAGTAAGACTCCATGGTCATGGAACAAGTCAATACATTAATTGTTACACAATAATGGTAATAGAAAAAGTGAAAAGAATCAATAAAGAAAAAATAAATTAGCTTAATTGTTTAACTTTTCTAGGAGTTCCTCGACAGAATAAAAGGAGTGAGCCACGAGGTAACTCTTCAATTTAGATTTGAAAGCATGTGGATTAGTGCTAAGATTCTTAAGTTCTTGTGGCAGCTTATTGAAAATGGATGCCGCAGAATACTGCACCCCTTTCTGCACAAGTGTTAAGGTGGTGCGGTGCAAATGTAGATTAGACATCTGTCTAGTATTCACCGAGTGAAAGCTACTAACTCGTGGGAATAAGCTGATATTATTAACAACAAACGACATTAAAGAAAAAACGTATTGTGACGCCAGAGTCAAAATTCCCAGACTACTGAAAAGGGGTCGACATGACGTTCGCGAACTTACACCAGATATTGCTCGAACCGCCCGTTTTTGAGCCAGAAATATCCTTTTTGCATCAGGCGAGTTACCCCAAAAAACAATGCCGTACGTCATAAGTGAGTGAAAGTAAGCGAAATAGACTACTTTTCGTGTTGAAAAATCACTTATCTCAGATATTGTTCTAATGGTAAATATAGCAGAATTTAGTTTTGGAACAAGATCCTGAACATGGGCTTTCCATGACAGCTTACTGTCTATATGAACACCTAGAAATTTGAACTGTTCAGTCTCACTTATCACATGCCCATTATGTGTAATCATAATGTCAGATTTCGTCAAATTATGTGTTAGAAATTGTAAGAACTGAGTTTTACTGTGATTTAACATCAACTTGTTTTCTATTAGCCATGAACTTATCTCTTGAACTGCATTATTTGATACTGTGTCAATATTACGAGCAACATCCTTCACTACCAAGCTGGTATCATCAGCAAACAAAAATATTTTACAATCACCTGTTATACTCGAAGGCATATCATTTATATAAATAAGAGCTGAGTTGTATTCAGCTTCCTGTCTCGAGGGACTGTTAACCGCAGACAAATTAAAATTCAAATGTTTGCAGAACTCATGGGACTTAACTACGGGGTTATCAGTCCCTAAGCTTACAAACTACTTATGAACTAGCTAAGACTAAAGACGGCACAAATATCCATGCCCGAGGGGTTATTCGAACCCCCGACCGTAGTGGCCGTGCAGACCGTGACTGAAGCGCCTCAGTCTCCTCGGCCACCGCGGCCGGCTAACCGCAGACATCTCGTGGTGATGGTACCTATGGACGACCTCGTTCTTGTCGTCTTTTGGCGATTCCTGTTGTCTGGAATCGCGTCCAGGTCCTGTAAATTACACCTCAATACGCTCCAATAGCTGCAGCCATCTCTCTCTGTGTGTCTCGCTTCCAACCTTCCTATGGCTGTCCATGCCATAGCTTTGGGTAAGTCACGCTGTTGTTGCATTGCACCATCTGGTCACTACGCTGTCTGAACCCAACTGCCTTTGCTTTGCAAGTCGTTTGATAGAGCAAACACCAACCCCCTCTGCAGCAACTTTGCTTGTTCCACTATCTCGGTTGCCATAACGTTCTCGTCTTCACTCCGTAGAACCGACAGAAATACGTCGAACCATTGTAGTTCATTCTGCCAATGACAGTACTTCAGAACCTAGGTATCTTAACTGACCCTCAAATTATTTTGACGAATGTATATTGAGTGAATGTCTATATTACTGTTACGAAACTTATTTTTCGTGTGTTTGTGGGATAATTCATCATTTAATCCTGTTCTTGTTTGTAGAAAGCACAGAATCACACATTCATTATTTCTAATTATCTTATTAGTAATAAACACGACTGCATCGTCGCCCACTTCAGGTGGCTGGTTACCTCGTAGTCCTTGGCTCCTTGCGTAACAAGCAAGTCGATCTTTTCCGGAGTCTACAAGTTACGATGCAGAACTGCGTCGCCAAACGTCTCTGGGAGGAACTCCATATGTTGGCAACACGCAATTACACAACACCATGACCATGCCCTGTTGGCAAGGAACGTTCAGTCTTAATTTCTAAACTGTGGACAATTCGTGTCAGTCTCGATGATATTAAGCGTATTAGCCCATTCCCAACTGCTGTAGAACAGGAAACTATTGACGTAAGTTAGGAAGCAGCTCTTAGAACATTGCTATCTGTGCGATACCTATCTTTGGCGACCGTTTGCGTTGTTCCAAATTGTTAAATTTGCAGTTTCTCATTCACAAAATAGGACGCAAAGCTCTATTCAAATGTCTGTAAATCTATCGGACCAAACTTCGTGGTCATCAGTCCGTAGCTTACAACACACACACCCATGCCCCAGGGAGGACTCGAACCTCCACGGCGAGAAACCGCGCGCTCCGCAGCGAGGCGCTTTAGACCGCTCGGCTACTCCATCGCGGCACATCCCTTTATTCAGAACAAGAATTGAAAAAAAGGACTACAGAAAAATGCAAAGAGTCTTCTCTAAAAATAAAAGCCACAAATAAAAGCTTTAAATTGCACTCCCAACACCCCTCCACACTTTACGGATTTGACATTTAAGAATTAAACCTGAGATTTCTCAGTAAGAGCTCTGTTCATTCGCTCCGAGATAGCTTTTGCTGATCAGTATACCTCATTGTAAAATCAGACTTTATTCCTTATCGTTCAAAGAATTGCTTCAACTGTCAAGTATTCTCATCCATTATCACAGCGAAATCTGCTGATCTTGAAATTAGCTTTAGCCATGGCGTGAAACACCACATAACAAGTTACCTCTGACTTCGATTCCAGTGCATAGGCCACTATGAAATGTATAAAGCCATCTACAAATGTGAGCGTATACTTCTACTAAATTATTCCGGTGAAGATGGCCCACACAGGTCCCTGTGGATCACTTTAAGAGGTCTGGTGGCCGTTTCCTAGTGTGGTTGTATTTATATGGCAGTTGTGACTTTTCCCTCAACATAGTGTGAGCACTTCCGTAGGGGTGGTTGATGTATCCAGTTCCATTTCATCAGCCAATGATTGGAGGTGTTTAATTCTGCCGTAATTCAAATGACCGAATCTGCTGTGACTCAGGTTTACGTTAGTCTCAGTGAAGCAGCTAACAAGGCTTAACACTGCAAAAAATAAATCAAAAATAAATAAAATTAAAATATTTAAAAAAATGCTAAGCTTCACTCCCCTTTGCGATGTCAATGATATCTTCTCCAATTTTAATTAAACATTGACCTTTATAAAATGTGATGTTAAAATGGTTCAATTCTCTAACAGTAATTTATAATTTAGATCAAGCACATAAAATGTCTTTATTATCTCAAGTGCCTTTCCTTGTAAAACACTAGTGACTTTAATTTCACATTTTTCTTTAGCCTCAAGAAAAACGCTTGACATAGCTACTTTGACTTTTATGGATTTGTACCAATTTCTTTACCTTACCGACTTGTGAGATACCTCACTGTTAATGAAGTGTTCTGTTGCTCCCGATTCCAACCACCAGTTATTGATTCATTTCCGTTTGATTCTGCAAAACAGAACCCATCTTTCTCTTTAATGTTAGCCACATTCACTGAGTTGCTATCTCCTTAATTCTTGTTTCGTAATTTAACTCTGCGGTTAGCCCTTTTGTGACCAGCGTTTCCACAAAGATGAAATGTAAAGTTGAACGACTTCTCTGAAGTCCATTGCTGATGACTTATTTTATTGGCCTCTGACGAACCCTTTTTGTGATACCGTTAAATATGAAAGCTGTAGGTGGCGATAGATTATCAATTTTTCACTACAACTACTTTCCGCTTCGACTCTTCATCCAGCAGCCTGTTTTTCACGAAACGCAGTGTCAAATCTTTTATTTTGATAGCAATTACAACTACGTTTTACTCCAGAGGGATCGTTAAAAGTAGATGGCACACAATGTCGATTTCTTCGACGACTGCGCCAGTTGCACGTAAAACTCGTATTAATTTGTCAAACTTCAAAAAGTGATTAGCATATCATTTGTTGCATCAGATTTCATACTTAACATTTGAGGGAAAAGGAATTACTAGTTAACGTTTGCTGAGAAAACAAACTTATTGCACAGAAATGTCCATATAGAAAAAGATATTACCTTATATTTTGCGTGTAGCGGGTTTCTGCAATGCGTTGTATAAGTTGGGACTTGCATTTCCGATCCTTCTTCGGGAGTTCAGCCACCTTCGTGAGATAGGTTTCCTGCACAACTGGTGCAAGTTCTCGTTCCGCGAGAAGAGTTTCCATTCTGAAATTTCAATTGCTGAAATTGGTTCCGTCGAACAAAGGGATATGATATTTTCCACTTCAGTTACCATTTGGAAAATAACATTTACTGCCTATTTGACAGTTCACTCGTGGCCACGTATTTAATCGTAGATTCCGTTTCAAAACATATCTGGGCCTATAACCTGTTAAAGTTGCACTTTCTCATTCATAAAATAACAAGCAAAGCATTGGGCATGATTACAACACTATTCAGAACAAGAATAGAAACAAGCGACTACGGGGAAAAAGCGAAGAGTCTTCTTTAAAAAACACTGTCGCAGATAAAATTTGTGAACTGCACTCTCAACACAAAGACAAATGACAACTTATTTCTTAGTTGTTTTCCATATTCTCTAAATCGTTTCTTCCATAGTTAAACTGTCGACACAAACATTTTTTGGCTATTTTGTGCTGGGCAATGGTATTAGTATAGTTCTTGGAAAAACTTGACATCGAAGTGCCAGTTTTTTTAAGGGTGGTATTTTTTTAAGGGTGACCTAGCTCTCCGTTTCTACCTCAACCCTAAAGATGACTACATCGCATCAAGGAGAATTAGCTGATTTATTTGGCACCTATTTGGTGCTAACCACATTTTTGTACAATATACTAGACAGTCTTTTTTTTTATTCGCACTAACTTCTGACTTGTGTGTTTTTAATTAGATCCCCCATTGCAAAATTACCTGTCCCAGCTGAATTTTCTTGTATCTCAAATAAGGCTTGACTTTCAGTCAGACCTGTAAACTTACCACTAGCATCCCACATGTTCTTACATTATTTATTTTAATAGTCGTGTGTCACAGTTTTATATATAGTAGCAATTTATAGTTAGGAAACCCACCACCGCATATTCAACCCTCCGAAATCTGTGTCTTTGCTAATAAAGGGCATTAAGACATATGCAATATCATTTACTGCTGTCTAACAGTGCTGGTTATAAACATTCTCGCCGGCCGCGGGGACTGAGGCGCTCCAGTCACGGTCTGAACGGCCACTACGGTCGGGGGTTCGAATCCCCCCTCGGGCATGGGTATTTGTGCCGTCCTTAGTATAATGTAGTTCGTAAGTAGTTTGTAAGTTTAGGGACTGATGACCCCGTAGTTAAAGTCCCATAAGCATAAACATTTCCATTACATAAACATTCTCAAAGGCAAACCAGCAGGTTAACTGGAGCTGCTCTATCGCTTGCTATTTTTGCTCCCACTTATTTTCGTGGACACGGTAGATTAAAAATGCCGACATATTTAGTTTGTTGCAAAATAACTTCATCTGTCCCATCAAGTGTAACTTTTCATTAATAAAAGTAGCGTTGTAACTTTATTTCGATAAGATTTACAGTTTATATAGTAAGTACACAATAAACGTGTTTGATCACTTTTGTTTTAAGAAACAAAAAAAGTGTCAGTTTTGTCATTCACCCTTGATTTTTGTGAGTGTAAATCTTTGAGTCTCGCAAAAAAAAAAAAAAAAAAAAAAAAAAAAAAAAAAAAAAAAAAAAGTCCTAAACGCCTGTGAAAGTTGTCCTGTGCAAAGTTTTGTGTAGCTGAAAGATTCAGTATGGAAATAAATTGTGACATCCCAGAAGATAAGCTGGTAATTTGCCAGAGGTTAAGCGAGAAATAACGTGTAATGCAATGGAAAGGAAGTGACAATATGTTACCAGGCACAAGTGTTTAAATGTTGTCGAGGATACAAATATACAAGGGACTACACCGACCTCATTTTCCAGAATTTGAAGAACCTTCGGTGAAAAATATAATAGCCGCTCGTTTACTTCATGTGGTGTAGAATTTGTTATTCAATCAAGTCATTGTCACTACCACATAGTATATAATTATAATGTACGAGCCTCAACGCAACGTTTTCCTCCAATGAAATAGGATTTTATACGACAATTGCAGGAAAAACAAAAATTGTTTTGGAGCTGAGCTAAATTCGTAATGGTCCTTCACATCACTAAATACTTTACCTTTAAGAGTTTATTCCAACAGGTGTGTTTTTTTTTTTTGTTTTTTTTTTTTTGTTTTCTTTTTTTTTTTTTTTTTTTTTTTTTTTTTCTTTTTTCACCACATACAAGTTTCCAAATACGTGTCTTCTATAAATAACAAAAAGTCGATGTATCACTTTAAAACAAACATGACATCAGTCAGCCTTTACTCTTAATTTGTGGATAATACATTTATATTGACAGGCCAATGCTTTTTGGTGTGCGCGTGTGACGGCAATATTCCTAGGAGCAGTGTGCTACTTACCCGTGAGTGCAACCTTGGACTTTGCCGTTAACAGCAAATATGCCGCCCTCCTAGACCAGAGTTTTTCAACATTTTAGAATA
Source organism: Locusta migratoria (assembly GCA_026315105.1). Lineage (NCBI taxonomy): Eukaryota > Metazoa > Arthropoda > Insecta > Orthoptera > Acrididae > Locusta > Locusta migratoria. Next base: position 478,618,709 of record CM048744.1, on the reverse strand, counting down.
TGAAACCACCTTCCAAGCAAAAATATTCTGGCGCCCGCCGATCACGAACCGTAACAAAACTATATTATCTCAGTGGAAACAAATTTCTTTTGCTACTGCTATCTTTTAAATTGTTGGGAGAAGTTCTTGTGTGTATTTTTCGGAATGGAAAAGTTATCCTATTTTTACAAGATTTCCTTCAGAAAAATATTTTGGCATTTGAGGCAAGACTCAGACGTGAATTACGTTCATTGACACGTTGGCTGCCGTGTGGCCTCCAGCAGCCACAGCAAGCGGCTCTGGCGCGCCTCTGACGTCATCGCGCCGGTCAACGTGTTAAGAAACGTCCTACTGAATAGACAACTTGTAAAGACTAGATTTTTCGTAATTTTCAGAATATTTTCTTTTACCTTTCGATTTGTTCCTGAAAACTTCAGGCTTTGCGCTTATTCAATGTATTATTTAAAAAAATATGATCCATTTAATTCATTACAAATGTTACAGAACGAACAACATAATTTTAACATAAAAACGTGTGCCTAAGTGAAATATTTTTGTTTTGATAAACCGCTAGTTATTGTATGGAGCAAGTACTTATGATAGCGACATCGCGCCCACCGCTCCCCCCCCCCCCACCCGCCTCCTTCCTCCGAACAACACTTTAGGACCCCCCCCCCCCCCCCCCCCCCCAGGTTTATAAAAACAGTGCCCTAGACTAGTTTTGAATCTTATCACGTATGTGTTGAGCATGGCAACAATATAACAGTCAGTGTATTGAAATCCATACTTTCCATTCATCATTCTGCCAAAAATTCGTCCTGGGCAAATTGTTTTATCTGGCTGCGCACAGTACATTTTTCTTCTCACTACTCTAAACAATTGTTGGCTTTTTTAAAAAGATTGCCCAAAATTATTCTATGTATAATCACCTAATACTAAATTTGTCAATAATCGTCGAAACATCTTCCAATGCCTTAGACATGTCCTCTATCTCAGCCTTAACTGCTATCGCTGCGGTGGATTAGCCGTGCGCACCGCCGTTCGCCATCTTGTGTTCGAGTCCGCCCTCGGGAATGGGTGTTTGTGTTGTTCTTAGGTTGGTTAGTTAAAGTAATTTGTAAGCTACGGACTCTCAACCACGCAGGTGAGTCTAATAGATTTACAAACACAATAATGATAAATCTGAAGCATAGAATTAAAATTTGTGGTGCGGCCAGGAATCGAACCCGGACCTCGATGCTTACTAGGCAGACGTCTTAACCGTTATACCACTACACCACCAACGATTAAGGCGCCTCGGAATAGTCTAAGTACGATTTCCCTCCATGTCACAAACTTTAATTCAGCTTCTGTGTTCCAAAGATAATTATGACGTCGAGGGAAATCGTACTTAGACTATTACGAGGCGCATTAATCGTTGGTGGTGTGGTGGTCTAACGATTAAGGCGTCTGCCTATGAAGTTCCGGGTTAGATTCCCGGCCGCACCACAAATTTTACTTCTGTGCTTCAGATTTATCATTATTGTCTTTGACAAACTCTAGACTAAAATCCGTGTTAAGGATTGTTCATTTATATTAAATTGAGATTTACAAACATTTGACTGCAGAACAAGTCTCTTCGACCTTTACTCAATATAAAATGCCAGCCAGCCTTCGATGTCACTTTCCGCGAGAAAATTTGTCTCAGCGTTACTACTTACATGTTTATTAGGAAAGCAGTATTCCCAGTTGTTCGGTACACCCTGCCACAATCACGTTGCCCCGCAGAACACTTCACGAACAGTAAGTAGCACTTGCAGCCAATGTGGACTGCTTGTTGTTGCAGTATACGTTTCAGTTATTGTTCGCGTACAATTTCTGCTCCTTTGGTCTCCCTCTGTACCGTGCAAGTTATCAACCTCGCATTCCTGAGTTTCATTCGCTTTCTGGCATATTACGTATTTCCTGGATATTTTTTGAATTTCCTCTATCGTGCATAAAATGTATTCTGTCTTCCATGTGCAGTATGTGTTTTCCGTTATTTAACTAGTACATTGACATAACAGTAGGCACAGCGCATGTATCACGGAGTAGAGTGGGTAGCTGAGAAATAGTTCCCTCCCACCCTCCGCCACGTAGCTGACTAACCGTATACCGTCACAAAAATGTTTCCTCACAAGTAGTCATTTTTATTCGTTTTTCCGTTAAATTTGCTATTTTTTATTTAGAGTGCCAATGCGAAAGAGATTTTTCTTTTTCTCCTCAGACGTCTCCACTATTATGGAAATCACACAAATCGGTATTTTCTCATTGTAAATACGAGAAAATACATTCCAGTTGTTGCACAACAAATAGTGGCAGCGTTCGTTAAATACTTATGTATCAGCAACTGATAGCAGGGGGGGGGGGGCACAGAAAAAATTTGACCAATATTGCTGAAGTATAGTCTCGCTTAAAGAACCTTCCCTTATCCGACTTTACGTGATAACCGACACTTAAGACAGTTATTCTTACAGAAAACTGTACTCTGTCGGGTTAAACAATGAGTCATGCGCTGGAAAAAACTTTCTTCAAATATCTGGCTATCGTCGCAAACATTATCTCTATAAAAGTCCCTCAGGTGGTGCCGTGCGTATCTTGTGTTTCCCCACAATGTTTAATTTTTGTAGTGGCTTCGAAAAGAAAGGAGTGTTACTGACTATGGAAAATAAGCTACAGGCAATTAAGAGACTGACAAAGGTAAATCAGCATTAAAAGTGGCGCAATAGTGTGGTGTTAAGACTTATAACTGAGTGACTGGAAAGGCAACAGAGTGGAAATAGAAGTGTTCAGAAAGAATAATATCCAAAGCCTTACATTTACATGATAGCAAAACCATCAGAGTACCACAAAGTTGGTTTGTATCTTCGGTTCACCTGTTATATGGATGACGTTGAATAAAAACACCGTGCAATTTCGTAAGGAGTTTAATGAAGCTGAACCTGACTTAACAGCTAGCTTTGAATGGCTGGACGGCTGGAAGAAGAGGTATGGACTATGACAATATTTACAGAGAAAAAAAAAGCTAATAATGAATAAGTAGACAACTTTAGAGGAAAGTTCCACGAAGGAATTCATAGTAAAAGCTGTTTAACTGTGACGAAACCAGCCTCAATCATGAAGTGTAGGGGAAGAAAGAAAAAATAAACACTCGCATCTAACACTGAAGCAGCAGCTACAGAGTACAAGCGAAGTAAGAAAAGAACTAATTTTGCTTGCAGTAATACTACTGGAAACCAAGATTAAACTTGCTATGATCGGGAAATCAAAGAACAAGAGCTTTCAAAAACTTTCAAAACGGGCTTTGTCACAATAAAAATACTTGGATGAGCTCAGTAATTTTTAAATAATTTTTTGCGAATTTTTACGGAAAGTTGGTTTTTAAAGAAAATGTACTTGCTGAGAAAAACCATTTTACTATTAGGTAATGGTCGCACCTGTTCTTGTGAAGATTAACTGGGAATGAAGGAAGCATTGTTCCTACCTACCAAATGTTACGGATATTTGCTAGCCAATGGACGAAGAAGTGTTGGAAAAGTTAAAAAGAAGTTACTGTAGAACCCTTTTGTCATCTTTGACCATTGAACAAGTATATGTGTCGAACACCATATAATTGTATATCTGCACTAACAGGCAATTGACAATTTCAACGCTTCGTATTAATACGCTCGATCCTTGCAGGAATCCAGTATAGACTGCGAACAAATGGAATCAAATTGGCAGGGAGCACTACAATCTTAGTGTGCTACGAGATTTGGGTTGGAAGGGGAGCGTGCTTGGATAGCCTTATTGGTTAAGGCGACCGCGGGCCCAAAATTTGGAAATCCGGGTTCGAACCCCGGTCCAGCACAAATTTTCATCCTTGCCTTTGGATTTATTTCAATGCCCTGAAACTGTCGAAATGTTTATTTCGAATTCGTATAAAGTATGAATTATCGTCAAATTTAGGCACGGTATTGGGATAGGTGCAATTGCAATTTCGTAGAAAAGTTTGTTGCGCGAGGAGACATTTTCTAGCAATGAAGAATTAGCACGCAAAAACACACAGTATGTTGCCTTTGCTGAAACAAATCTCGTAATGTGTAGATGCCGCGGTGGAGTAGCCGAACTGTCTAAAGCGTCTCGCTGCGGAGCGCGCGGTTGCTCGCCGTGGAAGTTCGCGCGCGCGCGCGCGCGCGCGCGCGTTTTTGTCCTTCACCTAGGTTTAAGTAGTTTGTAAGCTACGGACTGAAGACCACGCAGTTTGGTCCGATAGAATTACAAGCATTTGAATTTGAATGTGTAGATGGCAATGGACGAGGACCTTAATGAGTGGTTTGCCCATTATGATATGTATGAAGTCACCGACGACGACACTGTCGGCATTGCTAATAAAGATCAAAAGGAAACAGGAGGAAGACAACATTTCACAAGGCAGGTGCCAAAATAACAACCAAAGATTCAGAGTCCTTGAACCAGCTCTAAAGTACGTGCAACAACAAGACGAAATCAACTAATGTGTTACTTCTACAGAGTGTGTGACATGGCGACGAGACACTCTGCAGCAAACAGAGGTCTACCACAATTTTTTTTCAAACAAAGTTTAATATACAGCAACCTCAGTTACACTTTTTAATTTATTGCACAGTGAATGTTATTTTAGCAGCCTTATTAATAACGTTCGATATTGCTATTTCTTTCCCTATTAACCGACGTTCCATTTAATCCGTCATCCACGCGCCTCGTTTGCGTGAGAAAAGCAAGACATCTGTATTAATATTTCGGAAAGAAGTCCAATTGCACTTGTCCGCCCTAATACTGACGAAACTATGTATACTGTAGATCGCGATACGACGTTTATGCCTCGTCTGTGCCCCGTGCATTCTTATCAGTAGAAGACAATGCATGCTGTAGTGGGTGTGAATACAAGGGAACCTTCCTATAGCACCCGCCTCAGATTTAATTATAAGCTGGCGCACTAGATAGGCCTTGAAAAACTGAACACAGATCAATCGAGAAAACAGGAAGAAGTTATGTGGAACTATGAAAATAACCAACAAAGACTGAGCAGTCCATGAGAAAGATATACAACGTAGAGAATTTAGTGAGACAGGAGCGTGGCTAGCGTGAGAAACTGCAGAGCGAAAGGTCCACGGTTAGAGCCTTCCCACATGCGATTTTTTTGTATTATTTTCAGACTGTGAAACAGTTGCATTCATTTGTTGCAGTTTCTGTGACAAACTTGTCTTCACTTTTTTGGGAGCGTCCATCACATCCACATCTGGCAAGGTAGAATCTCTTTTCTCATTCACCAAGTGTAAAAGTTAGGCGGGTCGACAAGAGATTCCTGACATGACGCACATATCGCCACCAGTGTCGTATAGAATACATCAGACGCGTTTTCCTGTGGAGGAATCGGTTGACCTATCACCCTGCGATGAAATGTTTAAGGTTCCCCATTGGAAAGGCACTTCCTTTCGTCTGATAATCGCACCGTTTTGCTGTGCGGTCGCAAAACACTGACACTAAACTGATTACAGCGAACAGAGATATCAATGAACGAACTTACAGATCATAATTTTTCAAAATTAAAATTCACTGCTCCTCACGCTACTCACAGGACCATAGTACTCCTACGCTTACAATGTGCTCGACGTTGCCTGTTATTCGTATGGACCGCTCAGTTTATTTTGCTAATTGCTTCATAGTTCCACACAACTTTCTCGACTGATCTGTGTTCAGTTTTTCACAGCCTATCCACTGCGCCAACTTATAACTAAATTTGAGAGAGGGGGGGGGTGCGATTGGGAGGTTCCCTTGTCAGGCTAGAGGCTGTGTATCATTCCTCATTACGTAATCTTCTTTCTTCACTGATTTTTTATTGTGGTGTTCTCAAGCCCTGACTTTACTGTTACTGTATAATTTTCTGAGTCTACAAGTCTGCATACCCATCACAAAGTAGTATCAGATTTCGGAATACGTCTCACTAGGATGTAATTCAGCGTTCATCTTAGTAGATGTGCAATGAGGCTTCTAAATAACTTAACCTTCATTTGACCTTGAATTGACCCATTGACCTTTAAAACATCGATCAATCGAGCAATAAATCAAATTGATCAATCGATCAATCGATCGATCGACCAATCGATAAAAAGAAATCTCAAACAACAAAAACACGGCTGGGCATAAACAATTATGGCAGATATATAAACAATAATATTGGCAATGCCAATATGGCAGATATAACCAATGTAGGGGCTGGGGGGGCATAAACTATAAGTCAATATGGCAGACATTATGTAAATAATAGCAACATTGGCAGAGGCGTCACCTTCATATTGCCACGGCGCCACGACCCCGAAAGCATCAAGCAATCGATAAAAAAATCGCAAACAACAAGAATAACATGGTAGACAAACAATATGGGGGTGTAGGTGGCATAATCAATATATGGCAGATATAAACAACATGTGGACTGGCGGCCAAGTGAAGCTCGCGCCAAGGCCAAGTGAAGCTCGCGCCAAGGCCAAGTGAAGCTCGCGCCAAGGCCAAGTGAAGCTCGCGCCAAGGCCAAGTGAAGCTCGCGCCAAGGCCAAGTGAAGCTCGCGCCAAGGCCAAGTGAAGCTCGCGCCAAGGCCAAGTGAAGCTCGCGCCAAGGCCAAGTGAAGCTCGCGCCAAGGCCAAGTGAAGCTCGCGCCAAGGCCAAGTGAAGGTCAAAAGTTATTTAGTAGCCTCAATGCCCATCTACTCATCTTCAATGGATCTCCTGGCTCCTAAAAAATTACAAGATGCCGAGGTAAATTTGGAAACTGTACGTTTGGTAATGATTTTCACTCTGCATCGGAATTTGCACTGATATGAAACTTTCCTGGCGCAGTTTCACAGGAGAACTTAGGCAAAGTTCGTAAAGTAGGAGGCGAGGTACTGGCAGAAGTAAAGCTTTGAGAACGGACTGAAGTGTGCCAGGATAGCTTAGAGCCCTTTCTCACGGAAGACAGGTCTCAGATATGAATCCGGTTCTGGTACACAGTTTTAATACCCCACAAACGTTTCAGTACGTTTGGTATTTTAGACCTACAAAAAGTATGGTTATAAAGAAGCCATATCTCATGCCAGGTACTGCCAGAGTTTTGCCCCACCACATTCCAATTTGTAACGCTACCCGACCCCAACAACGCCACCCTATTGCTGTTTCTTAAATTTTCCCCTCGTGAACACCTACCTTTTGGATATTCTCTTCCAGGAATCTTAACTGCGGTTAATACAGAAACTTATTGTCATGAAATGTCGAATCCTACTCGAAGATTAAGATATTTTGTTTTCCAGTTTCTAATATGTTTTCCTCTTCTACTTTTTGTGCCTCTGTTCTGTTCAATGTTAAGACTTCTTTGTTACGGTTTTATTTATTAAATGGGGAACTGTCGGTCCCAAGATACGGTCGTTACTGTAGTTTATAGTTTCGAAGGAACTTGCTTACAATGCAGGCAGCACACAACTAATGAAGCTAGATAATACCCAGGCTTGTTTTTTCAGTGGGATTGTAATAATGAAACGCACCGTAATTATGCAATAATTTTATTTTTCCAAGCAGTGGATATAGTTTCTATAAATACGTAAGAAAAACTAGATAAAGCGATACTTGTAGTACAAGTAGAAGCTGTGTGGGTGGCTCGCTGGCAGCACTAGCTAGCCAGAGCCCGCGGCCGCTGCGGCGTTATTGTCTTCCTGTTTGTCCTCCGTGTCCTCCTTCCTGCTGTGGCACCCAGAGCCCCCTGCGGCGCGGCGCCTAGACGTTGTCGTAGTCTAGCGTGCCGTCGACGTATGCGCGGCTGAATCGCGCGTGCGTCTCCGTGTCCACCGCCTGCGCCTTCACCGCACCGTCTTCCTTCATGGCCTCACGCCACGCCAGCTGAAAACCAAACATGCCCACTGTTACCGTCAACGTTCCTCATTACATACCATATTTAGTTATACTTTTAAACATGTTATAAGTTGGTTTACGTTTTAGAAGGCGGTCCACTTTAATATTGTAAAAATATATAAAATAGCCAAGATCGCTTATCAATTTTTATTAACGACGACCGGTTTCGCTGAACTATGTCAGCATCATCTGATAAAAGCCCCCAGATAAAATACTCAATGACCAGCTTGATTTTTGTCAAAAAATTTACCATCTTTGATCTATTGTAAAGAATATTTACTCCTCACAATTTACCCTTATTCTGTTGCCTAATATACATTTAAGCATTAGTCATATCCTTCCAGTATATCAACTTCTCCTTACTATAATAAATCAGTCTTTTTTAGAGTGTATAGTTAACATTGAAAAATTATATGTAACATTTCATTTACTTTTACCATGTTTTACCTTAGATCTGTAACCTAGTCACTGTGTATAACAATCACATAGACTGTGTACTACTTTGTCACCCTAAAACCTAGACACTGTTTAACAATCACCTATTGATATTCCACATTGCCACCCAAAATTTTTAAAGTTGTATCTAATATCTGAACATGATACCACACTTCATCGTCAACCTAGAATACCATATCACATACTTCATAGTATATCACATCCTCAACCCGAACACTTAGTTTCATATCGAAAACCTAGACATTAAGTCACATCTCCAACCTTAACATTAAACATGTCTAAAACCTAGACCTGGAGCATTTTCCTACCTAAACCTTCAGTTGTTTCCCCCTTTATAAGCATTTGGTCTGATCCATAACTAAAACCTTGTGCTGTGTTGGTTGACCTATTGTGGTGTTGCGGCCATGTCTATGTTAAGTGACTGCTGCATTGTGGCTACTGTCATGTATTTTGACTCTTTATACAGATATTTGTATTTTATGTACTATCCAGTATTGTATGACTGATACTTTGTAGACACTGTTGTATATTCTTTTATAGTTGACTGGAGTTTTATACAGATATTTTGTGATGTATACAAACCAATATTGTATTACCGGTGCATTGTGACTATTCTATACTTCTATAATTAACTGTTTTATGTTGATCTTTTTATGGTATGCACAAACCGGCATTGTTTACCACTATATTGATGGTTATTGTATACAGATATTTTTGTTTTATGCACAGCCAGTATTGTATGACTGCTACACTATAATTACTGTTGTAAATTCTTTACAACCTTGTGCTGTGTTGGCTGACCTATTGTGTTGTTGCAGCCAACAACTGCTGCACTGTGACTACTATCATGTATTCTTTTATGACTGTCTTTTTATACAGACGTTTGTGTTTTATGTACTATCCAATATTTTATGACATACATTGTAGACGTCGTTGTATATTCTTTTACACTTGACTGTGGTTTTATAAAAGTGTTTCGTGATATGCATTAACCAATATTGCATCACCGCTGCATTGTGGCCACTGTTGTATACTTTTTAATCGACAGTCTTTTTATACAGATATTCCTATGGTATGCACCAACCAATATTGTATGATCGCTACGTTTTAACTGTGTTAGCTTTTCGTTTGTGAATGACTCAGTTTATACAGATATTTTTGTGGTATGCACAAACTTAATTACGCCATCAACGTAGATATTAGTCTATTTTATTTTCAAATGACTTCTAATTATTTTTATAATCTGTACAACACGTTTTTAACCTCATTGTGTTTTAACATTACATTGGTGTGTGCTGCCATCTGGCGTCATTTTTTTTTTTATCCTTGACTTTTATCATGTATCAGTTTGCTTTTGTTACTCACTGTGATAATTATGTTTTATTATGACAGTGCACCTATGCACTGTAAATTGTTATATAACAACTGTTTGACATTACAAGGTATGTCTTATCTCTAAATATGCCTGATCTTGCTCTTATGGATTTAATTGACGTATCTTCTCGTTTTATTATAATGACAAGCATGTTTTAAATTTCCGTCTTTCCTTTTTAACAGATAATGGTCTTGTAAAATATTTTATTTGACCAGATGATGCTGACATAGTTCAGCAAAACCGGTCGTCGTTAGTAAAAATTGATATGCTATCTTGGCTATTTTATATCTTTTTACATCATGTTTTAACATAGATCTTTATGATTGATCCATATAAAAGTCAGTCTAGATCTTTAATCTTTCGTAACCTGTTGCGGCCGCTTAAATGGCCATTACCAGGCCACAACAACCATAGTGTTGGCCACCGGTTGTTCCCAGTCGGAGCTGTGTAGAAGGTTGAATGTCGACAACCTTCTACACAGCTCCGATTGAGAACAACCGCCCTTGCATGATATGGCGCAAATTTTTTTTATTTTTTATTTTTTTAGGGCGTAAAACTACTTAGGTCATTAGCGCCCAACACTGCCCATAGTAAAATCGAACCGGGGTTAGAACTTAAATGGCTTTCGCCATATCTGCCGATGTATAAAAAGTAAAACTCTGTCAGCAGAATGCGGATCATCAGCTAAAATATCAGACATTCAGATGGTAAACATAGATCATGACGTAGACGATTAAAAAACGGACATTGCACTAAAAGGTGGTACACAGTAAAAGGTTCATCAGAGTGCTCACACAAGGGAGCAGGATCACCACGAAGTAAATACTGGTGGCTATAAAGGCAGTGGCCAATACGAAGCCGGGCTTTGTCCATTTTCTCGGCGACAGGGCCGAGATGACGTTGACCAAACATCAGGTACAGGTTATAGTGTTCGTAATTTGTTCCCTGACAGGGATGACCAATGAAAAAACCAACGTGATATGATACGCCGGGAGACGCCAGAACGAAGGTCATCAGAGATAGTATAAAAGGTATACAGCCGAGGGTGGAGAACTGCCTCCTTGGCAGTCGTTTCCGCAGACTCATTGGCCAACACTCCCACGTGGCCAGGGACCCACAGAAACGTCACAGTAGTTCCACTCGCTGAAAGAGTGTTAAGAAAATTGCGGATGCCTTGTACCAGGGGATGGACAGGATATAGCGTGCGGAGGCTCGAAAGAACACTCAGAGTCGGAGCAAATGACACTGATCAAGTTTCGTCGGACGTATTGGGTGGCTTGATGTAATGCATACACTCAGGGAAACGATATTTAAACGACAATATGGCGCAGACAGAGGGTAGCGAATTGCTTGCCAACTGTCAGCCACCTCACCCTTGGCTCCTCCTCCTCTATCCATCGACCACTTATCTCCATTTGCGACAGTGTCCACACGTATGAAAAACATCGCCATCCCCATATTCCCTGACCCACCTAATGAAATAACATGCGCGATAATAACAGAACTTTTGAGTTCGTCACGTTTGTGTGGTGATGGAGAGGCTCCACTTTTATAAGCACAAGCACATTCTAGACTGTGCATTATAATCTGCATCTTATATCTGTCCATTGCATTCTTCAGAGCAACTAAACACTATAGCCTGCTCTTACGAAGCATCTAGTTGAAGGTACTTCCATAAGGTCGTAATTACAAGTTATCGGCAACTCTTCGCTTTCATTCCGATGATTGCCTTTTAATATTACAATTCAGATTTTTTCGATTTTTCAGCTGTTGCTTTGAGTTTTCCTTATTTTCTTCTAAACCTCCCTCATTAAAGCGGAAAGTAAATTAAAATCGAAGAAATCATTTCAGAGTTTCGGCAACTTTAACACAAAGCAACATATATCACGCAAAATTGGAATTGAAAATTTGTAACGTCAAATTTCAACATCAAGAAAACTTTAATGTATAATTGCGTGTGGCTTACTGACATTGTGCAAGTCTTCCTATTGGATGCCACTTCGGCGTCTAACATATCCGTAACTTATCAGTTATCAAACCAGAAAAGGAAACCTACAGTTTAATGTGGAATCCGACCCACATGTCGCTTCTGTCGACTCTTCGCATCGTCGAGGGGTGATGGCTAGGTTCAAACCCAAAATGACGAAATCTGATCGGGGTTTGCAATATATCTTCTGCTGTCATACTACGAACTTGGTTGATAGCGCTTTTCTTAAAGTTGAAGTCTGGGCTAACTTTTGGATACTTAACCAACGCAGTTGAAAACAATTCCGTTGGTCCAAATCTCTCACGCTGTGCAAAATTTCATTACGATCAGTTGTTTCAGAGTTCAAACCGAACAAACATTGTGACGCGCGAATTTCATATCTATTCCATTCTTGGTATGCGTTTCAACTGCTAGAAATCAAAATGAAGTAAAATACAGTGGCAGTACACTTAAGCATTTAATTGTGTTATAAAATTAGGCTCCATGCTGATAACGCATTCAGATGTTGCGGCAAGAGTCAAAGACATAAAATCAACTTATCCCATAGGTATTTTATTCGAAACAAATTTTAAAGAAATGCCATACTTCTTGGTATTTGTTAAATTTTAGCTCAGCGGAAATAACCGTATGATGATATACATTTTTCTTTTTCACTCAGTACATATGCCCGACTAATCTAACAATCAGATCGATATTATGGAGCCCACATTGTAGTAGTATTCCAGTAGATTTCGAACAATACCTCTTTGTACAGAACGTCTTTTCTGTTAATAGCTACATTAGAAATCTTAGTCATTTTCTGTTAACGTGAAATTACATAATCTCCTATGAACGTTTCACCAATATTAGTATCTCTTTACATTTGTTTACGTTAAGAACTAGCCGGCCGCGGTGGCCGAGGGGACTGAGGCGGTTCAGTCACGGTCTGCACGGCCACTACGGTCGGGGGTTCGAATCCCCTCGGGCATGGATATTTGTGCCGTCCTAGTTCGTAAGTAGTTCATACGTAGTTTGTAAGTTTAGGGACTGATGACCCCGTAGTTAAGTCCCATAAGCTTAAACATTTGAACATTTTTTTCAACTACCTGCCAGTCTCCCCAGCTGGCAGGTTTGCTGGTTTCCTACTCTTCATAAACGAAGCCATTTGCAAGAATTCGGTGATTCGAGCTAATAGCCTGTTAAGCCAGTAACGAATTAGCTTCGGACACGCACTTATCACAATTAATTGGGGGCACACCGTAACTCCCTTTTGTGGATGCAGCTTATACAGTGAATAAGTACGGCGATCTGTCTACCAATAACTTCTCGAACAAGTTTACGTTCTCTTATGAAAATTAGTAGGCCACCATGTAGACACTATCTTAAGCTTTAGAAAAATATATTTTAACAAGTATGTAAACTCTTGACAATACCCTAATCAGGATCTTAAATGCATCTGGCAGTAATTGCTATACTCGCAGTGTGACTTTCTAGTGTGTTCCTGCAGATAACTCTCTTGTCACCCCAACTGCTGAAGGTATCTCAATTATAGTAGCGAACGAATGCAAAAGTAGATTCTTCTGACGACGGAAAAACTAAGGAAAATGTACTGCTAGACAGTACCACTACATATCTCAGATTTCCCGCAATGTAGTTAAAATAGTTAAATTTTCGTTTCACGTCAGTAACTCTAAACTTTAATTCCTGTAGTGGGGCCTTGCGTGCTTCCCATTCCAACCAACAGCAGATAACATGAAGAATGCGTCATAAATGGAGGCAAGGTGTTACGAAAATTAGCACAAAACTTTATTAGGATTTGGGGACCAATATTCATGAATATCCTGTCCTACACGACTGCTTAAAGATTCAAACTGCCAATAACTAACCTGTGTTGAGTAGTAAAATAATGAGGTGTTAAAATACTATGAAAGATTTGTTTAGCAATATCGGGTAATTTTTGCGATAGTCTCATTCTATGGGAAAGGGACGTCAAGTTCGAACACCTTTCACTTTTCAGTCTGTGTCAAGAGACGCTTAGAGTGCGATCATGCTTTTCATGTGTCGCGTACCATGGATTTACAAAAATTAGAAAAGCAATTGAAAGTGAACACTCGTTAGGGGGCATATTACAAGAAGTCCCAAAGGAACTCTTGAAATATCTGAAATGGTGTACGGTAATAACGTAACTCTGAAAATATTTTCTAAGTGGAATGATCAGTTTAAAAGCGTAAACGGTTACGTCGAAGACGAGCAACATTGTTGACGTCCATTAACATCTAAATTTCGGAGAAAAAGGCGGTGTTTGAGACATTACTGTAATGACTAAAAACAGGTAAGAAGATAAAACATCAGAAAAGCATTCCACGAATTTCTTCATAACAACGCCCTATGCTACATCTGTGGCGAGTGAGTGTGTGTGTGTGTGTGTGTGTGTGTGTGTGTGGCCACCTTACCGGATTAAGCACTTGTGACTTCTGGCTCTTCCGAAAAATAAATTCTTATAGCAATGTGTTTTGAGTCTACTCCTGACATTTAAGAGGACCACGACAAAGAAGCTTAATGCTCTCCAAATAAAGCCTTCGAGAAATACTTTGTATTAAATGCTGGGATAAAGGACTTGTTAGCCAAACAAAATACTCAAAAGCAGATTAAATAGTACTACAAGAGAGCTTATTACTTTGTTTCTAATGAAATTATTCTCTGTATGTTTGATCCCACATCGTTATTAATGTCCGAAAAAAATCTATCTGCAAGTCTCTCAAAGGAACAAAGGAAGGAACATTAGGGTTTAACGTCCCTTTGACGTCTTCATTAGAGACCGAGGACACGCTCGGATTTCCGCTGCTACTAACAAAGGAACGTAATATGCCGGTCCTTTAAACAGAACCATCCACGGATTTTCCTGGAGTGATTTAGGGAAATCAGGGGGAAACTGTTAGGATGGCCGGAGATGGTGGTGAACCGCCGTCATCCTGGAAGCTAGTCCAGTGTGTTACCACTGAGCCACCTCGTTCCGTATCTGAAGCAAGAAGTTTGTTCTCTAGATGTGGACTGACGGCAATGGCCACTGGAAAGTACCTCTACTGAATTATTTGTATTAGTTTAAGGAAGTACGTAGGCAAGTGGCAACAACATTATGGCAGTGTAAAAGGAAGAGATTTAAGTCCAGAGCAAATAGGCAGAACCACAGAAATTTGCTGATATGTGATCCGGTTATCTTTTAGATCGCCAAGATTGTTACGGTTTTCTATGCGAGACGCTGTGAAAAGCATTCCCTGTATACAGTGACCTCTAGCTTTGTTGCTGTACATACAGTCCCTTCGTTGTACGTGGATACCGCACGTTCCAGCAGTACAGGGGTCACAAAAAAGGTTAACTTGGATAAAGCAGTATCATTGCATGAGCTGGCCAGCAGTCAACTTCAATGAATTGAGTAGTGAGAGTAAGTGAGTGAGTGAGTGACGCGGGGAGAGGGGACGGGACGGGAAATTAAGGCCGGCGTTTATTTGATTCAGCTGTTTGTCAAGCTGACAGCTCTAGCGGGGGAGGGGCTGGTCTGCTTCACACCCAACCCATTTGTCTTGGCACCCGACGACAGTTCACGAAACACGTTCTGTGAATCTGCGAGGTTGTGCTTCCTTGTCAAATGTGCAGTTTCTTGATTTAATAGTTCTACAGCTTGTTTCAGTTGCTTACTTTCCAGACGAATATTACAGCTTCTTGTCTGACAGAAGCTGCAGCTTTGTCAAATAAGTCGGCGACCTCTTATAGCTAAGCCCACCTCTACCGACGTCTTTCCCACACTAAGTAAGGAATTATGTTTGGACTACAACCAACCAGTGAACGTTAATAATTTTAATGGAAGTCCAGCTCCAGTTGCATTTATTGGTGCTTTATTTAAGCCCACACTACCGGTTTGGACCTCTATGTTAGGCCATTTTCAAGTGTGACAGACGTCATGCCGTAGAGAAAGCAACGTCAAGTAATTAAAACAATAGAACTCTGAGAATTTAAAACTTTTTTTCTCAGACACCGTTTTATTGACAGAACCCTTAAAAGATGCAACAGAACTACCAAAGAAACTGCACACACTACGCTTGTCCGTCCTTTTATGGAGTATTGCTACCCAGTGTGGGATCCTTATCAGGTGGGTTTGACGGAGGACAGCCGGCCGCGGTGGCCGAGGGGACTGAGGCGCTCCAGTCACGGTCTGCACGGCCACTACGCTCGGGGGTTCGAATCCCCCCTCGGGCATGGATATTTGTGCCGTCCTAGTTCGTAAGTAGTTCATAAGTAGTTTGTAAGTTTAGGGACTGATGACCCCGTAGTTAAGTCCCATAAGCTTTAAATTGGCACAAAACTTTATTACGACTTAGGGACCATCATTCGTGAATATCCTGTCTTACACGACTGCTTAAAGATGCAAACTGCCAATACCTAACCTGTGTTGAGTAGTAAGAAAATGAGGTGTTAAAATACTATGAATGATTTGTTTAGAAACATCGGGTGTCACTGTAACCATTTGATGTAATTTTTGCGATTGTCTCATTCTATGAGAAAGGGACGTCAAGTTCTAATACCTTTCACTTTTCAGTCTGTGTCAAGAGACGCTTAGAGCGCGATTCTGTTTTCTATGTGTCACGTACCATGGATTCATAAAAAATTATAAAAGCAATTAAAAATGAACACTCATTAGGAGGGCATAGTACAAGAAGTCCCAAAGGAACTCTTGAAATATCTGAAATGGTGTACGGTAATAACTCTGAAAATATTTTCTAAGTGGAATGATCAGTTTAAAAGCGTAAACGGTTACGTCGAAGACGAGCAACATTGTTGACGTCCATTAACATCTAAATTTCGGAGAGAGATTTAGCTTGTGTTTTGAATGTTTTTCAAAGAGTCCAAACTAGGTCAGCTCGTTTCGTATTGTCACGATACAGGGGAGACAGAGTTACGGAAATGATACAGGATCTGGGATGGGAATCATTACAACGGCGCTTATCGCTGCGGCGGGGGCTACTTAAACTACAATCGCCAACATTCTCCTCTGAATGCGAAAATATATTGACTTCCACTTACATAGGTAGAAAAGATCATCAGAATGAAATACGATAAATCAGAGCCCGAACGGAGATATTCGAGAATGTAATGGGAGACAAAATAGTATAACTGTTCTTTGATGAACCCTCTGCCAGGCACTTAAATGTGATTTGCAGAGTATCCCATGTAGATTACAGCTTTCCCTGCTAACAGCATAGATTGACAGTGAAGTTTAGTGTTATTATAGAGACCTTGATAACACACTGCTTCTCATGCGGGGGTAACGATTATTAGTTCCCAAAGACAATACGACTGTAAAAAAATGTTCAAATGTTTGTTAAGCTGATGGGACTTAACTACGGGGTCATCAGTCCCTAAACTTACAAACTACTTATCTACTACCTTATACTAAGGACGGCACAAATATCCATGCCCGAGGGGGGATTCGAACCCCCAACCGTAGTGGCCGTGCAGACCGTGACTGAAGCGCCTCAGTCCCCTCGGCCACCGAGGCCGGCAATACGATTGTAAGCATCATTACTATCTGTAATGTCGATTGTCATATACGAAACTTCTATGCCACCTGTACTCTCGTCTGTTCGAGCCTGGAGCTTTTATATATCTTTTAATGGGTAGCTTAATATTGTGACTTTCCGATGTCGATAGACTGCGATCTGAAGGACTAATGTCTGTACAACACGTTTTCTACACGGTCGAAAATAGAACAAAATTGTATTCTAGTGTATTATTTATCAGTGCTAACTCACCCTGTCCATTTAAGTAAGGTATTTTAGTTTTAGCGGCAGTTTTAGAAGTATCAATGGATTGTTGCTTATTGAAATTTTAACAATTTCATGCCATGTATGCACGAAGTGCTGACGATTACATGGTTTATTTTCAGCCCGGTTTCAAACGCAGTATTTGACATCTGTTTGAAACTAAGGAATACTCACGCACTGTGACTTAAGTAGGCTGACACGCAAGCAGATCGTAATCCTGCTTAAATCAGCTCCAGTTTAAATGTTTGTAAATCTCAGGGACTTTACTGCTGCGGTTATCAGTCTCTAGGCATTGAGGCGGCAGTTGCAGCTTCTGGAACAACGGCCACATTATTAAACGAACATCGTACAATACACACAGCGTAGAAATCGCTGTAAAATCTTCAAACTACTGGACAACCAACATTTAACGTTGCGAACACTGGGCAATTTCCAAAGTTTTAGTGGCATCTAAAATCGCTGAAACGTGTCAAACGCTCGCTGGAAGCACTTGACCAAACACAAAGACCTACGTTGTGACTCGAGATGGTTTGGAGGCGCAATGATATACAGCGATTTCCACCAAATACTGTCAATCCAAGATCGTCTTCTGGCGATGAAATAAATTCTTAGTTCAAAACATATCTCTGGCGTTGCTGTTTTCAGTCCGGAGCTCTCCATCCTACTCCATCCTGAGCACGTCGACCTACATCCATTTGAATCTGCTTTCTGTATTATTCTGTCTCCCTCCAATTTGTACCCCACAGATTTCCCTCCAATATTAAATTCACGATTGATTTATGTCTAAGAATGTGTTCTACCAATCTATCCCTTCTTTTACAAAGGTATGCAAAAAATTAATTTTCGCCCCCCAATTCTATTCGGTACCTCAATTGTGCAATCCACTTCAGCATTCTTCTGTAACACCACTTTTCAAAAGCCTCTATCCTCTTCCTATCTGAACTATTTATCGTCCATGTTTCATTCACGTATAAGGCAACACTCCACAGAAATGCCTTCATAAATGCCTTCCTTTTAGTAACCCATATTAAATTCCTGTTTTTCAAAAACTTTTCTTCCCATGTCCATTCTGCATTTTATACCTTCTGTACTGCGCTCATATTTTACTGCGGAAGTAAAATATCTACCACATTTATTCTTTAGTTACGTAATGTAATTCCTACAGCATCTCCTGATTTTCTGACACTACATTACCCTTATTTTTCTCTTGTTAATGTTTATTTTATACGCTCCTTTGAAACAAACTTCCCATTCCTCTTAATTGTTCTTGCATGTTCTGTGCTGTCTCATCAGAAAAACTCCACGTTTGTTATTGCTTCTCCCTCAACTTTAATTCCTTCTCCAAATTTCTCCTTGTATTCCTTCATGGCTTCCACAACGTAAAAACTGAACACTGGGAAAAGGTTACAACCCTGTCTTACTCCCTAACGCTGCTACCCTTACACGTCCAACTCGTTTTTGTGCAAGTGGAATATAACTTTACCTATATTTTACACCTAACACCTTCAGAATTCGAAAGTGTGTTTCAGTTAACATTTTCAAATGATCTCTCGACATTTACGAAAGCTATAAATGTAGGTTTGCCTTACCTTTGTCTTAAGATAACTCGCAGAGAGTATTACCTTACGTGTTCCTGTATTTATCCTGAATCCAAAGAGTGGCGCTATGTGAATTAAGGAGACAGGAAATAAGCAAGTTGCATTCCTGAACGATACCTCTGCTCATTATTTGTCGAAGTAATTACTGACTGTCGGTAATGGTTCCTGTCAACTAATCGACCTGATTGATTTCATCCGAATTTTTAGTTTCGCCTCATAGGAAGACGAGCTCATGACTGAAGTGTTCCCGAATATCACTGGTAGTGCTGCCGATAAGCTGGCTAGGTTGCAAATTTTATTACAGGTCACACTTCAAATGCAGTATGGCTTCAATTACTCGTTTCGGACATGTGCATCAGATTTATATCTTTTGTGACGGCAGCCACAAGTTTGCAGATACATTGATTCTGAAAATGTTGCACACACGAGGGAAGGCCAACTTCCGACTGGGAGCAGAACTCCGAAGCAAAGCGCATTAGAGCGCACGGCCATTCACTCGCGGCTTGTAATGGTCTACTGTATGTGGCATATTCCAGTGTCGGCAAATCACCTGCTTTATTTGTCCTTGCGACTGATAACTAAACGAAAATGATCGTTTATCGGAAGGTCCGTGAGTGCAGGATGCGAATCAAGCCATGCAGCAAAGTAAATAGCCTCAGACAGAAAATTTAACTGATACGCCAATCAAATTCTTTATTTTCCTACTTTTACTGACTTTATTTTCCAAATAAACTACTCAATTCAGTTTGTTACTTTAATCAAATCTATAATTATCTTGGTAACTTTTAGATAAACCTAATCATTTACTGACAGTTTGAAGTTCAGCGGCTCAGCTAGTACAGTAGAATAAAATAATGTTACCAGCCTATGCGTAGCTTAAAAATCAACTTAATATTCTTAAATGGCGACAAATATTTAACGTTAAAAACTTTAAAATTTTTAATCTGTATTTTTATGTTAAAATAAGTACTTTTAAGGAAAAAAGCAACACCGAAGATTAGACTTAATGCTCAGGTAAAAGTGATTTCTAAAAACATACCGTAACAAATATCCTGTGGGTTCAAAATTGTACTGGTAATAAATTTTACTTAACAACGAAATTCTAGAAATAATCATTTCATAATATCCTACTTCATTAATATTCCTCCAACATTCTAAGAAACGAATTATCTACATATTTACTGAAAGAAACAATATGAACGAAACTTTCAACTTTTATTAGCATTTATTTCCGCTAGAGTATTAAAAATAACAATCTACTATCTGGTTGATAAGCGATGTTCTGTGCTGATACTGTATTTCGTGAGACAAGGCAACGAACCCTAAAAGAGGAAAAGAACTGAATATTGGCGTATAATTTAAGATTATAAGAATATTATACGCAAAAAGAATTCACAGTGCGTGTCGTTTTGCTGTGGGATTCACAATACTACTGCATAAATGAATTTAATGGTACTTCTTGCCAGATTAAAACTGTATGCCGGAATGGTATTCGAACCTGGGACCTTTGCCTTTCGCGGGGAAGCGCTCCACTGACTGAGCTACCCTGTCATGCTGCGTGGATCTTCCTCAGAGCATTACTTCCGCTATTACCACGCCTCTTACTATCCTAATACCACAAAAGTTGTTCTGTGCACGATTAACTCTCCCGGAAGAAAGATTATCGTGGAGGTATGGGTTAGCCACAACCTAGTTTCTGATCAACGCAAACTGTGGCAGAGTGAGAAACATCCGCAAGGATGTGGCTAAGCCATGTCTCCACAGTATCCTTCCTTCCTTCCTAGAGTGTTAGTCCTGCAAGGTTAAACTTTTTTGTGAAGTTTGGAAAGTAGGAGGCGAGATATTGACGGAAAATAAAGAAAAGTGTGACCACTAAAAGAAATCCGCTGAACTTCAATTACGCGATAAATCAGTCAAACCTTAAGGTCGTAAATTCTACCAAATACCTAGGAGTTACAATTACGAACAACTTTGACTGGAGAGAACACACAGAAAATATTGTGGGGAAGGCGAATCAAAGATTACGTTTCATTGGCAGAACGCTTCGAAGATGCACCAGCTCCACCAAAGAGACTGCCTACATCACACTTGTGCGTCCTCTCTTGGAGTACTGTTGCCCCCTTGTGGGACCCTCACCAGGTGGGACTGACGGAAGATATTGAGAAGGTTCAGAGAAGGGCAGCTCGTTTTGTTTTATCACGTTACGGGGGGGGGGGGGGAAAGCGTCACGGAAATGTTGCACGAATTGGGGTGGAAATCATTAAAAGAAAGACGTTATTCATTGCGGCGTGATCTGTTTGCGAAGTTTCAATCACCGACTTTTACTTCTGAATGAAAATATTTTGCTAGCACCCACCTACTTAGGGAGACATGACCATCCCAATAAAATAAGAAATCAGATCGAAAACGGAACGATTAAGGTGTTCTTTCTTCCCGCGCGCTATTAGAGAATGGAACGGTAGAGAAAAGTTATGAAAGTGGTTAATGAACCCTCTGCCAGGCACTTGAATGTGATTTGCAGAGTATCTATGTAGATGTAGAAGTAAAGCCGGGAGGAAGGGCTGTCAAACGTGCTAGGATAGTTCAGTCGGTAGAGCGCTTACCCGCTAAAGGCAAAAGTCCCGTGATCGATTCCCGGTTCCGGCACACAATTTTAATCTACCAAAAAGTTTCATATCAGCGCACACTCCGCTGCAGAGAGAGAAAATCATTCTGGAAATGCAATAGTACAAGGACATCGGATGAGTAGCATCTAACGTAGTACGTGCAGTCTAAGTAGTACAGGCAAAACTGAGGCATTATGTATGTAGGAATTTTAAAACGAGCCAGAAGTATTAATAACTAGCTTAAACCCGCGGCTCCGCTCGCGTGTTGGTTGATAATGATATGAAATTTGTGTAAAGTAACGCAATGCACATTTATCTACGAAGTTTAAATAACAAAGTAATGAAATTCACTTATTTTTGAGGAAATGTCTCTGATAAGGCGGAACTCTATATTCCTATCAGATTGCAGAAGTCCATGCACTTACCATTTATCAGGAAAGTAGGTAGTTTAGATCAAATCACACGTAAAAATGCACATGTTTCGAAGAATCCAATCACGAAATTCAACAATAATGATTGTAATAATATCATAGGTCGATCACTTGATGCAATGCGCGAAGCGTCAAAACAATTTTTTAAAGATATGTATTTAAAAAAAATTTTTACTGCTTTGTTTATTTATTCTTATATTTCCTTATTTGTATGCTTATCCTTACAGAGAAAGAGCAGAAGACATTGTAGCACTCTTAGACCAAAGATATGGTCTGTGGCATCACGTTTCGCTGTATGTAACCACCTTGCTGTAGAGTCGCAAACGTTATCGCTGGCCTTCAGTCCGACTTTTTTTTAATAAGTTGACGCCTTTAACTACCATATCTTCCACCCACTTATAGCTGTACGGGAGACTTCGGACAACAATTACACACAGACCATTCCTTTGCGTTCCACACACACACACACACACACACACACACACACACACAATATATATATATATATATATATATATATATATATATATGAGAGAGAGAGAGAGAGAGAGAGAGAGAGAGAGAGAGAGAGAGAGAGAGAGAGAGAGAGAGAGAGAGAGCGCAATAAAACCATTTTCAAAGAGTAATAACTGTTCCGAATTTCGCGTTATATTCTTCAAATTACTAAATATCTATCAGATCGCTATAAAACCGTGCCTGAGACCTTCCTCAGGTATAAACTGGTAACTGTACGAATATTTAAGTCTCTGCGTCATGTCGTTCGGACGTGATAAGCGTACACCGAACACACATTCACATTTATAGATATAGATTAGCTATTAACAAAACTTATGGTGCAGCTTATACTACGCCTCAGTTCTATTTTATTTTTTATTTTTCAAAAGCCATAGTTATTCTAGCGCGCCTGCCCATTCTAGCACCACTGTCCACTGTGGCCCATCCACTTTTTACATCAGTGACTGAATGTGTGCTGTGATTATTGTATGAGGGCTGAATATGCTAATACTCTAATGATAAATCGTTTGACAAGATATAATTAGATTTTCGTTGCCGAATGCAATTTTGGCACCGTACGGAGTTCTGTTAGCCATTTGCTGCAGTCGAAGTTTCAATATTGTAAGATTACGTGTTCCTTGAATGCAAAGAACATAAAATAGTCCACATTAAGGAAGGTAATAGGACCATTTGATTAAATTTCAGTGCTAAAAGAAATGTTCTCTACTGCAGTTAAAAACTGTGTACAGGAACTTCTCATGTATTTACAAAATCTAGGAACCATGACTAGATTGACGTAGTTAAAATTACTTTTTTTCCAGCAGTTGCTTTCCAATGTGTATATTGGAAGGTTTGTGAACAGTATATTACTAACGGGTACTTCCACTTTTTAAAGCAGGACCAGCAACTTTATTCAGTTTGTTTATTTGATTGTTCGTCACAATATGGAACTATGAAGGACAACATGCAACTATGAAGGGCAGTCAAAGTATATTAGTATTTCTGAATTATGGAAGCCAGAAGTAGACTTTAGAAGGAAAAGTGTTCTAAGCTACTACTGTGGTCTGCTCAGTGACCAGTGCATAGGTACACAATGATATGAGTGACACAGAAACCAACAGATGTGTCGGGCAAAACACTGGAATGGAATACGCTTTCTTGGCAAGGTGAACTGGTTATCCGGCGTGGTGGGAACTGTCACCTGACTAGCTACAGTCACATTCCAATTCAAAGCAGCGCGCCTTGTTGCTCTAATGCTACAGCAAAAAGTGATCTCTGAAAACACCACGGGAACATCGAAACATTCTATTGTCAAGATTACATACCAGAGAAATTTAACATCGTCAGTAAACAATTTGTGATGGTGTAGATAAATGATTACTGGGATATTATCGACACAAGGAAATAATATTTGCTAAATCAGCATAGCAGTTTATGCACAGAACTACATTTCATATTAGCATATACGTAAAAAAGTAACACGATTAGATTTTAGTACGAACAACAATGAACACGAGATGAGAGAAAAAATCGTACTGACGTGTTTCACGGCCCACTTTAGATTTGTAGTTTTATAAGTTTTTGCAAACATTTTGGAACAAAATAATAAATTAATAAGAGTGTCTGAAACCCTTTTAGGAAAAAAAAATAGGTAGTGTAGGTTTCGAACCACCGACCTTTCGCGTCATAGTCCATGACCTTGCCCACTACGCTACGGCTATAAACCGAAACAGGAGTTCTTTAATCTCATACTAGTGATGGCCGTTGTTAACTGATGTTAATATGGCATTTGAAGACATATCATTTATCGTACAAAGAACGACGTGTTTTTATTAATTCCTCAGTGTGCCGTTGCTTTGAAATGACAACGTGTAAGTTCCACTAAGATAATCATCAAATATTCTAGCAATGTCACGTGACATCTCGAACGACTGGTTTTCGTTAATTCAATGGAGGGTGCTAAATCTGTTATTTTTGCGAATGTCTCAAACGATACGAGATATGAAAAAAACACAAGGGAGATACGTTTTGGAGAATTTTCTCCTCTACCAATTAGGTTAATTTCCGTGTCAGATGAACGGTTCGTTTGCAATTAAAATTATATTACAAACGGCTTTTTTTGTTTTACTATCTTATTTTTTTGTCCGAAAAATTTGAAAAAGGGAGGTTCTGGTCTCTGGCGGCCTACAATCATGTCTGTAAAATTTGGTGCTGAGGGTTGAACGGTTCGTCTTAAAAACAGGGAACACGTTACGGACAGACAGACAGACAGACAGACAGACATACATCCTAAAATCGCCGTTATTTTTGCAAATATATTTGAAACGCTACGACATATGAAAAAACATAAGAGCAAAGTTACAGAGAATTTTCTCTTCTACAAATTCGGTTATTAAATTTTCGTGTCAGATGAATAGTTAAGCCGTTATTTTCATTTAAATTTCGAGCTGTCAAAAGACGATCGCAAAGGCCCACTTTTAGTGTTACTACCGTAACCTAAAGTTGGCCAACAATTCCAACGAACCGTCAGGTTTAAAGTGCTACGTGCAAATGGCGACAACAATGTAGAGTACAGGTAAGAGACTTAAACTGCTGCTTATTTACAGTGACTGAGCGTCGCTGCTTATGACCACCGCCTCGCGGAAGTGGCCGAGCGGTCTGGAGCGTCACGTTACGGATCGCGCGGCCCATCGCGTCGGGGGTTTGAATACCCCCCTCTGACATTGATGTGTCTGTTGTCCTTAGGTTAGTTTAACTTAGTTTAAGTAGTTTGTAAGAATACGGACTTATGACTTGGTCCCATAGAATTACAAACATTTGAACATTTTCATGACCACCAGCAACAGCCAAATGGGTAATGCTACGCTTTTTATTCTTCATTTGTAAGCAGTAATATGTAGTTCTGACGTGTTTGTAACGCTGTCTCTTTTGTATTTCTTTGCAGTGGATTATATCTGAAGATAGCAACTGTTTGCCGAAACCGGTTCTTTTAAAAATTAAAACTATCTTAGACTATCTTATAACGGATCGCTGAATGAAGTACGATTTAGTCATTAATACTGCACTCACAATCTAAACGTTAACCTTCGAATAAGAGAAACAAGACCAAAATGCTTAGTCAGGAAGATTAATGTGTGTAGTGGAACCTACTACTGATCTCAACTAACTGTACACGACATTTATTATTGGAGGCAGGAACAAAATCGTTAAACGTAGATTGTTAATTCCTTAGTGCTTGAAAAGCGGTAGCATATCAGTCGCATGATTGATAATCAGTTTTTTAGTTCGCCAGAAATTTTTTCAAACAGGCTGTAGAGTTTATTGAAGCATGTTACTGAATAGCGTTTCAGGTCAGTTTAGCACATGATAAAACGTGCCGGCTCGCTCTTCAATACTGATCGAAACGACTTTATCGTGTGCCTGTGACAATCACCAGCGAACGAAAAGTACATACTGGTAAACTGCGTGGCCGATACGACGGCCAAATCTCACGCACAATCTATTACGAACTCGTCACCGAGCAACTGCAGCAACTGCAGCACAAAACGAACCCGTTCCATTGACGGATCGCCCTCATACAGCGTTGCTGACGATATACTTCCCTGAAATTTACTTCTATGGCAACCAGTCAAATACTGCTTACGTGACAGGCTGTAAGAATTACACGTCTACTATACTGGCTAACCAAAATTAAACAAAAATGATTGGAGGTATCACAGCCAAATTTGAGAGCAAAAAACATTGATCACAATACTGACTACAGACAGCTAAATGTCAAGCATATGAAATCAGTATGGAGTGTACAGGATGACATAGCAATGAAAAGCGATGCATGCCGGCGATAAGATCTGAACGTACGAGAAGACAACGCGCGCTACCATTTCAGAGACATAACGCTGGTTGGGGTACCGGCAAATGCGCCAGTGGAATACAATAGCACCGCAGACCATCAATCGTGCAAAACTCAGCTTGCCCTTTTCTCTCATGACATTGTGCCGCGGGCGAAGGGCAACAGGCAGACTGCATATTTCTCGATTTTCGAAAGGCGGTTGACTGTACCGCACTACATAAATCTAACGAAGGTACGAGCGTGTGGAATAGGTACCCGAACTCCTGAGTGGCTCATAGCTTTCGTAAGTAGTAGAACCCAGTACGTTTTCCGTGATGGCGAGTGTTCAACCGTGGCTAGGGTATCGTCGCAGATGCCCCAAGGAACATATCGTACGATATTGAAACTTCGACTGCAGCATAATCCTCATCAAATGGCTAACAGAACTCCGTACGGCGCCAAAATTGCATACGGCAACGAAAATCTATTTGTTGTAAAACGGTTTATCTTCAGAGCAATAGTATACCTAAAAGTACAGCCATCATACAATAATCACAGCACACATTCAGTCACTGATGTAAAAAGTGGATGGGCCACAGGGGACAGGGGTGCTAGAATGGGCAGGCGCGTTAGAATAACTAAGGCTTTTGAAAAATAAAAAATAGAACTGAGGCATAGTGTAAGCTGCACCATAAGTTTTGTTAATAGCTAATCTATATCTATAAATGTGAATGTGTGTTCGGTGTATGCTTATCACGTCCGAACGTCATGACGCAGAGACTTAAATATTCTTACAGTTACTAATTTATACATGAAGGTATTAGGTACGGTTTATAGCGATCCGATAGATATTTCGTAATTTGAAGAATATAACGACCGCTCTTATTTTCTTTCTACGTAAATCATCTGACAGTGAATTGCAATCTGCGGCTGTTTGCTGATTATGCTCTGGTGTACAATTGGGTGTCGACCTTTAATGACTGCAGTAGGATGCAGAATGACAGACCAAATTTCTAGGTGTGCGAGGAATGGCAACTACCGCTAAATCTAGAAAAATGTAAGGATACAGATGAGTAGGAAAATCAATCCCCTGATGTTCGAATACAGCATTACTAGTGAGCTGCTGGACAGAGTAGCGTGAAATACCTAGGCGTATCGCTGCATAACGATATGAAATTGAACGAGCATGTAAGGCAAATTGTCGAGTTCGCTTTATTGGGAGAATTTTGGGAAGGTGTGATTCATCTGTAAAGGAAACCTCATAAAACGATTGTACGATCCCTTGTTTAATATTGCTCAAGTGTTTGGTATCCTCACCAGATCGGTTTAAAAGATATAGAAGCGGTTCAGAGGCGGGCGACTAAGTTTGCGCGAGTGTTACTGAAATGCGTCGAGAACAACTGGTGTCGCTGGATGGAAGGCGACGTTCTTTTCAAGAAGCAATGTTGAGGACCGTAATGTGAGGTGGACTGCAGAAAGATTCAAATGCTGGCAACCATTTCGCGTAAAGACCACAAAGATCAGAGAGATAGGGGCTCGTACGGATGCTTACACGTATTCATTTTCCCTCTATATGGGAGTGGGACAGGAAAGCAAGTAACCAGTAGTGGTATTAGGTACCCTCCCCCATGCACCTTTGTGTGGATTGCGGAGTAGCACGTAGAGCCACGGCGGATTAGCCATGCGCGCTGGGGCACCGTGCAGCGGTGTCAGCGGCCGTTCGCCGTCGGGGGTTCAAGTCCCCACTCGAGTGTGCACGCGCGCGATATACGGACTAGTAGCCACGTAATTGAGTCCGATAGATTTTCAAACATTTGATTTTACGAATGTATATGTAAAGAAGAAAATACGGAGCGTATGACCAGTATGGCAATGCATAACAGTTAAACACTAAGATGTCGAGATTGAGCCGAACATCGTGGTGGTGCAGACAATGCATCTCAATGTCGTCCCAGTTCCGATTCTGCCTGACAATCCCGATGGTCAGGAGACGCAGAGGTGAGATCCTGTTTAAATACTGGCTTATGCTCCGCCGTACTGGGACTACGCCCAGTATTGAGATGTGGCGTGATACCAGATGCGACAATAATGCAACACACTGGGCACCCAGTGTGACTATTTCGTCATCGGTCTGTTTTCATTGCTGTTCACCGAATGGCCGATTAAAAAATTGTGTGTAACTATTAAAAGAATTCTAAAGAAAGCCACAAGATGGAGAACAAGTAAAGGGTGTGCCTATATTTCCTTGAAAAATGTTCAAATGTTTGTTAAGCTTAAGGGACTTAACTACGGGGTCATCAATCCCTAAACTTACAAACTACTTATGAACTACCTACAACTAAGGACGGTACAAATATCCATGCCCGAGCGGGGGGGATTCGAACCCCCGACCGTAGTGGCCGTGCAGACCGTGACTGAAGCGCCTCAGTCTCCTCGGCCACCGCGACCGGCATATTTCCTTGACAATATTGATGTGGAGAATTGAGTTTTCTGGTTTAATCTCTTAAGCTGCAGTTTCTTTTTTTCTTTTTTTTTTTTCTTTCTTTTAATTTTCTTCGACATTGCAACCTGACTGGTATAAGTTGTTCAGTCTCAATGAACCCCCGCAAATGCTTGACGTCAAGGTGCAACAACCTCCCAGAGTCAGCAGGTGTAACAACTAACATTCAAGGTACATAAAGGATTTCGCAATGGGCAAAAGCGATTTATCTGTCGTCGAAAGTGTCATTGTGTTTTGGACTAGAGGTGGAAGTAATTTCAGAACGGCCGACTAGGTCAACCGTTATAGTACTCCGTGCATACCAAAATGGCGCAATACAAAACTGGTACCGAGCAAGTGAATCGCACTACAGGACATACACGAGAAGGATGAACAACGGTTGTGGAGATGTGGGCCGAATAAAGGCGTGAGCACTTACATAAAACAGTGGGCTAGTTTAAACATCCTGGCAGATTTAAAACTGTTTGCCGGAATCGTTATTGGAACCTGGGACCTTTGCCTTTCGCGGGCAAGCGCTCTACCCGTTGAGCTATCCTGGGACGCTTCACGCTCCGTTCTCACAGCTCTACTTCCGCAATACCTCGCTTCCTACTTTCAAAACTTCACAGAATTTCTCCTGCAAATCTCGCAGGACTAGCACGCCTGGAAGAAAGAATATGGCGGAGACATGGATTAATCTAGTGCTAGTTCTGCAAGAATCGCAGGAGAACTTCTGTGAAGTTTTGAAAGTAGGAAGCGAGGTACTGGCGGAAGTAGAGCTGTGAGAACAGAGCGTGAAGCGTCCCGGGATAGCTCAGCCGGTAGAGAGCTTGCCCGGGAAAGGCAAAGGTCCCAGGTTTTAATCCTGCTTCCGGCAAACAGTTTTAATCCTCTAGCAAGTTTTATATCAGCGCACACACCGCTGCAGAGCAGATCAGTTGTTTACCCGCCTGGTTATCTGCGCGGTTTAGACCGCGGAGGTATGTCTGTACCTGGTTGGATAAAGACGACGGGTCGGTGTGTGCCAGCCTGGATGAGGATTTTTTAGGCTGTTTTACACATCCCACAAGGTAATTACTGAGCTGGTAAAAGTTCCAGCTCAGTTTCACAATTCAAACTTTTAGAAAACATTGGCAAATTTTCACATGTGTAACACTACACAGATTTGGAGCACACTAATCTCCTCTTACGAAGGGAAATGGGGTGATAGCAAGAATGGCATCCATCCACCCTTTTAAAATAACCACGTCGAGTCAGTAACCACGCGACTCCGCGTAAACAGCAAAACCGTAAAAAGTGTGTCGTATTAACGAAAACAAATATCGATAGCAGTATTAAAAGCTGACAATTCTGTCTTCGTGAGTTTATTCTGATTAAGTTCTGCAAATTTACACGGAAATTACAGCGCGGTGACTGACAGGAAGGACACATTGTACTAGGAAGATATTCTTTCTATCGCAGTTGCTAAAAAGTCAGTACTACACCGGCTTGGATGCTCAGAGGTAAAGTGTCAGTTACATTTAAAAGTTAATCCCTAGTATTCAATACTTTAAGTACTGTGAAACAGTTGTGCAATCGGTATCTGCTCCAGGATGGACGTCAAACTAACTAAATTAGCTGAATTTAATACGATTTCGCTAATCCCATGCACTGATTACTGTAAAGACGTTTGATCTTCATTTACTTTCATACGGGGGCAAACACGCACACTGAGCATCAAAGAAGTAGAATTAGTATCACAAACATTTGGCAACAAACAGATTTGATAGTTTTGAGGATTTGAGGACGCATACTGCGATATCTTACAAAGCACGCAGGTTTTATAGTTTCATGCTGGACGAACGGCAACTTTCAGATCAAATACCTCAAACTTGATTCCATACGGTTAGGGGGAGACATATGTACCATACTTTTCACTAAGTCATTGACTGCACTTTAAACCCCGCCTTTTTTTTAGGTTCGGTATGGATAAAGCTAAAAACTTAATTATTTAACAGAGGATATGCTGTGACTAGCATATTACATAATACATAGTTCACTAAATATTGCTAGTCGAAATTCGTTATTTAGTATTATATGATACTGTCTTACAAATGTAAATAATATCGGTAAATTCCGGTGATGAAAGAAGAAAATCTTCAGGCTGATAAAATTTTAACCAAATTATAAGACTAGTAATAGAAGTATTTTTCCATGCTACTGTTACGATCAGGTAGCAGAAAGAATAGGAAACCATGCAAAGAAATCACATAGGAACTTAAGGCAATGAAGGATGAGGTCATACGCAAGATAGGTGGTGTTTAACCGTCCGCTGCAAGCAGTAGCGTGTTAATAGGGGAAACCTATGGATGGAGTTACACCCAGCAACATCAGCGCTTTAATCAAAGTATATTATCAAGGACTCCAGGAGGAGAACTTCTTGCAGTACCTATATTTAAAAAAAATTAACGTAGTTGACTTATTTTATTTGTGTACTTTTAGTTAAGTGTAATTTGAAACCTGAACCTAAACATCAGATACTAGCTAATCTGGCCGTGCTTAGTTCTAACACCTATACCATCTTGTCTCCTCCCCCTCCCAACTGTCTACTTTAACTAGTTCCACGCCGTACAAGCAAATTGGCAGCTGTCCAATAGTGTATAAAAATTGATCAACCAAAAGAGACATGACATTTAACACCGATGTTTCTTATCGTATGTTATCGAACCAATTACTCGTGATTTTTGTGTGTGTGTGTGTGTGTGTGTGTGTGTGTGTGTGTGTGTGTGTGTGTGTGTGTGTGTGTGTGTGTGTTTTTTTTTAGGATAACTTCAGGTGCTGTACATCGTTAGACATCCTCTGGTGGTAGATACTCACGAGTTTAGGGAACTTATCCTTGGGGAAGTTCATCTCCTGCTTGTTGATGATGCTGGGGACCTTGGCACGCTCAGCCCACGGCCAGATCATGTAATCCAGCATACCTGGGCAGCTTCCTGCAACGAAATAACCATTGTTTCTTGGTGGATCACTGTAGGTAAGTATTACAACTTATACCTATTGTGAATATGGAAACGCCTAATGAATAAAAATTATAAAATATGTCTAGCAGTCTGGGTGATTAGCTAGACAGTAAAACTAGAAACAGGCACAAAGTTCCTTGTCAGAAATGTGGTATATACATCTACATAACACAGTAGACAAGATGCATAGTCGTATTATTTCTGCTATCTACTTGAGGAAATCAAAAACTACAAGACTTATTCATATTTAAACAACAGTTTGTCAAATTTTCTGTCTTATGGTATTGTTTTAGTACACAATGTAACAACCTACAGTTCCGACAGATCTATATGAAAAATTGACGTATCTCCGAAACCAACCAATGACAAAAACAGTGATATGCAGCTTTGAGGGTTATTTATAAAGGAAATCGGGAAAAGTAATCCCTAAATGTGAAAATTTACATCTCAAAGAAAAAAATTGGAAAAACACATGCCTTAAAACAATAAAATGCTACGAAACGCACTTTTTATCTCAACGTCATGATTCCTTAAAACTGCAAACCAACTTATAAACAAACTCGACTTTAGGTGGATTATAGTGATATCTTTGCTGTATCCAGCACTAACATCAATAATCATAAAAATAGGAAGGGATATTTAGATCCCTATCTTGCAAATAAAGATAGATTGAAATTCTAACAGATAACAGACAAACTATGCAGAATTGTCCAGACTCCCAAAGCTCAACATACATTCTTCCGGAAATAAGGCAATCCAATACTATGTTTTGAAAGTAACTTCACATTTAATGACCGTAAGAAGAATAGTAACTATACTTTCTTCATGTTCTTTCGGTCTTCTCAAATTCTCAAGTTTAAACACTCTTCAAAGCGAGTGGTCTAAAAATAATACAGCAAAGGAAAGAAGAGTAACGACATTTTAACCACACTTTATTCTGTCACGCTAGTGATTTGACACCTCCCGCCGCGGTGACTGACCTCCGAAGAAGAGGTTCCCGCCAGCAACCAGCTCGTCTTCAAAGGGCTGCAGGGCGGCCACGATGTCCTCCAGGTAGTCTCCCAGCGGCCGCTTCTCCTTGCCGTACACCGCCTCGTAGAAGATCTTCGCCACCTGCAAAAAAATAGACTTGCCTTGTAACGCGCTCAGGAATACATTACGGTACCTAGGGTTCCACGTCTATCTAAAGCAGTACCTCAGACACAAAGCATCATACTCTATCAAATTTGGTCAAGTGAAGGTAAAAATGCGAGGACTAAATTTAACCGAAAAGTTTATACTAATAATTGGGGAACTCACTACATCCCACGAGGAAACTACACTCAGGTGACTTAAGCTTTGGGATACCACGTAATATTTCGGACAACCAGTTTTTCCGGGCAAGTGCAGAATTTTAACTTACTTTACTGCAGGAATATGAGGTCATGCTTCCACTACAGCCGTCCGTAAATACGTATTGCCTGTGCAGGATCCTGAGCAACAACTGACTTATCGATTAGGAACTATTAATGTTTGTATACGATTCATTCACTGGAATTGGCCAAAATTTTCTTCAATTCAGCATATATCAATTGTGGCCTGAGAACAAGGCGCAGTTTGGGAAATTGTGAATAGCAGCAAACGACCTCCAAGGAGCCGAACGTAATCACTGATCGTTTAAGTGGAGGAAAGGGCTGAGTCAATGTCAAGTAAAAGCATCCCACATCACTATGGAGGTACAAACAGCTTGCGAAGTTGGTTATTGACAACCTGGGTCTATGGGTTAAGGTCTCCTACAAGTTCGAACCCAACAATACGCTCTGAATTGGGGATCATCTTAAGCAAGATTGACACTTGTCACCACTTTTCGAACACATCCCAAATGTTTTGTCTACACTCCATAATGTCGGTTTGTCAACGATTTGTCAAAATGCAATGGAATTTTTCTGCTAATAGTAATAATATTCATCTTTATTATGACAACGACAAAACAAAAAACAAAATTCATGTAACTAACGCTTCTAAAGCAGAGAAGACTTAACAGTTTCATAAAATTTCTGAAGCTGTATTTCTATAAAGATTCCCGTGTAATTGAAAATATATCACCGAAGGACAGTTTTCAGCTAATTAACTTCGTCGTGGTGCCATATTTAAGCATAAGAGCAAACATTTGTGCAAATTTGTTTTGTCTAGGCGATTTTATAACGGATTGAAATTAGTATCTATTCATAAACTTGTGAAAGTAAATAGATTCCTTTGATTTAGGAAAAAAAATATATAGAATGATTTTATCAAGTTGAGTCACAGAGTGGAGTAGATGTACGGCCTGTTTAAGGGCTTCACAAGAACTGTAGTGCTGGGGGGTGGAGTTCGAAGCATTGAATGGGGACCCCGAGATTGAACGCTGCCGGTATTTGACTTTACGTAAACAGTCTGGTTTCATGCTAAAAGAAATCACATGTTAATAGGCAGCCTTCTTCCCCGCATGAATGTATATTATAGTCACACTCGGTAAATTAGCTTCCGAGTCCCCCACCTCACCCCGAAATATAATCCTGTATGCCGACCTGCCAGCAGAATGTCGTGGTAACAGCTGACGCACTCGAATCTGTCGTCTGCTGACATGGCCCACTAACAATTTCGGCCAACTTTGTAAACCACACGTTCGTTGTACTCTCACGGTGATACCTCTGGTTATTTTAGTCGATGTTGCTGGGCTGTCAGCACAGAACCACGCCACAGCTTCCAAACAGCAGGCCGTCGGTTACTGCGTTGTTCAAGTTATGAGGTAATACCTTAAATTTGGTATTTCGGAAAATTCCCTAACGATTTCTAAAAGTCTTCAATTTTGCGTTCAAAGTCCGTCCATCCCAACGTGTGGCCCTAACCACAACTGATATCTTTGCTCAATAATCTGAGTACTAAAGAAAGCTATGCCACTGCACCTCCCTTTGATAATTATGTTCAAATGTTTGTAAATCTATTGGACCAAATTACATCATCAGTCCCTAGACTTGCAAACTATTTTAACATACACTAAGGACAACATACCCGAGGAAGCGGACGCCCAATCCGTGGCATGCCGTCTTAGACAGCGTGACTACCCCCGCGCGGCGCCCTTTTAAACCTTTCGTAGGCGATACTACCGCCATTTCTATCTGTGCGTATCGTTATTTCATGGTTTGTTGCATCAGTGTATGTGGCTTGTCGAGTCACTCTGAATACGTAATATTGTAAGGAATTAAGTATAAAGATAGTTCATACATCTACAACCATACTGCGCAAGCCACCTCAGGGTGTGTGGCGAAGAGTACCACTGGCACTTCGTCCTGTTCCAGTCGAATACGGTTCCCGGAAAATATGATTACCTGCAAGCTCCCCTGTGGACTGAATCTCTAATTTTGTTCTTGCTGTCGCTACTCGAGATAATCTGAGGAGGAAGCAATATATTTGTTCACTCTCGGAAGTCCATAACGCGATGCAGAACGTCTAAATAGTCAAAGGTTTGTATAGCTTATGGGACTTAACTATGGGGTCATCGGTCCCTAAACCTACAAACTACTTATGAACTAGCTAAGACTAAGGACAGCACAAATATCCATGCCCGAGGGGGGGGGGATTCAAACCCCCCGATCGTACTGGCCGTGCAGACCGTGACTGGAGCGCCGCAGATCCCTCAGTCACCGCGGCCGGCACAACGTCTCTCTGGCAGTGGCTGCCACTGGACTTTCATCAAATTCTCTCATCTCCGTGACTTTTCCAGCTTACCAAATGAGCAGGTAAACATGCATTCTACTCTTAGCTAGATCTTGTCTACTATTAACCCACTTGGTAAGGATCCCACACTGATGAGTACTACTGCAGTTTTGTAACCTGCTTCCTTTGTTAACGGACTACACTTCCTGAGGATTGCAATGAATATCAGTATGACATCACGACTGCTTTTATGTCGTCATTCCATTTCAAAGCGTTCCATATACCTACTCGCAGATATTTTATCGAAGTAATTGCTTCCCGTCTTTGCCTGCTTCTGCCATTCCCTGATACACATCATCCTGCATTTCACTACCCTATTCTGGTGTTGCGACTTCTCGATAAACTATGGCATCATCCGCGAAAAGCTTCAATGAAATTGTGATGTTACCTGCGATATCTTTTATATTGTGTAAAGCAATGGTCCTGGAACACTCCCTTGGGACACGCCTAAGATCAACGATTGTAGACTTTTCTCCACTGACAGTGGCTTGCTGCGTTCTGTGCGCTAGAAACGCCTCAATCCATTCACACAGTTGGTCTGATATTCCTTATCCTCTGATTTTGTTCATCAAGCGACAGTGCGGAAGGATATCTAACTCCTTGTGGAAGTCAATAATAAATAGCGCGGGTTTTTTTCATATGATGGCCGCATTGAGAAACCATGTATATTACTACAAACTCTATTCAGGTGTATTCCAAAATTCTACAACTGACTGAAGTCAGAGATATATGCGTATAGTTTTGCGCATCTGATCGACGACCCTTCTTATACATGGTAATGACCTGCGTTTTTTCCCCATTTTTACTATTATGGAAACTGTGGCAATTTGAGGAACACTATCTCTGTGCGATTGAAACCAATACACTGCTATTGGGTACAATCTCCGACAGTGACTTTCTGATAATTTAGGAGGGAGAAGGAAATAAGACTAGTATTTCTTACTGCTGAATCAACTCGTTCGGTCTTGATGTATATTTGCCGTTGGACATATTCATACATTAGTGGACGATAATCGCCGAAATTTATGTCAATTTATGACAGTTAACGACCCTGACGAAACGAACTGAAAATTTAGCACTCTGAGCAAAATATAGCTGTGATTGTTTATAGCTAATATCTCTCAGTCTGTGACGCGTTAAGGTAAATGCGAAAGGGAAATAACTTGTCCGTGGTATCTCATCTTTATGAAGTTCCTCCAACCGACGAAAACTTGAAATGGGTAAACTTTGCTTCTCATACGCACAGTTCCTAAACAAGTTTGTTAAGTAGCTTCGAAGTTTTTAGCTTCTTGCGGGAAAGCGATACAGAGTCCTTGGAAACCTCCAGCGAAGCACTACCCTTAAACAACAAAGCAGCGAGCATCAAAAGTGAAGAGGAACAAGTGCATGCTGCACGCTCCAGATACTGCATCCCTGGCGCTTTTAAACGTCTAAGGGAAATGGAGACGCTAGCGATACGGAAGGTCGTAGGTAGCGTATCTTAAAATTGCAGATTTCCTATGCATGAATATTTTCAGTACAATGAGAAATTCTTTTACTCTAGCATCAGATTATTATTTGTCAGAATGAGCCAGTTAATTGTTTTTGGTTCAGAGTAAATTAAATACTATTGGGACTATGTGCGTTGTCCACAAATCTAAAGTTTTCGCTCATTATAAACAGCTTTAAGTAATCTGTGTAAGTTCCCTTAAACAACATCCGTCTAGGTCTCAGCACACTATGAGACGCACTGGGCTCTTAGTTATAATGTTCACTGTAAAACTGGGAAAAAATCTTACCTACGACGTGATACACTTCTTGCTGATACGAACATCAATGTTACTTTGCTCTTCAACAGTTTGTGGCTACTAGTGTTACTGAAGTCTGTAATGGAAAAAGGTTGTTTTTTTGTCATAGGTGTCATTTATAATGCCTTTGAGTGTGTGACAACTGTGGAGCAAGACGAAAACTAAAGCAGCCATATTGTATTTGTAAATTAATGATAAAAGAGAGGAAGGAAGAAGGATTAGGAAGGAAAAGATTGACACTGGCTACTTTAGGGCTTTGAAATGAAAATGGTTATAGGTGAAAATGTGAGTCGGACCGAGAATCGAACCCGGGTCTCCCGCTTCGGGCCAGCGGTCGCCTCAACCACTTTGGCACCCGTGTTCGCCCCGTCCGTCTCAAATTCCCACAAGTCACACGCTATAGCTGTAGCGCCACTATCGTTCATGCCCACTTACACTCTCCATTACGAATTCCCGTGCGAGGTTAGAGTGTGTTCCGATGGTCACTTTGTCGACAACTAATTAAACCGTATTCTTAAACTGAAGCGTCCCGAAACTACCTAGACCAGCTAAAATTATGAAGTGTCTCGGCTATGCATATCCATTAAGACACCACACTTCATTTAAGTAATACATAATTTTGATTTCTGAGATAGAAAAGTGTTTTCCTTTCTTTGGAATGCTGTGAACCCTAGTAAACAACAACAGAATTAATAAAAACGTTAGTATTGCAACTATAATGTACTACTGGAAACCTGTCTCATCTTTACTCAACGTATTGTTTGAATTGGAAAATAATTTTTTTGGGACAGAAAGCAACGCTGAAAATTTGCCGAAGTGTGAGCCATGCCTAAGTTTTAAAGTCTTTTTCTTAAAGATTTTTGTAGAACATTTTTCGTGTTTAAAATATCAACGATACAATAATTCATTTTTAATATTTGCAGTACAATGTTGCTCTTTATATTAAATGCAATGATTATCATTTGTACAACACTACATTCTGGCACTAACAAATTGAATTTGCTATTAATGCATGAACATGTTTTGACTGGTATAGGGAAATTTCAAGGCAGGCTACACTAATTCTAAACACTGAAATTTTGTAAAGTTTTACGGTAGTTTGTGAACTCATTAGTAAAGTGTTAAAACATTAAATGGTACAAAATAGTTACACTTTGCCACAGGCTGCCCGACTACTGCATTGTGCGCAACATTTGTCTGTACAATGGAATACAACTAATTAGAGATACTGGAAGGAACATTTTCTTTCAATAGTGGCTGATCGATGGGATTTGGTTATTGGGGAAAGGCGTAAGACGT
This sequence comes from Locusta migratoria, assembly GCA_026315105.1. Lineage (NCBI taxonomy): Eukaryota > Metazoa > Arthropoda > Insecta > Orthoptera > Acrididae > Locusta > Locusta migratoria. Next base: position 478,579,938 of record CM048744.1, on the reverse strand, counting down.
ACGCTGTGATCGATACATCAATTATTTGTGATGTTAATTACGCATCTACGAACTGTTTGGTACGAAATGCAAGTAAGCAGCCATTCTGAGAGTTTTAATACCAACAAGGTCGGTCTCTAGCCACTTCAGGACTAACTTTTCCTAAATTACTTCAGAAATGAGACGCTAAAATAACGAGATTCCACTAATTACTCTGAAATTAAAACATTTCCTATAAACCAGTTACTTATTAATCTACGCAGCTGCTGCCACAACGAATATTAACATTTATTGGAGAAGCGTCGCACTGTCTATCGTCTAGTACGAGATGGTGCTCTCTAATTGATACAGATCACTTCCATTAGTCGCTGAAGAGAAATATTACATAGGCACTTTAAATCGCTAGGTTGAACCTGTAGTGCACTAGTTTATTCAACGATATTTCCCTGCTTTCCACAAAAAATTTACGGTTACGTAGTTTTGGTACGTACTGGGAAGGCTATGAAATCATTAGAAAGGCTGAACGGCGAAGAATTGACTGCTTTGAATTGTGCTGTTGAAGGAAAATTCTTAGGATTCCATAGACGGCAAAAAGAACCAATACATCTGTATTAGAGCATATAAAACCAGACTGCTCTCTGGAAGGCCTAATTTTAAAACAGAAGTTGACCTACTGTGGACACAGAATGCGAAGACCTGCCTCACTGGAAAAAAAAAAAAAAAAAAAAAAAAAAAAAAAAAAAAAAAAAAAAAAAGCAATGCCTGGGGAAAATCGAAGGCACTAGAAGAAAAGGACGGCAGAGGACGAGGTGGATCAATAGCATCACAGAAGCAACGTTTTCAAAAGAAAGTTCAAATGTTTGTTAAGCTTATGGGACTTAACTACAGGGTCATCAGTCTCTAAGCTTACAAACTACTTACGAACTACCTAATGACGGCACATATATCCATGCCCGAGGGGGGATTCGAACCCCCGACCGCAGTGGCCGGGCAGACCGTGACTGGAGCGCCTCAGTCCCCTCGTCCACCGCGGCCGGCAACGTTTCCCAACCTGGAAGTGCAGGACAGAGGAAAGTGGTGTGCTTTGATTCATGGGGTCACGAAGAGTCGGAATCGACTAAACGAATAGCGAGCGAGAGTTCTGCTGAACGACTGCACCTCAGTGGATACACCATTCCCCGTTAGATCACCGAAGTTAAGCAGTGGCGGGTTTGGCCAGCCCTTACAGGGGTCGCCGAGTTTGCAGAGCGGGGTGAAGTCTTGAGACGTCGGCCTCATCTGTTGACGCCTTGTAGCGGAGGATGACAAGGCGATTGGTAGGTATCAAATGGGTCTAAAGCCTGCACGACGTAGTTCTTAGTTACGTAGTATCATGACCATACTGATGAAATTAACCCCATACTAACCCACTAACCCCTCCCCATCTCTACTATTTCCACGCAAGAGGAGGAAAGCAGTGTCAACTTTGAAGGAGTGATGGATCACCTTTCCGAAGTCGTCGATGAGCTTCTTGTGGCGGGCCTTGGTGTCCTCGTCGGCGGGCCAGAGCGGGGGCTCTGGGAACTTGCCGTCCAGGAAGTCCGCGATGTCGACCGACTCTACGACGATGTGTCCGGCGCCCGCGTCCAGCGCCGGCACCTTGCCCTGCGGGTGCACCGCGGTCAGCCACTCGGGCTTCTCCAGCAGGTTGATGTTGACGATGTCGAAGGGCGCGCCCTTCACCTGCAGCGCCAGCCGCGCGCGGTGCGCGTACGGGCAGAACGCCATCGAGTACAGCCGCAGCTTGCCGCCCTCCGCGGCCGCCGGCTGCGGGTCGCCTGCAACACACAGGACAGGGTGACCATATTTCCCAACTCAAAAGAGGAACACTATTTAGAAGTTCAGATGAGACCACATGTTGTGAAACGCGTCATAAATACTGTATCAATAAAGTAGATATGAGCAGAAATGTTTGCTCCATGCTACATCTACATACATCACACGTCTTTGTTAAAACGCAGAGTCCAAAGACTGTGCGTTACTTATGGTGTAAATGTTTTATTGATGACATGCCAACAACGTTAATTTAATATAACTTTAGGACTAAGCCATTAATACGTTGCCTCTCAATATTTTTCTGAAGAATGCATGTCATTCAGCCGGCCGCGGTGGCCGAGGGGACTGAGGCGCTCCAGTCACGGTCTGCACGGCCACTACGGTCGGGGGTTCGAATCCCCCCTCGGGCATGGATATTTGTGCCGTCCTTAGTCTTAGCTAGTTCATAAGTAGTTTGTAAGCTTAGGGACTGATGACCCCGAAGTTAAGTCCATAAGCTACACAAACATTTGAACATTTGGATTTGCATGTCATTCAGGATTGCAGTAATCTGAAATATTCCGTGGACTAAAATATGAAGTATCCTAAACATGCGACTTATATCCTCAACACTTTCCATACTGAACCTCTTGTTTTCAGCAGTCCATAAAACAACTACAGAAACTATGCAGAATTATCAGATGCATTTTTTTGCAGCAGTTATCAAGAGTTAAAAGTACCCTAGTACTACTAATTCTTGTTTTTCTTCTTTTCGACGTAACTCGCCAACCTACTGCAACCTGTGCACCCCCCTCGTAAGAATGGAAATCCTCAGATTTGAATCTGCTTACTGTATACGTCCCCCTGTCGCCCTCTGCCATTTATACCCCACAAGTTCCATTTAATGCTAAATCGACGGTTCCTTGATGGCTCGAGATTTGTCCCACCAATCAATCTATTAGTCAAGATATGCCAGAAATTTCATTTCTTCCTAATTCTGTTCAGCACCTCATTACTCTACTGATCTAATACTCAGCATACGTCTGTAGCACCACATTTCGTGCTTCATTATGTGTGAATTCCTTACCGTCCTTTATGTTATACTCCAAAAAACTGCTTTCACAATGGACTAAGATGTACATAAAGTTTTATTGTCAACGTATTTCGCTTTTTCATGAATTCTTTCCTTCCCACAGCCATTCTGCGTTTTATATCTTCTTTACTTCGGCCGTCAGAAGTTATTTTGTTCCTCAAATAAAACATCTATTTTTCTCACATTACATAATATAATTCCTTCAGTATCGTCTAATTCTCTCACTACATTCGGTTACTCTTGTTTTAATTTTGTTGAAGTTCATCTTGTATCCTCCTTTCAAGATACTGTTCATTCCATTACATTTCTCTTCCAGATCCTTTCCTGCCTCTGACAATTACAATGACGTTTTTTTCTTCTCCTTGAGCTTTAATCCCTTCTGCAAAATTTCTCCTTGCGTTCCTTCTCAGCTTGCTCAGTAGACACACTTGAAAACATTGGCGAAGGCTACAACCTCCCCTTACTCTCATCCCAACCACTGCTTATGTTTCATGCTGTCTGGTTTTTGTATAAACTGTATATGACTTTTCGTTCCCTTTGTTTTACCCCTGCTACAATAAGAATTGTAAAGAATGTACTCACGGTGAAAATTTTTAAAGCATTCACCAAATCTACGAAAGCTAAAAATGTGGGTTTGGCTCCCCTTTATCTTCTAAGAAGTCGTAATGTGAGTAATGCAATGGCGAATATAGCATATATTTTCGGGGGGAGGGGGGGAGGCACCAGATTAAAGTAAAGATTAGTTTTACGTAGACACCATGATATTTTCTTATCAGTTTTCCTACTCATTCGGAGGATAATTTGCTCTGAAGCCCCTTTTTACCTTCATGAGTTTTTATTCGTGACTAAAAAGCTATTTTTTAACTGACACGGATTTCACGCCAGTAATACTCCACTGCCGTCATCAATACAGGGAACTGTCTACCACGGCGATGCCTTCACGGATAAATCAGATACTCTTGTTAATGTTCATCTTGTCTCTTCCTTTCAGGACTCCATTCCATTCAATTGCTCTTCCAGATCCTTTGCAGTATCTGACAGGATTACTATGTCATCGGCAAACCGCAAACTTTATTTCTTCTCCCTGAACTTTAATTCCCTCTCCAAATTTCTCCTTCCATTCCTTCAATGCTTGCTCATTGTACAGATTGAAGAACATTGGGGAAAGGCTACAACCCTGTCTTATTCCCTTCCCTACCTCTGCGTCTCTTTCTTGCCCTTCGATTCTAATAACCGCTGTCTGGTTTTTGTATAGGTTGAATATAACTCTTCGCTCCCTATATTTTACCCCTGACACCTTCAAAAATTTGGAAGAGTATTCCAGTCGACATTGTCAAAAGCTTCCTCTAAATATACAAACACCAAAAACGTAGGTTTGCCCTTCCTTAGCCTATCTTGTAAGATAAGTCGTAATGTGAGTCTTACCTCCCGTGTTCCGACATTTCTCCTAAATCCAAACTGACCTTTTCCGAGGTCGGATTCCACAAGTTTTTCCATTCGTCTGTAAAGAATTCGTGTTAGTATTTTGCAGCCATGACTTACTAAACTGATAAGTCTAATTTTCACATGTCTGCACTTGCTTTCTTTGGAATTGGAATTACGATATTCTTCAAGTCGGAGGGCATTTCCCCTGTCTCATACATCTTGCAAACCGCGTTGAACATTTTTTTCATGACTAGCTCCAAACGAAATCAGCAGTTCAGACGAAATATCATCTACTCCAGGAGCCTTGATGCGACTTAAGTCCTTCAGCGCTCTGTCCAATTCTTCACGCAGTATTGTATCTCCTATCTCATCTTCCTCCACTTCGTCTTCCGTTTCTATAATACAGCCTTCAAGTTATTTCCTTTGTATAGGCCCTCTATATATTCCTTCCGCAGTTCAGCTTTCCCCTCTTTGCTCAGTACTGGTTTCCCCTCTTAGTTCTTGATTTCATGCCGCTGCTTTCCTTGTCTCCAAATCTCTCTTTTTTTCCTGTAGGCGGTATCTATCTACCTATCCCCTAGTTATGCATTCTTCTACGGTTCTGCATTTGTCATGTAGCCACTCCTGCTTAGCCAATCTGCACTTCCTGACAATCTCATTTTTAAGACATCTGTACTATTTTTCCTGCTACACTTCCTGAATTTTTATACTCTCTCATCAATTAAGTTCAGTATATTCTGTGTTATCCAGGGATTTCAATTAGGTCTTTTCCTTCTACCCATATGATCCTCTGCTGCCTTCACTACCCTATTCTCAGAGCTACCCATTCTTCTACTGTATTACGTTCCAACGTTTCAGCCAATCCTTGCCTAATGCTCCCTGTGAAACTTTCAACCACCTCTGGTTCCTTCAATTTGTCCAGGTTACATCTCCTAATTTTAATCTGCAGTTCATAACGAATAAGTTATGGTCAGAGTATGTATCTGCCCCTGGATATGTCTTACAGTTTAAAACCTGGTTTCTAAATCTATTCCTTACCATTATAAAGTCAATGTGTCTCCTGGTCTTTTCCACGTATAACAGCCTTCTTTCATGTTTGAACGAACTGTTGGTGATCATTAAATTGTGCTCTGCGCAAAATTCCACCAAGCGATCTCCTCTTTCATTCCTTTTTCCCAGCCCATATTCACCTACTACCTTTTCTTCTCTTCCCTTTTTTTACTACCGAGTTCCAGTCCCCCACCAAAATCAAGTTTTCGTCTCCCTTAACTTTCTGAATAATTTCTTTTATCTCCTCATACATTTCTTCCATTACATCATCGGCCATGCTAGTTGGCATATAAACTTGCACCACTGTGGTCGGTTTTGGCATCGTGTTTATCTTTGCTACGATAATGCGTTCACTATGCTGTTCATAGTAACTTACCCGCATTCCTATTTTCTTATTCATTATCAGACCTACTCCTGCGTTACCACCAACTGATTTTGTATTTATAACTGTTCTCACGTGACCAGAAATCCTGTTCATCCTGCCACCTAACTTTACTAATGCGCACTATAACTTCAACCTATCCAGTTCCCTTTTTAAATTTAACTGGCCTAAGAGATTAAGGATTAGAACATTCCGCTCTCCGACCCGTAGAATGCCTGTTTTTCTTGATGACATCCTCCCGAGTAGTCCCCGCCCGGAGATACGAATGGGGGACTGTTTTACCTCCGGAATATTTTACCCGAGAGGATGCCATAATCATATGTTCATACAGTAGAGCTGCATGTCCTCGGGAAAGGTAACGGCTGTAGTTTCCCCTTGCTTTCAGCCGTTCGCAGTAGCCGTGTGGCAAAGCCACATTAGCTGATGTTACAAGGCCAGCTCAGTCAATCATCCAGACTCTTGCCCATTTAACTACTGAAAAGGCTGCTGCCACTCTTCAGGAACCACACGTTTGTCTGGCCTCCCCACAGATACCCCTCCACTGTGGTTGCACCTATGGTACGGCTATCTGCATCGTTGAGGCACGGAAGCCACCTCTACTCTGAATATCTGTGTTTCACGGGAGTGGATTTGGATCCACATCCGTCTCAAATGTACGGCTATAGGTCCCGATCTAGATTAGTCTGTAGTTGTATCCCTCTGTAGAATGGATTCGAGACGTCTATTCACTAATAATGTACAACCACAACTTTTTAATTTCATTGATTTTATTCGACCAATCTCAGCGATACAATTTCGCCATCCTTACATCTCCATAAAGATTACGGTAATTACATTTACGTGAATGGCGGAGGGTTCATCACATCGCCTTGACATTTCTCTACCATTCCATTCTCTAACAGCGCGCGAGACAATACCTGAATTTTTTCTTTTTCGTTATCCCGTTCCGATTTCTTATTTAAGACGATATCTCCCTATCTAGGTGGCTGACAAAATTGAATCACTTCTGTGACACTCCACCATAACACAAAACGAGCTGCCCTGCTCTGAACTATCTGTACATCCTTCGTCCCACTTGTTGGGAATTCCACAATGGGCAGCAGTACTTCAAAACCGGACTCACGAGTGTAGTGCAGGCTATTTCTTTAGTAGAATTTTTGCATCTAAAAGTTCCGCGAACCAAACGTAGCCTTTGGTTCGCCTTCCCTACAATATTTTCTGTGTTCTTTCCAATTTAAGTTGTTCGTAATTGTTATTCCTGGGTATTTAGTTGAATTTATGGCTTTTATCGTGAAAATTAAGTTTCATGGATTTATTTCAGTGTACATATGGAGGAATTCCTACTTTCCATTGTTTAGGATCAACTGCCAATTGTCGCACCCGCAGATATCTCCATTTTGCTTTTGATCTTCTGATTACTTTACTAACAGATAAACGACAGCATCATCCAACAGTTTAAGACCCTCTCAGACTGCTTCCCTGGCAAACGCCGGATATCAGCTTTCTTACTCTTCACTTTTCGTCAATTTCTACGGTGCTGGGTGTTTTCCGGCAGGAAATTGAAAATCCAATTCAAAAAGCACGCTATATTAATACAAGCCGCATGTGAGGTACTGCCAAGGCCTTGCGAAAATTTAGAAAAATGGAATAGACTTGAGGTCCCTTGTCGATAGCACTGATCACTTAATGTAAGTAAAGAGCTAGTAGTGTTTCAGTAGAACGGTACTGTCTCAAAACAGTGTTGACTATAGGTAAATAGGTCGTTCTGTTCGACGATGTTCATTATGTTTGAGAAAAGTATGTTCTAAAATCATGCTGCGAACCGACGTCAATGATATAGGCCTGTATTTTTGTGGATCACTCCAATTGCCTTTCTTGAAAATTGAGATCTGTGCAACTTTCCTGTCTTCGGGTCCTGAACTTTCAAATCAAATGTTCAAATGTTTGTATAGCTTATGAGACTTAACTACGGGGTCATCAGTCTAAACTTACGAACTACTTACGAACTACCTACTACTAAGGACGGCACAAATATCCATGCCCGAGGGGGGATTCTAACCCCCGACCGTAGTGGCCGTGCAGACCGTGACTGGAGCGCCTCAGTCCCCTCGGCCATCGCGGCCGGCTACTGAACTTTCACTGAGCGGGCGGTTGTATGTGATAGGTATGGAGCTATTACATCAGCATACGTTGAAAGGAACTTAACTGGTACACAGTCTGGAACGCGATACTTTCATTTTTAAGCGAAATGAAAATGTTTGTAAATCTATCGGACTCTACTTCTGGGTTACTAGTCCGTAGCTTACAAACTTTAAGGTAAACTAACCTAAGGACAGCACAAACACGGGACTAACCACCGACGGCGAAGTGCCGCGCGCACCGCAGCACGGCGCTCAAGTACGCACGGCTAATCTGCCGCGGCTTTTTTTTTTTTTTTTTTTAGTGATTTGTCTATCTTAAATTACATGTACTGTTTGCCAGGTTGGAGTTTCGTGAACACTAATAGGGTGACGAATGAAAAACTGCGAATGCCAATTTCAGTGTAAAAGCGAGAGGTAAGAAATATATACCAAATGCAAATTTACATTGCTTGTCAAGTCGGTATCCACCTCTGCAGACAAAGGAAGAACAACATAAATAGGACATTAACTCCCTAAGTAAATGACGTATCAACTTTATAATTGCGTAATATGCACGAAAGTTAAGTACCGTTTTTGATATTTATATAAACTGTACAAGCCCGTGTTTTATAAATAAAAAGCGAAACATCTCCTGTAAAAAATTGTCAGTATAGACTGTCAGATTGAGCAAGAACGGGGATTGTAAATTTTAACACCTGCAGAGGAAGCTGGATATGCAATATTCAAGATACCTTTTTTCGAAACCGAAGTATACAATATTGTTCGTTTTTGCCATGGGCTGATGTAGGGCAAAGCTGGTTGAGTCGGTTCCTGATTAGTTTTGAGAGTGACGCGGTCCCTTCGCCAGGACATCGAACATCTGCTGTCTTTCACGGAACACCGGAAATGAAGTGCCAGGCCCGCGACAAAGTCGATACGGCTGCCGGGGCGCTATTGCGAGTAGAAGGGAAGCACACCGCAAGGAAACTAACTGATCCCAACTTTACACTGACGGAATGCGTTACAATATCAACATCTTGACCGATCACTTACAGGCTAGAGCTTGTATCACAATATGATTTTGACCACTTGGCTTATTTTCATTACAGTATGAAACAACAAAGGACGGAGAGAATAAGTGATTATTCGATGTAACGTTGATGCAGATTTTCAGCTGGACATATAAACAATATGCTCAGAAAACGTGCAGCTGATTTAAGTGGCAAAACGCTAAAATCACGCTCCTGAGCATCGATTCTTTTCGAATATTTACCAGACAAGATAGTAGTGCGAGTTTCGTATTTCGATAATATATTCAAAACTACGAATTGGTCGAAAGTACGTTATTATTCACACTACCATTTGTCAAACAGTTTTCTTAGTCCACTACAGTAATACTGAGCCATGCTACCTCTATAGCTGCCAGTAATTGCCGAAGAATCTAACTGATGCCTCCGTGCAGGCGTGCAGCCTGTAGTGGCTAGCAGTTTCTAAAAATTTCATTTTTAAATTTTGTCACATAAGCTTTACAGCTGAGTTGTATATTTTGTTATGTGACTATTTTATTATTGTTATCCTTTGACGTTGTAACTGTCGTTGACAATAGCAGCTATGTTCAAAATTTTACTGATTTTACTCTATGACATTCCGCCGATTACAGCGTACTGTGTCCTTTCTGACAGGAAATCTTAAATCCAAAAAATGTTCAAATGTTTGTATAGTCTATGGGACTTAACTACGGGGTCATCAGTTCCTAAACTTACAAACTACTTATGAACTACTTACGAACTAGGACGGCACAAATATCCATGCCCGGCCGTAGTATCCGTGCAGACTGTGACTGAAGCGCCTTAGTCCCCTCGGCCACCGCGGCCGGCTCGTAAATCCAACCCCACCCCCACAATTAGCAATATTTGATAAACACGTAATTTGAGTAGAAGCTGTTTGTAAGGTACTTCCGGAAATGTGGAATCGATTTGAGATTTGTCAAAAGCAGTGTGTGTGTGCACAATACTATACTTTCTTAATCCGTGGTAACTATGGGTCAATAATAGGTCGTTCTTTTCGACATAGTTCATTATGTTCGAAGGAAGAATATGTTCTAAAATCCTGCTGCAAACCGACGTCAATAATACAGACCCGTAATTTTGCGGATCACTCTTATTGCCTTTCTTTAATATTGGCGTGACCTGTGAAACTTTCCAGTCATTGGGCGTGCGGTTGCATACATAATAGATATGGAGCTATCGTATTAGTATTAATGGAACGTAATTGGTATACAATGTGAACAGGAAAACTGTAGTTTAATACTTCAGGGATACCTACTTGAAAATTAGGTATGTTGGCAGCTACTCTGTTTCAAATTCTGGAGTATTTCCTTCCGCTACTTAAGTTCTGAGTGCTAACATTTATGCAATACGGCGTGAAATACCCTATCGTTGTATCTTTGCCGACAGCTTACTGCCAGTAATGCCTCGCCTGGGAATATGACCGTCGGTCGGACACCGTCAACTTTAAAACCATGAATTGAAAAAGCGATTGCAGTTAGATTGAGCTGACAAGCTCCGTTGTTCCTCTTTCGAAAACGCTGACACGGATAGGTTACATCACTCGCTCACAAGTGACTATTTCCCTCGATTGTGCGCACACGCCGGTGATGTCTGACGGTCGAGTCAATTTGCTCTGACGTAAGGTAGGTTTGTTAATGTGTGCCATCAGCGACAATAGTAGATTCAATTGCGTAGTGTCTCCAAAGCAGTGTTGCCACTAAGTACAAAACCCTCTATCTACGGCATTTGGCTTGACGTTACTGATTATTACTTCCACACTATGAATTGTATTTCTGAGCCATTTCACACAGTAACCATACATACCACTGAATGTTCCTTCGATAAAGCACAGTTACATACAGTTCCTGCGATTTGAAATCAATTTCGTTCATGAAAAAACCGAATCACGCATGAGTTTTTAGATTTATTACTTCTTCACTACTGAAAGCATTAACCACGTATTTTGCATACATTAGGCACATACACCACAGAATGTACCTTCGAATTTACATCATAGTAAAACATTACGTCAGGAATAATGAAATCTCTGAATAACTGCTACGTCGTGCGTTATTTTTCCACGTCGCCTAAAATAACGGACCGATTTCAACTGCACTTGATGCACATATTGCTTACTGTCAAACAACATTCGCTGTGGGGTTAAAAACTACCCAAGGCACAAAGTTCAGGAGATACGACATCGTAAACAATTAGTCACAAATTTTCCCATCGCTTGACCAAGGTGATTTGCCACCACAGACTTTTACTGAAATTTGGATCACCAGTTACTTTACTATGAAACCTCGCTCGATCAAAACTTTGCAATGGTACAAGACTGTATTAGGAACATGATGTGTAATAGAATGAAACTTCACTCTGCAGCGGAGAGTGCGCTGATATGAAACTTCCTGGCAGATTAAAATTGTGTGCCAGAACCAGGACTCGAACCTGGGACCTTTGCCTTTCGCGGGCAAGCGCACTACCGACTGTGCTATCCCGACACGACTCACGATGCCGCCTCACAACTTTACTTCCGCCAGTACCTCGTCTCCTACTTTCCAAACTTCACAGAAGCTCTCCTGCAAACACGCAAGACTAGTGCGCTTGCCCGCGAAAGGCAAAGGTCCCAGGTTCGAGTCCCGGTTCTGGCACAATTTTAATCTGCCAGGAAGTTTCATGATGTATAATGTTAATGAGGTAACCATCCTGCAAGGAAAGAGAGAGAATGAAACTGTACATCACATGAATACCCCTATTCCGACAGATTTACCATTTAACTTCAAGGGACTGCAGTTTCCAGTGACAATTGCATTTTCTATGGCAGTTAAATCACAGGGACAGTGTGTTAAATACTGCGCACTAGATTTATCTTTATGTCTAACACATGATCTGTCGTCTGCTCAAGGGAGGGCTCAGGAAAGAATTTATTCATACTAGCTCCTGGACAAGTGACAAATATTGTTTGTAGTCACGTTTTGAATTAATTTTGTACATAATTTGTATTTTATTACTATTTTCTTTATTTAGGTACTGCACTTACATTTGAATGTTCATTTTTACTGTTTCATAATTGCTAAGCAGTTTCAATGAATACATAAAGACGAAGTCCTTAGCGAATTTTTATTTTCGGTTCTAATATGATTGGAAAAATGTATGCCGCGGTGGAGTAGCCGAGCGGTCTAAAGCGTCTCGCTGCGGAGCGCGCGGTTGCTCGCCGTGGAGGTTCGAGTCCTCCCTGTGTGTTGTCCTTAGGTTAGTTTACTTAGGTTTAAGTAGTTTGTAAGCTACGGACTGATGACCACGCAATTTGGTCCGATAGATTTACAAACATTTGAACATTTGAAAAATGTATGTACACCAGGGAAATACTGGGTTTAGCAGGTTGTGTGGAAATAAAATTACGGTGAATGATCCAGGAAATATTTTGTGCCACTCTGAAATAAAGAACCTTTAACGTGGAATATGAATTGAGAACAGATTGTAGGTGGTTGAAATGCAATTTCCTATTTGAAAAATTGACCTGTCTTGGTATTCTGACAAGGATGAAAGCTGTTTTGGAAACATTCTGTAGAGCTTAGTGAGCCACGCGTTCGTTTCACTCACTCGCAGTTTGAAAAAAGATAGGATATCATGGCTGATTCCAGATCAATCTATTCAATCTGCAAATTTGCGTGTAGTTATATTAAGAAAATGTTTCTTAATAGTTGCAAAAGATCTTGGCAACTTCAGAATCCAGTTGCTTTAAGAATACATGCAGAACAAAATTAGTTTGCTGCTAGGGAATTAATCTCTTAGATAGGAATGCACCTAATTTAAACTTGCGTAACCATTATTAGGCAACAGTGCTTGGCGGAGGTGCGCCGCGCTGGACAGGTTTGTCTCGAGCAGGTGTCTGGCCGGTGTCCTTGGCAGCCCGCTGGTTTCCGGTGGGCGCTCCGCTCCCGCTGTGTACCCAGCGGCAATCGATAGCGTGACTCACGCGTAGCACAGGGGCGCGTGCCCGCACACAAATCACCTAACTTCGTGCTGCCGATGGCCGTTTCATCTCAAGTACCCACTCCCACCCTCCGGGCAGTAATCACGTTTTGGTATTCGCCGAGATCTCAACGCAGCTTCCTGTAACCTGCTAGCGGCACTGCGAGCTTATACTGTACTTCTCCACAGCAGAGCTTAAATGCTCAGTATTAGTGAGTTTTTGAAGCATCACCTGCGACCAGCCGTGCGAAAGAAGCGACAACATTTTCTGCGCAACCCACCCATCATTTTGAACAATGCGCGGGCGCTTACAGCGCAAGCTGTGGTTGCTCTGTTCGGTCGATGGGACTGGGAAGTACTGTACCATCCACCATAATCCCCGGAATTTAGGACTTGTGGCTGATTTGATTCCAAAGGAGGAACCATTTCGTGGCATTCGCTTCAGAACTTGACAGTCGATCTCCCCATTCGCACCATCAACAGAAGTCTCTGCTAACGGTATACAACGAGTTCCACATCGCTGGCAACAGGTTCTACACAAACAGGTGAAAACATGCAACGCTTTTGTATCGGTTGTGAATAATTAGTTGCCACTGTAAGTTCCAAACCTCTTACGTCGTTAAAATGGAAAAAGCAGTAGGCAATAAATTGTGGGTATTCTCAGCGAGAAAAAGTTTCATAAAGTTTTGAAAGTAGGTCAAAGTTCATTGCAAGTCGTTAAATTCTCTCATTCTCAAATATATGAATAAAATCACGCTATCGTGCGCTGCAAAGTGTGGCAGTTTTCATTGTTTATGACGTGATATCATATGAATTCTTGTTACTATTCCTTAAGAGGTGGTGTGAATGTTTAGGAACGTGATTCGCTGCTAATCATATATTAACGTGCCACTACAACTACTTGTTCCACAAAAATAAATGAGCTTTCCGCCAAAACTATGGACCCGTATACTTACAAATGTAATTGCACAAACTAGAGCTTTCGAAAGTATAGTCTCCTCAAAGTTTTCTGTTCAACAAGTGGTCCTCTTTATTATTAAGGAAAAATCTTACAAAATCAAAATGAATTCCACAAACTAAGAACTTGAGAAAGTCGACTTTCTCCGTTGAACACACCGCGCTATGCACAGCAACTATCATGATGCCGAGTACTTGAAATGTCAGGAAAGCTTTTCACTTCATATCGCACTGCCGTTCAGTTTAAGAATTGGCGACCGAGGACACTCGTAACTATTGTTTCGCACAAATTTCTTTTCACAAAGTTTTAACTCCTGTAAATCTAGAGCCTCTGCTGTTAGAACGTTGTCGGTATTGATACTGGTAAGATATCGGCCTCAGGGATTCCAAGCTTTTTCATTGATCTTTCCTGGAGTATTGCTCCAGTACCGGGGTCGTTAACAGTCACGAACTACAGACTTTCAATACTCAGGACATACGAGGTATGTTCAAAAAGTTGTTGATCTTAGTCCTCAAAAATTTTACTATGGTTACGTTTTATATATTGTGCATTCTCTTGTGTAATTGATACAGCGTTCCCAGCGCCACTTCTAGAAGCAGCCTTGACACGCCTCTTGCCGGACCATGCAAGGCAATCTGCAAACCTATTGTCTATCGTCGCAAATTTGGGTATAAGAAGTCCGTAGAGGTCAGGTCGTTCTCTATTTCACGATCTAAAAGCTTTCCACTAATTGCAAGGCAGTTCTCTCTCTCTGGTCTTGACTCACTAGCCGTGGGACATGATCGAACTGTTACATTACGTTGTTCTGCAATCTCTCGGCTAGTCAATCTTCGACTTGCGCCCTCAGTTGTTACTTAAGAGGCCAGCTTGAGGTTTAACGTCTCTTCTACATCTTTGCCATTAGATTGTTCATGCTTTATTATTTTTGTAATGATGTGGAAGCAAATCGGCCGTGCCATTTTAAAGGAACCATCCCCGATTTAGGATAATTACGGAAACCCAAAATTTGGATGGCCGGATGTGGATTTGAACCACCACCTCGACTGCGAGTCGTATGCGTTACCACTGCACTACGTCACTCAGAACAAAGTGTTGAATGTTTTTGAACAGACCTCATGTATGACCAGCCCTTACCATACTAGAGGTGGTTAACATTTTTTTGTTGTCGCGAAGAAATGCAATGTTCTCGCGAGAAGCTCAGCTAAGTCTACAAAAACAGAATTCGGCATACCACGTTTCTACTGCTAAGTCTAACTCCTAAGAAAATTTCGTAAGGAAGCCCACACAAGGACAGAAAACTTCTCTTTACCTGAAAACTCACAACGCGTGAGTTACAAAGTAAGAATTGAGGACCGTTTTCATAAAAGTCAACAACAAAAAGCAAAATTTCCGGGAATCATCGATTTAATAGTACACAATACTGATGTTTAAAAAAATTCACATATAAACTCTAGAACCATAATGCATGAGTATAAAAAGAATTCTCTCAGCTTTTAGTAGTAAATATGGAAAAGGGATGAATTTTCTAAAGCTGAGTACATAGTGATTATTTTATGGCAGTAGATTTAACTGAGTAAACAAGTAATAGTAACTTGGTTCATTGAAGTTACTTAATATTTCCGATTGCCATATTTACTGCAACGCTCTAGCGCCTTCCCACAGATCTCTTAGGCTACTTCTGATGTTATCAAAGTAACTTTATAAAGAAGCCATTGTCAGATTCTTTTACATGGTTTCTGGATTTTGTGACAGGCGCTCTATCGTTGTTTGAACTTTCTTCAGTGATCGGACAGGACTTAGTCTTGTCTTTACAGACAGTACTGTGCTCTTAACTCTTATCTGGCTTCAGACATTTTAAATCTTTTTCATTATTTGTTTTTAGTGTGTCAAATTATGCTTGTCCTTGCTCAGAACAATCCTATAATATTCTAATACAGCATTAGTAGTGGGAAGACATACTTCATCTGAAAGGAGACCGCGTATATAACGCTTGTAGACCACGTCTTGAATATTGCTTAAGTATTTGGAACCCGCAGAAGATCAGTTTAAAGGAATACAGAAGCAGTTCAGAGGCGAGCAGCTAGGTTTGTTACTGGTAAGTTCGGCCAATGCGCCAGTGTCACGGGAATGCTTCGGCAACCCAATTGGGGATCGCTGGAGGAAAGACTTTCTTTTCGTGAATTTCTGTTGGGGAAATTTAGATGGCAGGCATTTGAAGCTGAGTAGTACGATCTTGTTGCCACCTACTTACATTTCGCGTAGTGATCACAATGACAAGGTAAGAAAAATTAGGGGTCGTACGGAGGCATATAGGCGTTCTTTTTTCCTCATTTTATTTGGGAATGGAATAGGAAAGGAAATGCCTAGTAGTGGTACAGTGTACCTTCCGCCACGCACCTTACGGTAGATTGGTGAGAGTGTATGTAGGTGTAGATACCACGGTGACTTACAACATAACAGCGTTATATTAAGGTTAGGTACATGTTTCCTCAATTACTTTCCGGTGGTACAAAACCCCTCGCGAAGGAACGTGTGACTCCTCGTTGGGAGTAGTGAGCCACTTACTCTTATAACTTTTGTTGTTTGGCAACAATTTTAGTATTTTCGACACAAATGTCTGCAGAAACAATAGAAGTTCCATTCCACAATTTCAGTTTTAGAAAAATTCCTTAATTTTGTGCGCAAGATTGAACAGGAAAATCGGCGTAGTCCAATAGATTCATAAGCTGTACAACCGGAACCTCTCCCTAAGGACCCCGGCTACACCCGAAAATTTAGTTTATTAAAATATCCTATTTTTTCCCTTCGACCGTCTTAGTTTCGTAACCGATGGAGCCGTCGGCTCCCCTTGCTGACTCTACGATCATCTTCCCCCCTTGCTCGCTTCGTATCGTTGTGGGGAGCCCAGTTCCTACCACTCAGCGATACTCTGCTACCAATCGGGGAAGACCACGTTGGTTCACGTGGAGCGACCTCCAGGCCCCGACGATTGCTGGGACGGAGACACGCTCTCTTGTGATCGGACCACAGTCGTGAAAAGACGTTCTCTTGCTTGCTCCGGGTCTCACCCCGTAGGTCGCGGGTCACCATGGTCCCTGGGACGGGTTCCACTCACTGTTGCACACCCCCGGTAGCCTTCTGTAGTAAATTTCATGGTTTGATTTCAACAAAATTTTCCAGCATTTCTCTCTGCCACCCAGACCATTGTTATTCAATTTGTACATGAGCAAGCTATAAAGGAAACCAAGGAGAAATTTTGGGAAGGAATTAAAGTTCAGGGTGAGAAATTAAAAACATTGCGTTTTGCCGACGCCATAGTAATTCTGTCATACAGCAAATGACCTGGAAGAGCAATTGAACGGAATGGATAATGTGCTGAAAGGTGCATATAAGATGAACATTAACAAGAGCAAAACTAGGGTAATGGAGTGGAGTCTAAGGAAATCAGGTGATGCTGAAGGAATTTGATTGGGTAACGAAGCAATAAAGGAGGTAGATGAGTTTTGTTACTTGGGCAGTAAAGTAACAAATGATGGTCGCAGTACAGAGGATATAAAAAGCAGAATGTCAATGTGTAGAAAAGCGTTCTTGAAAAAGAGAAATTTGTTAACATCGAATATTGATTTAAGCCTAAGGAAGTCCTTTCTGAGGGCATTTGTATGGAATGTTGCCTTGTATGGGAGTGAGACATGGACGATAAACAGTGCGGACAGGAAGAGGATTGAGGCTTTCGAAATGTGGTGCTACAGAAGAATGCTGAAGATTAGGTGGGTGGATCGCGTAACTAATGAGGAGGTACTGAACAGAATTGGGGAGAAAAATATCTGGCATACCTTGACTAAAAGAAGGGATAGATTCGTAGGACACATTCTTAGACATCAAGGAATTATGAATTTAGCGTTGGAGGGAAGTGTGTGGGGGTAAAAACCGCAGAGGAAGACCAAGAAAATGTTCAAATGTTTGTTAAGCTTATGGGACTTAACTACGGGGTCATCAGTCCCTAAACTTACAAACTATTTATGAACTTGGACGGCACAAATATCCATGCCCGAAGGGGGATTCGAACCACCGACCGTAGGGGCCGTGCAGACCGTGACTGGAGCGCCTTAGTCTCCTCGACCACCGCGGCCGGCGAAGACCAAGAGATGGATACATAAAGCAGATTCAGACAGATGTAGATTTCCGTTCTTATGTGGAGATGAAGATGCTTGCTCAGGATAGGGTATTGTGCAGAGCTGCATCAAACCCGTCTCCGGACTGAAGACTACAACAACAACAACAACAACAACAACAACAACAACAACCCGAACCGCACACGTCTCACCGCCAGCCATATCCTGACACTTTAACAAAGCACATGATTTTTTTTGCAAATTTCATAGCTGTTGAGTTTTGTTGAAATAGTTCTCAATTATTCTTCGCCTGCCATATTCAGTGCAGTGGGCAGTACACATGATTACGTATAAACAACCTCTTTGCAAAGAACTCTAGCGGAAGAAGAACGAAGTCGGCGGAAGGTAAGTTAAGGCTAGTTTACACGACGACACTACGTTTCATGAAACTGCGCTATTGGCCAGTGCGCATGCGCAGCAGGCGTTCGCGCAACTCGTTGGCGAAACTATACAGTTTCGGCACCTTCCAACTTCGGCGAAACTGACTGCGCGTGTTTTTAGGTCAGGTGATAGCCAATACAGTACAAAACAACATAAAGAGGGGAATGAAAAAATAATTCTGTTTTTGGACATAAATGCGATGCATAGGTGTTTGTGTCATTTTAATTATGAAAATTTCAGGAATAAGCAGAGGCGTGTTAGTGCTCTTGAAGCAATTATTCGTGAATTAAATATTGATGGGTTGACGATTAGTGAATTGCAGACTAAAGTACATTCAATTCCAAATACCTATACAAATGAACCATGGCACTTGTGGAATTTGGAACACGGTACAGTTACTGTAGAGACGAATACCTACCTACAAGAAACTTAATGCAATTTGTAATTTCAGTTCTGGTAATAGTGCTTCAAGCATAACAGTATGTTTTTTTATTGCATTACTAACTGTTTAAAAGGAACGTAAACTGCTCTGGTGACATTCTGAGAAGATTAAAATAACTTCTAGAGTCTTCGATCACAATTTCTTTCAGCAAGGTCGCTAAGCAACCAAACTGACGTCTTTTTTTAATCCAGTCACAAACCCAAACAATGTTTAGTCTTGTGCAGCGACTTCACACAGAGAAGCAATAACTCCGCCACAACTTTTACACTACCAAAACTTTCAGTCTACGGCGAATATGGCACTTGCAAATCAACGAAACTGAAGTGTGTACATAGGCGCTGTGTCCACAGACACACACGAAACCAGTTGCAAGCAACTCATTTCATGAAGCGAGTGTCGCAATCTAGTGTCGTCGTGTAGTGGTGGAGCGTGCACCGGCCGTCAGCTGCTGTTGGTGGCGAGCAGAGGCGTGGAACCGGCCACAGGCGCCGGCGCCCCGCTTCCCACGGCGCTTTTTCGCTTTTTTTGCCCCCCATCCGCCTCTCGTTGTGGTGGACGACACTTGTTGCCGACCACCGTGTGACGTCACCGGCGCTACACTCGAGCCGCGCCGCTGCGGCTGGTACCAGCTGCCGGCGACCACAGCCAAAGAAATGCTCCGCCTCTGTGACCTACTCTTCGGATGACTGCTGTTCGTGGCGTGGTTGGTTTAGTGACCTTTAGGGCGTGGCTACCCTCTTAGTTGCCCACTTACGTAATATGGCGGAAAGAAGTTACTTCGTGCCAACATATGTTTTCCTAACAAACAGTTCATACATACTACGAACAAATCTATACAATGGACTAAAGGTTTAAAAAGTGGGCCATTATTCCGGAACACGTGTCTACACTGATGATAAAGCTGTAAATGTAGGCCTGTCGCTGTTCAGTCTTCAAAACTACTGGACGAATCTTCATGCGGTTTTCAATAGAAACCGTCGTGTCTGTTCAACTATTAAAATCCTTTTGTCTCCAAAACTACTTCACGAATTTTCATGGGGTTTTCACACGTAACTTGAGCATGTCGTGCTGTTACAGAAAGGCTTCAATAATTAAAACTGAATCAGAGAAAATAAAGATACAGTTTAATAATTGGTTTAAAAGCCATCCTGTATGTATTTCTTGAGGTTGATCTCCGAAAGTACGACACAAACTTTCATAGGTTTCCACAGGTAAATTTAGAATAGTTTCGAGAGTAACAGGCTTAGTTTCATCAAAATCTGATCAGAGGAAGGAAAATATCGTAATTTGTGATTTCTGGTGTATGCTATCCTTCAATTGCAGCGTAGTATAGCAAAGATCGTAATGTAATGTAATGTTTGTATAATCAATGGGACTTAACTACGGGGTCATCAGTCCCTAAACTTACCAACTACTTATGAACTACTTACGAACTAGGACGGCACAAATATCCATGTTCGAGGGGGGATTCGAACCCCGACCGCAGTGGCCGTGCAGACCGTGACTGGAGCGCCTCAGTCTCCTCGGCCATAGCAAAGATCCGATAGAGGCGCTGTTACATAGTAACTTATACCAAATACCTAATACACGACGATGCTTCGTTTTTTATTCACGTAACTAGGGTGTAAACAAGGTGAAACAAGGGGGAACGAAAAATTGAACCCAGATAGGACGCAAAGGAATATTTTCCTAGCTGTGTCCCATATACTTTGCAATGTCAAAGAAGTGCATCTTTCGATGTTCCTTCGTGTCTATCGATGTTTTCATTAAATAAGAATTCTTTGCACGGAATCTCGAATTTATGTAGTTTCCTATTATGTAGTACTTATTAGATAGAGTCCCAGTTCATACAGGTTATCACTGTCACTGTGTCAAGGTTAGACTACAGGGAGACGCCCTTACGCTGAAAACGTGAAGCCTGCCTGTGTCATATTGCTAAGTTCTGGAGAAGTTTCGTATTGAGAGCTAATGTTTTATGTCACTTGAAACAGGAGTAAATCGTCCGACGATTTTGCCGTGATGTACAACGACTTAGAGTGTAAATTGCGAAAATGAAGTTTTCAAATATATTATGAGTATGTATTACTATTTATTCAAGAAAGTATTTTCTTTGAGATTACATACTTTGTCAGATCAGTGCATTAAAAGAGAGTCGACTTAACGCATAGTTTTAACTTGGTCATTTTTGTAATGTCAGCTCAAGATGGCCGACAGACTTCGACTAACGTATGTGCTCGGCATAGAAATGCCGTCTTCCTTTATTCTAACCTCCTTGGTCTGCCACCGTAGATTGAGCATTGCGTTCTGCGCAACTTCAACATTAAGCTGGAATTACCACGTAATTTTGAGACAAATCCACTCTTTCCATACATTTGCTCTTACGATTGGTTTGAACCTCATTGGCTGCAAAGAAACCACATAACATGAAATATCTAAATGTGTTACGGAAGCAAAAAGTTGAGGAAGCGTCGCTAAAATGCCCATTTTCACAGTCATCCGTCTTAACCGAACAAAACAGGACCAAAATAAAGCCAGCGATTAGTAGATTTTCCCAATATCACGTGACATTTCCGCCTTAATGTTCAGGACAAAATCTGTTCTGCGCATCTGAATGCTCACTCCCGGAGATATTTCTGCTCTGTGCCTGCCACTAGAGGTAATACACACACTCTAGCGATAAACTCATTAGAAACCTCTCTGCTTTCATAATTGTTCGGTACAATACTGTGATTAAAATTTGTAATTAATTTTGGTGCGGAATACATTAAGATAAAGACGTCTTATTTTGCAGAAAATTTTAATTAGAGTTAAAATCCGACGTCTGAATATATAGTTCTATTACACAAGGTCAACTTCGTACTTTACGAAATAATCACTGCAGGACGTGGGGGACATTTATTAGCTGAAAGAGTGGCCGATGCTGCTAACGCAGTCAAGACAGTTCAATGAAAATAATTAACGCAAAGTTCTATACAGACGATTCCTTCAAAGATTACCCAGACTTACTTTATCGCACATTGACACCACCATGACTTACACAGATTTATTGCTCTGTTGATTAAATTATTAAACTTTCAGCATTCGCCGAGTTTTCGACAAGAGGGAGCACTACATACAGAATAACTACATTGTCCCCAGTGCAACATACTAATACTTCAGCATACACTTCCTGTGAGAAACATTAGTACTACACCATAGAATCAATACATGACGCTGTTATTTCAGAAGTTTACTTCAAACATATAGTTACACACCTCAGTCTTTACTTCATGAGCACAAACTAAGATGGAATTTTCATCGTTCCGGAGTACGGACTATAATTACACTTTTTGTATGAAAACTATGAAGATTAATCGTTTTCGACAGTGACTTTCACCTAAATTTGACATCTTGGCTAGAAGAACAATTTATTAACAGAGCGATCCAACAAGGATTGGATTCTCAGACCTAGATCCGGAACCGTAGAAACCATGATATACATAGGTCCCGTTGCATATAAACTAGTTTTAAATAACTTACTAAGAACCATAAAAATTTAGCTACAAATAAAGATCATTTTAAGATTAGCCTGGCAGACCTATTAATGGCCAACTCTTACTACTACATTGACGAATTTTTTTAATAGAACCAAATGATGTATGAATACTAGTATTATATCAGCTTGTAAACAAAAAATTGTATAGTGTCCTGTTCCACATCCACAAGAATCTCATTATGGATCTACCTAATCTAAGAATGCGTCATTTTTTTTTATTTATTTTTTTTTTTTTTTTTTTTTTTTTTTTTTTTTTTTTTTTTTGTGGAGATTTAGGGCGCACAACTGCCGTGGTCATTAGCGCCCAACACTGCCCATAGTAAAAAGGAACCGGGTTTAGAAATTAAATGACTTTCGCCATATTTGCACGATGTATAAAAAGTAAAACTCTGCTAACCGATTGCGGATCATCAGCTAAAATGTCACATTTCAAATGGTAAACACAGATCATGACGGAGACGATTAAAAAACGGACATTGCACTAAAAGATGGTTCACAGTAAAAGGTGCATCACAGTGCTCACATAAGGGAGCAGGACCACCACGTAATAAATGCTGGTGGCTAAAACGGCAGTGGCCAATACGAAGCCGGGCCAGAACAATCTCCTCTCGGCGGGAGGGTCGAGATGACGTTGACCAGAGATCAGGCACAGGTTTAATGGCTCGCAATTTGTTCCCTGACAGGGATGACCAATGTAGATACCAACGCGAGATAATACGCTGGGAGATACCAGCGCGAAGGTCATCAGAGCTAGTTGAAAAGGTAGATAGCCGAGGAAGGAGAACTGCCTCCTTGACAGCCGTATCCGCAGCCTCATTCCCCAACACTCCCACGTGGCCAGGGACCCACAGAAACGTCACCGTAGTTCCGCTCGTTGAAAGAGAAGTAAGGCAATTGCGGATGCTTTGTACCAGGGGATGGGCCGGATATAGCATGCGAAGGCTCAACAAAGCACTCTTAGAGTCCGAGCAAATGACAGTCTTACTGAGCGAGTTTCGCCGGACGTATTGCGTGGCTTGATATAATACATACAGCTCAGCTGTAAAAATGGAACTCCACTCAGGAAGACGATATTTAAAAGAGACGTTGCCAAGTACCACCCTGGTCTGTCTTTGAGCCATCAGTGTAAATGAACAAATAGTCATCAAATTTAAACCGGAGTGCGTGAAATTCTCTCTGGTAGACGAAACTAGGTGTGGAGTCCTTTGGAAGAGAATGAAGATCAAAGTTAACACTGACTTCGGGGCTTCGCCACGGTGGAGAGGTGCTCTCTCCAGTCGAGAAGATAGCAGGCATTGTAACGCCAAGCTGCCCGAGTAGCGAACGCAAGCGTACTCCCGGCGGTAGCAGAGCAGACGGGCGCATAGCGAAGAGACTGTCAAGTGAGTCGTTAAGGAAAACTGCGTACGTTGGGTGTCCTCGCATGGACGACAAACGACTAGCGTAAC
Organism: Locusta migratoria; assembly: GCA_026315105.1. Lineage (NCBI taxonomy): Eukaryota > Metazoa > Arthropoda > Insecta > Orthoptera > Acrididae > Locusta > Locusta migratoria. Next base: position 478,556,135 of record CM048744.1, on the reverse strand, counting down.
GGCTAAGCAGGAGTTCCCGACGGTAAGACGGTAAGAAAGGGGTAGTTCGGCGGCCTCGGCATAGAGGCTCTCAACGGGGCTAGTGTAAAACGCTCCTGTCGCCAGTCGGAGACCTTGGTGGTGGATTGTATTAAGGCGGCGCAGTATGGACGGTCGAGCCGAAGAATAAACGATGCTACCATAGTCCAGTTTGGACCGAACTATGGTGCGATACAGATGGAGGAGAGTAGACCTGTCAGCTCCCCACGAGGTACCACTTAACACCCGCAGCACATTGAGAGAGCGGGTACAGCGAGCTGCCAAACGGAATATGTGGGGAGACCAACTTAGCTTCCTGTCGAAAACAAGTCCCAAGAACGTCGTGGTATCCACAAATGGAAGTACTATGGGGCCCAGACGAAGGGACGGGGGAAGGAACTCCTTCCGCCGCCAGAAGTTCATGCAGACTGTCTTGTCAGCTGAGAATCTAAAGCCAGTGTCCATACTCCACGCGTGGAGAGTGTCTAGGCACCGCTGAAGGCGCCGCTCCAGGAGACCTGTTTGCTCAGAGCTGCTGTAGATCGCGAAGTCGTCAACAAAGAGGGACGCCGACACTCCCAGTGGAAGGTGATCGGCTATAGAATTGATTGCCACTGCAAATAAAACAACGCTCAGGACCGAGCCCTGAGGGACTCCGTTCTCCTGAATAAAAGTGCTCGATAAAACCGAACCAACACGCACTTTAAAAACACGGTCTGTTAAAAATAAGCGGATAAAAATTGGCAGGCGACCCCGAAAACCCCATGTATGCAGAGTGCGGAGGATGCCCATCCTCCAGCAGGTGTCGTATGCCTTTTCCAGATCAAAGAACACCGCTACTGTCTGGCGCTTCCGTAAAAAGTTATTCATTACTGAGGTAGATAGGGCAACAAGATGATCCACCGCAGAACGGTGCTTGCGAAACCCACATTGGACATTAGACAGGAGATGCCGCGTTTCAAGCCACCATACCAGGCGCCCGTGAATCATGCGTTCCATCACCTTACATACGCTACTGGTGAGGGAAATGGGGCGGTAGCTGGAGACATTTGCCCTTCCCAGGCTTTCGTATGAGAGTGACTATGACTTCACGCCAGCGTCGCGGAAAGGTGCCTTCTATCCATATGCGGTTGTAGGTGGCCAGTAGGAAGTGCAAGCTCGTTGGTGAAAGGTGTTGCAGCATCGCCACGTGAATGCCATCTGGTCCTGGAGCGGAGGACCGCGAAGACGAGTGCGTGGTGAAGCTCTCGTACAGTAAACTCGGTATTGTAGCATTCACGGTTCTGAGAGGTAAAGGGCAATGGAGTCGCCTCCACCGTCCGTTTCCTAGCAAGGAAAACGTCAGTGTAATGTGAAGAGCTAGAGACCTCTGCAAAATGTCGACCCAGTGTGTTGGCTATTTGTGGAGGATCGACGACGGTGTCAGTTGCGACACACAGACCGGGAATCGGGGAATGAGCCATAGTGCCCGAAATTTTTCTAAGGTTACCCCAAATGATGGAGGAAGGGGTAGACCTATTAAAAGAGCTCGTGAATGAGCGCCAACTGGCGCGTTTACAGTCGCGAAAGAGGCGACGACAATAGGCCCGCAGCCATTTGTATCGGATGCAGTTGTCGAGCGTGGGCCGTTGTTTGAAGATTCTAAGGGCACGTCGCCGTGCTCGCAGAGCGTCACGGCATTTCGCGGTCCACCACGGGGACAAGGGGACGACGTGCGGGGGAAGTCTTGCAGGGGATGGAACATTCCGCGGCTGTCAGAATAACTGTGGTAATTTGTTCCACTTTTTCGTCTATACTAGGATAATAGTAAGTACCAAAATCCGCCAGTGACGTGTAGAGCTCCCAGTCCGCTTTGGTTAACTGCCACTGGTGTGGATGTTCAAGGGTGTCAGGCATCATTAGGTGAATTACACACGGAAAATGATCGCTCGAATGTGTGTCAGAGAGCAGACCATTCAAGACGCCGTGCCAGCTGAGCAGTGCAGATAGCTAGATCTATATGGCTGAAAGTATTTGTGGTGTCCGAAAGATAAGTTTGTTCACCAGTGTTAAGGCAGATGAGCTGAAGGTGGTTCAGTATATCTGCCAGGAGGGAGCCCCGTGGACATGGTTGTGGGGAGCCCCAAAGGGGGTGGTGGGCATTGAAATCTCCCACCAACAAAAACGGACGTGGAAGCTGGTCAATAAGATCTAGGAGATCGGATCTAGTGACGGGAAAGGAGGAAGGAGCGTAAATATTACACAGTGTGAAGACAAATCCAGGAAGGTATATCCGGACAGCAACAGCTTGTATTGGAGTACACAAAGGGACCGGTGTACTGTGTACGTCATCCCGAATAAGAAACATTACGCCCCCGTGGGCTGGAATTCCTGCCACTGGAGGAAGGTCAAAGCGAACGGTAGTGTAGCGTGGGAAAGTAATTCGAGTACCAGGGAGCAATTTTGTCTCCTGTAGAGAGAAGATGATTGGGTGATATGTTCGCGTTAGAAGCTGCAGTTCTGTCCAATTCGACCGGATACCACGAATGTTCCATTGAAGAATATCCATAATAGGATAAAATGAGATGAAGGTGGACATCAGCCCGACGAAGGCGGCGGGCCACAGTGCGAATGTTCGCAACTGGTGGTGTCTGAGACAGGAGGGTCTTGCTCCATATTCTCAGAGGTGACCACAGCAGCTGCGTGAGTGTGGTCGGCAGGCCCATTTTTGGCTGATGCACCTGGAGAGACTATAGGCTTCCAGGGGATGCCATCGTCACATTGTGAGGTAGGCGGGGGGAGAGTTTTCCCCCTATTTGACTTCTTGGAGCCCTGGTGAAGCTCCTTGGTTGGCTCAGATGTTTTGGAAGGGGTGCGGATGAAATCCTCGCGCGAATGCTCTTTCTTAGACTTTCGGGTCTCTATCTGTGGTTTCACAGCTGAAGATGAAGATTTGGAAGAGGTACTCACACTTTTCGTTGAACGTGACGCCGTTGTCGATGTGGACTGTTTGACAACTACTGTCGTAAACTGTAGGTCACAAGTCTGTGTGGCTATATCCCGTGTCGGTGGAGGCGTTGCAACTACAGTACTGTAATTACCACGTGGTGGGGTCTTAGGCTTACGACTGGCGTACGTCTTAGTGCAACTTGTATGGGAACCTTTTCTTTCACACGGATTTCCTGGATGGCCCGTTCATCGGCAAACACGGGACATTCCCGGGAGGATGCAGCATGATTCCCGTTACAATTGATGCAATGGGGGGACGGTGGTGGACAAATCCCCTCATGGGCCTCTTTACCACAGGTGACACATATGACCGGGTTCTTGCAAGACTGGCTTGTGTGGTTGAATCGATGGCACTGATAACACCGAGCAGGGTTAGGGATATAAGGTCGTACTGTGATGACCTCATACCCTGCCTTGATCTTTGGCGGCAGAGCCACTCGGTCGAAGGTCAAACACTGTGCGAGTGGGGACTAAAACATCTAAAACATTGCTCTTTTTTTTTTTTTTTTTTTTTTTTTTTTTGTCACTGTGTACTGCGACGACGCCTTGAGCTGCCAGATATTCTGTCAGTTCATCCTCAGTCAGACCGTCCAAATTGGCCGAGAAGACTACCCCTCGGGAATAATTGAGGTTTGGATGGAGCTCAACACGAACCGGGTAGCTGTGGAGCAGAGTAGCCTTAAGCAGCCCCTGTGCCTGGGAGCCACTTTCTGTTTCTAATAGTAGTGTTCCATTACGCAGGCGGTTGCAGGTCTTAACTGGGCCGGCAATGGCATCAACCCCTTTTTGAATAATAAATGGGTTCACCGACGAAAAGGATTGTCCTTCCTCAGTACTGGTCACCACAAGGAACTTTGATGTCTGTAATTTTTTCTGTTCAGACACTATTGTCTAGTACATCAATTTCTAAAGGCTCTTTCCATTTTCTTTTTTTTTTTTTATAACCATCGCGGTTGTATCCCCCACGATTGCTAGTGTCTCCGATGGCACGCTCCTTCCTGCTGGGGGCCCCCAACGGAAGCACACCCCCAGGTCACACCTCCCGATCTACAGACGGAGGGACCAATCGGCGAATCGGGAAGGTATCAGCGCAGGCAATCGCCCCTCCCCTGGCCTGGCCGTAACCAGAGGGCACGCACGCACCGTACATGCCAGCCCGGGGCTGGGACTTACGCATTACCCAGTCACCCATATGGGTGGCCTTCAAGTGCGTACAGGGAGGAGGAAGAGAGAAATAGTAGGAGGAGTAGCCTCAAACGCAGACGCGGAGACAAAGAAGTGAGAGAAGAGCTTAAGCCAAAAGGTCAGAACTTCGGTTCCCCGAAGGATGCACAGACTCGGTCCCCAAGAGGGGGAAAAGGACAGTAGAAGAATCGTCGTGTAGCACAGAAAGGAAAGAGTGCTACAAAGGCTGGGGCCCCGTGCTCGCCACGCACGTACTCACCATAGAGCGATGAGCCCCCTGGGGGGATGCGTCAAATCAGCCGAGAAGAAAAATCACTTGCCTCGTCTCCACGAATAAATATTTTTCGGCTATGCTTTTATTATGTATTACGCCTCACTTAAGGAGCTAACAGTTTAAAGTCAATTACTCCTGACATGGTTTAGTTTTCCGTACGTACATGAAAGGGCTTTCGCCTGATTACCGCCAGTTAGATTTAAGTTATTTGACAAAACTTATGTACTGTATAGCTATTCCAATACTTATAAGTAGACCAGATGGTTATCTAATTTTAGAATTTAATATTTATGGTACGTGAAGTTCAGAACTCCAATAATCAGCCAAAGACATTCGACGCAACTCTATAAAATTCTCGAGAAAATTTACTTAAGGTTTGCAAAGTGCACGTAAGTACCAAGAATTAAAGAAGGTGCAGCATCTATCAGTATAGCTCAGGTGGTAGCGTTCTAGCACTTCATTTCTAGGTTCGGTGGTTCGAATCCTGTCATGATAGGTTTATTTTTTTTTTTCTTTTCGTTGAGTCCGAATACTTACAAAAATTTTTACATCTAAATTTTTACGAAAAGTGCACGTATTTTTGTTTTTCGTAGTTTTCTGTATTTTATAGAAGGTTGTTTTTAATTATGTTTTCAATTTTTTTAAATGTAAGTTACTTTTTCTTTTTTACAACATGGACTTCACTATTAGTTGACAATCTGATCAGTTTGTGAAGAGCTACGACACTGTTTTTCTGAAAGTCATCTTCATAGCTACTAATGGCTTTCCAAGCAGCTTAATCGATCATCGTTTTACGTGACAAGGTTTTCTGTTCGTCTACATAAACAGAAAACCTGACACGTGGAATTGGAGAGCCCATAATAGTTTATATAATTCTAAAAAGGAAAAAAATATTGACAGCGCGATTCCAACTACCGACTATGGTTGTGAGGCAAGAGCGCTGCCATCTGAGTTACATCGACAGATGCTGCAACTGTTTTAAATTTTGGTGCTTAAGTGCACTTTGCAAACCCTCAGTCGATTTACTCGATAATTTAGGAGAGTTGCGTCGAATGTCTTTGGCTGATTATTATTTATGTTCTGAACTTCACGTACCATAAATATAAAGAAATGCTAAAATCCGATAATCACCAGCAGTGCACCATCATTGTGGATCACCGTCTCCTCCCAGACTATCGCGTCGTTACCAAACTACTACGATATTACATGCCTTTTTAGATAGGTTACCAATAAATGCCTGTTCCACTAACTAGTAACAACTAGGAAGAAACTAATATTGCAACTAATATCTGCTGAACTACATGAAGCTCAATGTGGACTATTGCAGCTAGATAGTTAATACTTTTTCATAACTTAGCAGTTAGCGACTATTGACTAAAAATGAAAACAGTACGTGCCCAAAAACAATAACGATTCTTTAGGTATCCAAGAATGGTAAATCTGACGAGCGAGTGCTAGGGTAGAAACCGAGGAAGAGCATCGCTAGAATACAACTTAAGAGAATAAGGAACTAACCGGATAGAATTGCGTGCACTGCTGCACTAAACCACCTTTATGACTCTAGAAAGGAAAATTAGTGTTTAACGCCCCGTCGACAGCGTGGTCACTAGAGGCGGAGCTTACGCTCCGACTGTTTGGTTAAGGATGGGGAAGGAAATTGGCCGTGCCCTTTGAAAGGAACCATACCGGCATTTGCCTGGTGTGATTTAGGGAAATCACGGAAAACCTAAATCTGGATGGCCGGAGGTGGATTTGAACCACCGTCCTTCCGAATGCGAGTCCAGTTCGTTACCACTGCGCCACCTCGCTCGGTGACTACAAAGAACATTTTATCCTTCTAATAGGAAAATACACATGTCGGACATATCTACAAAGAACATAAAGCTGATCACTGTCCTGATGGTATAGAGGTGAGCGCAACTCCGCAGTAAGCAGAAATATTCGGGGTCGAATCCCACTTGGCCACAACTTTTCAGATATATTTACCGCAATACCCATTGGCAGCCAGTCTCGAATCCCTTTGTATCTTGAAATCTAGTTCAAATATGTTGTCTGTCGTGCTTAACCTTTGTAAATATTATATCTAGACTACAATTCTGCCAAACGCCCGTCTAACTCAGATTTCTGCGTAACGCTCATGCAACACAAGGTTAAGTTGCGTTCTAGGACAGTTTTCATTGTATGTTGGAAACAGCGTAAACGTGTCAGACGGAATAGTTTGCAAATGTTCAAATGTTTGTAAATCTATTGGACCAAACTGCTATCGTCATCAGTCTCTAGACTACAGACTAACTTACAGTAAGGCCAAACCAAAAACCTATGCCCGAGGGAGGCCTAACCTCAGTGGGAACGGCCGCCCAGTCCGTAGCATGATGCCTCAGACTACGCGGCTACTCTCGCGTGGCAATTCGTTTAAATTCGCCGATTTAGAAGACATATTTCTCCGTTAGGACTCATTTATAGGTCTAATTCGGTGAGTTTTCTTTTTACTTTGACGTAACGTCTACTTCTGATGGCTCTTTCCAGCATTACAGGACTTAAAGACGACAAAATCAATAAGAACCCTTTACGACAATGAGTATGCCACGGTTTAAGTAACCTTTTACTATGCGACCAATTGTCCGTGCTTCACTAAGCAAAGGCGCCTTAAATAGTACCGAACGAAAGTGCCGATCCTACAAAAAATTCATTTAAACCAACGCAAGATTTTGACTTAAAATGTTAATCAAATTCCACAGTAGCGTACATGGCAAGCTTTACAGACTGGAAACAGCAATCTGACAAAAATAACACTAAATATGGCACTGTCTTATACTTGAATGTCTTGTCCAAATTTTACGAAATGTGCTCTAGGAAAGTAACCTTGGCGTACATCTTTGACCAAGACTGGGCTTTTGTTCGTCAAGATGAAGTTCAAATTAAAGCCCTCTAATTTTGAATTGATTATACGACGTCACGAAGATAATCAATTTAACAGGCGCGTACGATTCCTTAGCTAACTCGTTAACATAATTTTAAGATTCAAATGGCTTCAGTATCAAATATAGAATGTAACTGTTCCAATAAGTTTTTTTTTTTTTTTTTTTTTTTTTTTTTTGCATGAACACAGTACGTTTGGATTCAATCAAGAACTGAAATATCCGTAAGCCTCACGAATCTGCGCAACGTTGCACACTGAGTGAGCCAGTACTTGTGCTCGCCGGAAACCACCTTTCACTTGCGATTAGAAGAAAAAAGTTCAGTCGAGAGTAGGTTCTGTTGCGCAGCTGCTGCTGCTGCACAGCGTTAACTCCATGGAAAGTCGCTATTACTCCGTTTTAATATTGTAGCCCATCTACTGTTGCCGACTAAACATCGAATCCACATGGGTACCCGTAAAATGTGTATATATTAATATGTACAATGAACTCTCTATAGCTACTAAGTGTTCCAAGTGTCCCAAGTGCACTTTCATAGAGTAAATTCAATTCCGTTGAGCTGAAATGAGGGCTCTTAGACAGCCGTAGAAAATGATTAAGATGCGGGGTTTGATGGATTAGAAAAGACGATAACACCTAAAAATCAACTACGTGAAGAAAATTGGCACAAATATAGGGTTATACCATTCTGGGGAGACGTAAAATTGCTTTTAGAACATAAATTAGAACATAAGCTGAAGTATAAAATTGATGCAGGTGAGAACGAACGGGAAAGCGGCGGTATACCAAAGTGTAATGATTGTGAAATGAAGTATATAGGACAAACGGGAAGGAATGTTAAGGTGCGGTTTAAAGAGCAGAGTAATAGAATGTCTCATCTACAGTGGCAAAACACCTGAAAATTGAACGACATTCGTTGGGCTCCATAAATTATAGTTTGAAAGTCATGCACTATGAGAACAAAGGTTGGTTACTATCAAATCTCGAAGAAATTGAGATCTTTTGTGCGTTGAGAGGATTCCAGAAGCATGCACAACGAAAAGACAGATCTAAAAACCATTACTGGGCATTTTAGCAACCTCCTCCTTGAGAAACACTGATGTGTGTTCATGTATTAAATATCGACTTTTTGCTTTTAACTTCACTGAAAAATGTATAGCGTAGTTCCGTTAAAATCTTTAATTTAGTGAATTAATGTTAGGTATCTTGACTAGAATATCTTTGGACACCAATGACAGCGGTTAAGCATATGAACAAAGTTGGGTCAGCTGTCCGTTAGTAGACAACTTGCTGCCATCTGAGAAACACGTGGTACTGCGCAAAGTTTTATTTTAACAATGCACATACAGTTATAGTGTTTAATGATGCTTCCTAGCAGCAAATAAGTTTTATGGTAGGTAGGTTAGGTTCATTGGAATATTTATGGAACAGTCGTTTGTATATAGTGCCCTTATCCTACGTTTCCTTGTTTTACATAACTTGATAATGGGATTTCGTCCCGAAACATGTCGTGTTGACATATTTCATTATTGACAACTGGTGCCTGAAGTACAGTAATAATGAATAACAAATGTTTTCTGACTTGTACTGTAACCGCACATACAAAATCTGGCTTAATTATGGTATGCCAGTTGTATTTGATAATCCGTAATACATTTAGTATTTTGCTTCTATTCAACAACTTATTAGCTGATAAAATAGAAACCAGTTGCACAGCTGAATATTTATTGAATTGAAGGACAGGCATCTAATTAAAATCCGTGCCTTGGCCGGGATTTGAACCCTGGACCTACGTACTAGGCCGCTCAGCCACAACGGCCTTATGGAAACCACGACTGCACGGACTGTCTTAAAACGTTTTAAGGCCGATGTGGCTAAGCGGTTGTACCGCTTGCCTCGTACGCAGATCCAGGGTTCGAATCCCGGCCAAAGCACGAATTTTAATTAAATGTTCCTCTTATTCAATATCTGATATATCTAGAGAAAATGTGTGTCTGGAAATTGATTATTTGAATTCTCATTCCTTATTGCTTTCGAGCACTTCGCGCCCTTGTATGGTCTTATGCTACGCCTGGGCGGGACTCCGGTGACATCTGAAGAAGGGCATGAAGTTATTTCAATTAGGCAACTGGTTGATTTTTATCAACATTCTTTCTATTAATTACGTTACTTTAGTTTTTTAAGTGGTCGAAAACGAGTCAAATCATAAATTACATTTTAAGAGCTCGCAATTTTTACGAAGGTGACAGCCAGTAACAATGAAACATTGGAGGGGGGGATGATTGGAATCAGGTAGTACATTGTTTGTACTATTTAACCAATCCAGAATGCATGTCTCAAGGAAACACTGCAGCACGCACAGCTGAACGTAACTAAGGGTCGTGATTTGTGACAAGTTTGATGTGACCCTTCACTAATTCCTGCCCTTCGCCTATCTCTTCATTTCAGGGTAACATTTGCTCTCTCAGTCATTTATTGGAACTATTCCAATCTGTCTTCCCACAAAGTTTTTACTTTAACTCCCTCTAGCACCGTAGACATTCCCGCTACCTTGAAGTCTTTTCACCCTGTCCCTTCTACGTCTTTTCCTTCAGTTCGTTAGTTGATGCTACAAATGCAGTCATCAATCTACAGTAATTTTCAACCCTCTGCTGTTGCACCACATATCGGATGTTCCGATTTCCAATATAAATGTAGTACTTCCACACAACGCTATGCTACAAGCGTACATTCTCTGAATATCTCTGCCGCAGGTGAAGGCCAGGAATTTCCTCTTTGCCTGTGCCAGACTATTGTTTATAACGTCCGTTTCGTGCGTCGTGGCATTTTGCTTTAAAGGTAGCAGAATTCCTGAACATCTACATAGTGAACTTTCATATTAAGTTTCTCGCTACTTTCAGTTCTACTACAACTAGTAACTACTCTTATTTTCGCGGTTTACTCGCGAGTCTCACTATTCCTTCTATTCAACAGATGCTGTAAGGTCTTTCTCGCTGAATCATATCGATATCCCTTGACCCTGAATTTTGGTACCACTTTTGAACTATCTTTTTTCGTCATTGCTGCTTCGGGCGAAAAGTTTTATTTAATCTGCTTTACACCCTTTTCACCCATGGCACTTCGTTCTGGGTTTTGTAATCTTCCCTCTTGCTGAGAATAGATACTATTATTACCTGCCTTTCCCCGTGGCCTAATATTTTTCGCAGGACCTCTAACACATGGCCGCGGTGGAACAGCCGAGCGCTCTAAGGCGCCTTGCTGCGATGCGCGTAGTTGCTCCTCCTCGAAGGTTCGAGACCTCCCTCGGTCATTTTGTGTGTGTGTGTGTGTGTGTGTGTGTGTGTGTGTGTGTGTGTGTGTGTGTACTATATGTTTCGTTAGTCTTCTGTTAAACGCTACTTCATTTACATTCGATAACAAACTACCTTAACAGCAAAGAAACCTATTCAAGGCTGTAGCCTAGAAGGAGCTCTTTCGGGCTTTTTGCGCTCTTAATTGTCAATTTACTCTCCGAAAATATTACAATAGTTTGACCATGGAGCTGGTAGTACGTAACATTTTGAATATAAACGACATTCCTGCTATTCCGGCAAATGCTTTATGAAAGGCAGACACCTAATAGTACACAAACTTCACTGTCCATTTCTGTGTCACTTGGTAAGGGCATGAGGACAGTATTGTGTGTACCTTGACCTCATGTCAATGTCATGAGTAGTTAGCAAGTCTTAAGTTTCTTTTTCCAGGTCATCAGACTACTTACAGTCGATCTTCTGTATCGGTAGCAACTATTACCAGACACCACTGCAACTTCAGAAATTTGTGTTCAAATTCTGTTCATACATATATTCGTCCCTGTATAACCAACCTCCCAGGACAGATCTCAGTTTACGTCTTAATTTCCAGTCATTCCATTACTTTTTGACACTAGGTATTTGACGGTTGTGAAAGTATTGTGATTGGAGGTACAGCTGAAACGTTATGCCTGTTGATGCTTGTATGTACACGTTAAACATTTGTACGCTGCGATCTGTTTATTTCTAACAATTTTGAACGTATATGAAGTTAATTTTTTTCTTTTTTTCTTTTTCTTTCTTTTGTCTCACATGGGTAGTTTCTACTACTTGTTCTTGCGACACAAATTGTAGACGTCTCTGCGTTGAAAACTGTCATTGTTGAAGGTAGTAATTTAATGTGCCTGTCAGTGCAAAGGTAATATTTAGATACCATACTCACCAAATCAAAAGTTGTTCACTATACAGAGTGACTTAAAACGTGCTTTTACACTACCAAATTGTAATTATCGTAAATGAAAATGGGATGTTCTGCATATACATGCTGCCCATCAAAAGCCTGCTTTCAGAAGTGAAGTCGCCATAAAGTTTCGGCGACAGTTGGTAATGAGCCTGCCGAACCCTTTCCCGGCCACTAGTAACGTATGAGGCAGTATGTAAAGGTTTCTCCCTTACGCGGCAAGCTTGCCACGGCTGGCACACCAGAGGTGCGTTCGGTCGCCGCGTGCAGCTGAGGCGTCGCCGTTTCTTCACACCTCGCCTTGCAGCTAATTGGAGGTTATGCAGGCCTCCAAGACATGCGCGCTGTCGCAGCCGCTGAAGCCATACCTGCTCGCGCTGTGACGACTGTCGTCGCACAAGTCTTTTTTCTTAAGACGCTGCCACAACGCATCGACGGTGGCCTGAAGCTTGTCGCTAGGCAGTGTCTTACGACAAAACGTCGATGGTTGTGTTTTATTGTAAATATTTGCATTCGACTGATGTTACTTTCTTTTTTTCTAATTTGGACTATTCGTTGTTATAATGCACATGTATTACATAGTGTGATTAAGATACTTCTGTCTCACAAATGACAATAGACATTTCATACATACTCCGCAATCCATCGTAAGGTGCGTGGCGGAGGGTAGGTACACTGTACTTCCCTATTCCACTCCCAAATAGAACGAGAGGAAAAAGAAAATATGCCTCTGAGAAGCCGCCCTAATTTCTCTCTTCTATTTGATCTTTACGTGAAATGTAAGTAGGAAACAGGGAGATCGTTCTACAGTCTGCTTCAAATTCCAACCCTCTAAATTTCATCACCAAATTTCGCTTAAGGAATGTCTTTCCTCCAGCTACTCCCATTTGAGTTCCCGGAGCGGTACTGTGACACTCGCATTGGTCGAACCTACCAGTAACGAACCTAGCTGCTCACCTCTGAACTGCTGGTCTTCTGCGGGTTCCAAACACTTGAGTAATACTCAAGACGTGGTCGTACACGCATTTTGTATGCTGTTTCCTTTACAGACGAAGCACATTTTCCCAAAAAAATCTACCAATAAACTGAAGTCGACTGTGCGCCTTACAACTGTCAAACGCTCGTTCCCTTTCATATCGTTCTGCAATGAATAGATATTTGAAAGACGCGGCTGTATCAAAATCAATACTAATGCTGTATTCGAACAATATGAAATTGTTTTTCCTACTCATGCGCATCACCTTACATTTTTCTACATTTAGAGCTAGCTGCCATTCTTCACACCAACTAGAAATTTTGTCTAAGTCACCCTGTATGCTACTACAAAGACGACTCTCCCATACACCACAGAATCAGCAAACAGTCGCAAATTATCTCTGTCCGTCAGATCATTTATATAGATAGAAAATAATGGCGGTCCTATCACACTCCCCTGGGGCACGCCTGAAGATACACTCGTCTCTGATGAACACTCCGTCGAGAACAACGTACTGCGTTCTATTACTTAGGAAGTCTTCCACTCAGGCACAAAATTCTTTGCACATTAAAAGGTCACAGCTCGACTTCTTTAAAGCTGTTCAAGTATGCAAGATAATGAGCCGCGGTATTAACATTGATTGTAGAAACCGTTTTTGCTTAGTTTTGAAGATGTTGCCTGGTATTTGTCTAAAGCAGCGGTGTCTGTTATATATATGGTTGATAATAGTAGAAATTAATCAAGCTATCACAAGTATCTACAATGCAACCTAGAAAACGCCACGTTTTCTTTCTGGAGATATATAAACGCTTTGGACCTCCACAAAAACTAATTACCTAATCAAATGAATTCGAAATATTGAAAAATTGATCGTTTCAGGGCACAGAAATTCAACGGCGAAGTTTAAAGTATGTGCTGGATCGGAATTCGAACCCACATTTGCTGATTCATCGCAGTGGTCACCTTAACCCTTCCACTGCGGAGTTATTTTCTGTAGCGCGTCAGCCTCCTGTGCGGCTCTGAGCGCCTCAACCAATTAACACTGTGTGAAGAGATGCCTTTTCTTTTCACTGGGGCGACTGCTGTACGTTACAGTCCTGTTCTTCGTCATTCATTTGTGGAAAGCGAAAACGCCGAACCCCCCCCCCCCCCGCCCCACACACACACACACACACACACACACACACACACACACACACACACACAGCCAAAACCCGCGAAAGGTATACAAAAGTATAATCTCCTGCAAACTGAGCTGTATTGTGAAGCTATTACAACAAGCAGCAAACATGAGGCTCTGTCGCTCAGCTTGTGCGTGTACGTTGCGACGAAACATCGAAACGTATATATCCGACTTTCGCTTTCAAGGCACTGTCAATTACTGCCGCTTATACACGACGTTAGCAGATAAGGGGTTAACCAATGAGGCTTTCCAGGCACACTTCCCTTCCAACTTAAATTCTAAACATGTAGCGCACTACTATGGTAGTGCCCCTGCAAATCGGATCGTAGCGAATGTTTTCTCTAAGTTTTTAAAGCTTTACAGTTCGTCCAAAATCCAGCAGAGATCTTGTCTAACGTCTATCGTTTCTTCGTTTCCATTCATCATCTTTTCCTGGAAGTAGGGGGAAGAAATGTTATTCTTGTCCAGCGTCTACCACTGGAGTTAGTAACCATGATGGCAACACATTCAACATTACTCTCTGCTCTGTGCATTTTCTCAATTTCATCTGTCTTATATGGTTCACTTGCCATACTTCATTATCCGCCAAAAACAACTTGTGTAAACTGCTGACTATAGTTAACACTTGCTGAAGGAAGGCATCTTAGTCTGGTATCTGCATTACCATTACAGTTATGTAAATATTCCACTTATGTGATTTTACAGTTGCTTCCTACAATCCCTGTAGCCACAAAATAATAGGCCTTCCATTTATACTCGGTACAAAATTTGTTTTATGAGAATGAACTGTCAGTCCCTGAACTAATACGTATCGTTTCAAGGCTCTTGCCCTTCGCGTCAGTTTTGCGATGATTTAGATAATATATTAACATTAGCACACTTTTCGACACCAAACGAAAGATATGTCCCTCTAAAAAATATCACATTAACTCCGCCAAACTAACGCCTTCTGTTCCATGAGAAAGAGACCGCACAGGTTTCTTCGGGTACGTCAATTGCAACAAATATTTAACACGTAGGAGGCTCCAACCGGAATCTGGTGCAGAGCGACCACATTAAAATTATTAAAATTGGAAGAACCAGCGTTGGCCGCATTGAAATCTTTATTTTTATATACAATAAAGATCGATTTCGGTCAGTGTCTGACCATCCTCAGTGCTTGAATACAAGCCCTGTGGGCCTACAAAAACTTGCACTTTGAATATTAACTGACCGAAATCTATCTGTATTGTATATAAAAAATAAAGATTTCAATGCGGCCAAATTTGGTTCTTCCAATTCTAACATATTTAAGATTAGACCACCTAAAAATGTCAAATTTCTATAACTATACTTGCACCTTGACACTTTTCATTAGCAGAGTTTTTCTCGTTTTACGTGGACGTTAAGACACTTCAGAAGACTCTACGAAGATGATGTAAATATAAATGCTAATAACTTTCGGTAAAAGTGCATTTTACGTGTCGGTGGCTGATGTTTGACAGATTTTGGTATCGGAGGGATGAATGGAGATGAAGGCAGCCAATCACGAATGTCGTTGAGATAGGCTATATATAAACATTTTTCCCTTTGACGCTCCGCATTTTACATCCTCCGTTCTACGACCAACATACGTTAGAAAGTACCCTTGTTTCGCTCTTATACGATCCTTTCAAAAACTGTTCATACCTTTTAGTGTTCTTGTAGGTTCTGTGCTGTCTCGTACAGAATTGCAATGTTCTTATTTCTTCACTTTAATGCCTCCTCCGAATTTCTTCTTGCTTTCCATGACACCTTGCTCAATGCACAGGCTGAACAACATTGGGGAAAGGCTACAGCCATGTTTTACTCCCCAACTATTGCGTCATTTCCATGCTCTTCTGTTTTAACTGCTATCTGGTTTTTGTACAAGAAGTACATAACTTCCCGTTCCCTGTATTTTACCCCTGCTGACTTCAGAATTAGTGTATTCCAGTCATTGGCGACAGCTTTCTTCACATCTAGAAAACTAGATATCTAGGTTTGCGTTTCCTTAGCCTGTCTTCTAAGATATATCAAAGCTGAGTTGCCTCCCGTGTTCATTTCTCTTAAATTCAAACATCTTCCCGAGGTCGGCTTCTACCGGCTTTTCTATTCTTCTGTAAATAGAAGTTCGAATTTTGCATGCATGCATGCATGCTGATCCTGTAATTTTGCACCTGTCTGCGCCTGTTTTCTTTGCAATAGGGCTATTAAATTTTCTTGAAGTCTGAGGGCACTTCGCCTGTCTCTATCAGGTGAAACATCCTCCTGGATGGCATTAGTAGCTACACCGAAATACGTAAAAGCGCATCCTTATTAAGTGAACGCCATTCGTGACTACCTGATGAGAGATGTCAAGCCCATCTCAGATTTTTCATTATAATTTCTTATTGTTGAGCAATACATGGCTCTTAAGATGAAACCGGGCTGAATATCACGTGTGGGGATGAATTTAGTCGTTGGGAGATAAGCAAGCTTTCTGTATAAAAAATCACAAGGGTGGCAGGTGGCAGGCACAGGTAAAAACGTTGCTCTGAGCGGCAGGCCTCTACCGGAGTAATGGGGGAATAGCAATGAAAGCCAAGCCAGGCCGGCGTTTTACGAACCTGCCCTGTAGCAGCGACGGGGGGGGGGGGGGGGCTGACGCCACCCGTCGGGAGGTTAGGGCGCTTACATATCGTAGCTTGCCTACAGGGGTCCTAAGGGTGCGGGCTACATTCTCTGTGCGAAGAGTGTGGGAGTAAGGTTCCCCAGACCAAGGGCAACTGGCTGGCGTCAGCATTGTGTGTGCTGTCTGGTAGTACCTGGGACCAAAAATCTGGAGAATTCAATCGTTTATTGCACCTTTTTAAAAGATGGTATCTGCCTTTGTATTTTAAGCTAAGACTGTAGTTCCGGGACGGCAGCCACCTGCCGACCGCTGAGGGTTAGACAGCATCAACGATATCTTTCCTTTCTTGACAAGCACGAAAATTAGTCCAACTGACTTTGTACGCCAGTTTAGGCAGGAATACAGCCCAAGGGTGGAAATACCACTAGTTGTGTGGGGAGAACGTTAAAGAACGCGCGAACGTATCTGATTGGCTTTCGTGAATCTTAGGGGTGTGGCCCCATGTCAGAAGAGTGCTGGTTGTGAAAAGATGTGGGCTCGCTTCTTAGCTTCGGTGGGAGAAGGGACTTCTCTCTTAGCTGGAGAAAGATATTACTTGTTCAACTTTGACATATATTTGGACAGCCTTCAGAGTCCGCTCTGAAAGTTTAGCATACTGTGCGAGTTCTGGTTGACCATTAATGAGACCAGCCTGTCTTAGATGGTGCTTCGTTTGCACACGAAACGATTTGTTCGGGATTCTGGGGTCACCTTTGCCAATAAATACTAGTGTAGCAATACACGCAGTTTGGAGTGGCATAGATTTTGCGAAATCACCGAGATCGTTGGGCACTGAGCTATCGAGTTCACAGCGGCTGGTACTGTAGTAGTAGCTCCTGTGTTGCGAAGCAAATAATTGTTTGCGCGGCCGCGAATATTTTCAGCAGCCAGCCATCAGGCGACATCTCAGCTGTACTTCGAGAACACAACACTGCTCCCGGTTGGGTAACGTACCGGCAGCATTTACCTGTGTCAGAGAAAAACCGTTCACGAACTTGTGGAGAATAGTAATACTTAGGGACCGCACCGATATATACAGCCCTCGCTTTTTATATAGTCATCGTGGCATGAGATTTGTTTCAGTCATTGGGGAGTGAGGAAGTACTTGCCAGTCACTGGTATATGAAAATTTTATAGCACACATTCATGTAACACTGAAGTAGAATTTTGACCATTATTCAAATATTTGTCGTTCAGGCTCTTGCCAAGTCGATATGTTAATTTTATGTTAATCTAGGTTTCAGAAATTACAGCAACCAGTCGCCTTTTGTTTCTTCTTAATGAAGATTTATTTAAACCATTACCGGTTTCGAGCTGCCTAGCAGCTCATCTTCAGATGGTATAAAATATTACAAGTTACATTTCAATAGTTATGCACTTTACATGTAGTTTGTCCATATTTGGTCCGCTTATTGATAGAATATCAGAACACTTATTTTCCATCATCATGCCACAACAAATCACACGAATTTTAGGTGGTAATATTAATAAATATTTCACACACATTACTTTTTAGCCACTAGCATAACTTACAGCTTGGTTTGTTTACAATATGGACAAACTACATGTAAAGTGCATAACTATTGAAATGTAACTTGTAATATTTTATACCATCTGAAGATGAGCTGCTAGGCAGCTCGAAACCGGTAATGGTTTAAATAAATCTTCATTAAGAAGAAACAAAAGGCGACTGGTTGCTGTAATTTCTGAAACCTATTTCAATAAACAGTCGCAGGTTCCTACACAATGGATAAAAGTTTCACTATGTTAATCTGTTTTTGAAGCAAATGATATTAAACTGATTACCGAAGAATAGTGTTCTGAGAACATTCAGAACAGTAGATCTTTGTCATCTATTTTTGAATGGGTTTTTGAAGTGCTTCAGATAGCGTTAATTGAGATCAATTTATGGACAAACTATTTAGATCGAGAAGCAATAGTAAACCAATAATCATTTTACAGGCGAGTCAGCTGTCCCTGTCAATTGCATTCATTTCCCCACAAAATCCTTAAATTTACGAACCCTACCAGGATCCCATCCCCGCTAAACCTTACGTTTGGCGAAATCTGCCAGGGTCCTCTCCTCTCACATCGAACAAAACCTTACACTGCATTCGTTCATCGCGCTTCTGCCAACATCCACACATAATGCCGCAGCCAGCTATACGTTAACTGCCTAATACCACTTTCTACATGAAGGCTAAGGATTTGTGAACGGTAATCTCTGGCTTCGCTTGTAACTGATCCTTTGATCATGGTTCAATTTAAAGCGGAACAGTCGCAAAACTAATAGTAGGCAAGGCAGATACTCTCAGGAAGATAAATGTAGCACCCCACAAATAGGTAGCTTACCAATCCCTAGTTCGGTCAGGTAGTAAATCCTTAAGCCTGAAACCCGTACGAGGAGAACTTCATAGAGGAAATACAGAATAGCCAAAAAAGGGCAGCGCGTTTGGTTGGAGTTCACTTAGCAACGGGGTTCACACAGAGACGTAACAGTTCCGGTAGCGTACGTTTCTATTGAGTGTTCCAAAATTTCCGTTAGAAACTTTTAGGACCTTTAGAGAAAAAGGAGTACATATTTTTTTACGAATTATTTACAGAAGAATGGAAAACTGGTTGAAGCCGACCTCGGGGAAGATCAGTTTGGATTTAGGAGAAATGTAAGAACAGGACGCAATACTCAACTTATTTTACAAAACAGGTTAAAGAAAGGTAAACTACATATCTAGCTTTTGTACGTTTGTAGGCAGCTTTTCATAATGTTGACTGGAATACACTTTGAAATTCTGAAACCAGCAGTGGTATAAAATAGGGAACGGAAAGTTATAACTTTTACAAAAATCAGTCAGGTACAGAAGCCTAAGGACACGAAAGGGAAGCATTGGTTTGGAAGGAGTAAGCCAAGATTCTAGGCTTTCTGCAATGTTATTCACTTTGTACATGAAGAAATAAAAACTTAGTTTGCTGATGACATTTTAATTCGGTCAGAGACAGGACCTAGAAGAGCTATTTAACCGAACTGACTGTCTTGAAAGGAGCGTATAAAACGAAGATTAACAAGAGCAAATCAAGGTTAATGAGATTTAGCCTAAGAAAAATCAGGCACTGCTGTAGGAATTACATTAGGTAACGAAACAATGAAGGTGGTAGATGAGTTTACTTGGTCAGAAAAATAACGTAATGGTCGTAGTACTGAGGACATAAAATGCAGAATGGCAATTGGAAGAAAAGCGTTCTTGAAAAAGAAATGTGCCTACGTTGAACATTAAGTTTTAGAAAACTTTTTCTGAAGTTATTTGTGAGGAGTTTTGTCTTATTCACGAGTTTAACATGGACGATGAACAGTTCAGACAGTAAGAGGATAGAGGCTTTTGAAATGTGTTACACAATGGTGAAGATTAAGAGGGTAGATCGTGTAACTAATTAGGTACTACACAGAATAGGAGAGACAAGGAATTTCTGGCAAACCTTGAATAAAAGAAGGTATCGATTGGTAGGACACATTGTTAGTCAAAGAATCGAATTTACCACTGGATTGACCTTAATGAAAAGTGCAGCCATGCATGTGAGCACCAAAAGAAGTCTGTTAAACTTCATTTGCACGATAAATCAGTCATATATACAATGCGTGATTTCAATTGCATGAACTTTAATTGTAAAGAAGACACCGCCCGGGAGTAGCCGCGTGGTCTAAGGCGGACTGGGCAGCCGCTCCCGTCGGGGATTCGAGTCTTGCCTTCGGCTTCGGTGTGTCTTGGCCCTAGGATAGGTTTAATTAGTTTGTAAATCTAGGGACATGACCACAATAGTTTGGTCCTCTAGGCTTACGAACATTTAAGGAATGGAACGGTGGATAAATATCATCGGAGCGGCACCAACCCTCTTCCATGCACTTAAATTTGATGTATGTGGGTTGCCATTCTTGTGAGATGAGGCTTGCTCGCGCTGAAGTAGAGTGGAGAGCTGCATCAAACCAGTCTCCTGACAAGACCACAACAACAAACTGACTTTAAAATACTAATCTTAGGGGCTACGAGCACTTCACCAGAACATGTACGCTGTAACGAAGATGGTCTCATGGCTCTTAAAGTATGCATTTAGAGGCCATGGTTGTTTTGCAGTACAAGTGAGTTTCATCACATTTCAGCTTAAGTGCTTTTAAGCTCACTGGATAAGATTTTTCGGAGATGGCTTCCTTACCAAAATAAGTACTCAATCCCTTCAAGTCCTCGAAGTTTTTAACAGGAATTTCCGAACATCCTGTTGAAGAATCAAGCAAGATATTTCTACGTGTACGTCGCGCGAAGTCTATGAAAATAAAATTAGTTCGATTCGAGTCACCACGGAGTTTTTTTCCCTCTAAAGGGGCCCTCACGTTCAATAATGTCAATATATTGACAATGCGTCAATATATTGACTGTTTGCGTGTGAGTATTTGCGTATTGTTAATATCGTAAATATTGACAGCAGTATTGATGGGCCCAAAAATATTTTCCGGTTTGACAATATTCGTTATTCAGATGTTGACTGTTTCGCGAGACAGCCTCAGAGGGCTAGCGTCTATCGCATAAGTACTGCTTTTTAGTGTTTACATTTACCGTTTCAATCTCGATACGCTTTGAATGAATCTGAATCAGGCACGAAATATGAGTAAATAAGTGATAGCGCAGTTAATCGAATGTTATAGGAGCAATTCGTATCTCTAAACCCAGAGTTCTGTTGATTACATGGAAAGAACCATATGTTTTTAGCAATTACTTGAAATTTATCTCCTTCAGTATCTGGAAGGAAAATAGAGAAAGTTAAAAGGAAAAAACAAGTTATGTGATTGGTTTGGATGTTTCGATGAGAATTTTACTAATCGTGATAGAAGACATAATTGCATTGAAATTCAAATATTTAAAATGACCTTGTGGCCAACATTCGTAAAGTTACACTCAATCTTTCATCAGCTGGGATTGCGGGTCTCTTAATTACGTCTAGTTTTCCGATTACCTCTTAACATAAGTAGTGTGTCGTATGATTGTAGGCTCATTCGAAAATCTTTCAATTTTTCGGATTTCCGTCGGCCGGTTCACTTGCGAAAAACCGTACCTTTGTTTTACCACTCACGAACCCAGTTACTTTTTTCGCAGCTGTCGGTTGTCTCTCCTTTATTTTTATTTTCCTTTTTACTAGTCAAAGCACACACTTTCTTACTGTCCGACATATGTTATTGCCTTCACGAAATCGTATCGCCAGTTGAAAACAATGACATTGTTGGTGTGAGGACCACTGAAATGTATTGAAGGTTAGACAATATACGAGGCGCGTCCAGAAAGTAAGTTCCATTTGGTAATAAAATGAAATTGTACACAGATACAGAAGAAATTTTTATTGCACAAAATTCTACAACTCAAACTACTTTTCCACATAACTGCCGAAATTTTGCAGGGATTGGCACAAGGTTTTGTATACCTTCTTCATAGAAATATGCCGCCTGTGTCTTCAACCAGTTGGAAACAGTTTCTTTCAGCTCGTCGTCATTGGTGAAGTGATGACCGCCAAGGAAAGACTTGAGATGTAAGAACAGATGACAGTCGCTAGGAGCGAGGTCAGGGCTGTACGGAGGATGGTCAAACACGTCCCAGTCAAATCCATGTAGGAGGTTTTACGTCAGATTTTCAGTGTGTGGTCGTGAACCAAAACCTTTTGATAGAAGTCCCCGGCGCTTATTCTGAATTGCACGGCGCAATTTCCGAAGTGTCTCGCAATAACCATCTGCTTTGATTGTTTGACCACGCGGTAAGAAGTCAATGAGTCGGATGCCTTTCCAGTCCCAGAACACTGTGCACATCATCTTCCGATGTGTCATGATTTGCTTCGGGTTTACCTTTGGTGACGAAGTGCGTCTCCATTCCCTTGATTGCCGCTTACTCTCAGGGGTGTCTTAAGAAACCCACGTTTCATCTCCTCCGTCTCAGAAATTCTTCGCCGCTTTCAGCATAACGGGTCAAAAACTCAAGTGCACTACCCATCCGTTGTGTTTTGTGTTGCTCAGTGAGAATCTTTGGTACCCAACGTGAGCAAAGTTTACGGAATTTCAGTTGTTTGGTAACAATTTCATACATCAGTGATCGTGAAATTTGGGGGAAGTCCATAGCGAGAGCACTAATTGTAAACCTCCGGTTTTCCTGGATCTTGTCATCAATCGCGTGAACCAGTTCTTCTGTAACCAAAGGTGGACGCCCACTTAGTTCTTCATCGTGCACATCACTACGCCCGCCATTGAACTGTCGGACCCATCTTCTCACCATCGAATCACTCATCGCATTTGGTCCGTAAACGTCGCAAATTTGCCGATAATTTCACTTGGTTTCACATTCCTCGCATTCAGAAACCGAATCACCGATCTGATTTCACAGGCGGCGGGATTTTCAGTCAACGCCGACATTTCAAACAAGCACAACAAAGCGTACGTAACTGACAGCGATCTCCAAATGGTGCACGTTGTTCTCCTTGATACACATCGTCTACAGCGCATGTGGGGAACTGCAATCGCAGCGCTGCAGCGGAGATAAATTGAAACGGAACTTACTTTCTGGACGCGCCTCGTATTATTGTCAACATTGTTGGGAAGTATTGACTGTGTGAGGGCCCCTTAACCGTTCGCAGCCGGAACAGGAAAGAGATACAGCAAGTACCCTCCGCCACACGGGCAGCTCTTGGTCTGTGGGTGGCAGCTGCAGTGGGGTGGCCGCCCGCGCCTGTCGTCAATTGCGGCCTGACCTCGCCAACGCCAGGCAGCGCTAACGCGACAACACGAGGTCCGCCCGCTTCTACAGGGCATAAATGCCGCCCAAGGCCACCGGCCAAGCAATCGCACGGGCTTCCTCCAGCAGGAAGTCCCATTTAGTCATGCACTCAATTCCTGTCTGCTCTCCCATTGTAGTATTTGAAGCAAGACACCGTGTCGACGCCAAAGCTGACTCGGCTTAGAGGACAGGCGTCTCAAATGTCAAGCGTGACCAAATTGTTGATTAGTGTCCTACTGATATGAGATCACTGTACTTTAATGGCAGGTTCCTTTGTACCAATTTCGCAATTAAATGCTACCATGAAAGATTCTCGTGCGAGCACAATTTACTGCAACTTTAGCTTCGTACAGGTAACATCACGTATATTTAATTGCTTTTTTAACTTTTATCCAGTCTTCGGACTAAACTTTGTACAGTTCGACCTTTCCCCGCTTAGTTCCACCTTAAAATTCACGAAGCGTGGGTGGCTTGTGGTGAGCACTTTTGCGTCGTTTGGAGTACATACTTCAGCGCTTAAGTGTGTGGACCCCCAAATAACCTAAAAATTCAATTCAAATGTTTGTAGAGATCAAGGGACATAACTGCGGGGTCATCAGTCCCTAAACTTACAAACTACTTATGAATTACCTTATACTAAAGACGGCACAAACATTCATGCCCGAGGGAGATTCGAACCCCCGACGGGGAACGACCTAGCGCAACGTAGCGCCTCAATGCGCTCGGCCGCTCCGCCGCGGCTAAAAATGCAATTTAACGGGTTGGAGTCCTGTTCCGGTACCAACTAGTATAGTCGAAATGTAAGTAGAAGTTACGCAAGTGTTTCATAGCTAGTCCGACGCTGTGACTAGTTTATCTGTCGTTGCATTATTTTAAAAACTTTCAGTAACTATAGAAGACAGATTTTGACATATCTGTGTCTTGGATGTTAAGTTTCTAATCTCCATCCTGTATTCCTGTAGAGTTGGACATAATTTCAGCGGGTTGCCGGGACGGATTGCCGTGCGCACTGGGGCGCCATGCTGTGGTGCGCGCGCCCGTTCGCCGTCGGGGATTCGAGTCCCTCTCCCCCCTCAGGCAGGGATGTGTGTTGACCTTAGATTAGTTTACCTTAGTTTAACTCGTTTGTAAGCTACGGATTGATAATGACGCAGTTCAGGCCGATAGATTTGCAAACATTTTTGATCAGCGTCATGCAGTGTAAACATTCCATAAGATAGCTTACATAGTGAAATCATAATCTGTCATCTGTAGATAACAGCTCTGAACATAAAAACGAAATTTTTAATAAAATAGTAAGTTTTCGACGGGTACGATATACCAGATACGCTGTGAACAAAATTACTCTCCTGCTGAAATGAAAGTTAATCATTTAAGCCAGCACTTTGTCAGCAATTACATATAGGTATTATCTACTGTGTGGGAACTACTGACGAAAGAATAAAATACAACGGCTAGTCCATTCTTGCATAACACCTCCAAACAGGACAATGCATAATAAAGAACTGGTGTTCAATCTTCGGATTGTTGACTGCTCTTACCTTTAATGGCCAAAAGTAAGTTAGGTTCATACATAATCGTGTATAAGCCTATTATTACATGTTAGATAGGCAGTGGAAATTTTAGCTATCAGTTGGCATTGTTACTTTGTTCTTTCACACATTTTTTGAAAACTTATAACCCTGTCTGCTGCACTCCTTCCTACCGGGTAGCGCAAAACAAAACGTCAAGTGTTATTGTACAGCACTCTATAAATAGTGTTCCTCCGACAATTCAACACCTGCTTACAAACAATACAGCAATATCACAGCGCATGCGTCTACCCCCTTCGCGCTGCGCGCTGTACCACGAAGAATCGTAGAAACAAACCGGCAAATTCCGAAATTTGAAATCCGCAGAAGTTCTAATTACACCTCTAAATATTGCATCAGATTGTGACATGTTGCACTGCTTTGTTTACATCTATGATATACAGGGTGTTACAAAAAGGTCGGGCAAACTTCAGGAAACATTCCTCACACGAAGAAAATATGTGGACATGTGTCCGGAAACGCTTAATTTCCATGTTAGACCTCATTTTAGTATTTCTCTTTAAATGTAAATTGAAATTATTCGTGCAGACAATTGTCAAAATACCCAATTGTTTCGTTAGTATGTACTGTAATTTGATTCACCGCATTTGTAAACGTTGCACTGACTGCAAAACCAAGTTCGTGATGAACACTAACCAGTTGATGCTAAGTACTGATGTGCTTGGTGCTAGTATTGTGGAGCAATGAGTCGCACGTCAACACAAGCACTGAAGTCAACATCACCTTCCTTCAATTGGGCCAACTGGCGGTGAATCAAGGCTGTACAGTACATACTAACGAAACAATTGGGTATTTTGACAATTGTCTGCACGAATTATTTCAATTTTCATTTAAGGAGAAATACTAAAATGAGCTCTAACATGGAAATTAATCGTTTCCGGACACATGTCCACATAACACTTTCTTTTTCTATGTGTGTGAAGAATGTTTCCTGAAAGTTTGGCCGTACCTTTTTGTAACACCCTGTATAACAGAAGATGAAATGGATAAGCAGTAATAATCTTGTCGGAAACTATTTCTACCCTAATAACTGGATAAATACGTAAATAATTTTATTTTGTAAGGAAGCGGCAACAAGATTCACATCACTTATTTCTAATAGTGTATACTACTAAATCACGCGAGATGCAAAGAGTGTTACGCTTCTAAGCTAGACGCTGTGCGGCCGGCGACTCACCCTTCTTGAGGTGCTTGGTGCTCATGCTGCTGTGTCCAGGTGCGTCCCGCTCTGCAGTCTGCAGTGTCTCCGCCAGTGCCGCTGGCTCAGCTCAGCTCCGCGCCACGCCGCTGCCTTCCGTTGTTATCGACCTTGGCCGACCGCAGCGCCCCTATCGGCAAGCTGGCGAGCAGCGCGGCGTGGCGCGGCCGCGGAGGCCTTCCACCGGGGAATCTGCCACGCTCGCTTTGTACCGATTTCCGTTCGCATTCTGCGACTCGGCACGGCTGCTGCCGGTGATGCGTCACGTCAGACTCCCAGCCGCCCAACAATAGGGCCTCCTGGCAGAGACGAACGGCGCGCCTGCAGAAAAGAGGCCGCGTCGCGGAGGGACATCGCATCTTTTTTGGCCCACTTTAGGTTACGGTAGTAACACTAATAGAGTTGGCTACGGTTTCATGGTTTCGAAACCAGGTTTCGATACACACAACAGTTTCAGTGTTTCAAAACCGGCATGTTTTACGGTTTCGAAACCATGCGGTTTCATTCCGTTCTGTTTCGGATCACATTCGCGGTCGAGTGTCGATACACTGAAACAGTTTCTTCCTGTCGGTTTCACGGTATCGTGTCGGTTTCACGATTTCATGTCTGTTTCACAATACCGGTGTTTCAAACCACTAATGCAGAAACGCGGAACAGACTAATGGTATCGAAATGTGGCGTTTCATTTTACTGAAGCTCCACAAAGATACACATATAACTTACTAGTATATAAACCATTTAGAGAGTGTCAATAGTAGTTGACACTCTTGAATCTGCAGTTTATGATTACTGATATCAAGATTTGTTTGCAAGAGACTGCTGTATTCCGAAATGAAATAATGTCTGCTTTATAAATGTAAAAGAGCAGTAAAACAACGTTCACTAATTGCATTGAAAAACCAGTTAAATTCTAGGTTTAACTACCATATTAAAGATACACGAGTGAAACTACATTCTTTAAAATAAGATACAACATGAAGCCTGAAATGACATTTTTTATACTAACAAGGGTAGATCGCATATTTAATCTCGTGTTAAAGAGTTGGCTTCTTATGAGCGACAACGAAGTTACCTACTGTCGTTATAATTTTTCGACGCTCATGTTAAAATAATTGCGGCGGTGGTGTAACGGTCAAGACGTACAAGTGGTGAACTTGTCTCTTACTTTATTATTTTTGTAATTCCATAGCATTACTTGTGATTATTTAGTGTGCCCTTTATTCCCTATAATTTATTTAGTATGTATACAAAGTAGCATTATGATCCATCACTGTAATATGTGTACCGTATTGCAGTTTGTGAGTTCCTAACGGGGTAAACTTTTACCTACCCAACCGGCGGCCTCGTGTGACTATGTTGGAAACATCAACAACACGGGAGAAAAACTTTATCAACATGTTCCGTACAGACCAAGAAGTAAATATATACGGTTGACAGGTTCTTGTATGCACCCTTCTCCACATAGTGAAAAATATTGCCCTCCTAGAACGCAGATTTCATGACAAAACATACATTGCTTCACGGTTTCATGGTTTCGAAACAGTGTTTCATTCGTTTCGAAACCGTCAGATGTTTCAGTTTTTCCATCTCTAAACACTAAAAGTGGGCCTTTGCGATCGTTTTTAGACAGCTCGAAATTTAAATAAAAATGACGGTTTAACCATTCACCTGACACGAAAATTGAATAACCTATTTTGTAGAGGAGAAAATTCTCTACAACTTTGCTCTGTTGTGTTTTTTTTTTTTCATATCTCTTATCGTTTATGAGATATTTGCAAAAATAACGGCAATTTTGGGATGTATGTCTGTCTGTCTGTCCGTAACATGTTCCCCGTTTTTTAAGACGAACCGTTCAACCAATCAACACCAAATTTTACAGACATAATTGTAACCCGACAGAGACCAGAACCTCCCTTTTTCAAATTTTTCGGACAAAAAATACGGTAGTAACGCCAAAAAAACCGTTTGTAATATAATTGTAATTGCAAACTAACCGTTCATCTGACACGAAAATTGAATAACCTAATTGGTAGAGGGGAAAATTCTCTACATCTTCGCTCTATTATGTTGTTTTTTTTCCCCATATCTTGCATCGTTGCAGAGATATTTGCAAAAATAACGGAGATTTGACATCCTCCATTGATTTTACGAAAACCAGACGTTCGCAGATGTCACGTGACATTCCATGCCCAGAACTCTCTCTGACATACACCATCTTACGTTGCGTATTTGATGATTTTCTTCTTGGAACTATCACGTTGTTATTTCAAAGCAACGGCGCACTGAATAATTAACAAAAACACGTCGTTCTTCGTACGAAAAATGATAATCTAATGTCTAAAAATGCCAAATTAGCATCAGTTAACAACTGCCATCAAAATTAAGGGCAAATTGTTCGCCGTAGTGTAGTGGGACCCGCCACTACTAAAAACTTTTTTCTTTCTTTTTTTTTTTTTTTTTTTTTTTTCCTAAAAGGTATACGTGATGGGTGCATAGATATTATCACAATAGTAAAGTCATAATCATATCAGTATATTTTTTATTATTTACATTATTATTTTTGTCCGAAATGACTGCAAAAAATTATAAAACTACAAATTTAAAGTGGGCCGTAAAACACGTCGCCGCGGTGGAGTAGCCGAGCGGTCTAAAGCGTCTCGCTGCGGAGCGCGCGGTTGCTCGCCGTGGAGGTTCGAGTCCTCCCTGGGGCATGGGTGTGTGTGTTGTCCTTAGGTTAGTTTACCTAGGTTTAAGTAGTTTGTAAGCTACGGACTGATGACCACGCAGTTTCGTCCGATCGATTTACAAACATTTGAACATTTAAAACACGTCAGTGCGATTTTTTTTTTTTTTCTGTTCTTATATCTCTTTCTTACGGACAGAGAACCACACGCTTTTGTGATTACGTGTGGTAATACACTCTCATAATGATTATGTCCATGTAACATTACTTTATGTTGTTCCCTGTACGCATTAATGTTAGTCTCCGCGATTAAAAGATTGAGGATTTTTGTTAAAATTTATATCATAGAAATATCGGATAAAAAATCTGATTAGATACTTTTGACAAGGATGGATAAAATTAATACACGAAATGATTGAATAGATGAAATGGCAGAATACAGATTGGGGTTGAGGCAACACACAAAAATAAAGTTACAGAGAAAACTTACGGAAAGTACCCATTGGAGCTTCATTCTGGAAATGTTGATCACAGCAGCTGAAACTGTTAAGCTGTTGAATGATTTAGGTAAACTTTATGATACTTTCCGCAGTAAAATAATGTTCACATTGTTCGCCTCGTAAGTCATTGTTGACGGACTGTGTACTAAAGTTTGATTACGCAAATAACGAAAATAAAACCCTATTTATACGAATGTAGGTTCTAAAAGAAAGAAAGGTAATGATTTAAAGTAACTGATAGGGATTTAATCATGGCAATACACGAAGCGAAAGTGATGGCGTCTGAACATCATGTTACGACGGAATATGGAGGAGCTGAAAATCTCAAAGAAAATGAATATTTAAGGAAGGATGGGACATTATTCAATGAAAACAGGTGGAGACATGACTCTTAACAAAAGAGGATATATTTTAAAGTAAAATTTAACAGCACTCACACATCACAAAGCAGTCTGCATACATGTCCACACTTAATAAGCTCAAGCAAGATAGTGAAAGATCGCGGTTCCGTCCTCTCGACACGGCGGAAGAAACGAAAGACGAGCGAAAAAACCTTTTCACAGATAAAATATTTGGAGAAGGGGGGAAACACGGCGACAAGGGTCGCTGATTGATTAAAAAATATTATTTTAATTTTGTATCGTTACATCCCTTGTAGCCGCGGTGGAGTAGCCGAGCGGTCTAAAGCGTCTCGCTGCCGAGCGCGCAGTTGCTCGCCGTGGAGGTTCGAGTCCTCCCTGGGGCATGGGTGTGTGTGCATGTCCTTAGCTTAGTTTACCTAGGTTTAAGTAGTTTGTAAGCTACGGACTGATGACCACGCAGTTTGGTCCGATAGATTTACAAACATTCGAACATTTTGAACATCCCCTTGTCATTGAAACCGCTATTCATTCCCCGGGATTTGCATTTTTCATGTAGTTCGTGTATTTTAAGATTACATCTACATGATTACTCTGTAAATTACATTTAACTCCTTGCCAGGAAGTTTGATCGTACCGTTACATAGTCTGAAAAATAAAAATAAAATGTAAATAAATGTTTGTAAACCTGTGGGACCAAACTACTGTGGTTATCGGTCTCCAGACTTATCAACTACTTAAACTTCTCATCCATGGCCGAGTGTGGACTCGAACCTCCGACGGGAGCGGTAGTGCAGTCCCTGCCATAATCCCTAGAGCTGCTCGGGCGTTCTCTAAAAGGGCGCGAGGAAAAACTAACACTTAAATGTTCCAGTTTTCATTATCATGAACATTTATACCTAAGTAGGTAGGTGACAAACACAATATATTCGCATTCGGAGGAGAAATTTGCTGAAAAAAAAAATAGTAAATATATCAGATCGCAACGAACAACGCCTTTCTTGTAACGATTTCTAAAGCTCGTGCATCATTTCCGTGAGACTCTCCCTCCTAAACTGCGATAATACAAAACTAGCAGCCCTTCTCTGAACTGTCTGTATATCCTCCGTCAGTCTTACTTGGTACGCAGCAGTACTCTAAACAGGACGAGGGAAGTGTAGTGTAGGCAGTCGCTTTAGTACAGTGCTTTCCAACCTGTGGATCGCGACCTACAGCGGGGTCGCCGTCTCAATTCGAAGTACTTGTACCATAAAATAACTAGGGGTTCAGTAATACAAGATCGCATTCCTAAGTGAAATTTATTTAATGTTAAAATGACAAAGTTCCTCGTGAAACATAGGTTATGAGTTAAGAAAATCATAAATTGTTTTATAATATAGTGAGTTAATGATGAACAAACGCAAAGCCTGAAAACTGTTTTCAGGAAACATCGCGATACAATTAGTAATTCTGAAAAATTCGAAAAAAGAATCAACTCCTTTGGATATTGTATATACCGTGGGACCTTTCTTCATGAGCATAATTCACGCTTTTTTTTAACCTGAAATTCCAAACACTATTAAAGCAAAATATATTATTTGGTCGGAAATCTTATAAAAATAGGATAACGGGCTCCATAAATTACATAATTACATAAAAAGAACTTCGTCCAGCAGTTTCAAAGAAACCTGCAGCAAAAAAAAGGAGGTTAAATTTGTTCCCTTTGAAATAACATA
The DNA here is from genome assembly GCA_026315105.1 of Locusta migratoria. Classification (NCBI taxonomy): domain Eukaryota; kingdom Metazoa; phylum Arthropoda; class Insecta; order Orthoptera; family Acrididae; genus Locusta; species Locusta migratoria. The sequence goes on along the minus strand of CM048744.1, from coordinate 478,524,848 downwards.
GTTTTGGTACGGTTTCAGCCGCGATGGAGTGGCCGAGCGCTCTGAGGTGCCTTCCTGAGGAGCGCGCGGTTGCTCGCCGTTGAAGGGTCGAGTCCTCCCTCGGACATAGGTGTTTGTGTTATCCTTAGCATATATTACATTAAGTAGTTTGTAAGCCTAGGTACTGATATCCAACGTAGTTAAGTCCGTTGGATTTGCAGACATTTGAACAGTTTTTCTTACGGTTCGAGAGGAGGGTGAGGCCGCCTAAATATTTTTACTTGGAAGGGAATCACATATTCGGAAATGTTGAAAACCACTGCTTTAGTAGAATTGTTGCATCTTCTAAGTGTTCTGCCAATGAAACGTAACCTTTGCTTCTTATAATATTTTCTGTGTGTTCTTTCTGATTAAAGTTGTTCATAGTAGTAATTTCTAGGTATTTAGGTGAATTTTCGGCCTGTAGATTTGACTGATTTATCGTGTAAATGAATTTTAACGGATATCTTTCAGTCTTAATTTGGATGACTTTACACTTTTCATTATTTACCGTCAACAGCCAATTTTCACATCGTACAGACATCTAAATCGTTTTGCAGTATTTTTCATCTTCTGATGAATTTACTAATCGATAAATGACAGCTACAGTCTAAGACAGCTGCTCAGATTGGCTCCTAACTCGTCTGTAAAAACAAGGAAAGTTTTTGTTGTTGTGGTCTTCAGTCCGGAGACTGGTTTGATGCAGCTCTCCACAATACCCTAACCTGAGCAAGCCTCTTCATCTCCACATAAGAACGACAACCTACATCTGTCTGAATCTGCTTACTGTATCCATCTCTTGGTCTTCCCCTGCGATTTTTTCTCCATACACTTCCCTCCAACGCTAAATTCACAATTCCTTGGTGTCTAAGAATGTGCCCTACCAATCTATCCCTTCTTTTAGTTAAGGTATGCCAGAAATTCCTTTTCTCCCCAATTCTGTTCAGTACCTCCTCATTAGTTACGCGATCCACCCACCTAATCTTCAGCATTCTTCTGTAACACCATATTTCAAAAGCCTCAATCCTCTTCCTGTCCGCACTGTTTCTCGTCCATGTCTCACTCCCATACAAGGCAACACTCCACACAAATGCCTTCAGAAAGGACTTCCTTAGGCTTAAATCAATATTCGATGTTAACAAATTTCTTTTTCAAGAACGCTTTTCTACTCATTGCCATTCTGCATTTTATATCCTCTGTACTGCGCCAACATTTGTTATTTTACTGCCCAAGTAACAAAACTCATCTACCTCCTTTATTGCTTCGTTTCCCAATCTAATTCCTTCAGCATCACCTGATTTTCTTACACTGCACTCCATTACCCTAGTTTTGCTCTTGTTAATGTTCATCTTATATGCACCTTTCAGCACACTTTCCATTCCGTTCAATTGCTCTTCCAGGTCCTTTGCTGTATCTGACAGAATTACTATGTCATCGGCAAAACGCAATGTTTTTAATTCTTCACCCTGAACTTTAGTTCCTTCTCCAAATTTCTCCTTGCTTTCCATTATAGCTTGCTCAATGTACAAATTGAATAGCAATGGAGAAAGACTACAATCCTGTCTTACTCCCTTTCCAACCACTGCATCCCTTTCATGCCCTTCAACTCTGACAACCGCTGTCTGGTTTTTGTACAAGTTGTAAATAACCTTACCCTCCCTATATTTTACTCCTGCTTGCTTCAGAACTTGAAAGAGTTTATTCCAATCGACATTGTCAAAAGCCTTCTCCAAATCTACAAAAGCTAGAAATGTAGGTTTGCCTTTTCTTAATCTATCTTCTAGGATAAGCCGTAAAGTGAGTATTGCCTCCCGTGTTCCTACATTTCTCCTGAACCCAAACTGATCTTCCCCGAGTTCGGCTTCTACCAGCTTTTCCATCCTTCTGTATATAATTCGTGTTAATATTTTGCAACCATGACTTATTAAACTGATGGTTCTGTAGTTTTCACACCTGTCTGTACCTGCTTTTTTTGGGATGGGAATTTCTTAAAGTCTGAGGGTACTTCGCCTGTCTCATACATCTTACACACTAGGTGAAACAGGTTTGTCGTGGCTGGTTCTCCCAGAGACGTCAGTAGCTCTGAGGGAATATCATCTACTCCAGGGGCCTTGTTTTGACTTTGGTACAGGGCTCGGTCAAATTCTTCTCTCAGTACAGTATCTCCTATTTCATCTTCATCTACATCCTCTTCCCTTCCTACAATATTGTCTCGAAGTTCATTTCCTCAAGGAAAGTAAGCGCTTTAAAACAGTTCCCTGGTGAACGTCAGATATCACTTCTTTGTTACTCGATTATTTTCCGCCAGTGACTACCTTCTTTTCTGACAGAAAATCTAGAATCCAACTGCACAACTATGGTGATATTCCGAAATTACGCAGTTTGATTAGAAGCGAGTTGTGAGGTACAGTGTCAAAACCCTTCCGAAAACCCAGAAATACGGAATCGATTTGACATCCAACAGCACTCATCACTTCATGTGAGCAAAGAGCTAGCCGTGTTTCCCAAGAACGATACTTTATGCATCCGTGACTGTGGGTCAATTGGTCGTACTCATTGAAAAATGTATGTTGTTGTTATGGTCTTCAGTCCGGAGACTGGTTTGATGCAGCTCTCCACCCTACCCTATCCTGAGCAAGCCTTTTCATCTCCTCATAAGAACGACAACCCACATCCATTTGAATCTGCTCACTATACGCATCTCTGGGTCTCCCTCTGTGATTTTTACCCCACACACTTCCCTCCAATGCTAAATTTACTATTCCCCGATGTCTAAGAATGTGTCCTACGAAGCGATACCTTCTTTTGGTCAGGGTATGCCAAAAATTCCTTTTCTCACCAATTCTCTTCAGTACCTCTTCATTAGTTATGCGATCTACCCACCTAATCTTCAGCATTCTTCTGTAGCACCACATTTCAAAAGCCTCTATTCTCTTCCTGTCCGCACTGCTTATCGTCCATGTTTCACTCCCGTACAAGGCAACACTCCACACAAAGGCCTTCAGAAAAGACTTCCTTACACTTAAATTAATATTCGATGTTAGCAAATTTCTCTTTTTCAAAAATGCTTTTCTTTCCATTGCCATTCTGCATTTTATATCCTCTGTACTACGACCATCGCATGTTATTTTACTACCCAAGTAACAAAACTCATCTACCACCTTCATTGTTTCGTTACCTAATCTAATTCCTTCAGCATCGCCTGATTTTCTAAGACCGCATTCCATTATTTTTGTTTTGCTCTTGTTAATGTTCATTTTATACGCTCCTTTGAACACACTGTCCATTCCATTCAACTGCTCTTCCAGGTCCTTTGCTGTCTCTGACAGAATTACAATGTCATCAGCAAAACGCAATGTTTTTATTTCTTCCCCCTGAACTTTAATCACTATTCCAAATTTTTCCTTGCTTTCCTTCACCGCTTGCTCGATGTACAAATTGAATAACATCGGAGAAAGGCTACAACCCTGTCTTACTCCCTTCCCAACTGATGCTTCCCTTTCATGCCCTTCGAGTCTAATAACTGCGATCTGGCTTTTGTACAAGTTGTAAATAACTCTCCTTTCCCTGTATTTTACCCCTGCTGACTTCAGAATTTGAAAGAGTGTATTCCAGTCAACATTGTCAAAAGCTTTCTCCAAATCTACAAAAGCTAAAAATGTAGGTTTGTCTTTACTTAATCTATCTTCTAAGATAAGACGTAAGGGAGTATTACCTCCTGAATCCAAACTGATCTTCCCCGAGGTCAGCTTCTACCAGCTTTTCCATTCTCCTGTAGATAATTCGTGTTAAAATTTTGCAACCATGACTTATCAAACTGATGGTTCTGTAATTTTCACACCTGTCTGCGCCTGATTTCTTTGGAATGGGGATTATTACATTTTTCTTAAAGTCTGAGGGTATTTCGCCTGTCTCATACATCCTACACACCAGTTCAAATAGTCTTGTCATGGCTGGCTCTCCCAGAGTCTTTAATAGCTCTGAGAGTATGTCATCTACTCCTGGGGCCTTGTTCCGACCTAGGTCTTTCAAGGCTCTGTCAAATTCATCTCTCAGGATAGTATCTCCTATTTCATCTTGATCTACTTCCTCTTTCCTTCCTACAACATCGTCTCTAAGTTCATTTCCTTTGTTGAGACCCTCTATATAATCTTTCCACCTTTCAGCTTTCCCTTCTTTGCTGAGAACTGGTTTCCCATCTGAGTTCTTGATATTCGTAGAGTTGCTTTTCTTCTCCCCAAATGTCTCTTTTATTTTCCTGTAGGCGGTATCTACTTTTCCCCTTCTTATACATTCTTCTACGGATTTGCATTTGGCTTGTAGCCACTCCTGCTTAGCCATTTTGCACTTCCTGTCAATCTCATTTTTTAGTCGTCTATACTCCATTTTGCCTGTTTCATTTACTGCATTTTTATATTTTCTCCTTTCATCAATTAAATTTAGTATTTCCTGTAATATCCAATGATTTTTTTTAGGTCTTGCCTTTCTACCTATTTTGTCCTCTGCTGCCTTCACTATTTTTTTTCTCTCAATGCTACCCATTCCTCTTCAACTGTTTTATTTCCCCCTGTTTCTGTCAATTGTTGCCTAAATCTCCCCCTGAAACTCTCCAGAACTTCACTTTCCTTCAATTTATCTAAGTCCCATCTCCTACTTTTCCTACCTTTCTGCAGTTTTTTCAGTTTCAGCCTACAGTTCATGACTAACAAGTTATGGTCAGAGTCTATATCTGCCCCTGGGTATGTCTTGCAGTTTATAACCTGGTTCCGGAATCTATGTCTTACCATTATAAAATCTATCTGATACCTTCCGGTGTCTCCTGGTATTCCCATTGTATGTAGGTGTTTTTTGAAATTCCCATGGCCTGTCAGCAATCCAACCATGAGTCTAATCTCTCTCCTGTTCAGACCCAGGATTGCAGAGCTTCTTTTAAAACATGGCTTTGGCATCATTAACTTGCCATGTTTTTGTTGATGGACTTTGGTCCAATATTCTACGTGCTGTCTTCTGAGCCAGTTACGTAGCTCCAATTTGATCATTGCCTTGGTGATTGTCAGGACAGGTTCCGGTCCAATAAATGGAGTCTCTGCCCCCATCCTGGCTAATCTGTCGGCATGTTTGTTGCCACTGATCCCCGAGTACAGGTACAGGTCCTCTGTTTCCAATCCATCAATTTGGGAACAATTCATGAAGACATGAATTGTAGTTGGACAGCCACCATACATTCCTCCTAGTCTGCAGAGGAACGTCATCTGGCATCCGTGCAAGATGGTCTATTAGAAGTCTGCGATACTTGTGCGTGGTGTTCCGTCTGTAAAATAAGGGCATATGAGCTGCTGGTTCACTATCCTACATCACACGTTTAGACTCCATGGACGCTGACGGTCCACCTGTCGAACTCAAGAGGGATTGTCAACAGACCAATAGTGCATGTTTCTGCAGTTTACCTGGCCATGATTGGTAAATGTGGCTTCATTACTAAAAAAGATACATGATAAATCTGGAGCCCGTCTACAGAACCTAAAACGATTCTCAAAGTCGTTTCCATGCAGCTCTTGATGGAGAGAGATGTGAGAGGATGGAACCTATGTCGATGGAGAATGCATAGGACACTTGCTTGACTCATGCAACTTCCTCGTGCGATTGCGCGGGCATTGACATGCGGATCAACTGCAACAGCAGCAAGAAGATCAATTTCCCCCTCTTTTATCGTCACTTGTTACCTTCTGTTACGTTATGTCGGTGTTAAACTACCACTTTCACGTAAGTGGTTGAAGAGGTTGATAAATAATTGTCGAGATGAGTAACGTCCATTGGGATATGTTTCCGCATACACCGTACAAGAACAAACGGCATTCTTCCTACACTCTCCATACACCATGAGCATGTCGGCTTTTTCTACATTGGTAAAACCCATTTTACACTCACGACCTACCATTTGGACTGTTACTCGCTGACTAGCGAGCCGCAGTGCACTCGGGGAACACACAAGCACGCAGTAAGCATGCATAACATCTTCGTACCTAGCAACTATGCGGGTTGACTGGCACACGCAAATGTCGGTGTGGAAACGTTTCAAAAGACGATAACTCGTAAACGACTTACACTAGAATCTTGCAACAAACACTACTGATATTCTAGTGCACCCTACTTTTAGTTTCTTAATGTCTACAGAGTCTATGTAAGGATGAGGTAGCAGTGATTAGGAACTGTCTCCAGGATCAAGAAGCAAATATCAGAAAAGGAGTAAGACAAGGATGTGCTCTCTCTCCTCTTCTATTTAACTCCTACATACAGGAAGCTATAAACCAAATTCGTGAACTACAAAGGTGGACATCAAGATTAATGGGCAGAGAATAGACATGCAACGCTATGCAGACGATATTGCTATAGTCACGGACACCAAAGAAGACCTAGAAGAAGTCCTCAGAACAATGGAAAGGATTCTCTACAACCAGTGTGGTATGAGAATAAACAAGAAAAAGACTAAAGTGATGGTATGCAGTACAGAAGAAGTACATTAACCTCCAAGAATAAGAATTGGAAGAGAGGAGCTGGAAGAGATAGACGAATTTACTTATTTGGGAAGCAAGATCACAAGGGATGGTAGAAGCCGGAAAGAAATTTTGAGCAGAATACAAAAGGCCAAAATTGCATTCAATCTGAGGAAGAACTTACTCACCAGTAAGAACATCAGTATGGCGATAGAAAACGTATAATGAAAGCTTTTGTTTGAAGTGTGGCTCTATACGGTTGCGATACTTGGACAATAGGAAGAGAGGAGAGAATACGAATAGAGGCCCTGGAGATGTGGTGTTAGAGAAGGATGATGAAGATCAGCTGGAAAGAGAGAGTGACAAATGAAGAAATGCTTAGAAGAGTACAGGAAACAAGATCCATGTGGAGGCACATCCAAACAAGACGAGATATACTTTTAGGGCACATCCTAAGACACGATAACATCATTGGAACAATAGCAGAAGGAGCTATTGAGGGAAGAAACCAACGGGGGCGACCAAGAATATCATACATGCAACAGATCATGAATGATGTTGGATGCAACACGTATGTGGAAATGAAGAGGAAGGCAGACAGAAGAAAGGAATGGCGCTCTGCTGCAAACCAACCTCAGCATTGAACACTGAAGAAGAATGTCAACAGGCAATTTTCCATTTAAAAAGTGTATGAAACTTCCTGGCAGATTACAATTGTGTGCCGGCATCTGCCAGGAAGTTTCATATCAGCGCACACTCCGCTGCAGAGTGAAAGTTTCATTCTGGAAACATCCCTCAGGCTGTGGCTAAGCCATGTCTCCACCATATCCTTTCTTCCAGGAGTGCTAGTCTTGCATGTTTCGCAGGAGAGCTTCTGTGAAGTTTGGGAAGTAGGAGGCGAGGTACTGGCGGAAGTAAGGTTGTGAGGCGGCATCGTGAGTCGTGTCGGGTTAGCTCAGTCGGTAGAGCGATTGCCCGCGAAAGGCAAAGGTCCCAGGTTGGAGTCCCGGTGCCGGCACACAACTTCAATCTGCCAGGAAGTTTCAAGTCAGCTCACACACCGCTGCAGAGTGAAAGTTTCATTCTAAAAAGTGCATGTTTGCATAAGAAATACACTTTCTAAGTAATATTACCGCGATAGACGACGAACACCGGCTGCCTGCGTGGCGCAGGGGATAGCGTCACGGACTGGGGTGCAGAAGTTCGCCGATTCAATCCCGCCCACAGGCAAAAATTTATTTCTTTGTAATTAACAATTCCAGAAGGTTCTACATCTTTCTTATGTTCACTTGTAAATTCTACTTGTTTCTTATGTTAACTGTTGTTCTAATTTCTGGTAAATTCTGTCTGTGTATAAATAGCAGAGCACTCTGCCTGAGAGGCAGTCAGTGCTGCGTGTATGTTGAGTACGTAATAAACGTGCTTTCGGTATAAGTGCTGTGTTTAGTTGCCTTCGAAGTCAAGCCCGTTTCCATTTCAACGCGACAATATTACAATCTGTTTGTTGCATAAAAATACGAGCCCTTGACTACCAATCTATTCTGTGAAAACCGCACATCAATTGTACTTTCCCTATCCGCAGTATTTGCTGTGCAAGTGTTAGGTGATTCACCCTGTATATATTCAGGGCGGGGCGAAACTGAAAAGAAGCTTCACGAACGTGAAACGAGGGAGGAAAAGAAGGCACCATTCGGATGAAATAAAGAGATACAGAAGGTGTATATTAAAACAACTAACTTGTAAAATTTTCAAGATCCGGTCACGAATGAGGACTGGCAAAAAGAAACGTAAAGAGGAACTAAGGATAAGCTTCCAAACGTTAATATAAAGAACAAAATCAGCTTCAACAAATGTGAAAGGGGAACTAAAGAGCGACTCCTAAGTCTTACTCCAAGACGTAGGTACCCCTAAGGGGCGAGGTCAGTAGATTAGTTAAATCAACGCCCAGGTGGCGTTGGTTAAAATCAGGGCTACAACAGTCGTTCGGTGTCGCAGTTTGATCATTGATCGCTTAATATCATCTGTCGCATTCCCAACATTACTCGGCAGGAGTCGCTTTGACATGGCTCCGCGTTGCACATTAACAGCGTTTGCGAAATAACCCGCTGTTATATGTGTGTCGCCAATAATCGAACGGTAACCTATGGGCAACATTGTAGCGCCACGTAACGGACGTCAACTAGCAACGCCGAAAATTGCTTTCAACAAGGCCCAAGTTTAAAAAAAGTTCAAACGTTTGTAAATCTAAGAGACTTAACTTTTGTGGTTATCAGTCCCTAGGATTACAAACTAGTTGAACTACGCTAAGGACAACACACGCACAAACAAACACACACACACACATACATACAGGCACACGCGCGCGCGCACGCGTTCGAGGGAGGACTGGAATCTCCGACGGGGAACAACCACGTGCTCCGCAGCAAGACACCGTAAAGCGCTCGGCCACTCCACTGCGGCTCTCACGTTACAGTATCGCATTCGGGAGTCTTAATTCATCCGTCAATAGCTCCAGAGTTTAAAAGTCAACGCATTAGTAATTTAGGATGGCTGATTCTGCAGTGGGTTTGATGAGCCGGCCGCGGTGGCCGAGGGGACTGAGGCGCTCCATTCACGGTCTCACGGCCACTACGGTCGGGGATTCGAATCCCCCCTTGGGCATGGATATGTATAGTATAAGGTAGTTGATAAGTAGTTTGTAAGTTTAGGGACTGATGACCCCGTAGTTAAGTCCCATAAGCTTAACAAACATTTGAACATTTGATTTTTGGGTTTGATGATATTCCCATTTAGCTACTTGTTGGAGCGAATCACTACTGGAAACTTATTAACGTCACTGCGTCAGAATCTTCATTTCCATCACCGGCCTTACTGCCTTCGAAATTCGTATTTATTCTTAGAGGCCGCGCGCGGATGGCCCAGCGCTCTAAGGCGCCTTGCTGCGGAGCTCGCAGCTCCTCCCTCCAAGGTTCGAGTCCTTCCTCTGGCACGAGTGTGTATGTTGTCCTTAGCATAAATTAGCGTAAGTAGTTTATAAGTCTAGGGAATGATGACCACTGCAAATTGGTTCCATAGATTCACGAACATTTGAACTTATTCTTAGTAGAAGCCAGTGGCGTACCAATTATTTCTTTAGAGGGAGGGAGGGCAAGAAAACTATTTACTGACTTCGCCTTCCGTGACTTTCGGAGGGAGACAGGTCATGGCACTCACTTGTCAAGTTGCGCTTGCGTCTCATTTATATATCTATTAGCGACCTTGATCACTCCATCAGTCTCAACAGCTACTATTCCAAAGTGCTGTGCATATGCCTACAGATGTTGTTACCTATTAGCAGCCACTGACTGAAAAATGGGACAAAAGCAGACGACAGACTGTAGTAGCTATTACAAGATGCTTCAGTCGAAGGCAAAACTGACTGCCAACAAAAGTACTGTCTCATAATTACTGACGTCAGCATATTTTATTCACTGGCTCTGCCTAAAGATGAAATTAAATTTGGGGAGGGGGGCAGAAACCGTGTCTTGCCCTCTAAAGCTTGCAGTTGGTGGGGGGGGGGGTGACTGCTGCCCCCGTCCCCCCCTCCCACCCCTCCCTCCCCCGATTGGTACAGCATTGGTAGAAGCCGTCCTAGGATTGAGTAAATCGTCACCGTTAACCTTATGCAACTGCTTTTCAATCAAATAACCTCATGCAACTGCCTTACAATCAGATATTTGACAATGAAGTACCAGACTTCTCAAATCAATATACATATAAAAAAATGGAACATATTTCACTTGGTAGCCAAAATTATTCACTGCAGACCGACGGCGGTTATGCATGAGAGTAGCCTTTAGGTTCGCGGTGTGCACTATGGTGTTTTGGTCTCAGTGTGTGGCGGTGGGTGAGTGTGGCGAACAAAAATCCGTAAAATGTGGAGCAATACGACGATCAACAGATGTTCAAAGATAAAAAGACTCAAAGATAAAACACTAGGAAACACAGACATACATTAACTGAGCATTAACTACACTGGCAATACACCAATGGTCTCAATATAAACACTGGAAAGACAACTGTATTACTTAGGATCAAAATACTGACAACAGGATTAGAGAGACAAATATACGTCGAGCGTCACGATTTCATAAAACATAGTACCATCTCCATATTATCCTTGAGCTCACTGCAATACACAGATTGTACTTTTGGCGGAGTTTGCTAGTTTAAAATAAATAGAAATATACAACGATCAAATCAGATCAATTAGCGCGAAAAATTAGAACTTCTACAGGAAATGTATGCTTCTTGTTTTATGGAGGATCAATCAAGAGAAGCCTGTCTGCCACGAAAATCAGCAGCCGTTCTTCCACATACTCTCCATAATCTCAGCCGAATATTTCTTTCTCATTTTGCAGAGTCGTATGGAGGAGAATGACCTGCTCAGCGGTGCGTATGAGACACAAATAGTAAACTACATCCGAAATAGCTACACAAATGGCTCCACCACAAAATTCTGCACATACCTATTATTCCCACTCCCATGAACCACAGACATTGCCGAGGTGGGGTGGCTTGCGTGCCTCAACGATACAGATAGCCATACCGTAGGTGCAACCACAGCGGAGGGGTATCTGTGGAGAGGCCAGACAAACGTGTGGTTCCTGAAGAGGGGCAGCAGCCTTTTCAGTAGTTACAGGGGCAACAATCTGGATGATTGACTGAGCTGGCCTTGTAACATCAGCTAATGTGGCTTTGCCGCACAGTTACTGCAAACGGCTGAAAGCAAGTGGAAACTACAGCCGTTATTTCTCCCGAGGACATGCAGCTCTACTGTATGAACATATGATGATGGCATCCTCTCGGGTAAAATATTCCGGAGGTAAAATAACCCCCCATTCGGATCTCCGGGCGGGGACTACTCACGAGGATGTGATCATCAGGAAAGACAATACTGGCATTCTACGGGTCGGAGCGTGGAATGTTAGATCCCTTAATCGAGTAGGTAAATTAGAAAATTTAAAAAGGGAAATGGATAGGTTGAAGTTAGATATAGTGGGCATTAGTGAAGTTCGGTGGCAGGATGAACAGGATTTCTGGTCAGGTGAGTACAGGATTATAAATACAAAATCAGTTGGGGGTATCACAGGAGTAGGATTGATAATGAATAAGAAAATAGGAATGCGGGTAAACTACTATGAGCAGCACAGTGATCGCATTATCATTGTCAAGATAGATACGAAGCCAACACCGACAACAGTAGTACAGGTTTATATGCCAACCAGCTCTGCCGATGATGAGGAGATCGAAGATATATATGAGGAGCTAAAGGAAATTATTCAGACAATTAAGGGAGAGGAAAACTTAATTGTTATGGGAGACTGGAATTCGGTAGTAGGACAAGGAAGGGAAGGGAAGATAGTGGGTGAATATGGTCTGGGCAAAAGGAATGAAAGAGGAAGCCGCCTGGTAGAATTTTTCACGGCAAATAATTTAGTTATAAGAAACACCTGGTTTAAGAATCACAAAAGAAGGTTGTATACGTGGAAGAGACCAGGAGACACCGGGAGATACCAGATAGCTTTTATAATGGTAAGACATAGATTTCGGAACCAGGTTTTGAAGTGTAGGACATACCCAGGGGCAGACATAGACTCTGACCATAACTTGTTGGTTATGAACTGTAGGCTGAAACTGAAGAAACTACAGAAAGGTAGGAAAATAAGGAAATGGGACCTGGATAAATTGAAGGAACCTGAAGTTCTTAAGAATTTCAGAGGGGGCTTCAGGCAACAATTGACAGAAACCGAGGAAAATAAAACAGTTGAGGAGGAATGGGTAAAATTGAGAGATGAAATAGTGAAGGCAGCAGAGGACAAAATAGGTAGGAAGGCAAGACCTACAAAAAATCCTTGGATATCACAGGAGATACTAAATTTAATCGATGAAAGGAGAATATATAAAAATGCTGTAAATGAAACAGGCAAAATGGAATACAGACGACTAAGAAATGAGATTGACAGGAAGTGCAAAATGGCTAAGCAGGAGTGGCTAGAAGGCAAATGCAAGGATGTAGAAGAATGTATAAATAGGGGAAAATAGATACAGCCTATAGGAAAATAAAAGAAACATTTGGAGACAAGAAAAACAGCTCTATGAATATCAAGGACACTGATGGAAAACCAGTTCTCAGCAAAGAAGGGAAAGCTGAAAGGTGGAAAGTATATAGAGGGGCTCTACAAAGGAAATGAACTTCGAGACAATATTGTAGGAAGGGAAGAGGATGTAGATGAAGATGAAATAGGAGATACTGTACTGAGAGAAGAATTTGACCGAGCCCTGTACCAAAGTCAAAACAAGGCCCCTGGAGTAAATGATATTCCCTCAGAGCTACTGAAGTCTCTGGGAGAACCAGCCATGACAAACCTGTTTCACCTGGTGTGTAAGATGTATGAGACAGGCGAAGTACCCTCAGACTTTAAGAAAAATGTTATAATCCCCATTCCAAAGAAAGCAGGTGCAGACAGGTGTGAAAACTGCAGAACCATCAGTTTAATAAGTCATGGTTGCAAAATATTAACACGAATTATATACAGAAGGATGGAAAAGCTGGTGGAAGCCGACCTCATGGAAGATCAGTTTGCGTTTTGCCGATGACATAGTAATTATGTCAGATACAGCAAAGGACTTGGAAGAGATTGGGAACGAAGCAATAAAGGAGGTAGATGAGTTTTGTTACTTGGGCAGTAAAATAACAAATGATGGTCGCAGTACAGAGGATATAAAATGCAGAATGGCAATGGGTAGAAAAGCGTTCTTGAAAAAGAGAAATTTGTTAACATCAAATATTGCTTTAAGCCTAAGGAAGTCCTTTCTGAAGGCATTTGTATGAAGTGTTGTCTTGTATGGGAGTGAGACATGGACGATAAACAGTGCGGACAGGAAGAGGATTGAGGCTTTTGAAATATGGTGCTACAGAAGAATGCTGAAGATTAGGTGGGTGATCGCGTAACTAATGAGGAGGTACTGAACAGAATTGGGGAGAAAAGAAATTTCTGGCATAGCTTGACTAAAAGAAGGGATAGATTGGTAGGACACATTCTTAGACATCAAGGAATTGTGAATTTAGCGTTGGAGGGAAGTGTGTGGGGTAAAAATCGCAGAGGAAGACCAAGAGATGGATACAGTAAGCAGATTCAGACAAATGTAGGTTGCCGTTCTTATGTGGAGATGAAGAGGCTTGCTCAGGATAGGGTATTGTGGAGAGGTGCATCAAACCAGTCTCCGGACTGAAGACCACAACAACAAACAACCTATTATTTTACGCCTCTTATAGTGAAGAAGGGCAAGATAAAAAGACATAAAAGTAAAAGTTCACAAGTGGAACCAAGTCGAGAGAAAAGTGTAACGGAAAGTGTTAAAAGTACAAAAATGAAGAAGAAAACAAGAAGAAGAAAGCTAAAATGATTGAAAATAGTGAAACGTCTGAGATGTTGAGGTCTAAAAACATTTAAGTATTTTAGATAAAAGATTAATGCAAGTGAACGACAACGCAAAGAAGAGACAACTTGAACCGTTGAACAGGCACGCACAGGGGTTGAATCTGTACATCCTAAAGAGAAGCGTTTAGGTCCTGCTCAGAACTTGACTCCTTCTGGCATTACGTGAGTGCAGAAGTTTTAGGTACGCAAGAATTCAGAAAAGGCGAAATGGCACAGGAAGGGGAAATGGCTTGTGAGAAACCTAAATGTGAGGCTACTGAACAGCCATTAGACACTTGCATGGGACCCCGAAGCTGTTGCTAAAGAAAAGAGGGAAGGAATAGACAGAGTCCCATGCACAACAATCGTTGTTTCTACCGTTGGTAGACTCCTCACCAGTACTGTACAGTTTCTCTTACCTCTCGAGGTGGACCAGCTGTGGGCGGGGATATGGAGATTCCATAAATGTTGTCCTTGACTTTTATTGTATCTTCTAGTATCTCTGGTATCGCTTGCCACATGGCCCATTCATAGTGTTTCCCGATGGTGGCACTTCTAGTATAGACAACGCAGCTGTACCTACTTTGTCCAGTTCTCAAGAGCACTTTAAAAATTGGAAGGTTTGCTTGACGAAACGGGTACAGCTGTACTGTATACCCCAAGTAATTTCATAACTGACGAATTTGATACATGTAATCCTGAAGATTAGGTGGGTGGATCGCGTAACTAATGAGGAGGTACTGAACAGAATTGGGGAGGAAAGGAATTTCTGGCATACCTTGACTAAAAGAAGGGATAGATTGGTAGGACACATTCTTAGACATCAAGGAATTGTGAATTTAGCGTTGGAGGGAAGTGTGTGGGGAAAAAATCGCAGGGGAAGACCAAGAGATGGATACAGTAAGCAGATTCAGACAGATGTAGGTTGTCGTTCTTATGTGGAGTTGAAGAGGCTTGCTCAGGATAGGGTATTGTGAAGAGCTGCATCAAACCAGTCTCCGGACTGAAGACCACAACAACAAATATCGTAATCATCTTCTACACAGTTAGACGTTTCTTAGTAACAAATATGTTGGCTATATTATTAATGTAAGAACGTAGGCTTTCGCGGTCATTATTGTTAAAATTGAAATTCTTCTGAGCTATTTGCAGCGTCATGATGATACAAAAATGTTCAAATTTTTGTAAAGCTTATGGGACTTAACTGCGGGGTCATCAGTCCCTAAACTTACAAACTACTTATGAACTAGCTTATAGTAAAGACGACACAACCATCCATGCCCAAGGGGGGATTCGAACCCCCGACGGGGAACGACCTCGCGCATCATAGCATAGCGCCTCAATGCGCTCGGCCGCTCCGCCGCGGCTCATGACATATATTTTCCCAACGTTTCGGATCCATTACAGGAGGGTTCTTCAGGGAAATTCCCTGAAGAAGACTCCTGTAACGGATCCGAAACGTTGGAGAAGTATATCATCATGACGCGGCAAATAGCTCAGAATTTCAATTATATTATTAATATTTCATCATTCCTTCATTACGTTACTTTCACTAAAGTATTTCTTTAAGAGTGAATATTTGACGAAAAAACGTATCTCATCTGATAGGACACAACATTTATTAATTGTTACTGACCTGTAAGGCGGCGTAAAATTCTTCTTCAAACTTGAGCAAATCTCACCAACGGGATCCCATCTCCGAGTTTTTGAGAAGACGTTTGAAAAATAATGTGACGCGGCCCAGTCACTCTGAAGATTTTTGCTTTAATTACTCTTTATTGCATTTATGTTTTACTGGACAGATTTTTTTTAGGTATTTATTATGGTGTAGTTACCGAACCTGGTTGACAGATACAATCAAACGACAACCAAGCCTAAATACTGCCTAACATATTCCTTATACATCCAAGAAACCAAATGATAATAATGTAATTAACTAAAACTGCTTAAATAGCGGATACATTTTCCCTCGACGTATTGTTGGTCTTAAAATATTTGATATGCTGGTACAATGACATAAAAAGAAACATCCTTCAGCGTAGGTTTTTAGTAGTCACCTCATTCTTTTTATTGCGGAAATATTTACAGGATACAAATATACGAAACGAAGATGTATTTCACTTCGTTAACATGGTTTTATATATGTGTAGTGAAAATTCATCTTACTGTTGTTTCACTAATTGTCAGAAAAGGGTGGTTTCTATGTCTCGCTGCTTTATACACTGGTCAAAACTATTAGGGGATCAGTTGAGTATCTAAAGTATTGTCATCGACAGAATGAACTAAAATGGTTTGACGTCTTTCTGTTGGTTCTACTGAGTGGAGACAAAAATATTGCAGCAACCGAGATTGTGGTAATAACAATCAAATGCTGCAGAGAGGGTTAGTGTTGTGTTTACCAAACGAATTAAACAAGCACTGGGGTTCAGATAGTGGTGTCAGTAGACAATGTAATGCAACAACAACGTGACTTAGCCGAAACTATAGTATGGAGAGACGTAGGAAGGTTGGAAGCGGGATAGACACAGCAGGAGGTGAATGCATCTATTGGAGTATCCCAAAGTGTAGTTTCCAGGATCTGGACGCGATTTCAGAACAGGAACCGTTAAAAGACGGCAAGGACAACGTCGTCCATGGGTAATATCAGCAAGAGATGACCGTTGCGATTTCAAACAACAGGAACCGTTAAAAGAAGGCGAGGCCAAGGTCGTCCATACGTAAAATCAGCAAGAGATGACCGTTGCGATTTCAAACAACAGGAACCGTTAAAAGAAGGCGAGGCCAAGGTCGTCCATAGGTAAAATCAGGAAGAGATGACCGTTATCTCCGGTTAACAGCCCGTCCAAAGAGGATGTTGAATGCAACTCAACTGAAACACACCCTCTAGGGAACAACAGGCCGCGCAATATCAACACAAACAGTCCGAAATCGTCTTCGGGGAATGTGGCCTCTATGCGCGAAGGCCTGTGGTGTGTGTCCCGTTAAAATCACGTCACCGGTAACCCCACCCCAGAAACTGGGCAGAGGAAAATGGCACCTGTTTCTGTTCACAGATATGTCAAGAATTTGTGTTCATCCGGACAATCGTCCTTCCCTCAGCTGGAGAGAAGGTGGCACTCGGAACAATCCTGCTCATGTACAGGAAACATCACCTTGTCATTGTGGTGGTCTAAAGGTGTGGTCAAGACGACGACGGACGTACGGACCTCTATGTCGTTCAGAATTGCGCTTTGACAGCTCAGAGTATAGAGACGAGATCCCTCGACCTTTTGCAACGCTGGTGCCATAGGAGATGGATTCCTTCTGGTGGACGATGACGCTCGTCCCCACAGAGCCGAACCGGCGGACAACATACTTGAAGCTGTGGGGAATGAATTGAGTGGTCAGTTTGTTTACCAAACTTAAACCCGATTGAGCATGTCTGGGATGCACTTGGCAGACGTATTGCAGACAGGCCAGCACATCACCTGCAGACCTGGATATATAGCATATGGGGAAGAACGGCTATACATCCCTCAAGAGCTGATTGATAACCTCATACTGTCCATACCACCATACCACACTGTACTGGCCGTCGGAGGTGATCACACACCATATTAGAGGGCAATGAGAATGACTTCATCACTATTACGGTAGCCCCATGGTGGCTCGCTCAGAAGTAAATGCCATGTAAACCTCAAGTAAAGAGTTGACACAGCAAAATGTCGTTTTGTATCACATTCAAATTACAATTGTAACCAATATCTAAATAATATACTTTACCATATGTATATTGCGTACTAATATCTCACCTGGTGCCCTAAATATTTTCAGCAGTGTATCTCACTTTCATTAATGCGGTTCTAACCTATGCCACAATTTTTAACTAGGCTGTTCTATGACTGTGCTTTCACTTTGAGATTAATTACTGTCCTGTGACTGATATAGCAGCACGTAAGAGCCCTTCAGTTTCACGCTGCAGCTTATTTCATAGATGTCATGGAGAAGTATTTCTTCTTCCAAGAAATAAAAAAGTAAACACGTTTATTTAGACTACTAGTTACATTTGCCTAATTGTAGAAGAGTAGCATCCACCCATAGTCCAGGGGACGTGTTTTCGATTCACAAATAAGAGTTCTAGGTGCCGGGTTTAGCCCAGGCACTGCTTAAATTTTAAGTAAAATTGATCAGTAATGCCGTGCAAAGACTAGTGGAATAAGAATCACATTCTTGCTCTTAGGATGGGAAACAGTCCCTGTAAGGTGTAAAAATTAGTAGTGATCAACGGCATGAGGACGCTGAAGCCAACTGAAACCACTGCTTTAAAAACACATGATGTGCATTCACAGAATATGTAGCTTGTAGTTCAAGAACTGTTCTGATCATATCATCACTGGAAAAATATTCCCCCATACAGATCTCCGGTAGGGAACTGCCTAAAGACAGGGGACCATAAAATACTAACCAACGAGTATGGAATGCCAGAAATTTGAACACAGCACAAAGATAGAAAAAATGATAAGCGAAATGGAAAGGCTCAATTCGTAAATAGTGAGGGTAATTGGAGTCAATTGGAAAAAAACTAGGATTTCATGTTTATATCAACAGCAGCAGACATTGTTACAAAGGGAGTACGATTCGTTATGAATAAGAAAATAGAATATCGAATGAACTACTCTGAAGAGTGCAGTCTTAGGTTTGTTCTCATTAGATTCGACAGAAAATCAACATCGACAATGCTAGTTCAGCTACACATGGCGACGTCAGAAGCACAAGATGAAAATTAGATAAAGTATACGAGGAACCAGAAAGGGTAATTTGGTTTGCGAAGGGAGACGAAAATCTAATAATCATGGTTTAAAAAGACGCGATTGCAGAGCAAAGGAATAGAAGAAAGGGTTGTGGGAGAATACGGAATCTGCAGTAGGAATGAGAATGAGAGAGGAGAAAGACTACTTGAGTTTTGTAATAAATTTCAGTTGGTCTACGAAGGGAAGAAGTACAATAACGACCAGGGACTGCCGAAATGTAAAATATAGGTCCGTAGGAAATGGAACAATACGAAGTGCACGAAAGCCAAGGCGAAATGGCTGCAGGAGAAATGTGAATAAAGTAAATGATCGTCTAAAGGACTGACCTAGTATACAGAAAAGTAAATTGAAATAAAGTTCTAGGGTGGTAATATTAAGAAAGCAATGGTAAATTCCTCTTTTAAGTGCAGAGGAGTAGGCATAGGTTGAAAGAGTACACTGAAGACCTCTATGAAGTGAACGAGTTGCCTAATGCGATTACAGGAGAAATTGGGTTTGATATGGAAGGCATAGGGGAGTAAGTATTAGATTTTAAAAGACGACTTGAAATCAAGTAAAACAGATGGCCAAGATAATATGCCATGTGAGGAAGGCCTACAGTCTCCCCCCCTCCCCCCATTGTTCAGTATAAACAACGACGAAGTATTAAAGGGTATTGAAAGTAGCCTGTTGTAGAAATTGGCAAGATCTTGGGCAGTTGAGATCCGCAAATGAAAGTTAAAACGCTCACTGCTGCTCTAAATTACTTTACGTGTGGCCACAGTACATATGCCATGCAAATTTATCTATATGCTCACTCTTTAAGGGAGCAGCCAATGTTTTAACAAACACAAAATCAACGTTAAAAAATAAATGAATAGATAATTAAACAGGGATGGGGAGCATGATATCGTAAAGCAGAGGTTTGATACTTTAAAATCATAATCTATTCAATAAAATAACAAGCAAATAATTGTGGGGAGACGAAATTAAGCACACACATTGTACAAAAGTGGATTAAATCATATAATTACTGCCCATAATAAAATTGTTTCTGCCCTTACGAATATGGAGGTAATGTGGGAGGAAATTTTCAAACACACAATGGGTAGCTGAAAACACATTCGTTCATTCACAGACACATGCATAAGGCTAGGCAGTACATTAAAAGCTGGAACCCATGAAAGCAGCGGCGAAACGAAGCATCAGTGGTATCTTGACGAGATGACAGGTGTCTTGATCACAAATTATAAATTAGACTGTGCACTAAACTAATTCATGTGGGGGGAGGCAGTGACCTACTATTCGTAAGTACCACATGGTGTGTGACCACGGTGAATTACATGGCATTTACAAACAGAAATTAATTTAGAATAAGCGAGTAAAGCACACGCAAGATTTCATATAGAAGAAAGCAAGTACTAATAAAAGCATGGCTGAAGGCCGAAGTAAGTGACCATTACGAAAGCACATGGTGCAATCGGTCATACAAGACAGTAAAGACGGAATCAAATCAGAAAATCTGACAAAGATTTAGCATACTCGTGGATACAGACACGACGTGAAAAGTTAGTTAAAAACAGCAAGGAAATTCAAACACACTAAATTTACACAAAGGCTGAAGGCCACACACGTGTATTCTAACTTTAGCAAAACCGGACACAGAATCATCACTGGAATGAAAATGCAAATATTAAATTTACACTGAATTTACTTCGCCACACATAGCAAAAGAAATTACTCAAGAGAACTATCACTGAAAACCCAAGACTGCCTGATCACAAAGAAATCAAAGTCCCAACAGTATGCTTTCCCCTCAGCATGATTCGCCAGAGTACATACTTCCACAGTCATCGGAGTCAGAATGAAGAGTGAAGACTAAAGCTCTAAGGCCTCAGAAAAACCTCCCCCCGCCATACACCGGATGTAGAGCGCGCTAAAAGTGACGGTGAGTACGTTCAGAGACTAGTGTTTACCAACCCATGCTACCTGGCCAAGACAATTCCGTCTTCTACCGCTCCCAGAGAGGTCTCCTGTCACCTCTTGCATCCAATTTGCCACCTTGCCAAGTAAGCTTGTCTCTGGCGACTGTAAGCCATTGCACAGCAGTCAGTCAATATTAAGGACACACATTCACAGTTGGAAACATATATAAATCGGGGGGGGGGGGGGCAACATATATAAACATGGGGCATTGATCATTAATAAAAAGAATAAAATAATTAACACACAAATAGATAGCATTAATGTTGCAGAAACACTTTAGGTTAATGAATCAATCAAAATGGAACACGAGCACACATTCAGTGGACGTGTTTTAATAGAAAGGTTCAAGAGTGGCATGAGAATTCAGGGCGGAAGGATATCAGTGATAAAATTCGCTAATACATCGCGGTCCTCAGTAAAAGTGAAGAAAAATTTCAGGATCTAACGATTAATGAATTGGGGGTAAAAATAAACCGGAATAAGACAAAAGTCTCTTGAAGTATCAAAAATGAAAATTGCGTGAACTTAATCTCGAAATTTTTGATCACAAACCACGCAAAGCTAAGGAAATTTATTACATTGGAAGCAAAATAATTTACTACCTACCAAGAAAGGTGTACATAACAAATACACTAGCACAGGCAAAGAGAGTATTCACTGAAATGAAGAAGTTGGCACAGAAAAGGATACGTGACCAAGCAAAAAATTAAAACATTAGTAATAAAAATAATAATGATGATAAAATACGAGAATGCAGTCTTGTTTCTCGTGGTTTTAGTTCACAGGTCTCATCATAGAATATTGCTACGCAACTTCAAGTTTGAACATCATGTTGACCAATAAAGGCCAATTCACACTGTCCGTCACGTCAACGTCACGTCACGGAACCGTCACGTCAAGTTGTATTCACACTGTCCGTCCGTGTCCGTCACGTCAATTCGTCCATCTCAATACGCGATGATAAAAGTGTGGTTATGAGTGGCGATCTGTTATATAGAAAGTCATAGTTTATTACTAGAAAGGGGGAACAACAACGGCCAGTGTATGTTTTTGGCCAACTTACTGGGAACTGAAACAACATTTCAAAACATCGACATCTATTTTCAAGCGAAAAAATAAACATATGAAGACATCAAACCATACTTGTAAGAGCATAAATATCGCCTATATACTTTAACCATTACGATTTGCATGCTGACATTGTTAATACGTCGTAAACAACTGAATTTTTGCCTTTCATTATAACTGACATTTTCATTTAAAGTGTTATTTAATGAAAAATGCGTATTCAAATTACAATCATATTCAAATAAACAGTTTGCTTCAGTCGTTTCTGTTACATTGTTACGTAACATAAACCATTTTTTGGTTTCGGATATCCGACCTCGATTATAGGGGGACACTCAATTGACAAAAATATTTAAGTCGTCATGAAACATTTGAGATTTACCCCTAAAACGAGGTACAACAACAGCACAAAGATGAATAAGACACATTTACATATAAACAGTGCAATCGTCGACTGCAACATGTAATTCGCGTGACGAAATTAGGTTAACTTCCGATGTTAGCAGACGACCGTTCCGTCAAAACATTCTTCTCGAGAAAGCTTGACGGACGTTGACGTGACGTAACGGTCCAGTGACGGACAGTGTGAATGCCGCCATTAGAAATACATTGCGGAATGTTCTGACGGACGGTGACGTGACGTGACGAGACGGACAGTGTGAACTGGCCTTAAGACTTGCATAGCTCTTGCCATGTATTGTTTTACCCTTTGGTCGTAATTTAAGTGAATAGATTCTTTCAGCCTAGGATATCTATCATGAGATTTCCAGATGAAAACGACTGTTCTACAGTAAGAAATGAGCGCACAAAGTACGTCGTCTTTTTCTTTTTCCTGTTACCTTTGAAGTATTTTTAGTGATACGTTTTCACAATTACTTCTGTATGTAATCAACAATCTCATTACCCGAATTACGTTAAGTGATCATTTAGTAACTCCTTTGTATGAAACTAAGGTAATTTTACTCCAAAAAGTAAACAGCCTTATCTTTTATCACCAATAGTTCAGCGTGAAACAGTTCATAGTTACGTTTGTAGTATTCTAAAGTATCAAAAGTCTATTTATTAACTGTTGAATCTGAAGTATCCGAGTACTTCAAAATAGCTTTTTATGTCCCACTCTATGTTTTATTTTTATTTTTTTTATTTTTTATTTTTTTATGAAAACAGTTTAGACCAAAAATTTAAGTGCAACAGACCTTACTCCCTCCAGTGACAGCTCCGTACCATCTCGGTTATAACATCATTAGATTTTTCTTTTATTTCAATTTAATGTAATTACAATTGTAGTGTTTTTTAGAAATCCTCTAAATGTAAAAACTGTGTATTATGGAGCAACATCTTGTAGATGTTACTCTGTTTTTATAATATATGAATAATCATAAAGGCGCTGTTTCCCAGAAGAAACAAATATGTTTCCAAAAGTATCCCACTCTAACTGTGCGTGGAGATGTGCAACCGGTATTTAAGGGAAGGTCATTTGGATGAGTGAGATGACGGTTGCAGCTGTGAGCGTCATTTTGAGAGAGTAGTTTCTAAAGTGCTGACTGAGCAGCGATTGTAATGTCTGAATAGACTGGGTGAAGGTAAAATTGGATGATGAGCGCAGGCGAAACTACGTGAACGAGAAGCTGCCTCTCGTATGCATAGGGTTCGCCAGTCCTCGTCCCAGCCGACCTAGGAGTGTATTAAGTACGCGACCCCTCCACATAGGAGAGTTACGTGCTGTTTCGACACGGTGGATGAGGTACAAAGTGCCAGGTACATGTACATAAAGCGGGGGTTCACTTTCGCCACTTCTCACATTCTCATCTGAATTATATTTTGATTTCGCCACTTTTTCCTGTTACACACGTGACAGAAATATGAAAAACTGGCTTCTAACCGCAGCTTCGCTCGCTTTGAGGTACTTGCATACGTGTCAAAGACCATAGAAAGTACAATAATTTCGCAACTTTGTTCTTATGACCAGTAATCAGGATAAAAGAGAAGGTGCTAATTTTCCAGTTTAAATATTAAACATGCGTAGAATAGTGGTATATACTGTCCTTCTTTGTCGAGGTGAAAATTAAAATTTTGTTTACTATGGAAAGAAATCTCTTTGTAACATCGCGACAAAACCACTGACTGAAGAAGTTAAACGTTATACAATGTGTAAATTATGCAGGATTCAAATGACACTGAAATCGGTTCGGCTGTTTGAAGACGTTGACGTCTTTATGTTGAATCGTATTACGGACAACATTTCAACCATTAAAAGTATTTTAATAAATGTTATAAATTTCAAACGTCAGTGACTAAATAGCTATTCCAAGGAGTCTTTAATCGCCTCATAAGCTATAAGAGAAACGTTAATAGTCAGCTGTTGCATATTTCGAGTTAAAAATCGACAAATATATTGAATTACACACTTTCTGAAGTACACTATGTTCTTCAGCATTCAAGCTATTCTTCATACCCAATTTCATCAGAATCGGTTAAGACCTTTGGTCGTGAAAACATAATAGACAGAGCTTCTTTCGCCTTTTGTAATATTGTTATGGAAGTAGAAGTACGGATAATGGAAAAAATGGCAAAACTCTAAAATCAACATTGGAGTACAGTAAGATTATTATTTCATACTGAGAGAGGCAGCGTTTACGTAGAGTTGTCAGTACTAACAGACAATGATCACTACATGAAATAATCGCAGACATCAACGTGGAACGCACGACGAACGTATCCATTAGGACAGTAAGGTGCAATTTGGCTTTAATGATCCACTTTACTTGTCTTTCCCAATAGCACGAGATAGTCTGCAACGCCTCTCCAGGTATTGTCACCATTCACCACCCAGGTTGGACCACAGACAAGTGGAAAACCGTGGCTTCGCCATATGTCGCGATTTTAGTTCGTAAGAGCTGATGGTCCTCCCCCATGAACCACAGACATTGACGAGGTGGGGTGGCTTGCGTGCTTCAAAGATGCAGATAGCCATACCGTAGGTACAACCAGAGCGGAGGGGTATCTGAGGAGAGGCCAGACAAACTTGTGGTTCCTGAAGAGGGGAAGCAGCGATTTCATTACTTACAGGGGCAACAGTCTGGATGATTGACTAATCTGCCCTTGTAACATAAAACATTTGTAAACTATTTAAGTAATTACAGTTTGTTCTATCAATACTCAGCTTTTTAACGTTTCGATGTATGGGGGTTCTGCTGGCTGCAACATTATTCTCCTGGGGCGTCGTGGTAGAAATAAATACTCTATATGTACAATTTTTCACTTCTTGTTTAATTTGAAATCAAACTCGTCCACCAAAACATTACAAATTCAAAACAATGCAGACTGACAGATTCCAGAGTACTTGACAAAAGACAAATCTCGAACTCCCCCACCCAAGGCGGTGAAGCAAATATATAACATTCACAATAATGGCATTACATTACGCATTGTTTATAACAATAGAATATACTGATTTACAATTACCAAACATAACAGAAAAACATTTCATGTACGCAAAAATAAACACCATATAAAATGAAAACTATGCAAACAATAATTTTAGATGGCGCGTGTATTTTTAAGACGAAATTTCCGATCTTTCTGTTGACAACAAAGTGCAATGTTATATGTCAATTAATTTGTTAATGAATACATCATACATGTTCCTAACATATATTAAACTATCAATTATATTGTCAGTTCTGAAACTAGGTTTAAAATGTCACGTCAGTCAATATATACAAAGAAACACAATATACAAATTTCGACTTTACAGTAATTAAAGCAATTAGCTGATCTACACAACTTGTTTATGAGCCTAACATACATACAATACTATTAATTTTCATTTCTTTATGTTTTACAAAAGTTTTTACCCTTCTTCTGTCTATTTATTGAAATAATGTACAATGACGCAACTATTGTTTATAGAACTGTCTGGAAAGAAAATATATGAATCTCTTAATTAATGAAATCTATCACTTGTTTTACTCACAGTATCACTGAGCCACTGTCCTACATTGATTCCTAGGCTGGCTATTACGTTTTTAACTAACTTCACACGCAACTTTTATTACTATACAACCACACGATTCCGGATCCAAAGCAGACGGTATCGTAGGATGACACTGAGATGAGGTGGTCAGCAATATCGTTACAAACATCAGCTAACATCGCTTTGCCATGCAGTTACTGCGAACGGCTGAAAATAAGAGGAAACTATAGTCTTTACTTTTCCCGAGGGCATGCAGCTCTTCTATGTGAATATGTGATGATGGCGTCTTCTTGGGTACAATATTCCAGAGGTAAAATAGTCCCCCATTCGGATCTCCGAGCGGGGACTACTCAGGATGATATCGTCATCAAGAAGAACAAAACAGGCATTCTACTGGTCGGAACGTGGAATGTTCTAACCCTTCACCATCCGCGGCGGAGTGGGCGAGGGCATTGAAGCGCTAAGCTACGATGCGCGAGGCCGTTCCCCGTCGGGGGTACGAATCCCCCCTTGGGCATGGATGTTTGGGCCGTCTTTAGTATAAGCTAGTTTGTAAGTAGTTTGTAAGTTTAGGGACTGATGACCTCGTAGTTAAGTCCCATAATCTCTACAAACAGGAACTAATAGAAATACCTAGATAACACAGGATGTACTGAACTTAATTGATTAGAGGAGAAAAGATAAAAATTCAACAAGTGAAGCAGGCAAAAGGGAGTACAAACATCTAAAAAAATGAGATAGACAGGAAGTGCAGACTGGCTAATCAAGAGTGGCTAGAGGATAAATGCAGAACCGTAGAAGAATGTATAAATAGGGGAAAGATAGATACCATCTACAGGGAAAAAAGAGATATTTGGAGACAAGAAAAGCAGCGGTATGAATATCAAGAACTCAGCCGGAGAACCAGTACTAAGCAAAGAGGGGATAGCTGAACTGTGGAAGGAATATATAGAGGGAATAAAATTGAAGGCAGTGTTCTAGAAAAGGAAGACGAAGGACGATGAGATGGGAAATTCGATACTGCGAGAAGAATTTAATAAAGCGCTGAAGAATTTCAGTCGAAACAAGGCCCCTGGAGTAGATGATATTCCGTCTGAAATACTGATATCGTTAGGAGAGCCAGTCATGAAAAAATTGTTCCACCTGGTATGCAAGATGTATGAGACAGAGGAAATACCATCAGACTTCAAGAAGAATATAGTGATTCCAATTCCAAAGAAAACAAATGCAGACAAATGTGAAAATCATATAACTATCAGTTTAATAAGCCATGGTTGCAAAATCTAACACGAATTATTTACAGACCAATGGAAAAACTTGTAGAATCCGACGTCCGTGAAGATCATTTTGGATTTAGGAGAAATGTAGAAACACTGGAGGCAAAACTCACATTACGAATTATCTTACAAGATAGGCTAAGAAAAGGCAATCCTACGTTTTTGCGTTCGTAGATTTGGAGAAAGCATTTGACAATGTCGACTGGAATAAGCTCTTTCAAATTCTGAAGGTAGCAGGGGAAAAAATAGGGAGCCAAGAGTTACATTCAACCTACACAAAAACCAGACAGCGGTTATTAGAGTCGAAGGGCAGGAAATTGATGGAGAGGTTGGGAAGGGAGTAAGATAGGTTTGCAGACTTTCTCCAATGGAAGGAGAAATTTAAAGAGGGATTTGAAGTCGAGGAGAAGAAATAAAAAATTTGCGGTTTGCCGATGACAGTAATTTTGTCCGAGACTGCAAAACATCTGGAGGACCAATTGAATGGAATTGACATTGTCTTGAAAGGAAGATATAACACGAACATTAACAAGAGTAATGTCAGAAAATCAGGTGATGCTGAAGTAATTAAATTAGGTAATGAGACGATAAAAGTAGTAGATGAGTTTTGTTATTCGGGTAGCAATATAACTTCTGATCGCCGAAGTAAAGAAGATATAAAACGCAGAATGGCTATGGGAAGAAAAGTGATTCTGAAGAAGCGAAACTAGTTAACATCCAATATTAGTTTAAATGTTAGGAAGTTCTTTCTGAAAGCTTTTGCCTCGAGTGTAGCATTGTATGGGAGTGAAACGTGAGCGATACGGTATTCAGACAGAACGATGAAGGGATACGTTGGTGGGACACATTCTGAGACATCAAGGAATCGTCAACTTAGCATTAGAAGTGTGAGGTAAAAATCGTAGAGGGAGACCGAGGGACGAATGCAGTAAGCATATTCAAAACGATGTTGGGTACCTTTCGTATTCTCAGATGAAGAGGTTTGCACAGGACAGGGCAGCGTGGAGAGCTGCATCAAACCAGTCTGCGCACTGAAGACCACAACCTCAACAACAAGGGCTGATGGTAGGATTCGAGTATGGTGCAGACTCCACGAAGTCATGAACTCCAGTTAACAAAGAACCATGTAAGATGGTGGAGATACCATACGCTGTAAGCTGTTTTTACATGGATTAGTTCCTCCGGTTCACCTTAACAGATCATTGACTCGAAATGGATATGTTCCACTACTTGAGGACCGTTTACAACCATTCATTGAGTTCACGTTCCAAAACAACAATGGAATATCTGTAGCTGAAAATGCGTCATGTCAGCAGGCAACATATGTTCGCGATTGGTTTAAGGAACATTCTGAACAATTATATAAAATGACACTTATTTCCTCGTTGTACAGCAAGGAGGTGGTTTGAAAAGTTTTCGGAATGACCACGAGAGATCACGTGATATCCATTGGATTGCTGCCTGTGAACACGTGCCACGTCAGTGTTATTGGAAAAGGTGACGGTGACGTGGCTGGGTTGTTGTTCCCGTGTAGTGATTCACGAAGATGGAAAACATCGAGATTCGAGCAGTGATTAAGTACTTCATGAAGTAAGGTATGAAAGGAAAAGACATTCATGCCAATTTCCAGAATACACTGGGACACTCTACTCCTTCATATTCATCTGTTGCCAAGTGGACAAATGAATTTCAAGTTGGTCTAGAGAGCTCAGCTGATGATCGGCGCAGTGGTCGGCCAAGATGTGTCACTACTTTACAAATAATTGCAAAAGTGTACAAAATGGAGGATCGCCGATTGAGAGAGCATGAATATTTTCAAGCTTGGCAGATGTCATCTGTCAGGGTATATCACATTTTAACTGAAGAATTGTTGTTGTTGTGGTCTTCAGTCCAGAGACTGGTTTGATGCAGCTCTCCACCCTACTCTATCCTGAGAAAGCCTCTTGACCTCCTCAAAAGAACGGCAACCTACTTCCATTTCAATTTTCTTACTATAATCATCTCTTGGTCTCCCTCTGCGATTTTTACCCCACGCACATCCCTCAATGATAAATTCACAATTCCTTGATGTCTAAGAATGTGTCCTACCAATCGATCCCTTCTTTTAGTCAAGGTATGCCAGAAATTCCTTTTCTCTCCAATTCTGATCATTACCTCATTAGTTACGGGATCCACTCACCTAATCTTCAGCATTCTTCTGTAACATCACATTTCAAAACCTCTATCCTCTTCCTGTCCGCACTGTTTATCGTCCATGTTTCACTCCAATACAAGGCCACTCCATACAAATGCCTTCAGAAACGACTTCCTTATGCTTAAATTAATATTCGATGTTAACAAATTTATTTTTTTCAAAAACCCTTTTCTTCCCATTGCCATTTTGCATTTTATATTCTCTGTACCATCATGTGTTATTTTACTGCCAAAGTAACAAAACTCATTTACCACCTTCATTGATTCGTTGCTTAATTTAATTCCTTCAGCATCGCCTGATTTTCTAAGACTGCATTCCATTACCCTTTTTTTAACTCTTATTAATGTTTATCTTATAAGCACCTTTCAGCACAATGTCCATTCCGTTCAGCTGCTCTTCGAGGTCCTTGGCTGTCTCTGACAGAATTACAATATCGTCAGCAAAACGCAATGTTTTTATTTCTTGACCTTGAACTTTAATTCCTTCTCCAAATTTCTCCTTGCTATCCTTTATAGATTGCTCACTGTACAAATTGAAAACAATTGGGGAAGGCTACAACCCTGTATTACACTCTTACCAACCTCTGTATCCCTTTCACGCCCTTCAACTCTGATAACTGCTGTCTGGTTTTTGTACAAGATGTAAATAACCTTCCGTTCCCTACATTTTACTCCTGTTGATTCCAGAATTTGAAAGTGTGTATTCAGATCAACGTTGTCAAAGACTTTATCCAAATCTACAAAAGCTAGAAATGTAGGTTTGCCTTTCCTTAATCTATCTTCTAGGATAAGCCGTAAAGTGAGGATTGCCTCTCGTGTTCCTGCATTTCTCCTGAATCCAAACTGTCTTCCCCAAGGTCGGTTTCTACCAGATTTTCCATCCTTCTGTAAATAATTCATGGTAAAATTTTGTAACCACGTTTTATTAAACTGATGGTTCTGTAACTTTCACATCTGTCTGCACCTCCTGTCTTGAGAATGGGGATTATTATATTTTTCTTAAAGTCTGAGGGTATTTCCCCAGTCTCATACAGCTTACGAACCAGATGAAATAGTTTTGTGATGGCGAGCTCTTCCAGAGATGTTAACAAATCTCTCTTTTTCAAAAACGCTTTTCTTCCCATTGCCATTTTGCATTTTATATTCTCTGTACCATCATGTGTTATTGTACTGCCCAAAACTCATTTACCACCTTTATTGATTCGTTGCTTAATTTAATTCCTTCAGCATCGCCTGATTTTCTAAGACAGAATTCCATTACCCTTTTTTAGCTCTTTTTAGCAGGAGTAAATATAGGGAACGGAAGGTTATTTACATCTTGTACAAAAACCAGACAGGGGTTATCAGAGTTGAATGGCGTGAAAGGGATGCAGAGGTTGGTAAGAGTGTAATACAGGGTTGTAGCCTTTCCCCAACGGTTTTCAATTTGTACACTGAGCAAGCTATAAAGGATAGCAAGGAGAAATTTGGGTGTAGTTCTGAGGGAATGTCGTCCACTGAAGAATTAGAAATGAAAAAGAACTGAAGATGTGTGCCACGTCTCTTAATGCTGGATCAACAACGCATATATCTGAACAGTGTTTGGTTCGTTTTAAGAGAAACGAAGAAGATTTTTTGCGCCAGTTTGTGACCATAGGTGAAACTTCGGTGCACTACTGTACCCCAGAGACAAAACAGTCGAATCAGTGGAAACCTGCTGATTCTCCGCCACCAAAGAAATCAATGGCAATTCTTTCGGCTGGAAAGGTTGTGTTCTGCGATGTAAAGGGAATTCTGTTTGTAGGTTATCTACTCACCGGGCAAATAATTACTGGAGAATGCTATGTTAACCTTCTCGAAAAAAGGACATGTTTAGCAACGAAGAAAGTCATCTTCCATCAAGATATTGCCTGCCCGCACACGAGCTCCATTTCTTCACAGTGAGGCTACGTAGCTCAGCGCAGCCGTATGATTATACGAAAGATACACAGCGTCGCAGACTCTATAGCGAGTTATTCGTTAAGTTTTCTTTCAGTTTGGTTCAATACACATTTGGATGGATCAAATCAAGTTGTATGACAGAACTTGTAGACATTTCGACTAAGTAAATGATAACAGTTCATTCGTTCGGTTAAGAAGTGGATATTACATGCAACCTATTAGAGATCTGTGTTGCCATTTAGTAGATAAAGATGCAATCCATAGCGGCTTTCTTTTAATAATGGCTTCCTCGTTCATACGTCTTGGATGAGGTGCGTAACTCTTCTTTATCTTCTAGTTCTTACATAAATAGCAATAACACTGTCATGAACGTCAGAGAATAATATTTTCCTTTTCACGCTCCAAATGCATGAAAAGCAATCAACTAGTCTTCAACAACTCAGGATATCTTTGACAGTAAGCCCGCTGCATTAAAACAGTAAAGTCTCGGCCCATAGTTTCTAAGGACTTTGAAGCTAAACGTTTTGCTTCACAGCGTTTTGCACATCAGAGCTCTAACGAATAAAATTACTTCTATTATTCCTGGAATTATTTACTAAGTATTATGTATCTACATTAATTTCTTACTGT
Source organism: Locusta migratoria (assembly GCA_026315105.1). NCBI lineage: Eukaryota > Metazoa > Arthropoda > Insecta > Orthoptera > Acrididae > Locusta > Locusta migratoria. Next base: position 478,493,054 of record CM048744.1, on the reverse strand, counting down.
TAATTAATTAATAAACAAAATCGATAAAATATCTGTGACATAAACCTTTACATTAACTTACTTCGGCAAAATTAAAAATTCGCAAATCAGTCGAGAGTACAGAAACTCTCAACCTTCAGCACACAATCACTTCTGTTCAGCGTCACCATAACAAAAAATTTAATTTTCAGTCTCTGGAGCATCAAGTGATATCGACAAGTACAAAAGAGTTCAGTCGTAAGTGGTTTATTCTTATGTGCTTCTTTCTTCTGACTGAATTGAAAATAATTAACACATCTCGAGAAAATAACGGTTACTTTCAGGAGAAATGAAACTATAACGTCCTCGTAAAAAAGCTAATAAATTTGAGCAATATATCTCGTTTTTTATTTCATACGTAATACCGAAAGACGTGGCTTAGTGGTAACGCACTGGACTCGCATTGTGGAGGTTTGTGATTTAAAATTACCCTTCAGCCATTCAAGATTTCCAGGCAAATTCCGCGATGGTTCCTTTCACAGAACATGGTCAATTTCCTCCCCAAGTAAGGCGTAAAAATCATTAAAGTTATGTCTAGATAATGTATGAGACATAATTATTTTCATTGTTTTATTGCCTTTTTCGTTTGCATCCGTGTTTTCCGAAGTTACTTCCCCAGAACAATTTTGGAATGTTTACATTTGGGATTGTTGGTAATAACTTCTTTCTCGGAGGTAACCCAGCAATTCGTGTCTTAAATCTTGTTCAACATCTTCAGGTCGAAAATGAACTGCACTAACAGGTACAGTTTTCGCTTTCACTTCGTCCGCGTGTTTGAATAGAACTATTCATCAACGTTGCGAGTGCTCAATTTTGGAAAAAGCTTCGTACGTAATGTTAGTCACTTCCTAGAAAGGATCACTTCATTGGGTCACGGTGCAATTACAGTAACCCTGACTCATATTTGAGACGAAACGAATTATTCTCTTGGATGTCCGCCACGACCTCCAAGTTCTGCTGAATGTACAGCAATGCCAGTCCTTAGAGTGACGTCAAGAGGCGCAAGGACGTTTGGGCACTCTTTACCCGCCACTGGCCAAAACGGCCTACCTACTTTTTATACATTCCTTGCCGAACAGACAAAGACGGTCGGTTGATACCGTGGTATTTGATTTGCCTAAGATATTCAATACAATTCCACACTGCTATTTAGTTAATAAAATACGAGTTCAAAATGTTCAAATGTTTGTAAATCTTGGGGATTTTACTGCTACGGTTATCAGTCCCTAGGCTTACAAACTACTTAAACTAACTTATAATAAAGACAACACACACACACACACACACACACACACACACACACACACACACACACACACACACATATGCCTCTGGGAGGACTTGAACCTCCGACGGTGAGCAACACCCGCTCCGCAGTAAGACGCCTTAGATCGCTCGGCCACTCCATCGCGGCGCTTGGAGAGTATTCGACTACATTTTTCATTGCATGCATTACCTGAGTTCCTTTGATATAGAACTTAACACGCCTTTGTGATAGGAAAGATGTCAAGAAATGTAATCGTAATTTATATGCAGCAGTTAGTATTTGAAACGTAAATAAATTATCTAGCTGATAACCTTCGAAGCTTCGTGAGACTGTTCTCGAACGATGCTAATTGTCTCTAAGAAACACGTAACCCCAGAAGACCGTAGAAAATTTCAGTAACTGCTGAAGAGAATCAACTATGGGTCCAAGGACTGGTAATTGACCCAGAACGTGCTGTGCATAAAGAGGCGATAAATCACTGGAAACAATAAATGTTGTAAGATAGTGTAACCATTAGCGATGGAATGAAGTTGAATGACCACATAAAACAAGCAGAAGAAAAATTTAGATACTAAAATGAAATTAATTGGAAGAATCTTAAGGAAATCACCCACGAAAGAAGCGTATTTGAAAACACTTGTTGGACATATTCGTGTGTATTGTTCCTCAATCTTTGATTCTTATACCTTAAGAGTAATATAAAAGAAGAGTAAACCCAACGAAGCGCGAAACGTTTCGTTACGGATTCATTTATTCCGTGGGTAATTTTGTGGATATGCTTAACAAACGGAAATGGTGGATGTTACAAAAAAAGGCGTTGTACATCACGAGGAGATTCACAGTTGAAATTCCAGGATTACGTTCAGGGAAGAGTCGATCAACATTTTACTTCATCCGACGCAAATCTCGCGAAATTACATCAACGAGAAGGTTCGAGAAATACTAAAACAAAGGTTTAATCATAGCCACCCTACCCACGCACCATCCGCGAATGAAACGAGGAAGGAGGATCCGATATTACCACTAAAAGCACCCTTCACCAGGTGACTTGCGGAGTATTGGCATAAATGTATGTAGACGTAACTTTGTTTAGTCGTGTAGTCACATGACTATTATATGTAATGAATCATGGAACACAGATAAATTATTCATGTGAACCACTTTAGTACAGGTGGTCGAAAATGACTGAGCCGTGAGTCACAGGGGAGCTGTCGCGATGACACAGTCGACAGGAAGCAACACGAACTGACAGAACACCTGCGGGACTGCGTGTGACTGTGCCGACATATCCGATCCTAAGTGTGACAACGAAAACAGTGGTACTGTCTCCAACAACTGTTTTTTTGTCACCATAAATCATCAGTAACAAGGAAATAGATTCTGCGGCTTAGGGTGCTGTTTCCGATGGTACTTAACCCAAACTCATGTGGAATTCTCGATACCAAATTCTGCGAATACATTCTGGATTAAGTAGCATACCTCTATTAAGTACGCTGTGGAATAAAACCTTCCAACCTATCATTGCAGTATTTGTCTGTGCATCACCCCTCTTTTTGTAATGATGAATGCTGTTTAAATATGCAAACGATACACCATACGGGGAAAAGAAAATCGTCTGCAGGAAGATTTTGTTACGTAGCATCATCGTCGTACTACTACACACGGCCCAACGAGTCATAGAGGCTCATGCTTTCGTACCCATAGTTGCACAGTAGAAGCTATAGCAGGTCACCATATTCACATCCACGAGATTGTTAAAGATTCAGCACAAGAAGAAATAGGACAAAACAGGACAGAAAAACGGCTGCACTACATTACAAAGGAATACTCTTGATATTCGTCTTCAGTATTGATTACTGCAAGTTACATAAGACATACATTTTTTAAACTAAGGTCCTGGATACACAAATAAATAATATACAATTTTACTTCGCAAATAGAAAAAGAATTTGCAAACATACAACCTTTAATATTCTGTAGTAGGACACTGATCGTGGTGTTCCTATATCTTTTATTTATCACAATTAACTGTATTATTTAAATATGAAATGCAACGTCTTTCAGAATGTAATTTCAAGCAGTCTCATCTATAATTCTATGACATTAATATTTTATTAATCGACACGTAATTTTTAGGTTAACTGCTTCAGTATAGTACAGAAAGGGCTCTAGTCTAAAAGGATGGAGGTCTGAGAAAGGACTAGTGTAGATCGAGCGACATTTGGTATTGCAGTTATGTTGCAAGAGCACCAGAGCTTCAGGGACTAATAGAAACTACCGAAATTTAAAGCGTTATAGTTAACGAAAGCCGCCGAATGTCCTGTGTAATTTTTTACAGTGGTTCATACAGTTCCGAAACGACAGATTAAATACAACGGGTGGCAGCGTGATTGAACCTGTTAGTTTTAGTAGTTAGCTGTAGTACAATTGAAATCTACTATTGTCACTGATAGCACACGTTGTTGACATATCTACCTTACCTCCAAGCAAATGGACACGCCCGTCCCACGTCACCGGCGTGCGCGCAATAGAGGGAAACACAGTCACTTGTGAGCGAGCGGTCTAACGTAACGGTGTCACTGTTTTTCGAAACAGGAACAACGGAGACCGCCATTGCACAGCACTACTGTTCGTTTTTTGAGCATCACCTGCGACCAGCTTTGCAAAACAAGCGCCAACACTTTCTGCGCAACCCACCCATAATTATGCGCGGTCGAATACAGCGCAAGCTGTGGCTGCTCTGTTTGGTACATGGGACCATCCACCACACTCCACGGACTTAAGTCCTGTGACTTTGGTTCCGAAGATGAAGGAACCACTTCGTGGCATTCGCTTCAAAACTATTCCAGAGATTCGACAGGCAGTAGACAGCTCCACTCGCACCCAGGAAAGGCTCTGCTCCCACATTGCTGGCAACGAGTTCTACACAACGCTGGTGTCTACTTTGAAGGTCAGTAACAGGTGCAAACATATAACGCTTTTGTATTCGCTGTGAATAAATAGTAGCCACTATTTAAGTTCCAACCATCGTAATTATTAATATTGGGTACTACATCCTACCCTCGACAATGTTAGTGAAAATACAGGTTGATAACCGGTGGTAGGCACAAAACGTCTTCTGAAACAGTACTAAATGCGTTCTCTGAAAATTATTTTGAACAATTAGTTCATGAACCGAACTGAATTATAAGAGGTTGCGACAACACACTTGATCTCTTAGCTAAAAATAATCATGAGAAATTAGAGTGTATCGTTATGGATACAAGGATTAACGAACACAAGGTCGTTGAGAGAAGTTTAATCCCGTTTCAAACTGACACATTAAAATAAACGATTTACGCTTTCCTGACAGGAAGGCACCATCCCTTCTAATTAATTATGGACTAGTTGTGGCTCAAATTTAAAGAAATCATATTAACAGCAACTGAGACATTCATACTACATAAATTAAAAAGAAACGGCACTTTTTATGGTACACAAAACAGGTCAGAATCAACGGAAAAAGCAAGCCATATTTTGAAAATCGCGAAGAATGACTAAGATTCTCAAGACTTTGTGCGGCCGTCAGTGCGAAATGCTTTTAACACAATCAGTTTCCACAACGAAACACTGTCTCTAAATACAAAACAAAATCCGGAGAGGTGCTGGCCCTACGTTAAGTAGACCAGCTGGAAGCCATTGTCACTTCCTTCTCTGCGCAGTAGTAAAAGAAATGTGACCCATGACAGCTAGAATGGGGTTACTAACTACAGTTTTCGAAAAACAGTTTTCAAGAAAAACTAGGTAAATATTCCTGAATTCTAAGCTAGAATAGCTGTTAGCATGAGTAACATAGACGTAGATATTTCAGGTGTTCCAAAAAATTTCAAGACGCTTAATAAAAGCAAGTCATTAGGCCCAGATAGTTTGTCTACTTAGTTCCTTATAGAGTGTGGTGATATAATTGCTCAACAGCACCCGTATATAACCGCTCGCTAGACGAGAATGAGCGACAGTACTGAAGAAAGAGTATACCAGTAATGCATTGAATCATAATAATCCATTGAATCAACGACGTCGATTTGTAGTAAGATGTTGAAGTACACTGTTCAAAATAAGTAGTGGGTCAGGTGAGATATCATACACAATGTACATACGGTAACGTATTTTATTCAGATACTGGTTACAATTGTAATATGTTTGTGATAAAGAATGATATTTTGCTGTCTCAACTCTTTAGTTGAGATTTACATGGTGTCGAATTAGAGCGAGACACCATGGAGCACTATAATAGTGAAAAGTCATTCTCGTTGCCTTCTAATATGGTGTGTGATCACCTCGGACAGCCAGTACAGTTGCACACCTGATCACATGGACTGTATGAGGGATAGTTGGCAGTTCTTCCATAAGTGCTATATCCAGCTCAGAAACCCATATAGGGGGTGCTGGTCCGGCTGCAGTTCGTTTGCCAAGTGCATCCCAGGCACACTCAATCGGATTTAAGGCCGGTGAACAAGCTGGCTACTCCCTAAGCTTCAATCATGTTGTCCAGCAGTGCAGCTCTGTGGAAACGGCATTATCGTCCACCAAACGGGCCCATTCTCCTATGGTACCAGCGTAGGGTACATCAAAAGGTCGAATGATCTCGTATCTATACCTCCGAGCAGTTAAAGCGCCACTCTGAGCGACATAGAGGTCCGTACGTCCGCCAATACTGATTCTTGCCCGTCCACCACCATGATATAGCGATGTTTCCTGCACATAAGCAGGATTGTTCCATTTTCTCTCCATAATGAGGAAACGACGATTGTCCGGCTGGACACACAATCTTGACTCACCTGTGAACAACCCGGCGCAATTCGTTAGGACTGCAATCCTGATGTTCCTTCGCACAATTTCTAGGGGGTAAACGGGGAGCTAATTTCAATGGATACATGCCATAGAGTACGTAGAGGCCACATTTCCGAAGGCGATTTTGAACTGTTTGTGTTGATATTACGCGTGCTGTTGCTGCCTGGATTATGCGTTGCAGCTCAGTTGCATTCAGCCTCCTGTCTCTGTGGGGTGCTAATCAGAGATAACGGTCATCTCTTGCTGATGTTACCCATGGAAAACCTTGGCCTATTCTTCTTTTAACGGTTCCTGCTGTCTCAAATCGCGTACAGGTCCTGGAAATTACACTTTGGGGATAGTCCAAAAGCTGTAGCCACCTCAGTCTGTGCACCGCTTCCAATGGGTCTCAATGCCATATCTTCTGGTAAGCCACGTTATTGTTGCATTGAACTACCAGATCACTGCACTATCTGAACCCAACTGCTTTTGTAATTCGTTTTGTACAGCAAACATGACACTAACCTCCTCTGCAGCAACTTTCTCTTATTACCACTACTTCGGCCGCCGTAATATTGTTGTCTCCACTCTGTAGAACCCACAGAAAGACCTCCAACCCAATTTCACTCTGCCCATGACAGTACTTCAGAACCTAGATATCTCAACTGATCCCCTATTTGTTGTGTCCAGTGAGCCCTACGCTAGTACACGTCTGTTATACTTCACCGATTTAGGACTTTAATACGTCTCTGGCCTATAAAAAGCACATTTCTGTTGGTGACTAATAAAAAAACTGTCATTTTGGTTTCAAGCAAGCTATTAAACAAGCTATACATGCCTTCACTGACCATATACTAAATGCTCTGAAAAAAATAGAAATTAAAAAAAAAAATAACAGACATTACCTGTTTGCACTTTTCTGATCTCTCAAAGGGGCTTTTGGTTGTGTAAATAATGTAATTCTTCTCTATAAGCTTAAGTATTATGGTATTAGTGGGGCAGAGCACAAATGGTTGACATCATACTTAAATGGAAGAGTGTAGAAAGTTGAAATAAGTGGTTCAGGTAAAGTAGAAAAATCAGCTGATTCCTCAAAGTAGGGGGAAATCAACGGTAGGATCCCACAGGGTTCATTCTTGGGTCCTTTGCTCTTATTAATATATATATATATATGTTAATGATCTGCCATTCTATGTTCACAATGATGCAAAGCTAGTTCTTTTTGTTAATGATACAATTATAGTAATCACTCCTGGCAACAAGAGTTAACTGATGAAATTTTAAATAACGTGTTTCAGAAAATTATTAAGTTGTTTTCTGCAAATGGACTTAGGCCATTTTCCATATGGAACTGCATGTGTTCTGTTTTATCCAAATTTAATAAAGTTTTGATAAAACACAACACATGGAGTTCCATATGGAAAATGGCCTGACTCCACTAATATATATATATAGTCTGTGAACAGAAGTCTGCAGATGAGGTAGAATATTCAAAGTTTATATGTGTGTCACTCACACTCACTCACTCACTGCCGCCTACTATATGCAGCAAAAACTGACATCTTCCACATCAACAACGGGGAAGTAAACATACATTTTACATTTGAAATATCTTACTATATACCCTGCATTTGGATCATATATATATATTACAGTCATAACAATAAACGTTACTAGAACCAAGATACATAAAGTAATTTTTAAGTCAACAATTGATCCCGTTAAGTTACGAAAATAATACACACACTGCAGTTAACAAGAATAATTGACAATCGATAGTTTAAAGTTTTTGTATTAGATTATAGCAAAACATTAAGTGTTAAATAGTTGGAAGAAATTAGTGAATATGTACATTAATGTTACAAGCTCACTTCCTATTCTCGGTGTAAAAAATAAGTGTACGTTGAATGTACCCGGTACCCAAGTAGAAGGTGGGCACAGTTGAAAATTTAGCAGTGTGCACGTTCAATTAAGAAGTGTGAAAGACAAGGCCAGTCGTCATGGTGAAGGTAAATGACGAAGCAGTTAGCGTCTTGCTAGATTAGTGAAGTAACATGTACTTGATTAATTTCATTAGTTCGATATTTATATGAAGACTGGGACAGCATCTGTCAGTACAGTTTTATAATTCCTTAGGTAACCGGTTTCGGTGTTTCATAGACACCATCTTTAGGCTCTCACTCACGAACTGTTCAATGAACCCTCTGCCAAGCACTTAAATGTGATTTGCAGAGTATCTACGTAGATGTAGATGTTGAGCGATCAAAAAAAAAAAAAAAAAAAAAAAAACTGCTTCCCTATGAATAAGCCCACGCCCATGGTTGCGCAAGGTGCCCTCTAGAAATGTTCAAATGTTTGTACAGCTTATGGGACATCAAACTTACAAACTACTTATGAACTACTTACGCACTAGGACGGCACAAATATCCATGCCCGAGGGGGGATTCGAACCCCCGACCGTAGTGGCCGTGCAGACCGTGACTGGAGCGCCTCAGTCCCCTCGGCCACCGCGGCCGGCGTGCCCTCTAGAACTCACGCATCTGTGTCCCGGCAAGTTCCTCTAAACTCTCCCCCAAATGAGAAGTAGCGCTCTCAGCAGATGTATGTGATTGGCAACGAAAACATATTTCCGCACTTCCCGCACTACTGCGTCAATTCAGGCGGTAAACACAAGTACTTCCTCCCGGCGAGCCGACGCCGTACTACCTCACAGAAATCAAAGCCCACTAGACGTACGAGGCCTGACATGAACACGTGCGGCTTTCGGTTGTAATAGCACTACCGGCTGACATGTTACTCACTGTCACTGCGCACGGAAGTTTCCGCGAGGTGACACTAGCCCTTCCGGCTTTGGAGGCGAAATGTTATTCCTATCCCGCACAGAGCATTCAAACAAGCCAAGTATGTGGCGACCACAAACACGACCATATAGGGGGCCTACACCGAGCACACGTGTCGTCCAGCCACCTCAGTAAGGAACAGTCAGCCACGAGCACTTCCTGCTTCCCGAATGTAGATGTTATTGCCACGCGAGCCAACTGGTCACTGCTCGGGATCAACTAACCGTTTGCGGCCCATCTAGCTCTTCCAGATTTCCTAGGCGAGATCTTACTGCATTCCCGACCGGTATCTGATTCACTACCACGCTGTTCTGCCCCGATAATCAAAGATCCCAGCGCGACACATTGTATCAGTTGAAGACCGGCAAATATCACGAGCACCATTCGGTGAAAGATGTAAATCAAAATCGATGCCTACTTGCCAGGGAAATTGCGTAACGAAAACACACACTAGCCAAGCCGACACGATGTTAGCAAGGGGAATAAAGTTATTAACAATAAGACTAGGAAACACTAACGTTGACTCCATTTAAGAAGAACAAGCAAATGGAGCCCCACCCATTAAATGAAAACAAGGAGGTCTCACAATAACCAAAATCGGGACTAATCCCCAGTTGCAAGATAAATTTTGTCGCCGCCAAAGTCAAACCAAAAGTTCGGGAATTTCACTTCACTTTTGTTTTTTTCTCCATGAAGTCACTTTTTCCACTGCTAGTTCATCATATAATTAACTTCACCTGAAACACAATATACCATTAGTGCATGTACTCCGTATTTTGGTCACGGCACCAACTGTAAGAGTCCATCCTTTGCCGCTCCCTATAATAGGTCCGGACAAACTGTGTGCGTACTACAAGACGCAGTTTTATTAAAAGGAAGGCGCGGGAGTCGTGAGGTTCTCTTGTATTAAAAACTCTACTTATCTTGTGGCCAAAGGTATCAATATGGGTAACAACGATCCTTAAGGATGTGTCTCCAAAGACTCTGTTCGAGGAAATAAGGGTCCAGAACCCAAAAGTCTCGACAGAGGATTGGAGGATAATTAACCAAAAGGTCGTTCCGGAAGGACGAATCCTGGTGGTGGAGGTCGGAGAGAAGTCCCTGAAGGCATTGCGAGAGCAAGGCTTGAAACTGTTTTTAGGGTTCTCGCAGGTCGCCGTCAGGGTAATCAAAGACCTTAAAGGCAATAATGGCAGCAAGATGGGGACTGGAAGTGCTGCAGATAAACCTGCAGCATAGTAAAGGGGCCACTTCTGCCCTGAGCCGTCGCCTGGGGAGACAGGAGGTGGACGTGGCCCTGATACAAGAACCCTATTTATACAAAGGGGGTGTATCGGGCCTCGGTGGTACTGGAGGTAAGCTGATTTATGCCAGAAATCTAAAACACTCCAGAACATGCATTTATGTTAGAAATGGAATAGCTTTCACACCAATGATGGATTTTTGTTCCAGGGACCTGATGACCATCAGGATGCAGCAACGTGAGGAAGGTATCACGAGGGAAATTGTTTTGGCCTGAGCATACCTTCCTTACGAAGACAGCTCTCCTCCTTCTTTGGAAGTGAGGAAACTGATGGAAGCCTGCCACCGGCAAGGTGATGAACTGGTGGTGGGATGTGATGCCAGTGCCCACAATCTATCGTGGGGCAGCAAGGACACCAACAGTAGAGGTGAGCACTTTCTTGAATTTCTCCTATCTAACAACTTGGAGATCCTGAATAGGGGTGATGAACCTACATTCAGGAATAGTAGAAGAGAAAAAGTAATTGACATAACTTTTGGTTCCATGATGATGGGAAGCTACGTCAAACAGTGGCATGTGGTCCTGGAGCCATTCTCATCAAATCACATGTATATTAAATTCAAGGTTGAATTGGGAACCAGACAGACCATGGCCTATAGGAACCCCAGGAAAACGGACTGGGAGACATATAGGAAAGACCTTGACTTCAGCCTATCGGAAATTAAAACCTCGGTAAGGAATCCAGCAGAGTTTGAGGAAGTAGCAGAGGCCGTAACCTCTGCTATAGTGACCTCATACCAGAACAACTGCTCAATCACCAAGAAGTGCACAAATAGGAGTGTGCCTTGGTGGAATAATAACCTGGAAATGCAAAGGAAACAGGTACGAAGACTGTTTAACCTTTCGAGGCGCAAAGGACAATGGACAAAGAATCGTGAGGCCCTTGTCAATTACAACCTTGCCATCAGACGGGCAAGGAGGCATCCTGGAAGGTATTCTGTGAGGAAGTGGAGGGCACGGTTGCTCAAGCGAGACTTCATAAAATCCTCACTAGGGTACCAACTAATCCAGGAGGAACATTGAGGAAGGAGGATGGGGAGTATACGAAGACAGCACATGAAACGCTGCAACTGCTCCTCAAGACTCACTTTCCTCAATATACTATGGGGGATAACTCAGACCAGAATGCAATTCCTGAGAGACAACGGTTCTCAGGTATTCGCAAAGAGGACTGCTGGCCGCTGTGGCCGAGGGGACTGAGGCGCTCCAGTCACGGTCTGCACGGCAATTACGGTCGGGGGTTCGAATCCCCCCTCGGGCAAGGATATTTGTGCCGTCCTAGTTCGTAAGTAGTTCATAAGTAGTTTGTAAGTTTAGGGACTGATGACCCCGTAGTTAAGTCCCATAAGCTTAACAAACATTTGAACATTTTTTGAAAGAGGACTGGGATCTGGACAAGGAGTGTGTAGATTTCAGTAAGGTCCGATGGGTGGTGGGAACATTTCAACCATTCAAGTTACCTGGCCCCAGTGGAATCTTTCCAGCTCTCCTGCAACAAGTGGGAGAAAATCTTATTAGACTCCTATGCAGGTTATTCAGGGTTAGCCTAGCAGCAGGAATCATTCCCAATGCCTGGAGGGCAGTGAAGGTTGTCCTCATTCCAAAACCAGGGAGAACTGATCATACCATGGCCAAGCCTGTCCTCCTTCATTCTTAAGACATTGGAAAAGCTGGTTAACGTGCATGTTGGAGAAAGGAGGATAAGTAGGGCTCCTCTACATTCAAACCAACATGCATAGCTTGTGGCAAAAATTGGGGCCTGAGCCCCAAGGGTATGCACTGGATATACACCACAGTGATTAGACTCAGGATCACCTATGGGGCGGTCGTGTGGTGGAAGAAGGTAGAACAGCAGGTTGCTGCTAAGGAGTTTGGTAAGGTGCAGAGATTAGCCTGCTTAGCCATAACAGGCGGAATTAGCAGCACACCAACTGCTGGGATGGAAACCATGCTGGATATGCCTCCATTACACCTTTGGGTCAAGATGGAGGCAGCGGCTGGTGCATACAGACTCAAAACTGGCAAAAACTGGAACTCTTTGGGATATCCAGAATAGTGAGTGAGGTAAATATAGGAAACGTTGGGGAAATGCCAGACGACTATATTATAACCCCATACTGCTTCAACAAGCCTTTCAATATAACAATTGGAAGTAGGGAGCAGTGGGAGAAAATGGTTCGACACCGTACGGGGGATATTGTCTGGTTCACTGACGGGTCAAAATCGGACCAAGGCGTTGGGGCCGGGGTATACGGGGTGCAGCCAAGACTGGAGGGCGTCATCTCTCTAGGAAAACTCGCCTCAGTATTCCAGGCCGAAATCACTGCCATCAGGGCACGTGTGGAGGAGAATTTGCGTAGGTGCTACAAAGATCGTAGCATCTATATCTATTCAGACAGCCAGGCAGCACTGAGATCACTGGCAGCTCCTGCAATAAGGTCTAAAATTGTTGCAGAATGTCACAGTGTTCTGGTGAAGCTAGGGGAAAGCAATAGAGTAAACCTATTGTGGGTCCCTGGCCACTCGGGGATCAGTGGCAACGAACATGCCGACAGATTAGCCAGGATGGGGCAGAGACTCCATTTATTGGACCGGAACCGGTCCTGACAAACACCAAGGCCATGATCAAATTGGAGCTACGTAACTGGCTCAGAAGACAGCACGTAGAATATTGGACCAAAGTCTACCAACAAAAACATGGCAAGGTAATGATGCCAAAGCCATGTTTTAAAAGAAGCTCTGCAATCCTGGGCCTGAACAGGAGAGAGATTAGACTCATGGTTGGATTGCTAACAGGCCATGGGAATTTCAAAAAACACCTACATACAATGGGAATAATAGAAGAGGACCCTAAATGTAGGATCTGTGATGACGGTGATGAAACTGCATCACATCTAATCTTCGAATGCATTGCATTGGAGAGTAAAAGGCACAGGACATTTGGGACAACCAGACCCGAAGAAATTGTGTCTAATAAAGAACTGGTAAAGGAATTCCTTGCACTGTTGAAGGGCATTGGTTGGCTTTACTAGATATACAGGGAGCGATATCGCACAATAAACTTAGTTTCGGTGTTGGCAGTGGCGTGTTGGACCAAGACTGTTTTGGCTTCCCTGGAAAAATCAAATCAAATCAATCGGGTATTTCACTTCATTTATGCTTTTTTCTTCATGAAGTCACTTTTTCCACTGCTGGTTCATCATATAATTAACTTCACCTGAAACACAATACCATTAGTGCATGTACTCCGTACCCTGGTCACGGCACCAACTGTAAGAGTCCATCCTTTGCCGCTCCCTATAATAGGTCCGGACAAACTGTGTGAGTACTACAAGACGCAGTTTTATTAAAAGGAAGGCGCGGGAGTCGTGAGGTTCTCTTGTATTAAAAACTCTACTTATCTTGTGGCCATTGCGTTGAACAATCCTTCAATCCAGGATCTTGCTGTATTACAGTTCACCTTATACGTGGAAATGAAAAATGATCGAGGATAAATGACGAACTCTTGTAGTTGTTCTTTCTTTTTCTAATACGTTTATTTCCATTAAAACATTTATGGTCTTGTTGCATAATATTTTTTACGCACAACGAGACAAAACAAACTGTTCGTGAACACAGCCCAAAACTATGTTGCCACAATATGGCTTCTCCCCAAACACCCAACAACGTCTCTTTGACCTGTTATAGGTGCAGTTGCTGAACAGAATTGCGGAGAAAATAAATTTCTGGCATACCTTCAACAAAATAAGGGATCGAATGGTAGGATACATTATGAGTCGTCAAGGAACCATCAGTTTGGTACTGGAGGAAAATGTGTTTTTTAAGGAAGGGGGAGCAAGCTATCAATACAGTAAGCGGGTTCAAATGTATGTGGGTTGCCGATATTATTTGGATATGAAGAGGCTTGAACAGGATAGAATAGAGTTGACAGTCGCATCAAACCAGTCCCCAGACTAAAGACCACAATAACAACGAAAAAAGTCCGCCTCTGTACCTAAGTGGTCAGTGATACATGCTATCATACTGAGGACCCGATTCCATTTCTCGCTGCAGTCGACGATTTTTCATTGGTAGGAGGTCTGGATAGCCATTCACTCAGCCTGGTGATGCCTTCTGCGCAGCTACCTGATTCGGAGGTAACGGCCGAAAGTTCTGAACGTGGACAGTATCCGGGAATGCGGTCTGGTGAGCACGCATTCCTCCATATCCTACCCGAAGGTGACTCCATTAGCTGAGGACGATGCGGCGATCGGCCGGTAATCGCGAGGTCGTGAGGGCGAGATTGCTGCGTGTCCTGCCCATTGTTGGCTGAAAAGGCGCGTTCTCCTGCAGACACCCTCTACCGTGGCAAAGCAGCCCCACCTCCCCACCCTGGCCACTGCAATCACTTCAGCGACCGCCTCCACTTACCTGCCGGTGCCCGCGTGGCCTCCCGCTAATGTCCTGCGCTATTGCCAATCAGAGATCAGTCGATTCCGAAACAGTTCCCAAGCACGCACAACGAGCTGGAGTGCGTAACCGCTGCGATGAGGCACGCAGGAGGAGGGAGCAGAGAGCAGGGGCACCGCAATTACTGCGTTGGTGGGGGGGGGGGGGGGGCAGGGCGGCGCCCCTGGTCGATAGTGGCGCATTCTGCCGGCGCCCACACCAGCCACCCCCTCGCCCTCTGCCCACTTTTGCTGATGCCGTGTTTTGTACAATACACTCCGGTGAGCACAATCGATGTCTCGTTATCGTTTCATTTAGTCTTCTCAGCAGTCCTGCTGTGACGTTCTACTCCAGACGAAAGAACATGGTAACTCATGATTTCTTCTTCTTTTTTTTTGTGATCTCCCATCATTTCTCTTAAAAATCATGAAATGTACGTTTGTTAAAAATAGATATACTGCTCAAAAAAATTAGGGAATCATGTGAGATATCATGAACAATATGTATATGGTTGGAAGATCAGTTCGGATTTAGGAGAAATGTAGGAACACGGGAGGCAATACTCACCTTACGACTTTCTTAGAAGATACTTTAGGGAAAGGCAAACCTACATTTCTAGCTTTTGTAAATTTTGAGAAAGTTTTTGACAATGTTCTAACACTCTTTCAAATTCTGACTTCAGCACGGGAACAATACGTGGAGCGCAAGGTTATTTACAACTTGTACATTAAGCAAACAGTTGAAGGGCATGAAAAGGACGTTGTTGTTGGGAAAGAAGTAAGTCAGGGTTGTAGCCTTTCTCCAATATTTTTTAATTTGTACATTCAGCAAGCTGTGAAGGAATGCAAAAAGAAATTTGCAGAAAGAATAAAAGTTCATAGTGAAGAAATAAAAAAAAAAATAAATAAATAAATAAAATAAAAAAATAAAAAAAAATAAAAAAAAACATTGCGGTTTGTTGATGACATTGTAATTCTGTCAGAGACAGCAAAGGACCTGGAAGAGCAATTGACTTGAATGGATAGTGTGTTGATAGGAGCGTATAAGATGAACATTAACAAGAGCAAAACAAGGATAATGGAATGCAGTCATAGAAAATCAGGTGATGCTGAAGGTATTAGATTAGGTAATGGAACAATAAAGGTGATAGATGAGTTATATTGCTTGGGCAGTTAAAAAACATAATGGTCAAATTACAGAGGTTATAAAATGCATAATATCAATGGGAAGAAAAGCGTTTTTGAAAAAGAGAAATTTAACATCCAATATTAATTTAAGTATATGGAAGTCTTTTCTGAAGGCATTTGTGAGGAGTGTTGCTTTGTACGGGAGTGAAACTTGGACGATAAATAATTTAGACAGGAAGGGAATAGAGGCTTTTGAAATGTGGTGCTAGAGAAGAATGCTTAAGACTACGTGGGTAGATCGCATAACTAATCAGGAGATACTAAAAATAATTGGGGAGAAAAGGAAATTTTGGACCACCTTGACTAAAAGAAGGGATAGATTGGTAGGACATATTCTTAGAGATCAAGGTATCGTAAATTTAACATTGGTGGGAAGTGTATGCTGGAAAATCGCAGAGGGAGACCAAGAGATGAATATAGTAAGCAGATTGTAATTCATGTGGGTTGACTTTCTTATGAGGAGATGAAGAGGCTTGCTCAGGTAATAAAACGGTGGAGAGCTGTATCAAACCAATCTGCGGATGAAGACTACAACAACAATTTATTTTATTCAGATATTGGTTACAATTGTAATTTATGTGTGATACAGTACATTTTGCTATCTCCAGTTTTTACTTGAGGTTTACATGGCTTAGAGCGAGACATCATGGGGCTACCGTAATAGTGAACATGTCATTCTCATTTGCCTCTAATATGGTGTATGCTCACCTCGGACGGCCAGTACAGTATCACAAGTGTTTAAAATGTACAGTGTGAGGTTATCTATCTGCTATTGAGGGGTATTTGGCCATTCTTGCATGAGTGCAATATCCAGATCTGCAATCGTTGTGGGAAGTGATGGTCTGGCTGCAATGCGTCTGCCAAGTGCATCCCAGACATGCTCAATAGGGATTTACTCCGGTTAACAAGCTGGTCATTGTCTTCGTTCAATTCCCTCACCTTCAAGCATGTTGTCCGTCAGATCAGCTGTGGGGGAACGATCGTTATCGTTATCGTGTGTGTGTGTGTGTGTGTGTGTGTGTGTGTGTGTTGTACTTAGTGACGTTAGATGAAGTACATTGTAAGTATAAGGTCTGATGACAATAGCAGTTTGGTGCAATAGGTTTACAACATTTATTTGAACCACAGTTATAAGAAGTGCGACCGTAAAAGATAATACTTCATATACCGGTACCCAAAACGTCAAGCTAATACTGTGATACTGGTGAAATTCCACAGCAGTCGGTGTGCCCAGAATCAGACTGGTAAGATAGAAACGGGGGAGGGGAGGGAGGATGGACGTAAATGGTGTTAACCGCAATGAGCTCAGTATCCTGGCTGTGATTACCGCCATTGTACACTGCCCTGGATTACCATCTTTGGCTAATGTGATGGCGACTTGGAGAGCGGTAGAATGGTGTTGGTATTGGTGTGATGGTGTGAGTGCTCATTGGAATATGTCATCAGGTGATGGCCAATACTGAACGAGAGAACTGATGGTACAATTATGTGTTTCATACTACTTTCTATCGTACGGAAGTATCACACTGCCATTTTTCAACACAATGTCCAGACACATAGGACACGAGCCTCAATGAATTGACTTGGTGATGTCGAGGTACTTCCGAGGCCGCATCCCAGATCCGTCCCTAGAACATTATGTGTGGCTCCAGCTATACACCAACTCCGTTCCAGCGGCAGTAGCAGCACCACCGAAAGAGAAGAGTGCGGCGCTCTAGTGTGACGTCATACAGAGTCGGCCATGAATGCACAACTGATTGGTTGGCCGCTAGAGCGCAGCCACTATGCCGTAGCGCAGTCGCTAGCCAGTTAGCTATGTGTGACACCACACGTGAGGGCCGCGGCCTTCTCTTTCGTGTGCGTTATCGAGTAACATTTACGCTTTGAGCCAACTTGTCTCAGAAGTATATGCCTTATGACTCACTTCCCAACCGTCTTATCGTCTGCATGCAGCCTGATCGGGGTCCACCGTCCTATTATAAGTAGCGTCTTTCTAAAACTGTGGCGCTTTTCCAATTTTGAAGTACGAAACGACACTATGAGTGTAACTGAATTCTATATCCAAAAGAAATCACCAGAGGGCTGAGCACAACTATCCCACTATATAACGAACCGAAGGATTCCCTGAATACCCGTGGCTGCAACAAGAGCCAGTTCTCTACTCTGTCCGTCAGTTCGTCGTCCGATTATATAACAGATGGTAGTCACAGGACGATATGTCTGGACTGCTGTAGGGCAGATGCTTAACTTGGCCATTACACTTTGTGTTACCATGGAGACATGAGGACGCGTGTTGTCATGGAGCAGAATCACTCTCTCCTAGAGGAGCAAGGGCCGTTTTCTCTCGACGGACTTGTGTAGGCTACGGCGTTTCTAATATTGTTGTGGCGTAAAGTCAGCGCCACACCCCAGACGCACGAAAACGATCGCGAAGAAGGCAACGGCTGACCGGCAGCCAATCACATGCCAGCGCCGCACCTCCTGGACGGAGCAACCAAGAAGCGCGCCCTCTACAGGCAACTTTATCTACGCTGACATGCAACTGGAAGGGCATTCCGGACTCCGAACTACTAATAGACAGTTACCATGATTCAACGCAGCTAGCATCGAGCAAGCAGACGCCGTCGCGAGAACAGACATACACTTTCAAAGTTGAGTATTTTGT
Source organism: Locusta migratoria (assembly GCA_026315105.1). Taxonomy (NCBI): domain Eukaryota; kingdom Metazoa; phylum Arthropoda; class Insecta; order Orthoptera; family Acrididae; genus Locusta; species Locusta migratoria. The sequence goes on along the minus strand of CM048744.1, from coordinate 478,474,537 downwards.
ATACCTCAGTAAATAAAACTTGTATTACTAATCTGTATAGCTGTTTTAGCTGTCCACGCATCCCACGCGTCCTGAGCAGATCCTTTCCCGAAAGATCTACAGCTACATCTACATAGATACTCTGCAAATCACATTTAAGTGCCTGGCAGAGGGTAAGTTAACCACTTTCATAACTTTTCTCTATCGTTCCATTCTCTAATACCGCACAGGAAGAAAGAACGCCTAAATCGTTCCGTTTCGATCTGATTTCTCTTATTTTATTGAAATGGTCATGTCTTCCTAAGTAGGTGGGTACTAGCAAAATATTTTCATAAATTTGCTTTACAGGTTTGGTCCGCCTTGAGCAAACACAATTTTTTTTTTTTTTTTTTTTTTTTTTCATTTCTCCCAGACATGTTTCGCTAGCGTTGCAGCATCATCAGTGGGATGTTTATTGTCTGTGAAATTAACAGTTGAATGATTATTACTTTTTACATTAACAGTGAAAACTACTAATGTAAAAATTAATAATCATTCCACTGTTAATTTGACAGACAATAAACATCCCACTGATGATGCTGCAACGCCAGCGAAACATGTCTGGGAGAAATGAAAAAAACATTTGTGTTTGCTCAAGGCGGACCAAACCTGTAAAGCAAATTTATTTTGTAAGCAAACACGGTGATTGAAGAGATTTTAAACCCCAAGATGAATAAAATATTTTCACATTCAGAAGTAAAAGTTGGTGATTGAAACTTCACAAACAGATCACGCTGCAATGAATAACGTCTTTCTTTTAATGATTTCCACCCCAATTCGTACAACATTTCCGTGACGCTTTCCCCCCGTAACCTTCTCAATATCTTCCGTCAGTCCCACCTGGTGAGGGTCCCACAATGGGCAACAGTACTCCAGAAGAGGACGCACAAGTGTGATGTAGGCGGTCTCTTTGGTGGAGCTGGTGCATCTTCGAAGCGTTCTGCCAATGAAGCGTAATCTTTGGTTCGCCTTCCCCACAATATTTCCTATGTGTTCTCTCCAGGCTAAGTTGTTCGTAATTGTAACTCCTAGTTATTTGGTAGAATTTATGACCTTAATGTTTGACTGATTTATCGCGTAATTGAAGTTCAGCGGAGTGGTCATGTGTATTACTTCACACTTTTTTTATTTAGTGTCAATTGCCAATTTTAGCATCATGTAGAAATCGCTTTGCAGTTGCTTTTGATCCTCTGTTGACTTCACTAACCGATAAACGACAGCATCATCCGCGAACAGTCTAAGGGAGCTATTCAGATTGTCTCCTAAATCGTTTATAAACACGAGGAAGAGTAGGGGACCTATAACGCTTCCCTGTGGAACACCAGATATCACTTCTGTTTTATTCGATGATTTACCGTCAATTACAACGAACTGTGTTCTTTCTGATAGAAAATCGTGAATCCAATCGCACAATTGGGGAGATATTCCATAAGCACGCAATTACATTAGAAGCCGCTTGTGGGGTATAGTGTCAAAGGCCTTCCGGAAATCCAGAAATATTGAATCGATTTGAGATCCCTTGTCGTTTGCACTTATCACTTCATGCGAATATAGGGCAAGCTGTGTTTCGCAAGAGCGATACTTTCTGAATCCGTGTTGACTATTGGTTACTAAGTCGTTCTCTTAGAGGTAATTCATAATGTTCGAACAAAGTACATTTTCCAAAATCCTACTGCAAATCGACGTCAATGAGATTGGCCTGTAATTTTAGGGATCACTCCTATTGCCTTTCTTGAATATTGGAGTAACTTGGGCAACTTTCCAGTCTTTGGGTACGGATCTTTCGCTGAGTGATCGCTTATAAATCATAGCTAAGTACGGAGCTATTTGCATCAGCATACTCTGAGAGGAATCTAGTTGATACACAATCTGGCCCGGATGATTTGTTTTTGTTTAGTGACTTAAGTTGTTTTACTATTCCAGGGACATCTAGGTTTCGCTTGCTGGCAGCTGTTCTTGGATTGAATACTGGAGTGTTCACTTCGTCTTCTTTGGTGATCGAATTTCGGAAAGCTGTGTCATCGGTAGTATTACCATTGCTATAGCGTAGTCAAGGTATTGTTTGTGTTTGGCCGCTAGTGTACTTCACACATGACCAGAATTTCTTTGGATTTTCTGCAAGATAACGAGACAGAATTTCGTTGTGGTAACTACTATAGGCTTCTCACATTGAAGTCCGCGCTAGGTTGCGAGTTTCAGTAAAAGATTAACAGTCTTGTGGATTCTATGTCTTTTTAAATTTTGCATGTGTTTTTCTTTGCTCCTGCAACAGTTATCTGACCTGTTTTGTGTACCACAGGGTTCAGCCCCCTCTTTTATTAATTTATTTGGTATAAATCTCTCGATACTGATATTATGTCTTTGAAAGTAAGCCACAACTGATCTAAACTCGCATTTTTAGTTTTGAAAGACTGGAGACTATCACTCAGGAAAGCGTGGAGCGAATTTTTATCTGCTTTATTTAATAGATATATTTTTCGTTTATTTTTGTTGCATTTGGGAATTTCGACATTCAGTCTCGCTTCTACAACTCGATGTTCGCTAATACCTGTATCTGCTCTGATGCTCTTTACTAGCTCATGCTTATTTGTTGCTAGGAGATCAAGGGTATTTTCACAATCATTTACTGCGCCTCGGTTGCACAGTGGTAGAGTGCCAGACTACAAATCCAAAGGTCGCGGGTTCGATCCCCGCCAGGTCCTAGGATTTTTATCTGTCACTTTCCACTTCTTTCACCTCTGGCAGTATTGCTCATGTGAAAAATACCGAGTAGCACCGTGGTTCGGAACCCACGTTAAACTGTAGGTCCCCCTATAACTGGCTGGGTAAGTCTGTTCGAAGGTCGGAGGAAGGCAACGGCATACCACCTCCAAATAGGACCATGCCTAGTAAAGCACTGTGGTGTTCAAACCAATCTTCGGATTGTTGACTGCTTTACCTTTTACTATTCTAGTGGGTTCATGAACTAACTGTTCGAAGTAGTTTTCAGAAAAAGCATTCAGAACTAGTTCGGACGATGTTTTATATTTGCCGCCGGTTTTGAATACGTAATTATGCCAACATATCAAGGGTAAATTAAGTCGCCACCGATTATAACAGAATGCTTCGGATACCTATTTGAGATGTGATTCAAGCTTTCTTTGATCATTTCAGCAACTGCATCGTCTGTGTCAGGGGGCCGATAAAAAGATCCAATTATTAATTAGGCCGAGGAGGACAAACCACACAGTACACGTCATTGTTAATGGTTTTTCCGTGCTCGAGGAATTCGATAAATATCGGACCTCTGACGTCGAAAAAGTCGGTGAGCATCATCTTGCACCTAAGGGACGCACTTGAATTTTTAGATGTCGCACTGCGTTATCCCATAGCGGCATATTGAAATTTCAACCGGTTTGGTTGTTAAGGCATTTAGTACCTTTTCGTTTGAATAACCCTCATAATAGGACATTCGCTCTCAGCCTCGTTTCGTCTCCTCCTCCACTTCTGGGTGCCTCACGTTTATGTCAGGTAGTGTAAATCAACTCGAAGTGATTTTTAATGGCCACCAACACAATGGTAACAGAAGAACGTGGAGTCAAGCTTTCGCGATGGCACAGAGAAACGCCTCACCCAAGCGTGAAAAGAGATTGAAACTCAAATATCAGAAAGTATCTTCACCTTGTATTCAGAAGGTGCCATAGAGTTCTGCTCTAACATTAAAATTTGTAAATACACTGCCAAAAAGTACGTATTGAAACAGTGACAGTTCGTAAATTAACGTACTCAACGCTAATACGCTAGATACACACGCCACATGTTCTGAAAACGTCTAAATTATTACAAATCAGAGTACAACGCAATCAACGATAATTAATCGAACAGGGAATGACAAGGTAAAGTTGAGTTTGATTGTAGGGTATATAAAGAAGCGTGTGAACAGAAGCTGCGGAATTGACTGTACTCTATACTGCCATTCGTTAGCTCTTCAGGCAAGCGCACAGTACATAGTCGCAAATGTTCAGTGTATAATGGAACGCGCGGATGAATCAAGAACAAACACCGAGGTGAAACGACGTATGTAAAACGTTACTGTAATCTATTGTTAGTCAAGAAAAGAAATGTATTTTACGTTTCCACCAATACTTAAAAATGATAACTTATTTTCAGCAACAAGTCAAAAAGTTGCGGCGCAGTGAAAAAGTTACTCCGAAAACCGTGAACTGTTCATCGTAGACGAGTTTGACTTGTCGGTTCCAAACAGTTTAGCAGCAGTCTGGCGCCTGCGGCAGCCTCACTAGGGAGACTGTTTGGTGTGGCGGCGACTTCAGAGGGGCGCGTGTTTGTTGACACTTGAGCTCTCGCTGCCGCCCTTGCGGTATCAGGAGAGAAGAGCTCAACTCTCAGAGGGCTCAGTGCCAGCGGCGTCACAGCTAGGGGACTGCCGGCTCTAATGCTTCAAACAGGAAAGACGTGAGAGGGAAACGATCAGTTGAAGCAGAAATGGTTTTAAAGTCGCCCACTGTTAAATAAAAAAGTGTGGCTTTAGCTCTCTACGTCTGCATCTCAAGATGTAATAACAGCATTTAATTGGAAAGTTGTCTGAGAATTAATGCTGTCAAAACACAAAATATTTCTCAGGCATGAACAGAAATTGCCTTCTGGCGATTTCACAGACTACCTGAAAGAAACCTTGTGTACATAAAACCGGCAATGATCTCAAAGTTCCGGATACGCTAATTAATTTAAATCCTCTTTTGGCCTCTATAGCCCTGCTCCTCAAGACGTTTGTCGCAATAAATCATAATTGGCATGGGAAGGGGTGAGGGGAGGGGGAAATCTATTATACGAGGTATGTTTTTTTGGTTATATAAAACAAACGTGTACAGATACAGAAAAAATATTTATTGTACAAAAATGTGCAACTATTAAACTACTTTTCTACATAGCTACCGAAATTTTGCAGTCATTTGTCATAGCGTGGTAGAAGTCTTTATATGCCTTCTTCGTAGAAGGTTGCCGCCTGTGTATTCAACCATGTGGTAACATGTTCTTTCAGCTCGTCATCATCGCTGAAGTGTTGACAACCATGGACAGGTTTTAGGTATAAGAAGAAAGTCGCTAGGAGCGAGAATGAACGGAGGATGATCAAACACGTCCCAGTGAAATTCCCGTAAGATTTGTTTGGTCACATTCGCCTTGTGAGGTGGTGCGGCAACGTGAAGGGAAGAAGAAGACTCCATTCATCTCTTCTTACACTTAAAATCTGTCCTTGCTGGTCAACACTTCAACGATGATGAGCTGAAAGAACATGTTTGCCACATGGTTGAATACACAGGCGGCAACATTTTATGAAAAAGGCACACAAAAACTTGTGCCACGCTGTGACAAGTGCCTACAAAATTTCGGAAGTTATGTAGAAAAGTGGTTGAACAGTTGTAGATTTTTATACAATAAATATTTTTTCTGTATCTGGTTATATAAACCAAACGGAACTTACTTTGTGGGCATGCCTCGTATTACCATTCCACGGAAGGGGATTACGCAAAAAAAATATCTGATCGCGAAACAGGGTGTGTAATTTCTTTTCTGTGCGATGTATTTCCATGTATTCTCATTTATATATCATCTATCGCCGCGCTGGAGTAGCTCAGAGGTCTGGAGCGCCACGTTACGGATTCGAACCCCCGACGGGGAACAGCCTCGCGCATCGTAGCATAGCGCCTCAATGCGCTCGGCTGCTCCGCCGCGGCAGTTAATTTTTCTCAAGTGTTCTTGACTGGATCGCTCTGAACTTTGGAGCCATGTTTCCCCCTTGTTATAAGACTGCCCTCTCCGTATTTAATGTTGAAACCATCATGTACTATTTTTCAAAATTTTCAAATGTTAGTAAGAGTGTAGACTTAAAAACTACTTACACTAACTTAAGCTAAGAACAACACACAAACCCATGACCGAGGGAGGACTCGAACCTCCGACGGGGAGCAGATGGGCACTCCGCAAAAGGCGCCTTGTAGCACACGGCCACTCCCGCGAGACATTGTATTTTTAACAGTACCTCTAGACTGAAAGCTACTGATATTTTGTCTATAACTACGAAAAAGTCAACTAAACATTCCACAACTTCTGAATCATTTAACTTGACATAACGAACTCTTGAGTCATCTGCTCATTGCCGCTGATATCTTGAGTGCTGTCAGCAATCAATGAAAAGTATTAAACATGTACAATATTTTAAATTATTATTTTGGTGACAATTACATGAAAGAACATCTTGTATATTCTTGTGAAAATAATCTGGTCTTCTCTGTCAATGCCTTTGCTTCCGAGAGAAGACCCTAGAGCAAAGCAAAAACACCATAAACATAACATTAAGGCGCCGTAAATTGCTTAGTGTGTACGTATTAAGTCATTGAGCACCGTAGCGTCGCCTGCGACAGCTGTTGCCCGACAGAAAAACTATTTATGTGCTTGCCGGTTCCGCCGAGAGGACGGTCGAAGTTTTTCATCCGTGATCTGGGCTATTATGTGTTAGCGTAGGATTCGTATTGTGCGGCCGCTCCCGCCGGTGGTTAGAGTCTTGCCTCGGGCACGGATATGTGTGTTTTTTCTTCTTCACTTATGTTTTTCTGTACTTGGCTCCACTACTCCATTTTCGACCATTCATTGTTATACAAGTTATTAAACAAATTTAAATGTGCAAAAGCAGAAGAATGGAGTTCAGTGCAACAGAAAACAATGGTATGCCATATGACGCCATCACGTGGCAACAATAATTGGCGACGGGAGGAGACGGGCTGCGCGCTCATCGTGTTTGGGACATTTTCCCTGTCAATTTGGGAGAACTTTTAGTTTTATCGAATGAAACCGCCCCTTCATTACACTTATTTTACATGTATACTCCTGGAAAATAAAAAATACAAAGGAACACCATGAATTCGGCGACCCAGCAGAGGGAATTTTATTGATACATTCTTGAAGATGGATACAATATGCGATCACACTTGCAGAGCCATACACACGTGAGTACAGACACCAGAGCGTGTGCAATCTCGACGCTAGTACCCTGCAGCAATGCAAACTGCAATTCTCCCATGGAGACGGACGTAGAGGTCTGCCTCTAAATTTTGGCCTGCCATAGAATTTTCAGTTGGGCCAGATTTCGTGCCGGTCGTGCAGACCGCTCAAGATGTTTCGTCTAGTCCTCAGAGGGGAGGGGGGTGGCAGATCTGGGATCGTGCTGGCCAGAGTAGTTGACGTACACTATGAATAGCACGCTCGATGGCACGGGATACATATGTACGTGCACTGTCCTGTTGGAAAAGCATATCGCTTTGTTGGTGCGTGAACGGTAGCAAGACTGGTTGAAAGATGGTTTCAGTGTCCCTTGTACTGTTCGACGTTCCCTCAACGAATACCAGAAGAGGACGGGCATGACGTCGGGTGTCGGTGCCGAGTGCCTCTGTTGTGTACACTCGAGGTTTTGCCGCTCCTCTACACGACGCCACACACGCATACCACAATCATTGGCACCGAGGCAGAAGCGACTCGCATCACTGAAAACGACACGTCTCCATTTGTTGTTCCATAAGTACGTATCGCGATACCACTGGAGATGGGCTGAACGATGTTAGAATGTGAGAGGAAGACGCCCTACGGCACGTACGATAGTCCATCAATAATCGGGGAGCCATATCCTACACAAGCCGTTCTCCTCTGGCGATAGTTGAGGCAACATTCAACAGGGCTCGGTACATTTAAACCGTCATTCAACCCCCCCTCGTTACTATTCATGCACCATCTACGAGGTGCGTCCAGAAAGTAAGTTCCGTTTGGTAATAAAATGAAATTGTACACAGATACAGAAGAAATTGTTATTGCTCAAAATTCTACAACTCTTAAACTACTTTCCCACATAACTGCCGAAATTTTGCAGGCATTTGTCATAGCGTGGCACCACGTTTTGTATACCTTCTTCATAGAAATCTACGGTTTTCCTGGATCTTGTCATCAATCGCGTGAACCAGTTCTTCTGCAACCAAAGGTGGACGCCCACTTCGTTCTTCGTCGTGCACATCACTACGCCCGCCATTGAACTGTCGGACCCATCTTCTCACCATCGAATCACTCTTCGCATTTGGTCCGTAAACATCGCAAATTTGCCGATAAATTTCACTTGGTTTCCTCTCATTCAGAAAGCGAATCACCGACCTGATTTCACAGGCGGCGGGATTTTCAATCAACGCCGACATTTCAAACAAGCACAACAAAGCGTACGTAACTGACAGCGATCTCCAAATGGCGCACATTCTTCTCCTTGATACACATCGTCTACAGCGCATGTGCGTAACTGCAGTCGCAGCGCTGCAGCGGAGAAAAATTGAAACGGAACTTACTTTCTGGATGGGCCTCGTGCATACATACTCCTCATTCTATCCAAAGGTGTGTGGCGGAGGGTACTCAGTCAGCTACTGTAGTTACGTCCTTCTCTGTTACAGTCCTGTATAGAACGAGGGAAAAACGAATGGTTTTTTGCATCTGTACGATCCCTAATCTCTCATATCGTATGTTTGTGGTCTTTAAGCGAAATGTAGGTTGGCGGTAGTGGAACCGTTCTGCAGTCCGCTTCAAAATCCAGCGCTCTAAATTTCTTCAACTGTTTTTCTCGAAAAGAAAGTCGCCTTCCATGCAACAACTCCCATTTGAGTTCCCAAAACATTTCAGTAGCACTCGCGGATTGATCGAACCTACGAGTAACAAATCTAGCGGCCTTCCTGTGAATTGTTTGTCTTCCTCTAAACCGATCAGGGAGGATCCCAAACACTAGAGCAATAGTCAAGACGGCGTCGTAGAAGCGATTTATATGCGGTCTCCTTTACAGAGCCGCAGTGGAATAGCCGTGCGCACTGATGCGCCGTACTGCGGTGTGTGCGGCCGTTCGCCGTGGAGGTTCTAGTCTTACGTAGAGCAAGGGTGTGTGTGTGTTATCCTTACGTTAGTTTAAAATAGTTTAAGTAGTTTATAAGCCTAGGGACTAATAGCCAAGCAGTTCCATAGATAATAGCCAAGCAGTTCCATAGATTTACAATCATTTGATATTTTACAGACGAACCTCATCTTCCCAAAATTCTCCCAGTATACCAAAGTCGACCATCCGCCTTCCCCACGACCAAGATGGCGATATGCTTTTCCAACAGCAAAATGCACGTCCACTTGTACCCCGTATCACTCAACATGGCCTTCAAGACATACGTCAACTACGCTGCGCAGTACAATTCCCAAATCCCCAGATCTGTCCCCCATTGAGCATTTTTGGGACCGGATGAAACGTTATCTTGCACAGTCTTCCCGACCGGCACGAAATCTGGTCCAAAATGTTTCAAAAATGTTCAAATGTTTGTTAAGATTATGAGACTTAACTACGGGGTTATCAGTCCCTAAACTTACAAACTACTTACGAACTAGGACGGCACAAATATCCATGCCCGAGGGGGGATTCGAACCCCCGACCGTAGTGGTCGTGTTGACCGTGACTGGAGCGCCTCAGTCTCCTCGGCCACCGCGGCCGGCAAATCTGGTCCAATTATGGACCAGGTGGAAATTGCATGGCAGATTATTCCGCAAGACTACATCAGCACCTGTATGATTCCATGGGAGAAATGCTAGTTGCATTGCTGCAAAAGGAGAGTATACACGGTACCAGCGTCGACATTTCGCACGCTCCAGTGCCTGGACACACAAAGTCTGTCCTTGTGACCATGTGTTGTATACGTCCGCAAGAATATGTCAATAAAATTTCCCTCTGTTGGAACGAGGAATTCACTGTGTTCTTTTTTCATTTCCCAGGAATGTATATAGTTCTATCAATGTTACTTCTATTAAAACACTAGCTTAACGCCCGCTGCTTCGCATGCGTAGGCTGGTTGGTCTGCATCAGTTGTTCCTCCCTCTTAATATAAATTTTAATAGATATAGCTTAAGCACTACGATAATGAAATGTTGTGATACTACTTGTAGCCGCGGCAGAATGGCCGTCCGTATTGAGGCGCCATGCTGCGGTGAGCGCTGCTGTTCGCTGTCGGGGGTTCGATTCACCCTTTGGGAATGGGTGTTTCTGCTGTCCTTAGCATAAGTTGGTTTAAGTTAGTTTGTAAGCCTTAGGGACTGATGACCCTGTAGTTAAGAGACTTAAGTTTTACAAACATTTGATTTTACCTACTTATAACCCCCTATAGCACTCCTTAATAGTTGAATTTCCCAAATTAACCTCACAAATCTCTTTTAAATTCCAACCAAGTATGCAAATATCATCTTTTGTAATTCTGGTTTCAAAATTGGCTTAGTAGCATCGTATTTTCAAAAAAATATTTCATCTCCTATTTCACTCCCTAAATGATTAATTTTCTGGAAATACCGAAATACGTGTCTCTTAAATTCGAACCCCGAATCCAAATCCGAAAATTTGTAGTTCTAACTTCAAAATTGCCTAAAACAGCAACAGATTTTCGAAAAAAATCCCCTCTCCAATTTAACCCATATCAATTTTTGCAGCTCTAGCTTCAAAATTGTCTTAATAGCAACGTGATTTAAAAAATAATTTTTCATCGAGTATTTTACCCTCTTACTTGTAGAATTTCCAAAAATACTGAAAGACATGGTTTTTTTTATTTTATTTTTTTTTATTTTTTTTTTTTATTTTTTTTTTTTATTTTTTTTTTTTTTTTTTTTTTTTTTTTTTTCCTTCAAGCCTGACCAAGATTGCATATCCGAAGTTTCATAGTTGTAACTTAAAATTTGAGTTAACGGCAACATATTTTTGAAAATCAATTTTTTACGTCCCCCATTTTACCCCCTTATTGTTTGAATTTCAAAAAATGCTGAAACACGTGTCTTTCAAATTCCGTCCCTGAATTAAAATACGAAATTTTGTAGTTCTAGCTTCAAAATTGCCTAAATAGCAACGTATTTTCAAAAAAGTTTCATCCCCTATTTCATCCCCTTACGGACGGTAAATCGAAAAATCGCTTCTTAAATGAGTAAGATCAACACCCACTATAAATTTCAAGTTTCTATCTTCAGTGGGTTGGGCTGGGCGATGATGAGTCAGTCAATCAGTCAGTCAGTCGAGACATTGCCTTTTATATATAGAGATATCAGAAAGAAATATTTTGTAGTTTACCTAAAAATAAAATTTTGCAAACGTTTGCCGCCCCCTAAATCCAGCAGCCAGGGGCAACTGTCACCCCCCCCCCCTCACCCCTGGATCCGGTCCTGCACTGAACAACAAAATTATTGTAAGTGTTAAAGTGTTACTCTTTATTTGTAGGGTACTGCGGTGACGACAGCAGTCTGTTTCTAGATTCGTTCCCAGGGAGCAGGGGAACGTTATCGGCTGCAAGTTGCGGTGCAGGCCGCAGCACGGCGCTGGCGCCTCTGTTAGCAGCGGGTGGTGAGCAGATAAGCCGCGGCCGCTGTCAGCGCCAGCCGGGAGGCTCCGGGCGGGCAGGGGAGGGGGAGAACCGTGCCACCGCCCAGGGCGATGGGATATCTCAGAATTTCTATGTAGTTCCAAAAGGTTCATTTAAATAGCACAATGACAAGTGGAAATGTATTGCAGTAATGAAGAAATTTGAGAATAAGTCTGAATTATGGATTATTCATAAAAATAACTGTGTTACCGGTACTGAAAATCACCTACCGTACAGAAATACTGTGCTCTTCTGCGAAATAAACGATGACACACGCAAAAATTGCTCAACTGACGGAAGATATTGAGAAGATTCAGAGAAGGGCAGCTTGTTTCGTTTTCTCACGTTGCCGGGGGGAAAGCGTCACGGAAATGATGCACGAATTGGGGTGGAAATCATTAAAAAAAAAAGACGTTATTCATTGCGGCGTGATCTGTTTGCGAAGTTTCAGTTTACTTCTGAATGTGAAAATATTTTGCTAGCACCCGCCTACTTAGGGAGACATGACCATCCCAATAAAATAAGAGAAATCAGATCGAAAACGGGATTTAGGTGTTCTTTCTTCCCGCGCGCTATTAGACAATGAAACGGCAGAGAAAAGTTATAAAAGTGGTTAATGAACCCTCTGCCAGGCAATTAAATGTGATTTGCAGAGTATCTATGTAGACGTAGACAAGAGTGATACGCGTCATACTACAATCGAGATAAACACGATGCAGGGTTATTACACAGAAGGTCGAGCCAATGTGGTCGGCAGTGAATGGACGCTTGCAAGTAACGTCACTTTCGATAGCCGGCCGCGATGCCCGAGGGGACTGCGACGCGTCAGTCACGGTCTGCACGGCCACTACGGTCGGGGGTTCGAATCCCCCTCGGGCATGGATATTTGTGCCGTCCATAGTGTTTGCTAGTTCATAAGTAGTTTGTAAGTTTAGGGACTGATGACCCCGTAGTTAAGTCCCATAAGCTATACAAACATTTGAACATTTTTTTTTTCCACTTTCGATAAGCCGGGGACCACGGGAAAATTGTTCGATTTCCCGGCCCTAGCTCAGTCCACAGGAAACAGACGTACTTTTATTCGTTTGTGTTAATTACGTGCTGCGATGGATGTGTCCCTATGTTATGATGAGGAGATCGAAGAAATGTATGAGGAGGTAGAGGAAATTATTCAGATAATTAAGGGAGAGAAAACTTAATTGTCATTGGAGACTGAAATTCGGTAGTAGGAAAAGGAAGGGAAGGAAAAACAGTTGGAAATATGGTCTGGGGAAAAGAAATGAAAGAGGATGCCGCCTGGTAGAATTTTGCACGGAACATAATTTAATCATAACAAACACCTCTTTTAAGAATCACGGATGAAGGTTGTATACGTGGAAGAGACCAACAGACACCTGAAGGTACCAGATAGATTTTATAATGGTAAGACATAGATTTCGGAACCAGGTTTTAAACTGTAGGACATAGCCAGGGGCAGATATAGACTCTGACCATATCTTATTGGTCATGAACAGTAGGCTGAAACTGAAAAAACTGCAGAAAGGTAGGCATATAAAGAGAAGGGACCTGGATAAATTGAAGGAACCTGAAATTCTTGAGAATTTCAGAGGTAGTTTTAGGCAACAACTGACAGAAACTGGGGGAAATAAAAAAGTAGAAGAGGAATTGGTAGCATTGAGAGATAAAATAGTGACGGCAGCAGAGGACAAAATAGGTAGAAAGGAAAGAGCTACAAAAAATGCTTGCATATAACAGGACATACTACATTTAATCGATAAAAGGAGAAAATATAAAAATGAAACAGGCAAAATGTAGTTCAGACAACTAAGACAAAATAGGTAAACAGGAGTGGCTGGAAGGCAAATGCAAGTCAGTAGAAGAATGTTTCAGTGGGGAAAAAATAGACACAGCCTATAGGAAAATAAAAGATAAATTTGGAGACAAGAAAAGCAGATGTAGGAATAAAAAGAGACGAAAAACCGGTTCTCAGCAAAGAAGAAAAAACTGAAAGGTGGAAAGAATGTATAGAGGGGCTCTACAAAGGAAATGACAATCTTGTAGGACCGCGGTGGAATGGCTAAGCTCACAGAGGCGCTAGGCTCCGATGTGCGAGGCCGTTCCCCGTCGGGGGTTCGAATCCCCCGTCGGACATGGATGTTTGTGTCGTCTTTAGTATAAGCTAGTTCAAAAGTAGTTAGTAAGTTTAGGGACTGATGACCCCGCAGTTAAGTCCCATAAGCTTTACAAACATTCAAACAAACGTTCGAAAGAAGCGGCAACACTTTCTGCGCGACCCACCCTTCACTTCGTGACATTCGCTTCAGCATTGTTCGACAGGCTATAGACCACTTCATTCGTACCATCAACAGAACGGGCTCTGCTAACGGTATACTACGCCAGCGAGAGGTTCTAAACGACGCTGGTTACTACTTTGAACTACAGTAACAAATGCAAACGTGCAACGCTTTTGTATCGGTTGTGTATAAAAAGTTGCCGCTATTTACGTTCCAACCCTAAAAAAAAAAAAAAAAAAAAAAAAATGTTCAAATGTTTGTATAGTCTATGGGACTTAACTACGGGGTCATCAGTCCCTAAACTTACAAACTACATATGAACTACTTACGAACTAGGACGGCAAAATATCCATACCCGAGGGAGGATTCGAACCCCCGACCGTAGTGGCCGTGCAGACTATGACTGGAGCGCCTTAGTCCCCTCGGCCACCGCGGCCGACTCTAACCCTCATATTACTTCTACACCAACATAATCTGACTTAACACACAAAGAGAAGACGTTCCTTTGGGAAAGTAGTCGCACTAGAAAAGAGTGCTACTTTACTTATCTTCTCCGTTACCCATCACTTACGGAGATTTTGTAGTCTGGATGAAAAATTGAGCTAAAACTGAAAACGAAGAAAGTTTCTCCGTTACTTAATTTATTCTTACATAATAAATTCACATTTCGATATACAAAATCTAGATGTTTTCCTTTTGTTTTTCGAGTTCCGTATTACGGCACAGGGGCTCAGTGGTTTGTAATGATTTTCACATACGTACCGTATCTTTCAGTTGTGAGAACATCTGCAGAGCTTGACTTCATTTTAAGTACTGCTTGACGTAATATCAGCTCGCTAGTACCTGTCTGAGGCAATAAATTGGTAGGTCACCTCCAATGCAGGCATCGTACTCATAGAAGGCGGCTATTTCACAGTACCGTTTGTCGTCATTGGGGTCACCGAACGATATTTGCAGCTGCGGTGACGTCACGCAACTCACATCTGCGCTACAGGCGGCTACCGTGACCGTCCCATCCGCAGAATACTTCTAGCCTGCGTGACTCATGACAGCGATCGTCGGGCTTGACCAGAAGAAGCTTTTGACCCACTTTAGGTTACGGTAGTAGCACTAAAAGTGGGCCTTTGTGATCGTCTTTTGACAGCTCGAAATTTAAATGAAAATAACGGCTTAACCATCCATCTGACACGAAAATTGAATAACCGAATTTGTAGAGGAGAAAATTCTCTACAACTTTGCTCCCTTATTTTTTTTTTTTTTTTCATATCTCGTATCGTTTCAGAGATATTTGCAAAAATAAAGGCGATTTTGGGATGTCTGTCTGTCTGTAACGTGTTCTCACTTTTTAGGTCGAATCATTCATCAGATCGGCACCAAATTTTACAGACATAATTCTTGGCTACCAGAGACCAGAACCTCGCTTTTTGAAATATTTCGGACAAGAAATACATTTGTAATAATAATAATTAAAAAAAGCCGTTTGTAATGTAATTTAAAATGCAAATAAACCGTTCATCTGACGCAAAAATTAAATAAACGAATTTGTAGAGGAGAAAATTCTCTAGAACTTTGTTCCCTTATGTTTTTTTTTTCTTTTTTTTTTCATATCTCGTATCGTTTGAGAGATATTTGCAAAAATAACGGAGTTTTGACACCCTCCATTGAATTAACGAAAACCAGCCGTTCGCATATGTCACGTGACATTCCTCGCCCAGAACTCTCTGTGGCATACGCTATCTTGCGTTGCGATATTTGATGATTTTCTCATTGTAACTTACACGTTGTCATTTCAAAGCAATGGCGCACTGAAGAATTAACAAAAACACGTCGTTCTTCCTACGATAAATGATAATCTAGTGTCTACAAATGCCATATTAGCGTCAGTTAACAAGGGCCATCAATAGTAAGAGATTATAGAACACAACTGCCAACTGTTAGCTGTAGCGTAGTGGCCACTGCGTTGGACTGCAACGCTGAAGGTCAGTGTTTCGAATCCCGCCACCAATTGAACTTTTTTTTCCTAAAAGGTTTTCAGACACTCTTACTAATTAATTTTTTATTTTTTAGATTATTATTTTGGTCCAAAATGTTTGCAAAAACTTGTTGTTGTTGTGGTCTTCAGTCCGCATGCAAAAACTTATAAAACTACAATTCTGAAGTGGGCCGTAAAACACGTCAGTGCGACTTTTTTCCTGATTTTGTGGCCGGCCGCTGCGCGGCGGTGGGCATGCCCCAGCCAACAGCCAGTGAGGTGGCGGCCGCGGCCTCTTAAGTGTGACGTAGGCACGGCCTGTTGTAAGGCCTTGTCTTCCAGGTGGTGTTGTCTGAGGCGCTCCAGTCACGGCCACTACGGTCGGGGGTTCCCCTCGGGCATGGGTATTTGTGCCGTCCTTAGTATTAGCTAGTTCATAAGTAGTTTGTAAGTTTAGGGACTATCCAGTAGTTAAGTCCCATAAGCTATACAAACATTTGAACGGATAAATACAAGTATTCGTTTTTACCTCGTTCTATATGGGAGTGGAACAGGAAAGCAAGTAACTAGTAGTGCTACTGAGCACCCTCCGCCACGCGCCTATGGGTGAATTGCGGAGTATGCATGTAGTAGACGCAGAAGAAGTGGCGCAGCCACGGGGGGGGGGGGAGGGGGGAAGGGACTAATGGGTCTGAAGCCCCCCGCCCCAGCAAGTCCCAAAGATTTGTAATAAAGAAATAAAAATAAAAAAAAAGAAATAGGCCGGTACCAAAATTAGAAATAGTAGACATGTAATAAATCATTCGTAACTATAATTCGCAAAGCACAAGTTAACGTAAAGGCGCCATGCCGCGCCGCGCTGCGCAAAACCGGTGTACGCGGGTGTGCGCGTCCAGTGTGGACGGCGAACCGCCTGTTGTCGGTACATCAAAGGCAGTGGCGCGTTTGCGAGCGCTCACTTTGGACGGGGCTTCGGCTGGCGGGCGCGCTAGTTTATTGCGTGCGTGAAATGGCGGTGACAGGTCGCCTGTTCTTGCGTAGGTGTCCTCGTTATGGAATGGGACCGGAAGCGAAGTGAGAACCTCACAGAGCAGATACATCAGACTTGTGAAGGAATCTCCAGTTGTCAGAAACCGCAAAGTTATTGCCAGTTTCTCTTTGGTAGGTATAGCACGTCAACAATTTGTGCCTTTCTTCATTAAGTCTGGTTCGATCACTTTCAACAGATATTCGAAGTCTTCGTAAGACATTCGATAAAAGTTTTCGAACTGTCCATTGTCGCCTGCAAGTAGTTCAATGAAAAGATCATTTCCACCGTACAACGCCCTACTCTGTAACACTGGGGTTACCCAATGACGATGATTCTTGCTCTTCTTCCTTAACTGATGGTAGAGCACGATAAATGCGGCTCTCACAATCTCGGCTCGCTCCAGTTCAGACGTGCTCGCGCTCCGACTGTAACCACAGTGCGCGCCTCGCAACGGCGCGGCGCAGCACGGACGACGCATTCTGCTGCGCTACAGCAGTGCGCGGGCTGCAGCGGCGCGGCGCAGCACGGACGACGCATTCTGCTGCGCTACAGCAGTGCGCGGGCTGCAGCGGCGCGGCGCAGCACGGCGCGGCGCGCTCAGTGTGGACCCGCCTTGACAGTGGGTCACCAACGTGATGGCGCCACTGAGAATTTTTTTTTTAATTTTTTTATTTTTTTTTTTTATTTTTATTTTTTTTTTTTTTCACTTTTCATTCTCCATCCTGAGGGGATGGTGCGGGCTGCTTGAGGGCTTGCGAGTACCCTTTTCAGCCTTCTTGGGGATGTTACATTTTATTTACAATTTATTTCTTTCTTTTGCTTGGTGCTAAGTTTTTTTTTTTTTTAACACAGGTTTTAGCACTTATAATTTTACAATAATTGAATATACTATATTAAGTTACATTATTTTCATTTTTGATGTTTTGGTAAACAGAGTACAATTCTTGATGAAAGGTTGATATTTACAAGATAAGGGTGAGGGAATTAAGGATACACAAGTAAGAAAATATAGTACATTAATAAGAAAAACATATATACATATTTACATTTTTTTAACATGTATAGTTGTACATATACATACGTGTGTTGCAGAGGGGAAGTGTTTGGTGATGGTGTGTGTAAGTTCAGATTGGGTTGTTGTGTTTTTATGTGTGTGTGTGTGGTGTTTTTATATGTGTTCTCTTCTCTTTAGATGCGGCGGTGTTGGGATGTTTGTTAAGGGTGCCATGGTTGGGGCTAACTCCGGGAACTCCGTTGAGGTGTTGTCCGCTACTGTACGCGCTGGTAGTGTGTATTTAAATCTGGGTCGTCTTGTTGTGCGGGGTCTTGTCGTTAGGATGTCCTCCATGTCCGTCCTTTTGTGTGTGCGACCGGTTTTAAAGCCGTCGCGACCAGTTTTGATGCTGCCGCTATTGTTATTGCTATGCTGAAGTTACGAGCCGATTGTTCATATGCGGCGACCCGCTGCTTAGTAGGTCAGCGGCGCTAGCGAACCCAATTTTAAGCTTTTAAAACATTTTTAATTTGACTGTATATTGCTGCAATAGCAAAATGACAATAAAATTCTTTTATTATTCACTATTTAATGTTGTCCCAGAGGGGAAAAAAGCACTGCTATCCCAAACTCCAAAAACGTTCTCAATTAAAATAGCTTCGAATTTCTCTCAAATGAAGAATGCCTAAAGTTGCATATTGTCTACCCCTCGCCGGCCGCGGTGGCCGAGGGGACTGAGGTGTTTCAGTCACGGTCTGCACGGCCACTACGGTCGGGGGTTCGAATCCCCCCCTCGGGCATGGATATTTGTGACGTCCTTAGTATTAGGTAGTTCATAAGTAGTTTGTAAGTTTAGGGACTGATGACCCCGTAGTTAAGTCCCATAAGCTCTACAAACATTTGCACATTTTGTCTACCCCTCCCCCTCCCTGAAATATTGGTTGTATTGAGAGACCGGACCTTTTCTACAGATTAATTTTTACTTACGATGATGGCAGACTAACATGTTAATTTCTGGCAATAAATTTTTCTCCTTGTGAGAATAATTCATTTACTAACCGGACAAAAATATATACAAAAACTTGTCAACCATAGAGCAGGAGCAGCATTAATTATATATTTACTAATGAACAGAAAAGATAATTCCCCTAATTCTATGAGACTGTGGTTTCACAGAGAATTTGTGGTAACAAATTAATCTGTAGCAAAGCCTTATATTTATGGCTGCACCATATCGAAGAGAGCTGAAGGGGTCCAATACATAACATTTACCAACAAGATGTATGGGATACTCTGCATGAAATAAAAACAGAAAATAGATGTTCAAATGTTTGTAGAAGTTATGGGACTTAAGTACGGGCTCATCAGTCCCTAAACTTACAAACTACTTATGAACTAGCTTAGACTACAGACGGTACAAATATCCATGCCCGAGGGGGGATTCGAACCCCCGACCGTAGTGGCCGTGCAGACCGTGACTGAAGCGCCTCAGTCCCATCGGCCACCGCGGCCGGCCAGAAAATAGAAATAAACATCTATTTCACAAGCCTCAAACAGTGAAAATATACAATTACAGTATAATTTAACATTTTTTCAATCTTTAGTACACAGTTACTTTTTTAACAGTAGTTTCATCATTTCTCATCTTGGTAAAATTGTTTAGCAAAATATTTACACAGCAAAACAGTATGCAGTTCATGACCGAAACAAGTGAGTATTTTTACAGTGAAACCCATAAAAAAGATTGCTGGGAATGTTGTGGGATGCTACCTTCGCAAGTACATTTCTCTGATTTGCCTGTTCTAAAAATAAAATTTCCTGCTCTTTCAGAATTTTCTGTAGAGTTAAATATACATATTTCACACTCACTACTACATCATCTGCAGGATATGTCAACCCTCCTCTGTCTTTTAACATAATCAAATCATAACCCTGCTTCATTTCATCTGTAGTAAGGAATACTTTACAATATTCACAACTGTTTTTTTTTTTTTTTTTTTTTTTTTTTTTTTTTTTTTTAATAGCTTGGTGTTCCAGCAGTAACTTGCTATGTAATGCAACAGTGGCCAAGTACTCTCATCTATTCCTCTATTCCATCAACATCATTTTCATCTACTGCTACATTTAAAAATTCTGGTATTGATGTTTCTTTTAATCCCTGAATTTCAGTATGAGTGGAAAAAATATCAGTGGTCTTATTAACAACAGCCCCAACTAGTTTTGACTCAAGCACAAGGGAAAACATAGACTGTGCCCTTAGTTTTTGTTCAGTTTCAAAAACTTGTCTTAGAGAAACATGATAATTTCCCCCAGATAGCTAGCATTATTTGCCGAACCTGTCTTCTAAACTGTCTGTCTGTACTTTTCCTAACAGCAAATATGATCTCTTTTTGTCAGAAAGCCAGTAGTCACTGAAGTCGATCAAAGCAGCAGTTGTGTGTCTCTCGAGTAAGTTTTCGTTCATCACTACAATCTTCCCAAAACTATAACGATGAGATGAAGCACTGTAAGAATTCTTGTATGTGATGGGAATTACTAGTCACAGGTTCTTGGAAAATGTTTATTAACTTCTGTCCCTTGAGTAATGTTTTTACATTTACAATATCCCACCAACGAGTTATTATTTTTATGAATGTTGCAGTACTTGCCCAGTTGCTAATTGCTTTCTTTGAACCAAATGTGCCCAAAGCAACAACTGTCGTATCATTGAAAATACGCAACACTAACTTGACATTTTTGCGCTCACTTGAGTTAGGAAATAGAGACTTCAAAGTTAAGTAACTGTCATATTGCAGTAGTTCAAGTGCAATACTTTCAGTGCTCCAACAGATGCAAACCTCCCTTCAAACTGTCACTGAAGTCAGGTAAACACAAGATCTGCTCTGCTTCTTTTGGTTAAACCAGTTATTGCGGATACACTTCAAAATATGGACAGTGTCCACAAAATAATACAATGGGCGATTTGGAGAAGACTGTACAGGGTGATCATACTTTATTTTCACATCTGAAGGAGTGGAAAACTTAGACACTGCTGTCTTATTAATTGCATTATTGTCTGCTACAATACCAACCACCTCAAATCCAACTGCTTCTAATTTAAGAATGACTGCTTTAATGTAAGAGAACAGAACATCACCCGAATAGTATGAACTGGCAGAATAGATACCACATCCTTGTAAGGTGATTCCTTGCTCTGAACCATAAAAACAAAAGTACTGGTTGCACACAAAAATTTGTCAGTGTTAAAGGCACGTCCTACAACATTTCCAGCTTTGTAATCAAGCTGAGACTACAGATGAATTTCATCCATCAACAGGAGCACAGTTTTATCATCTGAGGATAAAGCACCTACTTTATTTGTGATGTATCTCATAAACTGATCACACTGTTGCTCAATGACAGGATTTGTTGAGAGTTTACTACAAAGCCTTGAAAGGGTGTTAGGACTAGGCATAGAAAAACTATCAGTGCTCCTCAAAAATTTGTAAGTATGTGGGCTAATAAAATGTACTAATGACCACATTATCGTAGAGTTAGTATCATACCTAAATTGAGTTGAACTTCGGCACTTCAAAAAAGAAATCTGTCCCTTCAAAAATTTAATTTAGTTTCGTTTCCTGGCAACTTTTCTAATAAATGTCGCAATAACTGGTCTATTAAAGACAAAATTTTATCTACAGGAGCCTCAGAACTACCATACAAAAGATAAATGTTCTTAAGAACATCACTTACCACCTATATGTTGTTTACTTTCATGGGAAATTTCATGTTTCCAATACATTTCACTTCAATATCAGACTCTGAGTAATAAACCACTGCTTATAACTACGTGGCAAAAAGTTCTTGGGTAAGGATTATGCTTTAGTAACACTAGGCTCACACTGTCAGATTTGTTTATCACTGTGCTTTTCACATTCACTCAACTTTGTTTTCAGTTCTAAACTATCGAACGATATCGTACCAACCATGTTCGCATGGGTGTCCACACTTTCTTGTATAGCAATTTGAAGAGCACCATTTTCCAAAAGCCCTCTACGTATTTCTGGGTTCTCTCTTATTGCAGTTTGATGACTCGACAAGTAATATGGTCATCCAGGCAACTTCGATGTGATAGCATCTGAAAATTTAATAACGAAGTATGAAACTGATCTCACAGCATAAAAGTGAAATAAAGATAGTTCTTATTTCACTGTACTTTACTAAGAGCGTGTTTCGTAACTCACCTTTTCTCAAGCGTCGATGATCGAATGGTGCTGTCAAGAGTGTCCCGGTTTTCGGGTCATACATGCTGGTATTGCTTAAAATATCGTCCTTGTTGAAATGCAGTTCACATACCTAAAAACAAGCATACAGTTCTCTTTAAAGCATATAACGAAAATTAATGAGGTATGAGATTATAAATACATTCTTCTGTTAGTGTATTTTGTTCAGCTGGACTAAATTCCAAGTAACTATGACACACTAACCAAACAAACACACTAATACTTACAACAGAGTGCTTACACGGTGTTCAGCCTTTCTGTGAAAAGCCGATAACCATTTTCGTCTTAAATTCTCGTCAGATGAAAAATAAAATACACTGACTTTAGGTCTATCATCGTAATTGCCCCTGCAATTTGGCATACAACACCTTCAGGGCATTGTAACTGTGTATAGATCAAATAATCACTCACGATCAGCACAAAGTACAATATTGAAACGCTTTGAATCACGTGTGTCGATACCTAGCTTCTCAGACCCCTACCCGTGACGTCACAGGCTCCTTAGACTCATGATGTGAGGCCTTGTTTCTAGGTGGCGTTGACATGTTGCGCTCCTACTCCCTCTGGTGGTCTCATCGAAGGCATTGACACACGTGATGTTGATGCTGAAGAATCTTCAAGCAGTATAGTGGTAGTTTGCGAATGTTTGACAATTAGCGAAGACCCAGGGAGGTGGCCTCTTAATATTAATAGTGGTTTCGTTACTATTTTAGTTAAACGTGGTCCTGTTGAAGAACACAATTCATAATTATCCTATGAACGACGAAGAAAGAAAGTTTGTTGATAATTACTATTACAGAAATCTTTCTGACGGTGAAAATGTTAAAAGAGACTGGCTTCTTTACTTTTATTAAAGGATGCAGTGTATTGTTTCTGTCGTAAAATGTTTGGCACGAGTGCAAGTAGTCTGTTAATATGAATGGATTTTCAGATTGGCAGCATTTATCATTGACTCTGAAAAGACATGAAACAAGCGATTTCCACAATGAAAACGTGAAGTCATGGGTACAATTGAATGATATGTTACAAACAACGAACACTGCAAATCAGATGCAAATGAGACTAATAGAGAAGGGAAGAAAACACTGGTGTGATGTATTAGAAATGAGTATTGCTGTTATTAAGTTTTCGTCGCGACAATGTCTGGCTTTTCGCGGTTCTTCAAAAAAAAAAAAAAAAAAATAAAAAATAAAAAAAAAAATAAATAAATAAAAAATAAAATAAAATTAAAAAATGAACATGATAATGGAAATTTTTTAAAAGCAGTAGGGAAGCTGGCATCTTTTTATTCAGTTATGCGGGAACATATTCGCAAAATTGAATCAAAATCTGACTCAAGCCAGATGGGTATGGCCCACAATTTAGGAGATCACATTCAAAATGAAATTATTTATTTACTAGACACAATGATAAAAAACCATATTTTGAAGAAAGTTTCAATATTTTTCCATCATATTAGACTGCACACCAGATGCAAGCCATACAGAACAAATAACAGTAATATTTAGGCATGTTTATCTAAATCACACAGACAAAAAAGTAGAGATATATTAACATTTCATTGGTTTCTGCCAAATTATGAGTTCAACGAGCGAAGGTTTGTTACATTTCGTTTTGAATTTATTTTCTGAATTGAACCTTGTTATTCAAAATTTACGCGGACAAGGTTATGACAATGGCTATAACATGCGTGAAAAACACAACGGACTCAAGAAAAGAATTCTGGATATCAATAAGTGTTCATTTTACGACTCATGTTCAGCTCATAGCTTAAACTCAGTGATAAATGACGCAACAAATATTTTGTACGACCACCATCAATTTCTTCGACGTAATTTAAGAAATTTACGTCTTATTTTCATCATCAACAATTAGGTGGTCAATCATTTGCAAACATCTACCTGGGCTAATGCTAAAAGTTTTAAGTGCTACAAGATGGTCTAGCAGAATTGAAGCAATCGAGCCATTACGTTTCTACACAGAAAACGTATTTGATGCTCTGGTGGAAATTTCAGAAGCTTCTTCTAGTTGGGATGGCACCACCACTCTCAAAGCGAAGTCACTTGCTTTAAAAATTATAAATTCATTTGTTCTGTTGTAGTCTGGTACGATGTTTTGAGTGAAATTAATTCTTTAAGTAAAATTATGCAAAACCCGACACTTAATACTAAGATATGCATCAATTAGTTAAAGAGCTTGATTGATAAATTCACACAATATCGTACAGATGAAAACTTTGATATAGTTTTAAAGGAAGCTACCAATGTGGTGAACAAACTAAATGCTGAAGCAAATTTCCCTCCAGTAAATATACTTCGCCCAAGAAAAAAAAAACCGACTCTGTTTCGGTATGAACAATAGTGATATTTTGTTAGACTCCAAAATGAATTTCAAAGTGGAGTTTTCTTTTCTTTTTTTTTTTCTTTTTTTTCAAATTCTAAATCAAATATTAATTTCCTTAACAAACAGATTTGAAGAGTTACAAAATTTAGACGGCGTTTTTGGGTTTTTCAGTAGTACATTACAGGGGCGTAACTAGGACTTGGCTTTGGGGGGAGGTGGGATAGATCTGCTTGACGAGCAAAATTTTAGTCAGTGTCCAGACAGACTACCATCTACCACTCCTGTTGAAGAAACTAATTCACTCCTATCCAATGAAAGCTTATGGTAAAACACCCCAAGTTTCCAATCTTTACCTTTACCATATTGCTGTTATACATTTTTTTTCTTCTTTCTTCTTCTTACTTTTTTATTTTTCCTTCTTCTTCTTTTCGGGTTCTGGGGGGGGGGGAGGGGGTGGTTCGATCCCCCTCATCACCCCCCCATAGTTACGCCACTGGTACATTATTTAGTTACCCTAAGGAACAACTGCTGAAACGTTGTAAAGATTTGCATATGAAACTTAAAGACTATTCAAGGAATGAAACTGACCTTGATGGTACTGATTTGTACAATGAAACTGACGCTTTAAGGCTACTTTTCCTAGAAAATCAGTCTTGTAATCCATATACAATTCTTCAATTTCTTTTCAAAAATGATTTAATATCAACTTTTCCAAACACAGCAATAGCGATAAGAATATTTCTTACTCTGCCAGTCTCAGTTTATCAGGTGAAAGATCATTTTCTAAATTAAAAATTATAAAAATTATCTCAGATCAACAATGCATCAACGTAGACATATAAATTTGTCTATTATTTCGATAAAACACGGAATCTTGAACAGTTTATATACTAGACAGAAAATAGAAGATTTTGTAATTATGAAAGCAGTGGCGTAGCGTGAGGGGTGCCGGGGGGAGGGGGGCTATGGGCCCGGGCGGCACATATTAGGGGGCGATATCAAGATACTCTATATAAACGAGAGTACAAAGACACTTACAGATTTATCAGAAAATTATTACGTTGCATTCAAACATTGTTAAGTTCCCCTAACATTTTAAATGTGCTATGAAAAATACTTACTACTTCTCAATTAGTCAATCCAGCTGAAATCAGTTCGCTTTAATATTCATTCCTAGGCCAAACTAATTTTTAAAAATGAATATATTGTAATGGAGTCTTCACCGAGGTCATATCAGTTATTTACTCAGTTTGGTTAAAAAAACAAGTAAGAGCTTTCCAGAATTTTATTTCCCAAATACAGATTGGAAAAATGGTCACGACACATTTGATGTCAATTTTAAATGTAATATGTTTTGTAAGGTAGCTTAGTTTCTGAATAAAAGCATATCAAAACAAATTTCTTCCAATATTTTGCATGTATTAGTCAACATATGGAAATTAATGCAGTCGCTCCTAAACGTAACAGTTCATGCCAGAATTTGGTGACACAGATATGTTAGGAATAATAGTTACAATTGCTTTCTAAATCGCTCATGTCTGATGTGGACAAAGCGTGACCGATTGCAGGCATGAGGCAATGCCGGTGACGTGTCTGGGCTGTCGTAACAAATTGTATCTATAAAGCAAATGGAGATTACAAATAATCAATGTTATTACATACTTATAGACCAAGTATTCTTTAATTTTATGTCAATAGCGCATGTTGATTTGATTTCATTGCTTTCTATTTGACAGATACCTAGGACATTAGGTTTTTTTTTTTTTTTTTTTTTTTTTTTTTTTTTTTTTTTTTTTTTTTTTTTTTTTTAATGCTTATGGGACTTAACTACGGGGTCATCAGTCCCTAAACTTACAAACTACTTATCAACTACCTTATACTAAGGACGGCACAAATATCCATGCCCGAGGGGGGATTCGAACCCCCGACCGTAGTGGCCGTGCAGACCGTGACTGGAGCGCCGTGGCCGGCAGGACATTAGGAACAAATCCAGAACGTAGTGACTGTCGTATATATAGTCATTGTGGTACACACATATTTCGGTCAGTTCTGGAAACGTGCTCGTATAACCGAAAGTTATAAGGCGAGCTATCACGAAAAGCTGGTAATACTGGTTCGAGTCGCACAAATTTTCATATGTCTCTAATGGGTTGTACATCTATATCTAATACAGGAGCTGGAAATTCGATATTGCGAGTAAACTTTCGATTTAAATTATTTCAAACTCTGTAATTCGTCAACGTCGAGGATTAGGACGTACTGAAGCTCAATTCCGATTTATTCCTTCCCATGTTTTCGCCACATCCGCGAGACCGTCCGTTGTCCTCGACACTATGCTCGAGGTGAAGTTACACCCACTCTACTTCGTTACGTAAAGTAATCTTCGCTACATCGCAATCGGCAAAGGAACTGTTAATTCAGTATTCATTGGTGGCTCTAAAAATACTTACAGGTTCGCCCCAATTCTGTAGAGAAGGATATTGGATGTTTCGTCACAACTAATCGCCTCTTTGCCATAGCTACAAACAAAACTTTCTCTTAATGAAACGCTAAAAAACCATTGGCTCTACAAAGTAACACATGGACACTTGCGAAAGATCTACTGCCAACCCCGAAAAATGATGTAGCCAACGAGTGTGTTGTAGAACTTAATTTAATTGATTTGAAAAGGGTTAAAAGATCCGAAGCTGGAAAGCTTACAAAATGAAGTGTGTGTGTCCACACACAGACTCGTGTAATGGGGACTGAACCCCTACTGACAAGAAACCTTTATCCGCCTAATACATGTGAAAGTATTCACCCGACTTTATTCAGAATACTTGTTACTGTGAAAGCTCTGCAGGCTCATAAATTTTACTAAAATCACTCCACTCCATATTTTTGTGGCGCTGGCACCACTACCGTAATTGATATTTCGATAAAAAACAGTCCTGGTTGCACAAAATTGATGTTTCATTTATTTATACATGACGCGTTTCGCCTCTTCTGGGCGTCATCAGAAGTTGAAAGAGGGAAAAAAATTTACAAACTTGTTTAAAAACAACTAAAAATATGTAAAATCTTTCCTAAGCAAGGAATAATAGAAATATGGAAGGTGCAGACTGATAAAACTGCAGGCCACATGACCGCATTCACGTTTCGGCGTGGGGGGAATGAAGATGAACTGATAAATGCCACTAAAGAGCATAGCTCAACAAATAAAATTACTCATCTTTGAGGTTGCACAGCGTGAAATTATTAAATTCAGTAAAATAGAACCTTTACAACAGATGTGGTAATGTGGTAACTGTTGCTCAACAATCGGGGGGGGGGGGGGGCGGCAACGAGGTGAATGGTATAACCTAATTTAGCCGCTCGAAGCTTTGTTTACTCATGTAAGACCCGCTCCCTGCCACAACGGCGGGCCAACATCTGTTGTGAAGGTTCTGTTTTATTGAATTGAATAATTTTACGCTCTGCAACTTCACAGATAAGTAATTTTATTTGTTAAACTATGCTCTTAAGTGGTATTCATTAGTTCAGTCTTCATTTCCTCCACGCCAAAAGTGAATGTGGTCATGTGGTCTGCAGTTTTATCAGTCTGCACCTTTCCTATTTCTAATATTTCTCGCTTAATTTAACAAAATTTTAGTTTTATTTTTAAACAAGTTTGTAATTTTTTTTTTCCTCTTTCAACTTCTGGTGATGCTCAGAAGAGGCGAAACTATTTTATTTTAATAAACATTGAAACAATATTGGTACTTATGGCCAAAGTTTCAGTTTTTGTTGTTCAGTTCCGAAAATGTGTGTGTGGGGGGGGGGGGGGTGGCAAAATGGGGGCCGGCACCGGGTGGCAGAAATCCACGCTACTGTATGAAAGCAAGAAGAGTTCAATTTGTGTGAATACATGGAAGTGTTGAAGAAACTTTCACTCATGTCAGCAAACTAACTAGAATTAAAGTACAGTATTGTTGGAGTTGCCAACAATGATTCTCATTTATATGCAATAGCTAATGAATTAGTATGTTTATGGATTTTCTTTTTGTGAAAATTATTATTAAAGAAATTTTATATCACGAAAGTGCCGATGATGAGTCTTTATAAGAGTGTGAAAAAAAATAGTTTTGTAGGGGAGGGGGGGGGCGTCAAAATCTGGTTCGCACGCGGGCGCCATGCGGGCAAGCAGCGGACCTGGGTGCATCCATATCCCAGTGTCGACGCTGCTGCTGCTTTCACCAACCAAGTGTTTGAAAACTTGGATCCACTCCAAGGGGCCATGAAAGTGTGCTCTCCTGCCACTACAGTGCTAGTGTATGCCCTGCCACCACAACAACACACAATAGTCTGTCACAACATCCCAAGTTCCCCCACCCTATGCCTCAGCTGTCAGTGGCCAGAGTACTTGCTGGAGCAACTATTGTGGACTTTTCCAAGCTCACAATGGCCTTGAGCCACCTTCCCCCACTCTGAGGACACTGCCAGTCGTTCACTCCACCTCCAATGCTGATAGCAAGCACAGTTGCATGCCAAGTACCCACCAACCTATGAGTATCTCTTCCACTCGCCCCCCCCCCTTTCCCTCCATATGCCATACCATTAGGGAAAAGGGGAGCAGGAAGTCAAGAAATTCAAAAGATGGAGAATCATTGAGAGAGGAAAACTTGAAAACAGTAAACCATTGAACAAATTTTTTTAAAAGGAGGTGGGGGCTGAAAGACTTGTTTTAGATTCTAGGTATACATAAAAAAAATTTACATTGAAAGGATGACCACCCTAAAAACATGGATAGACTGTTACACAAATCTGAAACTATTAAATTTATGTCAAGCTTAGATTTAACTGCTGATTTTCATCAAATTACTTTGCCCTTTTACTCTTGTAATGTGGAAACTCTCATCAGTGTTGTGTTCTATAAGTTTGAGTAAACGTTTCTGTCACTGAGTTTATTAGAGCTTTTGATAAAGTGTTATGGCATGAGCTGTACTCAAAATTAATTGTTTATGTTAATGGCATACTGATTACTGCAAAAACTTGGAAAGAACATTTAGGCTTAATGATAGAAATACACAACTGGCCATTAAAATTGCTACACCAAGAAGAAATGCAGATGATAAACAGGGATTCATTGGACAAATATATTATACTAGAACTGACATATGATTACATTTTCGCGCAATTTGGGTGCATGGACCCTGAGAAATCAGTACCCAGAACAACCACCTCTGGCCGTAATAACAGCCTTGATACGACTGGGCATTGAATCAAAGAGTTTGGATGGCATGTACAGGTACATATGCCCATGCAGCTTCAACATAATGCCACAGTTTATCAAGAGTAGTGACTGGTGTAGTGTGATGAGCCAGTTTCTCAGCCATCGTTGACCAGAGGTTTTCAGTTGGTGAGAGATCTGGAGAATGCGCTGGCCAGGGCAGCAGTAGAACATTTTCCATATCCAGAAATGCCCGTACAGGACCTGTAACATGCGGTCGTACATTATTCTGCTGAAATGTAGGGTTTCACAGGGATCGAATGAAGGGTAGAGCCACGGGTTGTAACACATCTAAAATGTAATGGTCATTGTTAAAAGTACCCTCAATACAAACAATAGGTGACCAAGACCCCATACCATCACGCCGGGTGATACGCCAGTATGGCGAAAACGAATATACACTTCTAGTGTGCGTTCACCACGATGTCGCCAAACACTGATGCTACCAACATGATGCTGTAAACAGAACCTGGATTCATCCGAATGACATTTTGACGTCGAATGACATTTTGCCATTTCATGCACCCAGCTTCTTCATTGCGTACACCATCACAGGCATTCCTGTCTGTGATTCAGCGTCAAGGGTAACCACAGCCATGGTCTCCAGTCGATAGTTCATATTGCTGCAAACATCGTCAAACTGTTTGTGCAGATGGTTGTTGTCTTGCTACCATCTGTTGACTCAGGGATCAGACATGGCTGCACGATCTGTTACAGCCATGTGGATAAGATGCCTGTCATCTCGACTGCTAGTGATACGAGGCCATTGGGATCCAGCATGGCGTTCCATATTGCCCTCCTGAACCCACCAATTCCATAGTCTGCTAACAGTCATTGGATCGGGACCAACGCAAGCAGCAATGTCGTAATATGATAAACTGAAATCACGATAGGCTACAATCTGAATTTTATCAAAGTCAGAAACATGATGGTACGCACTTTTCCTCCTTAGCATGAGGCATCATAACAATGTTTCACCAGGCAACGCTGGTCAACTGCTGTTTGTGTAAGAGAAATCGGTTGGAAACTGTCCTCATGGCAACACGTTGTAGGTGTCACTAGTGGTGTCAACCTTGTCTGAATGATTTGAAAAACTAATCATTTGCATATCACAGCATATTCTTCCTGATGGTTAAGTTTCACATCTGTAGCATGTCATATTCATGGTGTAGTAATTTTAATGGCCAGGAGTGTATTTTCTAAGTTGAGAAATGGATAATTGTCATTAAAATTGGAAAAATGTAAATTAGGAGAAAACAAATTGAACTTTTTGGGTCACAGTATTCTAAAAATATATTGGTATATAAGTAATCAGGCTTTAAATGCACTTTGTTTGAGTAACCTGTTAAAAATAATATTATTTGATAGTGGCATCAGGAATGTCAAACTGCTTTTCAAAATAATACAAATCTGTTATGTCTGAGTAAAATTTTGTGCAGACCAAATATGTTATTGCCGTTTTGTATCATGACTAACAGCAGTAAAACTTGATTGGGGGCACATCTATTTCAAGAGGCTGTATGTGATAGGAAACTTGAACACAGGGAAACCACTTTTGCTAGTAGAATACTTCAGAAACATGAAAAAAATTACTCTGTTATTGGAGAAGAACTTCTGGCAATTTACTGAGCACTTAGCAATCATAGTATAATCTGATCATAAGGCACTAAGTTACTTGCAGGAGTGTAAACTTTACCATAGCAGAATCACTAAGTGGGCTATGTTTTTACAATAGTTTGATAATGAAATATGGTATATTGAAGGTAAGAAAACTGTTGTTGCTGATACACTGAGTAGACTACCTATGGGTAATGACACTAAGGGTAAATGGGAATTCAAAATTATATACATTAGGAGAATTAAAGAAGAATCTGAAATTTTAAAAATTTGTAATGACATTAGGAGACATCAGAATCATGATCAAAATTGAAAACTGCTTGAGAATTATTTAGGCAAAAAGGGACATGAAAAAATTCATTAGTATTACAAGATACACAAATGGATATTGTTTAGGAGAACCAGACCATATTTTGATAAATGGAAATTATGTTGGCCGGAACAGAGTATCAATATTTTTATTAAACATTTCCATGGAAGTTTTTACACATTGTGATGCAACTAAATGCATTCAAAAGATTTAAGAAAACATTTCCTTTTACAATATTGGGAATTTTGTTGTGGTCTTCAGTCTGCAGACTGGTTTGATGCACCTCTCCACACTACCCTGTCGTGTGCAAGCCTCTTCATCTGAGAATGCGTACAGCAACCTACATGCTTTTGAATCTGCTTACTGTATTCATCCCTCGGTCTTCCTCTATGATTTTTACCCCATACACTTCCTTTTATAATACCTTGATGTCTCAGAATGTGTCCCACCAACCTATCCCTTCTCTTAGTCTGAATATGTCAGAAATTCCTTTTCTCTCCAATTATGTTAAGCACCGCCTCATTATGTGATCTACTCATCTAACCTTCATCATTCATCTGCAGCATCACATTTCAAAAGCTTCTATCATCTTTTTGTTTGAACTCCTTATTATCCATATTTCACTTCCATACAATGCTACACTCCAGACAAATGCTTTCAGAAAGGAATTCCTCACATTTAAACTAATATTCAATTTCAAAAAATTTTGCTTCTTCAGAAACGCTTTTCTTCTCATAGCCATTCTGCATTTTATATCTTTTTTTTTACTTCAGCCATCATAAGTTATCTTGCTACCCAAATAACAAAACTCATCTACTACTTTTATTGCCTCATTACTTGATCTAATTCCTTTTCTGACACTAAATTCCATTAAACTCATTTTACACTTGTTAATGTTCATCTTATTCCTTTCTTTCAAGACACTATCCATTCTGTTTAATTACACTCCAGGTCCTTTGCTGTCTCTGACAGAATTACTATGTAATCAGCAAACTGAAAGATTTTTATTTCTTTAAACTTTTTACCCTCTTCAAATTTCTCCTTACATTCCTTCACAGCTTGCTCAATGCACAGATTGAACAACATTGTGGAAAGGCTACAACCCTCTCTTACTCCCTTCCCAACCACTGCGACCCTTTCATGCCCTTCAACTCTAACATTGAATATAACTCTTCGCTTTTTCAAGATCCACATATGCTAAAAATGTAGGTTTCCCTTTCCTTAATCTGTCTTCTAAGATAAGTCGTGATATGAGTATTGCCTCGCGTGTTCCTACATTTCTCCTAAATCGAAATTGATCTTCCCCAAGGTCATATTCCACCAATTTTACCATTCTTCTGTAAATAATTCACGTTAGTATTTTGCAACCATGACTCATTAAAATGATAGTTCTGTAATCTTCACATTTGTCTGCACTTGCTTTCTTCATAATTGGAAACACTATATTCTTCTTGAAGTCTGAGGGTATTTCCCCTGTCTCATACATCTTGCGTACCATGTGGAACAATTTCTTCACGATTGGCTCTTGTAACAATGATAGCAGTTAAGATCACCTACTCCAGGGGCCTTGTTTCTACTCAAGTCTTTCAGTGTGCTGTCAAATTCTTCTGGCAGTATAGTATCTCCTATCTCATCTTCCTGTACTTCGTCTTCCATTTCTAGAATAATGCCTTCAAGTTTATTTCCTATGTATAGGCCTTCTATATATTCCTTCCACCTTTCAGCTTTCCATTTGTGCCTTTACCAGGCCGCAGATCAATGTTCTCTATGTTGAAGATGATCATTGTTCTTGGTAGCAGCTGGCTGAAATTTCATGTGGCGAGAACTAATTCACTACAAATAACACATGAAACACAGAGAATTGCAGTTCATTGACACTTTAATCATTTATTATTAGTGCCCAATTGTCCCCATTTATGGCCAGCTTACAAGTTTCATTAATTACAACCATTACAACAAGAACGTACATTTCACATATCAATAATACAACTTTACAACACAGTTTGTGTGTGGAATACAAATGTTCAAGGTGTACATAGTAATGTGGCACAGATATTAATTAATCACCATAGATGCACTTTCTGCACTGAAGAACTTTTACATAATTAGTCAAAATTAAAGTTCGAACTGGCGAGGCTTGTGAACTTGCGTAGATTGTGCATCAGACAACTAATGAAACAGTACTCTTAGCTAGCATTGGATGTGCCTCTGACAACTGATGAAACAATCCTCTATTACATGCCAAAAGTGCATCCTACTTATATCATCCAAACAATGTCACTGAAAACTGCATATTGTTAATTATGTACATTAAATTAATTATAATGGAAAAGTAAACAGTTACATGCAACTGGCTATTTCAAAAGATAGCGTAAATACTGCTGAGTAAATTAATGTTTAAATTTCTGTTAAATTAATAGTTTTTCATACCGTATTCAAATATAATTTAACGGGGTTGGCAACAATACTTTCGTAATTAACGGTAATATACAAAAACTAAAGAGGGCAAAACTTACCTAACATTACTTGTGAATACATAGTAATACCTACTTTAATATTATGAGAAAATAATGTACTTGGTTCTAACAGAAATACTAATTATCTTACTATCTGAACTTTAACAATATGTCTCTGGCATTAACTAATTATTATTTGCTAATTAAACAAACTTCTCTGGCATCAAATAATAGAAAAAGATTTCAGCTAGTTATTTTACAAGAAATAATAACAAAAATTTTGGAAAAGAAAATGATAATAGACTAATTACATTCATATCTTCTATTATAATACAATAGTGGTATCAGGAGGTTCAGTAATGCAAGCAGATGGGAATAAATCCGAACATCCTTTGTTACAGCACGCCCTCAGTTAATAATTAAGTGGGTAATTAAATGATAAAAACAAAGACATTTTGTTAATCATATAACATGAAGCCAGGTACATAATTACAAAAATTAACCTGAATCTACACTACACTCTATGCGGGCTATAAAATTATACAGAGCTCCAATAAAAATGATAATTATCATAAACACACGAAATATTTACAAAACAAGTGGAAAATTTACAAAATTATTTCTTCAAATTTGAACACATTTTGTTGCACTTCAAGGGAGGAACACTCATCTCCTAGTTTTTTCACTACACTTCACACTACACACAGAGTACTTCACTTATCTTCACGGTGGGTCCATGTTTTCATCAGGTCCAAAAATTGTTGTCCCACATATCCTTGTCCTGGAGGTGTCCACCAGCATAGTACATGAAAAATACACAAGATTCCCTACATTAGAACCTCAATAAAACTTACCACTAATTACACAAAATGTCTTTCCTACCATAAAACTATACACAATATAGATCTAATTGAAATCCTTTTAAGAAAAAGAATGGAAACTTGCTTTGTACCACAAAAATCTCTATATAGGCTACACTTAAACAAAAATTGGAAGGAAATTTAAAATAAAAACTTGAAAATCATATTGTCTTTTCTAATAACAAAATCTAAATGTTTATCCTATTACATCATAGTACCAAAATGATACTCCTACAGACAGCATCTGAATAAAAAATTATGACCCCCCACATCCTACTCACAGGTGACAGATACTGAGCAGCAAATAAATAAAAAATATGGTAAATCATGAAACTAGTGTTGCGCTGATAATTTTCAAAATCATCATACACAGAACCAGTTGTAACTGCCCTAGATAAAATCTATATGTATCTCTCTAAAATTTCTGTTTACAACTCACCGAAAAGATGTGGCGATGAGCTGCGACAGGCACATACAAAAGACACACTCATACAACACTTCCAGCTATCGGCCATGGCCTTCTTCAGAAAATATAACACTCACGCAATCATGCAGTGTGCACACATTTTGTATATTTATTTTACTTTATTTTATTTTATTTTATTTTTCTCCCCTCACCCGCCTCCCCACTCCATTCCTAAGCTGCAACTTGTTATTCCCATCTAACCCATCCCCACCACCATGACGTAACCTTCCTATCGCTTCTCCCCTCCCCACTCCTCCCGTCCCCAATTCGCCGCAGAGCATGGTTCAAAGTGCGGCGGCCGGAGGTGATGGTTGTATGACTGTGTTGTGTGTGATGAGTGTTATATTTTCTGAAGAAGGCCATGGCCGTTGGCTGAAAGTGTTGTATGTGTGTGTCTTTTGAATGTGCCTGTTGCAGTTTGTCGCCACATCTTTGCGGTGAGTTGTAAACTGTCCTTACTATAACTATATTATTAATCCCAACCTGGACTTTCCATTATTATATCTCAAAAAACTCTCAATTTCAAACTCACAAATCATACCTAGTTATCTGCAAGATAGAATCCATAGAAAATTTGCAATTGCAAAGACAGGCTCCCTAACCATTGGTCCTACTTACTCATTATCATTACTTCATTATACCTCATAATTAAATACTCATCATATCTCATCAATATTCTTCATCTTATCTCATCAATGAATAATCTTCATCTTACCTCACTTTCTATCTATATCACCATAATATTCCATTACCTTGTTATTCATTATACCTCATTACTCCACCAATATTCATTTCAATACACTGTCAAAGAAAATATGAAAATCATGCCAAAGACACAACAAATCTCCAGAACCCTAGTCCACAGTAATTCACCAGCTTTTACTTCCATTACTCGAATACAGACAGAACCATATACAGTTCAGAACTTCATTTTTCATTATCATTTGCTTTAAATTCATAGCTACAGATACAAATTTCTCACATAGCTACAGATCATTTTACTCGCAACTCACTAGGTAGATCACTACTGCACTAACAAAGTGGCTTCATCTCGGTAAGTACCAAATCTAATCTTTATTGCACTAAATTTAGATGTAATCTTTTGCTGCTGCTACATATGCTGTTTAGAATTTTATTTTATTTATTTAGAAGATACATTTTTCAGGTGGAATGGTACTGCATTCACACAAACCTAACATAATACACTCTACATTATGGCAACCTACAATTATACTATTGTAACTTAAAATTATACTATGGAAACTTACAATATTACCTCTAACTATACTAATCAAAACATAGTAGGAGAAGATTAATCAACTTACAAACGACTCATAGGATAGTAGAAGAAGAATGGAGTGACCTAAGAAACGAAGAATGGTATCACCCAAGTGAGGAAAGGCATTACTTGCCAAGTAATGTATTCATCAAAGAATGACAAACCCCCTACTTACTTAGTTAAACTTACCACAAGCAAAATTAATATTTATACATCTTTTACACAAATATTTTGTCCCAAGAATCATCTTAATACTAAAATCTGATATCATAAAGAAATTACTCCATAACTTATGTCCATCTAATTTTACTAATACAAGGACTTTCTGCTCCACACTCTCTGATGAGTTATCATTAGCACCAACAAACTTTATTCCAGAAACATGCATAATCATTATTCTATCTGTATCCTTAATTTATTGAAACAAAGTCCAAGAAATAACATTAAGATCACTATTACTGTCTAGCAAGTATTTTACAGGTACACTTCTTATACTAGTTGATACTACTGGCAGTCACACATTATCAGTACTTACAACTACTGTTCCCCTGGATAAGCAATCATTCATTTCAGACAAATTATTTGAAACTACAGTTAAGTGACACACATTATGGCCTGCTTTTACTCCCCTACTATTTTCTAGCTCTAACTCTGCATTCTCCCCTTGCTTACTAATTCTTTCCACTTCTGTCTTAATAACTACTTTGCTCTCATCAGCAAAAATAGATTCATTTACCTCAACTTTATCATCACTAGATTCTTCACTACTCTCATTACTACTTGTTCCTGAACACTCAACACTATCATTTACTTCAAACAAACTATTTGCCATTGTACCTGTATCCTCAATATTTGACCATAATGCTTGACTCATAGGGTCTTCATGTTGTGTTAAAGATTGTTCATTATCATTAAGTTAAAACACATTAAATTCTTTACAGTTGTCAATAGAAACATTGCTACCCTAAACACATGTACTAAACTTGACATCATCTACCTTTTTCACTCCGTGTTCAATTTCAACAAATTCAGAATCTATATCCTCCAATTTTTCTACCACAGATACTGAATTTCCATCCACTTTATCCTCTACAGTGCCCAACCTAGTTTCTAATTCAGATTTTACCCGACCAATTTGATTTTCAAATTCCTCTTTATTCTCTGTATAAGATTTCTTGACAGACTGAAAGCTGTTATCACAAGCACTAGTAACAGTTTCCACTCTTTTTCACATAAGGTAATTCTATCATGATTACTTAACAGTTTTTATTTCATTTTTGCAACTAGCTTTTACTTCAATTTTCTTATTGCAACCTACTAAACTACTATTCACTGCAGCAGCTTCCTGACGAAAGTTACTAATTTCACTACTGATTTTACTTTCAATCTTACTATTCTTTTCATCTAGTTTCTGGTTTAATTCCTGACTCATTTACCCATTTCATTACCTTTCAATCTAACTACTGTTATGTTTTAATTCACAACTGTTTTGATTTTAGCAACTTTTAATATGACTGAATTCCTGTCTCAATTACTAATCTCACTATTCAAGTTTGCAGTCGCAAATAATAACTTTTCCAAATCAGGATGATCATCTGAAAGTGACTTTACCAAACCATCACCACCTGGTCCAGCTACATTACCTATCATACTTGATGAAGCTTTCACTTCCCCGTCAATTATTCCACTTACATCAGACAAAAATTGATCTAATTCAGATTTATAACCACTGTCTCCTACAGTATCTGCTTCTTCGCTAATTCTTCTCATATTATCAAAGTAAATTTCTTTTTTTCTGACATTAGGCCTAACATTTGCTTCCTGCTGTTCATCATCCAATAATAGATTAACATTTTCACATTTATCATAATGATTAATATTTAAGAACTTTACCTTAGAAATACGATGTTTCCTGGTGGCTATCTGCGATGAATAGCACTGTTCTCCCACAAGATGACCAGGGAGACAGGGACAGCTGCTACTGTGATTTTAAAGGCTGCGACGACATTTCTATCATCTGTTTGCAAGCCGTCTCAGATCTTTCCACGATGACGTCGGTGCTGCACCTTCCTCTATTGGCTGCCACTTGAAGTTTACTTTGTACACAAGAGCAGATGCAGCTTTGAAATTTGTAGATGTAGGTAATTGTTTTGAAAACTGTCTTGAAATAACACTTGTGTATCACTAATGATTGTTCTACACTGTTCACTGTGCCACGCGAAGTATTTTCATTTTCACAGTTACAACTATGTACACCTCATTCACGATGCAATCCACGTAAAAGATTGTGAGTCCCAACACAGTTCCTTCAGTCAGTTCCTAAATCCAGGGCACCATATGTGTTGTTTCCTGGTTGTAGATCGATGTGCTCGATGCTGTCAATGCCTGAGTACAGCAGCTGAAGAGGAGGCAGACAGTGTCATCTCTAAGGAAAATGTGGGAGCAGTTAGAAAGTGCAGAAGGGATTATGCAAAGCGCTGGAAGGGAGTGATTGGTTGTGGAATGAACAGAAAGTTTGGAGCAGTGAAGATGGACCAGACTGATGAAAGAAGGGAGGGCTGAGGAGAGATGTAGAGGGGAAGGTTGTACAAGTTCTCCTGGTAGCGACAAAGTTTGCCAGTAAACAAGCTCTGCCACTGTGCTGTCGAGGACCTGCTTGTAGATTGTGTAGAGCCCCAGAAGCACCAGAGGCAGCGCCTCCACCAAGAGTGTTTCGTGGCACAAGAGGGCTGCTTTCAGAGTTCGGTGCCAGCGCTTGTCCAT
Organism: Locusta migratoria; assembly: GCA_026315105.1. Taxonomy (NCBI): domain Eukaryota; kingdom Metazoa; phylum Arthropoda; class Insecta; order Orthoptera; family Acrididae; genus Locusta; species Locusta migratoria. The sequence continues at coordinate 478,435,178 of CM048744.1, read as the reverse complement.
CACATTCCCTTGGGGGTGATAGACAGTAAAATGTATTCATTAGACCTTGAGGAGATTAAAAAAGGTGTTGGAATAGTGAGGATTCAAATTGGTGTCCCTGGTCTGTGGTAATAACAGTGGAACAGCCAAAACAAGAGACCCATGCATGCACAAAGGTACATGCCATGGTTTCTGCTGTTATGTGGGGAATGAGCATGGCCTTAACCCAGCGAGTGGTCTGGTTGATGGAAGTGTGCAGGTACTGGAAACCATCAGTTGAGGGAAGGAGACCAACGAGATCAATGTGCTTTAGTTGAAAGCGACTGGATGGATGGAGAAAGAGCTGAGGGGGGATGATGTGTGATTGTGTACCTTAGCTTTCTGGCAGACAACATAATTGTGAGCCAAGGCTCGGCAATCACACTTGATATCTCACCAGACAAATTGGTCAGTGACCAACTTGGTTGAAGGTTTGACACCAGGGTGAGCCAAACAGTGTAACCTGTCGAAAATCTCCCGACGCAGGCAGCGGGAGACGTAAGTACAGAACTTGCCCGTTGATTCGTTCACACCAAACCGTCCCAGCAACTCTGGAAAAGGTGGTGCAGATGTGGCATAAATAAGTTGACAATCAATGTCACCAGCATGGAATAAAGTGGGGTTGTAGCCTCAATAAATACCACATGTGCATTGGAGAAGACTTTATTACTTCACTCAACCACATACAAACAGAAACTAAACTAAACATGGCAGGTGGAGCTCAGAGAGGCTGAGCACCCAAAGCACTCGATATAAAGCTATTTCATTAGTTCTTAGGTTTCAGTCAATTGACTACTCGATGAGTCACTACGGACTCTTTTTTTTCCAAAAAGTTTGTTACATTGGAACACAACTCAATGATATTTCAAGCTAATTGAGGAGTTGAGCAAATATTTCCCTTTACTGTTAGGGATGTTTCTAATAAATATGTTTTTTGCAGTTTTGTTTCCTGATTTAACTTGTTTTAGTATCTGGTCATTTGATTTTCATTCAACTTGTCAACTGCACTTAAATTGTAGCATACAACATACATAGTGTTTCTTTGATTGTGATTTCACAGTACTCTGTCAATTAATTCTGAGTTGAAATACTTATATTTGTGAAGAACATGTTAGTCAATAAGATAGAAAAATTGCATTATTAATTTTCTCTTTGTGTAATAGTAAATGTAATAATTGAGCAGTCATATAAAGCCCCACTAACCACAAACGTTCTTTTGTAACTTAGATTATTACCAATTTTGAGGAAGAGAAATGTTTTCAGTACTTTCTATTTCCTTTACAGAGGAGGAATGCATAAAATATTATATATATACATGAATTAAATATATGTCAATTATTTCTTTTGTATCACATATTTTTTGTGCTGAATGTTGAAGCTTGGCTCCTTGGTCTTCCATAAAAACGATCACTCACTTTGTCATGATTGACAACTTAAAACAACTGGGTACTTGTCCCTTCTACTTACTAGATTGCTACCCTGCTTGACCACAACTCCTGTTTATGTATGTTGTAAAGAGACACACTCACATTTGAAATTATGACAACAAAAACCACTTTTGTCTCATTATGTTATCTGCAAAATCTAACTCTATTAAAATACTTCATAAGTGATATTTATATGTATGAAAAAAAGTAAGTGAATAATCGCCTTATGTGACTTTGCTGATAGTTGGTAAGATTGAACAACGTAATCTTAAGGTGTAGACATTAAAGTAATAATCAACTTATTTTTGAGGAACTCAGAAAGTAAATTTTCCAGAAAAATGAATTTTGTTTAATGTTAGGGTAGGATGTAATATTACGATTTCTTTTCTTGTGTTTTGGAAAACTGTATGAGTAATTTAGTCATCTAGTTGTTGTTGAGACTGAATTGTCCAGATGACCTGTTATTATGCACTACTTTGATACCATGCATGGCAGGCAAGTGCTTATATTAATAATTTCATATATCCCAGCTGTAAATCTTGTTGAACTATAGGAAATACTAGATGTGTCAATGATGGCTAGAGCCATATATAAATATTAATTGCATTTTTATTCAACTATACATTCTGTCTTAAGTATCTTATCTCACGCACAATTGTTGACTGATTTGTAAACAGCATGACAACTACACAATGTATATATTTCTATGTTAGGTAAGGATTAATATGGTTAGAAAGTATATACTATTTGTTGAGAAAGATATTTTAATGTTGTTATGGCAATTTGATGGGGTTGGATCCTCAATAATCCACACATATTGTAACATTTCTATATATGCATACCCTATATTTCTACCTAATAGTTCAGTTCCAAATCTTAATACATTTCTCTCCCAAAAAAGCTATACTATTGGTATAAAATGATATTAGTACCCATACAAATTGTTTTAATCAGCGGTTTTTTTGTTATAATACCTTTACTAAAACTCGAATGTAAACGATTTATATTTTTCAACTAAAAAAAGTTTTAGTAACCATAAACAACAGAATATATAACATAGTATACTGAAACCCATTTATGTACTATACACATATACCACAAACCTGTTTAATAATGTTTAGTTGTTTTTAATGATTCAATTGTCATTGGCATATAATTCAAATAAGCAAATATTATAAATAAAAATAGACCAACAAAACCTATCATCCCACTAGAATCATTATGATGTACTGACAACAAGTATTGCTCTCACAGATGCAATTAATGCTAATCACATGAGTAATTATGAAATAAATAAATATAACAGTATTTTTCAAATCCAGGTAAACATTGATCACAAACAAATGAAATAGCTACACCAGAAAACACTCAATAAAATAACACACCATTTTATAACACACACAAACTTGACTGAACTGTCACACAAAGTGTCAAAACATTATATTTCTGTTGATAAACAGAAAAATAAATAAAATAAAACACACGTCAACAACACATTTCAAAATGCATTTACCACCACACAAGATAACACACACCTAATTAAAATAAGAACACAAAATACTTAAGTTATAAACTTTATTTATGTAAGTATCTTTCTATGTTCAACAGTCTCAAAAAATTGTTTATTTTATTGACACTCATTTGTATTGAGAGGTGTAAGAGGAGTGGAAGACAAAGTTTGCCATTACTGACACTGTCTGCTTGGATGTGGAGGGTGACAGTTGTTTTTGTAATGACTTGTAGCCATACATTTCTGTGAAAAGCTAACTTGTTATAGAAAATAAAATTTTGAAGAGCTTAACATGAAGTGTATTATTTCAAGATAGTAATCCACAGTAGATAGACTTCCTGCAAAATTTACAAGTTTTAGCTCTAGCAGAACACACAACACAAGGCCAAGAATAAAAGAAGAAAAAGAAGATCAGCAAGAAAGAAGAGACCATCAAAACCAAGAAGAGCATATATATTAATGTGTTTTTATAGTTTCATGTTTGTTTATTTTTTTGGGTCCTTCTTCCACAAGCCAACAACATAAACTTTCTACTTGCCCAAAACTATGTATATGTAGAGGACAAGTGGGAAGTAGATTGGCAGACAAAGAAGAGGAAATGCCACAATTTACTTGCACTGACCGATTTATTACCACACTCAAGCATACACAAGATACAACTAACTAAACATGGTGGGTGGAGGCCAGAGAAGCTGAGCTCCCAAATATCAAAAGCAAAGATATTTCATTGTCTGTTCTGGTTAGATCTATCATGTTTTAAACATGTCACCACACAACCCCCATCCCTTTCCCCGTAGTGCATAGCACATCACATCTTGAGAGACCCGGGGGGGAGGGGGGGGGAATGTGGCATAGAATGATGGTGATGACAAACTCTACCGAGTCTGGGGGATGAGGTGGAGGCATACCGACGACGAAATCTTCAAGGTGTTGGGGTTGACGAGTGGAGCAATGCAGACAACCCTGCAGGCAGGCAGTCCCCGCTGGCATGATGACAAGGACCTCAGATGATGGTAGGTGGAAGGCTCATAAAGTGTGGGAAAGGGCCGCGGGAGGTAGAGAAAAATGTTTGAGCAAATGTAAGCCATCAGAGGAAGTGGATGAGGAGTCAGGGGAAGACGGGCAGAGTACAATGAGGGTGTAGTTTCAGAAAATGATGGAGATTCAGTGGCTAGGTAAGGGGGAACAGAAATGACAAATTCAATGAAAGCAGAGGAGGGGAGAGGAGACTGCGAGAAACCTCGGAAGGGAGATGAGGGAGAGGGCATCGTGGGAGGTGTCATCGGAGGGCAAGGTGACAGAAGAGGAGGAGAGCATGATCCAACAGAGGAGGGGAGGAGAGGAGAGGATAGCATCAACGGAAGCTGGTTTGAGCCTGTAGATAGACACCGTGGCAGGAGTGTTGTTGACAGCAATGATGGAAAGTTTTGCTCCCCCTCTTGAGGACGCGGGGTGGTTCTGAGTATGGTGGCTGGAGAGGGAATGGACAGAGTCATCACGAGGAAAGACATGGGAGCAGGTGGTGATAACAGAAGGGATGTGGAGGGTAGTGGCTTGTCATGGAAGTAATCGAGAGTTTGTAAAAATGCAAGCAGACACACTCGACGAAGGAAGGGAGGGCTGAGGAGGAAGGGAGAGGGGAAGAATATACGAGCTCACCCAGTAGTGACAGACCTTGCCCATAGACAAAAGCCATCAAGGTCTGGCTTGAAGGTTGCGCAGAGTCCCAGAAGCACCAGGGATAGCGTCTCCACCCTCAAAATGTCGTGGCACAGGAAGGCAGCTTTGAGATTGCGATGCCAGTGCTCAACCATACCGTTTCCTTGGGAATGGTAGGTGGTGGTGTGAATTTGCTTGACCCTGAGGAGATTACACAGGTTTTGGAAGAGTGAGGATTCAAATTGGTGGCCCTGGGACAACCAAAGCGAGTGACCCATGTGTTAACAAAGGTATGAGCTACTGTCTCTGCAGTTATGTTGGTAAGGGGGTGGCCTCCACCCAGCGAGTGGAGATTGATGTGTACATGTTGAAAGCAGTTGGATGGAATGGTGAAGGCACCAAGATGGGGGGGGGGGGAGGTGCGGGTATGTACCTTGGATTTCTGGCAGGGAGTACAAGCATGAGCCCAAGCCTGACAATCATGCTTGACATCTCGGCAGGCAAATTGGTCAGTGACCAACTTAGTGGAAGCTTTGATCCCAGGGTGAGCTAAACTGTACAATTTTTTGAAGATCTCCTGATGCAGCGGGAAACACAGGGGCAGAGAGTGCCCATTGATTCATCACACCAAACTTCACCAGGAAATGTTGTGCAGATGGGTTGTAATGAAGATAACAAATCATGAAATTAGCTGCCTGTAAAGTGGGGAGCTGGGGGAGGTCCATGAGGGAGGAAACGGTCTCGTTGCATGAGATGGATTTGGCCACGATGTGCCCTTGATGTAGTGGATGTCAATGGTTAATTGTGAGATATAGTTGAAGTAACAGAACCTCCATGGGAGGGGGGGGGGCTTGGTATGCTGGAGGTTTCAATATGGCTGCAGTGAGAGTTTAGTGGCCTGGGAGGCTGTAGAAAGAGTGGCCGTCTATGGAAGAGAGGAAGTGCTTAATGGCCTCTTAGACAGCCGGCCATTCACGATCAAAGGGAGAGTATATCTTTTGAGCATTGTTTAGCTTTTTTGAGAAGAATTGAAAAGGAGAATTGACACAGTTGAGAGATTGACTGAGGACCACACCAATGGCGGAGTCACTCGGATCTGTCGTAGAGAATAGTTTGGGCTAATGGTGAGGGTGAGCAATAGTTAGAGATTTAGTGAGCAAGTCTTTCACGGCCATGAATGCAGAAGACATGGCATCTGTCCAAGGGACCAGCTGATTACCAGAGGTGTGTTTACCAGCGAGAGTGTCTGTGAGTGGGGCCTGAAGTTCAGTGCCACCTGGTAATTGTTTTCCTCGACTAAACTGCTGAAGATTAAAATGTGGCTTTGGTAAGCAAAACAAAATTTTAGTTGGAATAACATCTTATTAATAAATCTTGGCCATGTCTGAGTGGGATTGTTAAGGCCGAAAGGCATGGACTGGTACTGAAATCAACCTATGGGAGTAGTGATGGGAGTTTTTTCTATGTCTTCAGGGCCATAGGGATCTGGTGGTAAGCATGCTTGCAGTCAACTATCGAAAACACTTTCCCACCAGCCAAGGTTTGTGTGAAGACAGATTGGGTAATTGTCCATTATGGTGAGAGCATTGAGGCAGCAGTAGTCTTCACACATTCAGCAGGAACCGTCTTGTTTGGGTACCAAATGAATGGGAGAAGACCAGCTGCTAGAAGAGGGTTCGATGACACCCGATTGTAAAAGATAAGAAATTTGTTGCTTAACAGCTACCAATTTCTCAAAACTAAGGCAGCATGGCTTGCTAGTGATGAGCGGACCATCTATGAGATGCAACTTGTGCACTGTTCTGTTCGTAAACACTGAAACTTTACTAGTGATGGTGGGAGGTATTTGTTTACACTCGCGACTATTGTTTGTGACAGTCCGGGCAGGAACCGGGGAAGGGGGTGTGGCCAGGTGCATGTCATGTGGCATGCTGAGTTCGTGACTGGCAGAGCATGCCGAGGTGCCGGGGTAGTTACAGTTCCGGACGTGTTTTTATCAGGGCACGCCACCAGCGTACTATAGCAAGATGGTGTGTTATGATAGTTTTTGCAGTGGCCACTGACTAGAGGAGGCGTGCGTGTTGCAGTAGCAGACGGCTCAACCGGAGGGGCGGAAACAAACAGTCACAAAGTGTGCACAGAGAAGTTAGTGTTCTTGGCTGCCACCAGAGTGAAATACCATGCAGATTGAATGGTCACACAGTGCATTGAGATGGAAATACTGGTCTGTTTACAAACATCCATGTACAAGTGGCTGGGAGGTAGCACTGTCTCAAACACTGATAACCTTGCGCGTGGGCAGAATGGCACTAGAAGCACTTTCGAAGGGACATCATACTAACCTTGGAGTGTGAGTGTTGCCGTTTTGATTGTAGAGATGATAGTTGACCTCGGGCAGATACCAACTGAGTTTCCATGACAGCTAGATGTTGAGGAATGTCCTCATTCTCATGGTGCAGACAGAACACACAATCATGTTTGCTCAACCACTTCGACAGGAGCAATTCAGACTTTTTAATTTGGTCAAGACACTCAAGTACATCACTTTCTCTTTCATGGCATAGTTTTATAACCTGTTCATGTTCATCACACAATTTAAAAGACAGGTTCTCGAAGTCCTTAATAGTCTGTGAACACTTGAGAGTAACCAGTGAATTAATAGAACAAGAGTCAGGGCTTAACAGAACACAAGCAAAATAAGTGTCTGTGAGGTGAAAAACCAAATGTCACACCACATCCAGTGACAATTTATGATGCATAAAAAAATCCATGTCTAAGATGGGCTCCGGCACACCAGTAACGAAAAACTTCCAAGAAAGTTTACAGACAGTGAAGTTCTTTGCACATGCACACGACAACTGTGTGTCATTGACAGCTCGGAGGGTGGCACTGTGAGGGTACAGCTGGCCTGTGACCATTGAAGGTGGTAATAATGAAATGTCTGCACCAGTGTGAATAAGAAGATGCAAGTTAGAAACCCTGTCAAGAATGTATTAGGTGAGCACTCAGAGGTTAAAAGTCACTGATGGACTGAAACACATGTAGGCGCCCATGATTGTCCAAGCAGGAGGTGGCACCTAAACCATACTGTGTTCTGCATTTGGGTGGTGACACGGTGGATGACACTTTCTTGCAGCATCACAGAAGCAGCTATGGAAGTAGCAGAAAGGATAGTGTGGTACTTATTCCTGCGGAAAGCTAATCAATGGTGGTGGACCGTCATTGGTGTTCGAAGAGCTGCTGGCCAGCAGTACACGGGGGTATGATGGAGGCATCGAAGCAGACACCCATGCAGCGTGGGGGCATTGAGTGCACCTAGATCTTTGCATCCTCAATGATGACTGTCTCATGGATTTCCTGTAGATAGGTGTCATACACCTATTCAGCAGTGTGTATCTGCTCACTCAATGACTGCAGAATGTGGTGCATCAATGGTGTCTGCACAGTAAGCGGTAGCTTGCTTGACCAGAGAGCCATAAGAGTGGAGTCAGGCATGTTATGTTCATGACTAGTAGGTGAAGACCATGCCAGAGCTTTGATGGTTTCTTATCTCCCAAATGTTCTTCATGAACGATGTGGTGAATGGTGTCTTCTGGTGTACAGGAGCCCCTCTTCAGGATGGTCTGTTTGGCAAAGGCGTATCAATCAGAAGCAGGAGGAGAGGTCACCAGGTCACAGATGAGGTCCACTTGCTTGTGGAGGTGCGTGATGAGGCACAGGTAGGGAGCTGCGTTATTGAGTGCATAATGTTCAAATATCTGCTCAATCAATGCAAACCATGTCAAAGATGCCTCAAAAGAGAAAGGCGGTAACTTCGGCAGATGTGGCAGGGGGGCAACAGTGGTGCCTCTGGAATATCAGCCACCTGGAAGGCACCAACTTGTTGTGGTGTGACTAGCAAGCTGAACATTGTTGTTGGGTCCAGTGGTGCCTAGAGCATGAACGGGCAAGTTGCAGCTGGCCAAGGTGAGCTGGCTTGGGTGACCGGTGCAGCTGTGCTGTAAATGTGTGCAGAAGTTCAAACTTGCAAAACCGGATATGTTCTAGTGCGTCAACTGTGTGCAACTGTGGTGGCAATTGTTGTACACATGGCACGGCAGACGCATCACATAATGCGGGAAGCACAGAGGACACACTAGCACTCTGCAGTACACCATAGTTCACATTATTATAAGTTCAGCAGGCAGGTCTGCTTAGTGAGTCACTTAAAACTCAGAGGCATGGGTTGCATGTAGGTGGCTGGCACGTTGTTGACAAAGTACAACTTGGCTATGCGTGCAGACAAAGGTGCATCTATAACACACGAAAAATGTCCATTGTTCATCAGGTGGTTGATACACTCAGTGTAATGAATACTATTAGAAGCAAGTTGAATATCAGAAGCACTAATAAAATTGTTGGCAGCCACTGCACTCTGTTGGCAGAGCACATGGTCGGTGGAATGTATAAGGGTTCTACTGCCCTTATATCTGAGTTAATTATAATTTCAAATTGATGAAACGAAAATTATGGAAGGTAACTTTCCTGGTGGGATAAACAAATATAAAAAATAGAAATCGGATGACTTACCAAAAGGACCAGCTCGTCGATAGGCACAAATAATCACACACAAACACACATACAAGCTTTCGCCACCACTGGCAGCTTCTTCAGGAAAAAAGGGGAGGAGAAAGGGAAGGATATGGGCTTTAAAGGAGTGGAAAAGGAGTCATTCCAATCCCAGGAGTGGAAGGACTTACCTTAGGGGACAAAAAGAAAGGTAAACAAATACACACACACTCACACATATCCAAACGCAAACACACCTAGACAGACATTTCTAAAAAGCAAAGAAGTTGGATGGATGAGTCTGCTCCAGTCCCGAATCCCTGAACCAGTACACCAATAACCTAATAACAGCTTTCACATCCCGCAGCTATCCTCCTGATCTGGTTCAGAAGCAAATTACCAGAGCCACCTCCTCATCCCCCCAAATTCAGAACCTTCCACCGAAGCATCCCAGAAGTGCTCCTTTAGTCACTGGGTACTTTCCGGGACTGGAGCGGACTTTGAATGTGGCTCTCCAGCAGGGATACGACTTCCTTAAATCCTGCCCCGAAATGAGATCCATCTTTAACGACATCCTTCCCACTCCACCAAGAGTGTCTTTCCGCCGCCCACCTAACCTTCGTAACCTCCTAGTCCATCCCTATCAAATCCCCAAACCACCTTCCCTACCCTCTGGCTCCTACCAATGCAACCACCCCCATTGTAAAACCTGTCCTATGCAACCTTCCACCACCACTTACTCCAGTCCAGTAACCTGGAAGGTGTACACGATCAAGGGCAGAGCCACTTGTGATAGCACCCACGTGATTTACCAACTGACATGCCTGCACTGTGAAGTGTTCTATGTGGGAATGACCAGCAACAAACTGTCCATTCACATGAACGGTCACAGGCAGACAGTGTTTGTTGGTAATGAAGATCACCCTGTGGCTAAACATGCCTTGGTGCACGGCCAGCACATCTTGGTGCAGTGTTACACAGTCCGGGTTATCTGGATACTTCCCACTGACACCAACCTTTCTGGACTCCGGAGATGGGAACTTGCCCTTCAGCTTATTCTCTCCTCCCATTGCCCACCTGGTCTCAACCTCCACTAAATACAAATTTCCGCCCACCATCTTTAGCATCTTTGGCTCAGTTCTGCGGACAGAGCCTCTGCCTCAAGTGGTATCTCTGTCCAACTTCTTTGCTTTTTAGAAATGTCTGTCTAAGTGTGTTTGCGTTTGGATATGTGTGAGTGTGTGTGTATTTGTTTACCTTCCTTTTTGTCCCCTAAGGTAAGTCCTTCCACTCCTGGGATTGGAATGACTCCTTTTCCACTCCTTTAAAACCCATATCCTTCCCTTCTCCTCCCCTTTTTTCCTGAAGAAGCTGCCAGTGGTGGCGAAAGCTTGTATGTGTGTTTGTGTGTGATTATTTGTGCCTATCGACGAGCCGGTCCTTTTGGTAAGTCATCCGATTTCTATTTTTTATATTTGTTAATTATAATATGTTTTGAATTATGTTCAAATTAAAATGAATTTTGGAGGTGTGAATTAAAATAAATTAATTTGATATCACCAAGAAGTTTATTTCAGACCATAGAACTTCAACAGAACTCAGTTACAACAGCACTTAAACAGAACACAGCTCAGACTAAAACCAAAATCAAACACCAACATTTGACATGAAATAGCATCCTTATATAGTATTTGAACAATCACTATTATTGTTATGCTTACTTAAACAATTCAGTTAGTATTATCACAGTTGTTTTTGAGCAGATTTTGATATACAATAATAATACAGTTTGTCAGAATTCGTTTCAGTTAGTAAATTAGCTTTTAAATGACTTTAATATCGCAAATATCATTTAAATAAGAGGTGCAATTTAATTTGTCTAATTAGCCTCAAATTTACATTCTTAATTTACATATTTGTAATTGAGTGAATTAACAAAGATGGTTTGCGTATTTTATATAATCTTTAATTTTCAGTTGCTTAATATTCATGGTTGTTACACAGTAATTAGTCCATTTGTATGAATATTGACTATAAGAAACAATAGAGACTTCTAGAAAGTTCCACATTGTATAATTAGTTGATTATTCAAAATTTATGATTCTACTCTTTGGTAATTGTTTTGTATAATATGACTTCTTGAGGTTAATTACATATCAATTCAAGTCATGCCACAAATAGCAGGTAATAGCAAAAATGGGGTAGTTGGAACAAAAGGAACAGAAGTAGTATCAGTCTGTAAGGTAGGAATATGGTATTCTGGGTCTTCCCTAAAGCATGGTATCCTATACTACCCTAATGCACTGCTCATGCCATTGCATTACACACACACACACACACACACACAGATCTTATGTGTGTCGCTTGCTACACACAAAAAATCTGCCAGCATGTGCAATCATAGGCATGGACAGTTGAAATAAGGCAATAATGTTAGTGTGGAAATAAAAAAAAAAAATCAAAGAGATGATCAAAATAGCTAACCAAGACATGGTATTAATGACTTGACCATCACATTAAGCGTTGAAGAAATCAATTATCATGCAGTTTTCCTTATTTACGTATTATTTCTTGCTTGGTAGGTGTACATCTGTCTCGGTCACCAGGTATCAACAGCCAACATATCAGCAACATTGGTAAGGTTGAAATAGCACCAAAGTAATCAATATCTTGTATTGGTAAAGTTGAGTCAAACCTATGGTGACCAGGTTGCTGACACACCCAGTTTAACGCTCGAATGTCAACACCTGGCACCGCTGGCTTGAAGAACAACACATGAACATCTATATCATAAAATGCTTAATAAAATTCTAAAAATATAAATTCCTATCTTTATTTGCTCAATAGGAATTAATTTAACTCTCAAAAGCAATTTTGTCTTAAAAACAAAGCTAAGTTCTCTCTTATTATATCAAAAATGATAATCATTTAAGCTATCTAAATGATCAGTAAGAAATTTCTTTTAAAATGATGTAAGCTACTTTATCATACTATGCTGAAGGCACCCTAATTTGATTATTGTTTCACTAAATTACAATAAGCTGAAAATAATAAGTAAGGACAGTTTACAACTCACCGGAAAGACGTGGCGATGAGCTGTGACAGGCACATACAAAAGACACATACACACAACACTTTCATCTATTGGCCATGGCCTTCTTCAGAAAATAGAACACAGGCACACAACACAGTCATACAACCATCATCACCGGCTGCCGCACTTTGAATCACGCTCTGTGGCGAATAAATTGGGGACGGGAGTGGAGGGAAGGGAAGGGGAGAGCGGATAGGAAGGTTACATCACGGTGGTGGGTATTGATTAGATGGGAATATGAAATGCAGCATAGGAATGGAATGGGGAGGCGGGTGAAGGGAGAAAAATAAAATAAACAAAATAAAATATATATTATATATATATATTGCGTGCACACTGCAAGTACATAAGTACACAAAACTGCGTACACAGACACACACACACACACACACACACACACATACGATCGCACATTGACGTACCACTCAAAATAGGTGAGGTTTGGGATAGAGAGGTAGGAACTGTAAGGTATTCGAAAAAAGGGAAGTTATCGTAGGTTTAGGCCTGGATGTTTTCGGGATTGGAGGATGTATTATAGGGATAACTCCCATCTGTGCAGTTCAGGAAAGATGGTGGCGATTGGGAGGATCCAGATGGCCCGGGTTGTGAAGCGACCATTGAAATCAAGCATGTGCTCCACTGCATGCTGTGCCACAGGGTGGTCCACCTTGATTTTGGCCACAGTTTGGCGGTGGCCATTCATCCTAATGAATAGCTGGCTGGTGGTCATGCCAATATAGAAAGCTGCACAGTGATTGCAGCACAGTTGGTAAATTACATGGCTGCTTTCACAGGTGGCCTGGCCTCTGACAGGGTAGGATAAACCTGTGACAGGACTGGAATAGGAAATGCTAGGTGGGTGGATTGGACAGGTCTTGCAGCATGATCTTCCACAAGGATATGATCCCCGTGGCAGTGAGCTGGGTTTCAGGGTGGCATAAGGATGAACTAGGATGTTATGGAGGTTGGGAGGGCGACGAAACACCACTTTAGGAAGGGTGGGAAGGATCTTGGGTAGGATGTCTCTCATTTCTGGGCACAAGGATAGGAAATCAAAACCTTGGCAAAGGATGCAATTTACTTGTTCAAGTCCAGGGTAGTACTGAGTGACAAAGGGAGCGCTCTTTTGTGGATGGTTACCGGGGTTAGGAGGAGGATTTGGGATGTGTGAGGTTATGGCATGGGAGATCTGTTTGCGGACTAGATCTATGGGGGTAGTTTCTGTCTTTGAAGGCCTTTTTGAGACCCTCAGCATATTCAGAAAGGGAGTTCTTGTCACTGCAGATATGCCATCCACAGGTGGCCAGGCTGTAAGGGAGAGATTTTTTGATGTGGAAGGGATGGCAACTGTCAAAGTGTAGGTACTGTTGGTGTTGGTAGGTTTCATATGGATGGAAGTGTGGATGGAGCCACCAGTGAAGTGGCGTTTGACATCTAGGAATGTGGCATGGTAGGTTGAGGAAGACCAGGTGAAATGGATAGGGGAGAAGGAATTGAGGTCCTGAAGAAAAGAGGATAGGGTGTCCTGGCCCTGAGTCCAGATCATGAAAATATCATCAATGAACCTGAACCAGGCCAGAGGTTTGGGGTTTTGGGATGCTAGGGAGGATTCATCCAGATGGCCCATAAACAGGTTGGCATAGGAGGGTGCCATGCAGGCGCCCATGGCTGTGCCTTGGATTATTATATTTACAAAATTGTCCTCCTCTACTGACTTTTCAATAGTCGTAACCTGTTTTGACCTATTCCTATTAGTCTCCAACTGACAGGCACCAACTGGGGCAACCTTCAGTTTTCTTGCGTATGTTGTCTGTTTTCCTGGTCGTAATGTTCCTGTGGACTGTTGTTTGCCCACTGTCTATTTCTGTTTTCAAAATTTCTGCCATTAAACCCATGACTGTTATTATGCCCATTTTGTTGCCTAAAATGATTCTTATTATTGTAATCATTTCTCCAATTACTTTTGTTTCTATCACCTATAGAAATTGTAAAACATCCCAATAATTTCAATATGATTGAGGAGGGCATGAAACTAAATGAAATCTGGATTCCGGTTTTGAAGAAGAAATGTAACAGCCTTCCACCATGGGATGATGTTAATGGACAGCAATCGGCAACGATGAATTGCGCGCATATGTCAAAAACATCTGACGTCACACCTCTGTATGCGAGCCGTTGTAAATGGAGTTTGGCTTCAGTCAGTAGCGAGCAAGGGTTTGTATTGGACATTCAAAAGTGCCACGATCCCCCTTGAAAATTCCCTCCGCAGTCAGGAGGAAACGTTGGGTTTCTATAATAAATCCACTAGACCACAGCATAATAGCCCAGAAATTTTTAGTAATTTTGACCATTACGGCCATGAACGTTTACATTTTACAATATAGCATCAATTATTGTCACATCATCTAGAGGTTTAACAATATGAACTAATTTTATGAGCTATTTTTCAGAACACTCATTCATAGTTCCATCAGCTTCCTTGTACATAGGTCCATTAAGGAATTCACTTTTTATACACGCTTGTTCCCTACTTGACCAGAATTTTTCCAAGAATTTTCTCTCAAATTCATAATAAGTTAAGTATGGGTCAACAATATGTGTTGTCTAGGAGAGAGCATTCTTATCAAGAAATCTCTTAACAAACTTGATTTTAGTACTTTGTCATATCCAAGGTGAAGTTGTCAGTATATGACTTAATAAAGTCTTTAGGACTGAGATTTCCATCACCTGGGTAATGTTTCATGTGAATTGCATTTTTGTGACAACATCATCCTGAATCTGTGATACCTTTTTACTTAGCTCAAGTACATTCTGATTACAATTTTCTACATGTTTATGTACTCCTCTCTCTACATGGGTGATTTTAATATCTGAATTGTCAACTTTTGATTGTGTTTCCTGTCTGTGTACTTGAAACTGTTGTTCAATGGCTACTTTGTGTTGTAGTATTATTTCACTTTTGCTCTTGATAGCAGTTTCTAGAGCAACTATTTGCTCAGTGTTAGCAGTGACATTTTTTAGACAATGTACTTTCTACATTAGTAATTTCACATTCCAAGTTGCCCATCCAAGTGTCAAACTGGACATGCTTTGACTGAACTGATAATAGTGAATTCAGATAGTTCCTCTGATAATTGCTTGAACTTTGTGTCAAATTTGACTTCTATATTTTTTATTTGTCCAGCAAGTTCACTATTTTTTCTATCTCTCGTTTGTGAAATTTCACTGATATTTTTATTTTGAACACTAATTTCTATATTTAATTCCACATGTTGCTTCAGTACTTCCACAATTGGGTCTGTTTTAACCTCTTGCATACTTTCATTATTACTGACATTACTAACACTTTCATTACAATTGTCAGTTTCCTGTTCTTATTTGACATATGCTTCGTCAGTGCCTGACATTTTTGCTTGAATTTCAGATTCTAACCTACACACTTGTAACCTTTTCAATCATTCAATACTCGTCACAAGCAACAAAACTTAAGTTTTTGTCACACGAGAAATAAAATAAATTTGGTTTACTTATCTTTTTTGCTGGAGTCCTGTTGATTAGTTGTTCACCAGATTTCAGTTCTGCTTCCGATCCTTGTTTTTATTAGCTACTCCCTAGTTCTTTTACCTCATCGCTGACACAGTTTTTTCTTTGTTCCAAAGATTTTATGTGTTTATTTATTTATTTTATTATTTTTTTTATTTTATTTTATTTTTCATCTGTGTTTTTCAAGTGGCACTTTTTTTATTGTCGTCTGCTTTCACCTGGGACAGAAGGTCTTTAATACACTCTTTCTAATCCCAGCTCCAACTTCACCATATATAAGGGTGTTACTGCCCTTAAATCTGAGTTAATTACATTTTTTTAAATTATGTTCACCTTAAAATTAATTTTGGAGGTTGTGAATTAAAATAAATTAATTTGATATCACCAATAAGTTTATTTCAGACTATAAAACTTTAACAGAACTCAGTTACAACAGCACTTAAACAGAACACAACTCAGACTAAAACCAAAACCAAACATCAACACTTGGCGTGAAATAGCATCCTTATATACTATTTGAACAATTACTCTTATTGTTATGCTTAATTAAACAATTCAATTAGTATCATCACAGATGTTTTCGAGCAGATTTTGGTATACAATAATAAAACAGTTCATCAGAATTCATTTCAGTTAGTAAATTAGCTATATAAAATAAACAACATTACTTGTCTAATATCATTGTAAATATGATCTACAGACAAATAAATTATTATTATTATTATTATTATTATTATTATTTTACATGACTTTAATATTGCAAATATCATTTAAATATGAGGTGCAATTTAATTTGTCTAATTAGCCTCAAATTTACATTCTTAATTTATATATTTGTAATTGAATGAATTTATAAATTTGGCGTGCGTATTATAATGGATTTAGTACCCAAGAATATTAATATGAAGCTTGCGATACCACATTTAATCGTAGTATTATACACTGATATTCCATATATATATTATATAATGATTTTATAACACCACTGTCTGGTCACATTGATTAAATCAATTTCATTATCTGGTTCTTCTAATAAACATAATTAATTAATTATTGAAACTCGTGATATTGGGCATTAATGTGTTTGTCAATGACATTAATAACTAACATTATCTAATGTCTTTTGCAATGTACTGCTTTGTTTCCAATGCTTTGTTGACCTCAAATCTGCATAATTACTTTTATTTAACTATTTTAAATTATGTCAACAAATGCAATTACTGCTCTAATTGTAAATTACTTACGATCTTAATTTCAGTTTTGTTTTGATACAAAAATCCTATCATCATTTGTCATAATTTTGTGTATATTTTCTTTATGAAATATTCATTTATGTTTCACAAAAAGACTAGTTAATATGTTACGTTGTAACTTCCTGGTTCTAGAATGTTCTCAAAAATTCGATTGTATTAATACGCGCAAATTGGCGCGAACAGAGTCAGTCTTACTTGAAGTCTTATGATAGACAGTTATGGAGTCATTATACAGAGCACAGTTAGTCTTAATTCAGTCTTATGTCAGTCTATAATGTTATATGTCATGTTACAGTCATTTATTGCTTCGTTAAAAATGTCAATATTTGTTTGTGTGTAACTTCAACAAAGGTGAATAAATAAATTTATAATACAAAATGTGACATATTTGTGAATCTTAGTCAATGAAGTACCCACCATTGTTTATAATATGGTTTTTTTGGTGATGATGCTGCAGTTTTTCAAGAGGACACAACACTGGAATGGGGTAGTGAAAATTCAAAATGATCTGCAGATATTGATGCACGGTATATGGAATGGCAGTTGAGTCTCAACATATACAAGTGTAAATTATTGCATTTACATAGAAAGATCTTTTGTTATATAACTATGCAATAGCTGGATTCACACTGAAAACAGTTACTTCCATAAAATATCAGGGTCGACATAAGGTGTTGTGATGTACCTGAGTGTAGTTTGTAGCCACTTGTGAGTGGATTGACACTCTCAGTAACTACTGGCTGAAATATCATGGGGCAAAACTAGTCTACTATAAATGACAAATGATGTAGGTGACACATAGAATTGTAATTCATTGACACTTTAATGAATAACTAGTGCCCAATTCTCCCCTTTTATGGCCAACATACAAGTCACTTCAGTAATAGTCACTATAACCTGTACACACATTCCACAAATAAATAATAAAATGTACTAGTTTGCATGAGGAATATTTCTAACCTGACAAAAGTTCTCAAGGTGTACGTTTAGCATGGCACAAATATTAAGTATCAGTTCATAGTCACTGCAGAAACACTTTCTGCACCACTAATACAGAAGAACTTAAACATAATTGTTCAAATTCAGAGTTCAGATTGACGTGGAATGTGCCTCCTATCAAAAGCAAAACAAGACTCTTCTTACATGCCACAAAAGCCCCCTATTCATATAATTGTACAATGTGTCTGAAAATTTCATATTGTTAATTAGGTACATTAAACTAATTACAATGGAAAAGTAAACATGCACCTGGCTATAGTAACAGGTAGCATAAATAATACTGAGTAAATTTATATATAAATATCAGTTATATTAATAGTGCTTCACCTTCATATGTATTTAAATATGTTTTTAAACAATAATTTTGGAATAAATGGTAATTATACAGAAACTAATGATGGTTCAACATTCCTAATATTAATTGAGAAACATAATAATACCTACTTTAATATTATGCAGATTAAATTTACTTAGCTTTATCATACATACTAATTAGCATACTATCTAAACTATAACAATACACCTGTCATGAACTAATTAATATTTGTTAATTAAACAAATCTCTGCAACGCCAAATAATAGAAAATAACTTCAGGTAGTCACATTAGGAAAAAGACTACAAAAGTTTTGGAAAAGAAAATGATAATATACTAATTACATTCATACCTATTATTATACAACACTGGTAACGGGAAGTACAGTAATGCAAGCAGATGGGAATAAATCCCATCATGTTTCAATACAGTGTGACCATTTAAAATCAGTCGTGGGTAAGGGAGATGCCTGGCTAAATTCAGTGGAAGCATCCTCAGGATAAGTAGTTTGTCAACAAAAGAAGTAGGTTACAAAACTCTCATTTGGCTGTCACTTGAGTATTGGTCATCAGTGTGGGATCCATAGCATGTAGGGTTAATATAATACATAGGGAAGACCCATTGGAGAGCAGTACATTTTGTTATGGGTTCATTTAGTAAGTGTGAAAGTTGTGACGATACTGCTGGCCCTCTCATCTCAATGTTATCGTACGATACCGTCTGCCTTATCCTCTCATCTCAATGTCATCCTACGATACTGTCTGCGCCAGATCCGGAATCGTGTGGTTCAATAGTGATACATGTTGTGTGTGAAGTTACAAACGAAATAGCCAGCCTAGAAATCAGTGTAGGACAGTGTCTCGGTGATACTGTGATTGAAACAAGTGATAGATTTCATTAATTAAGAGACTTGTTTAGATGCTTTCCAGACAGTTCAATAAATAATAGTTTTGTCATTGTATGTTATTTCAATAAATAGACAGACAAATGGTAGAACATTAAAAACATTAAAATAAATAGCATTGTATATATGTCAGGCTCATAAATAAGTTGCGTTGACCAGCTAATTGTGTAATTAATGAAATAGTCAAAATTTGAATATCGTAATTCTTTGTATATATTGACTGACCTGAGATTTTGAACTTATTTTGAGAATGGACAAGATATTTGATAGCTCAATATATGTTAGGAACATGTATGATGTACTCAGTAACTAATTAATTGACATTTAACATTTTGGTTTGTTGTCAAACAACAAGTAGTGAAATTTCGTCTTAAAAATACATGCGCCATCTAAAATTTTTGTATGCATCGTTTTCATTTTATATTGTGATTATTCTTGTGTGCATGAAATGTTTTCTTTGTGTGTTTGGTAATTGTAAATTAGTATATTCAATTGTTATGAACAATGTATGATGTAACGTCATTATTGTCAATATTATATATTTGCCTCACCGCCTTGCGTGGGGGAGTTCGAGTTTCAGTCATTTGTCAAGTGCTCTGGAAGCCATGTCAGTCTGTTGTTTTTAAATGGAAGTACTGTCGGCTATGTTCCATTGCATTGTTTTGAATTTGTTATGTTTTGGTGAAGAAGAAGTTTGATTCAAATTAAAGAAGAATTAAAAAATTGTATATATCGAGTATTTATTTCTACCACGACGCTCCAGGACAATAAAGTTGCAGTGAGCAGAACCCCCATACATCGCAATGTTGAATAGATGAGTATCGGTAGAATAAACTGTAATTACTTTAAATCTATTAATACATTTTAAAGTATTACAGAGATGATTAATGAACTCCAGTGGCAGACACTGCAAGAGAGGTGTTCTGCATCATGGTACGGATTTTTATCAGAGTTCAAAGACCAAATGATTAATGAAGAGTCAACCAATATATTGCTTTCTTGCTTCATCCTATGTATATTTCATGAAGCAACCACAAGGATAAGATCAGAGAGACTAGGGCCCACACAGAGGCATACAGCCAATCATATTCCCTGCGAACTTTACGTGACTGGAATAGAAGGAAGTAAAAATGGTACACAAAGTTCCCTCCACCACACACTGTGAAGAGGCTTGTGAAGTATTAATGTAGATGTAGATTTTGTGGTTACATTATGTGTTTTAGCTAAGGATCCCTAGTCATGCAAAGCTTCAGGAACAAGACCTTCCTGGCACTGTCAATATACAAAAATCTTCCCTTATTGTTGTAAGTAAAGGTATTTGTGATAAAGGGTGGCTTTTGACCTTCCACCTAGGGCCATTGTGTTCTAGTTCCTACCAGTTCCACAGTAGACCCTTCCCTTCCGTTTCCTTCCTAATCCTTCCTTGGTCTGGGATTGAAACAAAATATAAGAAGAGAGTGTTTCATTTGGTGTGCAAGAAATTGAATTCCATGACCACTCAATCTCTCCTGCTGGTCCTTGCCCCATTCCTGAGAAGCTCACTGGCTGACTTCCTGCACCACATCACACACAAGGAGGTTCACTGGTTCCTTAGGGTGGCAATTTTTTTTTAATAGTTTCATGTGTTTTATCTCCTCTACACAAACACCATTTACGACCACCCTGAAGGGCAACTGCACCTGTAGAACCTGATACGGTCCATAGACTGATGCAATGAGTGCCAACTTTGAATGAACAAAATGATATCTCAGTGATACAACTCTGCTGACTCATCCCCATCCCAGCACCCAACTAAATATCATGGCCAATGCCATGCGGACCATAATCGATACCATTCTGCAGCAGTACATTGTCTGAAAGGTGGACTAAAATTGACTCTAAGTCAGACTCTGAATGATGAGTGTGTGACATTTGTGGCTGTCAGACCCCAGTTGGGGCTGTGTTCAGCCTGCTTGTTGCATATATTCTTAGCTGATACCACTTCAGTGACTTGCCTGTCAATGATCATGAAATGTTGATACAGACAACACAACACCCAATCCTTGAGCAGAGAAAAATCTCTGTTCCAACTGGCAATCAAATCTGGGTTCCCTACGTAGCAATCCATCATGCTGTCCACTAGACTTTGCAGCTGGACAAAAGAATGGTGTAATCTAGTCAATAATCTGAATGTGAAACATAATAGCTGACAGGTTTGGAAATTATGAAGAAATCTTAATGGTGACCCTATAGTTTCACCAGCAGGACTGAGCAATGTCACTGCTGACCAAATAGCACACCAACTGCTGCTAAATGGTAAATCAACAAAATGATCCAAAGAAACAAAATATGAGCAATATGAAGATGAGAATGATGCTCTTGGAACAATGTTCACAGAAAAAGAACTGAAAACTGCTATTCCCCAGATGAATAAAAACAAAGCTGCAGGATTGGACAACAAGATACCAGAGCATATAAGCACCTTTGGCCCCGTAATTTACAACTGGATCCTGAACATGATGAACACCTGTGCAAGTAAAATGACACTCCCAAAGATTGGGCACATGGCAAAAGTCATAGCACTGCTTACACCAGGTAATGACCAGATAACCCCAAAAACTTCAGACCTATATCACTCCTGTGCCATTTGTTTTCTAGACAGAATAATACTGAATTCATCTCTGTCTCTGTCAACAAAAAGATCATTAAAAAGAGGCAGGTTTCAAATCATGAGTCATGCACTAGTTGGGTCCTCTAACCCAGCACATTGAGGAAGGCTATCAAGGAAAGCAAATCACAGGAGTTGCTTTCATCAGAACTTACAGCTGTGTATGATACTGTGAATCATAAGAAACTGAAAAAGAAGCTGTATACAATAACTAAGGATTCCCATCTGATGCAATTTACCCAATATCTATTGCAGAACTTACAACTGTATGACACCCTAAATAATAAGAACAGCTGATGGAGGACTCAGAAAAATGGACTCCCTCAAGGAAGTGTACTGATTCCAATGTTGTAAAATATATACATCAATGATCAGCCACTCAACACTGGAACCTGTGCTTTTATCTACACAGATGGCACAGCTTTAGATGCTCAAGGGTCAACATTTGAAGAAGTAGAATCCAAGCTGACATCATTTCTCAAAGAACACATGGTCTACTATGATGACAACCACCTGAAACTCAATCTTGATAAAACTATGGTGTGTGCATTCCATATACTAAATAGGTAAGCATCACCTGGAAAGTACTTAATTTAATTCACCATGATCTTCCAAAATACTTGGGAGTAAAACTGGACCTTTTCTTAATTTTTAAAGAGTACTCTATGGACATGAAACAGAAAGTATGTGCTATGAACAAACTAGCTTGCAAACTCATGAACACCCAGTAAGGAGAGCAGACCAGTGACCTCCACACATCTGCTTTTGCCCTGTGTTTCTCTCCTGCAGCATATGCTGCTCCAATGTGAAGGACCTCTGCATGTACTAAGTACGTTGATGTGGCTCTCCATAAGACACACTTTTCCCACTCATGGAAATAGCACTGCCAGATGTATGGAGAGAGGTAGCAGTGCAGGTTGAAAAGATAAAGCAAGAAACAGATCCAAGGCATCAATTGTTTGGAATCAAGACTCTATTATCATGGCTGAAATCAAGGGATAGCTTCCTTGTCACAATATCCATTGCAACTTCAGCATATGCATGTTATAATGAACTGGGATTGTGGACAGCAGAAGAGAAGCTACTACAGGAGGCCATCTCCCATATGGGACCTGAAAGACCATCAGTAGGCTGAGAACTGGAGTGAAAAGATAAAAAGCCAACATGGATAAGTGGGGTGTCAGTGATGATGAAATCTGTGAGTGTGGTGTGAGACAGGACTCAGAACACTTGTTCGTTTGTAGGAACCTTAGCACACCTTGTGACAAACAAGACTTTTTCAATTCAAATGCCAATGCCATTCTGACAGCAGAGTACTCGTCTCACAAAGTGTGACATTATTCTTAATTTTTTATACTATACCTTAAGTTAATACAGTGGGTCCACAACATCTCTCCACAGTGGCGAGCTCCGTTTGTCTCGCCTTGCAGGGCGTGTAAGGGTGGCAGCACATTCATGTCATTGTATAAGCTAGTGGCCGAGTTTTACTGTTACTGGCTGCAGTTATGTTGCGAAAT
Organism: Locusta migratoria; assembly: GCA_026315105.1. Taxonomy (NCBI): domain Eukaryota; kingdom Metazoa; phylum Arthropoda; class Insecta; order Orthoptera; family Acrididae; genus Locusta; species Locusta migratoria. The sequence goes on along the minus strand of CM048744.1, from coordinate 478,411,745 downwards.
GCGATTCAACATTATTACAGTTAAAACAATGAAATTAATTAGTTATATTAAATACAAAAAATACACTGTGCTCAACATTATCACAGTAGGTGCTGGAAATCATTTCTTCTTTCTTGAAAGCATAGATAAACACAGTTACATTTATTTTCAAATACCTTTACCAATGTTTCACGTGTAATTGAATGTAGATATTCAGTTATTGCTGTCTTAAGTTCATGTATTGTCTTTGGGTTCTTTTGATAAACAAATGTTTTAGCCCCACCCCAAAGGAAATAGTTAGGAGGAGAGGGAGAGTGAGTGGGCCAGGGACATTTTGTAATTATTCTGTCTCCAAAGATTTCACCTAAAAGTCATAGGGATTATTGTGCTGTATGAGCAGTAATGTTGTCTTGCTGGAAAAATGAATGATTGATCTCATCTTCAATCAGCAGCACAATAAATGGATAAATTATCTAGGAACACAAAAGGTTTCAAAAACTATTGGCCCTATAATTTGTGCTCACGTTATGGCAATGCACACCCCAATTTTCTCTGTGTGCAATGACATTTCTCTTAAGGCATGTGGATTTTTGGATGACCAAATATGCACATTTTTAGAATTATTGCAGCCAGATAGGTCAAACCAAGCCTCATCAGTGAAAAATGTTCAATCTAAAACATAAACTAAATGTCTGTTAATAAATCCCTGAAACCATTCACAATATGCTATTCTTTTCATATGATCCATACAAGGTAATTGTTGAACTGCAGTAATTTTATATGGACACAGCCCCAGTTCTTTGGTTATAGCCTTATGAGCTGTCATATGAGAGACTTTAGCCTCTTGTGATAACTTTTCCTTAATGATTTTGTTGGGCTTCACAACATGATGTCCGAAATGTCATCAAGCTCCCATTCCGTTAAAACTGAGGGCCTACCAGATCCTGGTGCATCATGAAATGATCCTGTTGTACAGAATTTGTGGAGACCTCAACATAGGAAAACACACTCTAAATTATCATCTCACATGCTCTATGAAGTTTCCTCCTGCCCAGAAAACCTCTTCCACTAAAAAGGCTCTCTCTGCAACAGTAACAACTCTCACTGCAGTCAGCCTATACAAGAACAAGACAAGTAACAGCTGTAGTGCACATGCAACAGTACCCCCAACCTACTACCCTACCATTGAACACGTGCAGGTGTGCTTTGTCTGTGCTGCCAACCTTACACACCCCACAAAATGAGGCATGTGGACATCACCACTGTGGACACGCAGTATTTAGAATCGTATTGTTTTGTGGCTTGTGGACTTAGATAAACAAATAAAGCACACTGATGGGGCTTTGCAACCACTCACCTTTTTTCTTGCAAGCTCTCTGATACCCAACAACAGTGGGCAGCCTAAAACCAAAACCTCTTAGTACTTTATGAAGTTATCCATTATTTCCACCTCTACATCAAGCACTGACATTTTACTATATTTTTTATCACCAGTATAATGGGTTATTGTCATAAGGAGCGAGTGAATATTTCACCATGATAGTTTCAGCATCACAAATTCCTGGTGCAGTGTTCAACAAGTATCACATGTCATGGGTGTCAACAGCATTGTAGTATACTTTTTGAATTAGTAATGTGAAATGACTACCCCGTCAATTTCATGGTGCCTGCCATTGCTCAAATCTCTGATCTCCACTGTCACCACACCACTGGCAACAGCTCTGCAGACCTGCATCTCACACTCTGCCCTGTCCCCCACATCACCAAGTGGATCTGAAGTGACATGCTCTCCCCTCCCCCCCCCCCCCTCTCCAACTGCAAAGTGCCCCAAAGCCCTTCTGTTGTGCAGCCTTTAATGTTCTTCATAGCCTGGTGCACCAGGTGTCAATAATGATTGGGGTACAGTGTGACTGTCGTCCTGGTCCTACATTTGCACCCCGTGCTAATGCAACAAGCCCAGCATTAGCCAGGTATTTATTTATTCCATACTCCCTTGAATTCCAGTTATGGTACTTCCTGCTATTAATTTGCATCTTAAGCTGTAAGACCTGTTATATGTGGTACATAAGGTAAGGACTTCAACAAAATCTACAGTTTTACTCCAATCTGGATTGGAATAAAACTGTAGATTTTGTTGAAGTCCGTACCATATGTACCACATATAACAGGTCTCAAAAAAGGAAGAAGGTTATTGCCTGCATAAGATTCTGCATAACAGAGAATACTTTACTTGCATACTCAAAAACCTACCTACAGTTTTATTCTTATCTCGAAGAAATTTTGCACACTTGACCATCAAAACTGGAGGGAGACCACTGTCTACACAATATTTTGTGCAGTGCATGGCAGAGGGTAACTGACACTAGACTTTGACACTCTTTTACCAGTTACTATGAAGGCTTGCTCATTTATTTATGTTTTCATGAAGAATGTTTTTATAAATTGTATGCCACTTTATGTTGTAGCAAAATGGTACCTTGCAATAAACTTTTACTGTTCCATTGATCACCATGAAAGTAGACAGATAAATGTGAGGGATGGGGAGGTGAACTAACAGGAGTAAGGAATAGCCACTGTTTGAAAGCATATTAATCTGTTGACACTTCATATCTTATACCTTTTTTAAAAGATTCATATAAAAATACCATCACTAATTTACAACATTGTTTGCAAGATTTAATGAAGTACAAGGTGTTTACTTTCTATTTCATGTTAAAAACACCTATTCTGTTGCAAAACATTTTGAATATTGTTTAAAATACAAATCTATACATTTTTTCAACTGATAATTATGTGTTTGATTTCATTTGATTAATACTGTGTGTTAACCATCACCCACATATTCTCCTAAGTTTATCATCACAGTTTTCATATGAAACATTATTTTTGTATAATTTTTATTTGAAATGTAAATTGAAAATTTATGTTCTATACAATTGAAGTACAGTACCTCCTTGTTTTTATTTTCTTATTGGTGATGACAGAAGGAATTTGAATGTTTAAGGTGAAAAGTACTCCATAATTTTGCCCAATAATTATCATAAAGTTAATGCTAATGTTCAGCCTTGGTATTTCATTAACTAAGCAGAACTCACTTATGTTATCAGCCCTGATCACTCCCTAGTGCAGAGCTTTCCAAACTAGGTACTTCAACACCTTGCAATATTAAGTAGTGCCATCAAGGGTTGCACCAAATTACTAAATTCATAATAACAAACAAATGAAATACTTGCTGTGTCAGGTGGGTTAAAATCCGTAAGCTTTTGCCTAAATAAAATATACCTTGTGGGTGTGGATAATTTTGTCAGACAGACTGTGCAGACTGTTGAACAATACTGGATAGAACATGAGAGTTGGTTCCAACTATGCTAGCTGGAGAAACCAACTTAAGCCAAACATGCTCTAGAAAATAGACACAGAATCCAATTTGGTGAGACATTTGTCATTATAAGGACAAATAGCTTTTGGGACAGTGTCGTAAAGAAAGGTATCAAATTAAAAGCTCTGTGAGAATAGCCTCAATAGAGGGCTGTAGCTGAGCACAGCCTGGAACCCAGCTATCAGGAGGTTGACGTGAGCGCAGCAATCACTTAGTGTAAACATAACCATATATGGAGCTGAAGTAAACACCAGTGACATCATAGACGGTGGCATGTCTATATCAGTATGGCACCTGATAGCATTCTTCAATCACCACTTGGCAATGGCTGAAGAGAATTCAGCAGGAAGTACATGTGTTATAACCCACTTGACATGGCTAGAAACCCAAGAAAATTTTATCAGTACATACTGCTGTGAAACCAAGCATTTGTATAAATTAAATACTAGTGAAAAAAAAAAAATAGAAAACCCCACTCTCTTTGATCAGTGTGTATTACACTTAGAAATGAATTTTAAGAAATATATATTTCTTTAAAGTGTCATTTGAGTAGCCCAGATGCAAAATCTTCCAACTGCATGATAAGCAAATTTGAGATAACTGCGAAAAACTCATCCCATCCAAGCTATTAAAGTTAAAGACTTCAATTTAGAAAATAATAATAAGTAAAAAATTATTATATACTCAATATTAACGGTTGAAATCTGTGATTATGTTTTATACATTAAAAAATTAAGTGAAATTTTAACTTAGAAGTTTTTGCACTCTGATATGCAGCAGGTATTACAACCATATTGAACCAATTATGAAACAAACATTCAATTGCAAAACTCACTATTTTGAGATAGGAATGACAGCAGGATGTAATTTAATTATTGCCAGAATACATTTTATTTTAAAGAGAAAACTAAAAATTCTGCAAAACTTCAATATAAATATAGAAATGAGATATTATTTTACTGGGAAAAACTGACTTATTTAACATGAAAAAGACTGTAAAAATGAATGTTCAACATATGTCAAAAAATACTATCATGTTTTAAGACAACACAAGAAATTGTGCAAATGGAATAAGCTCTGTAAGTTCCATCTTAGTTTAAACAGGAACAAAAAAATTTTAGGAAATAAAATTGCCTGAAAATTGCTTTTAACTAATACAACCTAAACAATGTTCATCAATTCAAAAACACTTCTGGCTTCTTCCTCATTTTGAGAGTTGTCAGTGACACATGTGACTGTGAGAGTGCCTTGTTGCTCTTTGATGACCTCTGTATAAAATCTGAGTTTGTCATTTTCTTCACAAAAGTTGACCTCCATCAGCTTTTTCGCATCTCCGAGTTTGGCTTCTAAAAGTTCTACACCTGCTGTGATTTTTGTTGAGCCATTTTCCCTGCTGAAATTTTTTCCCTTCTTCAGGATACCCTTCCCCTCTCCAGCTTCAAAATTGTAGAAGGGCTGTCTATGAACTAAACAAATCTTGTTTTTACTTATAGTGAATAGGATTTTCTGGTCTTCCTGAATCTGAAAATAACAGTTACCAGAAACTTTCACTGAGCCTTCTGCATACTGTTTCCAGTCTTGAACAGGACATTCTTTTTGTCCTGGATGTACTACCATTGCAAACATCTTAATGTGTTGAATGTAAAGTGATGGGTTTCCAATTACACTTAACTTTCAAATTTGTCTTTTGGTGTTACCACAAACACTGTCAGGTGGGGTGATGAGTGGCCCACTATTGGGAACCAAATTTCTGTTTATTATTATTATCATTATTTTAGATTGTCAGGAGCTTCAAGAAGAAACCAGTGACATAGCATACTGATCATTGTCCTGTTTTCGTTCTGATCCCCTTATCCGACAGAAAACAATCAAAGATTTTGCATTCCTTCAAAGTTTAGGTGAGTTAGTCTGTGGTGAATCATCAATGCTATTTGGTTTAATCCTTTGGCATCTTCATGTTCCAAAAAAAATGTACTAAAAACACTATATCAGTGTTCTGGGAGACCCTGAAATCCCTGACAGTCTGTAAAATTGTGAAGGAACATTTGACAGGAATAATAAGCTGCTTGGTCTGGAACCTTTTGTACTACTAGATTCGATTACTGATGGAAATTCTCCACTGAGATGGTAAAATATTCTTCAAAAGAGATATATTGACTGCCCACTACTTACCTTAGTTCTGTTAGACTGATAGTCACACAAAATAAAGAAAAACAAATGAAAACGAAAAAAGTGTCATTAGCTTTCTGAACTGTGTTCCTTCATCAGATATGTGAGAAGGGAAGAAAAAAGAAACAAGGAATAGGGACGGAATGTTATTCATGACATGATGTGTGGACATCAGAGATATTGTATGATACATAGTGAGCCATGCCAACAACAATCCAAAGAGGATAGCTAATGAAAGAGGATGGATCAAGTAGTAAAGAGAGAGATGGGGGGTTAGATAAAGGTTTTAATTAATTATTAGAGAAAGATATAGAGAAATACACACACACATACATACACACAAAGCCATGATTACACAAATCTGAGATATGTCCACAAAGTAAGTTGCATTTGGTTATATAAAACAAAAGTGTACAGATACAGAAAAAATATTTGTTGCACAAAAATCTGCAACTGTTAAACTACTTTTCTATACAGCTTATGAAATTTTGTACGCACTTTTCATAGCATGGCACAAGGTTTTGTATGCCTTCTTCATTGAAGGTTGCTGCCTGTGTATTCAACCAGATAGTAACATGTTCTTTCAGCTCATCATCATCGTTGAAGTGTTGACCACCAAGGACATATTTGCAGAACTTGCATAGCAAGGGCACTAAGTGTAAACTTATGGTTGTGCTTAATCTTCTCTTCAATTGCGTGAACTATTTCATCAGTAACCATAGATGGGCATCCATTTCGTTCTTCATCATGCACTTGATCACATCCTTCATTGAACAGCCTGACCCATCTTCTAATCACTGAATCACCCATAGCATTTGCTCATGAATTTCCCTTCGATTTAACTTTCTTTGAATTTAGAAAACGAATCACAGATCTGATTTGACACACGGAAGTATTTTCAATTATGGCTGACATTATACAGAAGCACTACAAAGCACACATCAGCAGCAGTGAACTAAAAATGGTGTACTTGTCTTCTCCTTCAGTCAGAGTAACTGCCAAGCATGCTTGGAACTGTGAGTGTAGTTCTGCCATGGATAGAAATAGAAACAGAACTTACTTTGTGGATAATTCTTGTATATAACAAGAGGAAGGCAGGGAAATGGTTGAGAAATGGGTAAGGAGGATGGCAGAAGAAGAGGATATGTTGTAGAGCAAGTTTTCATCTCCATAACTCTGAGGGACTGGTGTTAGGTGGTAGTATTCAGATGGCATATGTGGTGTAACATGTGCCAAAGTCCTAATAGCAGTCCCTCAGAGCTACAGAGCTGGAAATTTGTGCTCCAACAAATATTCTCCTCCTGTTACCCTCCTGGACTAAATCTATGGTAATCTCTCCCCTCCTCTATCCTCAACTCATTATGGAAAATCCAATTGGAATGTCAATAATGGAGGATAGATAACAACTCACCATAAAGAGGCTTGCTGCACTGCTAACTGGCTTGAAACATATACAATCACATGACTTAAATTTTCAGCCATGGCCTTCACCAGGAAAAGTAACACATACATTCACTCAATCACACAATTTAACTTATGTAATTGTGATTGTCTGTTTTTTGTGCCTGTCAGCATTTCAGTGAGCCTCTTTACGGTGAGCTGTTATCTATCCTCCATTATTCACTTATTCATTACTCATTAATCACTCCTTTCCCTGCCTTCCTCTTGTTATTTATTTGTGTAAGCATGCTTAGTGTGTTTGTGTTTTGTCTATATCTTTCCTTCCCAATCAATTAAAAACCTTACCTAAGCCACCTCCCCCATTCCCCACACAGCATTATTAGGTTCACTTTTCATTACTGCTTCATCTATCCTCTTTGCTGTGCTACTGAAATGGCTCAATACTTATCATCTAGTACCTCTGATTTCCACACATCACCCATCATCACCATATGGCTTAGGTTCTGAATAACCTTCTCCTTTTGTTCCTGTTTTCTTCTCTCCTCTCCTACCTGATGAAGGAATACAGTTCAGAAAGCTAGTGTTCTATTTTTTGTCTCTATTTGGTTTTTTTTTTTTCTTTATTATTGGCAGTACAGAACTAAGGTAAGTACTGGTCAGCCAATCTATCTCTTTTCAAGAATATTGTAGCACTAGATTCAAACAATGGAAATTCCAGGAAAGATTCAACAATTTTTTCATGAAGAATACGTTGCTTACTCACCACAGGTCATCCGATGCGTCACAGACAAGCGCAAATAAAAGGCGTTAAAATCGGCTGTTAAAATCTTCGTCGGTCAGAGAGAAATGCACACACAGACATAACCACAGTCTCCAGGCACTGTAGCCAGTGTGTGAGAGTCGGCCCAGCTAAGGCAAGAGCAACAATGGTGGGGGTGAGAGAATGGAATGGAGAGGGTGGCAGGAGGAGAGGGAAGAGCTGCACAGAACGTTTGGGGAAACACGCCAGTGTTTTCTGCCGGACGGGGTGGAAAGATGGGAAGGGACTGAAATGTGTGGTAAGATGGGATACATATGTAAGGATAGATTGTAGGCAGGCAACTGGAGGGAAGGGTGGTGGAGGCAGGAACTAGCAAAGGTTTAGGCCTGGGGGATTGCAGGAGCATAGGATATATTCTAGGGAGAGTTCCCACATGTGAAATTCATAAAAACTGGTATTTGTGGGGAGGATCCATATGACACAAGTTGTGTAGCAGTCACTACGTGCTCTGCAACAGGATGGTCTAGCTGTCTCCTAGTCACAGTTTGGCAATGGCCATTAATCCAGATAGATAGCTTGGTGTTGCTCATCCCCATGTAGAAAGCTGCACAGTGGTTGCAGCTCAGTTTGTAGATGACATAACTGCTTTCACAGGTCGCCCTGCCCTTTATGCGATAGGAAATGCCTGTGACAAGACTGTTGTAGGTGGTGGTAGGGTGGTGAATAGGACAGGTTTTGCATCTAGGTCTATTGCAGGGGTAGATATCGAAATGGTGTTTCCATTGTAAGGATCAGGAGAAGGATCTTCTTTCCTTCTCCCAATCCTTACAATGGAACCATATTTCGCTACCAATCCCACCGTCCAGACCCATACTAATACCAAAATTGAACCCTGCCTGACCCAGTTCACTCCTCCATCCAGTGGTGAATCACCCAGACTGCCCCCAAATCATCCCCTCCTAACTTTTAAGACTTTCCTAACTTCTAACCTGGCCTCACCATCTTTCCCCAAGTCCCTCAAAATGGATACCAACCTCACACCCTCAGAAAGAAATGTTATCCATAACATAAAAACTGATCACAATTTTATGATGCTACCTGCTAACAAAAGGCTCCACCACTGTGATTTTAGACCACCTGGACTACGTTGCAAAGGGTCTCTGCCAACTGATTCTTCCACCTACACACCCTGCCAGAATGATCCCATCCCAGAAACCCAACACAGTTTACTTTCTGTTAGATGGGTGTCTCTGTCCCTTTGACCCGGTCACTTGCTTACCACAGATCTTCTGTGTGATAGGATTAGGAAAGGTTCCAGTAGACCAAAAGATGAATTTAGTCTAACAGGTCACCACACTTATGGGATGTCTTCATTTATGAAGTTCCACTTCTTGATGATTGCTTTGAATTGTGACACTCCTGTCCACAATCAGTTTAGTACCTTACAAGATGCATACTGCACATGAAAGCACACAGCAGTTTCTCAGGTAGATAAAACAAAGTCTGAAAATTTCTCTAGCACAGTGAGATTACTCCAAAATTGTTTTCCCTCTCAAAATCACATGTAATAAGAGACACAATGAGGGGTGTCCATTCTAAAGGGCCCAGCTTCACTAAAACATTGTGATACATTTTTTTCAGTATTATATCAAAGAGTTTTAAGTGTGACGTGATTCCTTCCACATCCTAGCTCAACATTGCAGTGACATGGTCATGTGGGTTCCCTCACCTCTCGCTGAGACACACCTGTGGGCCCACTAGTATGGGTCCATTGGTTGTAGAGCCCTCTTTTCTCCACATCATGGTGATGCCAAGCCAGTAGAGGATATCTCATCCCCCCCCCCCCATCCCTCCTACACCCCAGACTCCTCAACCTGCAGCTACAGTGACATCACTGCCATAGTTAAGCTTGGGGCCCAGTATCCCTGGCCTGACTCACTCCTGCATCTCTTACCCCAGCCCTCAGTGAAGCATGCTTTTGAAGTCACACTCCCACTCCCCACCCTTGCTAACCTGTCCCCACATTGTAGTTGCTGTCAAAGACCCTACTGCCATTCATCAACAGGAAATATGTGAAACAGCAAACGAGGCCATCTCCCAGTAGTGTTCAGTTCTATGTACTTCCCATGCTGTTCCACATTCTTCATCTGTGTGACTGAAACTTAATTATTTGTAAACTGAGTCTTTCTTAAAATATGCTTTAAATTATTAAATGTGAAAGAGAAGCTAGATATAAATTGGTTAGAGGTACATTGACCAACAGATCTCTTGATATCTCAACTCATCAGATGATGATGATGTCAAGGATTGGTGTTTTAGGGCACTCGACAGCAAGGTCATCAGTGCCCATGCTCAAACTTAAATAGATGGAAGCAAAATGTTGCATGGCTTATGTATTTACGAAATCAGAAGTACACCTAAAGTTGTAAGGATGTCTTAAAACAACTTATAAAAAGGACTAAAAATGAGGAAAAATAGCAACAGATGTTTGTGACCCGTTGACTACTTAAAAATAAAGGGTGACCAAGCAACACTGACACACATTAAAATTGCGCACCCAGGCTCAATGGAAAGAAGATAACTTTTTACAATATATGATTCTACAACAAGTGTAAAGTAACAAAAGTTTTTTCTATTGTGTTTTTGGTGTTGAAGGACTGTGGACAACAGTCAGCTGCAACTATCTACACCCTTTAAATGAATTAATTAAAAAACACGAAGAAAATGGATTACAATTTAAAAAATACTTCTAGGCCTAAATATATAATTAACACTTTTGATAGATTGATTCAGTGTTTAAAATGTCCATTCAGTAAGATAATGAATTATTTACACATTAAACAGAATAGTAGAGTGCTAAATGTTTTGTGGAACTCACGAGTTAGCACTAATAGCTCATAATGAAAAACAGGAGCCAGAAAACCATGGAAATTTCTTAGATTCATTCTATTTTGCCAATGTGTTAGATGACTATTAAAGAGGTTATAGTACTTCCATATGAAAATATATGCCACACCTGATGAGAAATGAACTTTTAAATTGTATGTATCAAGTTGAGATTCCAAGTTAACCTACTGACAGTGTGGCACAATGGATAGCATCACTGATTGTGGTGCTGAAGGTCGTTGGTTCAATCCTGTCCAACAGCAAAAATTTATTTCTTTGTAATTATCATTTCCAGAATATTCTACATGTTTCTTATGTTCACTTGTAATTTCTACATGTTTCTTATGTTAACTATTCCACTAATTTCTGTTACATTCTGTCTGTGTATAAATAGCAGAGCACTCTGCCTGAGAGGCAGTCAGTGCTGTGCGTACGTTTCAGTTCGCAAGAAACCTACTTTCGGTATAAGTGCTGTGTTGTCTACAACCCTGCCTTCAAAGTCAAGCCTGCTTCCATTTCAATGTAACAAGATTATTTGCAAAAATCAATAAGTCATGATACCAGGTACTATGGTGTATTAATACAGTAATAAGAATTCTGTGGCAAAATTTTCTTTCCTTCAAAAACATTAATAATAGGGCAACAAATGAGCTTAATGGGGTTCTAAAAAGAGGTCTAGAAGCTTGAGTGTTCAAAGAAAGGTTCATTTATTAGGCATATGATGGTCCTCCACAATGAGTTGCATCTTAGTGGTGTACAGGTAATGGTGCAGAGTACTTTCCCATATGCCAAGTACATTCACTTTTTGTTCACCAAATGAATTTGGTTCTTCAGAATGCGTGCTGTAAAAGAATAATGTTTATTAGGTTGACCTTAGCAAATATTTCCAAATACACAGTCTATTTTTTATTTAGGAATTCTTCCTCATTACCTCCAGAGACTATCGAGTGATTGAGCCACATAGCAGCATTCCGCTGAGACTGTATGGCCTTCCTAAGGTGCATAAAGATGGACCTCCTTTGAGACCTATAGTGAGTAATATTGTTGCCCCACATATGATTTAGCCAAACATCTGCTTCTTTCCTGATACCATTGGTGGGTAATTGCCTAAGTCATATATGGAACTTAGCTGATTTTATCAGCTGACTAGGGGCTCTCCACTTTAGTAACATGGATCTTCATGTTAGTTTTGATGTAATTTCCCTCTTCACAAATCTAACTCTTAGCACTGATTGGTAATACATTTCAGGTTGGCATCACTGCTTTGTTTTGGCATGCTCTCTCCACAACTTATTTTATGTTCAATTAAAATTCTTTTTGACCAGACTGACTGTGTCACTATGGGTAGCCCCATCTCTCTATTTGCGGCAAATCTTTTAATGGGGAATTTTGAGGAAAAGGCGCTCGATCAACAGTCCTTAAACCAACTGCTTTTTGGAGGAATGTGGATGTATTTTCATAGTGTGGTCTCCTAGAGAAGAAAAGTTAATGAAGTTTTTACATCACTTCAACTCCATTCAAGAGAATGTTCAGTTTACTATCAGATTAAAGCAAAATTTCTGTCTTGGTTAGATGGAAGAGTGACAGCTCTGTGGCAATTCAGTTTATTGTGAGCCCACTCATACAGATTTGTATATTTGTATCTGCATGTTACTAGTTGCCACCATCCGTCACAAACTATGGGTGACCTAAAGACAATTGTACATAGAGTACAAACAGTGTCAGACGCAGATAGTTTGACTTAGGAGCTTGACCACCTAAATGCTGTACTCAGAGAGATTGGCCACTCTGTTTGGCAATTTAAGAGAGCATTTTCAATTATAACCATGACCCAGAAAGTGGATAAGGAGGAGGACATGCTAGCAAAGTCATTCGCTATTCTCCCATCATTGGAAACACACAGTGGAAGAATGCTATACAGAACATAAATGTTGCACCCACCCTTTGTAGGCTAGCAAATCTACAGTGATGGAACATTGCATCTCCACTGGGCATTTGATGGAATATGACAAAATATCAATTCTGTCCACAGAAACCACTTTTTTTTTTTTTTTTTTTTTTTTTTTTTTTTGACTCCATCAATGAAAATACATGTAGCAGAAAATATGATAAACCACTATAGCAGCTACCAGTCATCTCCAAGATTTGCCTCAGACAAAGATGCCAGAGGACTAGGTGGCTACAGTGGCAAAGACATCTAGTTCGGCACATCTACCAGCAAGGGGTGCTGCTGGTGCAATGTTCTATCTGTCACTGCAATTTTCACCCATGTGTGGATTACTCTTAGCACGCTATGTAGGGGTAAAACAGAATGTCTTCCTTAGTCTTTGTGGCTCACCTGAAGATGGCTAGAGGGTGTCCAGTTGAAATATTGAGGAGTAGATTTAGTGATGATTGGCTGCAAGCCCAATACCTCTTTGAATATTCAATTTGCTAGGAAAATTTTAAATTTCACATGGTCCTAACTGTTAGTTATAATTTATTAAAAATTTTTTGAGTATTTACTTTGTGTCAGTTATAAATTTATAAAAGTCTATATCTAGGTATTTCAAAATCTGTCTTATTTCAGAAGGTGTAAACATGAATATGTTCTCTAACAACATCTTTCATGCCATTGTTTTTACATTTGATACATAAACATATATGAATAAGATAACAACAGTCAATAGCTACAACCATGCTATGCTATCCTTAAAGAAAGACGGCACAACTAGTTATCTGACAACTCATTCTACTGACTGAAACAGTTTTATGATCTGGGTAGTGGCAAAATCAATTTATAGGCAACTATACTCACTATGGTTTCTTCCTCTGCTTATGTAAGCATCTTATTTGACAAATATACTATGATTATAAGTGTTATATATATCACGGCACACAGCAAACCAAACTCTGCACCATCACTTGCAAGTACGCCGCCAACTGTGAGACAGCAACACTTGTGTTGGCCGACCCGCCACCTAGCGGCTGCCGGCATCTGAAGCTCATGAACTACGACACATGCCCCATTCAGTATGGTGCTCTCTGTAAGTGTGAATTTGAGAGTTAATTACAACCTGATTGAGAAGTTATTTCATTGGCAATCAGAATAGAATTGAACTTGTTTCTGTTGTTTGCCCTGCTTATCCAAGATGGAGCAACAGCATACTACTGTTGTGGGCATTCCTATTCTGCCTCAGGGCCAAGTTCTTCATAATGACTTGCAAGTTCTAGTGGACTCTCTTAGGCAGTTAGTCGCCATTATGATGGCACAGGTGAGCTGTATAGACATTCTTTCATCTGTGGGTACAACCTTAGCTTTGCTCCCTGCATCATCATTGGCCATTTCTGCCCATTCAGGCACTGTTCCTTTTCTGCCTTCATTGTCTGGGTTTGATGATAGTCTCAAAGTCTGGGATTCCTATGAACAACGCTTGCAACAGCACTTCCTTGCTTTTGGTGTGTCTGACCCGGATTTGCGTAAAGCCTTATTTTTGTCGTGGATTTCTCTGCATACCTACCAGTTGTGCCAGTCAGCTCCCCTGCAGGAACCTGCAGTGGTGTCTTTTGGCAAAATGTGCCACTTGCTGTCTTCCTATTATCGGCCGCGTACTCATGTTATTGCGGCCCGGGTCGAGTTCTATAAGGCATGTAAGAAGCCTAACCGGTCTTACCACACTTGGGCAGCCAAACTTCATGGCCTTAGCTCTCATTGTACGTTTGTCACAGCTAATCATAATAAATCTTAGGCTGATGATATGGGCTGCAATGACATTCTTTGTTTAGCTTTCCACCAACAGGCCTTACAATTAGACAAACCTATGATACCTGATGTGCTTTATATCACTCAATCTTTTGAGATTTACCATGCTATGGGGAATCAAATTGAGGTGTGGGGGAAGGCACAGCTATTTCTCCTGATGAAGTTTGCTCTTCCACTTCTGACGTAGCCGATATTGGCACAGTGCACGACCACACTAATTATCATGTGCGTGGTCACCAGCAACAACCTAGAAAACAATGCAACAGTCCACACTGTGTGGATGCTACAATACTCAGCAACCTTTACCATCCTGCCAGTTCTGATTTGTTGATCATGACAGGTCATCTTTACCTAAATGCTGGATGACTTGTAATAAGTGTCGCAAGAAGGGCTACATGGCTTCAGTATGTCATTCTCAACTCGTTTCAGCATATGTAGACATGGAAATCAATTTGGTTTAGTACTTGCAACTATTTGTGGAATGCAAGTTTTTGACAAATTGGTCAAATTGCAAGTCAATACAGAGGTCTCTGCCTCCCTGCTAAACCATCACAACTATGCCTGGCTAGGCTCCCCCCCCCCCCCCCCCCCCACTTATATCCAGTGGAGTGCGCCTTGCACAACTATAGTCAACAACATATCCCCAGTTTCAACTGCATACAAATATGTGGTTCATCAAACCACTTTCCTTGTGGTTGATGATACAGCTCCAGTAAAAATATTTGGCCTTTTGACATCTTCACAGCCTTCTGATTTTCATTCTCTGTTTCAGCTAACTTAGTTTTAGACTCTGTGCCTTTCCATGACCTCGAGTCACTCTGTCAAGAATTTTCTTATTTATTTTCTGGTGTGTTGGGATGTGCTTCTGACTTTACGGCACACATTACTATGAAGCTGACAGTGTGACCAAAATTTTTTTGCACCCGCCAGGTACCAGTCGCCTTGTGCTATCAGCTGAAGGCTGAACTTGATTAACTTCAAAACTTGCAGGTTCTTTGCCCGGTTACTTCCAGTGAATGTGCCATTCCACTTGTCGTTGTACCGAAACTCTTGGCACCTTGCCTATTTGTGGTGACTTCAAGGTCTTGATTGACGTGAGTCAGTCATAGACTCATATCTGCTGCCATGCACTGCTGAATTGCTGGCTTTACTTTCAGGGTAATTTTTTTTTCTCAAGTAGATTTGGTATAGGCTTATCTCCAACTTCCCCTGAATGAGGAATCCACGCATCTGCTTGTGGTTAACACACCTTTGGGCTTCTATCAGTACCAACATTTGCCGTTTGGCATGGCCAGCACGCCAGTTATTTTTCAACGCTTTCTGGAACAACTGTTGTGCCCTGTTCCAGGTTGCATTAACTATCTTGAGGACATTGTGGTTATGGGTTTGTCACCTGCAGAGCACCTTCATAACTTCTTTTCAAGTTCACAGGTCTGCCGGGCTCTGTTGCAATCTGCGCCCAAGTCTTGTTTTTTGCAACCATTGATTCCCTATCTTGGGTTTGAAATTTCATTGGAAGAAGTATGCTCCCTCATGGACTGTGTAGCTGCAGTTGCCTCTCTTCCGCAACCAGCATCTGTCAAGGACTTGCAGTTTTTTTTTTTTTTTTTTTTTTTTTTTTTTTTTGTGGACAAAGTGGCATATTACCATAGCTTTCTGCCCCATGCTACTACTGTCACACAGAATGTCGGCCCTTGCCTGGTCGCATGCACTCCAGGTCAGCACCTAGTCCTAGCTACAGGAGCCTCTCAGTAAGGGGTCAGGGCAGTGCTGGCCCTTGAATTTCCTTGCTTCTAAAACTTTGATCCCAGCCCAGCAATGATATTCTCAGATTGAAAAAAAAAAAGCATTGGCCACTGTTTATGCCTTAAAACAATTCAATGTGTACTTGTATGGTGTCAGTTCCACCTTCTTACAGACCACAAACCATTGGTTTCCATTTTTCGTCCTACTGCCTCTCTACCAGATAAGGCTGCAAACTGGCTTCAGCACTGGGCTCTCTTTCTGTCATGCTACAATAACGAAATTCACTTTCAGCCTACAGCCCAACACGCTAAACCTAATGCTCTGTCGTGTCTTCCTATTGGACCTGATCCCAACTTTGATCATGAAGAACTCCTCTGCTTTTATCTGGACAAGGAAGCAAAGGCAACTGTGGACAGTTTCCCTATTATGTCTTCAGTACTGTCTTCTGCCGTGGCTTCTAACCCGGTGTTACTTTGGGTCTTGCATTATATTCAAACTGGCTGTCCAAATAGTTCTTTGTGCCAGCCTCCGACCCCTTGCAGATATATGCTGCTTTTGTCTGAATGTGACAGTGTTATCCTACTGGCTTCAGTCTTGGGTGGTTGTAACAATGTTGTTACGTTCATGTGTGTTGACATTGCTACATGAGGGTCACTGGGCCTTCTGCACTATAATCCTGGCCTGATGGCATGTGTTTTGGCCCAGTATGGACAGCGATATTGTGAAGCTGTTGGCCTCCTGTTAAAATGTGCTTCACAGCAAGCAGCAGCACCACGTGTCACTTTTGTTGCGGACAATGGCCCTCAGTTTACCTCCTCACTTTTTGGGATTTTTGTGCCCAGTTGGAGGTCCGCCACGTCCGTACTCCGCCTTTCCACTCCCAGTGTCGGGTCTTGCATTATATTCAAACCGGCTGTCCAAATAGTTATTTGTGCCAAGCCTCCGACCCCTTGCAGAATTATGTTTCTTTACAGCTGCTTTTGTCTGAATGTGACAGTGTTATCCTACTGGCTGCAGTCTTGTGTGGTTGTACCAATGTCCTTACGTTCATGTGTGTTGACATTGCTACATGAGGGTCACTGGGCCTTCTGCACTATAACCCTGGCCTGATGGCATGTGTTTTGGCCCAGTATGGACAGTGATATTGTGAAGCTGTTGGCCTCCTGTTAAAATGTGCTTCACAGCAAGCAGCAGCACCACATGTGTCGCTTTTGTTGCGGACAATGGCCCTCAGTTTACCTCCTCGCTTTTCGGGATTTTTGTGCCCAGTTGGATGTCCGCCACGTCCGTACTCCACCTTTCCATTCCCAGTCTACCCAGTGAGGTGAAGTGGCTAGTGCACATTTTCAAATTCCAGATGTGCAAGTATTTGATGTCATCTTCTGTGGACAATGCTGTGCTTCGATTCTTATCTTCCTACTGCTTTACACTGATGGGCGACCATAGTCCCGCTCAACTACTCCATAGCAGCCAACCGTGAACACTGCTCCACCTGCACATGCCACTGCGCCATCCCCATGCTACTACTCTCATCGGTACTGGGCTCTCCCATCATAGCAAGCTCCATCCTGCACCGGTCAAGCCACCACCATCAACCACATCACAATATCACCCCTATGGCCAAGTACCTGCTCACAGACTCCTCAATGAGCATGCTCCTTCTGGTGAAGATGACTTTGCCTGGATCTGCTTGGCATCGGTCAACATGTCTCCCTGAGGGGGGAGGAGTGTTATATATACTGCGGCTTGTGGCAAATTGAACTCCACACCGTTATCTGTGACTACACCACAGGCTGCGAGACAGTGACACTTGTGTTGGCCGGCTCGCCACCTGGCGAGCCGCTGTAACCCGAAGCCTATGAATTACGACATGTGGCAGTGTTATAGTGTGCCCCATTCAGTGCATACACTCTGCAGAATTGTAAATTTGAGTGTTAGTTACAACTTGATTGAGAAGTTACTTCCATAAGTAAGTAAGATAACAGCAAAATTATTTAATTTACTGATGTGTGAATTAACAAACAATTTAATTGTCAATTATAAAATGGAAGTGCAAATAAACAAGCAAACAATGTACATTATTGTTTCTCTGCTGTCAATATTTCTAAAGCAACTTCAGAGGATTCAGGGATTGATACTACTTCATATTTTATCATAAACAATTGTGTTACAAAACTATTATGTGGTTTTCAGATACAGTTTTATTAAGGCCGGATCCACACATTGGACCCAACGTTGGCGCCAACAGTGTTGGTCCAGTGTGTGGATCGGTAAAATAGCGCTGGAACAAACGTTGGCGCCAACGTTGGTACGGCCCCGTTGCTTGTCGGTATTTCGGCCAACCATCAAAGGACGTTGGGCCAATATGGGTACGTCGTCCACACATTGGCGCCAACGTTTCATTCTGTCTTTGTCGTCTGCTCATCTCGTAACTGTTTCTTTCTTCGTTCGTTCTTCGTCGCCGTTTTAAAGTTTCGAAACGTCTTTGTAAATATTAGAACTGTATCAGAAAGTGATTCATTTGTGAAAGAAACCTAAAAAAAAATGACGCAGCAAAAATTAGGCGTGAACTGTGAAATTAAAAACTTTTTAGACTTTCGACACACTCCATTACTGAATTTAATTTTTAAAATTAACGGTAATGTACTTAATATTTCCTGTCAAGTTTTAAATGTTGTTTTGCAAACTTCAAGCATTACCAGTAATATCAATTACACGGTTATTTTAAAAGGGAAGTGTAGACTTCTAAAACTGTCTCCTTTAGCAAGAAATCAAAGTATAATACCAAAAGAATAGCATCCCTCCAAAACATCTCTCTCTTTTTTATTTTTATTTCAATTATTTAAAGTAGCAGATCCAAGTTTTAATAATGAGTATCTTTTACTTGTAGCATATTTTAAAAATTAATGATGTCGTACCATCATTAATGTCCGGTAGGAAGTGATACAACACCCCATCATCTTTTACATATGTTTCACATTTTGGTTTACAATTACAAAATGTAATTATCCACACTCAAGAGTGTTAATGCACTAGCCGTGATTTGTGCATCAGATATGTTTACGTTTGCTCTCGACGAATTCAACTGAATATTGGCTCCAATGTAAGGATGCTGTCTCAAAAATATTGGCCAATGTTGGAGCCAGCGTTGGTACCAATGTGTGGATGCGGGGTAATGATAGGGTAATTATATGACTGTCTAAAATGCAAAATACTAGAGGTTGAAAAGTATGACTAATCCTCTTAGTACCAGGCTTTGGAAAAATTGTACAAGAAGTAATGTAAAGTACATTAACGAAATATTTTGATGAAAAGATTTCCTCTCAGATACTTTCGTTAAATTTTGGTCAGAGTGTGATTCATGCAATACCTGTGTCCTTAAAAACTAGGATTATATACTTACTGGAAACTATATTTTTAGGCATACAAAGGTAAACAAACTAAATAAAATGGTGAATAAAATATGCTATAGTCTGATAAAACAAATTTTCATGCTTTCTGAATTGAATACTTCGCCTAATTTCATCACATGCTCCATGTCATCTAGTTAAGTCATCTTAATTCAGAGCAGAGCTGAGAGATTAACACTTCTTAAAGAGATTCCTACGAGAATCTCTTTCAAAAGTGTTTGATTTTCCCAATTCCCAATATCCATACACTGGAAATAGACAGTGCAGAGGCATACAAGGATTAGACTCCTGGTAGGAATATAGGGTCTGCTGTGAACCACAGGTCGGCTACATTGCTTGAAGTAAGAGGACATGAAGGTTTGTGTCAGACTTGGAATGTGCTTGGGTATTCCTTGCAACTGTGTTAAACCCATGTGCCTGGGATGGCATAGGGGCCTAGTGCAACTGCTTAGTCGGTAGGAGGTCCCAGGTTCAAATCCAGGCCCCAGCATAAATTTTCATATGTCCGTGTTCTTTCATTACAACATCTACTAGCAGCTGAGACTCAAAAACTTCAGTTAAAATTTATATTTACAATAGCTGCAGCACCACAGAGCAACATCTGTTCCTTTGGACATATCCTAAAGAAGAGATGACACAATTCTTAATTATAAGTATATTAGAAACTTGCAAATAATTTGGATAATTTAATAGAAAAATAAAAACTTGAATACCCAAGAAAATTATATATAAGTAGCAGAAAGAAAAATTCTATAGTCAGCCATTAACAATATTAGCTATTAAACCTTCCGCTACAAATAGGATGATAAAAATTTACAAACAATTCTGACATAAAGAAATGTTAATAATAATATGTAGATAGGGAACAACTCACCATAAAAATGAACATTGAGCCACCAACAGACACAAATAAATGACACACAAACAATTCTAAATTTTTGGCTGTGGCCTTTCTCAGAAAGAGAACACTCATCCACAAAATCACTCAGGCACACTCGTCCACACACGTCAGCATCTCTAGTTGCCCGCAGTGATTCATGGTTAAAAGCTGTCAACAGCACTGTCAGCTTTGACAAATTTCCTTAAGCTGACTGGATTAGGAGTGTAAATGACAAATAGTAAATAAGAAATGCATTAAAATGTGGTGCATGATGAGAAAGTTTTTACCCTTCACAGTATATATGATCTCATATTTACTGAATTATATGTTGCGCAATTGTATAATTTTGTAGGCATATATTTCTTTGTATAAGTCCTGTATGTCTGTAAAATCTGTTGCGAATAGAGTTAGTAGTAGAAAAGTAATCATATCAAATGCCATAGTTTAACTCCATGAACAGTGGAAAAGTAGTAAGTGAGAAACTTTTTTCATTTCATCATTTTGTTGTGGTTGTCAGTGACAGAAAATACAATAAAGGTTTAAAATTATGTTTAAAGTTTGTTGCAAGTCATAGGTACTCTCATTTTCATGAAGTGGGAGTTTTTTGTCTCTCCTATTGTTAACGACATTATATCTCCCAAACCATGTATTTCATATGTCCTTAGCTACACAGCAATTGCATGTGAATATCAATACAGATTCTGTAAACTGCAAAGCTCAGCTCATCCTACACCTTTACACTTGATACAAGAAACATCTCACCAACATGGGTGTGCCCTTTGAAAGGAACCATCCAGTCATTTGGCAACTACTATTGCATTTGGCATTGCATGTAGCAGATTTCTGGAGAAATGTTGCTAGATGTATAGTGGTGATTCCACTAGGAAGCCTGTTTGACCAAATTGCTCTTACATTTTAATAAGGACAGTTTACAATTCAATGCAAAGATGTACTAAGAGCTGTGATAGTACATTAAAAACACAGTCCTACAATGATTAAGCTACAGGCCATTGGCCTTCTTCAGAACAGAGAGGATTCACACTTCACAACTGTCATCTCCAGCTGCCGCACTCTGAATCACGCTCTGCGGTTCCCTCACTGCAAAGAGTGAGTCAGAGACAACGGTTGTGTAATTGTGAATACTCACTTTTCTGAATAAGGCCAGTAGCTGATAACTTAAATGTATGTGCTTGTCTTTTGTTATGCCTGCCACACACATTTGTGGTGAGCTGTAAACGGCCCTTACATTAATGAATTCCAAACTGGATTTTCCATTATTAGATTTTAGCTCTTACATTTTATGACGCCTGACCATAGTCTGTTGGTAAGCCCCATGTTCTGCAGTCCTCTTTGTAACTGGGCGGTATTTTTTCAAAGTGTAAACCATCCAATAGTACAGTAGAGTCCCAAAAACTCGGTACTTGGTAACCCGGCCACCCCCCCCCCCCCCCTGCACACCCTGTGGAATTATTCCATGCTCACAGAATGCAAGATAGAATTGAAATCATAGTGTGTAGCAATTACAGGCTGTGCTATAAATGGGACTAGACATCATCTTTTCTTGTGCCACCTACATTCTATTTAAAAATCCTTTGAGTTCCATTAATGCAGTATGTAGATGCATCTTCATATTAAAAAACAGTCGTGACCAAAATTATGGGAGAGCATTTTTTCACATTGGCTTTTACAATCAGCTTAGGTGTGATGGGAATTTTAGTGGAATATTTTTTATGAAGTAAATCACTATTGTCCATACCCTACTTTTCATTGTTCAAGGCTGTTTGCCTTTTTAAAGTAGTTTTCTGAATGTAAATTAGAGCACATACTCGTAAGTAACGAATATCGTTTCTTAGATATTTTCTTAAATTTATTTTCTGTTACTGTACTCAATCATTTGTATTGTATTCAAAAGTAACAATAGAAAGTATTTTATAACAAAAAAAATCATATCTATTATTTTTTCTTTTTAACACCGTTCCCAATAACCCGGCATTTTCAACCTTCGGTCCACATTACAGTGAGTTGTTGAGTCTCTACTTTACTGATAGACCTTGCAAGTCATAGTTCAGTTTGGCAATTCTGTGATGGCCCAACTAGAGCATCTGTAGATCTGAGGAAGCTCTTCCTGGACTTAAGTTGTGCATTTTTTGGTTGATATCCATACAGAGGGTGGGTCTCACTTTTCACTGCTTGGATGGTTGGTTTTTGGAAGGGACTAAACTGCTATGGTTATCAGTCCCTTGTTCCAGTCTGAGGGATAAAACTTGTGTTAAGCGTTGCGAAGCATATGCTTTAACACATCAAAGTACACATGTAAAAACGAAGAAAGGGTCCACATAAATACAAAGAAGGAATAAAAGTACTGTGTGTGTTTTTGTTGGGTGGTCACATAAATATAAGTATCACATCCAGCCACTCTGGTACACATTAAAACTCCTGCCTAATAGACTTGGGCAAGCGGAGAACAGATAAATGACAGACACACAAAAGACTTTAAATGGATCGGTACAGTCCACACTCACGAATAAAATTTAAAACACTGTCAACCATGGAGGCATTGTCAGCTAAAACAAGCGTCAAAGTATCAGGCATATTACAATTCTGTCGCTTTGCAGCTAAATTGGGGCATTCCACTAAGATGTGGGCAACTGTCAAAGGCGCACCACATCGACACTGAGGAGGGCTTGACAATGTGGAGCTTGTTTGGTTCGGTCAAGCTCTCCCACTCAGAGTTCCAAACCCCAAGGACCCTGCTACATAACTGGGATCGGAGGTCTTTTTCTGGTAGGCCAATATTCAGAGACCGTGAAGTGGTGGCCTGTTTGGCCTGCTGATCAACACATCCATTGCCTCGGATGCCTATGTGGCCTGGTGTCCAGATGAAAGCGACAGAACGGCCTGACTCGCCAAGGGCGAAGACAGCATCTTGGATTGCTCGCACTAAAGAGTGCTTGGGGAGAAACTGGTCGAGGGCCTGTAAGCCACTCAGGGAGTCGCTGCAGATAACATACGACCCCCTGGGGCGAGCTCTTAAAATAGCGACCAACTCCGCAGCGAAGATGCTGCTTCTACAAGGCAATGAACGCTGTTCAGTATGGTCACCACAAATAAATGCATATGCAGTACAAGCATTCGCGAGGGAGCCATCCGTGTAGACAACTGCTGCATCGCGGTATGAATTGAGCAGCGCTTGGAACTGGCGACGTAGAGTTTGTGGTGGGACCAAATCTTTCGAGTTCCTGGACAAATCCAACCTAATCTGCAAGCGAGGGATACTCCAAGGAGGGGTATGGAAGGAGCAGTGGAAACTGTGAGGTAAGGGAAGGAAGTCAAGGGATGAGAGAAGGGAACAAAGACGGACCGAGATCGAGAGACCCGACCTTGGCTGTCGCTGCATCACTGCTTGGGGCTGGGGGTACAATGCTCTCAAGACTGTGCAGTTTATTCAGAGGAGCAGGCTTTAGGCTCACAGTGATGATTCAACAAGTATTGTTAAGAGTGGCACCTACTATTTTGACATGGCTAACTTTGAAACACAGTGAGCTTGCATATTCACCAGCAGAGTAACACAATGCTAAGAGAGAACATTCTTACAGTGTTGGGCTGTGCTCCCCATGTTCTCTGTTGGCTTTCTAACAATGTTGTTTCTGGCTGTCACTTTTTGCTTAGTATTCATGCAGTGCCTCATGGAGATTAATGCACAGTCAAGGGTGACTAATAGGTATCCGGGATGTGTACAATGTTGTAGTGTGGTTCCTTCCCAGGCTAATATTTCAACAGAAGTAGGTGAATACTGGAGAAGGTAAACATACCACCAACTTTGATTCTCCTGCAGCTTAAACTGGAGTATTTGAACAGTCAACTTGATTTTACGGAAGTTGTGTTTTTAAGTGTCCTTATTGACTGTAGTGTCAATAATAGAGGATACATGCAACTTATCGTAAAGATAATCGGAGTCACACAGGTTCATAAAATAGTGTCTCACTTTCACACAGCTTAAATTTTCAGCCATGGCCCTCAGAAATAGAAACACATACATTCCCACTATCTCAGAGACATAACTCAAGCACACGACCGACATCTCAAACTAGATTTTGTTTGGCCAGAAATAATGCAGTTAATAGCTCTCTTTTAAACTACAATGTTATTCTTTTTTAAATCATACCACAAAACTTTATAGAAAAACACAGTATTTCAGTCTTTAACCATAAACACATTACATACTGGTTCTGTACCATAAAGGTTGCAGTTAGCAGCAATTTTTGTAAGGTGTGAGTCTTCTCTGTTTGAATATAGCTGCACTTACATGTCTGATGCTGATGAAACTTTACAAACATGTTAGTATGACATTCTAATATTCTTTGAGTGTGTCATACCTCTGGAAACGAATGCCTTTATGTAACGACAACACAAAACTGGCAGTAGTGCCTCACTTCACTCCTTTTACAATATGCTGCTGGATATTTCTTTTTTTTTCTACTCCTCACTGAATAGTGTGATGTTCTTTCATGTTCCCCAACAATCGACCAGTGAATTCTTACCAGGTACTTATTTTGTTGGTCAGATGGTTTCAGTTTCTGCACGAACTTGCTGATTACTAGGTTTGTACACACTGAAGAAAGCACAGGTCATTACAAACGAAACTACTTTTTTCATCAATTGATTGGTTTCCCACATTATTATAGATCACAACACATTTTGTTTTCTGTATGATTTCCACTTATGTCCTCCACCCCCTTTTTCCTGCAGAAACCATGCAACTGACGTTATTCTCAGTTCCCTTTCATCTTTCCAGACCTGTAGCATAATGTTACCTTTAGAGACTTGGCTTCTGTTTTTAGACACTAAGGGAGACCTCTATTGATTCCTATTGCTACACAGG
Organism: Locusta migratoria; assembly: GCA_026315105.1. NCBI lineage: Eukaryota > Metazoa > Arthropoda > Insecta > Orthoptera > Acrididae > Locusta > Locusta migratoria. The sequence goes on along the minus strand of CM048744.1, from coordinate 478,386,511 downwards.
CTAGGTTTCATTTCTAGAAGTGTTTTGGCAATAGCTGTACTGTTATCATTGTCTTGATAAATGAGATACCAGATGCCAAAATTTGGTGACAATTGGAGATATAAACACACTAGATGTAATAAGCAGCATTGATCATTACAATTTTATTTTTCAAACAGCAGATCGATTTCGATCACATGGTGATCATCTACAATGCATCTTCAAACAAGCATTGGGAATTTACCGAGTGTAAATTTACATATCATCTGCAACTGTGTCGAAATAAATTCCGGAAACATAAAATTGCAGTGCTAGAAGTTCCGAACCTGTAGCACTGCAATTTTATGTTTCTGAAATTTATTTCGACACAGTTTTAGATGAAATATAAATTTACACTCAGTGCAATGGTGCTTATTACATCTGGTGTGTTCATCATTGTATGGTTGTTGAGCACCATCCTGAAGACGAAATCAAATCTCAATTGGAGATATAACCACTTACACTTTCGCAAACCATATCTGATAAGTTTCCCAGGATCATGTGTTCAGAAACAAAGCTGTCCTCTCCATTGTATCACTGCTTCATGAAGAGAAAGTTCATGTTCAGGTTTGTATAGCCTGAAATTAACCTGGGAGATACTGCAGCACAGGTTCAATTTCAAAGGGTCCAACTTCCTTACCACTCTGTAAGGTGTTGGCATTGAAATGCCCGATTTCGATATCTGCTCATTAGTTTGCCAAAAAATTGATGAGCCAATTGTCCCTCAAAGTTTTATTTGCTCCATCAATATCTACATCTACATCTACATGGGATACTCTGCAAATCACATTTAAGTGCCTGGCAGAGGGTTCATCGAACCACAATTATACTATTTATCTCGCATTCCATTCTCGAATAGCGCGCGGGAAGAAAGAACACCTGAATCTCTCTGTTCGAGCTCTGATTTCCCGTATTTTATTCTGATGATCATTTCTACCTATGTAAGTGGGAGTCAACAATATATTTTCGCATTCGGAGGAGAATGTTGGCGATTGGAGTTTCGCAAGTAACCCACGCCTCAGCGATAAGCGCCGTTGTTGTAATGATTCCCATCCAAGATCCTGTATCATTTCCGTAACGCTGTCTCCCCTGTATCGTGACAATACGAAACGAGCTGCCCTTCTTTGGACACTTTCGATGTCCTCCGTCAAACCCACCTGATAAGGATCCCACACTGGGCTGCAATACTCCAAAAATGGACGGACAAGCGCAGTGTATGCAGTTTCTTTAGTAGTTCTGTTGCATCTTTTAAGGATTCTGCCAATAAAACGCAGTCTCTGGTTCACCTTTCCCACGATATTATCTACGTGTTCTTTCCAGTTTAAGTCTGAAGTAATAGTGATTCCTAGGTATTTTGTGGAGTTTACGGCGTTCACATTTGATTGATTTATGTTGTAAACAAAGTTTAACGGATTTCTTTTCGTACTCATGTGGACGACTTCACACTTCTCATTATTTAGAGTCAATTGCCAATTTTTACACCATACTGATATCTTATTCAGATCGTTCTGCAGTTGGTTTTGATCTTCAGATGATTTTACTAGACGGTAAATGACGGCGTCATCTGCAAACAACCTAAGAGAGCTACTTAGATTTTCCCCTAAATCGTTTATGTAAATAAGGAATAGCAGAGGACCAATAACACTACCTTGTGGAACGCCCGATATCACCTCTGTTTTAGTCGATGCCTTACCATCGATTACTACGAACTGTGTCCTCTCTGACAAGAAATCCCCTATCCAATTGCAAATTTGGGGCGATATACCATAACCACGCAATTTGATTAAAAGCCGTTTGTGAGGTACGGTGTCAAAAGCTTTCTGGAAATCAAGAAATACGGAATCGATTTGCGAACCTTTGTCAATAGCACCCATCACTTCGTGTGAATATAGAGCTAGTTGTGTTTCGCATGAACGATATTTTCTAAATCCGTGTTGACCTTGGGTCAATAGATCGTTCTGTTCGAGATAATTCATAATATTTGAATACAGGATATGTTCCAAAACCCTGCTGCAAATTGACGTCAATGAAATAGGCCTGTAGTTTAGTGGGTTACTCCTACTGCCTTTCTTGAATATAGGTGTGACCTGTGCAACTTTCCAATCTTTTGGTACAGATCCTTCTATGAGAGAGCGGTTGTATATGACTGTTAAGTAAGGAGCTATCGCTTCAGCATAATCAGATAGAAATCTAATGGGTATACAATCCGGACCAGAAGACTTGTACTTGTTAAGTGATTTTAGTTGCTGCACTACTCCGATGATATCTACTTCTATGTTACTCATTACGGCATCTGTTCGTAATTCGAAATCTGGAATATTGGTTTCGTCTTCTTTAGTGAATGAGTTTCTAAAAGCTAAGTTTAGTAACTCTGCTTTAGTAGCGCTGTCATCGGCAGGATCGCCATTACTATCACGTAGTGAAGGTATTGTTTGTGACTTTCCCCGAGTATATTTAACATATGACCAAAATCTCTTTGGGTTTTCAGTCAAATTACGGGAAAGAGTTTCGTTGTGATAAATGTTGTAGGCATCTCGCATTGAAATCCTCGCTAAATTTCGAGTTTCTGAGTACAATCGCAAATCCTGGGGATTTCGTGTTCGTTTAAATTTAGTATGCCTTTTCCTTTGCTTTTGCAACAGTGTCCTAACCTGTTTTGTGTACCAAGGGGGATCGCCTCCTTCTTTTATTAATTTATTAGGTATAAAACTTTCAATTGCTGTCGATACCACTTCTTTGAATTTGAGCCACATCTGGTCTACACCTACGTTTAGTGTTAGAAACGAGTGGAAGCTGTCTTTCAAGAAGCAATGTATTTTGTTTCTATCTGCTTTTCTGAACAAATATACTTTGCGTTTATTTTTGGTAACTTTGGGACTTTCGATATTCAATTTCGCTACTACAGCTCTGTGTTCACTAATACCTGTATCCGTTTTGATGCTCATTATGAGCTCAGGATTATTTGTTGCTAAAAGATCAAGTGTGTTTTCACATCCATTTACCATTCTAGTTGGCTCATGAACTAATTGTTCGAAGTAATTCTCAGAGAATGCGTTGAGTACAATTTCGGACGATGTTTTATGCCTACCTCCTGATTTGAAAATATAATTTCGCCAACAGATCGAGGGTAAATTAAAATCACCACCTACTATTACCGTGTGAGTCGGGTACGTTTTTCTAATTAGACTCAGGTTTTCTTTGAACCTTTCTGCTATTGTATCGTCAGAGTTGGGAGGCCGGTAAAAGGAACCGATTATTAACTTCTTACTATTTTCGGGTACAACCTCTACCCATAATAGCTCGCACGAATTATCAACTTCAACTTCGCTACATGAAATACTACTTTTGACGGCGACAAACACGCCCCCACCTATTTTGTTTAATCTATCCTTTCTGAATACCGTTAGATCTTTTGAAAATACTTCTTCTGAACTTATTTCCGGCTTGAGCCAACTTTCGCTGCCTATAATGATGTGTGTTTCGGTGCTTTCTATTAACGCTTGCAGTTCTGGAACTTTCCCGACACAGCTACGACAATTTACAACTGTTATACCGATAGTTTCCGGATCTACATTTCTCCTGTGATCCACCTGAACCCTTTGAGATTGCCCATTTTCTATTTCCCCGAAGCTCTTTATCCTAATATGATCATGCCCAGAAATTTTTTCACTTCAACAGTACTATATTTGTAAATTTGGAAGACTTGGGAAATTCTTTATGATGGCTTCTGTTTTGTTTGTAATACAAGCTTCTATTGAGATGTGAAAACAATTCAGCCCCTAGAAATAACTCCACACTGCTTATAACACTACTGGATCTCACTGGGAAGGGATTATATGCCAAGTATACCTCTTCTTCACTTCCTCTACCATTGTCACTAACACCATCTGAAACACTTGGAACATCAAAACAATTGCCCGCAAATGGTTCAGAAAGAATTTTACTTTCTATCAACTGTTTTCACGCCGCACAAAGCAACGACTACAGTACCGACTGTCGAGAGTAAAACCAAAGAGAAAAGTAAGTTGATACTATTGTTCATTGCATCGAGCTCTCCAATTCATATATAACCTATTGTTGAAGTGAAATAGTTACTGTGGATAGCAAAAGATCTCTGAAAATGCACACAGAATGAACAACACTGATTTACATGATTCGTTCCCAGCAGCTGGACACAGAAACTCTTAAATCCATATGTGCTGTACACAATGAGGAAAAGCCCACCAAATTTCAGATTACCTGTATCATTGACAGTACATTTGAATGAATGTTAGTAAGAGAAATGTAAAATGTTAAACATACTTTTATTCTCTTTCATTGCCTATTCACTTCAAGGCCCGTTTTATAATCTGAGTAACATTACGTGCATTTAAGTGGTTTGTAAATTATGTCGTATGTAATTAGAAATGGAGATCCAGAGCCTCCTAAAGCACAGCAATTTTCATTGAATACTATGGGTTAAGGGTAACTATGGATCTATAAAGAACCAGTATATGATGTATTTGGAAAAGGGGGAAAATTAAAATTAAATAATAAAATAAGTAAAATGTAAAGTGACTAGAATAAAACTGTGACAAATCGCTAGGTATAACAAATGATGGAATTATATATTCAGGGTAGGTAGAAGGCACAAACAATTTCTTTGATAATTTAAAAAATTTTTAATTAAATATTAGTCTGCAAATACATCACATCACAGAAATAAATTATATTGGTGTTCGTTGAACACACAGTTATAATAGTACTGTGTCAAAATCTCTGTAAGAAAGTGTTTATGTAGAACTTTACACCTGATTAACAGAGAATCTTATTAATGAGAATGAGGTACAAAGCACCATACAGTTTCTAAGCAAGTACATTTCTTGTGAAATTATCCATCAATGGACCACAAGAACACTAAATCACAATCTAAAATTATCTAAGCACCATTGTTAAAGCAGCACGCCTGTGAACATTTATTAGCATGACTTGTGTTATTACATCATTAGTTAAATAATGCCAAGAATTCTAATTAAGCAATGTAAATGATTAGTGAACACACAGTTATAATGTGATGTTAGAAACATATGTAATACTAATGTAAGGCATGGTTTCAGTCAGCAAGAACAATATGAAGTAAATATGTTAGTCTTCCTTTCATTTCAAATGAAAAATAGAAGTTTATAAAATAGTGGATGTCATACAACACATTGTAGTCTTTTTTGTGCAATTTAAACATCACATAAAAAGCAAAAGATAATCATTTTCAGTTATGTTTAGATCATTTTCTTCCTTATGAAATGCAGTATAACAAATTTTAGGTATACAGTAACAGTAAAACATAAGAAATCGTTACTATATATAAGCGCAGAAATACTAATATGTTTTTGAAGTTCACCCACTACGCATGATATCAAGTACAGCATAAGTAACATTCACTTATAAAAATATCAGTGGGAAGTACAGAAGCTTTATAATCAAGTGTGATGATCCACTTGCCATTTTGGATTCTCTGGAACTGCTGCAAATATTCTTTATTACAAAGCAAAACAAACATTTTGTCCAATACCAATTACATAAATATTAATAACATATTACTCTTCAGAAAATAAACCTTTTAACTATAACTTTGAACATGGCTATCTTGTCAAATGAAAAGTTTTATTAATTAAAATTGCAAAAATAATTATAAATCATTTAACATATAGTTGGAATGAAGTTCTAGAAAAATTCTAACAGTCTTTTTTAAATGCATTGACGTTTAAAGCAGATATAAGTTTTAGGCACATTACTTGACACAATAAAGTAATCTGACTGTTCTACAATAAGGTAACATAATCACTGGGTCATTGTACCTTTGACAACACACCCCTAGACATTCAAGCACCATGGACATAATTTTTAAGACTGCTACTTCCTAAAATGGACTTCAAGACAGCCCATAGTATAAAGCAAACCAAATAAAATTCCATATTTAGCATAAACACACTCACTGCAACATACATGTAGCTCCATTCAATATAACAAAACTCTGAACAATACTATTTCTTACAAACCACGAAAATTAATTTATTTTCTTAACAAATTGATCTCAATAGAGAGAAAAAAAAAAAAAAATAGATTTCCTGCACCAGGGTGTGGGAGGAGCTTTATTTGCATTTGTACTATAATGAAGAAAATAAAAACAAATCTCAGTATCAACCAGTTACGAACACTCTGAAGGCACACATTCCAAAGACATTTCTATTTTTTCCAGCACATCTTGTTCCCATTACATTTAAGGTAAGATTTTATCAATTGCCAACAAGCATATCATAATCAGGATATCCAGCTTTACGGCTCTGAAAATACTTTGCATGTACTTGTGGTTCCAAGTAACTTTCCTTCACAGCATCATCTTCTTTCATCTGGTTCCTCCATTCCATCTATAATAATAAATAAGCAGAATTGTTACAAAAACTTTGAACAACATATTCAATAGTAAGGCTGATTCACATAAAAGATACATACCAATCTCTTAAACCTGTCTTTGGGTAGTAGAAATTGGTCGCCACCCAACACTTTCATCATATCTGACCGTTCACACCAAGGCCATATCATGTAATCAAGCATTCCAGGTCTGTCACCTAAGAAAGAGAGAGATTTGAAAAATTAAGGTCTTTTTAAGATGGAGCATTTTTGTATCCATCTTAAAATTACTTTTAGAAAATCTGAAGGATTAGAAGAAATTTCAAACCCACTCTTCTACTAACCACTAATCCAAGTCAGTAAAACATTATACAATGCAAAACTTAGCTCCGAGCGATCAATTCCACCGTTACAACGTAAAAGTTGCTTAGTGTAACGAAGGAGAAGATTGCAGTTGTGTATCCCACAAAACCTTGTGTTTTTCTTGTACTGTAACACCACAAATTACAACAGTCCTATGGCGACAAGACAGCTTTTGAACACAGTTAACACGTCAAAATGACCTATGTGAAAACAAATTGCAAGTTCTTCAGCAAATTCCGACAGACAGGCTGTGTCACTGATGATCTAGCAGGGAACGTTGGCCTCAGGCAAACTGTACTTACTCCTGCAAATATCTCCATTATTCAGCAAAATCAAAGGAAATCCACTGGAAGAATTATGGCAGAGGCCACTTTGAAGCAATCCACCATGCAGAGAATGCCGAGACAAGACTCGGCAACTGTCCTCATTCAAATTCCAAGGCAACTATGCCACATCTGTACAGTGTGGCAGAGGGCTAACTTTGAAAGAATATAGTTTTCAATGGTTGATATAGAAGGATTTGATGTTGGCTGCACCTGGTCCACAGATGAATCACCCTTCCAAAGTAATGGAGCCATGAACACGCAAAAGAGCCAATTTTGCAACTCAAAATCCCCATTTGCGTGAAGCGAAACTACAGTACTCTCCTATAGTTACTGTTTGGGCAGCAGGTGCATTATTGGCCCTTGTTTCATGTGGCAAATGATGATTAGTGAATATTACATTGCAATTTTGGAACCACAGAGAGAGAGCGTTCAATGGTCGACCAGCCACTGAGTGTTTCATACAAGATGGTGCCGAACAAGGTGTTTCACTGTCTTGGTTAATACTTTGGCAACATGGTCACTATGTTGGATTATTGCAAATTTACGGGAGCAAGGGTGGATTGGCCTCCATATTTCTCTGATCGTACTAGGTATGATAGTTTTGTGAATGCTGAATGAGCTTAAATTAGCAAACTCTAAGTCATCTGACTCCATTTCCACTGAGACACTGTGTTCATTTACACCACCTCTGTACTGTGGATAATGGGCATTTAAAAAGATTTCTTGTGTGATCGCAGATAAGGTGTGCGATTGACGAGTTGCATTACGCATACTGATAATAGAGCAAATTGCACTATGTACAGCACCATCTGTCATACGTTTTTTGAACTATAACTTTAATGAACAAATGTTTAACATTCTTACAGATTTCACAATAAAAATGATCTTTGATACACTCATATCAATTTTAGTTTTCAAGATACTAAATCTTTCTGCACTGGACACTCTGTACATATTAATTTTGCCAGTCACCCTTAATGCACTTACTAATATATAATGAATTGCTTTATTACAGAGGAGTCCAGAAAATGTATCCACTGTTTAAAGGTCCATAACTTGCAAACTAATTGACAGAGTTGTCTGATCTTTGGTAGCGTAGTAGTTTGTAGTTCTGGCAATCGCCACACAAGCTTTGAATTGCGTCGTTTAGTTTTGTCAGATGACAGTCGCCGGATAGTCTGTGTTTTGTTCTTAGTTGAACCTAGTTACTTGAGTAAACATGGCTGGCTCAAGGCTTACATTCGATGAAAGGAAGTCAATTTTGAAGTGGTATTTTAAGTACGAAAATATTAATGAGGTTCAACAGCAATGGTGAAATGAGTATCAAACAGAGCCACCGACACGATTAAGGATTTGTCGCATTCTAGACAAATTTGAAGCCAAAGGCTGTGTTAAAGATGTACACAAACTACGATTTGGATGACCTGTAACAGTAACAAGTGCAGCTAACTCCTGTCGTATGTTACAATAATTCACCCGCTCACAACAGAAGTCTGTGAGACAGTGTGCCTGTGAAACTGGAGTGAATCACTAAGTGTTTGGCGAATTTTGAAGACAGCAAATTGGAAGTGCTACATCCCACGATTGCTATAGGCAATGAACAAGGATGACCCAGATCATAGAATAGAGTACTGCAAGTGGTTTACCAACATGGTGTGCAACGAAGAGTTTGCATAGATGATTGTGTGGCCTGATGAGGCACAGTTCAAACTCAATGGTATAGTCAACCGCCACAACTACATCTACTGGGCCGCTGAAAATCCAAATGTCTATTTAGACAAAGCCGTGAATTTGCCAGGTGTAAATGTGTGGTGTGGGTTGCTTTACCGGGGCTTGACTGGGCCATTCTTCTCTGTCGACACAGTTACCGGTGAGATGTACCTTCAGACATCCATTTTACCTGCCATTCGAGACTGGTATGGAGACAGAAGATTTTACTTTCAACAAGATGGTGCCCCAGCCTACTACCAAAATCGTGTTAGGGCTTATCTTGATGAAAACTCTACCAGGAAGATGGATAGACCACAGAGGTGCTGTGGAGTATCCATCACTTTCCCCAGAATTAACTCCTCTGTACTTTTACCTGTGGGGAACACTAAAGAACATCATTTATCGACAAAAGCCACGCACATTGGATGAACTGTGAGAATCCACCACACATTCATGTGCACATAACCAACTGAATAATATGTTGCAGTCAGTAGTTCGTACTGCAGTTCAGCAGCATTGTTTGTGTTGGGAGTTTAATGGCGACCATTTCAAACCAAACACCAACAGTGATATCCAACTTTGAGTTTAACCTGCACTTTCACCGAAAATGAGACAACCCTGACAATTAGTTTGCAAGTTGTGGACTTGCAAGCAGTGGATAGTCTCTCTCTCTCTCTCTCTCTCTCTCTCTTTTTTGTGACCCATCTGTATATGCGCCAATCATGACTACATCGGGTTTCTGGCGCCACTGTCAATATATATTAATAACATAACTGTAAACACAGGTATGTTTTGTACACTTCAGAACTAATAGATGATTCTGCATGTAATTTTCACAGTACTGTAATTTAATATAATGTGAAGTTAGATAATAGCTTAATTTCATCACAAACATTTGTCTTAAAGCTATAGTGTGTTTATCTGTATAGGTTTCGCTCTAAAAATACTACACAAACTTTCAGGGGGATTCACAGGTAAATTGCCAGTAGGCTTAATCAAAACCAGATCAGGGGATGAAAAGATATCACAATTTTAAGTTTAAGGTGTGTGCTATATGTTTGTAAGTATGTTGTATACCAAAGAAACAATAGATGGCCTTGTGTGGCTATGTAGATTTTCCTGGCGTATTAATTGATCAAATTCTTCATGGGTTTCCAGCCAAAACCCGTGAAGAATTTGATCAATAGATGGCCTTGTTGCATGTATTACTTCAGTAAAGTATGTTGTTAAGTGTACAACAGAATTGGTGCAGCAATATCATCATAATGACTCAAACTTTGAACTGCAAGTTACTGATTTTTCTTTGTATGTTAAAAATGTAATGAGATTTCTTTGCATCTTTTGACAGGTTTCGACATTCCTTCGCTTTCATCTATATTCTTCACAAGGAAAACCATTTTATATAGTTTGCTTTGTGATTACCGCCCTGTTCATGAATAACTGTGCTTAGAAAACAGTAACGTCTTTCGCAGTATACAGGAGTGACTACAAGGCTCAGAATTGTGCAATCTCTTGGCTAGGACAAGTGAGTCCATAGACAAACCAATCAAACAAGCATTCTCTTTTTACTGACTGAGGTTAGGAACACTTAAAAGTAATGGTAAGCAGAGGCCCTTCTTTAACAACTATTGTGAAGCATGGGTATATAGCTAGTATATTTCGCACGAAGTTCTGGTCACAACCGCAAGTGCCCTTCTTCCTCAGGGGTTTTACCGAAGTGGTGAATGATAGAAGCTTCGTTGTTAGTCTGTAATCTGTTTGCAAATAATAGGGACTGTTCCACTGGCTAACACTGATCCACATGTCAGTATGGGAAAAATCGTCCGATATATAAAATCAATATTTCTTTTGTTAAAAAAAACTGTTCCAGTTGAACATTTTTAAATTTTATTTTATGGGTGTCCGACGCTTCGTGCCCTTCTTCAGATATATGTTAGAATCCTTGTGTGTTAAGAATAGTAAATATATCTGAAGAAGGGCACAAGTTCTTGAAATTGGTAAAATAAAGAGACCCGCTGGTTGAACTAAATTTCACAGTTAATGAAACAGACAAAATACTAAGTAGCTGTAATAAATGTTTCATTACTTTTTAAATAAAGAGTAACATATCATGCTGCACGATTTATTAAAAATAAGCTACATATTGCTTGAAATATTCATCATTTGCAATGGAAATTTCTGTGTGGTGGAAATTGAATATTTCATGATATTTTCATTGGAACATGGTTGTCTCACTCACTGCACATAAAATATTGACTTGTCGTACTTCATCCGAGCATGCTACAAACTGACTGCCACCAACATTACCACACACAAAAAAAAAAAAAAACACATTAGGGACTACAGTAGGCACTTGGCCGTGATGTCTACTTTTACCAGAAAATAAAGATTTTAATAATCATATTTTCAGGTGTTTAATTCATTAAAAGTAGTATACTATTACTGGCTGTGGATACTGCAATAAGATGATTCGCTTGTGTTACTACTATTTAGCCGGTCATGAAATAAATGCATTAAACTTCCTAGAAAGCATCCTTTGTGGCTGTAGGATAAACTTCCAGAAGCAAAAGAGCATAATTTAGTTAAATAACATATTTCAAAGAGGAAATACTTCTTTCAGAATTACATGCTACAATTGTGACTAGATTCTAGAATCCAGATACGAGGAATGTCCACAGGACATTTGGATTGGCAATGCAAACTTGGCACATTGTGCAATACGTGGCCATGTATGCGATAGTTTTGATATTTATAGGTTGTGTGTGTTAAACACAGAGTGTCACTCTTGAGATGGACGTGTTAAGAGCACTGAAATTAAATAAAGCTTTACTTGTGAAGTTCCTGTAGCAAGTAGCAATTTGATAATAAGGCTTACACAGATGGCAGTGATACTGTGCGGTAATATAATTCAGTGGCATATTATGCGTGGTTTGATAGGTCCAACGGTGCAGTGTAATAAGTGTAGCCAAGTAGCCAACAAATGAAATTACAAAAGGCACAAGATAGAGGTGGTAGTTGTTGTGGTGCAATAGGAACGAATAACACTGTAAATCCAGGGCTACAAAAAAATTCTGGTTTGCCAGAATAATGTGAATATACAGACTATTTTTCAGCTCTCATAATTGTCACAAGTTTGTCTGTATGAATACACAAAGTCAAAAAGATTTTTAAAAATAATTTACATACATTGAAATAGAATAAATCCACTTAATTGCCTCTACAAATAAGTCACTTTCTCCACATATACTCAAAAAGATGTAAATCTATACTGCCTTTCCAGTTGTTAGTGCTTCAAAAGCTACTTTTAAATGCAGACCAAGCTCATTCTATGGAGATATGTGTGTGCCTGTTTGAGGATCTTTGAAGTTCAAATAATGGTTAACAGACAGGTGAATAAACCATTCATGTTCCAAACACTGATATGACGAAAAGCAGTAAAACGTTACAGAAGTGCCTAATAGCACCTTTTTAGTTCTCCACAGAACAACTTCAAAGAAACACTGCCTCTCTTCCCACTCCTCTGAACACTCACTTTTCAATTTTTCTTTTGTGTCCCCTACCAAATTTGCTTCTCCCAAATTTAAAATAGCATATTTCCACAATTTTACCTAGGCCACCAAGAATGTCTACATTTCTTATGCAATCTAAAATGCACAATTTTTTTTTACACAAACTCTTTCAGTCCACTAGAGCTTGTGAAGCAACACAAACCTCTATTTCCATCCATCCATCCACCCACCCACCCACTCACCCACAAGTACATTATTTTTAGAATGTCATCCATGAACAGATGAGTCCATAAAAAAATTGCCTTATGCTCATTTGACATATGTGATATGCCTTGCTGTAGCACAATGTATTTTGTCCAATCTGTATTTTCTTAACATGGGTGACATTTCAGTAAGACTGATTTTACACATTCTTGATTTCACCATCAAACAATCGAGCGGACATAGGTACACACAACCTTCCAACCACAGAGTACAAGCAGAATTAATTATTTACTTCATGATATATATAAAAAGCAAATCTCTCTTCAATATGTATCTTCATAGTTACCAAAACGAAATAAAATATACATACATCAGCAACTCTTGAGATTATCTTTTTTTTTTTTTCCTTTCTAGTGTATGAAAATGGTATTGTCCACAGTGAAGACAAAATATCTGTTAAAGGCTAATAACATCTGTTTGGCTGTCTCCAAGTGTGCCAAGATTGGTTGCCTCCAGCCACTGCCAACACCAACACACTACACCACAACACAAGTTAACATTTGCCCCTTCTACAACAAGCCTATACATGGCAGAAATGGTCCGAATGAATCAATAAACACTAAATATTGCAATAATGCCCAAGCAGTAAAAAGACGAAGTTACTGTGATCTCTCAGAGTGAATGAAAGTCCAACAGAAGAGTCTTTCATAGAAAGATAAAAAGTACTCTGACAATATGCATATTGCATTAAAGACAAAACTATTACCTCAGCATTTCAATGCATTTGTTGCAATTTATAGTGTCATGACTTTTACTGGACTTTTTAAATGAATAATCAGTGATGGTTCTGGCAGAAGTACTGAAAGTAATTTTGAAGCACATCCATTACAGAATGAAAAGAACACACCACAGCAAAAGTATTAGAGAAGGTGGTGTTTGGTGTGCTTGTGATCCTTTCAAGGTGGAGATATGTCAAAATCATCCTACTAGCTTGTTTCATCAACCTAGTGTATGGAGTGATGCAAGGAAGCAAGTTCAACATAATATTGTGACTGCTACTATGAGTTGTGCAAGATTAAGCTTTGTTGACACTGTAAAATTCTGATTACTGGAATATCTCTCATTGCAACAGCAAAAATATATAAAAGTTATAGTGAGCAAATGTGCAAAGTGTTTCTATGACCTGTAATAATAATAACTGGCATAAAACACTACTAGTCTAAAAGAATAGGCCTACTAACTAGTACCCATCTTCACAGAATTTTAGCTAGGCTGTCCAGTGAGCTAGAAATCACAAGCATAGCTTCCAGGAACACAAATGAGTTGCCAGTTGATAACCACATAAAAGACAGAGTTACAAGGATCCCCACTTTCACAAGCAATTCAGCTAAGGATGAGACATGGTCCAATGAGAAGACCGTGCACACCCTGACCCTCAAACAGTTTGTAAGGAGAATGTAAAAATTTCATACGCAAGTTCCTTAAATATGGGTTACTATCTCACCAACCGAAGATATAAGTCTCAACATAAAACTACTAAGTTTTTTACAAAATAAATTATAGTGTGTAAACTATTAGATGGCATAGTTCTTAGGGAGTGGGGTGGGGAGCAAGCACTCTCTCACATTATGGCAGCCAAGGGAAAAAGAGGTGAGCAAGGGAGGCAAGCCACACCTACATCTAGAAGTGCTGGCAACAAAACTACACAGCATGCTTCCGCAAAAGTAAAAGTCGCACACTTAGCTTCAGTTGTTGATCACAAACAAAGCCGTTTACACATTAGCATGGTTGATAATTATCCTAATGCAGGAATCACTCATATAAAATATATATTGCACAATACAGAACCCTCTGAACAAAAGTATGCGAACGACGACAAAGCCGAAGCCAATGGTTGCCTCACACAGCATGTTTGGTCAGGAATGTTGGCTGCAGCCTCAACACAAAGACTGCCAGCCAACAACTACTGAATTTTACAGATTCAGGTCTACGGACAGCTTTGCCAGTTAACATATTGTACCTATGTCTGAGTAGTTCCGGCTTTACTCTTCCAGAAACCAAGTTGCGTCTCAACCAACTACATCACCTATAAACTGTCATCAAAGGTTTATGAAAAATAACTAAGCCCCTGTATGGTGAACTGCAGGACTGTTTAATGTAGAATATGCTGCCTTCTGGGTTTTATATCTCATGTTATGGTGGTAGATCTGTCTGACAATCACTGTATGCTTAGGATCTTAAATTTTGTACATGTATTTATAACTTTTTCCCTAAGCAATTCAGTGTATAGGAAATCTTTGTAAAGCTATGTATCCATTTCTCATATCTCTATGTAATTTGTTATTAATTGGGAACAAAAGGAAGATACCGTACCAATAATACCTTTCTTCTAATACACCTACACTATTTCTGAACATTCCCTGAAGTTAGCATATAATAAACATTCGTTAAATACTGTGAAACTTATACTGAAGATCGAACTACTGCCGCTTCCTTTATTTAAAAATTACATTTGTTAACTTCACATGCTCTTACCATGTTTCAATGTAGTCAAGGCATGAGGCACATCAAAATGGACAGAAAACCAGTCTAACTAAAATTTAGACTCTTAAAAATACCTAAGACTAAATCATGAGTATACTGACTTCACTTCATCGAAATACAAAACCATTTTATTGCAGGGTAACTGAAGGACCTAATAATGAAATACGTAAATGTACAAAAAAAACACCAACCTCCAAAAAATGATTTCCCTCTTTCAACTAATTCCCTCTCGTATAAATCAAGCCCCTGAAAGAATTCTTCCAGCTGATCTTCATTCAGATTGGAATTTGCTGTGTGGTAATAAACCTTTAGCATTGACTGAATAACCTGCAAATACAGAAACACACGATTAATGGAAGTTTTGCAAGGCATGTAAGCATACATTTATGATACTTGGGACATTTGGACAACGGCAATGTGTTATTAAAACAATTACTAATAGTAATGTTATGTGAATCTCAACAATATGCTCAATATCAGGACATCGTTGACAATCACTTTTTGTGCATAAAAAGGACGTCGCTGCGCCATTTCCTACTAGGCTAAGTAACTATTCAGTAGTAATTATAAACATATTCTAACTGCAGCGCGATTTGTAAGCATTAGGCCTATTATCTAAAGTAACATTTTCAACGATAATCGGGTTCCAAAAACTGAAGTACTTTTATATCACGTAATACCAGAAATCAACTGATCAGGTTCACTATTCATCGTTGGATGACTAAGTACTTATGATACACACAGTACACACCACAATAAACCGCATCACATGCAGTACACAACACCAAAGTTAGACTTATTTGCATCCACATATGTATTACCATTAATATCTATTTCACTGGAAACTTTAGGCGACGGTTCGTCACATCTCGTCATGATTAATGCTATAATATGAAGTAGCAGAAATAATTTAACGTCATTACAGAAGCAATTAATTACAAAATATTGAAACTTAAACAACATTCGAATTCAACAGGAGAGTTCCAAATATGAATCGTGAAAAAACCCACCTTATTGAAGTGATCGATCATTATCTTGTCCTTTGCCTTTTTGAGAGGGTCTCTTGAATACAGCGATCTACTAGGGTATTTCTCGTCCAGAAAATCACAAATTATTAGGCTTTCATAAAGTGTATCACCACTTTCAAGCTCAATTGCTGGCACTTTACCAAAAGGGCTCTTCTCATACAACCAATCGGGCTTTTCCGTCAAGTCAACATTGACAACCTCGTACCTGCGAAAGGAAGTCAAATTAGCAGTACATACCAAACTAGACAATCGGCAAGCAATACACAGTTTGGAAACATGCGCATACGGAATTCTCTTCGCATCTAGAACCAAGTGGACCCTCTGTGCATAAGGGCAAAATCTCATGCTATACAGCCGCAATTTTCCTTTAGGGAACGGTGGCAGTCGGGAACCTGTACCAAAGAAAATCAACGGTATATGAACACAATCAAAGAAATATAAAACAATAAATACTAAACTATAATTATTTTACCTCTGCTTAAATGTTTTTGGCTCATTTTCACAAAAAAGTCTGTGTTTACCACAATTCAAACAAGAAACGCCACACCCGGCAACACTACCTCACACCAAGCAGTCAAGGATATCAGTAAAGTTTTACCGTAGTAACGGCGACCAGAGATAACTAACGACGCTACTGTAATCGAGATTATTAACTACACACCAATTCTGTTAAAATGATTTTAACCTGTTGGTTTACTTAGTGCCAAAATGCCTGTCATAAAGACATTCAGTATATGTTTTATTCTTTTTTTCCAGCCAAATAGTTACAAAATTTGTTATTTTATTATTGCCGAACATGCGGTAGAGGAAATTTATATTCTTTTACTCCCTTTGTTTACCTAAACCATTGTTGAAGCGTTATTATAACAGTGCTGTGGATTTTCCAATTAAATATAGGGAATTTTGGAGCCGTAGAGGAGAATTTACTGAGATAAGTCGAGAAATTTAGAGCGAGCTATTTGTGTAATTTTTTGCGCTTCTCAAACATCAACAATACATACCTATTAAAAATTATTTAACTCTTTCTAACAATGAAATGTTCCAGTCTCGAGTTTTCTTTGTCAACCCACTTTTATGAATGGTACCTCAATTTAAGGTATTCTTGTAATGACGAATGATTACGATATTCGTGTGCTATAGAGTATGAAGTTTGGAAACGCTGCAAGTGTGTGCATTTTTGAAGTAAATTTGATGTCGAGAGATAAAGAGTATTTCATTTACATGAAGGTATGGGAATCAGATCAATTGCTGAAACGTACAATACGCACATCTAGCACATGTCTGATTATAGATGCATAATTGAACTCTGATGTTTATGTAACTGTAGCCTATACGGCTGTCAGAGTTAGGAAAAGAAGCGTATCCGTCTGTATCCGCTACTGAAACAGCACTTGTTAACAAAAAGTTGCCACATAGATACTGTATGCCTGTTTTTTGAGGCATTTATACTACTGAGAAAAGGATCAGTACAGTCATTTACCCTCATGATTAAAATGCAATTGTTTCAAAATCACTGATACCCACCCGCAACCTAAGTACTGTACCAGCACTTTATTTATGGGGTTGGAATGTCAGAATTTTTCCTGACAAATGCCACTGTGACCAATTTTAGTAGTACCACTACATTTGTGCTCAGCTGAACTCATCTACTGTATTATGTGACATTAACAATAAAGATATTATCTTCATGAATGAAAATCTGTAGATGAAATCTTTTGAGTACTTTCTACAAAACTTTTTTCATAGTAGACAAGATCAAAAACAAATCAATAACCATTAAACTGAAGCCTTTAAAGGTAAAAAAGTACACTAAAACACGTGTTTGCATTAAAAGCGACGTCATATCATTAAGGATTAACCTGCAAACACGGGCCAAGAAGTATAAACCAAATGTTTAAAAACAGATATAACCATCTGAAAAGGTAGAGCTACACAATATGCACTTAACATTCGTCTCAGATGTCTATGTAAGTTACTCATCTTAATATGTATATAAATTGAGGTGTTTGAGCCTATATCTCACTCTGCAGTCAAAACTACATATCACAAACGAATAGTGTTTGTATGTGGTAGGTATCAAGACGCCCACTGTGCACTGTGGTGGTAGAGGGTTGATAACGATAAGGTGGTGGAAGATATGTGAGTTGAAATTTACGGACTTATATAAAATTCTTCGTGTCGGTGTCATTATTTTGCTCTTCATCGAAAACTACACAATGGAGATTGTACTGTTCGCTGTGGAAACGCCTGGGCTGCGAGCAGTACAGCACAATACATGCGTCGACCGGAAAGCCTACCCGCAGCCGGTGTTTATAAACAGAATGTTACGAAATAACCCCCCCCCCCCAACCTTTTTCTGCAGATGCCGCCGCGGCTGACTGAGGAACGGTACCACTCCCCCAGCATATTTAAGGACCAGCCAGACGGCCACCTGGTAAGTCTCGCCGAATTCCGAAGACGGAAGATCTGTGAGAAGAAGAATCACCGCAGAAGACGTCGCCCAAGAGGATCCATGCCTACGGCCCTTGAAGACGGACTCTGTAGTTTGCATAGGACATATTAGAATTGTAAATAATAGAAGTAGAATAAACTTAGTGTTGAAACCATCCTAGAGGACAATACAGTGGCGATGAGGAAGGATACGAATTCCACACAATGGAGGAAGCTCAGAAGCCATCACAACAGCCGACAATATCGCAAGTACTAGAAGAACTTCTTCGTCAATTTGCTCAACTACAACAACAGTTTCTACTGGGACTTCAGCAGCTCTATCTAGCACCACCGCCTACTCCCTTCCCAGCATTCAACGAGGAGAAAGAAGACTGGGAGACATATGAGAAGAGGATTAAGCAACATTTTCGGATCTACCCAAGTCAGCCAAGAAAAAGAGCATATTTCCTTTCCTGGAATCATTCCCACATGTACGACCTGCTCTCTAAGTTACAAACCCAGGACCACGCCACCTTGCCTTTTTCCCAAATCTGCGACATGCTCAATTCCTATTGCCATCAAAGGTTCCTTATTCTGGCAACACGAGTAGAATTCTGTCAATGCCACAAGAAGCCAGGCCAGTCATACCATCAGTGGGCAGCGGAACTGCAAGGAATAAGCAAGAAGTTCAGTTTGGCACACGGACGACATGGACCAGGACGATATTTCAGGTGGCTACAGACACCGCCTTCAGACATGACGCACTGAAGATGGAGGAACCCTCTCTCGAGCATATCATAGAATTGGCCTTCAAGTTAGAAAGTATCCACGGCGGCGGACAGATGACTGGAATCTTGGGCAGATGTCGTAGCTATCCATGACACAGCGGTCGTCGACTAAGAAGTTGTAGCCGCCGTCCAAGCCAAGTACACTCATCCTAACCACCGAAAACGTTGCCCAGCACAGCCAACCAGCTCGGCACCCACGAGGATACCGCCAGACGCCACCTCAACTACCTTCTCGGCGCCGCAAGCAACC
The DNA here is from genome assembly GCA_026315105.1 of Locusta migratoria. Classification (NCBI taxonomy): domain Eukaryota; kingdom Metazoa; phylum Arthropoda; class Insecta; order Orthoptera; family Acrididae; genus Locusta; species Locusta migratoria. The sequence goes on along the minus strand of CM048744.1, from coordinate 478,366,954 downwards.
TCTTCGGCTACCGTCAAGCCTGGGTGTTACACTCGCCATGAACGAGACGATTGCCCCGACTGAGAAGGACATTTGACGTCCATGTGCCGCTCATCCAACCCCGTCCAGCAATCCTGCAATAATTCCTAGGTTACCACACCTATCCATCACGTGGACATGGACACGACCAACAAGCTATGCATTGACATAAACTTCAATGGTACACTGATACAGATGCAAGTCGACACTGGAGCAACTGTTTCTCTGCTAAACTACTCCTACGCTCTTTCACTTCAACCGGCGCCCACCAGGCTGGTGACCTATAACAAAGAGGAGATAGCGCTCCTTGGGCACATAACGGCAAAAGTCACTTACAAATCTGTCACACGTCACATACAGTTCATGGTGGTCAACAGCCACTACACTGCAGATCTTTTCGGATTGGATGCCTTTAAGGCCATTGGCTTTACAATTGATGACCACGTGAATTTGGTTTCACTGCTAGTTCCATTCCCGAAGGTGGACCCGCATTTTAATGAATTTCTCTCTTCACACCTGCCATAGGATACGCGAAGGATTTTGAAGCTTCTTTACACCTCCGACCGTCGGCTCAACCTAAATACTGCAGGGCTCGTCAAGTTCCGGTGTCGCTCCAGAAACCCCTGCAAGAAGAATGGACAGCCTACAGAAAGAGGGAGTCCTCCGGCTGGTACAATTTAGTCCCTGGCTACACCCCTCGTCTTGGTCCAGAAGCCTGGCCGTCACATTCGTCTTTGTGGCGATTTCAAAGCAACCTTGAATCCTCAGCTTTTGGTCGAGAACTTTCCCCTACCTCGTCCTGACGACCTGTTTCGAAAATTGGCTGGCGGTCAATTCTTTTCTAAGATTGATTTGGCTGAGGCTTCTTGCAAATTCTCCTGTCCCCTGAATCCCAGCACTATACCATCATCAACACCCCAGCTGGTCTGTTCCCACTCACCTGGTTGATGTTTGGGCTGGCCAGCGCTCCTGCAATACTCCGTTACCTAAAACAGCTCCTGCATGACATTCCTGGATGTATTAACTATCTCAGTTACATCGTCATCCACATCAACAGAACACCCCCACAACCTTCGCCTTCTGTTTCTCCGCCTGTGTCAGGCAGGCTTAAAATTTAACAAAAAGAAATGTTCTTTCTTTCTATCCTCAATTTCATACCTGGGACACATGATATCCCACCAAGGCATTAATCCATCCTTCTCCTACGTGGAAGCCATTGCTCGCCTACCCCCTCTGAAGGACTTACATCAACTCCAGTCCTTCTTAAGGAAAATTTCCTATTACCGCAAATTTCTCCCATCAGTAGCGCAAGTAGCAGCACCTTTGTACCATTTTTGTCGCAAAACGTTCTTTTTCTCTCGATCCCTGCCTGTGCTTTAGCGTTTGACACCATCAAACAACAGTTACAATCTACCTCATGCCTAGTTCCCTAAGACCTCTCACATCCACTTATCTTGGGCACCGATGCCTCAGATTATGTCATCAGCGCAGTCCTCTTCCACAAGCTTCAGAATGGCACTGAACGCCCTATAGCGTTCGTATCCAAAGCCCTATCAGATGCACAACTCAAATATTCACAAATTGAAGAAGAAGCCCTCGCTGTGATTTTTGCATGTACTAATTTCCTTCCGTATCTATATGACAAGTCGTTTCACCTAATCACTGGCCACAAATCTTTCTTGTACATATTTTCCCCATCTGCCCACCTGCCATCAAAAACTTCCCAACGCATCTCAATTCTGTTACACTTTACATTTTCGATCTACCTCACTCCACGCCAACGTCGATGCCCTCTCCTGCCTTCCACAGGGGCCAGATCCAGCGTTCGACTCATCTCAAATTTTAATCTTTCAGATGGACCAAGATATCCAGGTTGCCCTACAGGCGTTCCCCAACACCTCGGCCACAGTTGCCATCGCCACCACTTGGGACCCACTTCTTCATGAAGTCCGACGCCGTGTGCGACAAGGGTGGCCAGAAAAACCACCGCCCAAGTCTGATGTGTCCATGAGGTTCTTCTACTCTGTCGCCACCAACTGTCCATCGCAGATGGTGTCCTCATGATGGTGAGCCCCGACACAGAAACTGAGTGGTCGTTTTGAAGATTCTGCATGTCACAGTTCTCCACTTTCTGCACCAAGGGCACTGGGGCATAGTGCAGATCAAGGCATTGGCTCGTCGGTATGTCTTCTGGATGCGCCTTACAGCAGACATCACGGCCATGGTACAAAGCTGTGCTACGTGTGCCCAATAGCTTCCCCAACCACCCAAATCCTTTCTGTCCTGACTTTCCCCATCAGATCCATGGGAACATCTCCATCTCGATTTCGCAGGTCCTTTCCTGGGCCACCAATGGCTCATTCTAACAGATGCATACTCACACTTTCCTTTTATTGTCCATTGTTCTTCCATCACTTCTGAAGTTACCATTTCTGCCTTTTACAAAAAAATTTTCCCTGGAAGGCCTTCAGACAACAGTAGTCACCTACAATGGACCACAATTCAGAAGCCATGAGTTTGCCACATTCTGCTCCTCCAACACATCCTTACACCACCCTTCCATCCACAATCTGATGGGGTGGCAGAACGTTTAGTCAGAACCTTTAAGACCCAAATGTCCAAATATTTTCAAGACATTATCATTGAAGAAGCACTAACACTGTTTGTCACTACTTACAGGTCCACGCCGATGGGTGCTCACAGCCCTGCAGAGATCTTGCATGGTCGGCAGCCCAGGACTCTTCTCCACCTCCTTCAGCCTGTAAACAAGCATCAGGTTCTGGCTGACAAATCCCCTTTTCTGCCTGGCTCCTCGGTGTGGGCCAGAGGATTCAGTTCCAAGGCTAGTTGGCTACCAGAGGTCATCCTTGACGGCCGCGGTCACCAACTGTTTTACGTTCACATTGACGACCGCACCGTCCATCGACACCACAACCAATTGTGTCACCGTTTCCCTACCTCCGTCGCTCCGCCGTCAGCCACTCCCAATCCTCTTCCAATGCGCCAGCCATCCCTTCTTCCATCTAATCGCTGGCGTAATGTTGCAGCTCAGACGTCACAGCCACTGCCTCCTGCACCGCTGCACCCTTCAGACCCGCAACCCCAGCCACCGCTGCAGTTGGGCCCAACTCACACCAGCACACAGCCAGACCCACAACCTGGGCCATCCTGCGAGGATACCATTGGGTCCTCAGGAGCCGTTCTTGCAGCCGCTGCCTCGCCAGCCCTCCAAACGCCTGGGGCGCCCAGCAGCACTCTATCCTCCGCAGGTGGTCCGGAATTCGAAGGCTGGTCGTTAATAGAGCACAACACATTACACTTATAACACGTTTATTGCTAACACAAACGTGCACTCAGTAGGCTACAGACTGCTTCCTGTTTGGAGTGCTTCACTACTTATACACAGAAAGAATTTTCTGGAACTTACATGTACATCAAACATAATAAACATGTTGAACATTCTAGAAATAGTTAATACAAACCAATACATTTTTTTTCTGTCAGTGGCGTGATTTGAAATGGGGACTTCAAGCACAGCGATCTGCGATGCTAACCACTGCGCCACCCATTCCGTCGGAAGCGTCGCGGTATTGCTCCCCTTCCTAAAAGAACAGCGACCCGCCGTTAGGTTCCATTTGGAGCCAGCTGCAGTGTCCTAGATCCAGTCAGGGTCTTCTGTGTGGCAGTTCCAGGGAATCGTTCCATTCTGCTGAACGCCTTCCTTACGGTGACGACGACCGGCTCCAGACCCTCCTGTCATGGCTTCATCATTATCATAACGGTATGCCGAGTCCTTGAACAAGAGGCCGTTCTTTGGGATCGTGTAAAGGCTTCATAGGGAGGATGTGCACAATTTATCTTCGTCTTCGTCGTTTTGAGGACGGCTTATAATCCTCGACTTTGTTTGTCATGTCTGACAGGTGACGTATGACACGATACAGACCAAAGTATCTCTTCAGAAACTTTTCCGATTGAACTTTCCGTACAGGGGTAAAAATACATACCAAATCTCCTGGACTGTACACAAAAGATCGGTGCCTGTCGTTATACCGATGACGGTCCTTCTCCTGGAACTCAAGTGTCCGTATGTGAGCCAGTTGTCTTCCTTCTTCAACCCTTGTGACGAGCTGTTTCACATAGTCATCCTGAGTATCGGCCAGTTGGATCGGAAACAATGTATCCATTGTCGTCTCAGCTTCATGACCATGGAGCAGGAAAAACGGCGTGAAGCAAATGTCACGACTGTCAGTATTGTATCCCAATCCTTCTGCTCAACAACGATGTACATCGACAGCATATCTGCTAAGGTCTTGTTGAAACGTCCTGTAAGACCATTTGTCTGACGATGGTAGGCAGTTGTGATTCTGTGGACAATATAGCAACGTTACATTACCTCTGATACTAGTTTTGACATGAATACTTTTCCTCGATCAGATATCATCACAAGTGGTGCACCATGCTTTAAAATAATGTCTTCTGCTAGCAATTTCGAGATCTCTGGAGCTTCTGGAGTCGGAACAGGTTTGGTGACAGTGTAGCACGTGAGGTAGTCAGTTCAGACTATTGTCCATCGATTACTGGTTGTCGACTTAGGTAATCTACCTAAAAGGTTTATTCCAATCTGGTGGAATGGTGCTGCTGCAGGTGGAATTGCTACCAGATGACCTGGAGGTAACTGTGGCAGATGCTTCCGTCTATGCACTCCTTACAGTTACTCACATAGTGCTTGACAGATCGGTAGAGACCTTGCCAGTAATACCTGCGTCTGATTCTGTCTAGCGTCTTCACGAATCCCAGATGACCAGGTATTGGATAATTGTGGAATACTTGAAAATAGCTGGCCAGAGATCAGCTGGAACAACCAGTAGCCATTTGGGGCCCAGTGGATTGTAGTTGCTCTTATACAATGTCCCATTTATAAGTTGAAACTCTCCTTTGGTCGGTTCTCCTTTCTCCAAGGCCTCTATGGTTTGTAATAATGCTGGATCTTTCCTTTGTTCAGCTGTAATGTCAACTCAGTAAGGCTGAAATTTCATCCATGCTGTTGTGTTCGACTAATGGATTTCTCGAAAGCCATTCGGCGTCCTTGTGTTTGCGTTCGTTTTTTAATACCACTGAGACATCATACTCTTGGAGTCTTAATGCCCATCTTGCCTTCAAAATGGCCAACCAATACAAAGCATGGTGGTCTGTCACGGCGGTGAAAGGTTTAGCGAATAAATACGACCGGAACTTGTTGATAGCCCAGATAATAGCGAGACATTCCTTCTCGGTTGTAGTTTATCTCGGACTTTGAGAGAAATCTTGATGCACAGGCTATCACCTTTTCAGCATCTTCCTGAATTTGTACAAGCACTGTACCAATCCCATAACCGCTAGAGTCTGTGTGATGTTCGGTTTCCGCATTTTCGTGGTATAAGACTAGAGCTGGAACTGGAAGTTAGATCCTCCTTAAGTTCCTGGCAAGCTCTTTCTTTCGTCTCGGCCCAGTAAAACGTGGCGTCTCTTTGCAGAAGTTCTTGCAATTGACGTGCCTTGTTACAAACACCTTATATGAAATTACGATAGTATGAGCACAGCCTGAAGAGACTTCTCTCATCACGGATGTGCTGAGCACTTGGAAATTTTGTGAAAGCTCTTAATGTATCGGGATCAGGACGCACACCATCTCCGTTCACGAGGCGCCCCAGGATTTTTAGCTCGTTGTAACTTAAGAGTATTGATGGATAAAATGAAATACATAGGAATCTGACTCACACAAGGAAATGAAATTAACAATGTAACTGAGAAATCATGTTCTTTTTTTAATTACCAGGAATTCCTTAACAGAATAGAAACAATAAGCTGTGAGAAAACTGTTAGCTTAGACATGAAAGTGTGTGGATTCCTGATAAGATTTATCAATTCCTATAGCAGTTTCTTGAAAATGGATGTAGCAGAATACTGCATGCCTTTCTCAACAAGAGTTGAGAGTGTGCTCCTAATGCAAATTCGATTTCCACTGAGTGTTAACTGGATGAAAGCTTTAACTCTTGGGAATAAGCTGATATTGTTAACAACTATCTACATTGAAGAAAATTTGTATTGATAGACTAATGTCAGAATTCTCAGGCTACAAGATGTCCATGATCTTATACCACATATTGTCTTAAATTGCCCACTCCTGTGCCATAAATACCCTTTTTACGTCAGGTGAGTTAAGCAAAGATAATAACACCAAATGACATCATCAAAGGAAAATTAGCAAAGTAGACTAATTTTGTGTCAAACTATCATTTATTTCAGATACTGTTCTAATGGAAAATAACATTTAATTTTGAACAAGTTCCTGAACATGGAATTTCTACAGCCACTACTATTTATCTGAACACCTAAAATTTTGAACTGTTCTGTCTCATTTGCCATAGACCCATTCTTGTAATCATATTGTCAGTTTTTGTTGATTTTTCTGTTAAAATAGTAGAAATGGAGTTTTATTATGATTTTAGGAGCAATATATTTTCTACAAGTCATTATCTTTTGTCTTGAACTGCATTTTTGATACTATGTCAATAATGCAAACAACATCCTTGACTACAAAGCTGGTGTGATCAGCAAATATAAATATTTTAGAATTACCTGTAATACTAGAAGGCATATCATTTATATAAATAAGAAATAACAGTGGCCACAGAACAGATCCTTGTGGCACCCCCACACTCAGCTCTAACAAATAGACATTGGACTTTTTCCCTAGGTCTAAAAGTTCCATTTTTAGCAAACAGTTAGACAATACTATAAAAAGTTGCTGCAGAAGGAACATTTATATCAGAGATCAGATTATAATATGCCTTTGACAAGCTTCTTAAACATTATTATGGCAATCAGAGTTCGAGGAAATGATGTCTACTATCTCTACAACAGTTATTATTGTGGAACAGTTGTGTAGAGATGTGTGCAGTCTGAATTATTGAAGTACAATGAACAGTCTGACTGCAGACTGAGGGCATTTGATTGTGGTAGGTGTCATGTGGAAGAATTACCAAAAATATCAAAAACTGTACTTTTATTTTCTTAATCTGATGTGTAATTCTTTGATATATTGCCGTTTTTCAAGAGGTGTCAACTTATTTTTTATTTTTACCGATCAATCCACCATCTATTGTGATATCAGTATGAAAAAATGTTTCATAAAAACGTTATGTATTTTTTTCACAGAGAATCCAAACATGAAAATAAAAAGAGGGGTCGAGCATTATGTTAATGAATGGCCTCTTTGAGGTGAACACCTAGTATTACACTTATTAAAAAATCAGATTTGAAGTTTTTTCAAATATTCCGAAAAACAGTTTTAAATGCTTCACCCTGTATATCTGACTCATCAGTAACATAAACAATTCCGCTGCACACTGAATTTATTTCCTAAATTTTCTGCTGCTGTCCAGATATGTAATGATAGACCAAATGGTTTTAATTGTATCTTGAGAAGTAACTATTATTTTTGCATACCACATACTTTTTGCCTCATTAATGACATTTACAATAATGAGCATTAAAACAGATTTTAATGGATAATTAACTCCAGTTTTCCTGTGTAGCGACTTTGTGTGCAGGAGAGAAACTGCACTGCTCTTGGTGATTGGACAGCATACAGTACGATTCATGTTTCCCTAAAAGCAAATAATAGAAGTAAGAAATCACTTAAATTTTGTTTGTAAACGAAAGGGAAACTGTCATATGTACTGAAATGTTAAATAAAGATCCTAATTACTGCAGTTATGAAGGCATACCCTTATCAGAAGGAAAAATAAACTGTATTAAACTGAGTGAAGTGCACTGAGGTAAAACAGTAGGCAATAATGGCTACACAGTAATGTCAGCAACCTGATGTTGCCAGTAGCCAAAATCAAATAACTACCAACTGAGGCCATAAAACTTCTACTAAGTTCCACCAATTTAGATCTAGTGACTATATTAACTAATAGATAACACACTGTACATGATTAGTTGTGTTCAGGCAGCTGAGAATGTACAGTGTGCCAATGTCGTAGATTCTGATAATAATGTTCACGTGATGCTATTATTCCAGCTTATGGCATGTGAATAACCTAAAGCATAGCTATTAAGATGGCTCGTCTGAATAGGGGGTGATTTATAACGGATGCGCCGGCCGCGGTGGCCGAGGGGACTGAGGCGCTCCAGTCACGGTCTGCACGGTCACTACGGTCGGGGTTCGAATCCCCCCTCGGGCATGGATATTTGTGCCGTCCTTAGTGTTAGCTAGTTCATAAGTAGTTTGTAACTCATGACCCCGTAGTTAAGTCCCATAAGCTATACAAACATTTGAACATTTTTTTTATAACGGATGCATTTGTGTCCTTAAATTTTAGTGGCCTGTGAGACTCCGTGAAAAATTAAAGGAATTGTAATGAATACTGCTAATCACATCGCTTATACTATGTTCATTTTTATTAAATAATGACATAAGTCTGTTTTACACAAATTGATACAACAGGGTAAGATAGCAGTCAGTCTGGTCTTGTGTCTAGTAGAGCTATTTACATCTAAAGCACACTGCCCATGAGTGAAACACAATCCTAAGTGGCACCAAGCCATGTAAATCTCCACCTTAACCTAAGACGTTCGCAAAACAAAAGACCACAAGTTTCTTGTACATGCCACCAGCTCCACAAGTCATGTGATGGACCAGTGTGTGGCATCCTTTCTCTTTAATTTAAACAGATGTGTAACATAATCGGTTGGTTTTGCTTCTAAAATAGTTATTAATTTAAGTCTAAATTTCTAAACATAAAACTTGTGAGTACTGCATTTGGTTGCTTTGCAACTTCTCATAGATTTACAACTTAGTGCCTTATTTATCAAGTTATTTGTTATCTTATAAGTGTAACATGTGTAGACTAAAATAGATTAGCTACTGAGGATTGGGAAGTTCTTTATCAAACAAAAGGGTCAGGAAACAAACAGACCAACATCTATGAAATTATGTTCAGGCCTTTTGACTTTTACTGCCCTGTTAAGGGGTTACAAAGTGTAATTAAAGTTGAAAAAGAAACGAAGTGACACTTCAAACATAATTAAACTCGGACAAACTTTCCAGCATCTGTTCTTGCTACACAATTCAAAGAAGTTTCAGATATTTATATATTTAGCAAAGAAACTAAGTAAATACTACAGAAAGAGCTCTTTGATTTAAGAAAAAAGGTTTTCAACAGGCAAATAGGACAATCAGTCAATAAAGTCAAGCCTTCTTGGAAAACAATAAATAAATTTTGCAGTACATGGCAAGGCCACAAACTAATATTGTAAACACCAGACATGAATGGAACATAATGAAAGATCCCAATTTAGTATGTTACTTTTTTAATGAACCTTTCACATTTGTAACTGCTATTTCAGTTACTCCCAAAACTGTAAGTTGTATAGTGGGGCTCTGTCTTCTCAAAGAATCACCTTTTGAATTTAAAGCAGGTAGTGTGAAAGAAAAAGACAAGATAATAAATAACCTAAAGAGTAAGTACTCATTGGGACATCATGGTTTCGGTAATCTTGTGGTTAAAAAAGTAATAAAGAATTAGGTAAAGTAATTGGCCATCCCTTTAAGTTTAACATCAGAGAACACCCCTTCCCAAGTAATTGAAATGGACCACAGTAAAACTAGTAAACGAAAAAAAGGATCCAAGGGAAAGTCTTGGAAACTTCAACTCCATGCCATTAATACATTAGTACTTATCTTCAGTCAAGTATTTGATGTGGAACTGCCAACTCAAGTGACTGTTTTTTTTTTCTTTTTTTTTTTTCTTTTTTTTTCCCTCAAGAAATAAGTTATTACCAGAGGTGCTACATGCCTTCTGAAGGATCATAACACTATCATATCTATTAAGGATTTCTTCATAGACAGTATTGCAGTCATGATAGTCATGATCAAACAATGCAAACAATAAGTATACTAGACCTTCCAAAAGTGTTTGACTTAGTAAATTATGAATGAATTTTAAGTAAACTTGAAGGTTACAATTTAAATGTTGCACCTGTACCCAAATGTGAAGCAGTCACACAAGGTATGTACAAGAGCTTAGTTTTGTGCTCTTTCCAATTTCTAGTGTCAGTAAAAGATAACTTTGCAACTCCAAATTGGTGACGTACAGAAATAATAACTCACTTATTTTGTTGACAAAGAATAAATAATAACAAATAAAAATTAATTAAAATTGGTTGTCTATGAGGAACTAGGGCAAATAACTAATTATTATCAGGATAAATGTTTGAATGTTAATATCAGCAAATCATAGTTGTAGCCATTTAAACTTGCAAATTCACACCAAATCTGTGGATCTGAATCAGCAGACATAGGAAACCAGGGTTTTTTATTTAAGTCTATAGTGAATCAACCACATCAAAATATTGCACTACAACATTTAATGATTATCCAATTATCAAATTAAATATTAAAAACAATTTAGTATGGTTTTAGTGCCTAGTGACAAATTACAATAATGTAAATAAAATATTTAGAATTTTTCTACACAAATTAACTATGGATTAGAGATTATGTGGCTGTGCTGCTGATATAAACATGAAATATTGAAATAAATATCGAGTGCTTATGTTCACAGACCTTCAGCAGAAAATTCATCAACTTTTTGAGATCAGTAGGTTATCCTGGAGCTCTGTGTAACGAATTTTTAATGAAACATATTTTGAAAAAAAAAAATAACTTGAAACAGATCCAGATTTTCTATCAAAGGTGCCTGACGATGAGTCATATATCTACGAGAAAGGACATGAAAGGACTGTGACAACATTGAAGAAGTCAAGAAAAAAAAGGGAGACTGTCAGCTATTTTTAAAGATGAGTTCAGTAAGACACACATATTAATTATAGTGGAGAGTATTTTGAAGGAGATGAAGTTGTTTTGTAAACAATTTGGAAATATATAGCTTTTATTTAACAATTCAGTTTTCTTGGGTATCCCCTCACATGACTTTCACATTTACCACAGAAGCTGATACTCAATTGATGTCAATATATTGCTAATGAAACAGCCATGATTAATGTCTTGAAATATCCTGGTTGAAAAGATCCATCAACAGCTACACTTCTATATCTAGAACAAAAATTTTGAGAAATGAGTATTTTGTGAAGAACAGCTTGAAGTAAGGATATGGGATATTTAGCTGTAACATAGCACAATCTTATATCATCAGCTTATAAGTTGCTAAAGTAATCGATGTCATCCTGACATCTGGGTTGTGATTATCACACAGCTGCAAGTGTAACTCATACTAGTTGTCACTGATTCACCAGATGCAAAAGAAAGATTTCAGTTTGTCAGCTATTTTCTGTGAATGGTCCTTGAACCATTTAATTCTGGCTGCTTTACAAAGTGCCATGTTTAGAAATTATGCTTTGGTAAACTGTCATAATACTGCATGTATTACTGAATTTGTTCCATAGGTTGGTAAATGAAATGATCGATTAATATGTGTTGACAAATCCATAGGTGAAATCATTGGTGGTAGATGAGTCTTGTTACTTGTGTAGTAAAATAAAATATTACGGTCGCAGTACAGAGGATATAAAATGCAGACTGGCAATGGGAAGAAAAGGGTTTTGAAAAAGAGAAATTTGCTAACATGGAATATTAATTTAAGCGTAAGGAAGTCTTTTCTGAAGGCATTTGTGTTGCCTTGTACGGGAGTGAAACTTGGATGATAAACTGTGCGGACAGAAAGAGGATGGAACCTTTTGAAATGTGGTGCTACAGAAGAATGCTGAAGATTAGGTGGGTAGATCGCATAACTAATGAAGAGGCACTGAACAGAATTGGGGAGAATAGGAATTTTTAGCATACCTTTACTAAAAGAAGGGATCGCTTGGTAGGACACATTCTTAAATATAGGTGAATCATATATTTAGTATTGGAGGGAAGTGTAAGGGGTAAAAATCGTAGAGGGAGACCAAGAAACGCATATCGCAAGCAGATTCAAATGGATGTGGGTTGCCATTCTTATGAGGAGATGAAAAGGCTTGCTCAGGATAGAGTAGGATGGAGAGATGCATGAAACCAGTTTCTGGACTGAAGACCATAATAACATAGTGGTCACAGTGATATCATGACAGCAGTTGGGTACTTTGTCAATATAAATTATTGTGTTACCTGAAAAAAAAAAAAGATTTTGGACCATAAGCTGTGGTAGGTCATTGACATGATTAAGAAAAGTAAGGATAAGCACTCAGGAAACCTCAGCTCTGTTACATTTTCTGAATGGTGTTATAACAATTGTCTATTGGTGTATATTATGGACAGTATCAAGTTTTTAAAATTGTAACAGATAACTTGGAGAATAAACTGAAAATTGTTCTTTAGTACTTTGACAGTAATTTTCCAGAAAAATCAAAAAAAAAAAAAAAAAAAAAAAAAACGAAAAATGTGTACTTTTACAAACTCTAACTCTGAAACCGTTCACTTTGGCAAAATTAAGCATGGGACCATTTAATGTAGATTATTTTTCTATTTGGCGCTTTTTGTGTTAAACTGCATAGTTCTCTAAATATTTAAGAAAAACTTTTCAACCCCTCCCCCCAAAACCCGCCGCTCAAAATGGTGTATTTTTTTTTTTTTTTTTTTTTTTTTTTTTTTTTTTTTTTTTTTACCAAATAGTATGTGGACTGTATAGAACAATTTCTAACTGGAGGGAAACTCTTACTTTGGATGTCCGGGCTCAGGTCTAATTGCACATTACTAATCCTGTCGTACGCTGTAATGCTGCTTCTGCCGTTGCCTGACAGCGCTGCTTCTCCACAGTTGATGCAGCCTTAATGAAGAAACTTTTCACTAGATTATGTTAGTTTTTTTGTTCCGTAGATCCATGTCGTCATCAGGAGCTGAATGCGATAGATCGACCTACAGCACTTCTCTAGAGCACATGAAATGGCAGACAACTGACAAGCTGGCTTGGTCTATACGAGTCCTTATTTGAACACGCAGAAATTGTCTCCGGCCAATGAAAACTCGCTAGCTGTCAGCCAATGCAATGCTGTGTGTTTCTTAACCGGAGATGCGGGCGCTACGCACCCTCACGTGCTAAAAAAAGAAAAAAAAAAGAGAATTGTTTAACCTATACCTAACTTAACTTTCACTTAAAAAAAAAAAGTGATCCATAGCGTAACCTTAAGAATATAGGGTATAGGTTAAACAAGAAGGTTTTTTTAATTTTTTTATTAGTACTTGAGGGTTTTTATTAGTACGTGAGGGTGCATAGCGCCCATATCTCCGGTTAAGAAACACACAGCATCTCAGAGGCCGTAGACCATTTCTGAGTATCGAAATGAGGACTCGTTTGGTCTATAGCCACAAGGATCGATAGCGCCCGGTCGTGGCCACAGTCGAGTTTGTTTGCGGGTTGTGACTAAGGCTCCTATAAACCCGAGCTGAACTATACGCGAGGAAGTGATGACCCCGTAGTTAAGTCACATATAAAACTATCCGCCAGTTTTTCCCCAAGCTGTTGGAGTTGCCACGTTCCGGACGAGCTCACGCGTTATCTTGCGTTTCATTCACCTCGCTCACACTCGCAAACTACTCACTGTATGAACGTAGAATTTTCATCAATGTCTTCGTTAAGAACTACACTACATTTTCTTTTTAGTTTTATGTATGGAAATAGTTTATAAACAGCATATACTGATAGTTTACGACCAATCACTTTCAGATGACGTTACGGAATTTTCTGTTGAAGTTAGGTGACCACATTAAGCGAAATGTTCAAAATACATTAAATTTTCATTCTCTCCAAACAGCAACTCTGTGAGAAATGTATAACTTGAGATAATGTCAGTTAAATATGACGCACTGGGATCCGCCCGCCCGTCTTCCGTATTAGAGCTCCTAATAATTAGGCACATGTTGTTACTGCATAACATCCATACTTGAAGATACTGGTACTGTCTTCTTTTAACCCATTAAATTTAATAGTTGCATACTACAAAAGTGCTGTGTCTCTATGTAATAGGCAATTTCAATTTTTCAGTTATATGAAAAGGATATTCTAAATATCTCAATACAGAGTGCTTTATTATGTGAGGAAATGAGAACAAGTCAGTTCGTTAGGTAGAGAAGAGATCCTTGCTATCTGTCATTTTTAAGTATTCTCACATAAAATCCTCATTAGATCTAGTAACTTCTGTTACTGTTAGGCTTTAAACTGAAGGAAATGTAACTCCTGTTAGGTTTTGGAAACGGAATAGTAGCTCTGAAACACAATGGACAAGAAGCAAAGACGTAAACATTTCTGAGTGACGAAGGAATATCTGCAAATCGAATAATAGATCACTAACTTTACTCTTTTTTTTCTACAACTATGTATTTCCTTGAATAATGCGACAGGTAATGAAGTTTTGCGTAGTAACCATGTGGCAAAATACTCCCCTCTTTGCATGTTATCATGTGTCAAAATATTTTGATACCTCTAACCGTGTACGAGATGCACAAATGATTCATTTTGGCCTTATCGCCATCGGAAATGAGTGCGCTAAATAAAATGAAGTTCAGCGTTATGAGTGAAAGGTAAAGATCTCCTCCTAAGTCGAAAATAAAATTCAATCCATTAGGAAAGTTTCATCCGCAGCAACATATGGTGCAACAAGCACCAAACGGAATATCATAGCAGCCTCTATTTTTTACTGCAAACTTTTCCTAATGTAGCGCAGTGTCTTATTTCGAAGCCAATATATTATTAACTATGACTATTAACGAAATGATGAGCATTTCGTCACAATGCTGACGTATAAAGATTTAAGTAGCTAAAAAATTAAATATTTCTACCAATTTGCGTTTGCGAAATCGTTTGTGAAAGACGGCAGGGCATGCGCTTCTACGCCGTTAGTGCAGCGCGATTCTAACCGTGTTGGGGAAAACATGGCGGACGATTCAGTATGGGTATTTAGGAGCTCTAGTTGTGACTGTGACGTCAACACGACGCTTGCCTAGCGTGTCACTAAGCTCACTCCAAAATGCAGCATCAGGCTGTCCATCATGATTGCCATTATTCAGTGCTAATGTAACAGAGAACAGTTATTTTTATAACTTATTTGTGAGTGTCGTCGTAAACAATGAGTAATTAGATGATACTGTAAAATATCATGCGCTTAGCTCATTCGCAGATGAAACACACATCTGCAATTGCTCATCTTCCAGTGACTAACACTAACGTCTAGGTAGTCTTTGATGTGATTTGTAACAGATACAACAATACTCGTGTGATCGCATCGCTACATTTAAAGAAAACGTTAGCGCTCGAGTTAATGACAAATGCCTGTGTAAGTGAACTTCGCGCGTTACTGAACGGGGCCTCAAGCAACGTGCATACACTGATGGTATCACCACTAGTTCTCTCACCGTGTCTTCTAAGGTAAGGCCTCACGTGTTGCTGCATTTCTCCAGAATCCAAATTGATCTTCCTTGATATTGGTTTCTACCACTTTTTTCATCCTATGGAAAAAAAAAAAAATACACACACACACACACACACACACACACACACACACACACACACACACACATATATATATATATATATATATATATATATATATATATATATATATATAGTGGAAACACTGTTTGGAGACACTATGCAATGGAATCTACTATTGTCAATGGTATCACACGTTGTTGATTACCTACCTTACCTTTGAGCAAATGCAATCGCTTATTCCACGTCACCGGCGTGGTTACGATCGAGGGAAAAACAGACACTAGTGATCCAGCGGTCTAACGTAACAGTGGCACTATGTTGTCGAAACAATGCACAATGCCTCATTTTGCACGTCAATGCGCTGGCGCATAGAGCGCAAGTTGTAGCTGCTCTATTCGGTCGATGGGACTGGGAAGTACTGTACCATCCGCCATACTCGCCGGGCTTGAGTCCTTGTGACTTTGATTAGATTCTGAAGATGAAGGAACCACTTCGTGGCATTTACCTCAGAGCAGTTCCAGAGATTCGACAGGCAGTAGACCGCTCCATTCGCACCATCAACAGAACTGTCCCTGCTAACGGTATACTACGCTTTCCACATCGCTGGCAAAGTGTTCTACACAACGCTGGTGCTAAAGGTGCAAACATGTAACTCTTTTGCATCGGTTCTGAATAGTTGCCACTATTTAATTTCCAACCATCATATGTAAATAAATAAAAAAAAGGAAAGGTTTGTGAAGCTGTTGAACCGAACTGCTACAGTCGTCAGTCCCTAGACTAACAAACAAACTGAATTACACTAAAAACAATACACATCCGAGGGAGGACTCGAACCTCCTGCGGGAGCGGCCAGCCAGTCCACAGCATGATGCCCTAGACCACTCGGTCACTCCTGTGCGCCTTTCAAAAATGTTCAAATGTTTGTACAACTTATGGGACTTAACTACGGGGTCATCAGTCCCTAAGCTTACAAACTACTTATGAACTAGCTAAGACTAAAGACGGCACAAATATCCATGCCGGAGGGGGCATTCGAACCCCCGACCGTAGTGGACTTGCTGACCGTGACTGAAGCGCCTCAGTCACCTCGGCCACCGCGGCCGGCTGTGCGCCTTTTCCATCCTTTTGTAAACAATTATATTAGCCGTGGCGGAATAGCTGTGTGCATTAAAGCGCCCTTGTGGGTTCGAGTCCTCAAATGTTCAAATGTTTGTAAATCTATCGGACTCAACTGCGTGGTCATTTGTCCGTAGCTTACAAACTACTTAAACTAATGTAAACTAACCTAAGGCAAGGCCGTACCCAGAGGGGGGGGGGGGTCAGAGGAGTTGGAACCCCCCCCCCCGAAATTTTCCAAAGATAGTTATTTTTAAACATATAGGAATGGTATTTTCTAAAATTATAATTGATCTTCATAAGCAAATAACCAAGAGTTTCAAAACAGTGTCTGATTTAACTTAAAACGGACATGTCAATATTTCATTATTTCCCATCGAATGACTGACAATACGTAACCGAGAGTGCTACTGCGCATGCGCGAGCAGCGGAGACGAGCTGCACTAGTAGTTACGATAACTTCACGAACCGCCCCTAGCGGCGAAAACCGGCAATAGCTACAATGCGCACGTCACGATGCTATTTTTTTTTCCAAGTAGTACAATAAGATGCAGAAGTTGGGAAATACAAATATTTAAAAAAAATATAACATGTAACAGAAACTATTTTTCAAAAATAAAAGTCGTCATATCTCAGTATTTCATAAATGAGGGTTATCATTATTTTCCCCCGTGGTCTTCATATATTCGACCTTATGGAGATACTGTATACCCGAAAGGTCATTTTCCTTTATGTTGTATTATTGAAATTTGCGATTTTGTGTCTCCAAAATGGTATTGGCTGGAATATTTTGTCTCATGGGAAAGTTGTTGGGATCTTCTTCGTGAGTAATTCCGCCGTGAAAACATATTGATAGATTGGGCCCTTTTCGAGTTATTCTGATTTTCATTTGAGACTTCATAAGGCCCTAGGGCCTTCCAGATAGCGAAAAATCTTGTTTGTCTTGCGATTCTTATCATTTCATAAAGAATATTTTTTCCGTTAAACCAATGGTTTTTAAGTTATATCCAATTAACGATTTAGGCCTTATAGCGGCACCCACTTCCGGTCGTCCGATTCCGCCGAAAAGTTGAACGACCTTCCGATATTAATATAAGGCAGGTGTGCAAAATTTCATCCAAATCGGTTCACGTCTTTTTGAGCTAAAGAGTTTACACAAATACACACACGCAGATACATATATCACTCCGAAAATGGTCGGAATGGCTTCAAAGATCTTTATCAAAACCGGAGGTCGAAAAAGTCGTGATCACTATACTTTCTAGTTTTAATACTTCATATATGAAAGTAAAAACTCGCTGGCAGCTATTCTGTCAATTAGTGAGACAACTCTGAGCGCGTTCGACGACCGAAATCCACATGTCAGTGAAGAAACAATACCGCGGAATTAACAAAACACGAACTTTATACAGGAGAGACAAGAAACCGCCTAGAATGCTTAATACGGTACGCGACTTTTTTTTTTTTTTTTTATAATTCTTTATTATGGCTTAGAAGTGCTAAATTTGGATCGTGACACTGTTGTTAAATTTCTTATCATATTAGAAAATTTTTGTCACTTTGATTTGTTAAATAACCAATATACGCTTGGCTACGCATTCTCAGAATAATGTTGGCGTTTTTCTCCCAATCTTCAGGGGAAGCTTTAAATTTCCTTTTTCTGTCATTACGTAAGTCACCGCAATATTCACTTTCAACAACCTTGCGTCCGTAATCTCCCGTTAAGTTTTCCGAATTTTCTGATCCGCGATTAGCACCAGTGGCGGATCCAGGGGGGTGGCTAAGGGGCTGAAGCCCCCCCCCCCCCCCCAAAGTACCTCGCTTTTAGTGTTTCCCTTGGTAATTCCCATCCTCGACTGGATCTAGCCCCCTCCAAAAGTACCTTGCTTTTAACTCAACTGGGTCAACCCTCTCCCAAATCAAAGTCGTGAATCCGCCACTGATTAGCAGAAATATGCTACTGTCGTTTCCATTGCTAACGTAATTACTTTTAGCATTCTTGCACACGGACAACTGTGATTCTAGGTAAAGAAATTTGTAAATTAATTTAGGAGCATCAGACATTTAGCTCAGATTCACGTATAGATGAGAATGACAATATCAATAATATTATTAATAAAAACCAGAAGAAAAGCAGCACAGACAGTACCAAGTTTCATACTATTGTTATTTGGATACAGTTAATAAAACATCTTTCTCATCTCTGTGACTCACTCTGAAGAAGGTATCTCCAGTGGCGTACTAAGGCTGTTGGAGGCCCGGGGTGACGGCGAAAGAAAATGAGTCTCCCCCCCCCCCCCAGGACGAGAGTCACGGGACAGTCTAAAAAAAATAGCTTTCTAGATTTAGAGGCCCCAGCAGAACGAGGTGCCAAGCGCGCTCGAAAAAAGGTAAAAAAAAAAAAAAAAAAAACCTTGCTTTCCAGGTGTTTGGTGGCCCTGGTGGCCCCCCAGACCACTGGGTATCTCCACTTTCATACGCTAAATTCAGCCAAAAAACAATTTCTTCATCAGTGAAAATATCGCCTTGAGGCACGTTGCCATTTTCATAAACTAAACGATAATCAAGGAGACGCTTTCGAAAACTGTAGGTACGGAACCAGCGGTAACAATGTGCTGCGCACGAACGAGGTATTGTTTAAATGTTTACAATATCCTAAACAATCTACTTACGCACTATATTATTCTCTTGTAGATAGGCGGTAGTTATATCAATTTTTTCGTTGATTCAGATATGCGGTTTTGCTTTACTTCGACCTTTTTGTGTGTGTGTGTTTTTTTTTTTTTTTTTTTTTTTTTTTTTTTTTTTTTTTTTTTTTTTTAAATTATTAAATATTTGACACTCTGGCAGCTTCAGTACATGCGCTGAGACTCAAGGATATCAACTAACTCAAAAACGCCTTATCAGGAATTTGTCAGTTACGCGGTATTGTTTCTTCACTAACTATATATTTTAGGCAACATGGTATATTTGCACTTTAGAAAAAAGTAAAATAAATATTATCTAAATATATGTAGTATGATTTGAAAATATGCAACAGGAAAAAATATTTTCGTAATTGAAATTAAAACTTATTAAGCTTTCAACTGTGAAACTCTTTTTCTCAAATTGTCTAGAAATTATATATTAATGCAAGAGCATTTTGATCTATAAAAACCTCTTATTTTTTAGACAAAATTCTCGAGTCTAATCACACTTTATTGTAATCTTAACTTATGTTAATAAAAAGGCAAAAATTTTAAAATTGCCTAGGAATGTGTTATTTGACAAATGTTAACAGTTTCTGAGGGAGGGCCCTCGGACCCCCCCCCCCCCCCCCCGAAATTTTTTCTGGGTACGGCCTTGACCTAAGGACATCGCAAACATCCATGCCGGAGGTAGAATTCGAGCCCCCTACAGCGATCGGTTGCGCGGCGCCCCACTGCGCACGGCTGCCAGCAACTGCTTTCCATATAATTGGTATTATCAAATTTTTCTTTACGCCCTGACTAAAACCTAGCAGAAAAAACTCTCGAGTTTCTTTTATTCCAATCCTTTCCATATTTAGCGTCTTATGGTTGTTGTGCTGTCTGCTGTTGTCTACAGTGATTTGGCTCTTGTTTTGATGGTCACATGCGCAAAATTTCATCAAGATCGGATGTAGATCTGTGTTGACGACACCATGCACCATACGCAAATTTATGTAAATTTTTACCTTCCTCTTGTTTTGAAGGTCAAGATTGGAATAAAACTCTAGATTTTATGAAATACAAACAGAGGAAAGGACACAGTATGTTATACGTAAAAAGATAGATTCCTCGGCAACAGTTACGAGGCGCGTCCAGAAAGTAAGTTCCGTTTCAATTTATCTCCGCTGCAGCGCTACGATTGCAGTTCCGCACATGCGCTGTAGACGATGTGTATCAAGGAGAAGAACGTGCGCCATTTGGAGATCGCTGTCAGTTACGTACGTTTTGTTGTGCTTGTTTGAAATGTCGGCGTCGATTGAAAATCCCGCCGCCTGTGAAATCAGGTCGGTGATTCGGTTTCTGAATGCGAGGATAGTGAAACCAAGTGAAATTTATCGGCAAATTTGCCATGTTTACGGACCAAATGCGATGAGTGATTCGATGGAGAGAAGATGGGTCCCACAGTTCAATGGCGGGCGTAGTCATGTGCACGATGAAGAACGAAGTGGGCGTCCACCTTTGGTTACAGAATAACTGGTTCACGCGATTGATGACAAGATCCAGGAAACCCGTAGGTTCACAATTAGTGCTCTCGCTATGGACTTCCCCTAAATTTCACTGTTTCCAACTGGTTGAAGACACAGGCGGCAGATTTCTACGAAGAAGGTATACGAAACCTGGTGCCACGCTATGACAAATGCCTGCAAAATTTCGGCACTTATGTGGAAAAGTAGTTTAAGAGTTGTAGAACTTTGTGCAATAAAAATTTCTTCTGTATCTTTGTACAATTTAATTTTATTACCAAACGGAACTTACTTTCTGGACGCGGCTCGTGTTTTTATTCTGGATGAAAGGCTTGCTGCCGGCCGCGGTGGCCGAGGGGACTGACACGCTTCAGTCACGGTCTGCACGGCCACTACGGTCGGGGGTTCGAATCCCCACTCGGGCATGGACATTTGTGCCGTCCTAGTTCGTAAGTAGTTCATAAGTAGTTTGTAAGTTTAGGGACTGATGACCCCGTAGTTAAGTCCCATAAGCTTTACAAATAAACAAAGGCTTGCTTATATCCTGTTATGTACCCTGACAACATATATAAATATTTGGGGATGGTAGGTCGAGTAGTTAAGGCGTAAAAACGTTCAAACAAGCAAACTCACATTTGCAGTTACTATATTAGTTATAACTCAATTTTTTAACGATTTAATCTAATAAGTTATGTTTCGAAATAACAGCAAAACCCTTACGCGTCTAGGAAGAAGATATAAGTTTACTCGACTTCGTGGCACTGATGCGTTTAATGAAACTGGAACAGTATTGTTCTTATGTGGCCAAGTTCTGGAGCCTCTTCTAATTAAGAAGTTTAGCAAGTATACATTTTCAGCGTTTTGGAAGCGACAGACAGAGGAAGAGAAGGTTTCATAAATCTGTAGGCAGCAGCTCGCGTCGCGTGTGGGCGTGGACGAAACATAACACCACAAAGGATTTAATTAAAATCTGCTGGGGCGGCGTCTGCAGCGAGCAGCGCCGCGAAACGCAATTAGGCGGCGGGCGCGCGCCGGAAGCCGCCGCCAGGGGCGCCAGGCAAGACGGCGCTGCTGCCGCCTGGCGGCAAGCGCTCTAATTACTCGCCCCGGGCTGCAGCCGGGCCGTTTGTAGCCGCGGACGACTCTGCTCTGCGCGCCTTCATCAAATTGTTCACTTCGTCACGCAAAAGTGGACAAATTTTTGATGTCTCGCCACGTGTCAATCCCCTCTGCCCTTTGCAGTGACAATCATGTCGCAGACACAACAGAGATGTAGTCCGATTTCAAGCAACAGTACACACAACCCTCAGTTTAATTATAACGGCGCAAAATACTTGAATCGCATATTCCATAATATAGATATTTCATAATCAAACTTTACTCTGTGATTCACGAGGTGCATAAAAATTATGACACCACCGATTTTTTCTCCTGAAGGCTGCGGACTGATAGAAACAGTGGCGTAACTAGGACTTGGCTTTGGGGGGGGGGGGGGGGGATAGATCTACTTGACGAGCAAAATTTTAGTCAGTTTCCAGACAGACTACCATCTACCGCTCCCGCTGAAGAAACGAATTCACTCCCATCCAATGAATGATTATGGTAAAACACCCCAAGTTTTCAATCTTTATCTTTTCCAGATTGCTGTTATACGATTTCTTTTCGTTTTTTTTTCTTTTCTTTTTTCTTTTTTCTTTTTTTTTCGGGTTCTGGGGTGGGTTCTATCCCCCTAATCCCCCCCCCCCTAGTTACGCCACTGGATAGAAACACGTGTTTTGTTATAAAATACGCATACAGTCAATGTGAAAGTGTAATGGAGTTGACAGAACAGTAGTGTGATATGCGAATGAACGGTTGAAAAGAAACAGTTCACAAAAGTGAACTCAAGGACTGTAGAACTACTTACCAGGAACTGCAATTCGTCGTTCAGTTTTTATTTTATTTTATTTTTCCCTCTTCTGATGAGATACGGGCGGGCGGTTTGAGAGCTTTTGCCCTATTTCGTCTTAGATTAACATTTTATTTTTCACATATTTTATTTTGATTATTTACATACAATTAAGAGAACTTAAAGCTAAAATAGAGTACAAAAATTTTATTTTGTTACATAAGTTTTGTATTACCGGTATTTATACAATTCAATTTCGTTATTTGTATGGTTTCTATTTTAGTGATATAACTATAACAGTTTAGTTTGGGTTGTATTGGTAATAGTTTTGCGTTTGTTTTGTTACATACTTGTTTTACATTTGTTTTTGTTACATTTCCAGTTTTTAAAGTCGAATAGGTGGTAGCAGGGGAATGGGATCTGGATCCGGTGCCAGGAGATGCTGTGCTGTTTCAGTGTCTTCTATTAGCCAATTTGTGACAATGGTGTTACGGTTGTGTGCAGTGTGCGTTCGCGGCAGTGATAGATCAGAGACGGCACAACGTCGCGTGACAACACACCAGGACAATCTCGCCCTCCCACCAGCCAGTCTGACAACATGATCCAGCGAGTGGAGGAAATTGTCTTGCAGGATCGCCGGAGGTCTGTGGAACAAAACGCCTACAACCTTGGCATTTCCGTGAGATCCATGCACACAGTCCTGTAGACTGCCTAGTAGTGGTACAGTATACCCTCCGCCACGGTGAATTGCGGAGTATGTATGTCGATGTAGACCTGACAATGTGAAAAGTGTTCTAAAACGAGGGTGCCGCGAATGCTGCGGATGACTGCAAGGCTGTGCGTGTCGCATGTTGTCACACAATGTTAAAGCGTGATAACAGCGTGAATGTCTTTTCATCGATTGTGACAATCGATGAGACATGGATGCCGATGTTCAGCGTTTAATCCAAGTGCCAGTCAGCTCGTTGGAAGCACTTTTCCAGTGGTCAAAGGAGGCTCCCAATGAAGCATCCTCAGCGGACGTGGAATCATGGCATCCTCACTGCGAAAAATGTTTACAACTGCAGGGAGATTACGTCGAGAAGCGGCAGACGTTTCACAGCTTGCGTGTGATTAGTTTGTGAGGAAAAAGTCCCATATGTTATAACTTGAATGCACCTAGTACAATCGGGGGCATAGGTAGAGGAGGGTCCAACCTACTGTTTTCTCTTTCTTTTTAGTCATTCACAATTCAAACTGTTTTTCAATTTTTAAACGTTGAACGGCGCCAGTTCCGCTGCAGATAATTTGAATACTGATGTTAATGAACTACTGGGGAAATTACCACCCCTCCCCCTTAGAAGAAAACTTAAACCACCAGAAGAAAGTTCTTTTCCACTTTTCACCACTTAATCGAAATCTTGCATCTACAGTCTTGAGGACTAATAGAAGTACTATCGGGTGTTTAGAATATGTGTAATATGTATTTTGCACTAATTTTAGAGTCCCACTTTATGACATATTAATTATTATAATAAAGCGATGCCACCTGTATCTGCAACGTATAGGACCTAAATTTTTGCAACGTTTCGCTACATTCGGACAGACACCAAACAAATATCAATGTCACTAATTCTCGCCAGCTCACGGTGTCGTGTGCCCTCTCTCACTCACTTATTCATCAGCATTGCTTACCTGCTCTCAATTTGATGTGTCCTGTTGGAAACTCTCCTCCTCATGCCGCAGACTCTAACGAAGTGCAGCTCAAAGTGCGTGTTGGGTAAGACAGCCAAACAGTCACAGTGATATTACTAGGAAGGGAGTACACTGCTTGTATTGACTGAAGTCTGCCATTCCTAGATTGTCAATTCCGAAGTTTGATCGTATCCCCATTATTAGTTTTTGTTAGGAGGGACTCTCATCAAAGGAAGTTTCCAGACGTATCGGAGTGAACCAAAGCGATGATGTTCGGACATGGAGGAGGTATAGAGACACAGGAACTATCAATGACTTGCTACGCTCTGGCCCCACAAAGGCAACCAAACTAACTGGTGACCGCTACTTACGGATTTAAGCTCGGAGAAATCGTGCGAGGAACGTCGTCATGCTGAATAATGATTTTTCATGCAGCTACAGACCGTAGTGTTTCGACTCAAACTGTACATAATAGGCTGCAATCACTAGGCTCCATTCGCGATGTCTGTGGGATGTCCAGCAGTAACACCTAGGCACCATGCAGCTCGGTACCGATGAGCCCAACAGCATGCTGAATGGAATCGACAGTATTGGCATCAGGTGCGATTCACAGATGAAACTTGCCTTCAATCAGACAATCGTCAGTGACGTTTTTGGGGACAGCCTGAAAGTCGTAGACACAGCGTCCAGAGAGTGTGTCGCGTTGACCCATATGTTTGTTTACATTTATTACGGGTTTTCTAAACCGATTTTTCGTAAGGCCAGCCGTTGTCGGCCCAAAGCATAGTACGGTGAGCTAGGTGCCAGTCGCTGGTGGGCCTCGGTAAGGTGCCACGTAATTCAGTCATGTTGTTCGCGACTGTTTAAAGAAGTGATAATAAATGGAAGAACTGCTTTGTGATCATAAATTCTAAGTTTTGCATGTGGAAATATTGTGCGAGCTATATTTTATTGGTAATTGTACGAGAATTTCAAAATATATAAATTCGAGAGTGAAGTTGATTATGATAATCAGCGTAGCAATTAAAAATGAAGCCTGATACACATAGCATGTATTTAAATTAGGCCTCGTGCTGTACGCCTGTTTTTAAGTATCAAATTAGATACTTAAAAAACAGGCGTATAGCAAGAGACGTGATTTAAATATATGCTATGTATATCTGGCTTCATTTTTAACTGCTACGCTGATTGACAGTGCTCATGTCTGGTAGTTTACGTCTTTGTGCGATCTGAGTGACATCTATGGACAATATGAGGAAGGGAGTTCTCGATGTAATGCACTCTTCAACGTCAGTGTTCAGAAGTCCTTTGAACGAAGGTGATGCAACATTTTTTGATATGTGTTCTTATAGAATTTACCGGTTCTGCCCCAGGTAGCTTATAGCTATAAATTTCTGTATTTCATGTTTATTTGAGCCACGTTGTCTGGTTCCTGTTTGTTGGATTAGGTTGGAAATTTATGAATGTTAAGCTCGCTGGAAGTACCACATTGTGTGTCACTGTCAACAACTTCGACTCCCGTTTGTTCTACCCTCGACAGGGGTGCCCCCGGGCTCCGTCCTTTTGCTGTTCCTCTATCTCCACTATTTTTCAGGCATGTTGCAACCTCAGTCCTGTTTACCTCCTTCAGTATACTGACGACACCGCCTTCCTCGGCCTCCCGAACCTCCCTCACTTGCTTCCAACACATTCTCCAGTCTCGCCTTGGTGGCTCCTCTCCGTAAACCTCGCCAACCCCCAGGCAATCATCATAGGGCATACCACCCACTCACCGTGAGCTGTACCCTACCTTTCATGACCGTCCCATCCTTCAAACTTCCACCCTCACACCCTCAAGTACCTTGGCCTCACATTTGACCACACCCTGTCCTGGAAACATTACCTCCAAACTCTCTGTCAGAAAGCCTTCTCCCATCTCAACCTTCTCAAGCTCCTATCTCGCTGG
This sequence comes from Locusta migratoria, assembly GCA_026315105.1. NCBI lineage: Eukaryota > Metazoa > Arthropoda > Insecta > Orthoptera > Acrididae > Locusta > Locusta migratoria. Next base: position 478,340,645 of record CM048744.1, on the reverse strand, counting down.
ACATGGGGATTTAAACCCTCCACCATCCTTTACACTTACAGTACCGTTCCTTGCTGTGTCCCGTCCTCAGAAGTTTCCACCCCACTTGCGAGTCCACTCCCAGCGCCTACTAAAAAACCCTTCAGGTCCTTGAACGCCACGCCCACCACCTCGCTTACCGTATCCGTCTCCCCTCCCCCATGCGGATCCTCTATGACCTTATTCCTTTTCCCCACCCCGTAATGTTCCTTCAACATATCGGATCCCTTACGTCACCCGGAAAATAGTGTACCATAACCCACTCGTCTCCCCCCCTCCCCACCCTTACTCTTGAATCCCGGGCCTATGCCACGACCAACATATCCCTCCTTCCCTACACCTCCACATTTTCCACATCCTGTCCAAGTGTAAAGTTCACTATCTCTCCCTTCCAGATGACGCCCTTCGTCCTGATATCTGTCCCTCCTGCTAGCTCTTTCCCTCCCCCATAGATGACGTGCCCCCTCACTCCCCACCCTTCCTTCTTCCCTCCCCGGCTTGGCTTCTCCTTCTCTACCCTCTCCTGTAAAGTCGTTACACCCTACCGAGCGAGGTGACGCAGTGGTAACACAATGGACTCGGAAGGATGGTGGTTCAAATCCATCTCCGGCCATCCAGATTTAGGTTCTCCGTGATTTCCCTAAATCACTCCAGGCAAATGCCGGGATGGTTCCTCTGAAAGGGCACGGCTGATTTCCTTCCATATCCTTACCCAAACATTATGAGCCTAAGCTCCGTCTCTAATGACCACGCTGTCGATGGCGGGACGTTAAACTCCAAGCTTCCTTCCTTCCTTCCACCCTATCCCCCACACCTGCTACCCTCCCTTCCCGCTACTCCTTTGCTTTTCCTGCCCACTACTCACAGTTTTAATCTTGTGCATCGTCTATAGTCGAGCCGAAATACGATGATCCCTGGTGCTTGCGCCAACCGGCTTTGAGCGCCGGCTGCAGCAGCAGACCATTGGAGTAAGTCAAACGCAAACTCTGCTCTGCGCATGCACGTGTCTGCCTGCGCTGTTCACTTTTGCCAGTTCTGTCACATAACAGCGAAAGTTAGCTATACTGCCCGGCAGCTAACTAACCACATGGCAACACTATTGTATTCCGTTTGTGCTGCAAGGTGCGGTCTTCCAGCCCAGTAGGCGGAGCCAGGGATCATCGTGTTTCGGCCCGACTATAGTGTTCTGTGTCATATGGTGGTCTAAAGTTTTATTCACAACATGCAGAACATGTGCGCTGAACATGCAGAAAAAGTGTGTCTCCATCAGCATCGCCGTCTGCTTTTAAAGACTCACCTCAGTATATTTTAGCCGTAGTAACATTGTTTTAATATATATATGTTGTGTCCTTCGTGTTCCATGTGATTTTTAATTAATTCCTCCAAGTTATCTTCGTCCAAAAATTTTATTGCAATTTTTAATACTATTCTTATTCCTGTTATCGACTTGTCAAAAATGTAGTCAGAAATGTACAGACTCTCGGCTGTACAGCCTGCCCCTCTCGGGGCTTCCCCCCCCCCCCCCCCCCAAATAAATAAATAAATAAAAGCGCACTGAGGCGACTAGCTGCGGTGTGCGCGGCCATTCGTCGTCGGGGGTTCGAGTCCTCCCTCGGGCATGGGTTTTTGTGTTGTCCTTAGCATAAGTTATTTTAAGTATGTGTAAGTAGTTTGTAATCTTAGGGACTAATAACCACCGTAGTTCCTTTAGATTTACAAACATTTGAACATCTATCCACCTTCATTCATTTATTCCACCACTGCCAACATTCCCCATGGAAACTGCACTTTCACTTTCCGAGTACATATAAATTGAATAAGAAGCAACCATGAAATAAAACCACGACAGTAAAACGATATGTTTTCTTATCTTTATTGTCCACAGAAACTTAAGTTTCAGCTCCACTTATTTAACATTCTGCTTCGAATTCATTCTTTTTTTTCTAGAAGGCACGAAAATTGTAGAAAGAATACCAAAGAATCTACACTTACGTTTAGCCATTGACAGATATTTTATGAAACTGACTCCTTTACACTTCCAACTACCAAGACATAATTTGAATCCGGAATTGAAGATACGGAACGGAAATTTTAAGTAATCGATATTTGCACTTGCTTATGGGTCGATCCATGATAAAATCGACGATCCTGCTGCCACTTGTAGCACTGCTTTCTTGCTTATGTATCACGAAGGCAATCCCTGTAGATGAAATACAGGCATTTAAGGAAAGAGAAATAGAACGGGACGAATTATAAATATATTAATACGCTCAACTTTTTTTAAAAAAAAAAAAAAAAAAAAAAAAAAAAAAAAGAGGACACACTAAAAATATCGCGCGGGCCCCGGAGAAAGAGAAAAAAGAGGATATGTCCGGAATAATCAGGATGTCTGGTCACCTTAAAGTTGTTGTTGAATATCGCCAATCAGCGTCTCTTGACCCAGACGTGGATCTGAACATAATCTTGTAAAGGACCGAAACCGGTCGCGAATCAATAAATATTTATGCAATATAGATTGTTTTAATATTTGAAAAATATCGCAGATTTCTCTAAATCTAATATATAAAGCAGAGTGTCCATATGTTTGTACGTGTTGCATACAAATCTACAGTTTTGTTCCAATCTTTCTCAAATTTTGTACACGTAAGCTTCAATCCATGAGGACGGTCGCCCTACGTGTAAGAATCACATACGATATATATAATAGTTCACGAGATATGACGTCATAAACAATGACATGCGCGAAGAACTGCTGCATTTTGCGACAATGCTGCTCATTTTCTCCTAAACCATTGGACCGATTTCAACCAAATTTGGTACACACATTCCTTACAGTGAGGTAACAATTGCTGCATTGTTAAGAATCGCATACGGCACATGGTTCAAAAGATATTACGTCATAACCAATAGAAATCGCAAAAAAATGCCATATAATGCGGCGAGACTTTCGAAATACACTGTATGAGAATGACAGTACTCAACGACTTGCAACAAACTTTAAACATAATTTCAAACCTTTATTAAATTTTTTCTCGCTGGCTACCATAGTAAAATGATGAAAGGAAAAAAGTTTCTCGCTTACTGCTTTTCCGCTGTTTATGGAGTAAAACTACGGCTCTCGGTATGACGTTACAATTTATAATTTGAACACTACAAATTGTAGCGACAGGAAATTTTACAGACAGTATACACATATATAGTTGAATGTAGCTTCTAAAAACTATCACATTCCGACACGTAGTTCATGAGATATGAGCACATACACAGTAACGTTCCGTTGTTCATGGACTAAAACTACAGCATTCGGTATAACGTTAAAATTTATAATTTCTACACTACATATTGTAGCCGCAGGAAATTTGACAAACAGGATACACGCATATAGTTGAGTGTATCTTTTAAATTGTATCACATTATGACACGTATTTCATAAGATATGAGCACATAAAAAGTAACGTTCATGGAAAACCGCTCCATCACGCAGCAATTTTTATTTTATTGTTTCTTTACTATTAATTTTATTCCAAAGAGATTTTACAGACATACAGCCCTTATGCAAATGAATATATATATGTGAAAAATGGCAGGAATAAATAAATAAATGCCCGGGCAACGCCGGGTTTTCAGCTAGTTGATTTATAAAATAATCCTCTATTGTAAATGAAGGTTCCTTTTCTATAGAAGAAAGAACAAACTTCGTATCCAAGATCGTTACAACGGTAATTTCCTTGGATTAACAGTTTCGATAAGCAATTTTACCTTGATCGGATGCGTTATTTAGATTATTTAGATTCACTAAGATAGGTGAAGGCCTGTACAAGTTTTTTTCTATGAAATTTTACACAGCTTTGGTTTGTCACTCGCAATTAAGACGTTATAACAGAAAGCGCCAAGACATAATTATGAGTACCTTAACTCCAATCAGTTGATCTGCGCTCTACTCGATGTTTTGGTACTCTTAGTTATGACTTGAGGCATGAACTGCTGGCTAAATATTCGTGGTGAATATACATTCCTTTCTTTGTCCAAGTGGTCTTCATCTCTAATCGTTTCGATGTTGACTACAAGTTGCATGGTAATAATAAACAGGTGTATCTAAATATGTGGGAAAGCTCCGAGAATTCTATAGAGGACCGGACAACAAGCAGAACATGTCCTTTAAAATATGGTGTATTTGCTTTTGTTACCGTTTTTCTGACATTTGTTGTGTTTTACGTATCACAGATCACTTCACAACGCAGAATGGTCGTGATCTGTTGGAAGACGTTGCACTAGATTTAATTCTGCGCATGTGGTTCATGCACGATGGAGAACCGCCTCATTTTGCTATTGCTGCTAAAGCAATTTTCCATCATCGATTCCCAAACAAATGGATAGGACGTCAGGGACTGACACCAGGGCCTACTCTTTCTCCCAGCCTCATTCCATTAAAAGGCTGGTCTACACTGGGGCAATAATTTAGTCAGGTAACACGCGATTTAGTAGCGCTACTTGACGGCTAAACGGCCAGTGAGCAAGTGCAAGTTCACACACATCCAGATGGCAGTCTAGTGTTGGCCGCTCTCGAGTGTGCACTGTAACATGACGCGAATAGTGAGAGGTAACCGAGTTACACATCTTGCAGCAATGGATATTCTAGAAAAGGTGGAGGAAGAGACTGAAACTGAAGGAACAGAAAGTCGCTGCGAAAATGGGTAGATCGAAGAGTTTTGCAAGGAGTATCGACTGTGCCTCTCAAACAACTCACAATTGAACGCCCAAAGGAATATTTTTTATCACTGACAATGTCGGAAAGTTGCTTGAATTTTCTATTAGAACAAAGTACGTAGTTAAATCCAGCGTACTGATACTCATCTTAGAGAAACCATACCTGCGGAAATTAAACCGCAGGTAGTGTCGTATACAGTGGCAGACAAAGGCTGAGACCCCTCCATCCACTTGGAAACACATGTATTACTATAAAAAAGTAACTTTTGCGTTCAGGAGGCCCTCCCAGGACGAGAGATACGGACCAGTCTACAAAAGATAGTTATTGAGACTCCCCCAGGACGAGAGGTACCCTTTTGAGGTTCAGAGACCCCAGAACGAGAGACGAAGGTAGCTCCAACTAATAATAACACAAAAAAGAAGTAGTTCTTTCGGGGTATTTGAAGGCCCCACTCAAGGCGAGACGCCCGCCCTCCCCTCTCCCACCATTGGTCCGCCACTGGCTGTATCTTCTTGGCACTGCGTGTAGTCACAGACAAATATATACAGACGGGAAACCTCCGTAAGGGGGGTGCTGAAGCAATTCCGTAAGATGTCCCATGATGGCGCTGCGATCAGAAGCACGTGCCGTTAGCGGGAGGAAATTCACCCTGCAATAGCCCCGCCCATTCACCCCCCACCATGCTTGTCCATAGTATAAGCCCCGCCCACTTGAAGTTACATCAAAGATCATAGCATGAGAGTCTCACCTCCATGCTCGCTTAAGGACGCTACCTCCTTTAATACACCAAAGGTCTTAGCATCAGTCAAACTCAAAAATATGTGACATCACAAAATGTTTTACATTCTATGTTTGATCATGATGATATTCAGTAATAAGTAACAAATCTACATTTTGTGGAAACTAATATAAGAGGAGTGTATATTACTAAAGAAATAAAAAATGTATAGTACTTTGAGAGCATAACTAGTAACATAAAAAGTCAGTAAGGGTATATTTTCATCAAATAATTCACTTAGTATAATGGATATATTAACGATATCATCAACGAATCGTATGAAGACTGAGCAATTAGTACATCCATCTAATTAACGATAAAAATCGATTATCTTGGATGTGATCGATTCATGCATGGATCGATTACTCGAATGCTCATCCGATCTTACATATAAACAATGTTGGTAGTGCCGGTAATAAATGTTACAGAATACAAATTATAGCGGTAATCCATGTTTTTTATGCTATGGTATTTTTATACCTTCATCGAAACTAGTCAGTAAATAACATAAAAAATAAGTTTGAAATGTCTAAAATGGGCACGGTAATTTGCCTGTCTTTGGAAGAACAATCTAAAATTGTGTTCCTTTCGAACATAAGGCTGCTGTGTTATATTAATATTTCAAGAATTCAGTATTGTCTTCACCAACTTTTACTGTGGAAGTACCTGGCACAGCTGACGCCAATTCAAACAGCTGTTTAATGTCTTGTAATTTTGTAGTAAAAGCTGCAAATAGCCAGATTATTTCCAGAAATTCTTCTGCACTTACTCCTGCATAAACGTTATGTGTTAAGTTTCATAATTATGACTAGATTTATCTTTATTTTGCAAATTGAAAGTAGTACTGAATGCTCCAGTGGTCTACAATTTTCAATTTAAAAACATTTCTGAATAGTTCCCATTCTAAAGAATAACATTTTTACATTTGAAAGTGAAGAATTCACAAGAACGTTATAAACCAAAGCAACTAACTTTGTTGCGATAGATGGACCTTAGGCCTTATATAAACAACACACAGCCATGTTCAGTTTCTATTGCAAAACTAATGTGACTGTTACAGAATGTAGAAATTGTCTCTTTCAGCATAATTGAAGACAGGGATACCACCTGTCAGCTTTGGCCAATGGTGTCATAGGTATGGAAGTTATCATTGAATAAATGCAGTCTATTTACATTACCTAAGCAAACTGTTACACCCTTGCAGTGACTAGTTCTTGATGTACTTGCGCAAATCGTGATCTAATAGTAATTTGTATTTGCAAATAAATTCTGTGAACTTGACTGAGATTAAAATATGGTGTTGGGTCAACTGAAGAGCACAATACTATCCATCGGCTTTAGCCAATGACGTCATATCTGAGTTAAAGATGATAGTTTGTTTGCAAGCATAACATAGATTAAAGATTACTATTTTGTGTTTAAAAAGTGATATGTAGCTTCTTTCTGATGGTTAGGTATAGATCAAGGACAAGAGATTATTCTTTTCTTTGGAAGTGAGCGCCAAAGGCTCAAATTTTTGGACTGAGACCTGTGAAGGAATGCATATCCTTTTGTGGTATTCTGTAATTTATGAGGATGATCACAGATCATTTAGTATCTACAATACATGAGTATTACAATATTATCCCATATGTTTATATTCGTTGATAGTGTTTGTTTTGCTGGTTGGTATAGCTACGTAGAGTATCTTGTGAGATTCAGATGTGACGTCATCACGCAATGCCAACAGGTGGTATCTTGGTCTTCAATTGACCCTGTCTGTCTATTGAGTACTGGTACAAGAGAAATGTGTGCCATTTATATACAGTATTTCAAACATTAAATAAATTTATAAGGAATACTATAAAATGTCGTTGTCACATATTGATGCAGGTTTGGCATTGTCAGTACGTATCTGATAGTCTGACAGATACTCGACAATGAGATGCAACAATATTATTCCAAAGAGAGACAGTGGCTGCCCAGTACTTAGCTCAGTAGCAGCAATAATCAAATGTCTGACTGCCTCATATCACCCTTCCCCTCCATCCTCACTCATGACCACGGTTAGGCGTGGCCAAACACCGCCCTCACCGTGCTCGCGGCACCGCCCACGGGCAGCCTTTACCACGCTCTGTGCGCAGCGGCGTGTGGGACACTAGTGACACATGGTCGTGGCTGGAGCTGGGAAATACAGTGCACTCCGCCCGCTAGGCGGAAATGTTGGTCGTTCCTGGCCTAGGTTGTGAGTAACCTTCCCTTCTATCCCATTTCTTCTCTATCCTACCCAATGAAGAAAAAAAATTCCAAAACCTTGTATGGAAATTTATTTTTGTTTTCTTTGTGTGACTTCACGATACTGAGCTAAGTACTGGATAGCCACACTGTCTATTTTAAATAATATTTACTACGTATTTGGCGATTAAATTTAACATCTGGCTGGATGGCCTACCTATCATCACTTAATTACCCCCTTAGGAATTTTCTAAATTGAAATTACCTGACTTTGCAGAATGGAAGTGATCTGCAATGATTAATTATCTCCAAAAGGAAGAATGCCAAGACCACAATAAAATTAATTTATTGATGATCGGTTTTGATATACTGTGCCATCATTTTCTGGTCATATATTTTTTACAATGTGGACATGTTTAAAGAAAGTAAGTGCAACATTGCACTTAGCCAGACTATTAAATTTTGATTAAACGGAATGTTGCTCTTCCTGTTTTTGTTTAAATGTAAAAAAATATTTTGACTAATTACAATGTTGCACTTTATTTTTTTTAACATAAGACCATATTGTAAAATATATACCACCAGATGATGATGGCAAAGCACATCAAAACCGGTTGTCAATCAATTAAACGTACTGTGATCTTGGCGTCTTTCCTTTCAGAATAATAAGGTTTTCTAAATATTTGTAAGTCATGTAAAGGAGGTTGAACTTTGGTACCAGCCTAATATTCACCTGTGGCAAATTGTTTAAAAAAACTCATAAAGGCGCCTGACACTCAGACCCACATCGCTAATCCAGTGGGTGGATTCAAACGAGGGCCAGCATGCCACCCTGTAAGCGCTGCCTTAAACTGCATGGCTAACCAAGTAGGTCTTTAGTGTTACTGGTGGTAATATTTCCTAAGCTTATAGAAAAGTCCTTAAGTTACACACATCTACATAAATACTCTGCAAGCCACATTGAAGTACATGGCAGAGGGTTCATCAAACCACTTTTATGTTTCTCTACAGTTCCATTCTCTAATAGATCATGGTGAAAAAGGAATATTTATTATCAAATCACATTTAAGTGCCTGGGAGAGGGTTCATTGAACTGTTTTCATGGTATAAATCTACTGTTCCATTCTGTGAAAGTGCATAGTGGAAAACGAATATCTAAATCTTTCCATTTTCAATCTTACTTTATTATGATGATCGTATCTCCTCCATAAAGATGAGTGCTGACAAAGTATGTTTACATTCAGAGGAGAAAATTGGTGGAAGACATTTTGCAAATCTCGAGATACAAAACCTCAAAAAATTTAATGACAACAGTATGGATTTTAAAAGGTCAACTGCAGTGTTGGCTTTTACCATGTATGTAATGTGTTATGTCATTGTACACATACCATAACCTGTCATCCACAGAGCAGACACTACATTAAACATTTCTTTTGTGGTTAACACAAGATTATTCCTCTCATTTTAGGTGACAGGGTTTTCAAAGATCATTTAACAGTCATTGCCATTATCAGAACACTACGCCGCCACTGCTGTAGAATCGACATACACACCTCATTTCTTGCTATCAATAAGAGCTCTTTGTAGTTTGCAAAGGAATATTCTGGGCAATGGGATTGACCTGTTTTTTTTTTTTTTTTTTTTTTTTTTTTTTTTTTTTTTTCATGAATGGATGGTATTGGTAACTAGAACTGACCTATATATGTCAATTCTATTCACTTATACCAATTCTTAACCCGCGAGGACTCGTGTATGAGCATTTTGCTCACAGTAATTTTAAAGCAATCACCATGTTACCAATTTTAAATAGCCACATATGTTTGTTTTCTTATAAATGCAAGTAGAAATACTTATTTAGACATATTAAGTACATTACAAACTTATCTTTGACTATCAGAAAAATGCTATACACGTGATCGATCATGTAACTTTAAAGGCGCGAGTTCTCACGGGTGAATAATAATTTTATGCGTGTAGTGTTGGAATTGATACTAATTCTAGTTACTTATTCCAAGATGTTTCTTTTGATTATTGTCTATTTTTCTTTATTTTTGTAAGGCCATTAATGAATTTCAATATGTTTGGCATTTTTTGTGTGTTTCAATTTAGTTTGTGCCCACCCAAACCTCCCACTTTTTGTGGGAATCCGCTTAGATACGATGATTATTATTAAACATTTTCTTGGTGTTTCAAATTATGATCATCTTTTAGATGCTGCAGATCTTATTTCTGTGCTTGCTTTGATAAACTGGAGAGGAATTCCACCTTATGCAAGACAGCCTTTTTATCACCCAAACAGGTTTCGGCATGAGAATTAAATTAAATTATTTAGGCCTACATTTATTTACATATCTCGATGAAGTTATTTGCAGGGTTTACATGTTGCTTTAATTAAGCAATAACATGTTTTACAATTGTCATCAGCAACAAGAAAAAGTTTTTATTTCCAAAACGAATAACTGTTTCTTTTGGCCGCTCGAATGCGACTCCCATTATTCCTCGAGCTGTTGCCAATGTCTACACGTCAGGCATCAGTTGTAGACTCATAAACTGCACTTTAACCTTTGTGCTGTGGTGGTGTTCACTCTTGTTTGTGTCGTTTTATCTCATTTTCTGATGTAATCTTTTAATTTTTGTAACTTGTTTTGCTAGCAACTTGTAATCAAAGGCAGTGCAAGGGTGGGAAATATTTATGTAGTTGTTTTATGGTGTCAAAGAGAGACTTGTTGCACAGTGATGTACAGTATATTAAATGTTAGATGGCAGAGTTCTGTAAGGATGGGGGGCAGCGAAGGTAATAAGCCACACCTCAAACAAGTGCAGCTGTGGGAGTGGGGTGGAGGGGGGAGGGGAGAGAAAAGCAGTGCCTACGTCTTGCAGTGCTGGCACCACAAACTACGTAACTTGCTCCCATGATGCACAAGTGGGGCACATGACTTTAAATGCTGAACCTAAATGAAACAAAGCAGCTTACACATAATCCTGGTTGACAAAGATTTATCTACACTTATCACAAGGAAGGGGAATCAATATGAAATAGGTATGCAAACAAAAGACTGCCTGTCGAAGCCTCCTGTCTACTGACTCGTTCTGATTCGGAACTAGGGAGAGCTCTGCATCTAATAGTTAACACACTGTACTTTCCTACTGAGGGCCATTGCTTCTATTGTTTAGTTTTTGGAATAAGCCATTTCCTGGTTTTGAGAATTCATAGGTCAGTTTTTATTTTTGTTGGGGCATGATTCTGCGTTCAGCAAATGTGGAATGAGAGCTACTACTTTTCAGTGGTCTAAGATGTTCAGTATATCGGCTTTTTAACTGAACAAAAATACAACATAGTTGAGAAAGGTCTGAAACATAACACAGGTATAAGTGTCCCACAGATCAATGTAAAACATTATAACAGAAGTTCAACACATCACAAAACAGCTTGAAAGACTTATTACACCTTAATTCAATCCAAAATTAACAGGAGAATTAGTTAATGAAGAAATAAAACTCATAATAAGAGAACTAAACTTCCATAAAACAGAAGAAACACTGAAAGACGAGAACAATTTTCACAGACATGCAGATAAAAAGAATGGTATGGACAAATCCTGAGGCCCCAATTCTGAAATCATTATACCACATCCAGACTGCACAAACCTGATATCCCAGCATAGCCTACCCACATACACACAAACATCTGTTCATCTGAAGACAGGGATACTGCCTGTATGCTTTGACCTGTAGGATCGGTGTGTGTGTGCTTGTAGGTAGCATGAGTAATTATGTGCTGACAGTGGAAGATGATAGTTTGTTTACAAGCATGATTTTGTATATTTAAAAAGTAGCCTGTAGCTTCACTCTGATAGTGAGGCTTTTTCGTCGCAAGTGAGCGGCGATGGTGCGAATTGTGATTGATAGTACATTCTGTAGTTGTAATCTGGAATTTACGAGCAAAACCACAAATTATTTATTATCTACAATACATAAGTATTAAGGTATTATCCCGTGTATGGGTTATCCAACGATGCTGTCATGGATCAAGGATGACAGATGGTAGCCCTGTCTTCAGTTATGCCACAATACCTACAAATACACAGAAAATAGAAACCTAGAGAACTCAAGAAAACTAACAGAAAAAATAGTAAATTAAAGTATACCAAACACGGCAACATTAATATCATTTGACATAATTTCCATGTATACAAAGAAGAGTAGAAACCATCAATGTCATAGAAAGAAACCTCCAACTACAAGGTAAGATACCCACAACAATCACATAAGAAATATCTACCCTATTCAAACTCACCACCAAACAAACTTAGGCCTACTTCACATTCAATAACAAATTTCACTCTCAACAGGAAAGGGATCCCCAATCAGTGGCTTCCTAGCTGACATATTCATGAATCACATAGAAAACCAATCTTTAACAAAACTCTCAAACCAAAACAGTACATGATAAAATATTGGTACGTATATCATCTACATGTTATATGCCTAATAGATCAGCAACACTCCCTCACAAAAGATTTTCATAATGACACTGAGTTCTCTACTGAAACACAGTTAGAAAATTAAATTTTAGACCTCACTGTACATAATAGAAACAACAAATATGAATTCACAATTTACAGAAAGCCTACAATAACCTGCACTCGATTCATAACCAATCCAATCAGCCCGTTACCCAGTAGAAGGCAAGTTTGAGATTTTTACTACGCCGAGTAACAGAACACAAATGACCAAATGTGCCTACACATAAGAACTGAACACAATAAAACAAGCCACACACGAAAATGGGGGAATGATACAAAAATAGTAGACAGAACACAAAGTTGAAATACAGCTCACAACAAACCAACAGACAGTATGCAATAAATGACATCCAATAAAAACCACACACAAATAACATTCCAGAGAGATAAGGACTGAAAATATATAAATAATCCCCCCCCCCACACACACACATTAATTCAATCGCTCTCTAGATTAGATGTAAAAAAAAAAGAAAAAAAAAAGAGAAACACACATCACAAGTGTGAAAACCATTCCAAATCCCGCGCCACACCACAGACACGCTACGTAAACATAGGAATACGTTACAGCCACCACAACACGATAAATTGCGACGAACATTGAGAATTACGGTAATTTGGTAGAATCCGTGTACATCGAAGGAAACGGCATTGCCATCGATATATATCGAATGGTCTATAAGGTGTTTCTGAATCGGAGATTCGGGCGCTACGCGCCCTCACATACTAAAAAAAAAAAAAAAAAAAAAAAAAAAAAAAATTCTTGTTTAACCTAACCTACACCTAACCTTCTTAAGGCTACGCTACAGATCACTTGTTTTAAGTCAAAGTTAGGTTAGGTATAGGTTAAACAAGAAGTTTTTTTTTTTTTTTTTTTTTTAGTACGTGAGGGCGCGTAGCGCCCGAATCTCCGGTTCATAAACACTATATCGAACATTCGATATATATCAATGACAATGCCGTTTCCTTTGATGTACACGGATTCTACCAAATTACCAGAGTTACTAACAAAAAAATAACATTAGAAAACACGATAAAGTGAGGACGCCACCAAGCACAAATGTAAATAATACGCTATATAGCCACATATATTTCATCTTAATAAAACAATAAATTTATTCGTTTTGGGATTAAAAACGTTTTGGCGTTGCAGATGACAATTGTAAAATATGTCACTGATTAATTAAAGGAACATTATCTATCTCCGTAAATACATGTAATCTATGCCTAAAATATTTAGCCTACTTCTCGAATGTAAACAATTTAGCCAAATGTCGATGTGTACTATCGAAAAATCTAATACACTTTCTGAAATTTAGGCACAGTAAGTAGCGAAACATGTTGGGTAATAAAAACACAAAAAGGTGTCTTATATAAGGATTAATTCCTCTACATGTTCAAATGATGTGTGGAAGCAAAATCCTTGTCACATAAATTGCACTACACAAATGTTGATGCTTTGTTTTCTTTTCGCTCATATTCGATGAGTACGTTTCAGAGAATTGCGACCAATTTTCACATCTAAAAGCATTCATTTTGTATCACTGCTACGACGCATAAGAACAATCGATGCAAAAGTTTTGTACAAAACGGCTGCAATTGCAATATTTGTAGTAGCCATTAAACACTTTTTCAACATCCAACACAAAAGCGTGTGCTTTTCGCGGGCTTGCCGTTGTGGGGAGGGGGTTGAGTTGGTGGGACATTCTCCTAGCTATGGTGGGGGTAAATGGGCGTGGTTTCGAGAGGTGAATTTCCTCCGGTTAACGTTTGCTGTCAGAAGCAGCCCTTTAAACTGGCCAGAGCAGGCGGCAGGTAGCGGCTGTCCCCACCACAACCTTCCTTCAAACGCCAGCAAGCCGGACACAGCCGTGGCCTCGTGGCAGGCGGCACGAGTTCTCCTCTCAGCCTCCCCTCCACGCTACCCTCTGACGCGCGAGACGCACCCTCAGAAGTGCCTCTCGTGTGGTCTACCGGTACTAAGCCAGGGAACCGCCTGACACCTGCTAGCATCTTACGGAACTACGAGGGGAGCGTAGGACAGTGGTTTAGGGAGGGCTGCTTCTCTGCATATGTTACTCTGTGGTGTAATCTAAGGACCTTGACTCTTATCTCTTTCAAGCAGGGAAATCTACTAGAAGTAATGATGTGACGCTTTTAATTTTCTGTTTAATCTTCTAAGTTAGCGGTGCACCGCTCTATCTTTCGACCAACTTTGTTGTATGGGAGTGAAAGTTGGGTGGATACAGGTTACCTTATTCACAAGGTAGAGGTTACAGATATGAAAGTAGTAAGAATGATTGCAGGCACTAATAGATGGGAACAATGGCCGGAGGGAGTCCATAATGAGGAAATCAAGGAAAAACTGGGAATGAACACCATAGATGAAGCAGTTAGAGCGAACAGACTGCGATGGTGGGTCATGTTACACGCATGGGGGAAGCAAGGTTACCTAAGAGACTAATGAGCTTGGCAGCGGAGGGTAAGAGGAGTTGAGGTAGACCAAGAAGAAAGTATTTAGATTCGGTGCAGAATGATTTTGAAGTAAAAGGCATAACATCAGTCGAGGCATCAATGTTAGGATTGAATAGGGGATCATGGAGGAATTTTATTAGAGGTACTATGCTCCAGACTGAACGCTGAAAGGCATAATCAGTCTCTAATGATGATGATGACGATGATGATCTTCTCCGGAAACCCCGGTATTCTCATCATCTTTTCCAGTTCTGCCATTGTGGCTGCTTTGGTTGCTTTATTTTTGTACAGTGGACATTTTACGTTCTACAAGTACTCGTGTTCTACGTAACGAGAAACAAACCTGACTGCTCTATCGGCACTTCAACGAGAGAGAGAGAGAGAGAGAGAGAGAGAGAGAGAGAGAGAGAGAGAGACAGACAGAGAAAGAGAGGGGGAGTGGTACGAAGAAAGAGCGCTACAATAAATTCACGATGAATTTTCATAAATAAATAAAAATTCGTATGGCATGAATGGCTGAGAGACCCAGAAGGGCAGGTTTAGTCGCATAACTCGAAAGGTTTTTTCCTATCCTTCGCGCCCGCGTTGACCTTCACGAAGTGTGAGAATTGTGTACTGAGGTGTCTATGTTAAGTGTAGGTGACTGTGATGGGTACGTGTGTAGTATAGTGTCGTGTTCGTGCTGTAGATGAGAGGAGAAGGAAGAGGGTGAAGCACGGTGCCGGCACATAGCCTTCTCCTCTCTAAAAGCATAAAGGGTGCCGCCGAGATAAACATCCCGTCCAACGGACGAATCACCATCAACAATGTCCCATGCCCTCACTCCATGAGACACTGCGGAGAGGTTTGGAATTTCATCCAGGACATTGGTGCAAAGATTGGTGATCAGGGACTTTACACCACGACCCCTCCTCTCCCCTCTACCATGAGGCAAAGGGAAGATTGTCAACAGTGCGTGACGCACCCGGATAGTTACCCATCCAAATAATGGGCACGCCCGACGGTGCTTAACTTCGGTGGTGTGACGAGAACAGGAGTTCCACCGCGGCACAGCAGTTGACGCAAAAATAAACAGATGGTGTCCACACCTGTCGAGCAGCGGAATATAGCGGTGAGTGAGCTGCTGTGGGGGAAACTACTTGCCTGGCTACTATCCAGCTTACTTGATAGAGTCGGCTTGGCCGTGTTACTTACCAGCAGTACTGAACGACGTTGTTCAGAAATGTTTAGTTACTAAACCACTCGCCACTTGACTAATTTACTGGCCTAGTGTGAACCAGCCTTTAGACGTCTACTTATGGGGTCATCTGAAGGCCATTGTGTATGCCACAGATATTCAAAACGTGAAACTGCTGCGTCGGCGGATAAAGAAATTGTGTCATCAGATACAACAGAAGCCTGGAATATGGGAACGAGTGAGGCAGTTAATGCTGTGGCGCTTAGACGACTACATTACAGCTGGTGGTAGCCATTTTGAGCACCAAAATGTTCAAATGTTTGTAGAGCTTATGGGACTGAACTACGGGGTCATCAGTTCCTAAACTTACAAACTACTTATGAACTAGCTATTACTAAGGACGGCACAAATATCCATGCCCGAGGGGGGATTCGAACCCCCGACCGTAGTGGCCGTGAGGACCGTGACTGAAGCGCCTCAGTCTCCTCTGCTACCGCGGTCGGCTATGTAGGGGATGTATTTTGCTTGTCACATCGTCTATCGAATCACCGAAGCTTTCCCACCTACGACGAGAGCTCAAATGAAAAGGTACGAAACGACACTGTGGGTACAATTGAAATCTTTAATCAAAAGTCAACACCAGAGGTCTGACCACAACAATCCCACTGTTTAACGAGCCGAAGGATTCCCTGTTCGGCCGGCCGCAGTGGCCGAGCGGTCTGCGGCGCGCCAGTCACAGTCTGCAAGGCCGCTACGGTCGGGGGGTTCGAATCCCTCCTCGGGCATGGATGTTTGTGTCGTCTTTGGTATAAGGTAGTTCATAAGTAGTTTGTAAGTTTTGGGTCTGATTACCCCGCAGTTAAGTCCCGTGAGCTTAACAAACATTTGAACATTTTGATTCTCTGTTCCCCGAATTACTGTGGCTGTGACAAGAGCCAGTTCTCTGCTGAGTCCTTCAGTTCGTCGCCCGAGTTGAAGCGTTTCCTTTGAGATATTGTTAGCAGAACAAACAAATGATGGACTGTATAGGGCGGACGCTCAAGGTGCTCCCACTTGAAGTCGGGCAGTAGACTTCGTGTGAACCTGGAGACGTGTGGACGCGCGTTATCATGGGTCAGAATCACTCCATTCGTGAGTAGACCAACGCTTTTAGGGTGTTGGGTCTGCTCGCAGAACAGAGGGAGGCGCTCGTCCACCTTTCACCTCATGACTCAGCCGTCAAAACCCCTCCCCTTCCCTTAAACCGCATCATAAGTGTACAATGTATCCCCTAAGACACTCTTAGGTGTCGTACATACATTTTTATTTATTTTATCTATTATTTTTGTTTAGAGAACACCACAGCTGTTTTAGTAATAATATTATAGAAAATAAATTCTGCAAACAGTCACAAGATTTTTATAAATTAATTCATTGCACCGTTACTAGTTTCGGGCCTGCGTCCATCATCACTGCTGATATCTGGTTTAGATTGCTGTCCTAAAATAACACACATATGTGAATCCATTAGGTGACGAGAGTAAATATTTTTATCCTAAATGTAACAAATTTTTATTTCTTGTCTTGTTCAAACTTGAATTTTCCAGAAAGAAAAATTGTTATATTCATGAAAATATATTCAAATTTGTAACCTAATGGATTTATATATATTTGTTATTTTAGGACAGCAATATAAACCTGATATGAGTACCACCTTCTGATAATGGGCTCAGGCCCGAAACTAGTAACGGTGCAATAAATTGATTCATAAAAATATTGTGGCTGGTTGCAGTATTTATTTACTACAGTATCATTTTTATTCGATTGCAAACTTCTTCAATCGACCTTACATTTCAATTTTGCAGCATAATAATTTGATTTTCAAGAATTTGATAAGTTTGCGTCTCCCGTATCTCGCCAGATATTTATCCTAGATAAATTATGAGGAGGAGGTTTTTTTACTCTTGCACTTTTTCTACGTAGATCACGGTTTTCGAGTAATTTAAGAAAAACGTAAAAAGTGTACCTGTAAACGCCACTCACGCTCGAGCTCCCACCCCATAGGTCAGGACTTTTAGTAGTAAAATTTACGACTACATGATTTTTTCCTCTATTTGACTATTTTTCGGTCTTCGTTGACCTGTCTACATCTTCATCTACATCTACATGGATACTCTGCAAATTACATTAAAGTGCATGGCAGTGGGATCATCGAACCACTTTTATGATATTTCTCTATAGTCCCACTCTCTAATAGTTCGCGGAAAAAGGAACACCAAAATCTTTCTGTTTTTGATCTGATTTCTCTAATTTTATTATGATGGTCATGTCACCACCTATTTTGGTGGGTGCTAACAATATATGTTCGCATTCTAAAGAGAAAGTTGGTGAAAGGAATTTCGCACATAGATGTCGCCGCAACAAATGACGCATTTCTTCTAATGGTTTCCACCCAAAATCGTACGTCATTTTCGTGACACTCTCTGCCCTATATCGCGATAATATGAAACGAGCTGCCCTTCTCTGGATTTTGTCTAAATCGTCCGTCAGTCCCACCTGGTATGGATACCACAATGCGCAACAATACATCAGAATAGGACGCACAAGTGTAGTGAAGGCGGTTTCTTTAGTATAACTGTTGCATCTTCTAAGTGTCCTGACAATGAAACGTAGTCTTTGGCTCGCCTTCCCTACAATATTTTTTATATGTTCTTTCCAATTTAAGTTGATCGTAATTGCTACTCCCAGGTAATTAGTTGAATTTACAGACTCAAGGTTTGACTGATTTCTCGTGTAACTGAAGTTAACGGATTTCTTTTAGTGGTCGTATGGATAGGGTTACCAAATCATCCGGTTTTCCGGAGTCCACCCGGTTTTTAAGCTCTATTTCAGCCCCCCGGTTGCAAAAAACTAAAAGAGTAAAAATCCCCCAATTTTTGGTCCTCCACGTCAAACTGTTGTTCTGTGGTGTCAAGCGTGATTTGACGGAGTAACGCTGGAGAGATAAAAACAAGGTGACAACTAGAAAATCCCTTGGCTGAAGGATACCTATGGTTTCTACACAGCGTCTCCAGTTACGTACACAAACAAATATTGGGTATTGAAGGTGAAGAAAGACTGTCGTAGAAGTGTATCTGTCCTCTCTGATACTGTGTCAAGTCTACAAGAGAGAGCTAAAAATAACTTCGTTCCCATAAAAGTAAGAGATGTCATCTCTAAATGTGATAATGACAAGGTTGTTCACATGTTCAGGAAAGACATGAACGCTTTTTAACTGTATGTAGTGATTACATTAGCAAGTGGATGAGGAAGTATGAGGAATAACTGTAGTCAATTGGTTAACTCTAAACAAGGAAGTTGATTGGGAAAGTGTGGAAAATATTGTTGCCTACTTGAGAAACAGAAACGTTATTGTGAATGCAATTGAATTGTTTGATTAGGTAACTCGCCTAAAAACTTTTCTGTGTGAACAGTTCAAATCCGAAACTGGCGAACATTTTTGGAAAAAAAAAAAACTGTATCCGATAGATGGCGTGAGTTCATGAATCATCGTTCAAGAGATGAATATTCAGAACTTTTAAAAACTGTTCAGTACTTTTTCGCAATCCCTGCCCACAATGCCGCTGTGGAAAGGGTACTTTCATTATTAAATATAGAATGGACTGATGAAAGAAATCGAATGTCTGTACAATCTGTAAGGGATTTGTTGATCATCAGTTACAACTACAAAGATATCACTTGCTCTCAGTTCTATGACAATATCAAAACCAACTAAGAATTACTAAAGAAAATTCGAGGAAGTCAGAAATATGATTTTGTAAAAAAAAAAAAAAGAGCTGTTGTGGTTGAAACAAAGATTATCTATAATACACCCCCTCCCCCGGTTTGTACTTTGAAACTTTTGTAAAAAAAAAAAAAAAAAAAAAAAAAAAAAAAATGAAAATATTGTGTTCGAAATAAAGATTCTCTGTAATACTCCACGGTCTTTTATTTTGAAAATTTGGTAACCCTACTTATGGATGACTTCACTCTTATCATTATTAAGGGTCAACTGCCAATTTTTGCAGCATGCTGAAGTCATTTTGCAGTTGCTTTTAATCTTCTGGTGACTTTAGTAACCGATAAGTAACAGCATCATCCGTGTTCAGTGCATTAGAGCTACTCAGATTGTCTCCTAAACCGTTTATAAAAATAAGGAACAGTATGTGCCCTATAACACTTCGCTGGGGAACGCCAGATATCACTTCTGTTCTACTCGATGACTTACTGTCATCAATATTTACTCGCAATAGCGAATTTCTTTTTGCGTCACTGTATAAGGTATAGGTGTACTACCAAATGGTGACATATGAAAATTTGAGCCGGGCCGGGACTCGAACCCGGGTTTCCCGCTTTTCGCAGTTGACTCATATGTGCAGTCAGTGTAGCATATGTAAGTTTGGGTCGGTTCTGGAGTCGTGTACGGGTTGCCTAGTGGTGCCGGGCGCCGTGGCTCAGCGCGCCCGGTCAGAGGGCGGCTGAACGGCCTCTACAGAACTACACATAGAGCAAAAAAAAAAAAAATAAAAAAAAAATGAAAAAGTGGTTAAGGCGACCGCTGGCGAAAAGCGGGAAACCCGGGTTCGAGTCCCGGCCCGGTAAAAATTTTCATACGTCACCATTTGGTAGTACGCCTATACCTTATACAGTGACGCTAAAAGAAATTCGCTATCGCGAGTAAATATTGATAATACCGTCAATTACAACTCTCTGCCCTGGCCGGCCTCCCGTGTTGCCCCTGCGCTATTAGCTCGGTCACAGGGGGCAGGATATCAGTTGTATCGGGTGCAGATACGGCCTGCCAGGTGTGCGGTGCGGCACGCGGCCGCTCGCTGCCGCTGTTCCCACGGTGGGCCGCGCGCGCCTCCCAGGTGCGCCGTGTCGGTCTGGTCAGATGGCGCAGATAGCGGCCGTGCGGTCAAGTGGCGCACAGGCTAACGGCTCGCGTGCCGCCAAGTGAACCGCGCAGGCAGTGGAACCGCTCAAAAAAACTCACGGGCAGCAGGGAGCAGGCCGGCTGGCGGAACGGGTTGCAAGGGTCCCTCCCCTGAACTGCACAGGGGAGCGCACTAGATCTGCAATCAGGTTTCCGCCTGTCGTGAACGCTTGTCTTCAGCGTACTACCTGTGTCTAGAGTTGTGGCCATTCGTGAATGAGTCGTTCATTTGAACGAATACAAATAAAGAATCGCAAGAATCGAATCGTGATTCGGAGGAATCGTCGTTCAAAACAATAATCTGTCTCGTGGCGATTCCAAGATCCAACGATTCGTGATTCGAAGGCAACCTTTTCAATTTGTAAAGCGTATGGGACTTAACTGCAGGGTCATGAGTCCCTAAACTTACAAACTACTTACGAACTTACTTATATTAAAGATAGGTCAAACATCCATGCCCGATGGGGCATTCGAACCACCGACGGGGAACGGACTCGCGCATCGCAGCATAGCGCCTCAATGCGCTCGGTCACTCCGCCGCGGCACAGGCAACTGGCGAATCGTGACAAATGACTACAAAAGCCAGAAAGCAATCAAACGGAGGACGCGTATGAACAAAGGAAACACAGAACGAAGATCGTGAGCCGTTAATTATTATTCACGAATTACAGATGACCGAAACGAAACGCAGCAAAATACACAGCTACTAATAGACACGAAATCAAGAAATCAAATTATGACGAAAGGTTCTTCTTATGCGTTGCAGATGCAGTGTAACGCATACACGTCGTTTATACAGTTTACATGTAATATATTTAAACGAGGAATTCTCGCACATTTATATTTCCCATATCCCGCCACTAACAATGTGCATTATCAAATGTTCAAATGTTTGTAAATCTATCGGACCAAACTGCGTGGTCATCAGTCCGTAGCTTACAAACTACTTAAACCTAGGTAAACTAACCTAAGGACAACACATACACCCATGCCCCAGGGAGGACTCGAACCTCCACGGCGAGCAACCGCGTGCTCCCCAGCGAGACGCTTTAGACCGCTCGGCTACTCCACCGCGGCGATGTGCATTATATTTTCTATTTAGAGAGGTTTATCCTTTTTGAGTTCTTCTACGTGTTGTTGTGGTCTTCAGTCCGCAGACTGGTTTGATGCAGCTCTCCATGCTCCCCTGTCCTGTACGAGTCTCTTCATCTGAGAAGAAGTTCGGCAACCTACATCTTTTTGAATCTGCTGTAATTTATTTGTTGTTTTGGAGGTTTAAGGGGACTAAACTAGAGGGTTATCAGTCCCTTTGAATCTGCTTACTGTATTCGTCCATCGGTCTCCCCTTACAATTTTTAACCAACACACTTCCCTCTCATGCTAAGTTCACGATTCCTTGACGTCTCAGAATGTGTCCCACCAATCTATCCCTTCTCTTAATCAGGATATGCCAGAAACTCCTTTTCTTCTCAATTCGATTAAGCACCTCCTCATTAATTACGTGATCTACCCATCTAATGTTCATCACTCGTCTGTAGCACCACATTTCTACATAGCTGTCCTATTTGTAAAAACTCGATTTAACAAAAATATTCTTTTTATATAAAAAAGCAATTTAAAATGTTTTAACGCCATCTCGAAAATCTGTTTCACTATTTAGGTTTTTATGTTTACCTTTCCTGAAAGAAATTCATTTTACACAAAGAAACATTTTCATATAAAAACACGAATTTGTTTCATTTATAAAGACGTGTTTCCTGAAACTAAGGGATTTTACATAATAAGTATTTTATAAGAACTACAATGTATTAATTGCAATACATTTAATGTGCTTTGTATTTAAATTGCCGAAGTATTCGAACAGAACGAAAAAATAAGTTACAGTAAGATTCGAACTATGTGACCTACGTTCACTATTTTGACATCCTATAACGCTACCAAATGAGCTACTCCGAGAGCAGAAATAATTAGTAACTTAATATGTATTTATATCCCTTTGCAAATCTTCAAAGACTATTTTCTCGAGAATTTTTGAGAGTTGAATGGAATGGCTTCGACTGATTATTATTTCAAGTCTGGACTTTACGCACTATACATATTAAAAAATCCGATAGCCATATTGTCTCCTTTTTGGCATTCTTTAAGAATCGTGCTGTCGCAGACCAGAAAAGAATCATGAACGAATCGTAGGGAAAGATTCACAAAGATTCAGAAGATCCATGACACAGACATGTATTGCCTTCTAGGAGCAGGATGTAGAACGTTTTCGCATTCTGTAAGAATCGTGCCTGTGCAGACTTATTATTATTTATAATCCTGCTACCTTTTATTATAAAGCAGGACGTACATTTTAGTTTTACATGTTATATTATACATTACCACGTACCTGTTACGCTGTCGTAACAGGCGGAGAGGTGATACTCCGACGTGGCGCGTCCCAGGTGGCGGATAGGGGGGTCCTAACTGGCTTTGCCAGAGGACTTGAGCGAAATAAAATAGCTCTCGCGGACCAAACACAAACCCTCTGGATTAACACTCCAGTTGAATCTCGAGCAATCCTCGGAAAGCTCCACCACTCCAACCTTAAAATGTTTGTATAGTTTATGGGACTTAACTACGGGGTCATCAGTCCCTAAACTTACAAACTACTTATGAACTACTTACGAACTAGGACGGCACAAATATCCATGCCCGAGGGGGGATTCGAACCCCCGACCGTAGTGAGCGTGCAGACCGTGACTGGAGCGCCTCAGTCCCCTCGGCCACCGCGGTCGGCACTCCAACCTTACAAATTTTATGGATTATGAGTGGAAATGAAAACAAATTACCCCAGGGAGTAAAATCTCTCGACCTACGGTCGCAAGCAGGCATTTCGGATTCTGGGGAGCCTGCACTTTCTGCTCTTGTTTTACCAAGACGACCTGAAAAACTAACATTCAAGAAAAAATACAGTATCGGAACACTGAACATTAACTCGCTCATCAAAACAGGAAAACATAAAGTACTGACTCAAGCACTTGATCATCATGATATCCAAATTCTGGCACTACAAGAAACCCGCTACACTGATGAAACTCTTTTGAAACAGGGAACTACAAAATATATAAAGGAAAACCAGCAGAGTATATCTTTGGAAAATGCCCCTTATTAGGAACAGCTTTTATTGTTAGAAAAAATATAACGGAGTCCGTAATAAACTTCAATTCTACGTCCAACAGGCTCTCAACAATAACGATACAATGTAAAAACAAAATGTATACGCTAGTGAATGCTCATGCTCCAACAAATATTGACAATAAGAAAAATCCGATCAAAGTACAGACGTTTTGGGAAGAACTAGAAGACACGATTCAGAAGATTCCAAAGGAAAACATCATCATCCTACTCGGGGATTTTAACGCACAGGACGGCAAGGAGAGGAAATACAAAATATCCAGCACATAAGAGAACAAATACCAATGGAATAAGACTTGTGGAACTCTTCCAAGTCTTCAACCTCAAAATTATGACTACACACTTCAAGAAACATCCGAAGAAGATGAATACGTGGAAAGCACCAAATCAGCTCATTGGAGAGTTCCAGATTGACCATAAAGCCATTTCAAGAAGAGAATTTAAGACAATTCAAAATATTAAGGTTCAGAAAGGAGCCAAAATAGATTCGGATCACTATCTTGTTAAATCAAAAATTAAATTCATCCCAAATTTAGTAAAAAATAATAAGAAACCTACGAGAAGGAATTTTGAAACCAATAATATTGATGCAGACACTAAAAATATCTTCAAATCAAAACTGCAAGGGGAGACATGGGAGGAAATGAAGACTCAAATAATGAAAGCAGCAGAAGAATCTCTTCCAAATAAAATTAAAAGGAAGAATATCTGGTGGAATGACAAGTGCAATGAAGCATTGGACAATAGACAAACTCTTTGGCAAAAGTTTAAATCGAATCCGACACAAATTAACCTGGAAAGGTTAAGAGAAGGTAGAAAAATAGCATTCTACACAATTAGAAACGAAAAGAGACTTTTCGAGAAATTATCCCTTCAACAAATACAGGTACACTTCACTCAACACAAATCAAGAGACTATTACCAATCCTTCAAAAGACACCTGAATGGGTATGAACCACCCAATCTGAATTTTCGTGACAAATCAGGGAAATTAGGTACAAATGACCAAGAAAACTGCAATATTCTAGCACATTACTTCAAAGACCTTCTCAATTGTAAAGTGCGCCCCGAGAAACCGGAATTCAAAACTACAGAAGAAATTCCTGCAGAATCACATCCACCATCTCTAGACGAAGTTCGGAAAGCTATAAAATCTCTGAAGAACAACAAATCCTCTGGTGAAGATGGAATCACAGATGAACTGTTGAAACTAGGCGAGGAAAAAGTAACACTACACCTCGGTACAATTATTAAAGAGATTTGGCAAACCGAGAAGATCCCAGAAGATTGGAGGACGGCACTTATACATCCACTCCACAAAAAGGGGGAGAGATCAGACGTGAACAATTACAGGGGGATTTCCCTTCTGTCCGTTCCATACAAGGTCCTTTCCAAGATATTATTAAACAGAACTGAACCAGTTCTCGATCCACAAATAGGAGAATATCAAGGTGGATTTAGAAAAGGGAGGAGTTGTTCAGAACAAATTATAAATCTTAAAAACATAATTATAACACGTGCTGGTCAACCACATGTTACAACATTTATTGATTTTACAAAGGTTTATGACTCAATAGACAGAGAAAGCCTCATTAGAACTCTGGAGGAATTCGGAATTGATAGAAAAACTAGAGAGATTGTTAAGCAAACATTGACAGATACAAAGTGCAAGGTGAAATTTCGAGGCAAGATTTCAGGACCCTTTCAAAATCCAAATCCAAACAACATCATTCTAGAAAAGATAATAAGGCAGACATTGGCGGAATAAACACAAGAAAAAGTAAGGGAATTTCTTTTGGAGGATCAAAGGGCTTACGATACATGCACTAGCTTTTGCAGACGATATTGGGCTACTGTCCACGAATATACCAGATGCAATTAAACAAATAGAAATCTTAGCAAAGCATGCAGCTAAATTTGGTTTACAGATATCACAAGAAAAAACTAAATTCATGTCGAACAAATTTAAGGAAATCAACAAATTGCACACAATTATTGGATGCATCGAAAGGGTCAAACATTTTAAATATTTGGGAGAAACAATAACGGATACTGGCATAGAAAAAGAAGCTGTCAAACTTCGAGTAGCTAAACTCAAGAGAGCGCAAATTTTAACAATGAAGCTGTACAACAAAAAATGCTTATCTCGAAATGCGAAGTTATTACACTACAAGACAGTGACAAGAACAGAAGTACAATATGCAGCAGAAACACTCTCCCTCAAGAACAAAGGACTAATAGATGAGCTCGAGAAGAAGGAAAGGGTAATTCTGAGAAACTTCTTGGTGGACACAAAAAATTGGCGAAACATGGGTTAAGATGAGCAATGAGAAGGTCTATCAATTTATTAAACCAGTTACAACGGAAATGAGAAAGAGAAGGCTTATGTTCTTCGGTCATCTGGTGAGAATGGATGACAGCAGATTAACGAAGAAAATCTTCAATTTAATTCAACAGAGGAAAACACCCAACTGTTGGTTGCAAGGAATAAAGAAAGACCTCGTGGAACTTGGAATCACAGAAATGGACGCGATGAATAGGGACAGTTACAGAAAGGCAGTAACTGAATTCGAGGTTTTTCAGGAGGCCCCAAGAAAGAAGATCAACAGGAAACTGACAGCTGAACATCTGGCAAAAATGGCAGCAGGCAGAAGAGCAGCCCTAGAGAAGAGAAACTGAATATGAAATAAAATTTGTAACGCGGTCCTTAGTTGGCCAATTCGTGTAAATAAATAAATAAATTATACATTAGTTCACTGATGTTACATATTTTAAGCATTTGAAATAGTTGGAGATAAGAATAAAAAATAAAATAAGAGAGAAAATATATATACACAATTGCTTACATATGTTGCTAGAATTATAATACAACAAATTTCAATTCGTGCATTTTACGATAAGTTAGCTGTGTGGAGAACATAAAAATGTGATTAGTTACATGGTTGTTATACACATGTTGAAATTCTATGTATTCAGTGCAGACTATAAAGAATCGTGAACGAATTGCAGGAACCGATTCACAATGTGGAACTGAATCGCAAGAATCTATTCCTGAAAAAGAATTGTGTTGCCCAACACTACCTGTGTCACACTCATTTCCAAAGCAGCTGGTTTCCTAGAAATTACACTCTATGGAGAAAACAACACAAAGGAAATCGTAACAAGTGACATACAAGCACAGTCTAAAAGAGTCCCGGAGCTACAGGAGAAGAAGTGCAACAGATGAAGCGATGCTCGAAGCGGCCAGTAGGTAGTAACAGAGCAATGGCACTGTTAGATGGTTCTTTCGCAGTCTAACATATACAGTCACCGATTTTTGATATACGATGGGACAGCAGCGCTCCAAGCGGCCGGTAAGCTACATTTCTGTGTACGATATCGGGTTAGTGTGAATAGCAACGTTTATATTGATTTTAACATACTTGTTACATTAGGGAACTATGTAGTGTTATACAGTAGGTAATAGAAATACCCCCACCTTTGTCTTTCTTAGGTTTCCTGACAAGGTACGAAACGGTACATTGCAGCACAGTTTATATACAGTTATCTTGTAATATACAGAATTTCATTTACTATTAAAATAGAATAATTGCTAGGAAACACCAGAAGACCTGCCCTTTGGCAACGAGACGTTGCTTTTCCACTCAGGAACGTTAACGTTCCTTCATTACAATTCCAGTAAAATCGGGGAGGGTGGAACGCAGGAAACGCATATAGAATGCAATAACTACAGTACTTCACATACCAAATCAGCCACCACACTTATAGCTGAAGGAAAAATGTCACCGACGTGGCAAGAAAACGGAAAAAAGTCAAACTGTTAAAGATGAACCCAATTGCACAATTGTTGCTACAGTTGAACCACAAACGGCAAAAATCTTAAAGACGTCTTCTTTTAGAGTTAAAGTAATCACACTCAAAAGAATATGTGCGTATAAGAAATACGAGGGAAGCCTAAAAATGTGCGAATCATTAGATTCCATACCAAGTTGATACGTGTCAAAATACTCTTTGTTATAATACAAATTTATGTTTCTCTTATGTTCATATTCTACTTACTTTCAGCGGAATAAGCAGCAAATATACACATTTTCGTAAGTATTGGTTCGTGACGAAGTTTTCGTCATACCACTAACTCAGTTCGGCTGTTTTTGCATTAATTTCCGTATGAAGTATATCTTTTGATATTTTACTAATGCTTGTAACGCGAAAATTATACTAAATATTTCGTTAATTACGTACACGAATAATTATAAACAAACGTTACTCCTTCGGATGCTATCCCGCCACTAGGAGCGCTAGTGTCGTTGCAACTGTCAGTTGGTAACAACTTTCACAGCAGTGAGTGTCGCGACTATGTATGTTAGACTGTGGTCTAGCTCTCCCTACTCCTCATTCGATAGACGTCTGGAGACTACATGCGGCAGACATGTGGTTTCTGGCTGCAGCTCACAGTGTTACCTGAAAACAATGTGAGGCCGCCATACTTGTTTGAACTGTTATTTCTTTGCATATCACTGTTTAGAGGACTTTATATTGTGCAATACTAGATTAAAAATCATTGATTATGCGTTTACATGTCAGGAGTCGCCTACGACGCCTTCTGGTAGGCCTTTTCATAATAATGGACCAGTGACTGGTATTAATATGTTCGTACACAGGGCGTGCGATTCCCAACTCTTTTAGGACTCAAATATCGTGTTCTGTTGATCACAGAGTAAAGGGGCAAGGTGTCCTGGATGGCTCTTGGTTTAGTGAAAGTTTTATGCATATTAGAAGAATAGCAATACTGTAGCAGTCCTACAGAATAGCGACCAAATTTTAAATATTACACACATCATTCATTCATGGGCGGATCCTGAAAAATGTTACTAATGGGTGCTAAAATCACAAATTGTGGGGATGGCCACGTCGATATTTTCTATTTATTATGAATCGAAATATTTACCATATGTTCTTAGGATGATGTTCTCAAAATACTTTCCAATTTTTTCGACATCTTTATCCATTACCGACTTCCAGGCGTTCAAACTGATCGCTCTTTTGCACAAAATCACAAAACCCGAGTTTTAGCCGTATTTGTGCCATAAGTCCCAAATACCTAAATAACTAACCATAGCAGATAGATGAAAAATTTAAAATACATAATCCAGACATTTATCTGGAAAACGGCAATTTTCTGTTTTCGAAAATATTTCTCCGTTATCAAGGTACAACCGAGAAACCGTCATGTTTCGCTAGCAAAAGAAATCTACTCGGCAAAAATTTGATTTTGTGCATCTTAGAGACTGATATCTTCATTTGACGAAGGGGTGATTTTATTTTCGTTTGTCATCACAGTTGACTTGCAGCATCCAGTTTCGTCTAGTATTGCGACATATTTCGCTCATGGAAGAATAGCCAAATATCCCTCAAGAGGTGACTGATAACCTCATACTGTTCATGATATGCAGATGTGCAACTGTACTGACCGTCCGAGGGCCCTATTAGAGGGCAACGGGAATGAATTTTTCACCATTATACATAAATTACAATTGTAACCAATATCTGAATAAAATACGTTACCATATGTATGTTGTGTACGAAATCTCACCTGATCCCTGTTATGTTTAGTATATAAAACTTAATTACCGACGTCCTTTGCGCTTAGAAAGTCGATATTACCTTTGGAGTCTACTGAGTGTAACTTTCCGCCACAGATAGGCTGAAAACTCGTGCCTTTTTTCCGCTTCCAGACCTTGGTGTCTTCACACTTGCTATCCTGTCCTTGGCATTAGCCTCTCGTCCTAAGTGCTTTAGATCTCTGCAAACGTAGCGTATCTTGGGCCTGGCGTTATCGCGCGACCATTTCACCTCTGTAGGTTGTGTCAGCGCCACGGTCGTATGCTTCAGACGTCCCTGCGACGATCTATGCATACTGTCTCATCCATCCTTATTGGCCGTGACAGATGCTTCAGGTACATGGCCCCTCTTCGTTGCATAATTCCTTAAAAGAGACTGTTGCACGAATGTATTCACCGAACCTTTCTTTATAGGAGGCGATGGAAATCCATTGCTTCGGCTAGCGTTGAATCATATGCTCTCGCTCACACGACGGTTTTAACCTTCCATTCCTTGCATGATTACTGCCAGTTTGCAATTAGACTGATTTTACCGAATCCTCAATCTCTAATTTCTGGTGTGTCCGCACGACTTGCCCATTCGGCCATACTTTCAGGCACACTCTGTCTACTCGACAATAATAATCAAGCGCGGTAATCCAAAATCGAAACATAGTTACCCAGTCTAATTCGCTTTGCATGTGCCATATTGACTCAAATGAACTAGGAGAAAATATTCAGTGAGCCTCCCATGATCCCCGTTTCAACAAATTTTAGAACACACTATTCCTACGGCCTGGTAGTACTTCATCGCCAAGTCACAATTCTATACGAATTCCCCCAAGATCATCCTTACTTTTATCGAAAACTCTCTGAATGACATGTGTCAAGGAGGTTATGTGCTGGGCAGGGAACCCGTTACACTGAGGGACCGCTGTAGGGCTGCACATTCCGACTGGGGGACTGATGACCTCCGCAGTTTTGTCCCCCTAAAACATCCAAACAACAACAACAACAACAACACATTCCGACCTTTTTGCTGGTGCGGCAAACTTGAGGGGCGTCATTTTAGGTAGCTTCAGTAAGCTGTCCAAACTTCAGAGTTCTATCTACTGCGAGGCACAATCGCTCCGGCGGTATTGCGAAATCTTTTGCCAATTTACTGCCTGAGCTGGGAACTAATATTTGTAGTGAAGCTTTTGTATTCCCGCGACCCGAATACCACCTACCTCCTTACTATGTTAACTGATGGCGAATCGGCTCATATAAATGGTTTAGAATTAGCAGAAAAAACATCTGCTGTTTCTGCGCTTTTGGTTAAAAAGGAAAGCCCAAGTAATGTGCTGAAATTAACAAGAACTATATTTTTTTGTTCAAACCTTATCACTATATTAAGAATATTGCTTACCATCCCTGTAAGCGTTGCAGGTGAACAAAGGAATTTTTTCGAAGTAAAGCTAATAAAGAGGATTTTGCGCTCGACAACTACACAAAATCGATTGTATGGTTTGGTCATGTTGGCGATTGAGCATGAAATAGCGGATGAAGTAGACTTGAAAGAGGTACTTAAATAATCTTTATCCAATTTTGGTTCGAGAACAGCGCAGTTATTTTCGTAATAATACTGTAGTAAATAAATACTGCAACCAGACACAAATTTTTTGTAAATCAATTTATTTCACCGTCACTGGTTTCGGGCATGAGCCATCATCAGACGATAGTGTTGATTTCAGGTGTCCTAAAATAATAAAGTGAAGTTAATCCATAGGTTACATGTTTATATATTTCTGTCCAAAATACCGGGTAATCAAAAAGTCAGTATAAATTTGAAAACTTAATGAATCACGGATTAATGTAGATAGAGAGGTAAAAATTGACACACATGCTTGGAATGACATGTGGTTTTATTAGGAAAAAAAAAGTCGCAAGTGTATCGTGATCGACCGACATCTCTTGGGATGCTGAAAGACAACATCCGACGCCAATGCCTCACCATAACTCCGGACAGTGGCGTAACTAGGACTTGGCTTTGAGGGGAGGGATAGATCTGCTTACCGAGCAAAATTTTAGTCAGTTTCCAGACAGACCACCTCTACCACTCCCGTTGAAGAAACTAAATCACTCCCTTCCAATGGAAGCTTATGGTAAAACACCCCAAGTCTCAAAACTTTACCTTTATCGGATTGCTGTTATACGATTACTTTTTCTTTTTTTCTCTCTCTCTCTCCTTTTTTTTTTTTTTTTTTTTTTTATCTTTGCTTTGTCTTAATTTGTTAAGATATTTATTGCTCTTCTGATCAGATGAAGCGCCCCTTGACGGACATTTTTTGAACTTTTTTTTTGTTCTAATAAAACCCCATGTCATTTCAAGCAAGAGTGTCAATTTTTACCTATCTACATTAATCTGTGTTTTATTACATTTTCAAATTTATACTGACTTTTTGATCACTCGGTATAACAAAGTTTTCTTGTTCAAACAACTTACGAGTATGCTGCCGGGTAGACATTGCATCTTTTGAATCTAATCATCTTTATTCATCAAAACTGTGGCGTTTCCCTTGTCCGCAGGCAAGATAACAATATCAGGATCCATTCTGAGAGACCGTAAAGCGGACGCCTCAGCTGCTGTTATATTACACTTGGGTGGACGGGCCCCAGCCAACACACGACAAGCTTCCCTCCTAGCCTCTTCTGCAGAATCGGCAGGTAGTTTGGAAACAGCCTGTTCAATAGAACTTATGAAGTCAACAACCGGCAAACGCTTAGGCGTCGGTGCGAAATTCAAACCCTTCCCCAACACAGATAAAGCTGCGTCGTCATAAGTTTTCTCCGTGAGATTGATCACAGATCGTTGCGAAACTAAATTGGAATCAGACTCTGGAGTTGCAGTGGGAAGCCCGTTGTCACCTATTGTGGCCAATTTGTTTATGGAGGATTTTGAGGAACGTACTTTAGCGTCAGCAACTCTGAAACCTGCGTGTTTTCTCAGATATGTAGACGACACTTTTGTTGTTTGGCCTCATGGTAGTGAGAATTTAAATGGTTTTTTGGAACACCTAAATTCAATCCACCCGAATATTCAGTTCACAATGGAGGTGGAACAGAATGGCTGCCTTCCTTTCCTTGATGTGTTGGTCAGAAGGAAGGTTGATGGTACATTAGGACATTCTGTTTATAGGAAGCCTACTCACACAGATTTGTATCTGCGAGCTGATAGTTGTCACCATCCAGCTCAGCGTGAGGGAGTACTTCGTACTTTGGTTCACAGGGCACATGTCATTTCAGACCCTGAAAGTTTGTCAGCTGAGTTGTCCCATCTCGAGGTGACCTTTCGTCAGAACGGTTATAGTGAGACACAGATAAAACGTGCATTGCGCTATCAGCCTTCTGTGCAACGGGTGAGTGACGATAGTAATGAAGTGGCACCTAAATCTATGGCCTTTTTGCCTTACGCAGGAAGTATTTCCAACAAGATTGGTCGTATTTTACGGAAATATGATGTGAAATGTGTTTTTAGACCACCTTCTAAGATAAAGGCCCTGTTGGGGTCCGTAAAGGATGATCTTGGTTTGCGTAAGGCAGGTGTATATCGTATTCCTTGGAGTTGTGGCATGTCATATATTGGTCAGACAATCAGGACTGTGGAAGACCGGTGTATTGAACATAAACGTTACACGCTCTTACAACAGCCCAACAAATCCGCTGTTGCAGAACACTGTCTTGACACCGGTCATCCTATGGAATACAACAACACGGAGATCCTGGCATGCACCTCCACCTATTGGGATAGTGTTATTAAGGAAGCTGTTGAAATTAAACTAGCAAGCGACCTTATAAACAGAGATGATGGTTTTTGTTTAAATTCTGCTTGGAATCCGGCAGTGTCTCTCGTCAACAAACAGAGGGATAAAATTAATGCTGCCTCACCTGTTACTATCGATATTTTTGATGTTTGGTCACCTTTGGTTGTGTTGACTCTGCTGTGACTTGTACTGTGTGTGTTATCTTCCTTGTTTACACTTTGCAAACCGAGGTATTAAATACGCTTGTACATTGCTTCCTTAAGTGCAGTTGTGCCTTGAGAATGGCAGGGTGTTCTCCTGCCGAAATATCGGCGGTTGTCGACGACGTAACCCGGCAGCATACCCGTAAGTTGTTTGAACACTCATTACGCCGGGAAAAGTTAAAGTCTCACAAAGTTTTCTTGTTTGTATTGTTTACACGTGAATTAAGATTACGTCTATGCTTATACACTGAACTTACTTCAGACAAATGTGAATGCAAAAACACATATCTCTCTCACATAATGTATAAAGAAAACCTTTCCCTCAAGTAAGTTCAGTGTACAAGCACAAATGTAATCTTAATTCATATGTAAATAATACAAGCAAGAAAACTTTGTAACATTTAGGATAGAAATATATAAACTTTCTAACCTATGGGTTCACATATCTTTGTTATTTTAGGAGACCAATGTAGATCTGAAACCAACACTACCGTCTGATGATGGGCTCAGGTCCGAAACCAGTGATGCTGAAATAAATTGATTTGCCAAAATCTTGTGTCTGGTTGCAGTATTTACTTACAACAGTGTTATTAGGTAGTTAAACAGTTCCCAGAATTAAAAGTGAGGAAAAACATTTTTGTGACTTCGTAGCTGGTAAGTCTAAATTGTTTTGCATGGTGTATTATAGGACTGAAAATCCAGAAACCAAAACTTAAAAATTATACCTAGGTAACTACTCTCTTATTCTATAAACAATTTGCACTTTATGTTTATGAAATCGTATTCTATGTTTCCGACGGCCGACAATTTTTGAATGCGTTAAATTTTTGCTGATGTTGGTCCACTTAAAGCCCATAAATTCTCTTCCGCTGTGCATATAGTTTATGCAGTGCTATTCAGAGGACAAAGAATGGTTCTGTTTGCAGCATTTTACAGTATCTAACACTGCTCCTGACTTTTCGAAGGGATTATGTTTCTGGTTTCATACTACAATATACTAGAGGACCCGTGAGAATAATTCGAACCATTAGTGGAATAACAAAAAAAGTTGCGAAAAAATTGAAGAAAAGTTGAATGTTCACTCATAGCTTTCTTCAGAATTAATCAATTCAAGTGTTTAAAAGCGCAAATGAAAGAGCTTGATCCGTTGAGTGTTGTTAAGTCGAAAAGAACTGTGTGCCTTAATTAGAACCGAAGATATCTTAAAACAAACCGATTAAAATACTCAATGCAAACACGGAAGGATACCGCGTTTAAATAAAAATAAAGGATGGGGAGACTTAAGTTAATTCTGATACTTGATGACAAATCCGCGAATGAATACCTTTCGTTTAAAACAAAAATGAAAGAAATCGGCCGGGTAGTTTGGTCTAGCCGACTGGCTTTAGTTTTCGTAGATTATTTTAATATATAAAATTACTTACTCAACAGCGTTCAGTTTTCCGCTCGATTTTGCTTCTATGCACAAATCAATGAGACCGCGATGTCCTGTGTAGATGAGTGGAAAACAATAAAAATTATGTGGTTGCCAAGAAGGACATACTAAGCGAGCAACACTTATTTTAAGAAACGTAGTAATTAGATTGCACTACTTGTTTATTGCAATGATGCATAGTTTCGTGTCTTACAGAGAATGTAACTTAGTAAATTGTTTCCATTTAAAAGTCTTGAGTGTTATATGTATATTTACGTAAATTGCGTAAATTGTGTACCTATGAGATTACACTGTACTGGTGTAGTCTAGTGATGTTACTTTTTGCCTTCCACATAACGTAATTTTCCATGTTATATCTATTTAAGTACATGATTTTTATATTAATTAAAGGACTTCAATTGTATTTCAGTAAATAAAATATTTAAATTACCTGATACCAAGGAGCAGGCGCGGATTGGGTTTTTCGGATGGGAAAGGTCACCATCTAGGCTTTCGGTTTTGAGAGGTCATGATTCGGAATAGTCATTTTGTGCGAAATGAATACAATAACATCAGCAATAATAATACAAGGAACACAAACAAGAGACAGACGAAAAGCGACAGTTGGCAACACTAAACATTGTAAGCAAACGTTCAAAAACGAGTACACAGTGAAGTGGTGATGCAAGGGTTTTGCATCAAGAACGAAAATACCGTATCCAACTGAAGACCTCACAAACATCTCCACGAGACACACATGGAATAACACAGAAAACCGTAAGTAGGGCCAAAAAACTGGATAATTAATTTAACTTTGCAAAAGCTAGTGCTACAGAAGTTCTGCATCTACATAGATACTCTGCAAATCACATTCAAGTGCCTGGCAGAGGGTTTATTAACCACTTTCATAACTTTTCTCTACCGTTCCATTCTCTAATAGCGCGCGGGAAGAAAGAACACCTAAATCGTTCCGTTTTCGATCTGATTTCTCTTATTTTATTGGGATGGTCATGTCTCCCTAAGTAGGTGGTTGCTAGGAAGATATTTTCACATTCAGAAGTAAAAGTCGGTGATTGAAACTTCGCAAACAGATCACGCCGCAATGAACAACGTCTTCCTTTTAATGATTTCCACCCCAATTCGTGCAACATTTCCGTGACGCTTTCCCCCCCGTAACGTGATAAAACAAAACGAGCTGCCCTTCTCTGAACCTTCTCAATATCTTCCGTCAGTCCCACCTGGTGAGGGTCCCACAAGGGGCAACAGTACTCCAAGAGAGGACGCACAAGTGTGATGTAGGCAGTCTCTTTGGTGGAGCTGGTGCATCGTCTAAGCGTTCTGCCAATGAAACGTAACCTTTGGTTCGCCTTCCCCACAATATTTTCTATGTGTTCTCTCCAGTCAAAGTTGTTCGTAATTGTAACTCCTAGGTATTTGGTAGAATCTACGGCCTTAAGGTTTGACTGATTTATCGCGTAATTGAAGTTCAGCGGGTTTCTTTTAGTTGTCATGTGTATTACTTCACACTTTTCTTTATTTAGTGTCAATTGCCAATTTTGGCACCATGCAGAAATTTTGTCTAAAACGCTTTGCAGTTGCTTTTGATCTTCTGTTGACTTCACTAACCGATAAACGACAGCATCATCCGCGAACAATCTAAGGGAGCTATTGAGATTGTCTCCTAAATCGTTTATAAACACGAGGAAGAGTAGGGGACCTAGTAGATCGGAACTTTAGAAATTGTAACAAGACTGTTAACTGTCATACTGTGAAAAATACATACAATATTATGACTGTAGTACAATATTATACAAAAGTAACATGTATTACAGGCCACTGATGATGCTTCACAAATAAAGAAGCGAAACGCGTAGGGCACACATAAAAACGCCTAGACCTCCACCAAATAATAATAATTAACTGACAAAGTCTAGAAATTTATGCTACAGAAATATAATTTTTTATCATAATGTGTGGATCATAACTCCAACACCTTCAACCTCTCATCCCCCTCCCTTGGATACACACTTGACGAGGGGCGACATATTAACTTTTTGGGCCGTGGCAGCGTTAATGCTAGAGGCGGCCCTGGTTGCGCTACTGATCAATATGAGAAGATTTTTCATCGTTTCTGGAAGCTTCTGACCTGTTTCCAGTGCTACGTTGTGGTTCGCCCACCGTGTAAAATGTCCAGGCGGTTGGCGCTATGCCGGCGCCTTGTGAGGCTGCAACCCGGCTGGCCGTGATGCAAGCGTTGCTGTCTCAGGTGTCACCGGCCCCGACCCCGTCTGGCCTAACTGCAGCGGTGACGTCGTCCAGTGTTTACTGGTGCCGATCTAATAATAGGTGCGTGACACGAGAAAACGCACGGGCTCAAGACTTCCTCATCTGGCGGTTCGGTTACAAGAACTCCGCACTTGAGCGTAGTCTCCAGGAGAACGACCTATTAACCAGTAGTCAACACGGATTCAGAAAGTATCACTCTTGCGAAACACAGCTTGCCCTTTATTCACATGAAGTGTTAAGTGCCATCGACAAGGGATCTCAAATCGATTCCATATTTCTCGATTTCCGGAAGGCTTTTAACACTGTACCCCACAAGCGGCTTCTAATGAAATTGCGTGCTTATGGAATATCTCCACAATTGTGCGATTGGATTCACGATTTCCTATCAGAAAGGACACAGTTCCTTGTAATTGACGGTAAATCATCGAGTAAAACAGAAGTGATATCTGGCGTTCCATAGGGAAGCGTTATAGGTCCCCTACTCTTCCTAGTGTTTAGAAACGATTTAGGAGACAATCTGAACAGCTCCCTTAGATTGTTCGCGGATGATGCTGTCGTTTATCGGTTAGTGAAGTCAACAGAGGAACAAAAGCAACTGCAAAGCGATTTAGACAAAATTTCTGCATGGCGCGAAAATTGGCAATTGACACTAAATAAAGAAAAGTGTGAAGTAATACACATGACAACTAAAAGAAATCCGCTGAACTTAAATTACGCGATAGATCAGTCAAACACTAAGGTCGTAGATTCTACCAAATACCTAGGAGTTACAATTACGAACAACTTTGACTGGAGAGAACACAGAAAATATTATGGGGAAGGCGAACCAAAGGTTACGTTTCATCGGCAGAACGCTTCGAAGATGCACCAACTCCACCAAAGAGACTGCCTACATCACACTTGTGCGTCCTCTCCTGGAGTACTGTTGCCCCTTGTGGGACCCTCACCAGGTGGGACTGACGGAAGACGTTGAGAAGGTTCAGAGAAGGGCAGCTCGTTTTGTTTTTATCACGTTACGGGGGGGAAAGCGCCACGGAAATGTTGCACGAATTGGGGTAGAAATCATTAAAAGAAAGACGTTATTCATTGCGGCGTGATCTGTTTGCGAAGTTTCAATCACCGACTTTTAGTTCTGAATGTGAAAATATTTTGCTAGCACCCACCTACTTAGGGAGACATGACCATCCCAATAAAGTGAGAGAAATCAGATCGAAAACGGAACGATTTAGGTGTTCTTTCTTCCCGCGTGCTATTAGAGAATGGAACGGTAAAGAAAAGTTATGCCGGCCGCGGTGGCCGAGGAGACTTAAACGCTACAGTCCCGGTCTGCACGGCCACTACGGTCGGGGGTTCGAATCCCCCTCGGGCATGGATATTTGTGCCGTCCTAGTTCGTAAGTAGTTCATAAGTAGTTTGTAAGTTTAGGGACTAATGACCCCGTAGTTAAGTCCCATAAGCTTAACAAACATTTGAACATTTTAGAAAAGTTATGAAAGTGGTTAATGAACCCTCTGCCAGGCACTTGAATGTGATTTGCAGAGTATCTATGTAGATGTACATGTACTAAAAGAAGAAATTATCCGCTACAGGTATTGTAACAAATGAAGCGGACACGTTCCTATCCTCCTTCTTGCTTTTACTGCTGTACCTTATCTGCACAACTGGAAAAAACATTAGTACACCTAGTAGGATGACGTCGAGTTTTATCCGGGGGATAGCAGATAACGGTTTCAAAGTCGTCCGCCAACAGATAGCGTAGTGACATTAGCTGCTAGAGCGCCGTGTGTACCGTAAACTGGCCTAAATTTAGCTACTTTTTATGTTGTACTAGCTGAAAACCCGGCTTTGCCCGGATTTTTATTTATTTATTTATTCCTGTTTTGAATTAGTACTTGACCTATCCTTTCTCTCTCTGTCCATCTCCTTTTGTTTCTAAAGACATGCTATATTTATCGGAGAATAAATAAGAAATAAGGCTGTCTCGCATAATGTACAAAATTATAAGTATCCAAACAAAGAAAGATAGTATAAAAAAACAAATGACATATAAAATGCGTACGATCTCATATTTATTCAGTTATATGTTGTACAATTGTAGAATTTTGCAGATATGTACTCTTTGTATAAGTGCTGTATGTCTGTATTAAAAGAAATTTCTTTTTTACTGCTTTATTTATTCTTATATTTCCTAATAGAGAAAGAGCTGAAGACATGGTAGCATATATAGACCAAAGATATGGTCTGTGGCATCACGTTTCGCTGTATGTAACCTCCTTGCTATAGAGTCACAAACGTCATCGGTGGCCTTCAGTCTGAATTTTTTTTAATAATTTGACGACTTTCAAGCACCATATCTTCCACCCCCTTATAGCTATCGGCATGGAACTGCTATAGCGTACAACGGGAGACTTCGGACAACAATTACACACACACCGTTCGTTTGCGTTCTGTAGTTTTCGCTGCAGAGCGAAATATTAACACACACAAACACACACACACACAAGTAAAATTTTATATACACTGATAACTTTCCATTCCAATATACGCCACCCTTTTATAATTATTAAACCTCAAGCAACATTGCAACCAAGAAAACCATTTTCAAAGAGTAATTATTGATCCGCATTTGCGTTATATTCTTCAAATTACTAAATATCTATCATATCGCTATAAAACCGTGCCTAAAAGCTTCCTCAGGTATAAATTAGTAACTGTACAAATATTCAAGTCTCTGCGTCTTGTCGTTCGGACGTGATAAGCGTACACCGAACAGACATTTACATTAATATATATAGATAAATAGCTATCCGATCGCCATAAAACCGTGCCTAAAGCCTTCCCCGGATAGTCATTAGTAACTGTACAAATTTTTAGCTCTTTATGTCTTGTGGTTCAGACGTGATAAACGTACACCGAACAGACATTCACATTTATAGATATAGATATTGACATAATGCGAAAGGATAGTCCAAACACTGCAGTTATTTATTTATACATCACACAAGATATCTTTCGGCAAGGTGTTTCTGCAAAAACATTTTCTTATATGAGTATGTATCAAAATGCTACATAAATAAATTTACGTAAAATTTTTTTTACAAATTTCACTTCCAAAGTGTGCAGTACGTACCGAATTTAGAGGTTGTAAATGCTTCAACTGACTATTTATTAGGTCATGTTTTACATTTGATTTATGAATTGTAGCCAGTTACAGCATCTGTCAATACCTCAGAATACTATACGTTTACAAATATTTACAATTTTTTCTTTCAGAGAGAAAATATAGAAGTTAACAGATATGGCATTATTTTCTTTATTATTTCTGTCTATGTTGTTATTAGCGATTATGGTTAAAAAATTTTATTAGAAATTTTGGAGGATATTATAGATTATACATTTATATTTGACATGTTGTCTTTATTTCGTCTTTGGTTGATTTTAACATTATACTACGATTTCCGATTTATGTAATCTCCATTATCCTTTGTCCAGCGTCAAATTATCAATAAAACTATACTCATATAAGAAAATGTTTTTGCAGAAACACCTGACGATGGTATTTAATGCCGAAAGATATCTTGTGTGATAAATAAATGAATAATTAATTAAATTGTTTGGACTATCCTTTCGCATTATGTCAATATACGACATTTCTAACACTGTGGTCCCGAGATAAAACAATTTTTAATGTTCTCTTTTTTTTTATAAATTTTAATGTGAAGCAGAAAACTAAATATTTGAATTAAACTGTGGTATGTTGTACAGAATGAAGAAAGAAAGATAATTTTCACTCCACATTTTCTTTGCCTTATAAAATTTGTAATAGTGGCAGAAGATTCCCTGGAACTGGGGCAACGTCGGCCACGAACGAAATGTTGTGAAAATACGAAAGATTTTCATGTCTGCATTATCTTCGACCACCCGAGATACCCGCACATAGGTATGCGTATTACGATACTAAGAATTTCAAAATTTCAACATCGAAGTAAAAGTAATAAATAAAAAAAAAAAAGAAAGGGTGAAAGATCGCCATATTTTTCCCGTATGAATTTTCTTTATTTTCTCTTGGAGAGACGTCGTTGGTATTGCAAATATTTCAGAGGCTTGTCGTATCTATAGTTTTCCTTTTTGAATCTCCCTTACGGCAAGTTGTGAATAAGTGTGTTTGTAATTACTATATGTGGGTCCTTCTAATATTTTCCTATTTGTATGTCATGACTGAAGTTACTATGAAAATTCACACTAAATCTCTTAAAATTAATTCTGCAAAACCTTAATTGTTGCTTAAATATATCCGCGCGTACTGGAGCGCCGTGTTGCGAGGCGCGCAGCTGTCCGTCGTCGGGGGTTCGAATCTCCCCCCTCCCCCCCTCGGGTATGGATGTTTATCTCATCTTTACTATAATGTAGTTCATAAGTAGAATGAAACTTTCACTCTGCAGCGGAGCGTGCGCTGATATGAAACTTCCTGGTAGATTAAAATTGTGTGCCGGAACCGGGACTCGAAACTCGAACCTTTGCCTTTCGCGGGCAAGCGCTCTACTGACTGAGCTATCCCGACACGACTCACGATGCCGCCCCACATCTTTACTTCCGTCAGTACCTCGCCTCCTGCTTTCCACAGTTCACAGAAGTTCTCCTGCGAAACTAGCACTCCAGGAATAAAGTATATGATGGAGGCGAGGTATGGGGAGGTACTGGCGGAAGTAAAGTTGTGGGGCGGCATCGTGAGTCGTGTCGGGATAGCTCAGTCAGTAGAGCGCTTGCCCGCGAAAGGAAAAGGTCCCGGGTTCGAGTCCCGGTTCCGCCACACAATTTTAATCTGCCAGGAAGTTTCAGTTCATAAGTAGTTTGTAAGTTTAGGGACTGATAACCCCGCAGTTAAGTCTCTTAAGCTTTACAAAGATTAGCACATTTTTTTGATTTGCTTAAATAAACTTTTTATGTATACAGGCTGTATAACAAAATAATTATTTTGAGGTCATTGAGAACTCCCTTCCATAAAATGAAGTCCAACCCATAAGGAAGTGGTTAGCCTCAGATGGTACCGATTTTTATAAACACGGTTCAGCGTTGTCAAAAGTACATGACGAATGGCGGTGACTATGTGGAAAATGTCTGTACGTAAAATATTGCTCTGTTTAGCTGTGCTGTTGTAATGTATGTATTTCCTGTTGTTTCCATGAATAAAAATAAGTCATTGCTTTCGGAACGACCCTCGTAGTTACATGAACAATGTTATTGGAAAAAGGTACAGCAAAGTTTTACCTATTTTCTGACTTTGTCGCCGAAGGAACTGAGACACTTGTAATATCATTGGTTCAAGAGTTATATTACTCTGTCGTTTGCTGCCTATGAATGGAACGAACGTGTGGCAACCGTGTTCAGCTCTTCGTCGTAATGCAAAAGTTAGTCGCAGGAGGTGCCATTGTGACAAGAAGCGTGGAATGTTCTTGCAGCTTGTTGTCTTTATTAAAAAACAACGAGAACGGATGTTTTTCCTTATTTTTCAGTGATTCGTCATTGACCCCATTGGCACAAAAGGTCGTGAACTACCATGGAACACGAATAATCAAAATAAAGCATTTTCGCTAATCTATGTTTATTATTAGGAATGTCATAATCAGTCTTCACTATTACAAGTTATTACACGTAATAATATTAGGTAGGTTTGAAACAGGAAAAATATTACTATTATGAATGAAACTAAAAACAGTTCGTCAGTTTGACGTTTGTCACTTTTTATTTTAAAATCTCATACTAATTTTATTCTGACGTAAAGAGTGCGGTGGCGTTGGATTCGTGTTCTGGAGGACGATGGTTCAAATCCACCTCCAGTTATCCAGATTTTTGTTTTCGTAGTGTGCTTCCTTTGAAGGCTGATTTCCCTCCCTCCCCATCCTTACTCAAACAATTTGAGCGTGAGCTCAGACTCTAAAGACCACGGTGTCGGTAGGACGATAAACGTTAATCTCACTTACTTCTCATGATGTGACACTGAAACTATTCTGTTGAACTTCTTAGGGATACAGGCACGCTCGCCTTCATTTGTCACTGTGGCAAAGATGAATTTTAATATCGCCGTGTTTTCGGGAATAAGATTTCGTAACAATTCAGCTCCAAGTGGTCCGGA
Organism: Locusta migratoria; assembly: GCA_026315105.1. NCBI lineage: Eukaryota > Metazoa > Arthropoda > Insecta > Orthoptera > Acrididae > Locusta > Locusta migratoria. Next base: position 478,297,182 of record CM048744.1, on the reverse strand, counting down.
AAGCAGAGAAGCATTTCAACGTCGACTACGCCATCAGAATGGAAATATCCCACTTTCGGTTTCATATCGCAATCTGGTTAACTGTCTGCCCCACCCATACTACGCCTATTGAGTGTAAGCTTTTGTTAGTGACCATGCTTCCTATTGAGAAAATAAATATCTATTCTTTATGGTGTTTGTTGCTGCGTCCTCTTCCTTGTTGTATTGAAGGATCATCAGAATCACTGTCAGCGCTGGCAAACTGCGCCTGCCGGATGCTCGACGCTACCCAACTGATACATGTGTTCTGCGGGTCAGCTTGACCAGGCGGCTTTGTCGATCGCAACAGAGTCCTTATCAGATGTTCAAATGTTTGTAGATCTATCGGACCAAGGTGCGTGGTCATCAGTCCGTATCTTACAAACTGCTTAAACCTAGGTAAACTAACCTAAGGACAAACACACACACCCATGCCCCAGGGAGGACTCGAACCTCCACGGCGAGCAACCGCGCGCTCCGCAGCGAGGCGCTTTAGACCACTCGGCTACTCCACCGCGGCTATTCGAACCCCCGACGAAAAACGGCCTCGCGCATCGTAGCATAGCGCCTCAATGCGCTCGGCCGCGGCGGTGTCCTCATCCATCAGATGTATATATACAGTACATGGGTAAATCTCTTAACGTCCGGAGTGACATATTTGACACGTACTCAATTTATAGATGTAATTGAATGCTGATTATAAAAGTGACAACTTATAAGTCGCCGCGGTGGAGTAGCCGAGCGGTCTAAAGCACCTCGCTGCGGACTGCGCGGTTGCTCGCCGTGGAGGTTCGAGTCCTCCCTGGGGCATGGGTGTGTGTGTGTTTGTCTGTAGGTTAGTTTACCTAGGTTTAAGTAGTTTGTAAGCTACCCCGACTGATGACCACGCAGTTTGGTCCGATAGATTTACAGACATTTGAACATTTTAAACTTATAAGTCCATTGTGCCATATGTGGAACAGTTTCCAACCATATATCGTATTGTGCTGTTGCCTAGTGGCATCTTCTGAGAAGTTGCATTCTCTTCGAAAATGACGTGCTACTCATGACCTCCACGTTTGTAGAGCTGTACTAACCAGAATCAAGGTAAGCATTTTTTTGAAAAATATGCTCTTGTTTACGTAATCTATTCAAAGTTCAATGACGTAGTTTCTGTCCGTGGAACATGTTTAGTTCATATTTTATGAGGATTTTTTTTCGGTTTGTGGCAGATTTCTCACAATGGGCATACATTATCAAACTGCCGTTTTTTGGTACGTGCGAGAAGTGGCACATCGGACACTGAAACAATACTGCATGCAGTGTATACAATGAAGTTTACACTTTTCATATGTAACATTGCCGACTAACAAGACATCACAACACAAGTTTCACCTCCTCATGAGAGCGAAGATAGTTTCGTGGGCGATTCAGATGAGGAACCAGATTACATATATGTAAGGAAACGGAAACAACAATTGAAGGGGTGAATATTAGGGCTGTAAAATGGATGGATAATAGCGGGGTACTTCTTGTGTCAATGTTTCAATCTGCTCTTCCTCTCAACGCTGTACAACGTTTTGACCAAACAGGTCATCAGCAGACTGAGGTAACTTGCCCTAGAATAGTGACAAAATACAACCAATTCTGGTCTCATAAGCTATTACCGAATCTCTCTAAGATCAAGGACGTTTTATTTGAGGTATTTCTTTCACTTTGTCAACACAGTTATTGTCGATGGTTGGCTTCTCTCCGACGAGACTGCAACAGGAATGGCATTCCTACTCAGAGTGTAATGGATCTGCTAAATTTCCGATGTGAAGTCGACGAGTCTCTTTGCAACTTCGCAGCTGACCCACCGAAAAGAGGAAGGCCATCAAGAGACAAAGTAGAGAACGAATTTTCAACTGCATTCCGCAACTGTGAGATCACAGTCAACATCAACGAGTCCCACATAGGTACGCCAGAGGTCAAATTCCTCGGGTACATAATAACAGGAGAAGATATTGCACACGCGATGTAGAAAAGTTGGAAGCGCTGAAACAATTTGCAAGGCCAACCACGAAAAGAGCGCTTAGATGTGTTTTAGGAATAATTAATTTTTTTAAACTCTTCATTCACGTGGACAAACTAGCAACATCCGTCCTCTGTAGGCTAGCAGGGAAGAAAACCCCATGGCTGTGGAATGAGGAAGCAGAGGAAGAATTTCAGGTGCTTAAAGATGCGTTAGTTGATGCCCAATTATTATGGCATCCTAATATGGCAGAGGATTTTTGCACGGTGACCGACCTCATACACTGGACTTGGCTTCATGATCTTCCAGGAATACATGGAAGGGAGCAATAAAGTACATAAGACGATCGCATTCGGGAGCAGGGTGCTCACGGAATTAGAGGCCTTAGCAGTTGTTTGGGCCTTCGAGAAATTCAGATTCTTGCTATATGCAAGGAGAACTACCACAAGGCACTGGAGTTCCTAATGACGGCGAGGCTGAGGAACAAACGTTTGAATCGGTGGGCGTTAGCTCTCCAAGAATATGATTTCACAATCATTCACGTTCCTGGAAATACCAGCGTCATATGTTGTTGTTGTTGTGGTCTTCAGTCCGCAGATTGGTTTGATGCAGCTCTCCACGCTACCCTGTCCTACGCAAGTCTTTTCATCTGAGAATACGTTGAATCTGCTTACTGTATTCATCCCTCGGTCTCCCTCTTCGATTTTTACCCCACACACTTCCTTCTAATGCTAAGTTGACGATTCCTTGTTGTCTCAGAATGTGTCCTACCAATCTATCCCTTCTCTTAGTCATGATATGCCAGAAACTCATTTTCTCCAAACGTCGGTTAAGCATCTCCTCATTAGTTACGTGATCTACCCATTAATTTTCATCATTCGTCTGTTGTACCACATTTCAAAAGCTTCTATCATCTTTTTGTCTGAACTCCTTATAGTCCACGTTTCACTCCCATACAATGCTACACTACAGACAAATGCTTTCAGAAAGGACTTCCGACATTTAAATTAATATTGGAAGTTAACAAGTTTCGCTTCTTTTGAAATGCTTTTCTTCTCATAGCCATTCTGCATTTTATATCTTCTCTACTTCGGCCATCAGAAGTTATCTTGCTACCCAAGTAACAAAGCTCATCTACTACTTTTATTGTCTCATTACCTAATCTAATTCCTTCAGCATTACCTGATTTTCTGACATTACATTCCGTTACCCTCGTTTTACTCTTGATAATGTTCATCTTATATCTTCCTTAAAGACACTATCCATTTCATTCAATTGCTCTTCCAGATCCTCTACAGTCTCTGACAAAATTACTATGTCATCGGCAAACCGCAAAGTTTTTGTTTCTTCTCCCTGAACTTTAATTCCCTCTCCATATTTTTTCTTGCATTCCTTCACTGCTTGCTCAATGTACAGATTGAACAACATTGGGGTAAGGCTACAACCCTGTCTTACTCCCTTCCCAATCTCAGCTTCCCTTTCTTGCCCTTCGACTCTAATAACTGCTGTCTGGCTTTTTTATAGGTAAAATGTAACTCTTCGCTCCCTATATTTTACCCCTGCTACTTTCAGAATTTGAAAGAGTGTATTGCAGTCGACATTGTCGAAAGCTTTCTCCAAATGCTAAAAACGTACGTTTGCTTTTCCTTACCCTTTCTTCTACGATAAGACGTAATGTGAGTGTTGCCTCCCGTGTTCCTACATTTTTCTTAAATCCAAACTGATCATCTCCGAGGTCGGATTCCACAAGTTTTTCCATTCGTCTGTAAATACTTCGTGTTAGTATTTTGCAACCATGACTTATTAAACTGATAGTTCTGTAATTTTTCACATTTGTCTGCACTTGCTTTCTTTGGAATTGGAATTACAATATTCTTCTCTCTAGTCGGAGGGTATTTCCTCTGTTTCATACATCTTGCATGCCAAGTGGAACAATTTCTTCATGAATGGCTCTCCTAACGATGTCAGCAGTTCAGACGGAATATCATCTACTCCAGGGGCCTTGTTTCGACTCAAATATTTCAGCGCTCTATTATATTGTTCTCGCTGTATCGTATCTCCTATCTCATCTTCCTTCGCTTCGTCTTCCATTTCTAGAATACTGCCTTCAAGTTTGTTTTCTCTGTGTAGGCCCTGTATATATTCCTTCCATGGTTCAGCTTTCCCCTCTTTGCTTATTAGTATGTCCTAAGTTGTTTTATGTTGTTTGTCAGCTAACGTTCTCTAAAAGAATTTATTATTTTTAAACGCCTACCTCAAAGGAAATTTTTCTAGAAGAATGAACCTTTGTTTTCTTTTGGCTTCAATTATATTTTTTTAAATGAGGCCTAATATTCTGACGTGAAATTTTGTTCTTATTATTGCCGCTTCATTAATTTTCATGCTGAAAGAATACACTTCATGACGTGTACCTACTAGTATTTTTAAACTATTCTTTTCTTTACAGTGTACTGTGTTGTTATTTGGTAGCCTAATCTAGCAATAGGTCTATAATTTACTGTTATCTGTTCCCCCACACACATTTCTCATTTCATGTATATCTTTGCTCTTGAACCTTCGTACTTGTCTTGTGAATGAATCTAATCTGTTCTGAACATGGAAGCAACTCGTTATTAAGTGTGAGTGAGATCAGGAATGAATCACAGGGTAAAACCCGTGTTAATCTAATGCGCACATTATATGTCAAAGAGGGCTTACCTTTCTATAAATGTGCTCTGATCTTAATGGATTGTTGGATGATTGGCCACTGTATGCTTCACTATTCGTTGCATTGTAACTTAGACCACTGCTGGGCAATGCCTCCCACAACAGCAGCAATGAACAAACATGAGATTAGAAGTTGTAAAATTGCTTAGTTTTGACATACAGTGGTATGAATGTTGTGTGGATGTGATATAGAAATCGTGATAGCTATATACATAAGGGATTATTAGTATGCTTTGGCAAGGCCTCCCAGAAATCCAAGTCCTTCAGACTAGACGTTTTTCCACGATCAAGTGTCACGCCGATCGGCCCTTACACGTAACACTTACATGCGCAAAAACTTGTCAGCAAGGTGGGGGGGGGGGTGATGAAAAGTGCCCGCCTACTTGGAGTGAGCACTCATCCCTTCCCAACTGTTCCCCGTATATGTACCTTGTGTAACTGCATGCAAATGGTCATTGCTAGACGGCAACTACGCCGAAATATCAGTTAAGGGAATATTCGCTGGACTTGGCGGAGAGGGAGCGAGGGTGACCACTTGCTGCTATCATCTGCAGCCGCCCTTCGTAGAACTCGATGAGAGACCGGCCAGCATTCACACAATGGCCGTGGTATGCCAACCACCGCCGGCAACGTGGATTGCTTATGCAAACACACGCCGCAGCCCAACCGTCAGGAGAGCGCCGTCTCCTTGTACCACCTAGTATCGAGCCATGACTTTCGCCTGGAAGAAAGCTGTATATGGAACAGCATTGTGATTGAGGACAGTGAAAGGGCAGCTGGGATCGATTGCTTAACGTGGTTGACGTCGAATTGCTGAGTAAAAAATTGTAATAAATTTGTCAAATCGCGAGTCCTGGTGTCAATAAAGTTATCGGTAATCACATCATCGATTTTATGAAGTGTCCAGACAGCCGATTGTGGGAGTCTTTTACTTTTTAGTTTGGTCGAGAACAAGGCATTACCAGGCTGGCGGGTACAATATACAATTACTGAATGGATCGTGGTTTTCCCACTCTACAATTGTATATAAGTACTTAAATGAGGGGAGCCAATATTTACAAAGTGCACCTCTGTACGGTGTGTCAATCCCAACCGTCTCGGCTGACAATTTCCTTGGAGAAGAGTTGCTCTGTGTTAATTGTGTTTTGCAAATTGTTTCCTGGGTTAATAAGAATACCGAAAGTTGACTGGAGTGCGTGTAAATCCAGCGAACTCCTCTGTCTGATAGGACGTTTGTGGTCTATGTAGTGTAGTAAAGGTTTAGTTGACTGGTATATTGAGCTTGCATGGTAATAAGAAAAACGTGTAGAAATTTGATGTTCCATGTATGCATATCTGTCAGAGGTCTGTCGCGTATCCTGCATTGTGAAGACCGTCTCTCTCGTTGGGGTGCGATAGACGTGTTTCGGATCATTACATTGTACATACACAGTTGTATTGTAACGAAAAAAAAGTGTAGACACAACATGTTCGATGCCTGTGGGGGCGGGCTGTGAGGTCAGCCCTTGTTACTGTTAAAAACATAGGCTGTCACAATTAAATTTGATATGCAAATTTAATAAAGTGAAACGGAGGCGGCGGAGGAGGAACTCGCACAAGTTCAATAATGTTCAAATGTTTGTAGAGCTTATGGGACTTTACTACGGGGTCATCAGTCCCGCCGCGGTGGAGTAGCCGAGCGGTCTAAAGCGTCTCGCTGCGGAGCGCTCGGTTGCTCGCCGTGGAGGTTCGAGTCCTCCCTGGGGCATGGGTGTGTGTGTTGTCCTTAGGTTAGTTTCCTTAGTTTAAGTAGTTTGTAAGCTACGGACTGATGACCACGCAGTTTGGTCTGACAGAAAAAAAAAAAAAAAAAAAAAAAAAAAAAAAAAAAAAAAAAAAAAAAACATCGTCAGTCCCTAAACTTACAAACTACTTACGAACTAGCTAAGACTAAGGACGGCACTAATATCCATGCCCGAGGGGGGATTAGAACCCCCGACCGTAGTGGCCGTGAAGACCGTGACTGGAGCGCCTCAGTCCTCTCGGCCACCGCGGTCAGCTCTCGTACAAGTGTCAGTTGTGAAGGCGGGTGGGGGTGTGAGAGCGGAGGCAGGTCAAGTGCACGGCCGACGAGGGCGGGGGGGGGGGGGCGGCATGTCAGGACCTACCGGGGATGGAGAGAAGTGGGCCTAGGTAGGCTGATGGTACCCTGCGCTGATACCAGCGTCATCATACTATTGTGTTAATTTAAAAAAAAAAGTCATAAATTTTTGAAAAAAAAAAGACAACAACATTTGTTTACGTTTTAGAATGTCTTATAGCATTTCTGAAAACATTATGGAGTCTCAGTGATTAATTCATATCAAAATCAGTCGAGATCGCCAACTATGGTAGGTTATTTGTTTAGGAACGTGAGGTGGATGGTAATAACGGTTGCATTAGTGTACACAAAAAGGAGTCCGCGCGGTTGGCTACTTGTCGCGCAGCTTGTTAGGCTGGGTGTGACGGCGGGGTACTGCTGTGTAGTGTGTAGGCGGCGCGGTGTTTGCTCTGCTAGGAGCGGCTGGGCCCTCGCCTCGCTTTGTTTTGCGGCCGACAGTACTTGCGCATTATCGCCGGCGGCGGAATGAAGAGCGCGTATTGTGCGGCAACTTGCAGGTGGCAGGCGGCAGGCAGGCGGCGTCTTAATGCACAAGTTGCGCCCGATACGGCGCGCGGGACAAAGCCGCCTAATGGCCGGGCCCGCCCATCGGCGCGACAACTTGGCGCTGCCAACTTGCGCCGACACTTGCCACTGCTCGCAGGGCTGCCACCTCCGCAGCCGCCGCCGCCGGCTCTTTCACGCGCCGACGCCCCCTCTGCAAGGCGCCGGCTGGCCCAACTTCCCACTCTGTACCGCTGACGTCTTAGGATACAATCTAGAAGCTCACTTCCAGCGCCTTTTCATTCCAAATCATACGCTGTTTCCGCAAAATACAAATAAACTACTCCCAAATTCTTAACACATTAAATACTGCTCTCTCTCTCTCTTTCTCTCTTTGACTGGTCCCGCCCCCACCTGTTCCAATACGCTGATGATACCGCCTTTTTCCCCTGGCTCTGTCCCTCGCCCGGTGTCAGCGCCATGTCCAAATCCACCTAACATAGTTCACCTCTTGGTGCAACCAGTGGCGCCTGAATATCAATTCCACCAAAACCTAGCCAATCATCATAGGTCGAACCATTCCCTCATTCTGGTTCCACCATTTTTACCTAACCATGATCGCCCTACCCGGCTCACCCCCACCCAAGGCCTTATCCTTGACCGCAACCTTTCCTGGAATCCACATCTCAAGTCCATAGCTGCAGTTGAGTGCCCTAGCGTTGCTGCGGTTGCTCGCCATCGGAGCTTTGAGTCCTCCCTGAGGCATGGGTGTGTATGTTGTTCTAGGGACTGATGACCATACAAATTTGGTCCACTAAATTTACAAACATTCGAACATCAATCAAATCTATCGAAGAGAAAGCACAGCCTACACCTCCGTGAGCTCCTAACTGGCCGAATCTGGAAACTGCACACCTCCACCATCTTCCACATGTACAATTCCCTCATTCACCCTGTCCTTTGCTCCGACACCCTTGCCTGGACATCTGCGTCCCCACACTTCTACAAATCCCTCAAAATTTTAGAACGCTACATGCTACGCCTCGCCTTCGTATCTGCCTCCCCTCCATCCTATATGATCTCATCCCTTTCGTTGAACATAACTGCCCCAAGTACGTCTCCTTTAAATAGGGCCCCCAGCCATCACATCTCCACCTATGCATTCCACACGCCCCCCCGCCCCCCCCCCCCACCCCATGTGTCTCCGCATCCTGTTCAAGGCCAACTTCCAACACCTTCCCCTCCTGGATCATTTCCTCCGTCCAGACATCTATCCCTTCTAGCAACTTTGATCCTCTATCCTCTCTCCTCCTCGTTCCTTTCCCTACATCTCTCCCATGGCCGAGTCCTTCTAGTACATCTTACTCCCATTTTTTCCTCCAAAACATTGTTCCACGAATCCTGTCGCAAGACCAACATGATGATAGCATGACAATTTGTGGTGAACTCATTAGATGTGTGGACGATGATCCGACGTTTCTCAACTGGATAATAACTGGAGACGAAACATAGTGTTTCCTTTACGATCCACAGCTGAAACGACAATGAGCTACCTGGAATGCAGAAGAATGTGTAACATAGAGAGTCATGTGGGTGCCTGTTCTCCAGGCATCAAGACTCAGAACTTATTGACTGTACCATATAAATGTTCCAAATTAACCCTTAGAAGAAAAATATCCCTATATGGTAATTTATTTGAGATCATCGGTTTGGTAAGCAGTGTTAACATCTGATGGCCATATCAAAAAGACAATAAAAAAGAAAAAAAACAAGAATGTAAAACACAGACATCAGTTGATGGTAACATTGCTGAACGGAACCAGTAGTCTCAAATAAATGACTGGCACATCGATCTTGGCTACGGAGTGTTCTTCATCTAAGCTATGCAAATTAGCCATGTTTCACTTGCGCTATTACAGATACAGGGGGAAGTTGATTGTTTCCATGTGAAAGGCGGGTTTTGTCAGGCTGTTGGGTTCCCCAGCCGACAGGCTAACACTTTGGACCTAGTGAATGGAATAGAGGTTGTTAGGATTTTCCTAATCTGCTCGGAAACCGAAACGACGCTCTTGGCTGAGTGTGGGCGGCTCTTCCAGATTGCAACTGAAATACAATATAGCCACACACATTATTATAAAAATCCATAGAAAATCAGGGAATGATCATACGGCAAATATAATTATATAAATGGATTCAGGAGACTTATGAGAATCGAACGCTGTAATTACAATTTCAGCATTCCTTACTGATAAAAAAATGTCAAATTTCAGTACTATAATAATGATATTATATTTCCAATTATTGATAAGTAATGTTTATTAGTAACAGTTTAAGAAGCAATTGGGCAGTATTGCACCACGCTACCTATCTTAAAAGACGTACCACGTTATTTCCGTGGTCTTTCAATAAACTTTATTTTACTCTCTTGTTCTGATTTTCGTTGAGGTAGTAATATTCTTATGTCAGTACATAGATTCCACCACAGAAACACAAAACATGAACCCAGCAAAACGCATTACATTTATATATGTACTTTATTATATTTAGTATTATTTTTAGTAACGTTCGTTTTATGTTGTAGACTGTCACTTAAATATTTCATGGCCGACTAAAAATGGTAGATATGTTCTTTAATGTTCTCTTTAATGTTTGTAAATCTATCGGACCAAACTGCGTGGTCATCAGTCCGTAGATTACAAACTACTTAAACCTAGGTAAACTAACCTAAGGACAACACACACATCCATGCCCCAGGGAGGACTCGAACATCCACGGCGAGCAACCGCGCGCTCCGCAGCGAGACGCTTTAGACCGCTCGGCTACTCCACCGCGGCTAGTAGGTATGCAGCAGATAATTTATATATAAACTATTATATGTATTTGTGGACAAGAACTGAATATATTTGCATAAAAAGCCACGATAAATTAAATATTAATCGTGTAACTATATTTCGACGGCGGCAGTATATTTGAACAGTGAGAGGCTACCTGAGCAAAGAGCTTGGGAAGGGGCTGGTAACTTGGACGTGTTGGTGAGAGGTTGTGGCTGGGCGGTCTGAAGCCGCATTACGAACTTGTGATCTGAAGAGATAGGATGTGTGGACTTGGAAAATTTACGGGACTGTGACTGAAGAACTTAGTCTCTGGTGAAAAGTGGTAAACTATGTTTTATAAAAACTACTGTATATAAATATATCTCTATGCCCTTTGTCGGAAACATATCACATCAACCTGCAAAACTCTTTAAACCACACACTGTCAAAATATGTTTCCACACAAACAAAATACAAAACAAAATAGTTCACAACACTAAATCAACCAACACACCTTTTCAAAAATCTGTCATATACAAATTAACATGTGGCAGCTGCTCATGCGACTATATAGGACAAACAGGAAGGAATTTTAAAATACGATACAAACAACATATTGACGCACTCCGTTTAAAAAATTTAAACAAGTAAAGCTGTGCAGTCCATCTGGCTGAAAACAGACATTCCATTACAAACATAAAAACCAATCTCCAAATACTACACACTGCAGACAAAGGAATAAAGATGGACCTTTTAGAACAATTAGAAACTTTCATCTATAACAATAAAGCATCACACACCATCTTAAATTAATAAACAGAACTGGCAAACAACTCTTTCTACAAAAATTTTAACGACTCTTTAACCCTGAGAAAACCAGGCACACATACACATACTTAGATCATATAACACCCCCCCCCCCCACTTGCCTTTCCCAAATGCTACTCCAACCGCACGAAGTCTATGGATTTTTCTTCAAATGTAACATTAGTGCTACCATTACATTATTAAAAAATAAAGAATCCACAACTGTAAGAGAATAATGGAAATAGAAATATATGAACAAGTTACCTATTGAAACTGTAACTGGTAAATAAGTTTAAATAATATCTGTGTATTAACTGTGATCTTTGACAATTAGCTGTATATATCTCTGTATTGTTTATTTGTGTAAAACATGTGGAAAGCGAGTGCTGCGGTAAAGTATGTGTTTTGTGGGCAGCTTTTGAGCACTAAAATGCCTGAAAAATCACATATCATCAAACAGTAGTGTGAACCAACTGTAAGTTGCTGTTTAGAATACGTTTTAAACTTGTAAATATTGTAATATAGTGCTAAACACAAAGCTCACACATAATTTTCTACCTCACCACAGCCAAACGAGTTCCACAATGTTATGAGCAGCATATAAAACATGTATACCGCCTGAGGTTGAACTGACAGGCAGTTTGAAACCGGTCGTGGTAAATAGATATGTAAGAAAAGGTGACTGGTTGCTCTTATTTTCTGATTTCTTTAATCAACACAGTCGCAGGTTCCACACTTCCAGAATGGATACAAGTTTAAAAATATACTGTAATTAGGGGATTAATTTGGAAATGCATGTTGGATGGACTTCACTAATTTATGAGTGATAATTTGGAACTTCTACTCTCGGGTGCGTGTCATACTTATTGTGCCTCTCACGAACAATAGTTGGAGAAACATTTAGTTATTTACCGATGAATGAAGTAGGACCACCTTCGCATTTTCAGGTCCAAAATGAGTATTAAACTTCATTTATAAAGAATTACTTCGTGAGTGAATCACTTCTTTATCTTAGAATCCATTTTGTTGGTTATTCAGAGGTTTATTTTATGTTTGTTAAAATATATTTTCTCGTCATCATATGCAGATTGATAGACTGGCTAAACTACAGATTAATTATTGATCTTGTTTAAACAGATTGGGTAGCTGTTTAGGGCATAGAAGCTGACCTACATAACGCACCCCTATGAACAGAGACAACGAGCCATAAACTTTTACTACCCTGAGATACTTATTGCCCAAGTCTTATTGGTGAGTACCGATAGGAAGGTCGCACATTTATGTCAAGAGACGTTCTACGGCAGGGGTGGGCAACCAGCGGCCCGCGTTTGGTTCGCGGAAGGTTTCCCATGATAGTTTAAAAGCTGTACGTGTGTTGTGTGGATGTTGAACCTATCGTTAGATCAGACAACAAATTGTTCCTTGATACAGCAATTTGGTTTAATTATGGCCCTGATACTGATGTATATGCTATTAAGTGAGAAACAGTGCATGAAACTGATTATGTGCGCAACGGATATTTTTAACAAAACAACTGTGACATGTAGCCTTTTGAAACAGACACTGATTATACTCAAAAATTGTGACTGCGAGAAAGATATAAAAAAAACCACAAATCACTTTCTTAATGCTTGACTGTGAGAATTTTATGCAGATCAGTTTCTAATTATTGAAATTTAGTATCAATTTAGTATCATAGTCAATTAACTATCATTTACTATGGCACCAATAATGAAATCCGTTCAACAATATTATTCACATCAATACTGCACTTTAAATCCACTAATAATTAATTATCAAATGAAGGAAGTAGGTTAATTTTCTAACTACGTAAATGAAATATGAAAGAAAGTTTAAGCTACTTATTATTAATAATCAGCATTACATTACCTACATAATACAACTTCTGACTTGCTGGCAAAGCAGCCTCTGCTCTACATCGGAGCCATACACACAACCCAACCGCTCTCTAAGCGAGCTGAACCACTAGAACTACTCTCTCTCAGTGCGAGCTACAATGCTATGCAATACATGATCTTTGCCAAAGATGAAACTTCATAAAGGACACATATCGATACATACAGTAGAAGCGATATTATACATTTTCTTGCAAGCAAGTTACTCGATACAAAACAGGAGGCACAATATTGGACATTTTCTTACAAAATAATTTTTTATGGACACGTTTCATCACCCCCCTCCTACCTATTAAAATTTTGTAGGGTGGGTGATGCCAATGGCATTGCCTAGCCAGCAAAATTACTGAATTTCAAGTCCAAAAATCCATTAATGACATCCAAGATATAACATGAAAAATATGAAAACCTGATAAACATTTTTATACAAGATATTCAAGATCAAAACAACAGATGAAGTTCATAGAAAATTTAAAAAAATGTGACAGTCATAAATACATGCAATTTTACAGACGAGTACCAACAAGAGTAATGCTTGGAGTGGTACAGGATGTGACAGGCTTAAGCAAATGTCAAAATGTACAGCACATCAGCAATAAATGGAATACATGACAAATATACATAATGGTAAACATAAGTATATATAGAATTTCAGAGAACATAGTTTGACAAATGATATAGTGGAGAAAATGAGATAGCTAGAAGTAATAGACAAGTGAAAAAAATACAATAATAAACATGAACATATACAAAGTTTTACAAAAGGTAGTTTAACTAATGTCATCATTCTTTAAAGAAAATGAGGTAATTACAAGTAATACACACAGTAGTGTAAGTTCCATGCGTCTAAATTTTGTACAAGAGATCAGTATTTTTTGGGAACATAAAATGAACATTTGTATCTTGTGCACAATGTAGTCTATGTAAATTTTTAGTGCACTTAGTATAAGATAAAGTGTCAATTTTGTATTCTGTGATGCATTTAAGATGCCATACTTTCATGGATGCTAGAACATACATGTAAAATTTTTGACTACATAGGTTTCTGATCATGTACAAAATAATGTCACTGCTTCGGCACAATAGGATTTCAATATTACGTTTGTCAATCGAATAGTTACAATGACAGTTCAGACTAAAGTGTATTGACTCATTATAGTTCTGAAAGCATATTTATCTATCAAGAGCACAATTTTATTTTGGTCACTCAATATAAAAGAACCATGAAATATACCTCAACACTTGTAATGAACCTGTGGACAACGTTTGCAATGGGAGGCACTGAATAGTATAAGCACACGAATAGCACATTAGCTCCTAACATTCATTTTAGGTCTGCACACGATTAGCCAATTATCCCCTAACATTCATCTTAGGTCTGCACACGAACACAAAACACTGTAAGATTACACCACACTGTAGGCGAGCTGGCTGGTTGCATTGAAGTTGAAGTCATGGGGAAAAGGTTCTGATGTATTCCTCCATGCAATTCGACAACCAAGTGTGCTCCAACCAACGGGGCTACTAGCAGACTGCATCAGCATAGCCAAAATTAGAGCAAAATTATGGTGGTTGGCCAAGGCTGCAATGGACAGTACTATGTGGCCAAACATCATCCAAAAAACATCTTCATTAAAAGGCCCAAAATCAGTGGTGTATAATAACACGTCCATTGTTCTGTGTGCATTATGGAATCTCGTGTGCGAAATCGCCAGTTCCCATGCGTGTCCAAAGTACATGAAATAAAGCATTTTACACACAAATTAGTAACATAGTCATGATATTTCAGTTTACACTGAAAGAAAAGTCGTTGATTATTAAACCATATTTTTACATTACAAGTAGTGTCTTGAAGACGGATACATTTGAATAGTAATGAGTAATTTAATTCTTATACTAGAGTATCTACAAAATTAGTGTCATTTCATATAGGCATAAGGCTTTACATACTATGTACATATTACTTTACAAACACATAATCGTATGAAATACATTCAGGGTGCTTGTCATCAATTTGGCATTAGGTCTTGTAAAGTAAATTTGTTGTCATAATTAGAGCAATTAACGTGAAGCCACTTCAAATAACTTGACATTCCAATTACCACTAGTCAATTAAATTGACATACATCACTATGGTGGGGATTGCATTACCACCAAATTATAACAATTAAATTACATATGTTGCCATGGCCAGGCTTTTGTCTGAACTGAGTTACATATTTCATTGCCTTGAGGTATAACACATCAGGGTAGTTTCGTGAGAATATCAAAAGAGGTTCAAGTCATCAGATCATGTCTGTGTCTGTCTGAGTCAGCAGTAGGGTCAGACAAAACAATTAAGGCAAATTTTGGCACAGTAATAGATGTACATCACAGTAAATCATCCGATAACGTACACTACTTGTTAGGCATAGCTGCAGATTTTCATCAATATCATCAATAAAAATTTTGAAGATAGCAGTAAGCAAAAGCAAAGTATCTCTGTGCATTAACTAGACTTAACTAGGCGTAGTTTATGGCAAAACTGCAAGTTCGCAAGAGAGATGGCTGTGTGCAACGTATAAGCATAACCATACATTTTCATGAGCTTCATTATAAAATTAATTAGCATAGTGGTAGGGCTTAGGTATATAATTAGTGAGCATAGCGGTAAGCTTTGATTACAAGAGCAATAAGCATAGCTGCAAGCATAATTAGAGATATTCATTACACATAATTACAAATAATTACAGAGCATCAGAAGGATATGATTCTCACCAATCACACATGCCATTGAAGGCACAATGCATCAACATACAAAATGGTGCACATAAGCACAAAGAGAAAACACAAAAGCGCAGTGCGAGTAAGCACAAAAGAAAAGAACAGAGCATAGCATCATTAGCAACAGAGCGATTCTCCTCATAATTGCTTCATAATCATTGTATATTCTCGTCCACATAATTACATTTATCAAACATCTTTGACTGTTACCAATACCTTCCTTACTATCATTTATCCATAAACAATAGTGCATTTTAAAGACCACCATGACATATTGTGTATTGCCTTACTCATCATCCTCCAGAATGTCCTTTTTCTTTTTTACTGCTTAACTGGCTCACAAAATGCTTATGTCAACTCAAAATCTTCTTCACTCGCTCCGAAGTTCGTAAGTTATGCAATTAGTAATACAAAAGAGAAATCTGATATTTTCTGAAACATAATAACTTAATTAGATTATTCAATCAAAAATTTCCATTAATTTTATTTGTCTTGCACAGCCACAGAGTTAGTTATATGTAAATTGCAAGATAGTCATAGTTTCGTATAACAATATCCCAGCGTAGCACAGAGCATAAGTATTCAGAGTTAGGAAAAAGTAACAGTGAGAAAAAGATGTAGATAGAGCGCACTAAGGAAAAGCGGAAGAATAGTGACACTCAGCTCGAGAACGGGGCACCAATCGCCACTTGGTGTGTCCAAAACAGATTAATGGACTCTCTACCCCATTTTTATTCCTTGAAAATTTTAATATTGGAAATGTGGTGTATGCCTTTCGACTTGTGCGTCTTTAAAGTTTCTACCTCAACGACGTTGTCGTGGATGATACGTTTGATTCGATACGGACCATTGTACAGTAAGAAGAATTTGTGAATCATAGATCTTCCCTTGTGGGATAAGTGGTGGGATCTAATTAGTACCTTTTGTCCTACATAGAGTTGTTTGGCGTAACAATTACGTTGAGAGCGTTTCTTTTTTTCAGCGGCTTTCTTAATGTTTTTAAGCGCCAATTCAATTATCTCATGATGACGTAGTCTTCTGTGTTTAGGAAAAGGTATCAATTCCTTGATACGGTCGGGAGGTTGCTTGTTTTTCAGAACCAGAATTGGTGAAAGACCTGTAGAATCATTAGGAAGTTCATTGATAATATTTTGAAATGACAGAAGATATCTATCCCATGTGTTATGTCGTCGGTAGCAATACAGCCTACAAAGTTTTCCAAGCTCTTTCATCACTCGTTCACAAGGGTTAGAGGCAGCATGATAAAGTGATATGAACACAGGTTTGATGTTTCTGCGCCGCAACATCCTTGCCCAATCATGAGAACGGAATTGAGGTCCGTTATCGGAGATGACTTTATCTATATGGCCAACATCTTTCAGGAAGTTTTTGACAAAGGCGTTAGTTACTGTCTTCGCCGTGGCACGGCGGAGCGGAGTAAAAGATACAAATTTTGATGTGAGCTCAATAGCAACGAAGACAAAAGAGAAACCATTGTTAGTTCTCGGAAGAGGTCCAAACAGATCAACGGCTGCTAACTGCTTTAATTTTGAAGGTATAATCGGAAAAAGTGGAGCAGAATGCGATATGGTCGGCGGCTTTGCTTTCTGACACAATTTGCATCGAGATAACACATTGCGTATACGTTTCTCCATGTTGATGAAGTAACAAGAGTCGCGTAATTTCGCGAAGCACTTCTTGGCACCATAGTGTCCGTAACTAAGATGAATATACCAAATCAATTTGTTCACGGATTCCTCCGGAACACACACTAACCAAAATTGACTGTCAGGGGCTTTACGTTTGAAGAGAATGTTATTATGGATGATGTAAAATTGTCTGATGGAAACATTATATTTATCGTGCCATTTTATTTTAATATCTCGCCAGATTGGATCTTTATCTTGTTCTTTAGCAATGTCAGAAAATGTGGCAGATATGTAATTTTCGAAAGCAACTTGCTGCATATAGAGGATAGTAAAGTTATTTTCTAAGTATGCCTCTTCCGTCGCCTTGATGAGCCCAACAGGCGAACGAGATAGCGAGACTGCAACGAAGTTTTGTTCACCAGGAATGTAAATTACAGAAAAATCGAATTCTTGAAGGAACAAAGCCCATCGTCTAAGTCTATCATGGTTAAGTTTTGCCGACATGAGGAATTGAAGTGCACGATGATCCGTGTAAACTTTAGTGTGTCTGCCAAACAAGAAATAACGGAATTTTTCGAATGCCCAAACTACTGCCAAAGCTTCAAGCTCAGTGACGGAATAGTTCCGCTCTGACTTGGATAATATGCGACTAGCAAATGCAATGGTTCTCTGTATGGCAATGCCATTTTCTTCATCCTCTTGAAACACGTGAACGCCAAGTCCGAATTTTGAACTATCGGTAGAAATGCAAAAGTTCTTAGATAAATCTGGGTGGTGCAGAATAGGTGCGTGAAGGAGTGCATCTTTTAAGCAAAGAAATTCTCTTTGGGCAGCTTCATCCCAGAACCAAACAGTATTCTTTCCAGTTAATTCATATAATCTGGGAGTAGTTAGGTCTTTCAAATTTATAAAACGCCGATAGAAATTAATTAAACCCAAGAAAGCTCTTAATTGGCGTTTAGTGGTGGGAACAGGCATTTTCATTATCGCCTCTAACTTTTCGGGGTCGGGCTGGATCCCATCTTTAGAAATAATGTGCCCTAAAAATTTAATCTGAGAACGACCAAACTGTGACTTCTCTAAGTTGACAGTAATCCCGGATTGAGCAAACACTTCAAGTAAAGATGCCAACGTACTGTTATGTTTTTCCCAGGAAGATTCTGCAATTAAAATATCATCAACGTAAATTGTGATTTGTTGTTTTAAGTGCTCAGGAAGTGTGGTATTCATCGCATGGATGAAAGCAGATGAGGAGGTGTTCAGTCCGAAAGGCAGTTTACGGAACTGATAACAATTTCCGAAGCAGAGAAACGCGGTGTACTTCCTACAGTTGGGGTGCAGTTTCACTTGCCAAAAACTAGACCTAAGATCTAATGAGGATAAAACTTTGACACCATAGAATTTTTGTAACAATTCTTCCAGGGTTTGTGGTCGGTCGGTTTCAGGTAAAATGATAGTGTTAATTTGTCTGGAATCAAGCACTAATCGAATTGACTTATCCCTTTTTTCAACAATATGTAGGGGACTGTTATATGAGCTAACTGCAGGTTCAATTACACCTTGATTGAGCATGGACTGAATTTCAGCCTTAACTCTTTCCCTGTATACTATGGGAATGGGATATGGAGGTACAAAAAATTTATTATGTTCTTTGATCTTAAATTCATAGAGAAAATTTTTTATGGTACCAGGACTGTTCGCGAATACACGGGAATAACGCCGCAAGATAAGGAACAATTCTTCCTTATCACGTTCTGAGGCATCTTCAACTTCTACTAATTTGTTCTTAATGATATCAGAAATCAAGTCAATTTGTTCAGTCTCGAAATGTTTATCTGTTATATCATCATCAGGTTTGACATCCTGCGTCACATTAGAAGTAGATAAAAATTTTAAACAACTGGCACCTTCTTCATATCTGGTAATCCAGTCTTCGAATTTAATTTGAATGGCATTTTCCTGAACAAAAGCAGTGGCACAAGCCGTATTGAAATCTAAAATAACCTTGTACTTGGATAGGAAGTCCACATCTAATATTATCTGTGTAGTTAAACGGGGGACAATCAATAGGTTGGCAGAAAAGATATGACCTTGACATAAAAATTCTACGTATGTTTGCTTTCGAATTTCGACAGGTTTGCTAGAAATGACACCACGAATTTTAGTACAATGCAAAGGCAGAATGGGACCATTAAGCAAGTTCTGATATTTCTTGAAAGTCACTTCACTAATTACTGACACAGGGCTACCAGAATCTAAGACAGCAGAAAGATTGATTTTGCCGATTTTGACAGATACAATTGGGTGAATTGGAATATCGAGACAGTCTACCTTCTCTTCTAATAGTGCCTCTTTTATGTCATCTAACTGTACAAATTTTACGTCTTGTTCGGTGGAAGGTTCATAAGAAATTTCTTTGTTGAGACAAGTGTTACCAAGATTAATGAGGCTTTCACAAGATAACTGCTTTTCAAATCTTGATTGTTCATCAACTTCGCATTCACTATCATCGTCATTAGAAGACATGTAATTATCTATCCAGTCAGCGACAGAGGTGTGCTGCAAATCTAATTGTTCGAAATCAGTTTTTGCTGTTCCAAGGTTACTGTTAGTTGCATTATTGTGTGGCAGTACCGTATCCTGCATTTCAAAGTACATGACCGGTCTGTCATATGCAACTGTTGGTTGATACTGTAAGAATTTTATTTCGTATATAGTGTCTTCCTCAGAGTCTGAAGACGAAGCTTCTGTCTCCCACTCTGAATTGTCGTCATTATATTGCTGATCGACATTTATCTCGTTTAACCGTTGGGCAGTATAATGTTTATTCGATGCCTTTTCATTTGTTTCGTTAAATCTGATAGTACAATTTTTGTTACTGTCATTACTTTCAGGAGTAACGGCTTTAGGTATTGACACAATTTGTGTCGGTTTTGCCTTATCACTTACTGAGGTGCTACCAGCATCAGTATTGTGCACTTCCGCACAAACTACTATTCTGTTTTGTTCGGGAGGTTGTTCATTGTAACCTTCCTCTCTGTGAGGACGTTCACAATGAACAAGTTTCAGCGTATAGTTAGGATCACATAAATCCTGTACGGCCGAATTATTTGCCGTCGAGTCCGCTAGTCATACCTGACGCGGCCCTTTTTTTGACGAATTGTAGCGTGGATTAGCAGGTCTGATTTCAATGTTTTGCTCTTGTCTTTCCGGGGTACGCGATCTGCTTAGGCCCCGATTTGTGTTTTCGTGTCGCGGAAGGCGATCACGAGAATTATCGCGTGTGCCCTCCCGACTACGCTTCTCAGTGTTATTATTGTTATTCTCAGTCTCGCGATCCCTATCAGTATTGCGTCTTTCACGCCAATTAGTATCATTTGAGGTATTGCTGTTATGGTAGTAATTATTGTGGCGTCCTCCGCGACCAAAGCCACCACCTCGGTAACGGCCACGAAAACTTCCACGGTTATTCTCACGATCTTGACAATCACTGTTCTTATTGTCGCGACTTTGTTTGTAAGATTCATTAGTGAAAGAATTATTTTTTGGTTTATCGTCGTGCTCTGAATAACGTTTAGTACGCGGCGGGCTTTGTTGCGACCGGCGATCATATCTGTTTCTATCAAAATATCGACTGCACGAGGAATTTTCCTCGTCTTCTTCCTCTAAGTCTTGTAAGAGGTTTCTAAAGGCTTCAATATCATTCTTGCATCGTGCCGCAATGGCAATTTGACGCAAGTGTAGAGGCAATTTGTTCAAACAAATTCTAATTAATTCCGCAGGGCAGTAAGGTGCCGATAAAAATTGATTTTTGTATACCAAATGTTGGAAATATTCCACCGGGCTCGAGAAATTTGATCGCTCAAAAGTTTTGAACGTCGCAATACTGTTTTTAACGCGGTCTTGTGCCGCTTCCGACCAGTATGCGGATAGAAATGAGCGTCGGAACTGATTCTCGCTATAGCACTCTTGTGCAATAGCTCTCATTCTGGTGGCTGGCTCGCCTTCCAGATAACCACATATAAATTCTAATCTGTGCTCAAGTGGCCAATTCGGGGGAAGACAATAATCGAATTGCTGCAACCACTCTTTAGGGTGCAAGTCATTCGGAGAGTTTTTGAATGTCTTGAATTTACGTACAGTCAGGAAATGCTTGTAGTCAAACGCTTCCCTTCGCCTGTGCGGTGTAAGTGAGCGTAAACTACGCATCGCGCCTTCATTGTTGTTACTATGAGGTACACTTCGTTCACGTACCAAGCGACCTACTTGAGTCGAATCATCATTGTCATTTTCGTTCAAATTTTCTTCTACGTCTTCGTATGCATTTCCACAAGTATGGTCAAATTTCCTCTCTATTCGCGCCACGCGATCATCTAATTTCCTGACCTCAGCCTTGTATTGCTGATTAATGGTCATTTGACCTTGTTTGAAACGGTCAAGGGCGAGATATTCATTAGTTTCATTAAACGGGGTAGGATGCGTTACATCAGAACGTTTGTCACTGTTATCACTGATTTGGGTAATTTTAACAGTAATATCCTCAAACTGTTTATTAATTTTATTGATCTGTTCCGTCGTGACTGACTGGAAGTTCTGCAACTTTTCATCAAATAGATTACTCTGTTGCTTCAATTGAGCGAGTTCAGTAGTTTCCGTATTTTCGACTCGTGACGCAAAGCTTTCCATATTTTCCACTCGTGACGCAAGGCTTTCCACTACCGGGTTAATCTCGTCGCGAATATCTTGTCTTATTTGCTGAGATTCACGTTTGAAAGTATTGAGCAGTTGTTCCCTGAACCGATTGTTGTCCTCATTTATTTTATTAAAACTACTTTGAATACTCACAAACCTCGAATCGCACGTCTGTTCTATTTTCTCAAGTTTTTTACCTTGTTTCTCAAGTTTTTCATTTAATTTCTGAGATTGTTCCTCCAGTTTTTCATTTAATTTCTGAGATTGTTTCTCAAGTTTTTCACCTAATTTCTGAGATTCCTGAGATTGTAATTGACTATTCTCATTTAATTTAGAGAGCTGTGACAATAAAATTTGCATGAAATCATTTGGTAATACGTTTTCCATAGCCGTCGCACAAGTATTTTTTGTAGCAGAGCTAGGCGGAACCGATGCATTATTTTCCGCAACCACGTTACAAGAATTGGAATTCTGTATTGTCGAATCCTGTACTGTATCATTATCCATATTGTCTATTCCTGAACTAATCTGTTCCGCATTTTCGGACACGGTATTTACTGTCGTATTTGTATCAGTGCAGTGAGAAGACTTGTAAAAATTCAGCTTCTCTCCTTGCATCATTCAAGGTCTCATTTTCGGAAGCAGATTTAGCATCAGCGCGGACTCTCCTATTCTTCGACATTGTTAACAGAATTTTGCAGTAAAGTGACTAATAATATTTATTTTCACCTACTGCATATTTTTTGAAAATCACACACGGTAATTATGAGAGAACAATAGGCTGAATCGGGCTAGTGCAACATACAATCACAATCGAGATTACGCGAACCGTTAATTATCACACGAGTTCCGCGATACTAGAACTTTCATCACAACAAACATCAGACAATATAAAAGAGAGACTTGTTCAGTAGTAATGCAATTATTTGTATATTCAAATAATCTACTATAAACAATGCTACACACTATCAAGAATGGTAAGTAACAAACTACAGAAACAATTACTATGCTACTGTTGCTATAACAAAGGATGGTGCTACAAAAATTAAATTAAGAGCCAAAAGATAAGTTGGTTAGTGGAAAAGACAAACTAACTTAAATAAGGCTACGTATCTAACTACGTCACGATCCTGTTTGTGAACTATCCTGGCAGAAAGGGCGCCAGATAAAAGCTGTACGTGTGTTGTGTGGATGTTGAACCTATCGTTAGATCAGACAACAAATTGTTCCTTGATACAGCAATTTGGTTTAATTATGGTCCTGATACTGATGTATATGCTATTAAGTGAGAAACAGTGCATGAAACTGATTATGTGCGCAACGGATATTTTTAACAAAACAACTGTGACATGTAGCCTTTTGAAACAGACACTGATTATACTCAAAAATTTTGACTGCGAGAAAGATATAAAAAAAAAAACCACAAATCACTTTCTTAATGCTTGACTGTGAGAATTTTATGCAGATCAGTTTCTAATTATTGAAATTTAGTATCAATTTAGTATCATAGTCAATTAACTATCATTTACTATGGCACCAATAATGAAATCCGTTCAACAATATTATTCACATCAATACTGCACTTTAAATCCACTAATAATTAATTATCAAATGAAGGAAGTAGGTTAATTTTCTAACTACGTAAATGAAATATGAAAGAAAGTTTAAGCTACTTATTATTAATAATCAGCATTACATTACCTACATAATACAACTTCTGACTTGCTGGCAAAGCAGCCTCTGCTCTACATCGGAGCCATACACACAACCCAACCGCTCTCTAAGCGAGCTGAACCACTAGAACTACTCTCTCTCAGTGCGAGCTACAATGCTATGCAATACATGATCTTTGCCAAAGATGAAACTTCATAAAGGACACATATCGATACATACAGTAGAAGCGATATTATACATTTTCTTGCAAGCAAGTTACTCGATACAAAACAGGAGGCACAATATTGGACATTTTCTTACAAAATAATTTTTTATGGACACGTTTCAAGTTCTACAGGTTTCCAAGTCCCTCCTGACACCGTAGCAGTACCGTCTAACGTACCAGTCGCGAAATTCAACCGAATTTTTGTTACCCATCGCAATAGCCGCGCGCACTACTGGGCACTACTGCATTATCTCGTACATTATTCGCACCTTACATTTCTTTTCGTGATAGTTTTTGGAACCTGGAATGCTTGTAGCGCAATGAAATGCAGCAAGAACCATAAAAAGACACTACATTTGTTATCTTTCAGATTTGCTAAGCACTCTGGGAGGGATGTACCGTAAGTTACGATGCACCTGAAAATTACATAGATTTAAATATAATAATGGTTGTCTGATCTTATTGGGAACAGAATGTGGCTCTTTGTTGAAAATTATGTATTGCAGTTTGGATGTACAAATGTACAAAAAATGGCGCATTATAAGCTATACTGTATGATTCTTAATAATGTACCGAAAAATTCTAAAGTCTTATAGTTTAGGGGAAAAATTGAGTGTTCTGAAAATATGAGAACCATCTGAACACTGTGAGGAGGGAGACAGGCAAATATCCAAAAGGTGTAAAAAAAATATTAACACCAAAATCAAATCTGTGCGTCAGTAGTCATACAATTTCGTTTTTCGGAAATAAATTAGATTGATTGGTGTTTTCTATGGACGTAAACGTAACGAAGACCGTTGTTAAACTTTCCAATATAATACATTATTCAACATATTTCTTCTATTGGTTGGAAGCACCTCATCCGATACAGAACAATAATAAAGACGAAAGTCGTAGTTTTACTAACAGGTGCCACAAAGACTAATATACAGTACGAAACGAAAACGACATTATGTGCCATACCCGTTTCAAATTTCAAATATTTGTAAATCTATTGGACTTAACTACTGTGGCTATCAGTCCATAGGCTTACAAACTACTTAAACTAACCTAAGGACAACTCAAACACCAATCTCCGAGGGAGCATACACGCCACGCTTCTTACGGTTGGAATGCTTTGTGTGTGTTGACATACATAATTTTGCTTTCAATGGGAAAAGTTGCAAAAAATATTGGATCGCCACGTATTTCTGCGTGAGGGGGTTCTAGCTTTCGTCATTCCATTAATCAGTTTTAGCTTCACTGTTGTTATTTTAGCATAATCCTATTCGTCTGACATTAGTCTAAAATAAAATAAATAAAAATTAGTTATAATATCGTAAATTACGTAGAAAATTGTTGGAAAAAAGTGCTTTTCGTATGATGTATATGAAATTAACAGGCTGCTCCCTTGCTCACCGCTTGGGGCGCTAGTAACGTCCCAGCTGTGAGACAGTAACAACTGTTACTGCAATGGTTCCACAGGATTCAGTCTTGGTGCTATATATATGTATATGCCATTCTTCATTCACGATGATGCAATGCTATACTTCTTTTTGCTGATGATACAAGTATAGTAATCAAATCTGATAAACAAGATTTAACTGATGAAATTGTAAATGATGTCTTTCAGAAAATTATGAAGTAACTGGAAATGGACTCTTATTAAAACACAGTATACACAGTTCCGTGTGGTAAATGGCGTGACAGCATTAATAAATATAGTCGTTAGCTATGGGTGAGTATTGATGAGAAACAGAATTGGAAGCAACAAATTGATCACATACTGAAACTTAGTAAGTTATGCAATAGAGTTATTGCAAATTTTCGGGATAAACAACTCAGTAAATTAGCTTACAATGTCTATTTTCATTCACGGCTTTCATATGGCATCATGTTTTCGGGTAATTCTTCACTGAGAAATAGTATTCATGGGACAAAAACGTGTAATCAGAATAATTTCTGAAGTCCACCCAAGATCATCTTGCAGACATTTAAGGATCTAGGGATCTTCACATGAAATGAAATTTCTTATTAACACTCGAAACTAATTAAAAAATAATGACAGTGTGCTTAGTACGACTTTACGGAGGTAGTAGAATCAGGACTGGGGTGCCTGGTGAAGCAATGTCCATGTCAGTTGATATGTCAAAGGTGTTATCTTACCTCTAAACTTTTAATTTTTTTTCTTTTTGCCTTAAACAGTTCACTTCTTTCCTTTTTCTGTTCCCTTTCTCTCTATCGTCTTACCACAGCTTACGTGCACCTGTCGCTGCTTCCACTAGCAATGCAGTACACGTGAGGGGCGTAGTTGTCTTCTATCGCCTCAGAATAGAAGACATAAACTCTTTTATAAATTTTTTCATTAATCTGATGTGTTGTCAGGTGTTGTCCCAGCACAGATGGATGACTCTCAGGTCTCAGATACGTTGAGTTGTAGTGAGACTGTGAATCTAAAGAGAGGTTTTTGTGGGCTCGGATGTAAACTGATAATGCAATAGAATTTTTTTTCAAAAATGTTCAAATGTTTGTAAATCTATCGAACCAAACTGCGTAGTCATCGGTCCCTAGCTTACAAACTACTTAAACTAAGGTAAACTAACCTAAGGACACCACATACATTCATGCCCCAGGGAGGACTCGAACCTCCACGGCGAGCAACCGCGCGCTCCGCAGCGAGACGCTTTAGACCGCTCGGCTACTCCACCGCGACAATAGAGTTTTTTTAGGGATGCCAGATACGTTAATTCTGTCGTAGTAAAGTACAAGTAACTGCACTCAAATACAACAGGTATATCATTTACAAAATTACTCAGATACAACAAAACTTTAGTTATGTAAAATGGATTATTACGGCACGCTTGTCTGATGTTAATCGAGTGGCCAAACGCGTAAAACATCTGCCATGCTTCGGCACGATCTGGCCGTCGCTATGGCGCAGTGAACTAACTCATCTGAACTCAACGATTTAGTTACTGATTTGTTAGTAAAAAATTTAATAATTTACAAAACTGAAAAAATGTCGGAAGGTAAGCTGTTATTGAGAGTTTTCTGACACCGAAACTACCTATAAATAGAATTAAACTTTCACTCTGCAGCGGAGTATGAGCTGATATGAAATTTCCTTACAGATTAAAATTTTTTGCCGGAACCGGGACTCGAACCTGGGAACTTTGCCTTTCGTGGGCAAGCGAAACTTCATATCAGCGCACACTCCGCTGCAGAGTGAAAGTTTCATTCTGGAAACATCCCTTAGGCTATGGCTAAGCCATGTCTCCACCATATCCTTCCTTCCAGGAGTGCTAGTCTTGCAGGTTCGCAGGAGAGCTTCTGTGAAGTTTGGAAAGTAGGAGTCGAGGTACTGGCGGAAGTAAAGTTGTGAGGCGGCATCGTGAGTCGTGACGAGATAGCTCAGTCGGTAGAGAGCTTGCCCGCGAAAGGCAAAGGTCCCAGGTTCGAGTCACGGGTCCGGCACACAATTTTAATCTGCCAGGAAGTTTCATACCTGTAAATAAATTATAAGTTATAGAATATTAATTTAGAAAGTTTGGCACCTGCAATCACTCACTATCATGCTGGCAAACCAATCAGATTACATCTATATCTATAAACGTGAATGTCTGTTCGGTGTACGTTTATCACGTCTGAACCACAAGACATAAAGAGCTAAAAAGTCTTCTGTTACTAATGTCTGCCAGAGGAATGCTTTAGGCACGGTTTTATGGCGATCGGATAGCTATTTATCTATATATATTAGCGTGAATGTCTGTTTGGTGTACGCTTATCACGTCCGAACGACAAGAAATGTTCAAATCGCTGTAAATCTATCGGACCAAACTGCGTGGTCATCAGTCCGTAGCTTACAAACTACTTAAACCTAGGTAAACTAACCTACAGACAAACACACACACACCCATGCCCCAGGGAGGACTCGAACCTCTACAGCGAGCAACCGCGCGCTCCTCAGCGTGGTGCTATAGACCGCTCGGCTACTCCACCGCGACAGACGACAAGACGCAGAGAGGAGGAGAGGCAGACGTGGGGAAGGTTTTAGGCACGGTTTTATAGCGATTTTATAGATATTTAGTAATTTTAAGAATATAACACGAAATGCGGAATAATAATTACTCTTTGAAAATTATATTTACTCTTTGAAAATGGTTTTATTGGTTGCATTGTCGCTTGAGGGTTGATAATGATAAAAGTGTGGAGCATGTTGGAATGGAAAGTTATCGGAGTATATAAAATTCTACGTGTATGTGTGTGTTAATATTCCGCTCTGCAGCGAAAACTACAGAACACAAACGAATGTTCTGTGAGTAATTGTGTCCGAAGTCTCCCGTTGTACACCATAGCAGTTCATTGCCGATAGCTGTAAGGGAGTGGAACATATGGTGGTTGAAGTCGTCAAATTATAAAAAAATTCGTACTGAAGGCCAGCGATGACGTTTGCGACTTTATAGCCAGGAGGTTACATACAGCGAAACGTGATGCCACAGACCATATCATTGGTCTTTGCGTGCTACAATGTCTTCTGCTCTTTCTCTGTGCCGGCCGCGGTGGCCGAGGTGACTGAGGCGCTCCAGTCACGGTCAGCACGGCCACTACGGTCGGGGGTTCGAATCCCCCCTCGGGCTTGGATATTTGTGCCGTCCTAATTCGTAAGTAGTTCATAAGTAGTTTGTAAGTTTAGGGACTGATGACCCCTAGTTAAGTCCCATAAGCTTAACAAACATTTGAACATTTTCTTTCTCTGTAAGGAAATGCATACGAATAAGGAAATATAAGAATAAATAAATAAAGCAGTAAAAAAGAAATTCCTTTTAATACATCGCTTAAAAAAATAGGAAGAAAAAAAAAACGATTTGACGTATCGCGCATTATGTACCATAATCAACCAACAAGCGAGCGGAGCCGTGGGTTTAAGCTAGTTTCTTATAAAACTGGAGCACTTTCCCACGGAAAGTACCTGATGCAATCCCTTCCCAAACCACTACTGACGTCATGAAAAACTTTGAGAACTTCCGAGCAATACCGCGCCTAACAAGAAAGGAAACAGGGACAATAAAGACCAGAACCACCACATTAGCTACAAATCTAGGAGAAATAGGTTAATTCTAACTTTGGCACAGAAGGTGATGAATTATAGTGCTACAATAGTCTTTTGTCACTTACCAAATAGCAAGAAATATCTTACAGATAGCCAACCAGGATTTAAAATCAAATTGAAATAGTTTTTGAATGACTACCATTTCTAAGCAGTAGATGATTCTTTTTACTGAAATCAGTAATTTTACAATAATAATAATAATTATTATTAATATAATAAAACCAAATGAATTAAAAAGATAAAATAATTAAAATTGTGTTTAATGTAATGTTATTTTTTACTAAACTGACACGTTCCACATTATTATGAAACCTCCTATTCATGATGTAAAAAAAAAGCAGTCAACAATCCGAAGATTGGTTTGAACACCGCAGGCATGGTCCTGTTTGGAAGTGGCATGCCGTTGCCTTTCTCCGTTTCACGATTCCTGATGTATGTACCAAGTATTACTCTAATCTCCAGCAGCGGGCGTGGCGCCTGGTACGTCGGACTGTGGCAGCAGTGGTTCCGCCTGGGCGGCTGAGGTGCGGGTCGCCGATCGATGCCCGGCCCTCATTAACGGCGGACAGCGCCTTATTGCCTGCCAGGCCTCATTTGGTTAACAGCCGGTCTTCACCGTGCAGGCGCCACCTCTGCTGCCGTTGGCCACGCCACCAGTTGGCCCATACGATAACTTCTGAAAGAAGAACGTACGTTAAATGAAACAGACTTTGTCAATTGCAATCTGTTCAATCGTTTGTAAAGCTATGGGATCTAACTGCTGTGGTCAGCACTCCCTAGACTTACAAACTACTTAAACTAACATATGCTAACAATAACACACATATCCCTGCCAGAGGGATGACTCGAACCTCCGACGTGGAACGCCGAGCACTCCGCATCAACGTGCCTTAGACAGAACGGCTATTTCCACCCGGCTGTAATTACAACCCCTGAGATCTTCCTTTGCTTTTAGAACTCACACGTTTGGGTTGGGCCGAGGTCACTATGAAATCTCCCGACAGTAATATTTTAAGCATTCTTGTTCAAGTTAATGAGCATATTTTAGACCCATCTCATTGCAAAATCTAATTTCTCGAACTGATCATGCGATAAGTTTATTCCGTCGCTATCTACATAAGCAATAAGCGCCGTTGTAATGATTACCATCCCAGATCCTGTATCATTTCCGTAACAATGTCGCCCCTGAATTGTGACAATACGAAACGAGCTGCCCATCTTTGGACTCTTTCCATGTCCTACGTCCAACCCACCTGATAAGGATCCCACACTGGGCAGCAATACTCCAAAAAAGGACGGACAAGCGTAGTGCATGCAGTTTCTTTAATACTTTTTGCATATTCTAAGGGTTCTACCAATGGAACGCAGTCTCTGGTTCGCCTTTCCCACGACATTATCTACGTGTTCTTTCCAGTTTAAGTCTGAAGTAATAGTAATTCTTAGGTATTTTGTGGAGTTTACGGCCTTCACTTTTGATTGATTTATCTTGTAAACAAAATTTAACGGATTTATTTTCGTACTCAAGTGGACGACTTCACACTTCTCATTATTTAGAGTCAATTGCCAATTTTTAAACCATACTGATATCTTATTCAGATCGTTCTGCAGTTGGATTTGGTCTTCAGATGACTTCACTAGACGGTAAATGACGGCGAGATTTGCAAACAACCTAAGAGAGCTACTTAGATTTTCTCCCAAATCGTTTATGTAAATAAGGAACAGCAGAGAACCAATAACACTATCCTGTGGAACGCCCGATATCACCTCTGTTTTAGTCGATGCTTTACCATCGATTACTACAAACTGTGTCCTATCTGACAGGAAATCTCCTATCCAGTTGCAAATTTACTGAGTAGCACCGTGGTTCGGAACCCACGTTAAACTGTAGGTCTACATCTACATCTATCATGTTTCTGTAAGAGTACAGGTAGGCATTGGAAATATTCCTTCTTATTTCCGGCTTAACTAGAATTGATTAGCCTTATGCATCGCACGCAACTACTACTAAACGCCACCATTTGCCCATTTGTTTAGTAAATGATATACACAAAAGCTGTTTTCAACAGCATCTTTAGACCTGTCATTCCATCTTAATTGTTCTTTATTTTGCAGCCCGACATCGTAACACATCTCTATGGTTTCTCTACAAATCACACATAAGTATCTGACTGAGGTTTCATCCAACCACTTTCAAACTATTTATCTACCATTCCATTTTCATTCGAAATGTTCAAATGTTTGTAAACCTAAGAGGCCAAACTTATACGGTCGTCAGTTGCTAGTTTAAAAACTACTTTAACTTTCGCTAAGAACAAAACACAAACCCAAGCCCGAGGCAGGACTCGAACTTCGACGGAAGCGGCCGCGCAATCCCACATGGCGCCTCAGACCGCGCGGCATTCCATTCTGCAATAGCTCACAGGAAGGAAGAACTTATAAACCTCTCTGTTCGAAGTCTGATCTTACGTTCAAAAATGTTTGTAGAACTTATGGGACTTAACTACGGGGTCATCAGTCCCTAAGCTTACAAACTACTTATGAACTACTTAAGACTAAGGACGGCACAAATATCCATGCCCTGATCTTACGTACTTTTGTAGACGATCATTTCTTCCTGTTTAGGAGTGAGTCAACAATGTATGTTCGCATTCGGAGGGGAAAGTCGATGATGAAATGTGGCGTACATTTCCCCGCAACGAAAACGTCCTTGTTGTAATGATTCCCACTCTAAGTCCTGCATCATTTATGTGACACTCTCTCTTCACTGTATCATGAGAATATAAAACGAACCGCCCTTTCTGTGCCCTTTCCATGTCCTCCGTTAATCCCACCTGACATGGGTCCCATACTGCGCAGCAATACCTGAACGAGGCCGAAAAAACATAGTGTAAGCAGCCACTTCAGTAATTCTGTTACATCTTCTTTCTGCCGGTAAAACTAGGTCTCTAATAAATATTCCACAAAAGATATTAAATTTCCAACTTTTATTAATTTTAAATTATTACTTCCTTGTTACGTGGCCAGTCAATCGCACTGTTTATACGCGACGACTTGATTACGTCTCTGGTGAAGTCCGAAGTACATAACATCGGCACCATTCGCAATATAATCTTAATAGAATTCTAGTGTTCTGAACGCATAGTGAATTCCAAAATGATAGAAACAGTAAGAGCGCATTTCAATCAACCCTCTTGGACAGTTTTGCTCTAATAAAGCAAAAACGTGCAATAAAATTCGATTTTTTATTTTACGATTTTTTTCACGACCTTCTGAATAAAGGTTAAAAGATTTCCGCGGTCGAATGGCCGAGCACTCTAAGGCGCCTTGCTGCAGCGCGCGCGGTTGCTCCCCGACGGAGCATGGGTGCGTGTGTTCTCCTTAGGTTATTTTATTTGGTAAGCCTATTGACTAATAACTGCAGTAGTTAAATCCCGTAGATTTACAAACATTTGATTTTGGTTAGCTCTTTAAAAACAAATCCAAGAATCGACTGAAAGTAAGTGAGGTCTGAGTGTAGCTTTGAGCAACAATGTTACCAAACTTGAAAATAAGAGGAAAGCTCTAAAATCAGATTGCTGCAAACTGAATTTAATTTTCTACTAATAGGCTCAACTGTTAATAGGTATTACTTTAGAGTTTAAGGAATATAGTAAAAGTTTGGATCGGCCGGCCGCAGTGGCCGAGCGGTCTGCGGTGCCCCAGTCACGTTTTGCATGGCCACTAGAGTCGGGGGTTGGAATCCCTCCTCGGGCATAGATATTTGTGCCGTCCTTAGTATTAGCTAGTTCGTAAGTAGTTTGTAAGTTTAGGGACTGATGACCCCGTAATTAAGTCCCATAAGCTTTGCAAACATTTGAACATTTTTCCGAAAAGTTTTGATTAAAGTTTGTTTTTAGATTTACACAGTTTAATTTTTATGGACCTTGCGGTCCCTGTTCACAACAAAGAAATGAAAGTGTTTCCTGGTCTGAAAACGGTTGGCAGCCACAGATCTAGACACGCAAATTTTATAGTGATTAGCAATTGATATCTCCGGAGAGAACGTGGTTAGCGTTCACGCCTGCTTGCACTATCTGTTATAACATACGCGGAGTGGCACTTCCGATGCTCCAGTCGAGTGTTCAAAGCAGGCTGGGAAACGTGAGTCATAGTGTTCAGCTGTAATTGTTGTTGTGGTACAGATCCTTTGTTCCGCAGGGGAGCATTACCCTTATTGTTGAATTGGTTTAAATAAAGTGGTTCTCTAAACCTCTTTTATACGAGCTATGTCCACAAAGTAAACCAAACGTGAAGAGATACAGAAAAAAATATTTATTGTATAAAAATCTGCAACTGTTCAACTACTTTTCTACATAACTTCCGAAATTTTGTAGGCACTTCCCATAGCGTGGGACAAGTTTTGTGTGCCTCCTTCATAGAAGGTTTCCGCCTGTGTATTCATCCATGTGTCAAACATGTTCTTTCAGCTCATCATCGTTGAAGTGTTGACCACGAAGGACAGATTTTAGGTGTAAGAAGAGATGAAAGGAGTCTTCTTCTTCCCTTCACGTTGCCGCCCGACCTCACAAGGCGAATGTGACCAAACAACTCTTACGGGAATTTCACTGGGACGTGTTTCATCATCCTCTGCACAGTCTCGCTCCTAGTGACTTTCTTCTTACACCTAAAACCTGTCCATGGTGGTCAACACCTCAGCGATGATGACGAGCTAAAGAACATGTTACCACATGTATGAATACACAGGCGGCAACCTTCTACGAAGAATGCATACAAAGACTTCTGCCACACTATGACAAATGCCTACAGAATTTCGGAAGCTATGTAGAAAAGTAGTTTAACAGTTGTAGATTTTTGTACAATCAATATTTTTTCTGTATCTGTACCCGTTCGTTTTACATAACCAAACGGAACTTACTTTCTGGACGCGCCTCGTATTACTCAAGATGGTCGCACAAAAGCTTTATAAGCGGTCTGCTTTATAGAGTTCCTCAAATTTTTCGAAGTGTGTCAAGTTGCAAACTACCAATACTGTATTTGAACATCACAGCCTTGTTTCTCCTAAATATCGGCATTTACGTCTCTCTTCATTTATAGCATGGTTCTAAACCTCACACCTCTCTCCTAGCGACTTTCATCTCTTCTTACACCTAAAATCTGTCCTTGGTGGTCAACACTTCAACGTTGATAAAGAGCTCTTACCACATAGTTGAATACACAGGCGGCAACCTTCTGTGAAATATGCATGCAAAAACTTGTGACACGCTATGACAAGTGCCTACAAAATTTCGGTAGGTATGGAAAAAAGTAGTTTAATAGTTGTATATTTTTGTACAATAAATATTTTTCTGCATCTGTACACGTTTGTTTTATGTAAACAAACGGAACTTACTTT
Organism: Locusta migratoria; assembly: GCA_026315105.1. NCBI lineage: Eukaryota > Metazoa > Arthropoda > Insecta > Orthoptera > Acrididae > Locusta > Locusta migratoria. Next base: position 478,262,842 of record CM048744.1, on the reverse strand, counting down.
GTGGGCATGCCTCGTATAATCTGACGATGCACCACTATGGCGAAATCCGCCATATATAATAAAACACCATCTGGTTGCATGAAATGAAAATTATTTTAAACAGTATTTTGTGTATCATGTATATTATCAATACGATACTGCGGTGAACGACTGCGTCAGCGACTGCATTTGGGACACAGACAAAATTTTAGGGAGCTTATGCGTTTCGAGTCACAGCTGTGTCCTGGATAAACGCGCACCAAACAACTCTTCCAGTGTAAGAGGATAATATAGTGCTTGTTACGTTCACCGATGGTATTTCTGCAGCCACACACATAGTCTTGCCACCTTCTGAATCCAGAGCGCCTCAGGTGGAACTGAAGCGCCTCCTGATGAACACCAAGCTGCGTCCCACCACCCAGTAGCCATCACTGCACGACTCTCGCTGTACCAGAAGCGGTTAAATCTGCTGAGCGCAACGCCAATCCACACCTCTTTTGACTTGGAGAAGAGTAATTAAGTTAGAAAACGTTGCAAACTTTGTTGAAAGTCAATTATTGTACAGGGAAATGAAGTCAGGAACTAAGCCCCGAACCAGCTAGACAGGTCAAAAGAAATGTTCACAACCAAACACGTGGGCCGAGAGTTAGATAAAAACAAATAACAAAGCTCTAACAATATTATATGGGATGTTTTGGAACTTGATGCATCGAACAAAAACAGAAAAAAAAGTTCAGAGTGAAAAGTTAGTTGTACAGGGTCATCTGTCTGTGGTACAAATGACCACCTCGCAACCAACTCTTCTTCGTATGCGGGGTCAACTATTTTAAAAAGGGAAACTTCCTCCTTCATTTTCATTGCGAATTCGGATTATACGTAAAAGAATGAAGGTTGACTCAGTAGTTTTTCATTCATGTTAGATGACGCAACTTTTCACAAATATCAAGTGTGCCTATCTTTTTATTAAGTAGCGACGTACTTCATTGATATATCATTTACGATCTAAATGTATTCCTTTTATTCGACCGGTTGATTATTTTGAGACATTTGTTGAAACTGTGACTGTATAATACAAAGTATGGCTAAAAATTGACGTTTCTGGCAAATATGGTACCTGTATGGTAATGTAGTTGTTCCCTTCGTGACTGTGGTGAATAACTAAAACTTAGAAATGCTTGATTTTGGTGGCCACTCTAGAACTCTGGGGGTCAGATTTCAGTAAATATGCAGTACTACCTACAGACGCTCAAAATCCACACACAAATATCCGGAACATATAGCAGTAGTCTCGGTTTGCGCACACGCAAGAGTTTGGGTCATCCTATACTGTAAAAAGTACTATATCTACAACATCTCCACACATCTAGAACTTCATAAGAGTTATTTTTACCTTGCGATGGGGTGGTTTTTTTAAATGGGCACTCGTTCAAATACATAGCGACATGCAATTCTTCTGCCAGATTATGTTCTCTGACGAGCCAACATTTACGTACCACGGCGGAGTTAACGACATAACATGTGTAATTGAAGTATATAACCTCTGCACTAGATACGTGTGGTTGCTTGCCAACATCTTTGTACGTGCGTTCAGTGGAGAAAGATATCATAGCTATAATATGATGAGATACCGATTCGTTTGGAAGACGTAAATCTCCTAAAGCTGCAACATTGTGATTTTTAGCATATTATTCCGCAAGAGCCCAAGAAGCGATCAATCGCGATTTCAAAAGCCGCTAGAACGGTAGAAATGGTTTGGCAACGTGGCCTGCTATGTCACCCAACCACATGTCGGTAGATTGTTTCTTGTAGGATTATCTGAATGACAGTGTGTGTCAAGAAGTACCAACTACTCGACAGAACATGATGCAACCTATTAAAATGATTGCGCGAACATTCCACTATACACGCTCTTGTGTTCGCAGAATTTAATAAATATATCGGTATGCTTAGGATTTACTGTGAATTACAGTTATGATGAGAGGCGAACGGACTTGCCGAAATTAAGTACCACGGTGGCGAGAGGCAAGGTACCAAAAATATTACATACACGTCTTTTTTCTTAGATCACGGTAAAAGCAGCTTCTGACCAATGAACCGGCTAAAATAGTGTATCGTACAACCAAATTTGCAACTGTACAGTAAATTTTCAACATAAATAATCAAACGCTGGAACATTAGGTTTATATTTAGATCGTAAATGAAATGTGAAATCAGATGGGTCGGTTATGAATTACACAATAATAATAATAAATTGTAGATTACAGATCCATCTACCAGGAACGGAAATGACTATTTGAGTAAATCTAAGTATTTTCTGTTATAGAATCCGAATATACAAAAAAGTAGGAGGTTCTTATTTCTAAATACAAGATTGACCCAGCCTTCTCATGAGTTGTAACACAGAAACATATCCCCTTTACCAATATTAACATCTCACCTGCAACATTTTGGAGACAATTAGTCGTCTCAAAACGAACAGTTTGTTTCAAAATTTTCAAATGTTTGTTAAGCTTAAGGGACGTAACTGCGGGTTCATCAGTCCTTAAACTTACAAACTAATTATGAACTACCTTATACTAAAGACGACACAAACATCCATGCCCGAGGGGGGATTCGAACCCCCGACGGGGAGGGACCTCGCGCACCGGAGCATAGCGCCTCAATGCGCTTGGCCACTCCGCCACGGAACACCATATGATATAAAACTGTCTTAGGGAATTGTAATACACTACTGGCCATTAAAATTGCCACACCAAGAAGAAATGCAGATGATAAACGGGTATTCATTGAACAAATATATTATACTAGAACTGACATGAGATTACATTTTCACACAGTTTGGGTGCATAGATCCTGAGAAATCAGTACCCAGAACAATCACCTCTGGCCGTAATAACGGCCGTGATACGCCTGGGCATGAACAGAGCTTGGAAGGCGTGTACAGGTACAGATGCCAATGCAGTTTTAACGCGATACCACAGTTCATCAAGAGTAGTGACTGGCGTATTGTGACGAGAGATCTGGAGAATGTGCTGGCCAGGGCAGCAGTCGAACATTTTCTGTATCCAGAAAGGCCCGTACAGGACCTGCAACATGCGGACGTGCATTATCCTGCTGAAATGTAGGGTTTCGCAGGGATCGAATGAAGGGTAGAGCCACGGGTCGTAACACATCTGAAAAGTAAAGGCTACTGTTCAAAGTGCCGTCGATGCGAACAAGAGGTGATCGAGACATGCAACCAATGGCACCCCATACCATCACGCCGGTTGATACGCCAGTATGGCGATGGCGAATACACGCTTTCAATGTGCGTTCACCGCGATGTCGCCAAACACGGATGCGACCGTCATGATGCTGTAAACAGAACCTGGTTTCATGCCATTCGTGCACCCAGGTTCGTCGTTGCGTACACCATCGCAGGCACTCCTGTCTGTGACGCAGCGTCAAGGGTAACCGCAGCCATGGTCTCCGAGCTGATAGTCCATGCTGCTGCAAACGTTGTCGAACTGTTCGTGCAGATGGTTCTTGCCTTACAAACGTTCCCATCTGTTGACTCAGGGATCGAGACGTGGCTGCACGATCCGTTACAGCCATGCGGATGCCTATCATCTCGACTGCTAGTGATACGAAGCCGTTGGGATCCAACACGGCGTTCCGTATTGCCCTCCTGAACCCACCGATTCCATATTCTGCTAACAGTCATTGGATCGCGACAAACGCGAGCGGCAATGTCGCGATACGATACACCGCATTCGGGATAGGCTACAATCCGACCTTTATCATAGTCAGAAACGTGATGGTATGCATTTCTCCTCCTTACACGAGGCATCACAACAACGTTTCACAAGGCAAATCCATTGGAAACTTTGCTCATGTCGGCACGTTGTAGGTGTCGCCACCGGCGCCAACCTTGTGTGAATGCTCTGAAAAGCTAATCATTTGCATATGACAGCATCTTCTTCCTACCGGTTAAATTTCACGCCTGTAGTACGTCATCTTCGTAATGTAGCAATTTTAATGGCCAAGAGTGTACTATATAGTGGCTTTAGTAGACTTTCCAGTACATGTAGTTGGATAGCTACATCTACATCTGTATGTACTTGAGTACTGAAGATCACACTGACGTACGCGGTGAAGGGTACATAGAACTTTTTTATCTATTATCGAATAGCGCACTGAAAGAAATAACAATTTAATTCTCCCAGTTCGAGGTTTGATTTACCTCATTTTGTTATTACTATAATTTTTCCCTAAGTACGTTGGAGTCAATATATTTTCACATTCGGAGGATAAATTTGGCGATCTTAATTTCGTAAGTTGATCTCTAAGCAACCAAAAACACGGTTTTGTAATGATTCCCATTACAACTCCTGTATCATTTTCGTACCACACACTCCTTTGTACCGTAATAATACAAAAAGAATTACACTTCTTTATATTATCTTCGATATCCTCCGTTAATGCTACCTGGTAAGTATCCCACATCACGCAACAGTGCACAAAAAGAGGACGGCCAAGCGTACTGTAGGCACTAGTTCTGTTTCGTCTTCTGAGTGTTCTGCCCATAAAACACAGCTCTTGATTCGGCTTCTCCACAATATTTCCTGCGTCTTTTTTTTTTTACCATTTAAGTCGGTCGTAATTATAATTCCTAGGTATTTAATTGAATTTGCAGCCTTTAGATTTGATTGTTTTATCTTTAAAACTAGGTACTTACGTGAATTTCATTGCATGTTTCATTATTTACGGACAATTTACAATTTTCGCACCATACCTACATCTTGTTTCAATCGTTCTTCGATTGGATTTCACATTTTGATGATATTACTTGACGATCAATGGCGGCGTCATCTACAAAACAACTAAGAAGGCTGCTCAGATTTTCTCGGAATTGTTTGTCTCTATAATGAACACTGAAAGATGCCTTTCCGTCATTTACTACGAATCAGTGTTGTCTATCGGTCAATAGATCGTCTTCTTCTAGATAATAATGTTTGAAGAAAGACTATGTCCAAAATCGTGCTGCATATCGACGTCAGTAATTTAGGCTTTTACTCCTGTTGCCTTTCTTGAATATTGGTACGACGTGTGCAACTTTGCAGTATTCGAGGACGGATCCTTAACTGAGCGGACGGATGTATGTGAATGTTAAGTATTAAACTATTGCATTAACATACTGTGAAAGGAACAGCGGTGTACAATCTGGCCGGAAGAGATACTTTTATGAAGTGATTTGCTTCTCTACATCGATCATAGCTACTTCTGTATTACACGTGTTCGCAGCTCCTCTTAAATCGAAGAATATTTATCTTGTCTTCTTTGGTGAAGGAATTTCAAAAAGCTGCGTTTAGCAACCCTGGTTTAGGAGTTCTGCCATTGGTACCATCACCATTACTATTACGTTGTGAACGTAATGATTGTGTCTTGGCACTAGTATACTTGACGTGTGACCAGAATGTCTGATTTTCTGCCATATTTGTAGTATTGTTGTCGAAAATATCGGAAACAACTCGCATTTAAATCCGCGCTGAATTTCGAGATTCTGTAAAAGGTCGCCATTCTTAGGGATTTTGCGTTAGTTTAGTTACAAAACTAATTTCACAGTCTTCCACTTATCAAGAAAATAGAAAACGTGAATCCTTTTCACGAAGCTCTTATGCGACCCTCTTGATAATGAAATTACTGTCGAAGAGACACACCGAAGTTTCGTTGAGAGCGCCTTTGCTTAATACGTCCGTAACGTATCACGCTGTACACTGGTTTCAGGACAGGATCGATACATTGCAGATACTGATGGCAGGTTACACATGTCACTATAATTTGTAGTTTCTGTGTCGCTGCAGAACAGTACCATTAGCTCTTCCGGTCACAGTTCCTCTTTCGCAAGGCGAATCTTCCCAGTCGGATGGAAATACGAGAGCGTGTAGCATTCGCGAATTCGGTGCTGAGGTCACCACCAGAACCAACACCCAGAACTAAGCTAAATGAGCGACCTTCTTTATGTGGTTTAGGCCACTCAGAACTACTGTGACCTTCACAACGATATCTTTCATAGTTACACATGTTGCTAACGCTTTGGTGGCACACATGGGAGCCGAACAGATCGCATAAACTTGTCACGCAAAACCTCTGTTTCTCTCTTTTACATGCCTATCTGTTACTTCACGAATTTCATTGACAAACGCGAGTGTTCGTATCGTGAATTTACTGATTCGAGACGTATGAGGAAAGCCAGTACCTACAATCCATTGACCAATAACCGCCAGTGACGGCTCTTACTGTGAGGGAAAGCCGTCTAGCAAAGTTTTCCCATCCCAGATCACAACACACTATTAAGATCAATGGTTTTTAATGTCTTGAAGTGATATCTTGCTTAATAGAGGAGTCACAAATAGAAGCACACTGCTGACCGTCCAAAATGCAACATCGAGAAGGACGAGAGATGTCACAGCGGAATTTATTGGGGAGACAACACGGCGTACAGAGATCATTAAATGAAACTGCAACATCGTAACCGCTGCTACACTCCTCAACATTGCATCAAGGAGGCTATGAATTTGTTGATGCGATTACGGCGGTATAAAAAAGTAATGGCGTTATGGTTCACAAAACTCCGACTGACAGCGGCAGTAACAATACGCGCCAGTCGCTACATTTTGGCGCTAACGGAACATTCCAGAGTGTTACGCCAATCTTTTTATTAAAGGAACATTAAAAAACAATTTTAAACAAAAGAAACATAATACAATTACATAATGCATACAGACATATTTAAATAAATTGCAGTGTATTAAATATTAATAAAATGTATACAGGGTTTTGGCGTGAGAGCCAATCAGGCCCGCCGGTTGAAGTGGGTACCGTGGTAACTGTACCCACCTCAGGCCGGGTTGTGAAAAAGAAGGATATCAATTTTCCGATTTTCACGCTGTGAAAGCTCTTGACGGTATAAAGGACCACCCACATCGTTTTGCAACTTTTTTTGTTTGCTTGCTTGTGAAAATAAAAAAAAAAAAATGCCTAATTTTCATTCTTCGTGAGATTTTAGTTTCATAACACTGCTCACTCTATTTTGAAGAAAGCGTACAGCTTAGATTTTTCAGTACAGCATCTTAGCTTTCTAATAAAACATTAACCCTTTCTTGTGTACACATTTTTGTGTATATAAATTACTGACAGGGGAAGGGGATTAGAGCGAGGGGGGGCAACTTTTGCAAAACTACCCACTTTTAAAAAATATGAAGCGACGGACTTGGAGCCAATCAGATTTTAGATGGAAATATGGGCGGAGTTTTCTCACAGGATATTTGTTTACTGGATCATATGCTCTATGTTTTAACCACACTACATATTACGCAATACTCTTCTCTACATAGTGAAAGGTAACTTACACAGCAAAATATGAAAGCGGAATCAGATGACTATAGCTTGCACATATTGCGAAAGTTGATTTGTTATAACAGCAGTTGATGTATCCCGGGCCATTGGTTTTACAGTCATCAACCAGACGTCTCAATAAAACGAGAGATAGAGAGAACAGCGAAGTCTTGAATACTGTGTATCACGTGTGTTTGCACATTATCCGTTGCAATGTGGCCGTAGGCAAGCTCCGAATGTATGCTGGGACAACAGGCCTTAGAGTACTGGAGATGCTTACTAAGGAGGTGGGGAAGTGGGGTGCAATACCTCTCCAAATTACAATGTCAGGTGCAAGACCAGTCTCTCCAGAATCTCATCCGACAGCAACGCGATTCGTCGGTAAAAACAATGTTGTTCCAAACAGGGCTCCGCTTGCACTTCCACGATGGTGGAGACACCATGGTGAGAGAGTGTGGAAGTTTTGCCTCATGCATGGTCCTGCACCCGGTAAGCCAGCTCCGTCACCCACTTCGATAACTGCCAACACTACGTCTGTGAAGTGTCGGAGCCTGTCGTCCTCACGTACCATTGGAGCTTCCCGACAGCCACATTGTAACAAGGTAATCCGTGACCACAATCGGCTCGCAAGTTTTTTGTTTTTTGTTTTTTCGTCGCGTATTAGATTGGACTACTGACCTGTCTGCCCCCTTCCCCAAAATCACTCGGCTAACGTAAATGTTTGGACTGCGGAAAGACTGCTAGACCAGATGAACTTCGGCACCATGTGGAAACAGCATGGTGTGCTACACTCCAGCTACGCATCTACAGCCTCTGTGATTCAATGCTGAGGCGTGTAGCAACGGTTATAGATAGCAGTTGACACACCTCCCAATACTGATTAAATCTTCATCCTCATTTCGCATGGGGCTATATTTTCAGTCCGTGTGATCTCTGTAAAAACGTGTTATTTCCCAAATAAACTAGGCTGTGATATCTTCCGTCCTTCTCGCTGTTGCAGTTTTGATGCCCAACAGTTTGTAATGGATAGTTTGTAAGATCTCAGTATTCTTTGAAGTACGTATACGATTTATGTTACACGCGGTTGCGTGATCTTTGGCTCTTGCAGAGCGACTGTTGTCTGTTAAGCTGCGACAGACAGTGGTCGGCTAGTGGCAAACAGGAACCTGTTGTGTACTTTGTGATGAGAAATATTGCTCAAATGTATCAATTAATCTTGAAAATTTATATCTCATAATTAGATGGAAAATATTGTGAGAATATATTTGAAGAAATTGACAACTGAGGTAAGTGCTGGCGGTCTCTTTGAAACTAGCAACAATTCAGTTCTTTGTGAAAGTTCAATGCTTTCTCTTGTAAATTGTTGACTCCTGTAGAATTGGATTTGTAATTAAATTAACTAGTTCTAATACATAATTTCCGCAAAATTGATATTTTTCTGATTTGCATTTTATTTCGTGACTTATAGTTACGACGTCCCCATCCGATCTGAATCTTCCTGCACGGCATCGCCTTATTTTCACAGTAAGCATTTTCAGTTTGAAACACCTATTTCGCATTTTTATTTATTTTGCAGTAAAGAGCAGCAATTTCAGCTACATGCCGTATGATGCCTGCCGCCTGTTTCTGCTGCGCGTAGAATCACTTTGGATAGAAGCGTTATCCACAAGGTGACTGCAAAATTCAGTGCCGGTAAACTTTTCTTTTAGAAGACTCTTTGGTGAACCTGAAACACTTCCGTAAATAGATTTCATTATTGACAAGGAATATTTTGATACTTATGGTACGTGAAGTTCCGAATTCAAATTACAACCAGTCAGAGCCATTCGACGCACCTCTAAAAAATATCGAGAAAATCGATTTTGATGTTCTGCAAGTACACTTAAGTACCAATAATTTTAACAATTGCACTATGTTTCGGTGTAGCTCAGATGGTATCGCTCTGTATATTCGTAATATTCTATACTTTATAAAAATTTGTTAATAATGGTGATTTAAAAAAAAAAAAAAAAAAAAAAAAAAAAAAAAAAAAAAAAAAAAAAAAAAAAGAAAAAAAAAAAAAAGAAAACACTTCACGACGGTAGTCTCTGATTGATCAGTTTGAGAAGAGCTACAACGCTGTTCTTGGAAAATTCATCTCCATAGCTACTAGTGGCTTTCCAAACTGATAGCCTACTCAACCACAGTTTTACGTGACGACAAGTTGTTCAGTTCGTCTAATACAAATAAACATAAACTGATACAACTCGTGGGATTATCTATCCCAAAATGTTTTTAATAACTGAATTCGAAAACGAAAAAGAAAAAAATCTATCACAGCGAGATTCGAACCATTGACTCTATGGTTGTGAGGCCGGAACGCTACCACCTTTTTATTTTTTATTTTATTTTATTTTTTTTTTTTCTCAGGTAGATTTATGTTCTGCGGTCGGTGGTGCAGTTCGTTGTTGGTTGTACGTTAGATATGTGGCTCAGATTTTTTATTACAGACGGCATTTAGCCCACTGACCGGTCGCGCTGAGCCACGGTGCCCGGCAAAGTATTGAAAATTACGAATATATCAAAAAACATGTGCATTTACGTAAAAATTACCGTTAGATATTAAAATTGTGTAAGTATTCGAACGCAACGGCAAAGTGACTCTATGGTTGTGAGGTCAGAACACTACCAGCTGAGTTACACCGACACATGGTAAAAGTGTTTAAATTATTAGTACTTACTTGAACTTGCAAAATTTCAAAGTCGATTTTCTCGGCAATTTTTGTGAGTTGCGTTGAATGGCTTTGTTGAGTGTTATTCAAATTCTGACCTTTACGTACAAATAAATAAATTCTGAGATCCGAACCCATGTGGTCTCTTTGTGATTGTTCAAGTAAATGTTCAGGGGTATTGTGACATCGTAATAATGACACCATAAGTCACCACGTAGTTGCGCATAATCAGGCCTTAACTGCGATTAAATATTGAAAAATAATTCGTGAAATTCAGATCTACTTTGTCTCGTGATTTTATGGTTTGCATTCCTGTATGAGATAAATGTAGGCTTTGTTGGGCTGCACATTCAATTTAATTCAATAGGGAAGAGAAGGAAATGTAGGAGGTTGAAAGGGAAAAGCGCTTGGTAGAATTCTGAGCAGAGCACAATTTAATGATCACCAACACTTGGTTTAGAAATAATGAAAGAAGGCTGTATACGTGGAAGAGACCAGGAGACATTGGACGGTACCAGATTGACTATGATGGTAAGGAATAGATTTAGGAACCAGGTTTTAAATTGTAAGGCATATCCAGGGCCGGATATAGACTCTGGCCATAACTTATTGGTTATGAACTGCTGATTGAAACTCAAGAGACTGCAGAAAGGTAGAAAAGTTAGGAGATGGAACCTGGACTAATTGAAGGAACCAGAGGTGGTGGAGGGTTTCAGAGGGAACATTAGGCAAGGATTGGCTGAAACGGGGGAAAGTAATACAGTAGAAGAAGAATGGGTAGCTCTGAGAGATAGGGTAGTGAAGGCTACAGAAAATCATATAGGCAGAAGGACAAGGCCTAATAGAAATCCCTGGATAACACAGGATATACTGAACTTAACTGACGAAAGGAGAAAATATAAAAATTCAGCAAATGAAGAAGACAAAAGGGAGTACAGACGTATGCGAAATGAGGTTGACAGGAAGCGCAGACAGACTAAGCAGGGGTGGCTTGACGAGAAATGCAAGACCGTAGAAGAATGTATAAATAGGGGAAAGATAGATACGGACAACAGGAAATAAAAAAGACATTTGAAGACAAGAAAAGTAGTGGTATGAATATCAAGAACACGGATGGAAAACCAGTACTAAGCAAAGATGGGAAAGCTGAAAGGTGGAAGGAATATATAGAAGGTCTGTACAAAGGAAATAAACTTGAAAGCAGTGTTCTAGAAATGGAAGATGATGTAGAGGAGGATGAGAGAGGAGAGCACTAAGAGATTTGAGTAGAAACAAGGCACCTGGAATAGATGACATTCCGTCTGAGCTGCTGATATCGTTAGGAGAGCCTGTCATGAAGAAATTGTTCCGCCTAGTATGCAAGATATATGAAACAGGGGAAATACCCTCCGACTTCCAGAGGAATATAGTAATTCCAATTCCAAAGAAAGCAAGTGCAGACAAACGTGAAAATTACAAAACTATCAGTTTAATAAGTCATGGTTGCAAAATATTGACACGAATAATTTACAGACGAATGGAAAAACTGGTGGAAACCGACCTTGGGAAGATCATTTTGGATTTAGGACAAATGTTGGAACACGGGAGGCAATACTTACATTATGACTTATCTTAGAAGATAGGCTAAGGAAAGGCAAACGTACGTTTTAGCGTTTGTAGATTTGGAGAAAGCTTTTGAGAATGTCGACTGGAATACACTGTTTCAAATTCTGAAGGGGTAAAATATAGGGAGCGAAGAGTTATACTCAACTTATACAAAAACCAAACAGCGGTTATTAGAGTCGAAGGGCATTAAGTTGGGAAGGGAGTAAGACAGGGTTGTAGCCTTTCAGCATAGTTGTTCAATCTGTACATTGAGCAGGCAGTGAAGGAATGCAAGGAGAAATTTGGAGAGGGAATTAAAGTTCAGGGAGAAGAAATAAAAACTTTGTGGTTTGCCGATGACATAGTAATCCTATTAGAAACCGCAATGGATCTGGAAGAGCAATTGAATGGAATGGACAATGTCTTGAAAAGAGGTTATAAGATGAACATCAACAAGAGTAAAACAAGGATAATGGAACGTAGCTCAGAAAATCAGCCGATGCGGAAGGAATTAAATTAGGCAATGAGGCAATAAAAGTAGTAGACGAGTTTTGTTACTTGGGTAGCAAGATAACTTCTGATGGCCGAAGTGAAGAAGATATAAAATTCAGAATGGCTATGGGAAGACATGCGTTTCTGAAGAAGCGAAACTTGTTGACATCCAATATTAATTTAAATGTTAGGAAGTCCTTTCTGAAGGCGTGTGTAGCATTGTATGGAAGTGAAGCATGGACAATAAGGAGTTCAAACAAAAAGATGATAGAAGCTTTTGGAATGTAGTGCTACAGACGAATGATGAAAATTAGATGGCTGGATCACATAACTAATGAGGAGGTGCTCAACAGAATTGGGCAGAAAAGGAATTTCAGGCGTATTCTGACTAGGAGAAGGGATAAGTTGGTGGGACTCATCCTGAGACATCGAGGAATCGTCTGCATTAGAAGGAAGTGTATGGGCTAAAAATCATAGAGGGAGACCGAGAGACGAATACATTAAGCAGCTTGAAGGGGCTGTAGGTTGCCGAAAGTATTCTCAGATGAAGAGACTTGCACAGAACAGGATAGCGTGGAGAGCTGCATCAAACCAATCTGCGGAAAGAAGACAACAACAACAACAATTACTTAACAGTCAATGATAGAACTTCGAACAAAAAAAAAAAAAAAAACCTGTCACATATAACCTTTTATATTCTTTTTTTGCAGTGTCACACGGACTGAGGAATGGGACGTTCTTGACGTGAGTCAGTCTGATGGGGAAGTTAATCTCGGCGGCCCCTTGGTGTTTTCCTAGAGGAGTAGGCTAGGTGCCGGCACAGGGTTTCACCCTCTCCCATCATCTCCAACACGAACACGACACACGACACTACAATACACACGCACCGATACAGTCACTTTATCTGGCAATGTTGCTCTCAAGCAACATCAAAATTGCGCGTGGTTTTCTAAAACGTGTTTCAAGTTTCATCCTTGTATGGGCAACAGTGCTTGAAACTAACATTTAAGCTCTCCAATAATGTTTCGTTGTCTTTTGCGAAAAGTTTAGCAATAACTGAATCTTTAGCGTACACTCCAAGCATAAGTTACCGAGGTACATGTCTGAGCCAATTTTGTGACGATAGTTTTCGTGATACATGGAAAACTGCTTATAAAAGCGAAAGAAGAAGCCTTGATATTGATTTATGATGGAAAATTGAAAATGGACTTATATTTATTGGGAAGAGGAGGCCTGGTAGACCATTACAAAGGCCACAAGAAGAACGAAACAGCATCTCCTGTACCAGTCATTTATGTACGGTTGTCACTTGACAACAAAAGGAATCTGCAAGTTTTGTCTTCAGAGATACGTGACTGTAAAATGTGGAAATCATGGGACTGAAGTCTGTTTTTACACGTTTCACACGAAATAGCCCAAAATTCAATAATTTCTAGTCATACGTACGACACTGTATTACTGATACTGCACCACCATGCGAAGGTTTTGGGCAATGTTACTTTCTAACCAGAAACTATATTTGGAAAGAAATAGTATAAATGCGTTCAAATGGCCATACACATTTAAGTACCATAATACTTTTTCTTCTCGTGATTTCTGTGTGTACCAAATAAGGGCTAACATAGATACTTCAGCACACAGTTCTCACACTGCGGGCGCGGAGGTTAGGGAAAAGTTTTCCATTTCTGGGTCTCCCAGCCATTGATGCCATACGACATTACTTTTTACTCAGTTGTTTTACAATATGACGCAGAATTATAGATAGAAAATGGAGACCTTCATTTCCCATTCGGTCTTCTGGATCTTGGATGAATTCCCGACCAGATATTACCTTTGGCATTGAACAAATTTGATTATGACTATAAGCGGAAACGTGAGTTATATTACACGATGCCAAAGGAATGAAGTTGTGAAACAGAGAACACTAAAGTGAGTTATATTTGCCATACTTTTGCTAAAACAGTGGCATTCTAGCGCTGCTGGAAATGACTCACTATGCGACGTATCGGTTTCGGAATATGTTGTTTTAACTCTTCCATTTCCCAGCCTTTAAAGTTTTCGTCGATTTTGTTGTTGGCCCCGGCTCCACGCTTCTTTTTGCAGTCATTTCCGAAAGTTCATTTCCGAGCAGCGGGGCGTTAATGGACGTGTCGATGACAGTGGAATGGACATTTGGGCTAATTTACGGCGCGCCGATAACTTTCATTTGGCGCGCTCATTACGGCCCGCGCCCCGACAGCGCAACAATGGCGGCCGTAATGGCCGCACGCACACCACGACCCACTGGGCAGCGAAGCAGACAGGAGCGCCGAAACCCGCAGATGCGGTCCTACTGCCAGTGCTGGGCGATCGTGGCAGGTTAAAACTGTCAGCCGGAGCCGAGGTCCGAACCTGGGACCTTTGCCTATCGTGGACAAGCGCTATACCGACTGAGCTACTCCGTTGCGCTTCACGCTCGTCCTCACAGCTTTACTTCTGCCAGTACCTCGCCTCCTCGCGGTTGCGGCATCCAGTATTAAATATTTGTCGCCGTTAATTTATTATTGCTGTTTTATTTAGAATAAGTGGTCTGTGGGGAGCATTAAAAAAGAAAGTGTACAAATAAAAATCCCCACACTTTAGATGAACTAAAGACAAACATTCGTCATGAAATCACTGCAATTTCTGAGAGGGAACTTCAGAGTGTAATGTGCAACTTCCTCAGCAGGGGTCAGAAATGCTTGAACAATGAAGGGAGACAGTTCCATCACCTCCTTGCTTAATACAGGTGAGTAATAAACTTTACTTTCTAAGTGTTTATGTTATGTATGTCAGAAATAACTTGTGCGCCAACCCGTATTAAATTTAGTGCGGACGTCGGGCGCCCGTTAAAAGCAGGCACCGCAGCTGCCATCGCCGGCTAGTCGCACGCCGCAAAGGCGGTTGCGCTGAGGATTGATCACACTGTATTATAGCAGCAGCAGAAGGTGTCTCAGTGGTACTGCTAGTATTAATCCTATTATAGTTAAGTCAATACTATTTGTTTACATCCTTTTACATGTATTCAATCTGTCTAAATTACGGCGGTTGCACTGAGGATTGATCACAACAATAATATTAGCAGCTACAAGATGTACATTTGAATATATAGCGACTGTTTAAGGCATGGCGAATTCTGACACAAGGATGTGTGGAAAGCTGTACCTGGTGAGAGAAATAGCAATCGGAGAATATCTGGGAGGAGGAATGGAAGTGACACTGTAACAGGAGCATAGGGGAATAAAGATCGGCGTAATTATTGCTTCAGTATCCAGAGAGTACACGAGCAGTAAATTCCACAATTGGCTGGGTGGGAGCTTACAAGACCAGATCGCCAGATGAGTATCACCAATTTTCCTCAACTGTGTGAAAAACGCAGATCAGTGAGCCTTTCAAGTTCCTAAAATAGCTCACCTGAGTCAATCATATAAAATGCACTTAAAAAATTTACAGTTACGGCATAGTCCAGTTCCAGAAACATTTTCTTTAGTGAAAATACGACATGAAGTGGTGAAAGAGACAGGCGATCATGATGAAGTTAAGTGGTAGTGCTACAGTAAGCTGGCTAGGTCTCAAAACAATTTTACTGGCAAAACTTTAAGCACAGCATGAGTTTAATGACGCGTTTCGGACTTCGTGGGATGGTAATAAGGTCTCGGACGTGTTCACTGGCATTTAGGTCCAGGACATCCGCCTGGAGGTGCCTGAGGAAAACTGGGCGATGCCTGGATTACGTTGGGAGTGATGTTGCTTTCGAGGTGGGTGAGTTGTGGGAGGGGGGCGAGGTCGCCTTGGAGCGTGGTGGTGACAAACGCCATCGCCAGAGTTTGACAGAGGAGCAGGAGGAAAGTTTAAGGTCAGCAGCAAGCAAGTAGACTATAAAGGAGCAATCGACATGGAAGAGGAAATCATAGAGGAGGGGTGCAGTACTATGGACATGTATGATGGCGAGGGTGATTGTGAGGGAGGAGTGAAACAGGATCAGGTGTTCGGTGAGATCATTTAGGAAGTGGCCAATTGCCACTATACCTCGGATGAGGGGTGGGGGGCCTTCGGTGCAGTGGAGAGGGTAGGGAGCAGTGATGATAGGGCAACAAGGTTGCAAGAATGTTTCATTTAAGAGAAAGGGTGTTAGTTGGCAGGGGGAGAGTACATTATGGTAGAGGAGAGTGTGGGATGGGCATGCCATGTGGATCTGTGGGAGGAAGGGAAGGAGAGGCGGGAAAAGTTTTAAGGTGTGCTTTAAACAAGGGTAGCTTCCCAGGAGAAGGCCAAAAATGATTGTGGGAGAAGATAGCAAAGGTTTCCAATTGATAGATGGTGCAAGTGACGAGGGCGATTTGTTGTGGGGACGCTGGAAAGGATGGATGATTTGAAGGAAGATGATGTGAAACTGGATGATGTCCTCCACTGTAGACAGGGTCACAGGGAGTTTTTAGGATGCATCAGCAGGTCGATGGGAGGGATGGGAACAATGAGTTTGGAAAAAGTGGGAGCAGGTGTGGACTTATAGGAGTAGGTGGTGTGTAGGCTGACGCAGGAGAGACGCCGTTGGGGTATTGTAGCGGGAGGACTTGCAATAGGGGCACATGGGGGGATTGCGTCTGTTCTGGGTCACGAGAAATCATGCACAACAATAATGTTGGAGAGGAGAATGGGAGGGATCCACCTCGTAATGGCGATTGTAGATTAACGTCCCCTGAGTGAGGAGTCAGTCGATGGAGAAATAAGGGTGGGCACTGAGTTGGTCTGACGCCTCCTCCTCCATGATCACTAAGTTTGGTTATCACATTGGTGGGGGTGGGCAGGTGGCATAGAAGTTAGACTGCTGGGGAGAGGAGGTTGTATAGTATGGGGTGACGGTGGCGTGGGGTCCAAACTGAATGCAGGGGAGGTGCTGGAGGGGGGTGGGTGGGGAACCTGACTACGACAGAGTCCTTGCAAGGGATGATCAGGCGATGGGGTGGCAGGGAAATATTTGTAGAGTTCTAGGGATAATATGCGGTTGTCTGGGACAGGAAAAAAATGTTTGTAAAGCTTATGGGACTTAACTGTGGGGTCATCACTCCCTAAACTTACAAACTACTTATGAACTAACTTATACTAAAGACAGCTCAACCATCCATGTCCAAGGGGGGATTCGAACCCTCCCCGAGTGGGACAGGATGTAGGTATGTAGGTCGAGGTGGGGGAGGGGAAAATTGGGTGTAGTGTCCGTGGGATCGACATCGGAAGTGGATGGGGCAGTGGTGGTGGGGGAGCTATTTTTCTGATGGTCAGGATCTGAGCTTATTCGCTTGCTGGAAGGTTTTTGGTCTGTAGAGAAGAAGGCTGGGGGATGTGGTGGAGATTGGGGCCTGGTTGTAATGACTGTGGTGATGGTGTGTGGTGTGTCAGCCATTGTGTCACAGCTGTGAGAGAGGGATTTTCCTGAGGGTCTCGGAGAAGTGGTTGAGGAGGAGAGGGGGAGAACGACTTGGGAGGATGTGGTGGCGGTGAGGACGACAGCAAGGAGAAGGACAGGGGAGGGCAGGAGATGTGAGGAGCTCAGCGTTGTGGTGGTGGAGGCATGGGAAGGGATGGTGGTGATTGGGATATTGTCCAAGATGAAAGATGGGGATCCGATAGTAAAATCATGAAGTAGAAGACGAAGACAGGGTGGAAGAAGTAGAAGAAAGAAAGAAAAACGGTGTCGGCTGGTCCTGGATGGAGGAAGGTGGTGGCAGCGGCGGCTGCTGCAGGAGGTGACCGGGACCGCGACGTCCACCAGAGACACTAGGGGCGCCGGTCTGGCGGGTCTGGTGGGGCGCTCGTCGGCGGTCGGCGGCGTTAGCGTCCCTCAGCAGCGGCAGGAACGGACGCCTCTGTGTCGATGAACGGGGACACGGCTAGGTCTGGAAAGGAACCACAGTCCACAAAGCCCTTGAAGTCTGATTGTAGTGGTGAGGGATGCAAACATAGAATCTTTTAGTACACCAAATATTCTTACTGCGAGTAAAAATGGAGGAGAGGACGGCAAACATTTTAGAATGCAGAATACAAAAATCATACAAAAATGTTATGAGAAACACTGTGTTAACAACCCATCTTCTGATTTGAAGGAAACCGAAAAAAAAAAAAAAAAAAAAAAAAATTGAAGGCTGTAAATAATCCAAAAAGAAACCGAGATGACAGGCTGATATAAAGCGCTCCAGGTGAGAGACAGGCGACCCAAAGTCGAGCTACCGAAAATCCCTGTATGAGTTTGACCCCGCGCCGCCTGCCACTGTGTGCCAGTGTAGGGCGGAAGCGTGCGCTCGGCTGATTGTTGCAGCGGTATCGGCGCGACCCGCCGCCCCCGCCGGCCGTTTGCCGCGCGCTTCCGGGGTCAGCGCGGGCTGCCGCACTGTCAGCTGACCCCATCTGCCCGCACACACTCACAGGGCCTCTCTTCCTCACGGTGTGGCTGGCGTACTATGCGGCCTGCATTACTGTTGTGTGGAGAGTTCATTTTCGACCTGGTCACTGTAGGGATCAAAAGTTCAATCAGCTGAAGGTTAGCAGCAGTATAGGGCTATTCGAAAAGAAGAAAGAAACATTTATTGCTTCCGAACTGCAAAATAGAGAAACATAATTCTGACGTTTCGGAAAAGGAAATTTTTTTATGCATTCAATATGAGCGCAAGTACAACTTCTCTAGTAGTTTTATTTTATGATTAAAATTAAAAATTTTACTGATCTTTTACATTAAATTTGTAGCCCAAGCCAAACCTCTAAGGATACTTTGGTCTGGTGTGACAGTGCGTGATCTGTAATTACCTCGGTTGGTATAAATAAAGTTCGGTGAATAGTCGTGTAACACTAACGTATATGAACTATGAACTAGAATTAACTTACTGCTCTTCGAAATAGTCACCTCCCATAATTATGCACCTCAGAGCTCTCCGATACATGTCCTGAAAACTGTGCACGAAGTCTTCTTTTGTCATAGTGTACAGCAGTGTTCGACAACCTTTTCCTATACGCGAACCCCCTTCCCACCTCCCCCAAGCTATACTGCTACTATTTGAGGGATCTCAAAACCAACTAACGCAATACAATCCTTGTATTGCTTGTGAGTGGTTAGATTCTATGATGTGCTCATGTAATTGTAACTCCTGGAACAAGAAAAATTGCAGTATTAAATAGGGGGATTTATATCGGATTAAATGCTTAAATTCATATGGGTGGTCATTTTATTCCTAATTCAATTGTTGGTGCTAATCTTCTACTTTCTTGTACAAAATTACATACTGTATTATATTTTATAGAATGAATTACTGTTGTATTTTTTGGAATAGAACACATCCTGCCTTTATGTTATTTCTGACACAGAAGTACAATTTGTATAACGAGAGTTTCTCAGTTCTGGTTAGCCATATAACAGAATCATACTCGTTAAGGAATATCCCAGTGTGGTCCATTAGTAAAGAAGTAAATACTTTTTTTTTGGTTTGAATTTGATTCCTAAAAACGGTCTTCACGCTGTTTTATTCATCATTGAATATATTAACTATAAAACGATGTACAACGTTCTGTTCAATTTAGAATTAATGTTGAAAAGTAATAACGAAATTCTAATGTAAAATACATTCACTTTTATTAGGACCGTGTTTTATGTTATTGAACCCTTAGTATTCAGACACGCACTGGTTTGGTTTTTCTATGGTGCAACTACTTACAATAGCGACCGCAACCCCCCAAGCAATATTTCAAAATCCCCCTTGGGGTTACGACCAACAGACTGAAAAACACTGGAGTAGAGAAGCCTCGTCACGTTTCCTCGGATGTCAGAAATATTGTCAAAGCTCTTTCCTTTCACAGCGAGTTTGAGTCGAGGGAACATGAAGACGTTTGCTGAGTTGGGAACCGGCGGATGTTAAAGTTTCACCACCCACTTTTTTTTCTTATCAGGAACTGTTTCACGACATTGGCGAGCGTTGTCCACCTTGAACACCCACTAAACTCGCCGGATTTCAATGTTCTAGCCTACTTTCTGTTCCGTCGACTGAAACTCGCTTTGCAAGGAAAGATATTTGACGATATCCTGACGTCCAACGAAACGTGACGACACTTTTGAAAACCACAAAAAGGGAAATTTGTGCAAAATTTCCATGTCTTGTGTTGCAGAGCTCAGAGAGGTGACTATTTCGAAGGTCAGGAAGGTAACTGTAGTTCATAGTTCATCTACGTTAATGTTAGGACTTTCCACCGAACTTTATTGTCAGAGGTTGTAAATTTATACTCAGACGGGGAAACCGCCTGAACCGCCATATACCAATCCTCGCTGCCAGTTACAAAATGAATGTTTACGAAGCTGTGAAATAATCAGTTTTTCTAATGACAGGTATCTTTGACTAAACGAGAAAAACCGAATGGAATGAAATTGAAATTATTATTCGGAATTATTAACAGAAATAGAAGACAATCACATTTCAAACTGTCAGTTTGAAAGATAAACTCGTAGTTATCTAGGTTGCAATTTATTATAGGAGCTGTTTGAAAACAATCTAAGAGCGGTTATGCATACATCCTTGCTTTTTACATATTTTTATAAACACTGTGTCGTATGCATTTTATGAGTTGCGCATGGTAGTTTTTAAAGAAAAACTACAACATAATTAGAAAGACTTGATAAAAATAAAAGTAGTAAATAGTATTACACGACAAATATCGAAACGCTGGCTCATTTCTTACCACACCACAATTCGATCTCACAGACGTTCAAGTGTATCAGGAAAAGTAGGTATAAAACACTCTTTTATGTTACCCCGGGGGAAGTCAAAAGGAGCAAAGTCCTGAGACGTTGCAGGCCACCGACGATGGAGTTGATCTTCTGTTCTGCGTCGTGCAGTCCAACGTCCTGGAATGCTGTCATTGACGTAACATCGGACGTGTGTAGAGGAATGAGGCCGGTCACCATCTTGCATGAAGACCAAGTCATGTGAATCTTCTTCAACTGGAATAAATAACCAGTTTTGAGGAATTTGTAGATACGTTAGTCCTGACAAAGTTTTCCCCCTGAAGAATAAAGGTCCGTAAACTTTTTTCATAGATATGTCAGATAACAATTTAGTCATCGGTGAATCTCTTCCTTTTTCAATAACGGGCATAGGATTTTCACTTGCCCAAACTCTAAGCCGAATAATTTAAGCGGAAAAATTAAAAAATGTTCAAATGTTTGTATAGTCTATGGGACTTAACTACGGGGTCATCAGTCCCTAAACTTACAAACTACTTATGAACTACTTACGAACTAAGACGGCACAAATATCCATGCCCGAGGGGGGAGTCGAACCCCCGACCGTAGTGACCGTGCAGACCATGACTGGAGCGCCTTAGTCTCCTCGGCCACCACGGCCGGCGGAAAAATTAACAGTGCATTCATCAGAGAAAATCAATAATTAAGAAACATTGTTGTCTTTCATATGACGTAGCATGATAATGCAAAATTCGTACCTTTTGATGAGGTCATAATGTTGCAAACTTGAAATAACGGCAGTTTGTACGGCTTTAGCTGCTGTCGGTGTTGCAGAACTCGGCATACTGTTGGCTGAGGAGTGTTAAGTATCTTACCTTCTCATGTGGTGGATTTTTTTCGGCTCCTTTAGTTCACTATACGAATGTGTTCGATATTTTCATTCGATGTTCGAGGAAGTCCCGAGCTTTTCCCTTTGCAGAGGCAAACAAGCTGCTATGAACATTCGATGCCACTTTTAAATCTGCTGGTGCCGAGGCGGTTGTTTATTAAACCGATGGAGAAAAAAGCACGTTGGAACCAACAACAAAATGTTCAAACGTTTGTAAACTTATTGGGCCAAACTACTATGGTCATCAGTCTCTAGACTTACAAACAATTTAAACTGTCTTCATCTAACTTAAGGACATAACTCACACACACACAAACACACACACACATGCGGAGGGAGGTTTTGTTAACTGCAGCCAACAAAATACATGCAGCAGCATAAGTACGACCGTGACTGGGACTACCTCGACTGTTCAGACGTTACCCCATTGAGTGTCAAGGAACATTGGAATTATGGTTCTATCGTTTGTAGTATGGAAGACATAATTATTTGAAATCTGTTTCTTCTTTTTAAATAGACCTATGCGTAGTATCCTAGCGACTAGGAAGACACATTAATAACGAAGAGGTTGCAATGTGGTTGGCTTAATCCCGAGGGCGAGTCAGAAATTAAGTTCCGCTATTTTTTTAAGAAAAAAAACTTTATTGTGGAGACTTGTAACACATTCCAGTGAACAGTGTACTCTGTTTTTCAGTATACTTTACACACAAATTCACAAATTTGTCATTCTGATTCACAAGTTTAGAAATACCTTCTACTTTAAAACTGTGCTCCATGTGAGTGTAGCTATACATTGACGGTCTCCGAATTGTGGAAATTGTTTTGAGAGTTCATAAATGGTGAAACGACTATTCTGATCACTTCATCGACTTCGTTCTTTCATGTACGTCAGTGACTACAACCATCACGAAATGTAAGACACTAACACAGAACATCACAGTCATAATGTTCCCGTGCACTTCAGTAATCTCATGGTAATGACTGCAGGTATCATTACTTTTGCCTCTGAAATTATATATTTCTCATCTTGCAGTTGGCAGGAGCCACTACTGCTGCAAACATTTATAACACCTGTATTGATGAACGAAATGGCAGAACACATTCTCGCAGCAATATCCTGGGAGCGTTTTGAATCAAGCTACACACACACACACACACACACACACACACACACACATACACACAAAAATAAATAAATAAATGTTCAAATGTTTACAAATCTATGGGACTTAACTGCTTACCTAAGTTAAACTAACCTAAGGACAACACATACACCTATGCCCGCGAGTGGACTCGAAACTCCAAGGCCTCAGTGCGCACAGCTATTTTGCCGCGACGACAAAATAAAGTTAATAATGCTAGCATTACTCATCGGCGTAACGTAAAAGTCCGGAAATTTCATTCCGAATTGCTGTCATATCGCAAATCCTGTCGCAGTCCTCATTTAGCTTCAGTGAGGATTCTTTCATGTCAGTTTAGGTGAATGTCGAGATGGCACATTTGTCAATACTACCGGTATATTCCTCGTCGTGAGCTATAAATCTAATGATGTCGATGCCAATGGGACATTAAAAGGTAAATTTCTAACTCTCCCGAAAGAACCACTTCAGCTGCCGATAGTTCGGTAGTTAATTTGCACAAAGTGGCAAGCTACAATTTCGTTGTCAAACGTTGAAAGAGAGGTGAGGATGTACAGTTTTTAATCACTAAATTGATCATCGCTTTCAGAGCTGAAAAAATTAATTCCTGCTTTGTATTTTAAAAGTGAGGTCATTTAACACCATTGTCATCTCCCCATCGTTAGTATAAAATAGCAGTGATATTTAGGCTCAATTACAGATTATGTTCTACTGTCTTTGGATTATCCGAGAGCTCATTTCTCTCGGGGACCAAAACCAAGGTGCATCTCATCTTAAAAATGTAAGGATAACACATAGTTTTATAGGCACTGGTTATAGGCGTAGTCTTCTATCTCAGTTTCTTAATCAGTCAAATGGTTCGTGCTTGGCTTACAGCTTTTTCTGTTTCACTCCAGACTATACGTAACTACCACATCAAACATACGAGGTATGTCCACAAAGTAAGTTCCGTTGCGTTATATAAAACAAACGTGTTCAGATACAGAAAAAAATATTTATTGTACAAAAATCTACAACTGTGAAACTACTTTTCTTCATAACTTCCGAAATTTTGTAGCCACTTGTCATAGCGTGGCACAAGTTTTTTTATGCCTTCTACATAGAAGATTGTCGCCTGTGTATTCAACCACGTGGTAAAATGTTCTTTCAGCTCGTCATCATCGTTGAAATGTTGACCACCAAGGACAGATTTTAGGTGTAAGAAGAGATGAAAGTCGCTAGGAGCGAGGTCCGGGCTGTTCGGAGGATGATCAAACACGTCACAGTGAAATTTGTGTAAGAGTTGTTTGGTCACATTCGCTGTGTGAGGTCGGGCATTATCGTGGGAAATACATTATATATATATATATATATATATATATATATATATATATATATATATATATATATTCTTGGTGCTGAATTTCCTGTGAATTTCCTTTGGTTTAAATTTCTTTTCATTTAGAAAACGAATAACAGATTTGATTACACACAGGGCTACATTTTCAATGACGGTTGACATTATAAAGAAGCACTACAACGTACACGTCGGCAGCAGCGATCTGAAAATGGTGTACATGTCTTCTCCTTGAGTCAGAGTAGCTGCTGCACATGCTCGGAACTGCGATCGTAGCGCTGCCGCGGATAGAAATAGAAACAGAAGTTAGTTTGTAGACGACCTTCGTATTTTAGAATGTATGTTGCATATTATAGTTCTGTATGGCGCTATAATAGACTGTTATTCATCTAAAATGCAACACAAATAAGGACCGGATTTATATGGAGGCAACACATGACTGAAAGAAGTCGTAAGTAAAGAGAGGAACATAATGAAATCTATATTGAGTCTAGTCACAATTACTGGTTATGAGCAAGCTTTGCTACCAGCGTCGACATTAAATCAAAGGGTCTGTGGATGTATTGGTTCGGTATAGCAGTCCATGCTGCTTTGATATATTGCCAAAGTTGATTTGGTGCAGGAGCAGATGGTGTATATCAGGCCAGTCGTTCTGCAGTCGCTGGGCAGGCGTTTCTGAAGGCGAGAGATCAGAAGAACAAGACACCAAGGCAGTAAAGTATTCCGAATGCTGACGAATAAGTACCGAAGACTGCGTATCGCGTATAGTCGTGAATTACCTTGTTGCCGTCGGCAAGCTTCAAAAGTATCGTAGGACAACATCATTCAACACTTAAGAGATGTAAAGTTAGCAGCTTAGTGTATCGACAATACGTACTAGGAGGGTGCGGGATTGCAATCCATTATCATCCCCAAACCATAATAGCAAGTGCCAGACCAGAATGGCCATGCACAAGGAAACAGTTCAATAGTCTCTCTCCATGATGTTTTCGGGGTCTAATCCGACCGTCGTGACAGCAGAATGGGAATTGTAGTGACGTTGATTTTACACACGAATCGCGATTCTGATTGCGCCATCAAGCTGGTACCGGATGAAAATCTGGAGACTCCGTAGACTGTTCAGCTGTTACCGTATTCATTGCCATACTGGTCCTGCACACGGGACGATTTGAAATTGAACGACCATATAAAATCAATGCTGGTTCATGTAGATGGCAGACTGAGATTGATTGGAAGAATCAAAATGTTCAAATGTTTGTATAGCTTATGGGACTTAACTACGGGGTCATCAGTCCCTGAACTTACAAACTCTTATGAACTACTTACGAACTAGGACGGCACAAATATCCATGCCTGAGGGGGGATTCGAACCCCCGACCGTAGTGGCCGTGCAGACCGTGACTGGAGCGCCTCAGTCCCCTCGGCCACCGCGGCCGGCTTGGAAGAATCCTCAGAAAGAGTATTTCGTCAACAGACGAAGCAGGTTACAAAACTCTCGTTCGGTCAGCGCTTGAGTAATGCACATTAGTGTCAGATTCATACCAGGTAGAGTTAATAGAAGCCACAGAGAAGATCCAATGGAGAGCAGCACGCTTCGTTACGGGTTGATTTAGTAAACGCTAAAGCGTCACAGAGATTATTAGGAAACTCCAGTGGCAGACGCTGCAAGAGAGGCGTTTCATGAAGGGTCAACCAATATACTGCTGTCCCTCCGTTTATCTCGCGAAGTGACCACAAGGATCAGATGAGAGCGATCCAGGCCCACACGGAGGCATACAGGCGATCATATTCGCGTGAACCACACGCGACTGCACTAGGAGGGAGTGACAGTGGTGCGCATAGTGAGTTTGGATATAGGTTATAGTAAATAGCTCATAAAGGTAATAGCGGAAACTCTTTTCTGAAACGCGCGTCAGCGCTCCCGAACACCTCCTAGCGGTGTGAGTTGTAAACTAAAACTGGGAGTGAACGGCAGATTAACACTGTGAAACTCAGAACACTTACATAATTGGGAAATGGTTGGGAGTGTATGTGCTACATATGGCTGTAACAGCTAACTAAAAAAAGCGGTGCACTTAGAAAGCTTTGTTCAAGTTACCGAAAAATAGAGAATTCTAAATACGATAGTTAAAGGAGGCTACAATGAGGTCTACTGAGGTGGTTTATTTTTAATAACCTGTCTCTTTAAGGCTTTCATTTACCATTTTTGTATAAGTTCTTCATAGATACAGGTAGTGAGTTATTCATAAGCGAAGAGCTGACTTGGATAAAAGTTTGAGAAAGAAGGGCCCAGAGCATTTGAATAAAAACTATGTATTATGTCCAGACAAATTTGTGGAAAAAGATTTCGGAAATAAGATTTCGTTAAGTGTGCATTTTTTTTAAAAAAGTGGTTAATGTATTATACCAAAAAAGTATGCCTTCATTTAAAAAAATGTTCAAACGTTTGTTAAGATTATGGGACTTAACTGCAGGATCATCAGGCCCTAAGCTTACAAACTACTTATAAACGTATACTAAATACAGCTCAAACATCCATGCCCGAGGAGGTATGTTGTCTGCAACCATAGAATGAATCTTTCACTTTTTAAGGTTTATTTACTACAGCCTCGTTTATATCTAAGGACTATAACTTCGATTTATGGCATAAATATATATTGGGTAGGATGCCCTCCTGATATGGAAAACATCTTTTCCTTGTTATACAAACATGTTTCAGAATCTCTGAGCCATCATAAGAAGGTTTTTATTTATCTAAAACTATTTCGCCTAAAATTAGTAGATTAGTTCCAATATATGTTCATTTTCACAGTTGTAAGTAAATAAAAACCCACTGATAATGGCGTGGAGGTGTCGAAACATGTTGGGGGTAACAAGGAAAAAAACCACAATGTTTTCGTTATCAGGTAGAACTCATACCCAATATTTTTACTACAAACATGGAAACACAAGAGCTGCGAATCCAAAATATTAAATACAAATAAAATTATATGAACAGATAAAACACATTCGCGCACAGAAACGTGTTAAAAACTGTTATGAGTACTTGCAGATGATAGTTAAAAGGAAAGGAAAGGATTGACGGAGGCCGCATTTGAGCATTGATATTAAGCAATGGCGATAAGTGAAAATGTGAGCCGGACCGGGAATCGAACTCGGGTTTCCCCGCTGCGGGCCAGCGGTCGCCTTACCCACTTGGCCACCCGTGCTCGCCTCCCGTCCGTCTCAAATTCCCACATGTCGCACGCTATGTTTGTAACGCCTCTATCGTCCATGCCCTCTTACACTCGCCATTACGGATTCCCTTGCGAGGTTGGACGTATGACCGCATCTGCGGTGAAATAACTGAAGCTAACGCCGTCGTCGCGTGTAAATACTCATTGTATTGGTGTGGTGTCTGTTCTTTCGGACGTCCGAAAGAACAAACACCACACCAATACAATGAGTACCGCGCAGGAATGGCGATAGCTTAAATAGTTTGGAAGCCTAGGTGCCATGGATTTTCAAACATTTCAACACCTATGAGTTATATAAGTCATTAGGAAGACAGATGCTAGTTTTAGGGTTTATCATCTTCTGAATCTTGATAGGATTTTTTTTTTTTTTTTTTAATTTAATATCTCAACGAAAAAAACTCTCTTTCAACGCCTGCAGAGCTTTATAATTTTATAATCTTAAGTGTAACGGTTCTCCCCTGTACGTGACCTGCGCTTCCTGATACGCCACTAGAGGGTGTTTGAAATGTTAATGTGCAACGACGGCAACGACGTATTTATACGTTTTCTCATGTGACCAAATTTATTAAAATGTGCCTATCTGTGTTCTACCGTGGCTGTTGCTACAACCTTATTTCAGGTAAATTCATCCATTTTATACGTTCAGATTCACAGTTTAATGCTACAGTTCTTATTTTTTATTAGATTTTCATGACTCGTATCTGATTTCGGCAACGAACTAATTATAAAACGTTGTGCAGGGAGATTTAAAACCTGGAAATTTTTAAAAATTACTGTAAAGTTCATACTGTCGCGATCGTGTATCATAGGACCACAGTTGAAGTTCTTTGTTTGCTAAGGTTTTTTACGGGTGCCCTACATGCACCCAGTGTTATCTTTAAATACGCGCAGCCAGGCTGTGGTGCGAAATCGTTTTACAGCTGAACGTTGAAAGTATTAGTATAAGGTCAGTAATAATTATTTTTTTATTGCCATTAGGCCTGTAAAGTTTCTCCACAGTTATTTTCCATGTACTCATGATGCCCCAATAGAGAGTGTTTTATTAGAAACTTATGACTCACTACCGTTAGAATAAAAATGTTGGAAAGTTTGTAATGCCATGGGACCAAATTGCAGTCCGTAGACTTACAAACTACTTACACTAACTGATCGTAGGGACAACACACACACACACACACACAACACACACATACACACACACATTCATGCCCGAGGGCTGACTCGAACCTCCGACGGGGACCAAATGACAGAGGTCATCTGTCCCTAAACTTACATCTTATATATTAAAATAATCTACGAAAACTAAAGTCAGTCGGTCAGACCAAACTACCCGGCCGATTTCCTTCATTTTTGTTTTAAATGAAAGGTATTCATCCACAGATTTATAATTGAGTATCAGAATTTACATAACTCTCGCCTTCCTTTTTGTATACTCAAATACGATTTCTTTATGTATATTTATTATGGGCATGTCCTTACTGTAAACTAAAGTTAATCGGTGAGGCCGTTCTATCCGACCTACTTCCTTCATTTTTGCTTTAAACGAAAGGTATTCATTCGCAGATTTGTCATCAAGTATCAGAATTAAGTATGCCCATCCTTTATTTTTATTCAACCGCAGTATACTTTTGTCCTTGCATTGAATATTTTAATCGGTTCGGTTTACGATATCTTCGGTTCTAATTAAGGCACGCAGTTATTTTAGAACTAACAACAATCAGCAGCGGATCAAGCTCTATCATTTGCGCTTTTAAACACTTGCATTGGTTGATTCTGAAGAAAGCTATGCGTGAACATTACATTTATCCCAACTTTTTTGTTATTCCACTAACCGTGCGAAATATTGTCACGGGTCCTTACTTTTGTATCCCATCCCCGTCGCCACTTTTGTATACCATCCTCGTCGCCACTTTTGTGTCTAGTTTCCGCCAGTTGTCCTGAGTGTCGGTGGCCGAGTAGAGGGAGACCGACACAGGGAAATAGGATGCACGCGTATGCAGGTACGGAGGTGAGCAGCCAGTGGAACAGCAGAAACTAGAAACACTAGGCTAAATTGGTACAATACTTAACTTGGAGAGCAGCAGACTAGTGGAATGGTGGTACCTAGTTAAGATAGAGGCCTGCCTACTGATGGGTGTCTTTCCTAGTGCCTATCCATAGCCAAGTCTTAACTGGTGCCTATCTGATTCCCAAGTGGCCGATGCAGCAGTCGTGGCCACGAGCGGGGTTGCAGCAGAGAGCGCTCGTGGCTGACGTCATAAGAACGCCGCGCCGTGTGTGCATGGCGGCGCGCGGCGAAAGTACGTGGCGCGCACTTCATACTTGTGCGACACCACACTTACTACTTAAACTAACTCATGCTAAAGACAACACACACACGGACACCAATACCCGAGGGAGGACTCTAACCTCCGGCGGGAGCGGATTGGCGCCTCAGATCGTGCGGCCACCCAGCGCGGCAGTGAATGTATCCAGGACTTGTTCGAAATGTTCAAATGTTTGTACAACTTATGGGACTTAACTACGGGGTCATCAGTCCCTAAGCTTACAAACTACTTATGAACTAGCTAAGACTAAAGACGGCACAAATATCCATGCCCGTCCAGAACTTGGTATTCAGTGTACTGGGAGAAGTGAAACTGTGACGGTGGACCGTAGTTCGTACCTGCATAGTCAATCGGCAAGAGCACTACTGAACGAAGGTAAGGTTCCAGGTTCGATTCCCCGTACGGCACACCATGTTACTCTGCTAGGGCCGGCCGCAGTGGCCGAGCCGTCTGCTCAAAATCAAATGTTTGTTAAGCTTATGGGACTTAACTACGGGGTCATCAGTCCCTAAACTTACAAACTACTTATGAACTACTTACGAACTAGGACGGCACAAATATCCATGCCCGAGGGGGGATTCGAACCCCCGCCCGTAGTGGCCGTGCTGACCGTGACTGGAGCGCCTCAGTCACCTCGGCCACCGCGGCCGGCGAGAGCCGTCTGCGGCGCGCCAGTCACATTCTGCACGTGCACCACGGTCGGGGGCTCGAATCCCCCCCCCCCCCCCCCTCGGGCATGGATATTTGTGCTGTCCTTAGTATAAGCTAGTTTATAAGTAGTTTGTAAGTTTAGGGACTGATAACCCCGTCCCATAAGCTCTACAAACATTTGGACTCTGCTAGGAACTTAGTTAGTCTGATCGACTCCGGCCAGATACCAGTAATCACTTGTCCGACAAGGTCACCTGAAGGACAGCGTGTGCGGCCTGCGGCAGCAGTCAGCAGCACGCGTGCCGGGCAGTGATTCAGCTCGGCTGGCGGGCAGCCGCTGGCTGGTGGTGCGTCAGAGCGGCCGTGAGCGACAGCGCGTGCCCGCCGAACCACCGCCTCGCCTCGCTCCGGGGAGCCGCGCCGATATAACTGAATCCGGCGTAGTTAGCCATTTCCGCGCGAATCAACCCGTCATTGTGTCCAGTCGCGCGCCGCTTTTTTCCCCCGCGCCGCTCCCCTCGGCCATCAAACGACCTTTCGCTCGGGTATCGATCCCTGTCGATACATCATTCGGCCGCCTGCCGGTCTCTGTGTGTGCCGGCGCTGGCCGCGCTTTTATTGCGATCCTCGCTCTGCGGCCTGCGGCCGAAACCCACCTTGCGCTCCGCCGCTCTGCTGCCACAACGCGCTCGGTCGCTTCTGCCACCCCCTCCCACTCGCCCCGTGTTGTTCTTGCTTTGGAAAAAGGTTTACGGTCTGCTCTCACTGTCTTCACATTGTATCTTTTTTCGTCGGTATTCAGAGATGATATTGAGGTCTCACAGCATTCTATTACCATCGTAAAAAAGAGGTACTAATCTTATACTTCCTTGGCCCCTCTGATCGGTAGAAGTCGGTTGACTTTGTGCCGCTCCACAATGTTTACGGTGGTTGCCACTACCTACCCAACATTATTTTGCACCATTAAGTACCTGCTATGAATACCAGCTATTGACCTGTGTGCAGTTTTCCGTTTCGTGATTTTTGACAGTATTTACAAAAACTGATACATGAGGCTGTATGTACCTGGTCTTTCTAGCCGTCAAAATTCGTGTCACTTTTCCGACATATCGTTTACTTTGCAGGCTACTTTGTGAAAACCCGCCGTTGCCCGAGTATTTATTTTTCCAGTCTTCCGTTAGTCCATCTTCTCTTTCTTTCTGTCTCTGTTTATCTCATCTTGTCCGCTCTCTATGATCCCCTCCTCAACCTCTCAATCCTCCCCTCCCCTCTGTACGTTCATCTCCTTTCTCTGTCCAGCTGCTCCTCCCTAATCGCTCTCTCTCTCTCTCTATTTATTTCTTCCTTCCCCTCGTCAATATGTTCAAATGTTTGTAAATCTATCGGACCAAACTGCGTGGTCATCAGTCCGTAGCCTACAAACTAACCTAAGGACAACACACACACACACACACACACACACACACACTCATGCTCAGGGAGGACTCGAACCTGCGACGGCGAGCAACCGCGCGCTCCGCAAGGCGCCTTAGACCGCTCGGCTACTCCACCGCGGCTTCTTCCCCTCCTCCTGTGGTCTCTGTACATCTCCTCCTCCTCCTCCTCCTCTATCTACAATCTTTTACTCCTCCAACTCTTCCGCCCCCTACTACTGAAATAAACTATGTTACATCGAATTCTCGAAAAATGTTTGTATAGCTTACGGGACTTAACTACGGGGTCATCAGTCCCTAAACTTACAAACTACTTACGAACTAGGACGACACAAATATCCATTCCCCACGGGGGATTCAAACCCCCGACCGTAGTGGCCGTGCAGACCGTGACTGGAGCGCCTCAGTCACCTCGGCCACCGCGGCCGGCTCGAATTCACGATAACATTTCCTACATTATATTTATTACACCCCTTCATTAGTCTTATTTTTCTCTCGCTCTATTCACCAGCTCGCCCCACTCTCTGGTCATCTGTTCCTCTCACTTCTTCATCATTTCTTCCCTAATTCCCTACATTTTGTCAATATCCTTCTCTCCCCTCTCTCTGCGCCCATCTCCATCTTCGTCTCATTTCATCTCCTCCTCCTCCTGTAAATGAAAAATCACACATATTTACTAACTTTCTCTGTGATAGTCGGAACGGCGAGAAAATTTATCGCAAAGTAGCTTCTGCCATATTGTAACTTCCGGAATATAAAAAGTTTCTCAATGAAAACATACATGCGCCACCTTTCATGATCATTGGTCAAATAGAGTGACGTACGTTCAGCGGTACCCTCCGCCACGTACCACATCGAATCTAACTGAATCTTATGACGACAGTGATGTTCATCTCGTTTTGAAGATATTTTATGCAAAATTTCGTAAATGTAGGAATAAAACCGCACATTGGAATCAAAATCTGTTGTAATGTGTGCACCGCACGAAATCTTGGATAGCCAATGACCTTTCTCTAGTGAACGTTAAATGTGCTAAATTTCATCAAAATCGGAGTGAAACTTTATTAGTTTATTTTTTGTCCTTCCATCCCACAGTTGATTTTTGTAATATAATGCAGATATGTATTGATGTAAGCCGCCTATGCAACTGAATGACACAAGTTTATTTTGCCATATGCATTTCGCCTTATTTGTAAGGCATCTTTAGTGGCCTGTAATGCATACATGATTATCTTTTCTTGACTTTAGGTTATTTGTGCCCGTCTTTTATTCTACTGACTTTTTCGTTTTTGCACTTCATCACTAAGCTCATGCCATTTTGTTTGTGTTGTGTTTTTGTTTTTTGGTAGTGTTGCCAACTGCCGAATGTATGTTTCTCCTATCTTTGATTTATATCAGTGTGTGTGTGTGTCAATGTTGAAAACACGATACAAAGAACACATCAGATATTGGTAATATGAAACAAACCACTCCGCATTTGCCGAACACTTGAAACAAGACAACCATTACCCAACCAATATAGACCAAGACATGAAAATGATCGGGGCCAACACCCCATACAAATACAGGAAAATTACCATATCCAGAAAGAAATAGTCGACAACAAACAATTAATAAGAAGCAGACAAACATCAATGAAAATTCACTGCTAAACCTAATTAAAGAAGTGAGACAGCAATTAAAGAGAAAAATTAAAAAAAAAAGACACACACACAAACACACACGCAACATTACATAAGGAATAGGGAAAAAATAATTACACATAACCAGACCTGAAACAAACACACAAATCCACATCACACATCTCTCTCTCTCTCTCTCTCTCTCTCTCTCTCTCTCTCTCTCTCTCTCTCTCTCTCTCTCTTTCCCCATCCATTCCTCCCTCTTTCCCTCCATTTCTCTCTCTCTTTCTCTCTCACTCTATTTCTCTCCCCCTCTCTCTTCTACATAAGCAAAAGTCTTAAATTATGTATATAAAGTCGTGTTAATTACACCATTTAAGCAAAAGTCTTATATATATAAGAAAGTCGTGTTAGTTACACCATTTATAACTAAAGAACGTCTGAACCGATTTGGCTCATAATTGGTGGGGAGGTAGCTTAGTAACAGGAGACGGACATAGGATACTTTTCGTCCCGTTTGACAGCGTATTATATCAGCATTTGAGAAAAACTGAAAATACGCATGCAGCTGGGATAATTTTCTCGATTCTCCAACAATCAGATTATTCATTCGCTACTCGCCTAGCGACCAAATACTCTGTAACGGAACGAACAATACGCCAAGCAGGTTAGAATAAAGGAAGAAGGCGTATGCACACAAGGTTAAAATTGTCAGACAGATTTAACATGAAATGTTTTTTCACAAGCCCCTCCGTATTATTCTTACCTCCATGATGTTATCGGTGGTGATCATATCTTTGGAGCATTGCAAAGATGGAATTGTTGTTATTTCGTGGTCTTCTTGACTGTTACAAACAAGTTCAGATCGCGGTCTATTTCTTAGTACAATGCCTCCATTGTGTCGGCGTAATATCGGTCGGTGTACGTGTAACGCAATCTTACTACGTGATCGAGGTCAATGAGACTTACGAAGAGCGTACACAGCGCTTGGAGGTAAATCGAAAAAAATTCTCAAACGCGATCTGTTTGCATTTTACGCATGAAATAATTTGAGTCGTCGACAAAACGGCGGCCAAGCGTGGCAATTATAATGGAACGTTTGGGGTACAGATACAATCCAGCAGTCGATTACGCAGCGGATGTATCAGTTGCTTCGGAACCAAATGTCGCCATCTAAAATTTCATAGGCCATCTCAAGCTTTGTCACGATTGGTCGGCTTCATTCCCACGATCCAACAGCTGTTGCCAACATAGCTATACCACGCATGTGTCGCGGATTGTAAAATTTTACCGGCATGTAGCAACGTTGTTAATCGTGTTTCAATTAGATTCGTCATAAGACAAGAAATGAACGCAACACAAAGACTATCGAAACGTTGTATTGCAATGTTACTTATTTTATTTCAATTAATTGTTTTGCTTCATATGGAATTTCTATCATTAAAGTATAATCATTCTATAATTATTTTGTTTTCAATTCAAAGTGTTAAGAATATGTAAATGTGTTATAAGAAATATTTCTATACTGCTCGCTGCGAGAAAAATATGCTAAGCTGTGCTGTAAACATGTACGGGTTTGTTTTTTTCTTGCCAGTAATTTTTAACATAAAACAGGAAAGTTGTTTTTTATGCCTACACTTATAATCATACCTGTTCGTACAATGCAACCATTAAACGTGCGGCCATTGAAGCTATTAACCTCACAGATAGAGCAGCTCGGAACGTCTCTCTAATAACCCGTTTCCAATTGATTTACCTGTCCATTTTGACTTCTATTCTCAATCAAGTTCCCGATTGCAATAACTATAAATAAAAACAGAGAGCAGGGAAGGAGGAGACAGAGTATGGGGGAATGAAATGGATTTAAAAAGGGGAGATGATATAGACGCAGAGAGGAATGGCAAGAGATGGATATGGTGTGGGGTGAGAGGGAGTGGTGTGAAGGTACGGGGAGAAGGAGATGGACAAAGGAAGGGAAAGGAAGGGATAGACATAGGGAGAAGCTACTGCGAAGCGTTGCCGGGTTTGCTAGTTATAAAATAAAAAGTAAATAAATAGAAACACACACACACACACACACACACACACACACACACACACACACACATTGGCATAAAGCAAAGATAGGACAAACATACATTCAACAATTGGCATCACTACCCAAAAGAAAAACACAACACAAACAAAATGGCATGTGTCTAGTGATGAAATGCAAAATCGAAAACGCCAATGGAATAAAAGACAGAAACAAAATAACCTAAACAAATAAAAAGAAAAAAAGAAAAGAACTGATGACGATTACAAATCAATTGCCTTCCTTCCTTTTGCCGGAAATGTGTCCTGCAAAATAGGCACGTTGCTTAGGAGAAATAAAATCAAGGTTATCTTCCGTCCACCTGCGAAGAGTTTCGCTTTAGTAGGGCCCGTCAAAGATGATCTGCAACTGAGAAATTCGGGTGTTTACAAGATCCCATGTGAGTGTGGCACTGTATTTATAGGCCAAACAATACGATCTGTACAGGAACAATGTGTAGAACACGAAAGACACACCCGTCTACTCCAACCATCAAAATCGGCAGTAGCAGAACACTGCATTTTCATGGGACACACAATGGAATATAGTAAAACTAAAATTTTAACTCAAGTCTCCAGTTTCTGGGATTCACTTATTAAAGAATCGCTGGAAATTCGTCTTTCCGACATTCTGGCATTCGTGTGAAACAATGAAGTCGAGTGATTATCAAAGAATGGAAGAAAAAGAATTTCGTGTGGTGATTAAGCAATATTTTATGAAAGGCAAAACGCTTGAGGAGACTAAAGAGAAGTTTGATAAACATTATGGCGACTCTGCATCTTTGATTAGAATAGTTTATAAATGATTTCAATAATATTGAAGTGGCCTTATGGGCACAAGTGGAGCTGTACGTTCTGGATGCCCTGTAGAAGTTACGAAAAAATGTTCAAATGTTCATCGTTATTGGATCGTTTGAAAACCGAGATTCAAGAGATACGCCGGCGATTGGCCCACAAATAACTTCTCCATCACGATAATGCATCAGCGCACAATTCAGCAGTTGTGGTCACAAAATTATTGGAAATAGATCAGCAACTCGTTTCACATCCTGCCTATTCTCCAGACTTCGCTCCCGCAGACTACTATTTGATTCCCAATTTGATGAAATGGCTGGCGGGGCGAAGATTTCATTCAAACGAGGAGGTGACTGCAGAAACTAACAGCAATTTTGCAGGCTAGGACCATTCCTATTATTAGGAAGGAATCAACAAATTAGAATAGCGTTACACGAAGTGTATAAGTCTGAAAGGAGACTATGTTGAAAATAAAAATGGTTTTCCCCTAACACGTTAGTAGTTTTTCATTTTGCACAGACTTTGCAAACGCCCCTCGTAAAGAAGTCGGTATTTCATGACTCCTTACACAGCTTCAACTTGTATCCAGCCATTCTGATTTAGGTTTTCCATGATTTCCTACATCACTCCAGGAAAATGCTGGGATGGTTCCTTTCAAAGGGCACGACAGATTTCCTTTCGCATCCCTGACAAAAACTACTCGCTCTCCAATGACCACGATGTCGATAGGAAGTTACATCCTAATGGTCCTTCCTTTTTCATCGTTTCTAGATTAGATTAGATGCTTGTTCCATATTTTAATGATTTTTTGTTAGATTTTTATTGTTTTATTTTTTAATTTTTTTAAAATTTTTTTGTCTAAAACTTCATCTACATTGTAGAAGGAGTTACCATTTAGAAATTCGTTTAATTTCTTTTTAAATACTAGTTGGCTATCTGTCAGACTTTTGATGCTGCTTGGTAAGTGAGCAAAGACTTTTGTGAAAGCATAATGCACCCCTTTCTGAGCTAAAGTTAGATTTAACCATGAATAGTGAATATAACCCTTTTTCCTAATGTTGTAGCTATGCACACTGATATTACTTTTGAATTGGGTCGGTTTGTTAATAAAAAATTTCATCAGTAAGTATATATATTTTGAAGCTACAGTGAAGATCCCTAGATCCCTAAATAAACGTCTGCAGGATGCTCTTGGGTGGGCTCAGGAATTATTCTGATTACACGCTTTTGTGCAATGAATACTTTTTTACTCAATGTTGAATTGCCCCAGAATATGATCCCATATGAAAGCAGTAAATGAACGTAGGCGTAGTAAGCTAATTTACTGAGATGTTTATCACCAAATCTTGCAATGACTCTGATAGCATAAGTAGCATAAGTAGCTGAACTCAAACGTTTCAGGAAATCTTCAATATGTTTCTTCCAATTCAGTCCCTCATCAATGCAAACACCTAAAAATTTTGAATATTCTACCTTAGCTACAGATTTATGTTCAAAGTCTAAATTTATTAATGTTGTCATGCCATTTACTGTATGAAACTGTATATACTGGGTTTTATCAAAGTTTAATGAGAGACCATTTGTAGAGAACCACTTAATAACTTTCTGAAAGATATCATTTACAATTTCATCAGTTAATTCCTTTTTGTCAGGTGTGATAGCTATATTTGTATCATCAGCAAAAAGTACTACCTTAGCATCTTCGTGAATGTAGAATGGCAAGTCATTACTATATATTAAGAACAGCAAATGGCCCAAGACCGAACCTTGTGGGACTCCATTTTTGATAACTCCCCAGTTAGAGGAATTAATTGTTTCATCTGTATAATGTGAACTGCTTATTTCAACTTTCTGCACTCTTCCTGTTAAGTATGATTTAAACCATTTGTTCACTGTCCCACTCATACCACAATACTGAAGCTTATCTAGAAGAATTCCATGATTTACACAATCAAAAGCCTTTTATAGATCACAAAAATTTTACGGAATTGTACGGTAGCTTGCAGTGTGGAGACACACTTCTCAGAGGTGAAAGAGGAGTGCAATGTTATTTCGGAGATCCTAGTCCATAATGGCTAGTCTACAGGACGATACTAGGTTGCGACACTCGTTTCATGAAATGAATTGCGTGCAACTGGTTTCGTGTTTGTCTGTAGACACTGCGCCAATACTATACACTTCAGTTTCGTTGTTTTGTAAGCGCGGTAGTCGCCGTAGAATGAAAGTTTTGGTAGCTGTAAAAGTTGTGGCAGAGCTATTGCTTCTCTGTGTGAAGTCGCTGAATAAGACTAAACATAAAAAGAATAAGGAACATGTTTGGGTTCTTGACTGGATTAAAAAAAGGCGTCAGCTCGGTTGCTTAGCGACCTTGCTGAAAGAAATTGTGATCAAAGGCCTTATAAATTATTTTAAACAACTCAGACTGTCACCAGAGCAGTTTACGTTCCTTTTAGACAGAGGTAGTAATGCAATAAACAAACAAGGTACTGTTATCCTTAAAGCATTGTTGCCAGAACTAAAATTACAAATTTCATTACTTTTCTTGTCAAATCGATATTCGTCTCTATAGTACCTGTACCGTGTTCCCAAATATACAATTGCCATAGTTAGTTTGTATAGGTATTTGGAATTGCATGTAGTTTAGTCTGCAATTCACTAATCGTCAACCCATCAATATTTAATTCACGAATAATTGCTTCAAGAGCACTAACACGCCGCTGCTTATTCCTGAAATTTTCATCGTTAAAATGGCACAAGCACCTATGCATCGCATATACAGGGTGTTTCACTAAGTGTGTTTGCCTCTGTAACTTATAAAATAATAGGTGACGGGAAATTGTAATGCGGTAGGTCAACAGAAAACTGTTACACTTTCTGCGGAGCTATGAACATGGTTTATTGTATCATTTTCCAAAGAGTTACACCACAAAGACATAATTTTTTAAATGGAACAATAGTTTTTTTCTATCGAGTATTGGATTCGTTGAAACCAGCTGCGTCCAAATCAATTTAAACTACATTGCTATCACTGTTAGTTTGGGAGCTACAACCCTTCAAAGTTCCGGGGGCGGAGGCTGCGATAGCGCAGCTGACTGGCCGAGTGGCTATCCCCTGGGACACGGCCCACTGTCTCATGACCACGAGCCAGTCAACTACGCTGTCGTAGCCTCCGCCCCCTAAACTTTGAAGGTTTGTAGCTCCCAAACTAACAGTGATAGGAATGTAGTTTAAATTGATTTGGACGCAGCTGGTTTAAACGAATCCAATGCACGATAGAAAAAACTATTGTTCCATTTGAAAATTATATCTTTGTGGTGTAACTCTTTGGAAAATGATACAATATACTATGTTCATAGCTCCGCGTAACACTTCTTGTGTTGACCTACCGCATTAAAATTTCCCGTCACCTATATTTTATAAGTTACAGAGGCAAACACACTTAGTGAAACACCCTGTATATTAAGAACAGTAAAGGTCCCAAGACGGAACCTTGTGGGACCCCATATTTGATAACTCCCCAGTTAGAGGAATTCATTGTTTCATCTACATCATGTGAACTGCTTATTTCAACTATCTGCACTCTTCCAGTTAAGTATGATTCAAACCATTTGTGCACTGTCCCACTCATACCACAATACTGAAGCTTATCTAGAAGAATCCCATGATTTACACATCTACATAGATACTCTGCAAATCACATTCAAGTGCGTGGCAGAGGGTTCATTAACCACTTTCATAACTTTTCTCTACTGTTGCATTCTCTAATAGCTCGCGGGAAGAAAGAACACCTAAATCGTTCCGTTTTCGATCTGATTTCTCTTATTTTATTGGGATGGTAATGTCTCCCTAAGTAGGTGGGTGAAAGCAAAATATTTCACATTCAGAACTAAAAGTCGGTGATTGAAACTTCGCAAACAGATCACGCCGCAATGAATAACGTCTTTCTTTTAATGATTTCCACCCCAATTCGTGCAACATTGCCGTGACGCTTCCCCCCCCCGTAAACGATAAAACAAAACGAGCTGCCCTTCTCTGAACCTTCTCAATGTCTTCCGTCAGTCCCTCCTGGTGAGGGTCCCACAAGGGGCAACAGTACTCCAGGAGAGACGCACAAGTGTGATGTAGCCAGTCTCTTTGGTGGAGCTGGTGCATCTTCGAAGCGTTCTGCCGATGAAACGTAACCTTTGGTTCGCCTTCCCCACAATATTTTCTGTGTGTTCTCTCCAGTCAAAGTTGTTCGTAATTGTAACTCCTAGGTATTTGGTAGAATCTACGACCTTAAGGTTTGACTAATTTATCGCGTAATTGAAGTTCAGCGGATATCTTTTATTGGTCGTGTGTATTACTTCACACTTTTCTTTATTTAGTGTCAATTGCCAATTTTCGCACCATGCAGAAATTTTGTCTAAATCGCTTTGCAGTTGCTTTTGATCCTCTGTTGAGTTCACTAACCGATAAACGACAGCATCGTCCGCGAACAATCTAAGGGAACTATTCCGATTATCTCCTAAATCGTTTATAAACACGAGGGAGAGTAGGGGACCTATAACGCTTTGAAAATTATATTAACTCTTTGAAAATAGTTTTATTGGTTGCAATGTTGCTTGAGGGTTGATAATGATAAAAGGGTGGAGTATATTGGGATGGAAAGTTATCGGTGTATATAATATTCTACGTGTGTATGTGTGTGTGTGTGTGTGTGTGTGTGTGTGTGTGTGTGTTAATATTTCGCTCTGCAGTGAAAACTATAGAAAGCAAACGGATGGTCTGTGTGTAATTGTTGTCTGATATCTCCTGTTGTACACCATATCAGTTCCACGCCGATAGCTATAAGGGGGTGGAAGATATGGTGGTTGAAAGTCGTCAAATTATAAAAAAATTTGGATTGAAGGCCAGGGATGACGTTTGCGACTCTATAGCAAGGAGGTTACATAGAGTGAAACGTGATGTCACAGACCATATCTTTGGTCTATGCGTCCTATAATGTCTTCAGCTCTTTCTCTGTAAGGATAAGCATACGAATAAGGAAATATAAGAATAAATAAAAAAGCAGTTAAAAGGAAATTTCTTTTAATACATCTCTTTAAAAAAATCGATTTGACGATTCGTGAATTATCTATCAATGTCAACCAACACGTGAGTGGAGCCGCGGGTTTCAGCTAGTTAATATATATTAAGAACAGCAAAGGTTCAAGATCGAACCTTGTGGGACCCCATTTTTGATAATTCTCTTGTTTCATCTATATCATGTGAACTGCTTATTTCAACTTTCTGCACTCTTCCTGTTAAGTATGATTTAAACTATTTGTGCACTGTCCCACTCATACCAGAATACTGAAGCTTATCTTTGATTTACACAATCAAAAGCTTTTTGAGAGATCAAAAAAAATTGTACGGTAGCTTGCAGTGTGGAGACACACTTCTCAGAGGTGAAAGAGGAGTGCAGTGTTATTTCGGAGATCCTAGTCCATAACGTATCTGGTACTCCCTTTTCTTGTAGCCCGATATCAAATGAAGCGGCGCAACACGATAGCATCGCAGCTGCACCTCCGCTGCACTGTGCGAGGCGGCCGGTAATAACAGCGAGGTGGGCGGCGGGGGTGGCCAGGCGTGAGTGTCACGCCGGTCAGCTGAGGGGCGGCGGCGGAAGTCAACCAACATGCGAGCGGTGCCGCGGGTTTGAGCTTGTTAATATATATTAAGAACAGTAAAGGATCCAAGATCGAACCTTGTGGGACCCCATTTTTGAAAATTCCCCAGTTGAGGAATTACTTGTTTCATCTATATCATGTGAACTGCTTATTTCAACTTTCTGCACTCTTCCTGTTAAGTATGATTTAAACCATTTGTGCACTGTTCCACTCATACCACAATACTGAAGCTTATCTTTGATTTACACAGTCAAAAGCTTTTGAGATCTCAAAAATTGCACGGTAGCTTGCAGTGTAGAGACACACTTCTCAGAGGTGAAAGAGGAGTGCAGTGTTATTTTGGAGATCCTAGTCCATAACGTATCAAATGAAGCGGCGCAACACGATAGCATCACAGCGATGAATGAATGAAAGTTGGCGTAGTAAGCTAATTTACTGAGATGTATATCACCAAAGTTTGCAATGACTCTGATAGCATAAGTAGCTGAACTCAAACGTTTCAGGAGATCTTCAATATGTTTCTTCCAATTCAGTCCCTCATTTGTAAGGATAAGCATACGAATAAGGAAATATAAGAATAAATAAGTACCACATTCTAAAAGAAATTTCTTTTAATACATCTCTTAAAAAAATCGATTTGACGTTTCGCGCATTACCTATCAAAGTCAACCAACACGCGAGCGTTGGTTTGAGCTAGTTAATATAGATTAAGAACAGCAAAGGATCCAAGATCGAACCTTGTGGGACCCCATTTTTGATAATTCCCTTGTTTCATCTATATCATGTGAACTGCTTATTTCAACTTTCTGCACTCTTCCTGTTAAGTATGATTTAAACAATTTGTGCACTGTCCCACTCATACCACAATACTGAAGATTTTCTTTGATTTACACAATCAAAAGCTTTTGAGATCTCAAAAATTGTACGGTAGCTTGCAGTGTGGAGACACACTTCTCAGAGGTGAAAGAGGAGTGCAGTGTTATTTGGGAGATCCTAGTCCATAACGTATCTGGTAGTCCGTTTTTTGTAGCCCGATATCAAATGAAGCGGCGCAACACGATAGCATCGAAGCGGCGCCTCCGCTGCACTGTGCGAGGCGGCCGGTAATAACAGCGAGGTGGGCGGCGGGGGTGGCCAGGCGTGAGTGTCGCGCCGGTCAGCTGAGGGGCGGCGGCGGCGGCGGAAGCGACGCGCGGCTGACCCGCCCCACCCCCGCGCTGCAGGGCTGCCACCACCGCCGCCCCAGGCCGCTCCATTATTTCTGCTTCCCCCGGCACCAGCGGCGGCCACGCCTGACAATATTCGCGCCCAGCTGCGACAAAATAAAAACAGCGGCCGCCCTGCCCGCCTCCGCGCCGCTCGGAAATGAAAGCGATTTCAGTATTAGCGCCCTTAAGTGGGCCAGCGCCACCCAACCCCCCTCCCCCCCTCTTTTTTTATTATCATTTTTTTTTCGAGCGGCAGTATTAGAGATGCAACGATATTGAAAAACGTTGTTCGATATTTATATTATCTTTTTGATGATTTCGAAAATACGTATTTCCCTCGGAGTGAGGGAAATTGTGTTTGGCGGAGGTGTTAGCGGCATATCCCGTACAGATAGGCGGCGCGGCAGTCGGCACGAGCTTTTTTTCTTTCTTTTTTTTTTGCCGAAGCCGTGCTGATAGGAGAACAGCCAGCCAATTATTGTGCCACGCACCCCCGCGCTTCCGTCGGTACAGGAATACGGGAATTACTAACCTGCTGTTCGCGATAGGGGACTAATTGAGTCTAGATAAGCAATCGAAGCCCAACTTTGTACGGGGTCATTTCACATCTCACCCGCGTCTGTCGCATTTCCTTCTTAACCAATATATTCATTTACACAGGCAAATTGCTCTTGATATACTGCAGAAGAGGAAAAAAGTTAACTGTTCCAGGCTATATAACTAGTTTTCCCACATCATTTTATTATTACGTTTCATATTTCTAGACCAGCGTAATTAAAGAGTCATTCTGCGATTTTAAAGGTGTACTTGATGTATTTTGAGTGATTTAAGGGGGAAACTTTCACATATTTTTGGAAACATTTTTGTTCCACTTATGGAAAACAGCACTATTATTTAAATTTATATATAAAGAATAGTCTAGAGGGCAAAAAAAATTTTTTTTCGACTAGTTTCAGTCTTATTTGAACCATCGTCAGGAAATTAAGCTCCATTGATGTCGTGGAGCTGGCAAGAGACGTGGAGCCTTCTATTGCGTCACTGCTCAACTCTCCTGCCAGCTCCACAACATCAATGGACCTTAATTTCCTGAAGATGGTTTAAATAAGACCGAAAGTAGTCGACTTTTTTTTTTTTTTTTTTTTTTTTTTTTTTTTTTTTTTTTTTGTACTCTAGACTGTTATTTATATATAAAGGGAAAACTTTCGATGTCAGTAATGTGAGCCAGTCGCATGGAATTCAAAAAAATGTTCAAATGTTTGTAAAGCTTATAGGACTCAATTACGGGGTCATCAGTCACTAAACTTACAAACTACTTATCAACTAGCTTATCCTAAGGACGGCACAAATATCCATGCCCGAGGGGGATTCGAACTCCCGACCGTAGTGGCCGTGCAGACCGTGACTGGAGCCCCTCAGTCTCCTCGGCCACCGCTGCCGGCGCATGGAATTCTTTCAAAGAAAACCGTAGGTTCTTAGTATTTTCAAGTCTCCTGGGAGACAATAGCGTAAATTTAACTGAAGCTTCTAATAACGTAGG
The DNA here is from genome assembly GCA_026315105.1 of Locusta migratoria. NCBI lineage: Eukaryota > Metazoa > Arthropoda > Insecta > Orthoptera > Acrididae > Locusta > Locusta migratoria. The sequence continues at coordinate 478,218,065 of CM048744.1, read as the reverse complement.
CACTGCAGATTTTTCGTATTCTCATATTTATACATATTTTGCGCAAGGAAACATTACACCAATATGGAATAAGATCCCACAAAATTGAAAACCGTTGCTGCTGGACTTCCTATTTACGTGTATCACGCTTTATGACAGGTTACCAGTTTTTCCCGTTTACGTTTCCTGTCGTATCTACACCCACATCTACACTAATACTCTACACATCATATTAAAATGTCAGCAAATGAAATCATGGGACATCAATCATATACTTACTCTACGAACCAGTGGCGGTGCATCCTATTTGTTTACTCGTTCAGTGAGCCCCCTGGAAAAAAGCTCGTCGTGGAAAAAAAAGTAAATAAAATAAGAAGTGTTTTTAAAACTATCATTCTTCGTTTCGTGCTTCTATTAGATCATTTTATGTGCATATTCAAAGTATTTTTATCGGATGAGAAACGTTTTACGTCGTGGACAAAGCACGTATACTAGTCGAAGCGCGGCCGCTTATTATAGGCGGCAGTGGCCGCAGCGTTGCAATGCGCATGCGCGTCTGAGGTTCACATTCTCTTCTGAACCCCCTGGAGGCAGCATATGGGCACTACCGCGGCAGGAAGGAATGAGGGGAAACGCCGCTTTTGACATTGACGCTGGAGCTGGTAGACACTCCAGCTCTTGCCTACTCGAGCTCTGGCGGTTACGTACGAATGGTCCCGAAGCAAAGACAATGGAGCTACTGCGCACCTCGTCTTGCGTATCCGCAAATCCACCGTGACGGCAACAGGTCCGCTTCATATTTGTTTTTGGAGCATTCAAAATTCATCAAATTCATGTCACGTTTGATAAAATATCTTATAACTATAAATTAAAGACGTGTACAGGATGGGTTCGAAAGGTGGAGGCGGGGTATAATTACCGCGCGGGGTTTGGGGAGTGATTGGAGAAATCAAGAGCACACGCAGCAGGTTTCGTCTCCAGGAGAAGGTATATTTCCGATTAAGAGATACATGAGATGGTTCTTAAGGCCTGAGGAGTGGCACTAGTGGTAGATAGGAGTTTAGTATGTGCTAGGAGACTGTGGGTACTAGCCCGGCGGGCTGCAGAGCGGATGTATGGTGCAGCTCGGTCGAGAGTTGAACGCGGAATCCCTCATGGACTAACTGCCCGTTTTGCAGCTAGCGGACACTGAATCTAGTACGTTACACGCTCTAGTCCCTGATGTATGGTGCAGCTCGGTCGAGAGTTGAACGCGGAATCCCTCATGGACTAACTGCCCGTTTTGCAGCTAGCGGACACTGAATCTAGTACGTTACACGCTCTAGTCCCTGATGTATGGTGCAGCTCGGTCGAGAGTTGAACGCGGAATACCTCATGGACTAACTGCCCGTTTTGCAGCTAGCGGACACTGAATCTAGTACGTTACACGCTCTAGTCCCTGATGTATGGTGCAGCTCGGTCGAGAGTTGAACGCGGAATCCGTCATGGACTAACTGCCCGTTTTGCAGCTAGCGGACACTGAATCTAGTACGTTACACGCTCTAGTCCCTGATGTATGGTGCAGCTCGGTCGAGAGTTGAATGCGGAATCCCTCATGGACTAACTGCCCGTTTTGCAGCTAGCGGACACTGAATCTAGTACGTTACACGCTCTAGTCCCTGATGTATGGTGCAGCTCGGTCGAGAGTTGAACGCGGAATCCCTCATGGACTAACTGCCCGTTTTGCAGCTAGCGGACACTGAATCTAGCACGTTACACGCTCTAGTCCCTGATGTATGGTGCAGCTCGGTCGAGAGTTGAACGCGGAATCTCTCATGGACTAACTGCCCGTTTTGCAGCTAGCGGACACTGAATCTAGTACGTTACACGCTCTAGTCCCTGATGTATGGTGCAGCTCGGTCGAGAGTTGAACGCAGAATCCGTCATGGACTAACTGCCCGTTTTGCAGCTAGCGGACACTGAATCTAGTACGTTACACGCTCTAGTCCCTGATGTATGGTGCAGCTCGGTCGAGAGTTGAATGCGGAATCCCTCATGGACTAACTGCCCGTTTTGCAGCTAGCGGACACTGAATCTAGTACGTTACACGCTCTAGTCCCTGATGTATGGTGCAGCTCGGTCGAGAGTTGAACGCGGAATCCCTCATGGACTAACTGCCCGTTTTGCAGCTAGCGGACACTGAATCTAGCACGTTACACGCTCTAGTCCCTGATGTATGGTGCAGCTCGGTCGAGAGTTGAACGCGGAATCTCTCATGGACTAACTGCCCGTTTTGCAGCTAGCGGACACTGAATCTAGTACGTTACACGCTCTAGTCCCTGATGTATGGTGCAGCTCGGTCGAGAGTTGAACGCGGAATCCCTCATGGACTAACTGCCCGTTTTGCAGCTAGCGGACACTGAATCTAGTACGTTACACGCTCTAGTCCCTGATGTATGGTGCAGCTCGGTCGAGAGTTGAACGCGGAATCCCTCATGGACTAACTGCCCGTTTTGCAGCTAGCGGACACTGAATCTAGTACGTTACACGCTCTAGTCCCTGATTGGCGGGAATCCTTTGTTAGCTCCATGTTCTGGGCTCTGTTTGGCTGGCGCTCTTTGGTGGGGGCTCGGTACTAACGTGTGGTTAAGCAGTTTTGGAGGCGGTAGTTGCTGCAAGTGCTGGAACAGAGGACTGCCAAACTAGGGTCGATGGCACCGGGCGCGCGGTGTTGAAACGTACGGCTGGCGGCCGGAATAGGGGGAGAGGACAGCGGACTCACGTTGGCGCACGGAAGGTGCTTGTTGCCTTGGTGAACGGAAATTTGACTTATAATTCAAAAGGAAATTAACTGCCAGTAAAAGTACCAAAAATATTTTGAAAACTCGCGACTACTACGTGCCACTGGTGTACAGACGCATCAACTGTAAAAGCTTTCAGAAGATCCCATCATGAATAATAATGAAGCTACATCTAGCAAGAATAGCTTTGTGGTTAGCAGCATCACGCTGCGATGTCGAAGGCAGTGGGTTCGAGACCGATTGCAAGCAATTTTTTAAAGTTCCAATCTTCTTTTTAACAGATACGGGAACACAAGTGACTTTTGTATTGTTACGGGCCACCTATCTTCGGACGTTGTTTTTCAAATGTGTCGTAATTTTGAGGGTAAATGATATTTATACTCTTCGTTGTAACAAATACTTAACTGTTTGAAAAGATTTGGGAGAGAGCAGCCTTCGCGTATGCGTAACGTTAACGTTAGGAGGGGGTGTTGCTTACAGCGTTACGTGAGCCGAAGGTAGCTTGTCTCTTCATCATAACAGATTAATTTTGTAACAGTCACTTAGTTACTTACTGTGTTTTAGTGTTCATGTGCACAGTCATTTGTTCTTGGTGTTTATTATCAAAGAAAAGTGAACAACATTCAGTACGTTTTAGAAACAAATTACTCAGCGTTAAGCTAGCAAGAAAATTGTGAAATAAAGAAGCTTGGTAGGCCGATGCCTCAGCTCGAATTGAAGCAAGTGCAAACAAGCTGAGGTAAGACATTCTGCAGATCTTTTAATGAAAATATATCTAAAAGGGGGAGGGGGGCGCTTTTCCCCAGCACCACTCGCAGAGGTGCGCCAGATTGTCTCTTTAGACGCCGAGGGGGTGGGGGGGGGGGCAGGAGTGCCGAAACATTGAAGCGGCCGGGTGGGAGGGGGGGCGGCGCTACTATCAAGATTCGGCGCTGAAAGAAATGAACCCCCAGTCATCCGAAGAACCAGGCGACACTGCTACACACGGAAAACTAATAGCATCTATACCGAGATTAATATTACATCTTACTGCGAAAACGAAAATATCAAATAAAATAAACGTTTTCGTAAAAAAAGGGAAGCTATATGAAATAGCTATCTGCATGAAGCGTCACTTGACAATGGCATAAGCCAAAACGGCCGTTGTGGAACAATAAAACATTTGCAGCATATTTGGTAATTCTAATTATTAAATATATTATTACGACATTTTTCATGCTTCGGGCCCTACAATGAGGGGAAAAAAAAAAAAAAAAACTTTCTCTACCGTTTCTCTTTCGGATAGCACGCATGAAACTCTAAAACGATCTTTATAAAAATGTTCAAATGTTTGTAAAGCTATGGGACCAAACTGCACTAGTCATCACTTCATACAATATACGTAAACTAAGGACAACACACACACACACACACACACACACAAACATATACATGCCCGAAGGAGGACTCGAACATCCGACGGGGATCTGACGTCCACATGATTTTTGCTTTTCATGAAGAGACCTCACCGAAACGACAGGGCCTTTCTTTTAATGACTGGCATTCCAAACGACGTATTTTATCTGTAACACTTTCTCTGCTATTTCGCAATAACACATAACGAGCTACCTTCTTTGGACGTTATCGATGTCCTCATCTGACAATGGTCCCATACCACACAGCAGTACTCTAACATGATTACAGTAAATGTATGTTATCCATTTCAGCAACTGTTCAGGTTATTAATTCATAAAATGCAGCAACCAGTTGCTTGTGATTATTTATTTTTGGCGAACGGTTTCGGGCGCTTGAGTGCCCTTCTTCTGGTCTCTATAGAGACAAACAAGTGCATTGGTATACAGTAAGGGCTATAAAACGCACAAAAGTCGGTTACAGAAATTTTATACAGGTTTGAACCAAATAGATTGTAATAAAAGATATATTCATATAATGGGATAAAATTAACACTTACATTTTAGTATTGTTGCTTAATGAATGTACATGCTAGTAGGAGAATCAATACTAAGTGCAGAGATTATGCAATGAATAACAATCAGTTGCTAACAAAGTATCTATGGCTGAGCCTCATAATGAAAGAGTAAAAATAAATAAGGAAAAAAGGCTATGGGAAAAACAGTAATACTCGATGAAGTTGAAAAAAAAAAAAGCGTAAAGAGGGGGGGGGGACAGGTGACTGATAAATCAGTCGCTTAACAGATTAATATTTAGTAGTGTAAGGAATACAATGATAAGTGGCGCCATAGGCGGAATATTTCGGAACTAACAGCTGACACAGTAGTAGGATGCTTACAATGTCACTGTCAGGGCATCTGTCAATATAAGTAATTTGTCATTGTGTCTATGGCTTCAAATATTAATGGGGATAGATTGAGAAGTGATTCTCATACAACAAATAAGTTAAAGATGTGGGTTATAGGTTTTAAGATGCGTGAAGTAATGTGCAAAGAAATAGTGTTACAATTGGTTCATCTAGTCAGACAACTGAAAAGAGTTAAACAGTCAACTTCCTAGAAGTATACCAAAGAGGACAATTATGTATAGCAGATCATGGTGCTTTAAGACACACAGTAAATGGTGGCTGGTTTTCTAAAAATAAACAAGTCACTATCATAATGGTAGTGACTATTGCATACTGTAGTTTAACCTATCTTTAATATGAGGTGGGGGGGGGATAGGAGAGGAGGGAATAGTTACCAGAAATTACAACTGGTATATGTATCCAAATATTTGTGGGGTGGAAGGGGTCAGAGTGATAGAAAGTAGTTGATGACTGAGTGAGGTGATGGTGGGATGGGGGGGGGGGTTGGGGGGAATAGAGGTAAGGAACCTGCACAAAGAGGAAGCAACCAAGGAAAGTTTGAGGAACCACGCATAGACATTAGAATGTAAGGCCAAGGTGGGAGTGAGATGTAAGGGGGAGGGGGGAATTTTAATGTAGTTGTAGCACAGAGGAAGAAGAATATTGTGAGAGTGGCTGAACGTAGTATATGGGAGAGGGGGGTAAAGAGGAAGGGGGGAATATGTTAAGTTTATAAGTAAAGTAAACAGCAAGTAGCAGGTGGAGAGTGTTGTGTGTGTGTGTGTGTGTGTGTGTGTGTGTGTGTAATTGGTGAATATGATGGTGTTACTGTGGAGATAAGATATGTAAGGTATGAGTGTGGGTGTAAGAAAAGTTTATGGTTATTAGTTTGGGAGGGTTTTATAGAAGAAGGGGAATAGCTGATAATTGTATGGAATGCGGGGGGGGGGGGGGAGAGTGTAGCAAATACATGGTCTACAACTGTAATGTGGGGTGGCTACCACTTTCAATCTTAAGATAGGCAGAAACATAAGGGACTAGTTCAGTGTCTGTTTAGAGCTAGTTATGCATCATGTGCAATAAGAAAAGTTATGGCTGTAAAACATGTGTAATATGTGAAAGGGGCTGATGTAAATTAACATAATGAATACTGCAGTGACTTATACAAAGAAGAGCTAATCAGTTAATGAGGAACTGTATGAGTACATCATACCTTACTTGTGTTTCATTGAAATTAACTGTTGATTTAACTGTATTATTACATCTTTATCAATCTTGACACCCTATGGAACAGGTATACTATGAAAGGTACTAGGATGAGTTAAAACTCAAAACAGTAGGGAGGGGAGGTGGTTTATGAAGACAAATACACCAGATAAGTGAAGACAGTGTGAGTAATCAGCACACTGGAGATAACATAGTGATAGAATGGAGCTTAATTTGTGACTTTATATAAAGTTGAGGAAGTCAAGGTTTGGGCAAAGCTGAACAAGTTCAATCAGCAATATCTGCACTTAGTGTTTTACAGAAACAACTACAATTAAGAAGCAACCATTACACTGTATGAACACATAGTACATTTTCAATGATCATCCAAGAGTGTGGATAAACAATCTAGGAAAACCTTGTTTCTTAAAACTGTTCATTTAATAGATTACAATCTTGTGATTTAGATTGCTTATATATTTCTAGTTCTTCAAGAAAGTTCGTTTTAGCTCCATTATTTGCAAAGTGCAAGATGTCTAACTTATCAATACTCGGAGCTGTATGTTTTTCATCTATTAGGTATTGGGCGAGTACAAAGGGAGAGTAGGTATTCTTCAGCAGACTTGTTGCATATTTAAGTGTTATGCCAATAAAACGCTGCCTGTGGAGTTCATTACAATTTAAGATGTAAACAATAGTAATTTCCAGATATTTAGTAGCAATTGCAGTTTTTAACCGCGGCGGAGTGGCCGAGCGGTTGAGGCACTATGCTCCGATGCGCGAGGCCGTTCCTCGTGGAATCCCCCCCTCGGGCATGTTTGTGCTGTCTTTAGTATAAGTTGGTTCATAAGTAGTTTGTAAGTTAAGTCTCCTATGCTTTACAAACGTTTGAACATTTTTTTGCAGTTTTTAGATTTGTGAAAGTTATCATGTAACCGAAATTTACTGGATTCCTGGTGCTATTCAGCAAGGTTTTTTGATCGAAACCATAATTATTAACAAGTTTTTATAAAATATAGAAAATTACGATAAAACAAAAATAATAGCACTTTTCGTAAAAATTACCATTAGATATGAAATTTGTGTAAGTATTCGAACACAACGAGAAAAAAAATCTCCACCGCGGGATTCTAACCACTGACCCTATGGTTATAAGGCCCACACATCATCACCCGTGCGACGCCAAGAGATGCTGCAACTGTTTTGTTGTTACTTACAAGTATTTGCAAAACTTCAAAGTCAATTTCCTCGAGAATTTTTGAGATAAATGCGTCGAATGGCTTTGGCTGATTGTTATTTGAGTTCTGAAATTATATATATATATATATATATATATATATATATATATATATATATATATATATATATATACCCGTGTGGTTTCCTTGTTAGACTACTCTTATGTATTTAATGCTTTTGTGTTCTTTTATGAAAAAGGTTAATACCTTCTTATATCAGTTCATTGTAATCTGCTGTAACTGCCTTATAATTTCTTTGAAAAGTTGCTTACAGTGATATATACACGCTTCCTATCGATCACTTTACTAGATACAATCTATCTATAAAACAATACTCTTTTGATTATTTCGAATCCTTCCTCATTGCATTTCTGTTGTCATCTACTGTCTGTTTTATTCTTTTCAAACATTGGCCTGAGGTTTCTAATTCCACCGTCTTCTTACACATGTGAAGGCAATATTTTCGGTAGGCTCTGCAGTTTACTAAGAAGATCTTGAGTCCTGCTGTTTGCTCCTGAAAATGGTCAGATTGTGGTGGGCCCTCTGGGAGACTGGCCAGTGTTTGTGTTTCCATGTTACCACAAGAACTATCTCGAAGTCTTGGTCAGTTGAGTTGGGCTAGCCCACTGTTGGCAGACGGCGGCTCGCGAGCCACATGCGCGTTTTTGTCCACTCAAGTGCTGCTCCTGGACGAATCGACTCCTCCAATAGCTCTTGCCAAACCTTACGGCCACGATGAGCTTTAACTACTGTTAGAGGCGCGTAGGGAAAGCGTTGATTGTTTTCTATTGCAGTCATATATCCCTTTATTTCGTACACATAGAAATCGCGCGAAGGAAAAAATAAATAAATAAAAAAATTAAGTTACTTTAATTAGATTTGTAGCGTCATAATTTTTTCAAAATATATTTCTTGCTTATACGTAACATTGCCTCCCATATATATATATATATATATATATATATATATATATATATATATATATATATATATATAAAAGAAAGCTCATGGGTGCTACAATATAAATGCTACAGCATTGTTCTTTTGCCTGTGGATATTATTATTATTTTTTTTTACTATTTCAATTTCATACGAAGTATCTGAAAATAAGTCCTTTTTGCTACAAAGGTCAGAATAATTCCACAATTTCCATGGCATACGTCTAGTACCCGTGAAGGTAAAACCTACACATTCCTTTTGGCCGATAATACGTCAAATTACCAAAGCTGTCATACTGTACATCATTCTCTGGAACAGGAGATGTTGTTTTCTTCTTCTTCTGGAATGTTTGTCGGTTCCATAGTGGTCTGTCAGGCATTTTCTTCGCAATATACATCAGTCAATTTGCAGTATTCCAGATAAGAAATCGTCAACACATTTGCATAATAAATCACCTTCACGGTTTCCTCTCTCCCTATACAATCAATTTTCCACATATAAGAAAAAAATTTCGTCACGAAATCGAAAGAAAGTAGTACACCAGTAACTTATGCTTGTAGTGTCTCCTAAAGACTCAGCCTATTGTGAAACTTTTCGTTAAAGAGAACGACACATCGAGATTTGAGAGCCTTTTTGGTTTCAAGTATCATTCCCATGAAAAGAACGAAACTTGAAACATATTGCAGATAACCATGCGCAATTTTGGTGTTGCTTGAGAACAGCATTGCCAAAGAAAGAGTTAAATGTCTATTTGACGGAATGACAGTGAAGAGGAAAATTATTAATGCTCAGGTTACATACCGCGTCATCCAAAAGCGATGGAAATGTCTATATTGAGACAGATGGTGTAAGTTGGTCTGCGAATTGCTACTGTTGTTGTTGTACCACAAGTGGGCTCATAGGAGGTACGCACGACACATGCCGAGTGTTCAGTGGTCGGGGCTCGGCGTCGGTGAAAAGCGCGCGATCGATCAAAGTATCTACATGATGTATCCTTCAACTACTGGCGAATCTTATAAGTTAGAAATTTGTTCAAACATTTCATTTGAGGGAAACTTTCTTGTGGATGTTTTAGGAGTTAAGAAAAAAGCAACGTGTCAGTGCTAAGACACCAAATTAAATTTCTCTTCCTTCCATATTGAAATTTACAATCTTTGAATGCAGTTGATAGAGCTAACAAAGACAAATTATGGCGGTTAAAATTTGAGTATCTTAATTCTGATTTGAAACTATTGATCTCAGTTCACGGCACAAATGCTCTGCTTTGAAACACCTCGAGGGAAAAAAATAAATAAAAAAAAAACCTGGTAATTTTTAACACTTAGGAAAGTATTCCAAATTCATTCCTTCAGTTAAAAAAAGTAGCATTTGCTGTCTTGTCACTTTTCGGTTCCACATGTGTGTGTGTGAACAATCTTTTTCAGGTATAAATAATTATCAATTATTGAGAAATTGCCTTATTGGTGACTAGCTGGGTACCTACCTTAACTAGAAGTACCACGTGGGTCATTTTTGACCCATATGGGTATTTCCAAAGCTCTACCCACCACGATATTCTTCGTAGGACCAAACCCTCTCGTGTCTTTTAATCATTTATAGAGTTGTATAATTCACTATAATTTCATTCCTTTAGGCCACCTACAAGTGTGAAAAATTTATGTTACACCAGTAGTACCGCGTGGGTCATTTTTGACCCATACACAATTTGACACAATCTGATAACAGTAACACCAGTTTTTATACTTGAAATAATTTCTGGGCATTTCTCGACTTTATCCAAGAGATGCTGAAGTATGGCCAAAAAAACGAGAAATACAAAAACTTCGGAGGTCGGGTGAAGCCTTATATCTGCGCGGTTTCGGTTTTCTGTGGACTGGCGCCCCCCCCCCCCCCCCCTCCTGAAGAACTCTTCAAACTAAAGGTTATGAACCCTAGAGCTCCTACATTAAGAGCCCAAATTAAGACCCACAAAATAAACTATCCTATACGACCTGTCATTAATGGAATCCGAAATCCGGGAGAACCTGCCTCTAAATTTCTGTTACGTTTGTTGAAGAAGCTACTACTCCCTGAAGAAAGTTTTACTTTGCGCAATAGAAAACAATTAGTGGATTTATTGCATAACCAAATGTTTCCAGATGGTTGCCACCTCTTGTCATTGGACATAAAAAATTGATACACCAATGTACCTCTGGAACAAACCATCGACATCATCCAGCAAAACCTTTCCATGAAAGAAAACCTAAAACCTTCTTCCAGACGAAATTGCTGAAATTGTGTCACTATTACGACTACTTACCACATACAACTACTTTTCTTTTAACAACTCCTTTTATAAACAAAATGACGGTTTAGCCATGGGTAGTTGTCTGTCAAGTTTTCTTGCCGATATATTTGTCAATCACATTGAATCTCAATACTTCCAACAAAAAACTCCAATAAGCAGAAAAATACTCTTCTACAAGAGATATGTCGATGACATCCTGATTATTTTCAATGGCACCCTAGCTGAAGTAACAGTTCTAGTTTATGAATTCAGCAGCTTACACCCGAAACTATCCTTTACACATGAAATATTGAACTCCTCCAGTGTCTTAAATTTTTTGGACCTACAGTTACAGTTAGCTGAAAACAAAGTGGTATTCCAAATCTATAGGAAACCGACCACAAGTGACTCGGTCACACATGCATCTTCATGCCATCCGTGGCAATACAAAATGAGCTATTTTAAATCAATGATTAACAGAATTTTTGAGATTCCCCTTTCTGAAACTTCCGTCAATAAAGAAATCAATAATCTGGAATACATCACCGACATGAATGGTTACAACCCGTCCTTGGTTCGCAAAATGTACAATAAAAAACGTTCTAAAGATGTACCACAGCTTCACTCGGTAACACCTGACGATGAAGGGATATTTTTCATATGACCTGGTTAAACTCTTTCGTGGCACAAATGTACAAGTCGTATTTAGTAGCCCTTTGAGCATACAGCAAATTCTCCCACACAACGAACAAACCAATAAGGACAGATACCTTTCCTCAGGAGTCTACAAACTACAATGTCCCGAATGCCCAGCTGAATATATAGGACAGACAGGCCGGACCTTTGAAGTAAGTTTTACTGAGCACCTTCTTACAAAAAAAGGCCAACTCAAAAAACATTCCCCTTTTGCGGAACACATTAAAGCATCCGATCATCAACAACCTACCATTGACAACATGCAAATCTTACATATAGCGCAGAAGGGGCGTAAGCTAAATTTACTGGAAGAGTTTGAGATAGCGAAGTGCGCTTACTTTGGACACTCACACCTCCTAAACGATCAGTTGGCATGCAAAGATCAAACATTCCTAGATATTATGATGTCACTGTTCAAATAAAATTCCTCTCATTTACAAATACCAAAATAAATTATAAACTTCTGTCCTGCTTAATAACCTCACTCTCGTTAAATTTGTATTCAGATAGCTAGATTTCACCCGTCCCGTCTTATACATCGGCTTCCTATGTCGCTCCCTACCCACATTCCCTTAGTCTATACAAGTCGGCGGAGCAGCACACCACGCCCGCCCACCGCCCGTGAGCGCAATTGTAAGCATGGGCTTATCTTGTGTCATCAGAGACCACCGCTTCGATTAAGGTAATATTAAAAATCGGTTTTATGTTTCTCACATATTTAGCGAGTATGTTCCAACTGTAATTCGTTGTTACTCGAACATTTGTAGGGCCACAACGAAATCCAAAAAACATTCCAGAAAAATAGAAACACCGCAATAACAGCTTAAGGTTTCACACCACGGAGAGCGCATTGTTAGCTTTGTTTACTATTTATACTGTCTTCTTAACACAAAATAAGCCCATGTACCATTATAACCGTTTGTAATTCCGCCTTGTAATTTTGTGTAAATTCTGTCACGCAGATAACCTGAAGATGCCCTGCTAAAGGGCGAAACGCGTCATTAACTAATAAAAAAATTTGCAATCAAGACGGTTTAAAGGAATATTAATAGTGAAAGAGGCACTCCAGTCACGGTCTGCACGGTCACTACGGTCGGGGGTTCGAATCCCCCCTCGAGCATAGATATTTGTGCCGTCCTTAGTATTAAGTAGTTGATAAGTAGTTTGTAAGTTTAGGAACTGATGATCCCGTAGTTAAGTCCCTTAAGCTATTCAAAAATTTGAACATTTTGAAACATTTGTCATTCTCTTTGTCCTCTGATACGGTGTGTGATCATCTCGGACAGCCAGAATGGTTGCACCCTTGTGTGGCATGGACAGTATGAGGTTATCAATATCAGCTCTTGAAAGATATTCGGCCATTCTTACATGAGTACAATATCGCGGTCTGCAACTAATGTGGGAGGTGCTGGTCTGGCTACAATGTGTCTTCCAAGTGCATCTCACACATGCGCAATTGGGCTTAAGTCTGTTGAACAAGCTGGCTACTTCATTCGTTAAATTCCGTCAGCTTCATGTATGTTGACCACCAGTGCAGCTCTGTGGGACAAGCGCTACGCCGCGGTGGAGTAGCCGAGCGGTCTAAAGCACCTCGCTGCGGAGCGCGCGGTTTCTCGCCGTGGAGGTTCGAGTCCTCCCTGGGGCATGGGTGTGTGTTGTCCTTAGATTAGTTTACCTAGGTTAAAGTAGTTTGTAAGCTACGGACTGATGACCACGCAGTTTGGTCCGATAGATTTACAAACATTTGAACATTTGACAAGCGTTACTGTCCACCAGAAGGAACCCATCTCCTATGGCGCCAACGTAGGGCACAACAGAAAGGTTGGAGGATCCCGACTTTATACCTCTGAGCCGCGGTGGAGTAGCCGAGCGGTCTAATGCGCCTCGCTGCGGCGCGTGGTTGGTCGCCGTCGGAGGTTCGAGTCCTCCGTGGGGCATGAGTGTGTGTGTTGTCCTTAGGTTAGTTTACCTTAGTTTAAGTAGTTTGTAAGCTACGGACTGATGACCACGCAGTTTGGTCCGATAGATTTACAAACATTTTTTTATGCCTCTGAGCAAACCAATCACCATTTTGAAAAATGTTCAAATGTTTGTAAATCTATCAGACCAAACTGCGTGGTCATCAGACCGTAGCTTACAAACTACTTAAACCTAGGTAAACTAACCTAAGGACAACACACACACACACATGCCCCAGGGAGGACTCGAACCTCCACGCCGAGCAATCGCGCGCTCCGTAGTGACGCCCTTTAGAGCGCTCGGCTACTCCACAGCGGCCACCATTTTGAACGACACACCACGATACGGTGATGTTGCCTGCACATAAGCAGGATTGTGCCGAGTTACACGTTCCCTCCAGATGAGGGAACGACGATTGTCTAGCTAAACACAAAATCCTGACTCATCTGGGGAACTCGATGGCAATCTCGGACTATTTGTGTTGATATCGCGCGTCCTGTATTTGCCTGGAGAGTGCGTTGCAGCTGAATTACATGAAACCTATCTCGACGGGCTGTTAATCGGAGACAAAAGTCATCTCTTGCTGATCTTATTTGTGGACGACCTTAGCCTTGCCTTCTTTTAACGGTTCCTGTTGTCTGAAATCGCGTCCAGGTCCTAGAAATTACATTTTGGGACACTCCAAAAGCTGGAGCCACCTCATTCTGTGTCTGTCCCGCTTCCAATCTTCCTACGGCTGTCCATGCCATAGATTTGGGTAAATAACATTGTTGTTACATGTTAGTACCTTCTCACTACACTATCTGAACCCAATCACCTGGTATAATTCTTTTGGTAAACAGAAGTAAACACCTGTGCAACTATTTTCTGTTATTACCCGTATCTCGGTTGACGTAACATTGCCTCCACTCCAAAGAACCGACAGGAAGACGTCGAACCATTCATTTTGCCGATGACAGTATTTCAGATAGTAGATGTCTGAACTGATACCTTAATTGTTTTGACTAGTGTGTATGTATAGCCGAACGGTGCAGTTAACGTATAAAATTGCTCTTTGAGAAACAAACACGCAACAGTCGTGTCCTCTATGCTGTTAAAGGTAAATCTACCATTTTATTAATAATTAATAGGGCTATCCAAATTACAGTTAAAATTTCTAAAATTCTAATCGACGTTGTACCGCCAAACTTATCAAGAGAACATAGGTTAAGTAATTTAACTTTATTGATTTTACAAACCATAGTACCAAGCAAAACATACTAATCGACAAATTATACTAAATTATGTCGTCGCCCCATTTTGTCTATGAGCGAATTAAAAAAGAACGGCCGGCCGCGGTGGCCGAGGGGACTGCGGCGCGCCAATCACGGTCTGCACGGCCACTACGGTCGGGGGTTCGAATCTCCCCTCGGGCATGGATATTTGTGCCGTCCTAGTTCATAAGTAGTTTGTAAGTTTAGGGACTGATTACCCCGTAGTTAAGTCCCATAAGCTATGCAAACATTACAAAAAAACCTTTTTTTGTGTACTTGCGATTTTTTGCCTCTTGTGCAAGGTATTGAATTGTTTCTCAAGTTTCTTCTCTAAGGTAAAGATTTCTCTGGTATAACCTGGGAAAGAAACTACAGTACTTGTAAAATACGAAGACATATAAGATTTTTGTACAAATTTAATTACAATCGAGCCGTACTTTCGGGACCCAGAATATGCTATGGCTTATGTATGTTACAGTTTTGGACGCTCGCATTACCGTCACGTGAAGATAAGTTAGGTAGTCAAATAATGTTCGTACCAGGTAAGGGGACCATTTTTAAGAGATAAATCAAAATAAAGAAGAATTAATTTATAAATTATGAATTTTTTGCTTCTTTTGAAACCAGCCTCCAAAATTGCAAAATTGGATCCTATGACCTTTACACCTTCCCTAGTGATATGTGAACTGTTACTGCTTTAAAGTAAGTCATCTGCAAGAAACTCCACTCGATTAAAATTAACTGCTATCATACCTTACATTGATACTGAACAGAAAGGCGTTGAATTGAAATTTGTGTCGCGGCTGGGATTCGAACCCAGGACCTCATGTTTATTTGGCTGTGTCGGCTGTATTTTTTTTTTTTTCGAAACTCGCGCTATAATTAGGAAAATTATTCAAGTCCTAAAATAAAATAAAACGTTTTTATGAAGAGAAGACTCCATTAGGAGCGGTGTGCATCACGATCATAAAATGATAAATATGAAAATAATTTCTGTATTGGTCGTACATTAACATTCATTTATTGCAAATCGATTTCGACTATGGACATTTCTGGTGTTACATGTCAAGCCCATGACATGTAACACTTGAAAAGTATCAATTAGATTGTGCATGTTGCACTGAGGATGACTATTTCATAGTCGAAATCGATTTGCAATAAGTGAATGTTAATTTACGACCAATGCTGAAATTATTTTCTGAAAAGATTTTTATATTGGTGTGATGCTGTCATACGTTCGACCTCGCACGGGAATCCGTAACGGCGAGTGTAAAAGGTCACGAACGATAGGGGCGCTACAGCCATAGCGTGCGACTTGTGGAAATTTGAGACGGACGGGTAGCCAAGTCATGCGGTGCCGTGGCTCAGCGCTCCCGGTTAGGGGGTAAAGGTCCTCTGTAATAAATAAAGCTGAGCCGAATATTCGACGACCCGAACCAACGACCGCAAAGCATAGATCTACCTGGGTGGAGGGTGGGGTTGGGGGGGGGGGAAGTGGTATGGTGATCGCTGACTAGAAGCGGCAGACCCGGGTTCAATTCCCGGCCCGGCTCACATTTTCACTTGTCGCCATTGTTTAATATCAGTGCCTTAAAGCAGAGACGTTGAATCCTTTCCTTCCTAATCCTTCCTTCATAAATAATTTGCAAACAAAATATTGTATTTAACATTAATTAAAATGTCAGTGCCGGCCGCGGTGGCCGAGGGGACTGAGGCGCTTTAGTCGCGGTCTGCACGGCCACTACGGTCGGGGATTCGAATACCCCCTCGGGCATGGATATTTGTGCCGTCCTTAGTTGTAGCAAGTTCATAAGTAGTTTGTAAGTTTAGGGACTGATGACCCCGTAGTTAAGTCCCTTAAGCTTAACAAACCTTTAAACATTTTTAAAATATCAGTGCAATATGTTATGATATTCTCGATAAGAAGAAGACCAGAAGACAAGAAATTTTCTGCAACAAACTAGAAACGCCTCATTCTCACACAAAATGGTATTGACCTCATTAGGTACGTTATTTGAATCACTGTACATTTATCGTGTGCGTATTTAATACGAACGAATGTTTTAGGAGTGCCGTCCGTATCGCGCAGCCCCTACAGCGACACTGCATGTTCTACTGTGCTGGAAACGACTGCATCAAGCGCCGTCGTGGTGTCATCGAACATGAAGTTCGGCTAATGTACGTTTCACTGCTAACTGAAGCACTGCAAATGGAAGAGATAAGCGAGCGGATGTGGAGCACAATGACATGGCGCACAGTGGTGCCGGTCTTGGGCCATAAAAGGGAAGAGCAGGATGCGGCTGTGACTCACCGGCAGTGGGAGACTAAACAGCGGGGCTGAAGCGATCTGCACACCAGGGTCTCTAGCAATGCACTGCTCGTCAAACTTCTGCACGGCTTTCTTAGCACATTTGTCTTCTGCTGCAGGTCTGAAACGGATCGACATCAATCACTGAAAAAGGCCAGATAATCCTCCAACAATAGGCTTTATCAATATACAAAAAACACTCTTGATCGCAGAAATTAACAGTTTCAGTTAACCGGTTTCAACCTGATGTAGGTCATCTTCGGAATTACAAACAGCCCATGTGGCCAGTGCTGCACTCGGCTGGGCTGGGCTGTCCTGGGCTGTTCTGCTGTTCAAAATACGTTTTAGCCTTTTTAGAATACTGTAAGAGAATGCTGCAGAAAAATTCAGGTTTTCGTTCACTCCAAGGACAACGATCAAACGTACATCTTTGCCTACGCTCCTCTGGGAGGGCCAGTGAGAAAACTCCGGCAGTCAACAATGGAGATTGAAAAACACTCGTGCGATTCACCCAAGAAAATATTCAAGTGTGCGGGACCTAGTCAAAAGCACGGCTGAGGATGCTGAACCGGGATAATGAACGCGGAAATCCTGTTAGTGGAACATGGATGTTCATATGTTTGTTAAGCTTAAGGGACTTAACTGCGGGGTCACCAGTCCCTAACTGACACTTCATAATATTTTTCAATGGAAAATCGGATAGGAATATCAATAATGGAGGATAGGTAACAACTCACTGTAAAAAGGCTCGCTAAGCTGCTGACTGACATGAAAATAGATAATCACATCCATGCAACTTAAATTTTCTGCCATGGCCTTCGTCAGAAAAAGAAACACATACATAGTTGTGTATATAGTTGCATGAATGTGAGAGCCTACGAGATTACCCATGATGCACCGGTCACGCCGTCCGCTTACTGTGTAGACACGTCCACTTGCACAAGATGCACGCATACGATCGCCAGTAGACGGAATAGTATGGATCCTATTCTCACGCGTATGGACGTGCTTCGCGCATGCGCAGACGACAGAATGGGAAAAACGAAGCCAAGTTGGGAATTTGTTTGGGAATGTGTACTTGTTTCCTGCTCAGAGAAAATTAGTTTTTTGACTCAGTCGTAAATGTTTTAGGAGGTGATACTATAGAGGAATTGCATTAAAAATTTAATATAACCTGTTTACAATTTTTATTGAATACAGAGATATAGCTGTTAATATGAAATCCAAACAAACGTAGAGCAAATGTAAATCAAGAAATTCTCACTGATTTATCCGTCGGTTTTTCGTAGTACAACATCACGACGACTTCCTTGTGCGTGTTGCACGTCTCGTATAGAAAGGGCTTTAGGCTCAGAGAACATAAGAGCTGTTCCGTCTCACAAATTATCTGTCAGTCCTGTGGTCTAAAAACGAATCAGCTCTTGCGTCTGTCTGATCCTTACTAATTTTCGTAAAATGTAGATACGTTGACAACTAACTCGAAAACCGCGTAAGATAGAATACGCTTGCTAAATCATAACGCAGGACTTGATTCCGTGTACCCTATGGTACTAACAACTCAAAAGTGGCAAAAATGTAGTTACGTCTGTCTTATCCTAAATGGGAGATAGAGCAATTACAGACAAATTGAAAGTAAAAGAAGCCTGTGACGCTTTAAAAAGCTTGAAAAAGAACGTTTACAGTCTGTGCAAAGTACCAGTTTTGACTTACTGGTGCTAGACGTAGACTTTTAATCTGAAATCCGTTTAAAAACTGAATGATTATTGGTTAGAAATGAACAGAAATACAGCTTGAAAATTAGTAGGATATATAAAAAAGCTGAGAAATCAAGGTACAAAATGGAGCAGAAGATGTGACCAAGGCTGCACTAAAAATGAAGATGGGTGGGACGTGTACGCAGATAAAGAACAGCGACGTTCTTTGTTGTTTTTTCAGAAGCAAGAAACATCCATAAACGCAACGTAACAGAAGGAGGCTAAATAACTTTGGAAAACATATAGCGGCAACATGCAGGTGAAAAACGTGTCTCACGGAAAATTCAGAGTCCTGGTTCACTTTCCAGCCAATTTTATATCTATATATAGGCTCAGGTAGCCTAAAGCGCACAATTTTTCGTAAAAAATAACAGTAAAAGCCCTAAAATGTTGTATTTCAGTGAAAAAATAAATAAAAACAATCGTGTATGTTTTTGGTAATACACAGGTAAATTCACTTTTTCATTTATTGTTTTACTGTACGTAGAAATCCACCGCCTAGAGGCATTAGGTGGGTCCGATATTACTGCATACAACTATTGTTGCAGGTTTTTGGTACACACTGTTTTCAAAAACTACTAAAAACAAACAAAAATATTAAATCTCTCTAGTAGTACCGAGAATCTAAGGGTTTACATTACTGTAAGAAATATATGTATAAAGGGTGTATCAATTGGATGGCACAAACTTACGCGGTTGTTGACAGTACACGATAATAGAAGCAAAATTGTCCCAGTAGGCCTGCAAACGAGTTGTTTGCGAGATAATTACGAATGTATGGTTTCAAGCCACGACTAACGTCATTGTAAACATCATCCTAGTTAGTACACATTAATTTTTAAATTGATCCCTGAACCCCAAACCAACCATTAACTTGATATTAAGACCTTACTCGGACTAGTTAGTTAGATGGAGCTCCGGCACATTTTTCTGCTACTGTAAGTTGGCATCTATCGCGCAGTACGGCGAAAGATGAACAGGTAGAGGCCGACCTGTACTTCGGCCTCCAACATCACCTGATCTAAATCTTTTGGATTTTTCTGTCTGCAAAATGTTCAGCACATCCATTAACACGGTTGAAGAACTGGAGCGGAGAGTTGTACACGCTTATCAAGTATTCCGAAAGGATCCAGGGTTTTCAAAGGAATTCGAAATTCATTACAGAGACGAGCGCCGCGGTGGAGTAGCCGAGCGGTCTAAAGCGCCTCGCTGCGGAGCGCGCGGTTGCTCGCCGTGGAGGTTCGAGTCCTCCCTGGGGCATGGGTGTGTGTGTTGTCCTTAGGTTAGTTTACCTAGGTTTAAGTAGTTTGTAAGCTACGGACTGATGACCACGCAGTTTGGTCTAATAGATTTACAAACTAAATGCGATGTAAATATTAATAGTAAAGTCTAAATTTCAAATTAGGACGATGTTTACAATGACGACATTGGGGGCTTAGAACGATATATTCCTATCTCGTAAACGACTCGTTTGCGGACCCATGTTTACTGGGATACTTATGCTTCTATTATCGTGTACTTTCAATCGTGTAAGTTTGCGCCATTATATGTATATATTTCAATCAGTAGTAGAGACAGGTAATGTATAAATAATCCTTATCGTAACATATGATATTAATTTTTGAAGTTTTTCTAAAGCTCTGCAATTGGTGCTACTTAGGCTACTAGTTTCCTAAACTGCGCCTCATGGTTCCAAAAATGTCTCATTCCAAGCATTGTGAGTTTTTTTTTTTTTTTTTTTTTTTTTTTAAATAACGGTATACGTTATAGTAATTAATTATCTATTTCCTTCAATATGGTACACAACAAAACATTAAATATGGTCTAATCAGAATATTGCATTGCTACATGCATTTATCATTGTTCAGGTCCAGTGTTTAGCTTATGCTCAAAACTCACAGTGAGAGGTCGCTTCTTATTTTAAAACACACAGGTTTCACGAGCCCATTTTCTGCAGATTGTGCGCTGCAGCACATCATCCACTACACTTTGATCGCAAATGATGTAAAACCAGTCATAACCTAATTATAACTTCCCTCTGAATATGCCTCAGAAAACGTTTCTTTGGTATACGTTGAAAGGTTATTATATCTCCCTAGGTTGTTTAAAAAACAAACAAAATCCTATCAAATTCTTGATAGGAAGAAAGGCGATGATGTAAGATACCTGCTATGGGATGGTATACATTTCATATTCAAATGTACTGCGAATTTGAGACCAGTATCAAGCTAATCAGGTTGTGATTATTGGGAGTGGAGACTTTGCTAGGCGCGCAGATGAGAAGGCAGAAGCATGGGGACCGAGGTTGTGTGCAGTTGTCGTTTGTTTTTTAAGATATGGAAACGAAAGGAATAGATGGCATTGGAGAAACGATCTTTTGAAGTTTTCATAAGGTAAAGTTTTTCATGAAATACTTGGCATGTTTATATGGCACAACTTCGCATTGTTAGGTTGAACTAATGGTACCCCCCAGGGGGCTCACGGTTCTTTCGTGAGTACGTGCGTGACGAGCACGGGGCCCCGAGCTAATGCGGTCTTCCTTCCTTCTTTACTTCCCGGACTGTATTTCCTTTCCCCTTCCCTCCTTTCCTATCCTCACTCCTTCCACTCCCCACCGGGGGATTGGTAACCTCAGTAGTTTAGTCCCCTTATCCCTATCAAACAACCCAACCCCAACCCCCAACTAATGGTATAAGTAACGGTCGGGCAAGATCTTGCTGTTAGCTTGTGGTCTCACGATTAATGCTTGGGACCCCTTTCTGTGTTAGGAAAAGTATTTATTGTAATAGTTTAGTTTTGTGAGTGCATTTTTTTATGAAATAGGAATTTCGTGAGTAGTGTTCTTGAAATATGGTATTGCTGTAACATTGTTTGTGTGAATCGAGCTAAATGTTTTTCTTTGTTTAAAAATAATTTTGTTGGCAGATTAAATATCTGAGTTATATTTTCCTCTGAAAGATTTTAAAATCCAAAATATGACATTGTTAGTAATTTTCATCAGTTAGAAAATAAACCAGATATTTCATTTTTTTATTATTAGTTCGAGTTTCTTAAACAGATTACCAGTTTATCCCTCCTCACATTTTTATTAAATGTACCATAGATGTTTTCTGTAGTTAGCTTTCCAGTAGTTAGTACAGCAGGAAGCAGTTTGGTGTTGCGCAAATTTATGCAGTAAGTGAAAGTTAGAAAGAATCCGTTTTTGTTGTCATGCTTACAGTTCAGTATGAAATACAGATTTCAGGATAGGACAATTCATACAGTATTCAGTACATGTCAACAAGTGTTTGCACTGAGTCAGATTGCGTTGATAAATATTGTATTCGATACATACAGTTAAAGATTGTTAGTTCAGTCAGAAACGAGTTTGTACGGCCAGAATTATTAACTTAGTGATTTTCAGTATCAGTAATTTTCAGACAGTTAACTTTGTTACATTTTCATACAGAAAAAATTTGCAGTTTGTGTTTCATTATAATAAACAATATGCAGTCAGATAGGATTTGCAATACCTTGACATTCACGTAGAATGCAATTAAAGAAAATACGCAGTCAGATTGACATAACGTTGTGCAAGGCATTCAGATAGAACACGTTCAAACACATTCAGTTACATTTCATTCAAGTAGCGTCAATCAGATACATTTCTTAGATCATATGTAAAACACATAACTTTCGCAGCAGACGTAAATTTTGTAAGTGAGAAGGACAAGCAAGATACTTTCAACTTTAAATTCCAACAATGAATATTCCATATTTTCTGGAGACCACTTCCCATATTGTCTGCCAGCCATCTTAATGGCGAACTGTAAAGAAGAAGGGGGGAATAATACATATGTTATGAAACATCGTCTTCCACGCTCATCAATGAATTCTTAGCTTCGGATTATTACGCCCCATAAATCTATTTAATGTGTTAAACGCCTTTCTTTCCTATAATTCTTAAGTCACACCGTTAAAGATTCCTAAATCGCACTGGTGCTGTTTATGCAACACTGGAGTGGTGCGATATCGCAAACCACGCCATTTTGTACATTTTTGAACGCAAGCTTAATAATGTTAATGTTTGTAAATCTCAGGGACTTTACTACGTTGGTCATCAGTCCCTAGGTTTACCAACTACTTAAACTAATTTAAAGTAACTTATGCTAAGGACAAGACAAACACTCGTGCTAGAGGGAGTACTTGAACCTTCGACAGCGAGCAACCGCGCTTTCCGCAGCAAGGCGTCTTAGAACGCTCGGCCACTTGACCGCGGCGTAAGCTAAACAATTGTTCGAATTTCAGTTATGACGATGTTAAATAGTACATAAGTATATCTTAAATTTTATATTTTATGTAATGTACATAAGTCATTAAAGCGGTCCCTGAGTGATGTGATTTCCTTGGTGAAAATATACAGTAACATCTGCACACTTCATGAAGTGCATGACAGAGGTATTTCCCGTTGTCCTACTCAATAGGGATTCTTCTCGTTTGTTTCAGAGTATGAAATTGGGGAATAACCACTCCTTAAACATTTATTCGAGTGCTATTATTTGCGTATTTTTTTCGAAATCCCTACGAAAGCAATACAGTTGGATTGCTGTATATCACCTCTACGTTCAAGTGTCTCACTGTTCAGTTTTTCAGCATTTTCATGACACCCTCTGTGTCAAACAACGTTGTGACATTCGTAATTGCTTTAGGGATGTACATTCAGTGCCCCTGGTTGTTCTGTTTGGTTCGGGTGCAACACACTAAAACATATGATAAGTCAAATGAGAGTTTTTAAATAAAGTTTTATAGTCTGCTTGCAGTGTCCTAGTGTCTTACCAACCAACCGAAGTCTGCCAGCAGCTTTCCCATCGCCCGATCCTATGTAAGTAGTATAACGACGAGAACTCTGGCTAATCTTCACATCACTTTTGGCGACATATTACAGCTGGCCACGTCATCTTCAAGATCACTGGTAACACCTGAAAAGATAACCTCTCCCTTATCCCCTTCCCCCTCCCCCGCCGTTTTCCCTCTTGTGATTCTCTGACCGAAATGCATTATGATCCTCTCTGACTAGAACCAATTGGAAACAACCTTCATTCCCGAAACCTATGTCTTTTTTTTAATATTTATATTTATTTTTATTTTTTATTTTTTTTATTTTTTTTGTAAAAAATTAATCTTAGTAAAGATGCATACGTGTTGTGCTTAATTTTATGACTCGCTTGTAATGAACAGCATAAATTTCTCCCCAGTATCTGGTGGAGGACATAATCATAGCCATCTACATCAGGACTCAAAGGATGTGATTATGGAGGAGAGAGATGTATAAGGGTGAGTTAATATTTACCAACCCTTTTACCAGATTTGCTTTGAGTAAATTTTTGGTTGTTTGAAGAGCTTCATGAATATCCTCTCACTACTGCATAAAGATCCCCACTGAGAGGCAACTGAATTTTTATATGAATCTAGCGTATATGCCCGTGCTTCGCAAAGGTTGTTAAAGAGGGACCTGTATATATATATCATGGTTTTTTAGGGTTCCGGACCCAGGTCAGCAAAAGCAGAATCCTTGTTGGATCGCTCAGTCAATAAACTCAGTTCTTTTAGCCAAGATGTCAAATTTAAGTAGAACTCATTGTCGAAAACGATGAATGTTCATCAAGTTTTTCATACAAAAAGTGAAATTAAGCCCGTACTCTTGAACGATGTCAATTCAATGTTAGGTTGTGTTCATAAAATTATGATTGTGGTGTGTAATTATCTGTTTGTCGTAAACTTCTGAAAAAACTTCTATCGTTGAGATGAGAAAGTGTAATAAGAATAACAGGGCCCGTATTGATTCTATGGTGTAGTACTAAACTGTTTATCTCTCACAGTAAGTGTATGCTGAAGTATTAGTATGTTGCAGTGTTGGACTGGGGACAATGAAGTTATTCTGTATGCAGTGCTCCCTATTATCGAAAACTCGAAGAATGCTGAAAGTCTGGTAATTCAATCAACAGAGCAGTTCATGTCTGTTTAAATAAGACGTCATGGTGGTGTCAATGTGCGACAAAGCAAGTCTGGGTAATCGTTGATGGAATGGCGTCAGCTGATCGTCTGTATAGAACGTTCCATTAAATATAGTATTTTCAGTAAATTGTCTTGACTGTGTTTTCTAGGCGTTTCTAAATGTATGGTACCTAAACTCACGGAAATCACAAAACAAATTACACACATTGCATTGTCTTTGTAAAGAATTCTTATATAAATGAAAACAATCGATTATCACGAAGGAATGTCACTATGTTTCAAATCAAATGAAACCTACCGAAAGAATAAAATAAATACACAAAGCGACATCAGTAACTCTATGTTTAATGTTTGTTGGTATTCGTAGAGATAAGATTGCGGCGCTTAATTATGTCACAGACGTATGGTTCCTTGCTGTACTACGCCATATTTATTACACAGTAGCGGCGTCTATTAGATCTTTGGTGCACTATAGCGCCTCTCTAGTCTCAATTTACCAGTGAAACCCCATGGAAGCTCGTGTAGTGCTTTTGGAGATTAGAATTTACAGGTTGACACAAATGTTTAAATTATTATATATTTATTTTCTTTGATCCGATTTTGATGAAATGAAGCTGTGTCCAACCGCACGATATGCTCAAGCTACGGCTGAAAATACTAAGAAAATTCGTCAAGTAGTTTTTGAGATAAACGTATTCAAAGAGACAGACATAAGACGATCGCAGATACAAAACTTTAAATTACCATATCTTTTTTTCTCCGTGATCCCACTTCTATGAAACGAAGTTGCCATATGTAAATCCGTGAAGTAGTTTAGAAATTTATAATAGATACATTAGCTGTACACCCGTCCTTCGCAACGGATATTAAAGAAAGGATACAATCACTTGTTGTAGCGAACTACACCATAGTTATGAGCATTAAAAAAGCAGCATTGCCATCTATTAGTTATTTGGTATATTTCGTTACTAACAGGGCCTCTATTTGTTCTTTACTGTACTAAACCGCTTTCTAGGCATTTCTAAACAGAATGGACTCAAGATCTGAAATCAGAAAGAAAACTACATAAATTCGATTTTCCTTGCAAAGAATTCTTATTAAATGAAAACATCAATAGACGTGAAGGAAAGTCGTTACTTCTTAAATTCAAATTATACCCGTCGAAAGATGTACTTCTTTTCTTTCCATGGCATTGCCAGGCATTCGGGAGAGCAGCTAGTAAAAAAAAAAACTTTTTTGTGTCGTACCTGAGTTACATTTTACTTGCAGTGGCAGCGGTTTAGTATGTTAACGCTGGCAACGAAATATTCGCTTTAGGGGAATCATTAATTTACTGATCGGAACAAATTAATTAATTATTTCATTACCAACACAAAGAATTATTCCCGTCATTGTACGTGACTAATTTTTCAAAAAGGATTCAACGGCCGTTGCCAACATCATTCGACTACACCGCTGCCGTTAGGAAAAGCGTAGCCTTTGTTTCAGTGTATTACACCTTAATTATGAGAATAAAAGAAGGCAGCATCGCTATTTATTAGTTATTTGGTATACTATTTAACTAACAGCGCCTCTATCGGGTTTTTGCTATACTACACCGTAATTCAAACATAGCATTCACCAGAAACTACAAATTACGATATCTTTTCTTCCCCTGATCTGATTTTCATGAAATGAAGCTTATATGTTAACCCAAGGTACTCTCAATTGACCTATGAAACCCCATGGAAGTTCGTGTAGTACTTTTGGAGAATATCCTCAACGAATAGACATACACGATGACTTTGAAACAAGTGATTAAATTATGATATATTTATTTTCTCTGATCCGATTTTAATTACTGAAGCCTTTATGTAACCGCGCGATATGCTCATGTTAGGTGTGAAAACCCCTTGAAAATTCAAGTAGTTTTGGAGATAAACGTGTTCAAAGAGACAGTCAGACATATGGTCGTAGATAAAAAATTTCAAATTACGGTATTATTTTTCTCCGTAATCCAATTTTTATGAAACGAAGCCTATATGTTGCCAGAGCTACGCTCAAGATACCTCTCAAAACCCCATGCAAATTCTTGAGGTAGTTTTGGAGGTAAGAGGTTTTTAATAGTTGAACAGACACGACGGTTACTGAAAACACTTAAAGTTACTATATCTTTTTTTCCTTGATCCGATTTTGATAAAATCATGACTATATGTTGACCCAAACTTTTCTCATGTTCCCTGTGAATACCGCGTGAAGATTTGTCCAGTAGAGTAAAGTGAACGGCGACAGGCCTACATTTACAGATTTATCATTAGTATAAAATACTAGTGGGAGAAATGTAACTACCTTTCAATTGGTTCTTGCGCAAGCCCAACGTAACATAATTTGCCAAGAGTATATAAGAGAACAGAATGAGAGGGGACAAGGGGAGGAGTTGATAGCGAGGGGAGGGAAGGGGAGGGGAGGAAAGCGTAACTGACCTTGACATTCCATCGATTCCATATCTTTCACATCTTTAGATTTCCGGAAGGTTGCTGGCACCATACTTAATCTATGGCTTTCCAATCAAATAGCTTGCTTACGGAATATAATCTCAGTTGTGCGACTGGTTTAGCGATTTTCAGTCAGAAAGGACGCAGTTCGTAGTAAATGACGCCAAGATATCGAGTAATAAAGAACTGATATTTTGCGTTCCATGGAGAAATAGTACCTCTAATATTCCTTCTTTATAATCAATTTAGGGGAAAATCTGAGCAGTGCTCCTAGGTTTATTGCTAACGATGCTGTCGTTTGTTGTCTAATAAAGTCTCAGAGGATTAAAAACAACTGCAAAGGATTTTGATTAGATATTGAGTGAAATTGGCCCTACACAATGGTAAGAGTAAAGTCAATGAGCACTAAAAGACATCCGTTGTGATTTGGTCTTACTGCCAATGAACTCAAGTAAATAAAGGACTGTAAGGATTACGCTCAAACTTTAGCTGCTGTTAACAAATGAGCGACTGAATGTTAACGTGTTCGTATTTCTCGTGACGTTAGTTCCAGAACTAAAGAAAATAGATAAAAACATGAAGTGCATTACACGCAGTTGGAAAATTAAAGGCGTATATAAGTGCTGGTGCATTATTTACATACCAGTGAAAAAGCTGATGTCTTAGGCATCTTAAGTAGAATGATGTCTGTACATTATGCGATCAGGTCTGCCAGAAAATGTTGTGCAAGTTAGGTCTCGTATTCGTTGAAGGTGGGTCATATGCAAACGCCAAATAGTTATTGTAGGTGTTTGTGAACCGGCTAAAGAGAATGCTACCGATTTTATGCTCCGATATATAACTCAAGTTAAAATTGTGAGTCCATCCATTAACATCGAAAACGAAACAACAATCAAAGAAGAGGATGAATACTGGTGCTATGGCAGGTGAAAACGAAACTACCAAAATTACTGCAAGATTTTATTTTGTAGATTTCAGAAAATGTTATTCCTATTAATTGTCTTTCAAAAGATAAAAAAATGACTGACTAATATTACTGAAGTATTTCAACTACTAGGCAGAGAAATGTACGGGTACCCTTTTTTTGTGGAAAGAAGAATAAAATATTCCAATGCAGTAACGTACCTGTTACTTATTATCTACACGCATAGAAGGTCTGACGAACGGGATGATCTTCTGAACAGGAAAAGCAGGACTCTATACCTGTTAGCTGATGACTCTGCAATGTACAGGAGGATGTCGTCATTGAATGACTTTGGGAGGATAAAATATGGTTAACAACAATTTATAGTTGGTGTGATGTACAGAACCATGTTATAAATGAAGAGATACGTAAATGCCGATATTTAGGATTAATGTCCAAATACAGTATTGGTAGTTTGCAGCTTCACACAGTTAATTCGATTAAATATACAGACAAAAAGTTGCAAAGCTATTTGAAATGAAATCAAGGGTGGTTGTAGGAAAGGGGAATGGTTATTTTGGTTTATTCGAAGAATTTGAGAAACTCTATAAAGGCGACCGCTTATAAAGCTTTTGTGCGACCATCTTGAGTAATATTCCAGTGTCTGAGACCGCCATCAAGTCGGATTAAAGCAGACCATTTAAACAGTTCAGAAGCGTGCTGCTAGGTTCGTTACTAGTACGTTCGATCAATGTCGGAGATGTTTCGTGGATTCAACAGGGAACATATTCTTTTCGCGAAAAACCTTTGACAAGCAGACAACTCGGTGGTCATAGCAGCCGCAGCTGCGTTATTATATTGTTTAACGAGAACACCATAAACGATGAAACTTGTACTAATTTTATTAACCTCCTGCGTCCTGGAGGCACACACACTCCCATATTTTAATGACAGTCTGTTTCTGCGCTACTATATGCATAAATAAGCACAACACATTTTTGAATTTTCAATTTTAATTTTTAATAAAATTTTACAGATGGTATCACATTTGATACCTGGGACTCAGCTGTTACAAAATATACATGTAAGGAGAAACACAAATCATGATTTCACTTTGAAAAATTAAGCTAGTTTTTTATTACTTTCTGTGAAACTGCAAGAAACAATTGCGTTCACTTGTAAAGCATACAAATACCTTGCATTCTGTACAACGAATGAAGGCGAGACCTTAAATCCAGTTAACCTTCATTTGGAGCTGCACTTTTGGTGATAATTTCTCATATCTGGCAAGTGTACCGCGTTTGATGACCTAGACTGGACTGGTGGCCTTGGCTGAGGCACTCTCGGACGTTTGGGCTCTTGCTGTCCATGATCCTCTTCTGTGATTCTCTCATTTTGTTCCGCAGGTCTCTTGTAGAAGATCATATTTTGAGCAATGTCAAGTTTAAATGCGTAATACTGCTTTATATCCCTTCTTGTCCATTTGTTTTGGATAGCATCCTGTCTGTATTTTAGCCATGCAGCAGCTATGGCAAAGTCCATAAAATGATGTATTATTCTTACTGTCCATTTATACAGGGTGTTACAAAAAGGTACGGCCAAACTTCCAGGAAACATTCCTCACACACAAAGAAAGAAAATATGTGGACATGTGTCCGGAAACGCTTATTTTCCATGTTAGAGCTTATTTTATTACTTCTCTTCAAATCACATTAATCATAGAATGGAAACACACAGAAACAGAACGTACCAGCGTGACTTCAACCACTTTGTTACAGGAAATGTTTAAAATGTTCTCCGTTAGCGAGGATACATGCATCCACCCTCCGTCGCACGGAATCCCTGATGCGCTGATGCAGCCCTGGAGAATGGCGTATTGTATCATAGCCGTCCACAATACGAGCACGAAGAGTCTCTACATTTGGTACCGGGGTTTCCTAGTCAAGAGCTTTCAAATGCCCCCATAAATGAAAGTCAAGAGGGTTGAGGTCAGGAGAGCGTGGAGGCCATGGAATTGGTCCGCCTCTACCAATCCATCGGTCACCGAATCTGTTGTTGAGAAGCGTACGAACACGTCGACTGAAATGTGCAGGAGCTCCATCGTGCAGGAACCACATGTTGTGTCGTACTTGTAAAGGCACATGTTCTAGCAGCACAGGTAGAGTATCCAGTATGAAATCATGATAACGTGCTCCAGTGAGCGTAGGTGGAAGAACATGAGAAATACTAAAATGAGCTCTAACATGGAAATTAAGCGTTTCCGGACTCATGTCCACATAACATATTTTCTTTCTTTGTGTGTGAGGAATGTTTCCTGAAAGTTAGGCCGTACCTTTTTGAAACACCCTGTAGATTCCCCTCTCATTCCATACTTCGCTACAGCCCTGTCAAATAAAGGATTTATGCTGAGAAATAGCGTTTGGCCTAGGAATGCTTACGTGTTTTGAATCCTTCTTCAACCAACGCAAATCCTGTTGTTGAGGTTCAACGCTATAGGCAGATGAAGCAATAAAAATTATTCTGTGGTCTTGTTGAACTTTCGAATTAACTTCAGTTGTAATCTACATACTCAGATATGCGCATCCATGCTACGCTTCGTCGTCGTAATTCATCCAAAGGCACAGAATCATCTTCCAATTATGGTGGTATCTCACTCACTTGGGGGGGGGGGGGGGATTGGAGCCTTGGCAGTTAAATCAGCTTCGTCTTCGTCTTCAGACAATTCTACATCTGAGCTGTTAGGATTTATCACTTGTAGCAACTGAAGAATTTCATTTTCCGACAAGCCTACAATTAATTTGAGTATGAATACAATCTCAATTTGTGCACTTCCTCAAAGTAAGAGAACACATGCTTATAAATTATTTATGTAAAGTCATGATACGTAAGAGTATGTAGCTTATGTTGCACGTATAAACTGGTATGGCTAACAAACGCAATTATAGTAATAGAGTCCCGGTGTATCATTGGTGATAGCACTCAGAAAACTGTACATAGGTACCAGTAAAACAACTTTCAAGCACTGGATTTTGTGGCACGTTAGTTCAAAGACAGTTTAAAAACAAGATATAATAATATCCGAAGTATCCGAAGTAATAAACTGTTTAATTTACCTTTGCTGCACTACTTATTGTTGCAGTACAAAATCCACTGCTACTAGAGCCCTGTATCCCAATATAGGGCTCCAACTGCTACTAAACACGGCTGCCACCTATTGGTGGTCGTTGAGAATGCGAAACAAGCGACAGATGACAAGCACATAGCATATAGTATATGATACCAGCGGACCAACTCACCAGCGTTAACGAACGGCTAAACAAAAAATAAAGACCTCCGGTATCATATATGATACCGAACGACGCAGGAGGCTAAGGCTCTACCGGTTTCGCGGATGTAGTCACATCTCTGTTAAACATAATGTTTTAAATTTTTATGTGCACCTGATGATGAGGCTCTAAGCCACGAAACCGGTAGTGTCCTAATAAAAGTGGTACAAGCTACAGCTCCTTGCAAATCTCTCGCAAAAATTGTACTGTTGACACAATTTACAGGAATGTTCCACTTCTAGATAGAACTAAGGAAAAATGAGTACTTTTTTGCCTTTGTAAGAGCCATAACATCTCTTGTATTATCTTCGTGGTCTTCACGCGAAATGTAAATTGGTGGCAGCAGAATCGTTCTGCTATCTGGTTCAAAGTCATCATCATCTAAATTCTGCAGTAGTGTTTATTGAAAAGAATGAGTGATTTCCATTTGAGTTCCCGAAGGATGTCTAACATTTTCGCATTGATCGAACCTACCAGTGACAAACCTAGCGCTGGCCGCGGTGGTCGAGGTGACTGAGGCGCTCCAGTCACGGTCTACACGGCCACTACGGTCGGGGGATCGAATCCTCCCTCGGGCATGGATATTTGTGCCGTCCTTAGTATTAGTTACTTCATAAGTAGTTTGTAAGTTTAGGGACTGATGACCCCGTAGTTAAGTCCCATAAGCTATACAAACATTTGAACATTTTGACAAACCTAGCAGCCTCTGATTTACTTCAATGCTTTCTTTTAAGACGATCTAGTGGGGATCCAAAACTCTTGAGCAATACTCAAGAAGGTGTCACATAAACATGCTAAACGCAGTCTCCGTTATAGATGAACCACATATTACCAAAATTATTCTAATAAACAAAAGTCTCTCATACACCTTCCTCACAACTGTCCTTACATGCTCGTTCCATTTCATATCGTTCTGCAACGTTACGTGCAGGTACTTAATCGACGCGACTGTGCCAAACAGCACACTACTACTGCTGTATCTGAACATTATGCAATTGTTTTTCCTACTCATCTGCATCACATTACATTTCAACGCGTTTAGAGCTAGCTATTTGTCTACATCTACATAGGATACTCTACAAATCACATTTAAGTGCCTGGCAGAGAGTTCATCGAACCACCGTTATACTATTTTATCTCCCATTCCATTCTCGAATAGCACGCGGGAAGAAAGAACACCTGAATCTCTGATTTATCGAATTTTATTCTGATGATCATTTCTACCTATGTAAATGGGAGTCAACAATATATTTTCGCATTCGGAGGAGAATCTTGGCGATTGGAGTTTCGTAAGTAGCCCACGCCGGAGCGATAAGCGCCATTGTTGTAATGAGTCCCATCCCAGATCCTGTATAATTTTCCGTAACGCTGTCTCCCCGTATCGTGTCAATACGAAACGAGCTGCCCTTCTTTGGACTCTTTCGATGTTCTCCGTCAAACCCATCTGATAAGGATCCCACACTGGGCAGCAATACTCCAAAAAAAGACGGACAATCGTGGTAT
Source organism: Locusta migratoria (assembly GCA_026315105.1). Classification (NCBI taxonomy): domain Eukaryota; kingdom Metazoa; phylum Arthropoda; class Insecta; order Orthoptera; family Acrididae; genus Locusta; species Locusta migratoria. The sequence continues at coordinate 478,185,187 of CM048744.1, read as the reverse complement.
ATGCAGTTTCTTTAGTAGTTCTGATGCATCTTTTAAGGGTTCTGCCAATAAAACGCAGTCTCTGGTTCGCCTTTCCCACGACATTATCTACTTGTTCTTTCCAATTTAAGTCTGAAGTAATAGTAATTCCTAGGTATTTTGGGGAATTCACGGCCTTCACTTTTGATTGATTTATCTTGTACACAAAGTTTAACGAATTTCTCTTCGTATTCACGTGGACAACTTCACACTTCTCATTATTTAGTCAATTGCCAATTTTTACACCATAGTGATATCTTATTCAGATCGTTCTGCAGTTGATTTTGATCTTCAGATGATTTTATTAGACGATAAATGACGGCGTCATCTGCATAAAACCTAAGAGAGCTACTTAGATTTTCCCCTAAATCGTTTACGTAAATAAGGAACAGCAGGGGACCAATAACACTATCCTGTGGAACGCCCAATATCACATCTGTTTTAGTTGATGCCTTACCATCGATTACTACAAAATGTGTTCTCTCTGACAGGAAATCCCCTATCCAATAGCAAATTTGGGGCGATATACCATAACCACGCAATTTGATTAAAATCAGTTTGTGAGGTACGGTGTCAAAAGCCTTCTGGAAATCAAGAAATACGGAATCAAATTGCAAACCCTTGTCGATAGCACCCATTACTTCGTGTGAGTAGAAGGCTAGTTGTGTTTCGGATGAACGATATTTTCTAAATCCATGTTGACCTTGAGTCAATAGATCATTGTGTTCGAGATAATTCATAATAACTGTATACAGGATATGTTCCAAAACCCTGCTGCAAATTGAAGTCAATGAAGTATGCCTGTAGTTTAATGGGTTACTCCTACTGCCTTTCTTGAATATGGGTATGACCTGTGCAATTTTCGAATCTTTTGGTACAGATCCATGTTCGAGAGAGCGGTTGTATGTGGATGTTAAGTAAGGAGCTATCTCTTCAGCATAATCAGATAGAAATCTAATGGGTGTACAGTCCGGAGCAGAAGACTTGTTCTTGTTCAGTGTTTTTAGTTGCTTCACTACTCCGACGATATATACTTCTACGTTACTCATTACGACCTCTGTTCGTAAATCGAAATCTGGAACATTGGTTTCGTATTCTTTGGTGAATGAGTTTCTAAAAGCTATGTTTAATAACTCTGCTTTAGTAGCGCTGACATCGGCAGGATCGCCATTACTAACACGTAGTGAGGATATTGTTTGTGTTTTGCCCCTAGTATATTTACATTATGACCAAAATCTCTTAGGGTTTTCCGTCAAATTTCGAGAAAGAGTTTCGTTGTGATAATTATTATAGGCATCTCGCATTGAATTCCTCGCTAAACTTCGGGCTTCTGTGTAGGATCGCCAATCCTGGGGATTTTGTGTTCCTTTAAATTTAGCAATTCTTTTCCGTTGCCTTTGAATCAGTGTCCTGACCTGCTTTGTGTACCAATGGGGATCACCTCCTTCTTTTATTAATTTATTTGGTATAAAACTGTCAATTGCTGTCGATACCACTTCTCTGAATTTGAGCCGCATCTGTTCTATACCTACGTTTAGTGTTAGAAACGAGTGGAAGCTGTCTTTAAAGAAGAAATTTATTTTATTTCTATCCGCTTTCCTGAACAAATATACTTTTCGTTTATTTTTGATAACTTTGGGACTTTCGATATTATATCTCGCTACGACAGCTCTGTGTTCACTTATACCTGTATCCGTTTTGATGCTCGTTAAGAGCTCAGGATTATTTTTTGCTAAGAAATCAAGTGTGTTTTCACATCCATTTACAATTCTAATTGGCTCATGAACTAATTGTACGAGTCATCTTGCACCGTGCTACGGTTGTTCAATGACGACACTTTCCCGTACGCGACACCACCATCAGCAAATAGCCGCAGATGTCTATTCATTCTGTCCGTCAGATCAGTTATTTACATTTAAATTACTGATGGTCCTATCATACTTCCCTGCGATACCCTTGACGCGCCATGGAGAACAACATCTCTGTAACTCAAGAAATCGTGAGGCCACTCACATATTTGTGTAACTACTACATATGCTCGTATCTTCCTCAGCAGTCTGCATCGCGGTATTGTATTAAACGACTTTTAGATATCAAGGAATATGCACTCTGTCTCATGCTAATCATCGATGGCTCACAAGATATTCTGTGAAAAGTCTGTTTGGTGTCTTTCATCCATGGCTGACAATAAATTGTATGAGAAAAGGGGAAGTTGAGTTTCACACGAACGATCCTTTCTAATGCTGTGCTGATGGATGGACAGAAGCTCTTCCGTCCCAAGTAAATTTTACTTAAAACATTTAGACCGCACAACTACAAAATGTACAATACCTACGTTTCAAAACGTTTATTTGTAAAAGAAAAAAAATCTAGATAGCATAATTACAAGGCATCCAATATCTATGACCCAAACATGTGATCACTTAAGATATAATTTACCTGTGAGCATAAAATATAATTGGAAGGATCTCTCATTCAAAGAGTGATATGCTAACTGTTTACTTCGACGAGCACTTGAGATTGCACATACGACGAATCAAGCTTGGTGTGGACAAGTGCAACCAGCAAGAACAAACAAATAACTTACAACTATAACTGTAATAGTTAAAAGAATATGTGACACGTAAAGATTCAGTATAGAGGTCCAGTCGAAGCTCATCAGGGGCTCTTCCCAGAATAAAATCTAGTTCTACTGCATGATTATGCAAGAAAGCGGAAGATTTTGACGCATTTGAGTGTCTATTACGTGATATCTCCTGAGTCGTAAGCCATTCAGTGATCTAATTCTGCAAATACATTAAATAAATATCCTGACAAGAAATTTTGTTACGAGCATAGGCTTTTCGATGAACAAAGGTGGAATATTTTAAGGCCGTCCTCTTTAAAACCAGCAAACTGTTTCTAATGGTGATTTTGGTCTTGTTGGACTACAATAATAATAATAATAATAATAATAATAATAAAATAACATAAAAAAAATAAAAAAATAAAAAACTTACTTCGTAAGTGATACATTGCGATTGCATTTTAAGCTCGGTCTATAATTACGGAAATATTGAAACTGTAATTTTTGTTTCTTCTGCAAGAGGTTGGACAGATGGACGGACCTCAAAATGGATTTCATCTTGTAGGGCGATAGGATTTCCTGCAGGACAGAGAATTTAATCTAAAATTTTACAATATACACGCGCGCGCGCGCCTGTCTCTCTTCTTAGCTGAATCATAACATTAAGAAGTGAATCAGAAAAATTAAAGAACCTATGTTTCATATTAATTATTGAAGGAGCCTTATGAACTTAAATAATTCAAAATGTGATTTGCCATAGATATACACAAAACAAAGATCATGCGTATACACAGTTTTTAAGAATGGATGTACAGTGTAAGAAGAGTTTCCATATGTATAACTGTTGTTATCCTTCATATCATGCATTAAAACTCCGCCATAATAAGTGAATTTTGGAAATTAAATTGATACCTACGTCTGCACTGTGTAAAAATGCCAAACAAAAGTACCAAATTGTCGTGCAATCGCATTCTAGGGACGTCTACGTGTAAGTGGTCGTGCAATTACATTCTAGGGACGTCTACGTTTAAGTGGTTCATTTCTACTAACTCAAGTGTCCTAGGCAGTACAATGTCGCAACTGCTCGGTCGATCCTGTTGTCAACAATGACATTGAAGCACCGTAGTAATGACATTTCAAAATAACGTAGCTTATTGGCGTCGTTATTTCGTTTATTTTTCTCTAAGAGTAACTTGGTCATCTTCCACCGTATCCACAAAATTCGGAGGTTTTAATTCTCATTTCTTCATTTTGAATAGCTACGACGAGGGCAAGAAGGAGAGATAGAAAAGCGGAGAGATAGAGGAGCATGGACATAGAGAGGAAGAGACGGTTGACCGAAATGGATAGAGGCGATGGCTGGATAGAAAGATTAGTAGGGGGAGGTGAAGTGGGAGGAAGAGATGGACAGAGAGAGGGTATGGGCAGCACATGGTCAGAATATAGGAAAGAATGCTTTTCTTTAAGGGCAGTTACAAGTAGCATCTTCCAGAGTTGGTAAACTGTATGATTTTTATATTTACGCAGAAAACTGACAAATGACTTAACGTTCACTGGTTTTACAATGAATAATGATTTTTTTTTTCATAAAACAGGTTTTTATAACTTTTAGATTGTAATTTCTTTATTTTGGTGCCCATTTGTTTCATTTTAGAGTGACAAAGAAAGTATCTTTGATACGACCAAACAATTTATGCTCATATTTGGCAGGGCGCTTTTTATTAACAAAAATGAAAGTTGGCTGACTGTCTTCCAGATTTTGAGAAAATGTCTCCTAAATTCATGTCAGTAAAACGAGCAAAAATTAGCTGTATCTATTAATTATTTTAAAATGGAAATTTTTACTCGAGATGTATATTGGCCGAAAACGCGTTATTTTCCGACTCATAAAGAAAAGAATCTTCTACAACTGCCACTTGTGCATGCAGTAAGGAAACATGCTTCAGCGAAAAATGGCGCTAACCGAATGAGGCGACGCGGTAGAGCAGAGTGTTGTGTTTTTTTTAAGAAAACAATTTAAAGAAGTAATTGAGGAGAGACCTCACAGGTTACCATCGAACATGATCCCATATATATATATATATATATATATATATATATATATATATATATATAATGTCCAGCGTAAAAATGGATTTATTATGTCGCATAGTCAGAATGAAGTGGCATCCACAGACTGCAGCTAATTCTGTGTAAGCTGCCCATCACTGCAGGCTTCGGCAGACGACTGCTGTCTGTACGCAACTACATTAGTACTGGCGTTCATACTGACTACGGAACATGAGAAATCAATTTCTTCGGTGCAGAGGGGGCCTTAAGATCATACAATGAAAAGTCGAAACTAATACCAATAAAATTCCATAACGTAACGCCTCAAGACGCTCCATTCTTTTACTTAAAAAAACTTACACTTTTCATGGTCAATAAAAGAAAAAAAACCACGACAGTGCTGTAATATTTTACAATATTAGTTTTTCACAAATTGGTTTACGGCTGTTGCCAGAAAACTTCAATCCAGAAACCTAAAACAATAATTTTATGTACGAAACACTGTGGCACACATTTTACCTAAAGGTAATGACAGCTCACCAGTTTTGGAAAAGAGTGGAATATATAAAGTCATTTGTGATTGTGGTACATTCTACGTAGGTCCGTCTGGTAGAGCGATTTCAACACGCCTAAAATAACAAAGAACTTCACAGAAGTTGGAGACGTGACACCACGTTCGCAGACCAAGAGGCAAACATGAAGTTTTCCACCATATTCACAAAGGAAAGATTAACTTACGTAGACATATTGGAAATCAATAAACACATGTCTACTTCATAATTACCCCACTTACGTATGGGTTGGTTTCAGTGTCAGCAGTTCTAGCTGTATAGATTTTACCTGTTTACAAAACTGTACATATTACAGTTATGTTACAATAGGTCAATCACTCTTGTCACAGGTGAAAGAACTACTATTTTAATTTTTTATTACTCCTGAAAACAATGTAGTAATTTAGCATGCCATTATACTTAAATACCGTAGGTTTTATTTTTATGTAGACTGTTTATTTAACCTTTCACAAAAATAGTTCTCACTGGTTAGTTACACACATAAAACTAAATGGTAATGTTTACTCCTTTTGTAGCACCCAGTGATTGGTAGTGTCACCAAAGTGAACTAAAAATCTTTTGAGAATAACAATGTTATTGTCATATAATTGATATCCTAAGTATCACATTTATTAAGTGTAATGGTTTTATTTGAAGTTATCTGAAACGATTTACTACATATTTATAGTTTACCAGTAGGCCCACCGGCCTGTTTTGAATAATTTAGCTGTTGCTTCACCCTTTGGGAGCTTGTACCAAAACCGCTGCGTTAACTGTTATACTTGTTTTGTAATAGTTTTAGAGTAATACACATTTATCACTTCTTTGCAAATGTTATTCAATTATTCCATGTAACCTTCTTTTTGCAAAGAAAACAACGTCGTAACAAATAATTTCGTACCACTTCTTCTCATACCTTCCTATACAACATTTATCTTTCGCGGATTTATGTGATTCTTTGATGCACATCTTGTAAGGTTTGTTTACAGTAGTCTTTGTAGCTAATGACAGCGTAACAGCTCAAAACTAGTTTGTCCAAGACAATAAATAGAGTAGATTACTACAGCATTGTACTGTATTATATAATTGATCACGTATCAAATATTCTACCAAGTTTCAACGGAACATTGAATCAACGAAATTACAGTTCTTTATTTTTTCTTGCATAAACGACGTGTCAGTTATAAATCGAACTGATTGCCGCTTCGGAGAAGTCCTTCCCTTGTCAGCGTTTATACCAATTAGGTTCCTTTCCGAGTATGCTGATGCAACAGACCCATACCTATCATATACAGCCGCTCGCTCCGTACCCAAAGACTGGAAAGTTGCACAGGTCACTCCAATATTCAAGAAAAGCAATAGGAGTGATCCGTAAAATTACAGGCCGATATCATTGACGTCGTACTGAGCAGGATTTTAGAACATACACTTTCCTCAAATATTATGAACTATCTCGAAGAGGACGATCTATTGAGCCATTTTCCATTCTCGGAGAATGTGTTTTAAGTATTTTAACTGTGTTATGTGTGACGTACCATTGGTCAAAGTTAAATGTTTTATGATTTTCATGTCACACGCCTTCACAAAACGATAACATAGGACACAAGTGACCAGATGACGATACCCTAAGTGTATCGAAACCGGTCCTCAAGAAAAATAAATCAATATTTGTGATCTTGGCATTATAATACTTCAAAGTAAAGAGATTGCCCTCCTACCATGGAAAAATTAAATGTTAAATAGCCCTTACTGTTTCTTATTTTTATAAACTTTTTAGGAGACACTCTAAGTAGATCTCTTAGACTGTTCGCGGATGATACCGTCATTTATCGGTTATTAAAGATGAGAAACAACTGAAAAATGATTTATATAAGACTAGCTGTATACCCGGCGTTACCGGGGGGTTTATTTATCCTACACTCTCGTAGTCCAAATCTCCTTCCCCCCCCTCTCTCTGCATCCACCTCTTTCTCTCCCATCTCTCTGTTCGTTTCCATCTTTCCCTCTCACGGCAAAGTTTTCTACAAGGTACTCTGTCATGAACCATACAAACATTTATGTACTCAGTGATCTTCCTCTTGCTTTAAAGGACACGGGTGCAAAAATTCATAAAGATTGGAGAGAAACTATGCATTTTGTAAAATGCCGTAAGTTAAGAACCATTCACCACGCACCGAACGAAATTTTATTCAGTGACATTTCTTTTGTTCTTAAGGTAATGTGTGCAAAACTTCATCAATATCTGAACAAAACAATAGATTTCTATGCAATAGAACCGCAGGGTCACATTGAAAACCGCACTTTGTTGTTCTGAAATAGTCTAGTTTTATTTCATACAACCCTTGTTCTGAAATTTGCAAAACTACCCTCCCCCATGCATCGTATGAAACGTAAGGTAGACGGTGACGTTACTCTTGTTTTGAAAATCAAGCGTGCGAAATTTCGTCAAAATCGGAATGAAACTGTAGATTTCGTGAGTCTGTAGGAGAAGTTTGCTCCGCCATGCACCTAATGACACAATACTTTCTTAGCTTTCTACCTATAAACTATATTCATGCAAAATTTCAGCTCCATAGGTGAAGTAGTTTTCGAGATTTCGTGTTTAGTCAGTGAGTGTCCTTTCGCTTTTATATAGACAGAGATTAAGAAAACAGATTGCTTAATTTTGAATGCAAAATAATTAAGGTAGACTTGCAGACAAAAATAAATAGTAACATGTAAATCTGTAATGATAATTTTATCTGATACAAAAATTCATGCCTGATGCGTCAGTTTTACGGCATCTACAGCGAAGATGTTGTGAGCGGTAGACTTCTTTTCGTCTCATCATTTGGGAGGGGGTCAGTTACAAAACGCTTCATGAAGTCCGAAACTACATGCAAACTTTGTTGCAGGTCCCTAACTACTGTAATTTTCCAATAACTGACGCATAAATCTAGGTATTCACACACGGTGGCCTCTCATTATTTATGACGTCATATCTCCTGAGCTATGTGACGTGCTCTTTTGTTTTTTGGTCAGGAACCTTCTTAGGTGTACGGTGAACAGTTCACCAAAGTTTCATTGCAATCGAATGAATGGTTTATGAACACATAGAGGATATATATATATATATATATATATATATGCATGGTGCCAAAATTGGCATTTTACCTTTAATCATGAAAAGTGTGAACGATCCATATGATCACTAAAAAAAATCCGTTAAACTTTATTTACCCGATAAATCAGTCAAATCTACAGTGCGTAAATTCAACTTATTGGAAAGAACACATAGAAAATATTGTAGGGAATGCGAACCACAGGCTACGTTTCATTGCCAGAACAGAAGATGCAACATTTATACTACAAACACTGCCGACACTACACTTATGCGTCCAATTCTGGAGTACTGCGGCGCATTGTGAGATTCACACCAGGTGGGACTGACGGACGATTTAGAGGAAGTTCAGAGAAGGGCAGCTCGTTTTGTATTATCGCGTTATTGGGTAGAGTTGGGATGGAAACATTAAAAGCAAAGCGTTATTCGTTGGGTCGATATCTACTTGCGAAATTTTCTTTCAGCAACTTTCTCTTCCGAATGCGAATATATTTTGCCATCACGCACCTACATAGGGAGACATGAACATCATAATAAAATAAAAGAGATCAGTTGGCATACAGAAAGGTTTGAGAAATATCGTAAAAGCGGTTCTATGAACCCCCTGCCATGCACTGTGTAGACGTAGTCGCCATAAAATGGTCCAGTAGAGTGAATCGGCTTTGGCGTTCCGCACTCTGGGCAGGACACCATCGTTGGCGTGGGTGTGTTGGTGCGGCGCGGCGGCAGCAGGTGTCGGGTGAGCAGGTGTATGTAGACATGTGGGGGCGGAAGCAATGGCGGAGGCGAGCCTTGCCGCGGCCGCACCTGCGCCCCCGGAATTGATCGGGCCAAGGGTCCCGTGATTGGCAGAACGGCCGCGGCCGGGGGCGGCGGGGGCGGGGGCGGGGGCGGGCATCGATCTGGCGCCGCTCCGCCGCCCGCTTATCGCCGCCGCCGCCGCCTCCGCCTCCGCCGCCTCCACCAATACCGACACGCGCTTCCGGAGCCGCGCCGCCGGAATGACAGGCACGCGAGCACCAGGCGAGGACGCGCTGCGGTCAGCCGTGTGTGGCGGCGGCGACAGGGCACACAGTTCTTACACCTCGCGGGTTTGTTTATTACTTCTGTTTGCATGCTCTTATACGTGACATTGATGCTGTAATCCTGGTGTGTCGTATTAAATGATGAAGTGGGCCACAATTTTAACTTGTATCACCGTGGTGGATCAAAACAAGAAAATCGTTACTAAACGTATGGAAAAAAAGGGTAAGCAGGCAATAAGTATTTATTACGTCACAAACTTAAAATGAAACATAAAATTACTTACTGTAAAGTGAAAACAATGCGAAACTTAATGAATGAAATAGCATTTCGTTTGTTTGCAAATTTCTTCGATATTGGGAGGTACGCTCGATGTCGAACCTATTCATGTTGGGATACTGATCCCAATAAGAACTAGCCTTAGTACCCGGCGCAGTTCGGGTATTTATTATTTCCAGTTTTCTTGTCAGTGCAGCTCCCCTCCTCTCTGTTCATCTCGTCATCGCTTTTCTCTGTTCGTCTCCTCCTCTTCCTGTCAATTTCGTCCTTTCTCATTCCATCTCTTCCTTTGCCACATATACTTCTCCATATCCTCCATATCATTCTGCTCCTTCTCCACTACCATCTCCTCCTCACCCTCTGTACACCTCACTGCCCCCTGTCTTCCTCCTGTTCTACGTTATGTTCTACGTTTCAATTGCCCTCCCTCTCTTGCCACCTGGTTCTACCCTCTCCCTATCCGAGACCTGGTCTATCATTTTCCCTCGCGCCCTTCTGCCAGTCTCCTCCTCGCCGCTCTCTCGGCCCATCTTCTCCTCCTGTCCATCTCCTCCTCAGACTGTCTCATTTCATCTCGTTCCTACGTTGATAAAAAATTACATATATTTGACAACATTCATGGTGGCCATTGAACTGATTACGAAGTTGATTGCATGGTACTCCCATACAAGTACCATACGGTTTCTTGAGAAATATAAAAACCTCCATGAATACGTACATGCAGGTGATAACTTTCACCATGATATCTGTTGTTAGCTACCCTTCGCCACGCAACTTACAATATATTTAGTACATTATCATTTCCTTCTTTTGAGGGTTAAAATGTGCAACATCGGAATAAAATTGTAGACTGATGTCCAATTCTGCATGTAAATTGTCCTCCCCCAGGCACCATATAGAATTATTAGTGATGGTCTTCCCCTTTGAAAGTCAGGTTATTTAAATTTTATCAAATCGTAATAAAACAGTAGTTTTGTAAAAATGGCAAACTAATGAACAGACGTTCTTCTTATTTTTCTTCGCGGCATTTTATTGATAATAATACACACAACTGAAATAACATGAAATACGTGAAAATTTAAAAAAGCACTATTGCCGCGGTGGAGTATCCGAGCGGTCTAAAGGTACGTTTAGATGGGCAATTAAAATTGCATATTGTCGACAATATATCCCGGAAATGTTGTCGGGCAACATTGCAGCCACATGTATTGCAGCAACACAAGTGACAACACATCGGCATCTATTGCCCAGCAATGTTTGCGGCAACTAATTTCGGCAGAGGCTACACAGTTTTATACAAAATGGATGGGTGCGACTTTTACATGAAACAAGTGTTAATGCTATTCGAAACAAAAATAAGAGAAATCGGACTCTGTGGATGCGTACTTTTTTGAGTAGGCGGAGTAATTCAGGAAATTTAACTCGTGAGTTAATGCTAGATACGTACCTGTTCGAGAACTTTACTCGTATGTTAAAAACGATTTCGAATATCTCGCCCGAAGATAGCTAAATCAAATACAAACATGAGACACTGTATTCCTGTAAAGAAGTACGAGAAGAATTTATGAATTATTTTGTAAGTGATCAGGGTCGGGTAGCCTGGCAAGATGTATACTAAATTAATGTACAAGCAAATTTATGTTTATATTGAATAAAAAATTTTGCTTACCTCTTCATTTGTCTTTATGCTGTCAAACCCCACTTCAGGAACATCCCTAGACAGTATGAAACTGATGCTATTGTAGGCGAACCACGTGGAAGAAGGAGAGCCACCTGCACATCCACTTTTCTTTTGATGTTTCTTTCCCTCGCTTTTAGTATAGGTTCGAAGACTTATAAATTTCTTGTATGCGTCCTGAACTGCAATGCCAAATCCGTCAGCAACTGCCTGCCAACTATCTTTTTTCACATTCCTGTCTTTATATTTATTGCATTCGACGTCCCACAACTCAGGACGTAGATGAATAGAATTAATAAATGAGATTGTTTTCTCGTTCGACCACTTTTCCATATCTGACAGAACAAAAACTCAAGACGACAATAACTGTAAGACGTCTTCCTTCCTTCAAAACAGTCACGGTAAGCTCGAAAACAATGCTCCCGTATAGTAACTATAAATATCAATACTACTTTCAAAACAAACCAGCGCGCGCAAACTTTGGAAGCAACAAAAGCGAAACGATACTCTGTTTTCGTGACTGCAGCGCTACGATGAGAGAAGCACAAACAGCCTTGAGAGCGAGAGGAAAGCATTTACAGACAAGGACCGAGATAGGTATTGCCCTGCAATACGAAATGTTCTCCACCGTTCCCGGACAACACGGCAACCCCTCGGCAATCCCTCGGCAACTAACTGCAACATCAGCAATATTGTCCGTCCATACCGAAATATTGCTGTGTATTGCAGTCATATTACAGCAGTGTTGACAGCAACACCATTTCAGCTAAATATTTAGGTAAAATGTTGCCCGTCTAAACGTACCTTAAGGTGCCCTGCTGTGGAGCACGCGGTTGCTCGCCGTCGGAGGTTCGAGTCCTCTCTAGGGCGTTGATGTGTGTGTTGTCCTTAGGTTAGTTTAAGATGTTTGTCAGCCTAGGGACTAATAACCAAAGTAGTTAAGTCCCATAGAAGTACAAACGTTTTTTAAGGGTCTGAGTGATGATAGGATGAAAGCTCACGGAAAAAAGACGTAACGTATTTTTAAAAAATAAATAAGAATTGGTCATTTGGGAGGTGTATGTATCCTTTTTATTATTAGAGAGGAATAGATGGGAAATCGGTAATGCTTGGATCATTAACTACAGCAGCTTGCGGCGTATGTGATTCGTTGTATACATTGACAGATGATGAGGTAGTTTATTAGAAGGAAAGGAGCGAACTGCAAAACTATCTATAGAGGATCAGTGTTCAGTGATTGGTGGTGTATATATTGGTAGTTGCCCTTAAATAAATCTGATTATTCCACATAAATAAGAGTAGAACATATCCACACTTTCACATTGAAAAATTAACTAACGTAAGCGTCTGAAGTAAACTGAAGTTACGTCTATGAACAGTAAACTTACTTCAGGCTGCGATTAATTTGTAGAAATATTTTGAGAATTTAATCCAACCACGAAAAAAAGCCAATGTGAAAAAAAAAAAAAAAAAAAAAAAAAAAAAAAAAAAAAAAAAAAAAAAAAAAGGCACACCTGGAAAGACAGCGTGGACTTTGATCCGATGACGGCGGATACCACCTGCGGAATTGTAGATTTTCTACAAATGCGTTTAACGTCGTCTGCCAACAGATAGCGTACTGACATAGCTACCAAAGCGAACTGGTAATGTTTACTGCCATGATGTTGAGTGTGCTATCAACGTATGAAGTACACAGGCACGTGCTACAGAGACGCGCTCGTGCTTCCTACAGCCAACTGAGCGCGTTTGAAAGCGGCCAAATTGTGGCCTGCCGAATGGTGGGATAGTTTTTGGCCCCCTCTCCCCCACTCCCCCCTGCTCCTTATTAGTTCGAATGTCACGTAGGCTGCTGGATTCCTGCGGTTGGCGAACAAGATCGATGACTTTGCCTTGCAATGAATTCGTTGATGAATATGGTGAACTAAGAAATTTAATTGTGATTGCTGTTTGAGATTGATATTCTTTCACGTTTGTTGTTTACAGGTTGATAAAGTCTTTATTAAGCCTTCAGAGTGGAAACGGACACGTTATTATAGTTCCATGGTTTATACTCGTTTAGGTTCAATCACAACGTGTATCTGCTGTGTTGAAGAGGCTTCTGCATTAGCCAGTTGGTTATTTAACGGTTAATCTCGTTGTTCTTGGTGTGCGCCATTACCTTCCTTCTACGCGGTGCACTCTCGTTATAAACGATGGGATTGCTGATCATTTTACTGCTCTGAGAATTGGTGTTTTGCTTACACGTTTGCCTTACTCAGACAATGGTGTACGACGAATTAAAGTGACGGTGGTTAAGTTAGTGAATATCGCTGACCACGGGCGCCAGAGATACTGTATGGCTATGTGGTTAATACACAGTATATGGCTTCGTTGGTCTGTTTACTAGAGCTGGGTTTCAATACGACTCGAACTGTTCGAACAATTTACGTCACAGTTTGGGATATTCGACCACGACGCTATCGAGCGATATCAGAAGGTAGTAAGTATCTCCTTAACTTACATCGCTGTGTTCACGCGTTCACAAATCTTTTCGTCGCTGTGAAGTAAACTATTTATATATGAAAGTGATAACAATCTCATTAATTTACTATGGAGAACAATCATAGTAAGTGTGATGTGCAGACTGTAGTACGTCTACGGTGCAAAAGTTAAAACAGTAACGAATATGTATGACAGCAATTGCAATTTAAAATTACAGTGCTGCTATCTAGGGACGTGTTGGTACTATTTATCTCGTGGTCGCAATTACAGTTTATTTTAATACGACTTATTTCCATTATTAGGTATTTAATTTCTAATATTTTCCTTATTACATCACGTTTAATCTTGTTTCGAAGGCGATTAAATTGTGGCAAACGAACTATTCATTTGAATCCAAACTCTTATAATCACATCATACGTAATCCCCACAAATGAAACAGTCAGTAACATGTAACGTATTTCAAGCTTCACTATTTTTAGCGTGAATGAGAACTTTTCAGTAATTTGATGCAGTAATTATGTTAGTAGAAGCTCATATTTTGTTCATCAATGGATCTTATCTTGTAATAATATCAGACGGGTCAAGTGTACACAGTTTTAAACAAACTTCACAATTTTTCATGGTGATGTCCTTTTTTTACATGTATTTCTACTTCTGCGAAATTAGTTCTGAGGCATGTGATAGACTGGTTACTTTAAAATTTCTCGCGTATCACTTGCACTAAGCCGCGCGCATCTTCGTCACTTGAGAGTTCGAACAGTTCTATAGTGCATCTAGTTCTGCCCTGTATCGGGAAATCTCGAGTTTGTTCGAAGGCGAGTTTCGTTTTCCCAGCCCTGCTTTTTATGACAATTACTTCAGTTTCGTTTTCCATAGCGATCTAATGATGTGATTTGCTCGTAATGCTTGTACTGTGTCAAAATTTTTTAAGTGAGTAATATTTGTTACCTACCCACATTTGCAATGATGCGTCTATTTCCGAGACAAGAGAAAGTTTGTGTGTATTGTTTTATTGTTAACTGAATACCTGTTTGAAACGTTGTTTTAGAAATCTGTACCGAGGATTGCGTTAAATTCTAACTACGGCGCCACAGAGAAAAAGAAACAGTGGGCATCAGCGGGTCCAGAGAAGATCCTATTCAACAGCTATCTGGCCGCTTCAAGTGATAATGATAGCCATCTGCCACAATGATATCCATTATTGTGAAGCTCCGAATCGATGTACTTTTGCCTGTGTGATGGTTCTGAAAGTGGTTAGTTGCAGAAGAGTCTTGCACCACTTGGAGCAGATCGCTTACAAAACGGTAAGTTTGTTCCGGAGCGGTAAGTTTAACAGTCCGTTGTAAACAATTACGATGTCTGTTGCCCGTGCTATTAGCATGGCGCGTATGTTGGCAACTTTGAGTGTTTCTGAACCGGAGATTCGGGCGCTAGGCGCTCTCAAATACTAAAAAAAGAAAAAAAATCTAGTTTAACCTATACGTAACCTATCTTTCAATTAAAATGATCACTGTCTCGTACATCAACAAATCAGATTCTCCCGCCATCTTGGAAAATATCGAATTACACCATATATCGAAGTGTAGTCGCGCTTTCGAGATTTATCGAAACGGGCGCTCGTGCAAGCGTTTTTCACAATTACCATTTTTTCTATATCGTTAATGAAATAGTTTTTGTAATTTTTTATGTTAGAAGCATTAGTAAAATATTAAGAGAGATACATAATCGGGAAATTTATATAAAAACTGCCGAATTTCACTGATTCATTGGTATAATGAGCAACTTGTTCATGAAGAAATACTTACGGTTATGTTTATTTGCAGCTTATTTCGCTGTAAGCAGAATATAAACATAAATTTCTGTCATAGACTGTTCTTACTATGACAGGGACATATCAGTTCGGTATGGAGTCTCATGATTCGCATGTTTTACACTTCACTCGTATTTATTATACGCGCACATGCTTTTGAATGTAGTTACTTTTGCTTAAAAAGCCAATGTCTTCAAAATTCTTGCCGTTTGTGGTTCAGCTGCAGCAACAATTGTGGAAATGGTTTCTTCTGTTTTGGGAGACCGTTTGATTGCTTCTGTCGTTTTACTGCCACGTCTTTGACGGTTTTCCTTCAGCTACAGCTGTGGTGGCTGATTTGGGACATTAAATTATGTATGTATTACGTTCCATATACGTTTCCTACGTTCCACCCTCACCGATTGTGCTGGATTTGTAATGAACAAACCTTAACGTTCCATGAGTAGAGAAGAGATATCTTTCTGCCAAAGGACAGGTATTGTGGTGCCGTGCGCACTTAGGCACCGTGCTGCGGTGCGAGCGGTTGTTCGCTGTCGGGGGTTCGAGTCTCCCCCCTCGGGCATTGGTGTTTGTGTTGTCCTTAGGTTAGTTTAACTTACATTGGTTTCGTGGTGACAAATTACACTCATCTAATAATTTTTACGAAATGATTCGCAACTGACATTTTCTTACAGCTCCACTGTATTAGGCATAGATGTTTTACCAAATGTTTTTAAACCAAAATAAACCAAATGTTTTTTATAAACAAATTTGTGCCAGGCCGGAACTCGAACCCAGGTTTCCCGCTTTTCGCGAGCGGTCGCCTTAACCACTAGGCCACCCGAACAGGACTCCAGGATTGATCCAAACTTCCATATACCACACTGACTACGTATAAAGTACAAGGTAAGATTGGTATGAACACCACAGTGCTTTACTAGGCATGGTCCTAGTACTACTGTTGCAACAATAACGATTGAGTCCAAAAGTATCGTGCCACGATTAAAACAGTAGCTGGAGTTGGAAAGACATGTAACAACATGTCGGTGGTCGAAGATGAAAACATCGCAGGAGGATCGATACGCATCCTAGTGGCTAACAGGATCAAACATCTCTCTCCTAGATAGATCGGTGCACATATTGCAACCAATAAACTAAATAAGTCCGATCTGTATGGTCGGAAGCCTGTTAGATATTGTATTATTAAAATTAATCAGCCTTGTATATTGAAAAAATCTTTTCTAGGTTGACAAGATCCATACATCATATACAGTAGATCAACTTTAGACCCTTCATCTGAAGTTGGAATTGCAGAGATGATTGGTGGAAGCCAGGTGTCAGAAGACACCCATCATCTCTGCAGTGCTAACTTCAGAGATGGCCTGAAGATGATCCACACCATAAATCGAAAGCAGTTACCCTAAAAATATAAAATAAAAAAGAATTCTGCAATCAAGGCTGATTAAATTTTAATAAATTTATTACAAATATGTTTTTTCAAGGTTTTCGAACATTATGAGCCTACTTAATGCTTCATATTTCAATTACCCCCATTAACAAAAGAGTTTATTTGTGTAGGAGTAAAACAATGGTTCCAAGTGATGATCTTCGACGAATCCAGCTTTAGTGTGGCAAGTGGTTCTGCCAACCTGTTAGTGTGGATAGAGATGGTAACACGTTACCTATCACAAAACTTTCACGAACATCATCAGTACGTACCTAGGCGCTTTGGTGTGGACAGGAATTACGCACAACGGCCGACCACCACTGAACAGAATTGCGTAAGGTACCGTAACATCACAAAGGTATTGCAAGGGGTTA
Source organism: Locusta migratoria (assembly GCA_026315105.1). Taxonomy (NCBI): domain Eukaryota; kingdom Metazoa; phylum Arthropoda; class Insecta; order Orthoptera; family Acrididae; genus Locusta; species Locusta migratoria. Next base: position 478,167,831 of record CM048744.1, on the reverse strand, counting down.
TTCTTACTCACATCCATCTGTTTAGGGGTCCTGATTTTCTGTTAAGCCTTTCATTCCCAGTGTTGTTCCTGGACAACAACGTATTCAGGGTTGATTTATACCATATTTTGTGCATCAATCCTTAAAGTTGCATTTTTTTATGAACAACATACTTATAGTACGACATTTTGCCGCTTCTGAGGCATTAATCTGTCTATTTTGGAGGTTGTGTTGCGTTGTAGTATGTACGTGGCTGAGAGTGTGAGCGTGAGTGTGTTTCCATTTATTTTATTCCAGCAGTGAATTGTCTTGTCTTGGGTACTGTGGCGAAGATTATGCTAGCATTATTGATGTGGCGGTGTTGACTACCAACAAAATAACGTCCAAGTAATCAAATACCTGAATGCAAACATCTGTGTTGTGCATTAAATACATGACATAAAAAATCAATAGTTCGACCAAAAAAAAATGATGTTTATTGCATTATATTAAAAGAGAAAACAGTGAATTTCAATTTTTACAAAGCTGATTTCATAATGTGGGACTGAAAGAGTTAATGGGCGACATTACAAATCCAAACAGAGTGGTGACACACTACAAAGTGAATATACTGAACGTATGGAATGGCCTGCAAGAAGTGGCGTGAAAGAGGAGTCGTCATAATCCCTCAGGACAACGGGTTAGTATGTTTAAGAGCGTTAATAACCGGTTCAAATTGGGTATTACTGCCCAAGAACAGCATATTTCTTAATTGCGTGGGGTTTGCCCTCTTCAGTGAGATACTAAGGCAATATTACAGACGAAATGAGTTCATTTGTTTCTTGTGTTATGAAAGCTGTCATTTTTTTATACCTAAACTTCCAAAGCCATTTTATATCCATCTTCAAATGTGTATATCTTCTTTGGAACGCATTTCTCACCATATAACCAAATGGCATTTTTGCTCCTTATACGACAACTGATCTTGCCTGCAACTTTTCTTCCTTTACCAATTAATCCACATGTATTTGTTCATTCAGAATCCATAGGTTACATGCTGTGCTATACTGATTTTTTGAATTTTATACTTCGAAATTTCAGCACCCTGTACATCATATTACAGCAAGATACTTGGTGTCAAGAATTCAAACTTTTTGTCATTTTGTTTGTATAGTTAGCCACAGGAGTGTTGAGGGGTCATCAGGGTTCATAAACAGGGTGTTTCACTAAGTGTGTTTGCCTCTGTAACTTATAAAATAATAGGTGACGGGAAATTTTAATGCGGTAGGTCAACACAAGAAATGTTACACTTTCTGCGGAGTTATGAACATAGTTTATTGTATCATTTTCCAAAGAGTTACAGCACAAAGATATAATTTTTTAAATGGAACAATAGTTTTTTCTATCGTGCATTGGATTCGTTGAAACCAACTGCGTCCAAATCAATTTAAACTACATTCCTATCAGTGTTAGTTTGGCAGCTACAACCCTTCAAAGTTTCAGAGGCAGATACCACACGCTGTACACAATACATGGCTGTGTGGTGGGTGATGGATGTTATGGCGGTGGGAAGTTGATTTACATGAGATGTTCAAATGTGTGTCCATGTTCCTCAATGTATAATGCAATGCGCCGTCGAAAGGATCTGCAAACGAGATGTAACATCGCCGGTGTGACGGAGAGACATGCGTCCTCGATGCGCCGTTTTAGATCATCTGGGGATGTGGGCTCAGTGGCATAAACACGATCCTTTCGATATCCCCACAAAAAGAAATCTACTGGTGTTAAATCGGGCGACCTTGCGGGCCATAAATGAGGACCATGGCGCCCCAAACCCACCACACATCCATGTATTATGTACAGCGTGTGGTATCTGCCCCTGAAACTTTGAAGGGTTGTAACTCTCAAACTAACAGTGATAGGAATGTAGTTTAAATTGATTTGGACACAGCTGGTTTCAACGAATCCAATACTCGATAGAAAAAACTATTGTTCCATTTAAAAAATAATATCTTTGTGGTGTAAATCTTTGGAAAATGATACAATAAACTATGTTCATAGCTCCGCAGAAAGTGTAACATTTCTTGTGTTGACCTACCGCATTAAAATTTTCCGTCACCTATTATTTTATAAGATACAGACGCAAACACACTTAGTGAAATACCCTGTATATAAATACAGCTATATAAGTACTCTGCAACTCACATTTAAGTGCATGGCAGCGGTTTTCACAGGGGGTTGCTCTACCTAAGTACGGAGGACGGCAAATACACATGACATTGTGGAAAGATTAGCTACCTGTTTTACTCACTCTGGTGAAAGGTTAGCCATGAAAATTTGTTGCATCACCGTGATTCTAAACGGCGTTACTGTGTTCCGTCGGAACGATGACGTTGACGTCATTGCAGTGAACGCAGGCTGCAGTAGTTGGTGGCAGTTTATGTTGCAGCGTTGGCAGCGCCGCCCCTGCAGACGGCGCGGCTGTGTTTTAATAAGAGCGGCACGCGGCCCACATATGTGGCGATAAGTGTGGATCGCTGTCACTCCATTAGCCGGCCGCTGTCGCAGCGCGGGGTGCGCAAACACACGGCCTCCCCTCCCTCCCTCCCCCTGGCGCAGCCGCGTGCACGCGGGGCAGCCGCCACCCTGCACTCCCCGCCTGAAGACGGCGCCAGTTGTGTCCAAACACTAGCCTCTGTTGCTCCACCCGAACCTGCTGCCAGTACCATCATGGAGCTACGACGATAACCACAGCTTTCCGAACTTATCCTAATGGAGATCACACTCTAATACACACGAGTTTCTCACCCTTTCGCTAATTCTATTGGAAACATATGATTCTTCAAAGAACTAATCATTTTTACAATTTGTCTCTCACAAGGAAACTACATGGGCTCGAACAAACATATCTGTATGAACGTTTGGTTACAGGATCTCTACGTACACCTCAATGTTCTGATGGGTGTCGTTTATCTGCAAAGCTCTGCAACCATGATCTAGATAGCACTGTAGATGTAATTGTAGACGCTATACGTAATGCAGATATCTTAACAATAACGTATGTAATAATCATCCTACATGTTCTCTAGCGAATTGTTATCAAAAGCCGTGATGATAGTTGCAACTTTAACCTTCTTCCCGAAAGACTGTTGGTATTCACTGCCACTGCTTCCATCGCCTCTTCCCGCACTTAATGTAGCACTACCGCTTGCGATGAGTTGTTCGTCATTATCATCCCTATTGTCATTATTATGAGTTTGTAACAACAGTATCTAACTTATGCTCGTATTTCTGTACCCTAACAGATACGAGAAAGCATGCAAATGATTCATCTTCTACACTAATACCATCTTCACGAAAAATACATTAGCAGGATTGATCAGCAATCGCCGCCCAATCTGACGCTTCAGCACACAAATAACATCACAAAACGCAACTTCGGAGGCACACTGCGCCGTCCCTACTGGCGAACCGACAGGTCAAAGTGCAATGCGGCATGGCACACGTAGAGGCCTCTAAAGGACGACTGCAGAGTTTTGCAGATCACTAGTGCAATAAGGGATCTTTACATTATCTCTCATACGATTGTATATGTGTTTGTTTGAGCCCAAGTACTTCCCTTGTCAGTACGATAAACATGGAACAACAAGAAGGGTGGTTTGCTTATTCTTTCACATGATTTTCTTTGGATTTACATTCTTCTTTCACCCTTGGTGTTATTAATCGACATTGTGAGGGGTGTAAGGACATGCAGTTTGTAAAGCTGTGATAAAGGCGTGTTGCACAGGCAAAAATAATTTGGTGGTCAGTCGTGAATGTTTATTTAATAGTCCACTCAACCAAAAGTCATGTGCTTGGGTCCCTTCTGGAGCAGTAGGTCTGGTCTTCCAATATCCTGATACTAATCATGGATGTATCATTATGTAGAATTGACCGAAATTACCTTGCGATTGCAGTTGGATGTAACATCATTACACATGTTACATACTGTTCACACTACTTTCAATTGAAGTGAGACTAAATGTGTAATTCATCAGAGCAAACACAGTGATATATGCATTGTCAACGTAGGGATACAAAGGAAACAGCAAGCTACACAAGAAATTAGGCAGCCTTTAGAAAGGGGTAGAAGTGGGTGGGCTTAAGCCACTGCATCACAGTAATCTGTATTATACTATTATTAAGTTTTGTGTAACTGATATTGATGGTTTATTATTTGTGTACATTCCCCTTAAGCAGAGCGCAAAAAACACAAAAATTTAGCTTTTATTCTTGTCTTTCTTCTTCTTTTTTTCTTCCCAAAAACCTTTCATTCTTTCACTTTGTGCCTTCTTTTGTTCATCTGTCCATTTTCGTCTGTTGTTTTGTGTTGTGACTTTATATATATATATATATATCAACAGTTGAACAGTTAAAGCTATAATTTTTAGGTGAAAGGTATTAATTATATAAGAAAATCTTTATAATAGTGTAATTAAATATTTTACTTTATTTGTTAATAATAGAAATAATATGATTAACATTGTTATTCTTTTAAATGTATACCTAAATATACTACCTTATATAATTTAATTTGCTAAATTAAAGAATTGTAGTACTTAATAGAGAACATTTGATTGTATATTAATTCTTACTATGTGAAATTACAATTTATGGTAAGCTGAAATAACTTAATGTTTTCAGCATTAATAGAACAAGAACCAATAAAAGATAGGAATATAAAAGTTACAACAGATTATGGATTTCATAATGATCGCATTATAGTAGTCAAGATAGATACAAAACCAACACTTACCACAGTAGTTCAAGTTTTTATGCGAACTAGCTCTGCTCTGAGATCGAATAAATTTATGAGGAGGTAAAGGAAATTATTCGACACTTACTTGTGATGGGGGACTGGAATTCGGCAGTAGGAAAAGGAAGGGAAGGAAAAATATTAGGTGAATATGGACTGGGGAAAAGGTATGAAAGAGGAAGCCACCTGATCGATTTTTACATGAAAGATAATTTAATCATAACAAACACTTGATTTAAGAATAATGAAAGAAGGTTGTATACATGGAGACCAGGAGACACCGGAAGATAGCAGATAGATTTTATAATGGTAAGACGTGTATATTGTAACCATGTTTTATAGTGTAAGACATATCCTTGGGCATATATAGACTCTTACCATATCTTATTGGTCATGAATTGTAGGCTGAAACTTAAAAAAACTACAGAAAGGTAGGAAAATAAAGAGGTGTTACCTGGATAAAAAGGATCTTGAATTTCTTGAGAATTTCAGAGGGAACTTTAGGCAACAATCAACAGAAATGGGGGGAGGGGAACAAGTAGAAGAGGGGTGAGTAACTTTTAGAGATGAAATAGTGAAGGCAATAGAGGACCAAGTAGGTAGGACGGCAAGACCTACAAAAATCCTTGGATGTCACAGGAAATACTAAATTTTATTGGTGAATGGAGAAAATATAGAAATGCAGTACCGATAAATGAAGCAGGCAAAATGGAGTGCAGATGACTAACAAAAATGAGATTGTCAGGAAGTGCAAAGTGGCTAAGCAGGAATGGCTAGAAGGTAAATACAAGTCTGTAGAAGAATGTGTAACTAAGAGGGAAACAGATATGCCTACAGGAAAGTAAAAGAGACATTTGGAAAGAAGAAAAACGACTGTATAATCAACATCTCAGATGAAAACCAGGTTCTGAGCAAAGGAGAGACAGCTGAAAGGTGGAAAAAGTATGTAGAGGGCTTTACAAAGAAAATGAACGTAAAGACATTGTTGTACGAAGGGAAGAGGAACTAGACGAAATAGGAGATTCTATACTGAGAGATGAATTTGACAGAGCACTGAAAGACCTAAGTCGAAACTACGAGCAGACAGAAGGAGTGGCCATGGGGAGTCCACTATCTCCAGTTGTCGCCAACTTGTACGTGGAGCATTTCGAGGAGGAAGCTCTAGATTTAGCTGAATGGAAACCAACCTGTTTTTTCAGGTGTGTAGACGATACATTCGCCGTATGGCCTCATGGAAGAGAGAAATTAAATCAATTCCTGTACCATCTCAATTCCAAACACCAGAATATAAAGTTTACTATGGAAGTGGAAGCGGAAGGGAAGCTTCCCTTTCTGGATATTCTGGTTAGATGAAGACGTGATGGGACACTGGGGCACAGTGTTTTCCGCAAGAAGACGCACACCGACTTATACCTGCATGCAGACAGCTGCCACCATACGCGGCAAAGGAACGGTATGCTGAAAACACTGGTACATATGGCGCATACCATCTCGGACAGTGAGAGTCTCAATGAAGAACTTGAGCACTTAAAGATTGTATTCCGCAAGAACGGCTACACAGAGTGGCAAATTCGGAGAGCCCTACGTCACACATCAACTGCAGCACCGTCGGAAACAGTTCAGGAACCTCAGGAGGATACTGCCAATGCATTTTTTCCTTACTATCGCGAACTATCCAGCAAGATAAGGCGAATTCTACGAAAACACTAAGTGAATAGGCTTTTCCTCCACCAGCCAAAACTAAGGCTTTGCTTGGCAGGATTAAGGATGACCTGGGTCTACGTAAATCCGTAATTTATTAGATCCCATGCCAATGTGGTGAGATTTACAATGGTCAGACATTGCCTACTGTGGAAGATCGCTGTTGTATCAGCGACATACAAGACTACAACAGCCAAACAAATCCGCTGTCGCAGAACATTGTCTTTCTGAATTACATGGCATGGACTACGAGAATACGAGAGTTCTGACCCAGACGTCCAGCTTCTGGGACTGTATAATTAAAGAGTCCGTCAAAATCCGAGTGAGGAAACCGTAGATAACTCGCGACAGAGTGAAGCATGGAAACCTGCACTGAGCCCAATTAACAAAGGAAATGAATTGTCGCATAACGAACTGACGTCGGCCTGGCGTGGGGCTACAGAGCAGACACCGCCAGCAGACACCGCTGGGCGTGACGTCATAGGGACCGAGGTACCACGAAGGCGTCACCAGCAGACGTCGCCGGGCGCGGACGGCGTATGGAACAGCGGAGGGACGGAGGAGATAAAAGCATCGGTACCGCTCCTAGGCAGTCAGTTCATCAGAGCACCTGATGATGGCAGCAGGTTTGGCTGCCGAAATATTGTACCTGTTTGACATAGGGATCCGGCCGCAAACCCGTGAACTTTTTCATCTTGTTGGGAAAAATTTCGTAAATAGATCTTGTCGCAACGAACAAGGCCTTTCTTTTAATCTTTTCCGCGCCAATTCGTGCGTCATTTTCGTGACAGTCTTTCCCCTGTATCGCGATAATAGAAAACGGACTGTCCCTCTCTGAACATTTTTTATGTCATCCGGCAGTTCCATCTGATGAGCATTTATTAGGGTACAGCAATACGCCAAATTGGACGGACAAGTGTAGGGCAGGCAGTTTCTTACGTCGAACTGTTGCATGCTCCAAGTATTCTGCCAATGAAACAGAGCATGTTCGTTTGCCTTTTCCACAATATACTGTATTCCACTTTAAGTTGTCTGTAACTGTAATTTCTTGGTATTTAGTTGAATATACAGCCATTAGATTTGACTGATTTATGGAGTAAATAAGATTCAACGGATTTCTTTCGATGGTCATAGGGTTGATTTCACATTTATCTCTGTGTAGTGTCATATACCATTATTTTGACCATGCAGATATCTTATATAAATCCTTTGCAGTTGGATTTCATCCTCTAGTGATTTCAATAGATAATAAATTACAGAATCATTCACAAACAACGCAAACTGCCTAATAGAGCTGCTCAGTTTTTCTCCTAAACGTTTCTGTAGACAAGGAACTGTAGTGGCCCTAACCTAACCTAACACTTCCCCTGGGGAATGCCAGGTGTCTTCTGTTGTACTAGATGACTTTCAGTCAATTACTACGCAATGTGTCATTTGTGACACAAAATGGCGAATCCAGTCACACAACTGAGACCATATTCCATAAGCACACAGTTTTATTAGAAGCCGCTTGTCAAGAACGGTGTCAAAACCCTTCCAGAAATATAAAAATATGGAATAGATTTGAGATCCCTTGTCGATAGCACTCATCACTTCAAAATGTTCAAATGTTTGTATCGGGCTCAACTGCTGGGTTATAAGTACGTAGCTTACAAACTACCTAAACTAAGCTAAACTAAACCTAAGTACAACACAAACACCCATGCCCGAGAGAGGACTCAAATCTCCGACGGCGAACGGCCACGTGCACCGCAGGACGGCGCCCCAGCTCGCTCGGCTAATTTTACGCGGCACTCATCACTTCATGTGTTTCAGTAGAACGTTACTCCCTCAATCTGTGTTGACTATGGGTCAACATATCATTCTCTTCGATATTATTCATAATGTTCGTATATACATATGTTCCAAAATCCTGCTGCAGATCGACGTCAGTGATATGTGCCAGTAATTTTGTTGATTTTTTGCCTTTTTTTCAATGTTAGAGTGACACGTTATAACACCCCTAATAATTACCTTATTAGTTACGTGTGGAAAGCAACAACGCCGTTTTCTTACAATTCCATGCCCCTGAGCCCATATTTAGCACGGTGATTAATAAAATTGCAGGTTCGATGCCATGGATTCTGGACAGGCTAACACGTATTAGAACAGGGGAGTATTAAGTACAGTTGGTTTCTGTCTGAAATTGAGAATATAACATTTTAATAGCTAGTAACCATCAGTGCGCAACACGCGCGGTCCATACAAAACTGGCATAAACTACAGCTCATCAAGTTCAACTTAGACAAAATGATACTAGCAGCAATCTAATTTCAAGTAAAAACGACTGCTAGTAGATCTCAGCAGCAACTGAGAACGACGGAGAGCGCCTGAGAGAAAGGCCGTCGCCTGAGCAGTCAGCAGTCAGCTGCCAGCAGCCCTCTCCTCTACACGTGAGCGCTCTGCTCTGCTCTGCTCACACTCGCGGGCGCCCTCTGGCGGCCCGTATCGCCACCGCTCACGTCCACCACTGTTTGCCACCTTTCCAGAGATGTTACAACTTGCAAATTTACAGTATTCGGGGGCAGATCTTCCACTGAGGGAGCGGTTGTGTATGAAAGCTAGGTATGGAGCTAATGCGTCAGCGTACTATTAAAGGGGCCTAATTGCTTTACAACCTGAACCGGAAGACTTTCATATTCCATCATATTTCGGGAGTGCACCCGGGACAGCGACAATTCTTCGTCCGATATTTCGGCTGGAAACCTTACAGCCATCTTCAAGGCGAGTCCAAGACTGAGTTCTCAGCGTCTGTGCGTGCCTATTTATAAGGTAAATCGCGTGATGCAAAGCTACTGAGGATTAGACTGCGCATGCTCGAAGATATCACATTCGTAACTGCTGCGCTAGTCATAGATAAATATATACTTCAAAGATAAACATGTGAACACTGAGTGCAAACGTAAACAGAGCTGTTACGTATCAACAGTGCTTACAAATGAATAATTAATCATTAAAAGTGGTAACATCAATAGGAAGTGAAGACGCAGACATTCTTTCAGAACGAAGGCGTGATATAAGTGGCTTCCATGCATTGTCAAGATGAAATTCGTCGTCACGATTTAACAGGTGGTCCGCCAGTTGTATGTGTACAGCTTCCTTTACAACTGAGTCCCAGAAAGTAGAAGCTGTGGTTAAAATCTTTACTTCTTTGTAATTCATGGAATGTCCAGTAGAAATGCAATGTTCGGCTACTGCAGACTTGTTGGACTGAAGAAGGCGTGTATACCGCTGGTGCTCAACGCATCGTTCCTGCACAGTGCGCGTGGTTTGACCTATATAACGTTTTCCACACTCAAAAGCGATTTCATAAACCCCCCGCTTTTCGCAATAACAGATCATCTTTGACAGATCCCAGAAGAGCTGAGGTCTTAGCTGGTGGGCGAAAGATCACATCCGCTTTATGTTTCTTCATGATTCTGGCTATTTTTGAAGAAACATTATCCACGTATGGGAGAAAGGCTGTAGATTTCACTTCCCTTTCCTCTTCATCTTTCTCCTGTGATTTTTTGGGTGTTTTTATTTGCAATGCTTTCTTAATCTGATGTTGCGAATAGCCATTTTTCTTGAAAACCGCCTCCAGGTGCAGGAGTTCATCCTGCAGGCTGTCAGCATCAGACACTACCTGAGCCCTGTGAACCAAGGTTTTCAGAACACTCATAGTTTGCGAAGGATGGTGACAGCTGGACGCCTGCAAATAAAGATCTGTATGGGTGGGCTTGCGATATACGCAATGACCTAGCTGTCCATCCTCTTTGCATCGAACCAGAACATCCAGGAACGGTAAACAGCCATTTTTATCCCGCTCCACAGTGAACTTGATGTTTTCATGAATGGAGTTAAGATGGTCTAAAAATTCTGTCAGTTTATCCTCTCCGTGAAGCAACACTATGAATGTGTCGTCCACATATCTCCAGAAGACCGTCGCTCTTAATGTTGCTGAATTGAGGGCTTTTTCTTCAAAATCCTCCATAAACAAATTAGCCACTAGGGGAGAAAGAGGACACCCCATAGCGACACCGTCAGTTTATTCAAAGTGTTGTTCATGAAATAAAAAGTAAGTGGAGGTTAGTGCATGCTTAAATAAAGCTGTTATATCATCCTCAAACATATTGCTAAGGAGAGACAAAGAGTCAGCCAAGGGTACTTTGGTGAACAACGAGACAACGTCAAAACTAACCAATAAATCAGTGCTGTTGAGTTTCATGTTGTTTAGTGATTTAAGTTTCTTTGATACTCTGAGGACATGTACTTCTAAATTACATATGCCGGTATCTGTTCTCGATTCGCAGTCTGGAGTATTTGCTTCGTCCTCTTTCGTGGAGATATTTAGAAAAGCTGTGTTTCGCAACTCTAATTTAGCAGCAGTGCCACTAGTAGCATCACCACCGCTGTCGCGTAGTGAAGGTACTGATCGTGTTTTTCCGCTAGTGTTATTTAAATATGACAAGAATGTACGAGATTACGAGATAGAGTCTGGTTTCCCACGGCACGGCGCTGTGAACGTTTTTCCCCGGCGCGGCGCGGCGCGGCCCTGCTGTGGCGTTTCCGGAGCAACGTAGCGACGCGCGGCAGCCAGCGAGCAGCAAGCAGCGGGAGGAGGCGCGCCCGCCCGCGGAGACGGCCGTCGTTTCCATAAATGGCAGCCGGCTGACATCAGGAGAAAACCCATTACTGCGGCGTGATTCCTGGTTCCTGGCCGGAAGACGTCGTTACTCGGCGAGTGCCGCCGTCCGCCGCGCCGCCAGGAAACGAGGTTTGCCAGCAGCCGACTCCCAGAAACCGCGCCACCTCTGCGGCCGACGCGTTGCCGGGCCACGAAGACACCCGTTCAGCTCATACCGACACACACCCTCCACTTCTTTGTACTTATCTTGCCTTATTCACCTACTGCTTCTTGTCTTGGTAAACGATTTTCCCCTCTACCAACCACCACCCCACCTCCTGTCCATCAGTTTTGTCTTCCATCTCACTTCACATCCCACCTTACCACATCCAAACAACATTCAGTCATCCTTACCTATTACTCAACCCCCACTAATAATAATAATAATAATAATAATAACAATAATATAAAAATAAATAAATAGAAACATCTCCATTAAATATATGTATATATACTAGCTTAAACCCGCGGCTCCGCTCACGTGTTGGTTGATTATAATAGATAATGGGCGAAAAGTCAAATCGATTTTTTAAGTAGATGTATTAAAAGAAATTTCTTTTTTACTGCTTTATTTATTCTTATATTTTCTTATTAGTATGCTCATCCTTACAGAGAAAGAGCTGAAGACATTGTAGCACACATATGGTCTGTGGCATCACGTTTCGTTGTATGTAACCTCCTTGCTATAGAGTCGCAAACGTCTTCGCTGGCCTTCAGTCCGATTTTTTTTAATGATTTGAAGACTTTCAACCACCATATCTTCCACCCCTTATAGCTATCGGCATGGAGCTGCTATGGTGTACAACGGGAGACTTCGGACAACAATTACACACAGACCATTCGTTTGCGTTCTGTAGCTTTCGCTGCAGAGCGAAATATTCTCTCTCTCTCTCTCTCTCTCTCTCTCTTTCTCTCTCTTTCTCTCTCTCTCTCTCTCTCTCTCTCTCTCTCTCACACACACACACACACACGCGCGCGCGCGCGCGCGCGCGCGCGTAGAATTTTATATACACCGATAACTTTCCATCGCAATGTACTCCACCCTTTTATCATTATCAACCCTCAAGCAACAATGCAACTAATAAAACCATTTTCAAAGAGTAAATATAATTTTCGAAGAGTAATTGTTGTTCCGGATTTCGCGATATATTCTTCAAATTACTAAATATCTATCAGATCGCTATAAAACCTTCCTCAGGTGTAAATTAGTAACCGTACAAATATTTAAGTCTATGCGTCTTGTCGTTCGGACATGATAAGCACACACCGAACAGACATTAGCTATCCGATCGCCATAAAACCGTGCCTAAAGCCTTCCACGGGTAGACATTAGTCAGTGTACAAATTTTTAGCTCTTTATGTCTTATGGTTCAGACGTGATAAACGTACACCGAACAGACATTCACATTTATAGATATAGATGTGTATTATTTTGTCAATAATTCCAGTCCGCTTACATCAAAACTAAATACACTAAAACATAATTTTAGAAAAAGAACTACATTCGTGATGTTGGCAACACTCCAATAACACACTGTGCAGACTCAGTCAAAACAAAAACAAACACGTCTGATCTGTGAAAACAATTATGGGCAGTGAAAAAGTGACAGTGGAAATAGCGGAAAACCAACACAGCATGAAGAACCGGTGGTACTGCATGAAACAGACCGGCATTCCATGATGCGAAAACAAGACAAAATTTCCGTAAGTAACAAAACGTTAGGCCTACTTTTCATGTTCCGTTTACAAACTGTTTTTCGACCTAAAAACAAAACAAACTGTAGTTTTCTATTATTACAGACCACTGAAGACGTTTTACTATCAATAAAACGAAACGCGCCTGGTGAGAAAAATCGCATTTTTATTGTAGTTGCAAAGACGGACAAACACTGCTGTTCATAATTATGAAAGCACTACGGACATTATGGCCACACAAACGAAAAAGATTTGTAAGACAATCTGAGCAGCTCTCTTCGCGGACGATCATGTCGTTTACCGGTTAGTAGATTCACCTGAAGTCAAAAGTAACTGTAAAACGATTTAGAAAAGATAGCTGCCATGTGCAAAAATTGGCATCCGACCTTAAAGTGTGAAGTAATCCATATGAGTATTAGAAGAAATTCATTAAACTTTATTTACACGGTAAATCAGTGAAACCTACAGGCCGTAAATTGAATATCTAGGAATTACGTTTACGAACAACATTAACTGGGAAGGATACACAGAAATAATCCTGAAGAAGGCGAACTAAAGGCTACGTTTCATTGGTAGAAAACTTAGAAGATACAATAGTTCTACAAAATGCCTACTCCACTTTTTTCTTTCATATTTTAGGATACTGCTTCGAATTATGGGATCCCCACCGAATGGGACTGACGGAGAACATAGTGAAAGTTCTGAGAAGGGCAGTGTCACGGAAATGATGCACGAGCTGCGGTGTAAGTCATTAAAAGAAAGTCCTTATTCATTGCGGCGAAATCTATTTACGAAATTTCTTTCGCCAATTTTCCTCGCCGATTGCGAACATATGTTGCTGCCACCCACCAACGTTCGGATACGTGATCATAATAAGATAAGAAAAAACTTACCCAAAACGGAAATACTTAGATATTCCTTCTTCCCGCTCTCTATTAGAGAATGGAACGGTAGAGAAATATTACGACAACGTTCGATAATCCCTCTGCGAGGCAGATGAATGTGATTTGCAGAGTAAATATGTAGATGTAGACAGATAAGTTTTCTTTATATTTACATTGCCTTATTCCCGCTTTGATGATGATACTACACTTATACACTCCAGCCCACTTCGTGACCTGCTCTCGAGAAAGAAAGGCATTAGTCTAAATTTTGGTCTAAAGATAAACATGAAAAAATCACCACGGCTTGGATCAACACATACTTACACGATGTTTAAAGGATCTCGAAATTGTGAGTGACTATATATATCTAGGCTCTCTGATCAATTGCACACGAAAGTGTGACAAAGAGATAAGTCGAGAAATCATTCTTGTCCGAGCTGTATTGGTCAAACTCACGAAAATCTAACAGAATCGGGCAATATTCAAGACAACAAAGATGCACTTGGTGGAAGCGTGGTGTTTCTTGTATTCCTATACGAGACGTTGACCGTGAAAGCCACATTGCTGCATTCGAGATGTGGTGCGTTTACCATGGACGCAAAGAAGAACAAATGCTTCAAAAATAGAAGTACTTCACCTCACCAGAAGGTTATCTTCTTGTGTTAGCCTTCATTTCCTTGGGCACATCTTGACAAGGAAAGGGGATAATTTAGAGAAGACCATCTTGCAGGGAAAATTGAAGGCAGAAGACCATGAGGGAGAACAGGAAGCAGATGGATCAAGTGAAGAAGATCACCAGCCTCTCTTCGCATCATATTAAAAAAAGGCAGAAGGTCGCTGTGGATGGAGACATCTGACTGAAGTTTCAACTATCTCAGAATGAATGAGCAAATGAGGTCACGACACTCAACAATGAGTAAAACGAGTGATGATAATATCACGTGGGGCATCCTCTGCCCTTCTGGACTGCAGTGAAACGCGGGGTAAGTGAGTACAAGTATCTGGTACTCCTCTGGACGACGGGGTAGGGCGTTCAGTTTTGTAACATTGGCTTTATGTGTAACATTCTTTTACTCCTCTCTGTATTCTCCGAGGAGAAAGAGAAATAATTTGTAACGTCTTTGATTGTGTTATCATAGGTACAATTGCGTACAATACTCCTGTCAGATTTGTATTAACGGTTTAACGTTTCAGCTAAAAAGTTCCAAGGTATAAAAAACAGACTCTCCATGCACTCATTTGCAGAGTATCTATGTAGATGTAGATGAAATAAAACGTATCTAAAAGAACAACGACATTTTCTTAAGTTTATAGCCGGCCGCGGTGGCCGAGGGGACTAAGGCGCTCCAGTCACGGTTTGCACGGCCACTACGGTCGGGGGTTCGAATCCCCCCTCGGGCATGGATATTTGTGCCGTCCTAGTTCGTAAGTAGTTCATAAGTAGTTTGTATGTTTAGGGACTGATGACCCCGTAGTTAAGTCCCATAGACTATACAAACATTTGAACATTCTTAAGTTTATAATGGGTCTACATAAAAGGAAATCAGTAAATCCACATATGCTAGGCAGGAAATTCAGTGTTAGTTTGTATTCCTAAAGATAAGATTGCGCTGATTATTGCTGTCGCTGCCGTAGACCTCCGTAAATAAATCTCACACTGAATATGACAAACTAATAGCTACATTTATTGATTCTTTGCAGTGGTGTCAAATCAACAACACCACTTACTGGTTCTTAGTGGTCTACATTATACTACTAAATAATGTAAACTCCTAAAACATAAATTAGGAAGACTAGTCTTCCTCTGTTCCGCTTTTGATAAAAAAAATCCCCTTATGCTACCTCATATTTGCTAAAGATTACATATGGAAAACCCATGATAATTCGTTTAGAATTTGATGAAATGAAAACTAGGAAAAGTCACACGTCGAGTCACTGTCTATTCCAGCACTTTTTCGAGTTTTCGTCCGTTATGCTGGATCAGCAACAAAGAATTTGGGAATCTGATTTCAGATTCGAATTTAGTGACTTTAAATACCGGTGTATGAAAGAGATGAAACAGTTCAAAAATATAGATTGACAAGGTGTTTCACGGGCAGTATCAAACGAGCGCGGCAATATAAGGGTTGTTTATCCCTCAAATATTTATAAAACAAACAAAAAATATGTTTTTTTTAATTAGCCTCCAGTTTAAAGTTTTAATAGAGTCTACGTCGGTTAAATTCAAAGTAATTTATATAGCAAAAAATTGGTCTCTTTCGGGGAAGTTGGCCCCCTAATTTTCACTCCTCCTCAAATATACGTAGACCAATTAACGTCTTTTATCAAAAGATACTATCACAACAAAAATCATTAAAATTACTTCACTTATCTCTAAATTATCGCAGTTTTTCTCTTGTTTAGCGACCATTTTACCTCTTAAATGTGTTTTGCAGCAGTTAAAAAAAGAATGCGTATCCCTTAGTTTTTTATGTATTATAACATATCCAAATTACAGAAAAATCGGAGAGTGACACATCCGTAGGTTTGCTTGTAAGCCTCTACGCTACATACCTGGAAGGACTACGCAAGCACACGCCCCATCCGACCCAAACTCTCGTGCGTCCTCCTGCTTCGACCGTTTCACTCCCTGGTTGGCACCAGGCCCTGTATTTCCGCCACGAGTGCGGTCCTCGAGTACATCCGCACTGAAAGAAACATCGAACCACCTCCTTGGAAATCCGCCTGAAAAGGGTAGCGTAAAGGCTTAGCGCAGCTTCCTGTTAAGCAGAGGGCCAGGGTTCGAATCCCGGCCACAGCAAAAATCTTTAAATCACCATGTTGTATGATTACACGACCTACCAGCAGCTGAGACCCAAAACCTATTCTTCTATTATAGTAATAGCTAAACCCGGCCACGCTTCGCTATGGCTCAGTCTCTGAAATAAATAGAAGAGGAAATACTGTAATTCAAGTGAACATAGAATCACCGAGAGAATGCTTCAATCAAATCAATATCGTTCGTTGGGCTACTGTGCCTATGTGAAACGAAAATTATAACAAATATAGTTTCTCAGATACTCATCATTGTAAACCCATAAGATAGATTACATTTTTGTCGTTCGTTTTCTCCACAAACATAGAGATCAGTTTACCGACTCTGAACCATGTGACGTAAAGCTATTGTTTTCTACATTCTTCCCCACTATCTGCCTCTTCATCCTCCCTCTATCTAATCCCCGGCTTCTGTTCATCACTCCCTTTCCTTCCACCCATCTTCTATCTCTTCCTCCATCTATCTCTATGCCCCTATTTTCTTTCGCTCGTCGCACCTATCTAAAATGAAGAAATTTAAAAATTAGAAAATTGCTCCAAATAATGTGTTATGTGATGGAAACTATCACAAAGTTACTGTCAATAACGACGTCCATAAAAAAAATATATTCATCAAAATTTTTTCTCTGGTGTTTTGATTTCCACTGCTAATATCATGATCGATGTTACTGAAAACTATCCATTAAATATGAACGTACCTAAATTGTGTTTCCACGAAAAGTTGTTACTTAAGTATCGCATTTTTACCATAGCACCTGACCGGTACCCAAGGCAGGAGTTGATACCACTTCAGTTTTCGATGCTCACTTACTTGGCAGTTTTCATTTCTATAACTCTGATCACACTTCAAATTCTCCAGAATTTGAAGTGTGATCAGAGTTATAGAAATGAAAATATCTGCTGTCTTTTGCCTCTCTTAATCGCTGAGTATGCACATGGCTCTCGTTTTGCACGCATCTATGGCAAAGTGCCTTTTGAATTATGTAAGTCTCTTGGCCTCTTTGTATAATTATAATCGAAAATCGATACGTCGTTTTTCATGTTCATGGATTTGAATAATGATTTCTGTGAAATTTCACTTGTGGCAGCGGCTGCTGTTGCTAAAATCTCTTGACCGCACTTTGGAAACACAATTACATACAATGAGGCTAATACTGTTCCGTGTTTACCATGAAATAGAACATTAGCACCTAATGACGCAGCTGCCGTAAGTAAAATTAAACGTTCATTTCTAAGTAATTCTACGATGGTAAACGTCCATCTTCGGTCAGCATGGATTTGGAAGCGCACATTCGATGTATATCGTTAGAAACGCAGCTACTTGACTTGCAAACATTATTTGGAAGCATCTGGTTACCGTGCGTTACTCGGAAATGTTGTTTTCTGTAACACAGTGCTAATTCGAAAGAGATTCTTATCAGATTGAATATTTTGAATGAATTGTTTTGTTCACCATTAAAAAACCATTTAATGTAGTTCCTGCTCTGTCGTTAATACGTTCTTGTATGACCCACTACCCGGCCAATAAACCAATTATCCTTGTAAACTGATCTTTTCGTTGCCAACATTGCTACTCTATGCTGCTGACACCATAAGTGAAATTTAAACGAGCAACCAATGACGTAAGCTTAGGGGACTTCTTTTTTGTTTATGATTTCACAGATAATTAAGTCTGTGCTTGCTCTCTGGTTAACAGGTTCTTGTATGTACTTTTGTCCTGCGAGTGAATTAATTATCCTCATGAAGCGAACATTCCAATGCCAACATTGGCAAACTAGTCAGCGCTATAGGAAAATTTAATCATTACTTCTAAACTCTAAAGATGACGAAGTTATATCTGTTTATCCCCATCCCTGACGTTTGTGTTATCTAGTACCACCAATTATTCTTTGCACGGTGTGGGGGTCACCTTAGTTCTGGTCTGTTATCGTCTAATGGCGTTGTAGTCGATATGACATTAAGTCCGTTCCTGGTGATGAACAAATTTCGTACATATATGTTGGCTCGGCATTTCCCTCTGGAGGTTCTAGTCCTCCCTCTGACATGGGTGTTCGCATGGGCTTAGCAAAAGGGGGACTTTCAGGTGTTCGAACCCCTCCCGAAATTTTGACAAAGCTAATAAGAAAACGACAAATGGTCTTAAAATAAATTGAAATGTAATCTTTATGTCAAATTACCACCTTTTCAAACTGCAAGACCCGGCTAATGTGTGCAAAGTGATTACCTGATATTTTTTCCTTTTCCCTCACTAGCTTTTAATAATACTCAGGAGAGATATCACATATCCGTTCGTTATTCGTTCAAATTATTTGTGACTGCTTTCTTCCTACTCATCATCTTTATTCAAAAGATATCAAGAACCAGTGTTGCATTAGAAGAAAAGTTTACTATGAATGTGTCCTGAGTATAAGATTAATGAATCTTCTGGAATGGTGTTCATAACATTACGAAACAAAACTGTTTATTTGTGTTTCAGTTGCCGGCCGCGGTGGCCGAGGGGACTGAGGCGCTTCAGTCACGGTCTGCACAGCTACTACGGTCGGGGGTTCGAATCCCCCCTCGGGCATGGATATTTGTGCCATCCTTAGTATAAGGTAGTTGATAAATGGTTTGTAAGTTTAGGGACTGATGACCCCGTAGTTAAGTCTCATAAGCTTAACAAACATTTTTTTGTGTTTCAGTTTGCAACGTTTGAGGGGAAAAAAAAAAAAAAAAGAAACCACTTGTCTTGGTTGTAAGCTGTTTGGCAGGTGCTGTAAGAAGCAGAAACCATCCGAATTTCATTGACTAGTTGCAAACAGAAATGGATGTCATAAGGATAAAGGGAAATCGAAATAACTGTAACAGAAGCAGTGTGTTTCGGCGATAACAATAAGAGATTAATTATGCCAAAGTTGTGCACTTGAATTTCAACAATAGTACCGCATTCGTCTTGGCTTCCACCGAGAAGTTTATTTTGTTGCAGGTAAGTTTTATGACTGAAGTCGAATTAAGTTGTGCTATTGTCCTGTAGATTGATCTGGACGATACACAGCACGCAGTAAAATGACAAATATATGGAGAAAACATTAGTACTGTTCGTTATTTGCAAAATAATCCTCATAATTATAAATAGTTTTATCCCAATGTGAGGCAAAACAGTGCACCTCTTTGTCCGAAACAAATTCGCAGTCATGGACGTCTGTCTTGAATTACGTTATTAAGAAAACCTGTAACTTTTTACATTGTTCATTTGTTGAAAACTCTTCCCGAAATGAAATCCTGGCTACACGTATGGGTGTTGACACACGTCCACATAATGATGTGAACCTGTTCCATATTATTTAATGAAGCAATTATATTTGTTGTGTTGCTAGGCGACTCTGTAAACTCTTTTATGCAACTATTTTATGACGCCCCAACATTGCGTCTTATTCTTTTAATTATCTCGTAATATTTCTTCAATTCTTCCGCGTGTCGTGTTTTAGTTCCAGGTATTTCAAGTTTGCGAGTTGAGTTGTGAACCAGTCCAGTAGCCTGTGTCCCGATTACGGAATAACAGTCGAGTTTTACATTAATATGTGCGCGTGCTTCAAGCTTGCTCTTCCCCTCATTTTCTGCTGCAGACGCTGGTCGCTGTTGAATAAGTGTCGCGAGAGCTTTGATGAGTGTGTGTGAATGAATGTATGTCTACTCACCCACAATTGTACCCCATTTTCTGAATTATTAGCTTTATTGATAGGTGGGCAATCAAATGAGCCGTTTATCAAGTTCAATGTTGAATTTTATGTGAGGTGTGTGCTTTTAATGTTTTAAATTGGTCTCCCCATTTCATAAGCGTTTTCAGAATACATACTTGTTAAATGTATTTTCTGTTCCTTAGCACCCCTCTCAAATTAAATTTAAATATTAGTCAGATTTGGCTCTCCCCGTCTGGCAGTGGCGAAGTTTTCCGTTGCGCTTTAACCTTTAAGTCTCTGCAGATAGGCTGTTCCTAAACCGTGTTGCGAGACTGGTTAATTGATTTCGTTGTTCCACTTCGGAACCTGCAGAGCAAGTCATTTCATCCACTAACTAGTAATACAAGCATAGGGCAGTAAAGTTTCAGTGTGTATGGTTTTTTTTTTAATTTATTTATTATTTAACATGCCCCATTACATAGTAATATTACATGTTTGATGGTTAGATTCAGACGATTACTTCAAATATTTTTGCAAACACAAGTACAGTATATAAGTTGACAGGGTTTACAAAGGAACAAACAATTTTATACATCAGGAAATCTTATTGAATTACAAAAATTGTAAAAGTCTGTAGTGAATTTATGTACTAAGTCATATTTACTGACGGGCCATCCTCCTCCTTTGGCAGCTATTTTTTTTCCTGAGATGGTCCCTCTCTTTCAATAAATTGCAGCAGTCAAAAAGCACGTGGTCAATAGTTTGGACAGCACTCTTACATGTGCACGTTCCGTCTTCAATTATTTTGAACCGCTGATAGTAGGCTTTCAGTTTCCCATGACCTGTTAACATAGCTGTAAAATTCTGAGATATTGGAAGTTTAATCAGTAAACGTTGTCGGATCGTAGGAAAATACGGTTTAGTGCTTCCCCCGTTTTTTGTTCTGTGCCACTCAATGTCCCATTTGTTCCTAAACTCTTCTCGAACTTTCTTCTTTACGGCACTTATAGGTATTTTGTTGTAGCGTATTGATTGTCGTGATCGAGCTGCTCTTTTTAGCAAGGTTGTCCGCCAATTCATTTCCCCATATCCCTTGACGTGCCTTAACCCATTCAAAATGCAGCAGCCAGTTGTGTGTCTGCAACCTTCTGATTTTACATCTTATTTCTTCAATCAACAAGTTGTGGTTCTTCGGATTTCGCAAAGAGTCCAAAGTAATCCTGCTGTTGGTGTGAATTACTGCAGTTGTATCTTGTTCTTAGTTAAGTTTGTTTAAGTAGTTTGTAAGTCTAGGGACTGTTTGTAACGTCACAGCTGCATCCACCTAATCCTCGATGGGCCAAGTTGCCGTTACATTCTCTTTTATGCTTAATCATTTAATAATTGTTCCAATGATTTGACGGTATGGGATGCGGACAATTACTAGGTTGATCCATAACAGTAAACTTTGTTAATTTCCTTTATTATGGAACGACAAATGTTAACAAACTCTTCCTTTTAAACACACTGATTTAATAACCGCGTGCCACTACGATGAATGTCTACAAGTCCACACTGAAACATTTCAATATACAACTGCAACCCGTATGCGATACGACGGAATGGCAAAAACTTTAGCGACCACTAATCGCAGGTTACGAACTCACTGCCGAACTCACTACCACCTCGCTCTGCGGTCGGCGGGAGACTGCCGCACACCGGCCAACAAACAAAGAACATTCCAACCGAAGCATTGTTGCCAGCAGCTCTCGCTGCACATCAATGATAACTATCTCTTCGACCAAAAGATGTTACTAACCTAAAACCCTGTATCCTCACATGATGACGCTAGCAGTTTGGTCCAATAGGTTTACGAACATTCGGACAGGTTAGCCGATGAACTTAATTTGTTAAATCTACATTTGGAAGACCATTTCCTCGTTGAGTTACCGCGTTATTGATTTAATATCACGGGGTAAGACATTTAAGTAATGCAGTTCAGAAACGTCGGCCTGCCGTGGCGGTAGGGTTGCCAGATCTCCGGGTTTGGAATGAATTCTCCGGGTCTACGGGCCAATGACTCTCATCTCCGGGCTTGAATGTAACCTAAATCTTAACTATTTTTTTTTTTTTTTTTTTTTTTTTTTTTTTTTTTTTTTTTTTTTTCTGGCCGGCTCCTCTCTAGTAGTTATGAATAATTTTATATCAATGTCAATTTCTTATTGCAACAAAACGCTCCTTTCCTATTCTTCCTCTGAAAACTTTTCATTGTTGCGTCGGTAGTAATCAGCTAGCGCATTATTAAGCAACTATTATTTGTGTTCGTTCGTTCATTGTTTGTTATCAGTTTACCGGCAATTTTTGGAATACTCGGATCGTGTGTGAACAGACAAGCTTACATCAACTCAGATTAGTGAGTAATAACACTGAAATGAAGAGACGATATGTAAGTTCGATCTTGCTGGGAGGGAGGAGATGATTAGTTTTTTTTTCTTCTTTTAGAATTAACGTGTAATCCTGGTTGGGGGGGGGGGGAGGAGTTGGTCGTAGTTGGGGGGGGGTTGAGTCATTGTCCAAGGGGGAGGGGGGCACGTCTGGTCTCCGGGCTTGCCTCGAGTTCAATCTGGTAACCTTACGTGGCGGTAGAGAGTGCTACAGTCCCCGGCGGCCGGCGGTCTCGTACGTGTCTGAGCGCTGCTCGCCTGCAGACGCGGTCTTTATTAGCAGCCTGGGAGGGCCGGGCAAATCTCCTTAACTGTCGCTTCCTGCGCCGGCCCGCTCCTCGCCGAGGGCTTCCGAAATGTTAATAGAAACAGGAAAGTTTCATATTCGCTGAATGGCCGGCGCGAAATTAAAAACACTTTGCTCTATTACGACGCGTCCTTCTGGCGCGCTTAACAAAAGAATGCTCGCCGCGCCGCCGGTACCCCCGGCCCGTCGCGCCGTTTCTCTCGCGCAAAACGGTCCTCGTCTTTGTTGCGGGAGCCAAGTTGAGAGCGAGGGAAAAAAAGAGGAGGGGCGGGAAAAAGGTGCGGGGGAGGAGAGAGGGGGGGGGGGCGTTTTCCAACTCAAAGCGAGGAGTGACAGGGCCGCGGCGACGCCCATTACGGCGTTAAGTTCGGCGCAAAAATGCCGGCGGCTGGCGGCCCCCGGAAATCCTACATGCCCATTACGGGGGCCGGAGAGGTTAAACTTCTTTCTTTCTTTCTTTCGTCTTTCTTTCTGGAGACGCGCGTGACGGGCCAGCGTAATGGCGGCGGCGGATTAGCCGGCAGCGGCGACGCCCGCTTCTTCATTATGCGCTCAATTGGAAAAGAACAAGGACAGGCGCGGAAGCGCGCGCAGGGGGGCAGTATTTAACGGCGGCGTCCCCGGCGGAAGCGGCGCGGTGCAGCGGCGCGCACGTATGAGCTCGTACGCGCGTCGAGCAAGATTTGCGCGTCGTTAATGGCGGCGGGGAGCGCGCTTGGCGTCGTTAAGGACTTATGAATATGGAGGCGCGCTTTGTCTCTAATAAGTCGCCGCGGCCGCCGCCTCGTGCCTGCTGATTAATGGCGGGGGCGGACGCCGGAAGCGGCGGGCGACGCCAGAGACGGCGGCGACGCCTCGGGCGTGGCACGAGCGGGGGCGGCCGCGGCGGCGCTCGTCCGTCACTTTTTCACTGCTCGGGGAGGCTTCTTAAAGAGGAGCGAGCCAGCATCGGGGACTCCTGCCAGTTGCAGCCGATGCATTTCTTTTACTAGCCGGCCGCGGTGGCCGAGGGGACTAAGGCGCTCCAGTCACGGTCTGCACGGCCACTACGGTCGGGGTTCGAATCCCCCCTCGGGCATGGATATTTGTGCCGTCCTAGTTCGTAAGTAGTTCATAAGTAGTTTGTAAGTTTAGGGACTGATCACCCCGTAGTTAAGTTCAAAATGTTCAAATGTTTGTATTGCTTATGGGACTTAACTACGGGGTCATCAGTTCCTAAACTTACAAACTACTTATCAACTAGCTAACACTAAGGACGGCACAAATATCCATGCCCGAGGGGGGATTCGAACCCCCGACCATAGTGGCCGTGCAGACTGTGACTGAAGCGCCTCAGTACGCTCGGCCACCGCGGCCGGCCGTAGTTAAGTCCCGTAGACTAAACAAACATTTTTTCTTTTACTAACCGATGCAGCAGCAGAGTCATCGAGCCTTGATCGACTACCAATAGCAGACGATAACCAACAAGGAGAGGACTCGTTTTTCTTTACCTTCGGGGATGTACCTTGCGCCTTCATCGACGTTATCCGTCTCGTATTCTCTGGCGACTGTGCCCAGTATCGCCTTCGCCTCCGTGCGTCTGCCGCGTCGGAGCTCGCCCGAAGAATGCTGGCCCTCATCAATTAGACTACCCCTGGGAAAGTGCAGGTTGATTGGTTCACCATTCCAGACGTCAAACCATAACCGCGCTCCAAGCGCAAATCAACTGTTCCGTTGCTGGGGCGTATGACCTGTGCCTACATCTACATCTACATCCACACGGGATACTCTGCAAATCACATTTAAGTGCCTGGCAGAGGGTTCATTGAACCAGCGTTATACTATTTTATCTCCCATTCCATTCTCGAATAGCGCGCGAGAAGAATGAGCACCTGAATCTCTCCGTTCGGGCTCTGATTTTTCGTATTTTATTCTGATGATCTTTTCTACCTATGTAAGTGGGAGTCAACAATATATTTTCGTGTTCGGAGGAGAATTTTGGCAATTGTAGTTTCGTAAGTAGCCCACTCCATTATTGAACAATTGATTGACGGGGTCGAATTCATCTCCTATTGAAAGTAGCTTGTTAAATTTTTTTATTGAGGGATCTCTGGTGTTAGAGAACAAATTAGCCAAGTTAAAACGCTCACTGCTGCTCCAAATTACTTTTCGAATGGCCACAGTCTATGACGTCGCGTCAAAAAGGGAGGGACAACCCCACGGGGTGGAGACATTTCTACTCGTCAGAGACGGTCCACTTGTATGCAAATGTGCAAAATCACAGATATGCAAATTAATTTTAAATATAATAATCATTAATGTTAATATCAAAGGTCGCCACCATATTTTTTAATTAAAAACGTGGAGAGAGATCCAACACCCTAAATCTGCAAGCACGGTTGCTAGTTAATTGATTAGAGTGCACCAAATAATAAACACAGTCCTCTACCTATCTATCTAATTACCCCTCCAAAATAGTGGGTTAGGCATTTCTAAAGGAAGTAAATTTATGACTTAAACAAATACATTTATTCATTAAAGCACAAACAAATTCAGGGGATAATTAACAGCCTAAACACAAAGAACAGTTGACTGGCGTTGCCTGGTGAAACGTTGTTGTGATGCCTTGTGTAATGAGGAGAAATGCATACCATCACCTTTTCGACTTTGATAAAGATCGGATTGTAGTCTATCGCGATCGCGGTTTATCGCATCGCGACATTGCTGCTCGCGTTGGTCGCGATTCAATGACTGTTAGCAGAATATGGAATCGGTGGGTTCAAGAGGGCAATACGGAACGCCATGCTGAATCACAACGGCCTCGTATAACTAGCAGTCGACATGATAGGCA
This sequence comes from Locusta migratoria, assembly GCA_026315105.1. NCBI lineage: Eukaryota > Metazoa > Arthropoda > Insecta > Orthoptera > Acrididae > Locusta > Locusta migratoria. The sequence continues at coordinate 478,142,060 of CM048744.1, read as the reverse complement.
TCTAACGGATCGTGCAGCCACGTCGCGATCCCTGAGTCAACAAAAATGTTCAAATGTTTGTAGAGTTTATGAGACTTAACTTCGGGGTCATCAGCCCCTAAACTTACAAACTACTAATGAACTAACTAATGCTAAGGACGGCACAAATATCCATGCCCGAGGGGGGATTCGAACCCCCGACCGTAGTGGATGTGCAGACCGTGACTGAAGTGCCTCAGTCCCCTCGGCCACCGCGTCCGTCACTGAGTCAACAGATTGGGACTTTGCAAGACAAAAACCACCTACATGAACAGTTCGCCGACGTTTGCAGCAGCATGGACTATCAGCTCGGAGACCATGGCTGCGGTTACCCTTGACGCTGCATCACAGACAGGAGCGCCTGCGATGGTGTACTCAACGACGACCCTGGTTGTACGAATGGCAAAACGTCATTTTTTCGGATGAATCCAGGTTTTGTTTACAGCATCATGATGCTCGCATCCGTGTTTGGCGACATCGCGGTGAACGCGAATTGGAAGCGTGTATTCGTCATTGCCATACTGGCGTATCATCCGGCGTGATGGCAAGGGGTGCCATTGGTTACACGTCTTATTGACCTCTTGTTCGATTGGTTACATGTCTCGGTCACCTCTTGTTCGCATCGACGGCACTTTGAACACTGGCCATAATAATTCAGATGTATTACGATCCGCGGCTCTACACTTCATTCGATTCCTGCGAAACCCTACATTTCAGCAGGATAATGCACGATCGCATGTTGCACGGGCCTTTCTGGATACGGAAAATGTTCGACTGCTGCCCTGGCCAGCATATTCTCTAGATCTCTCACCAATTGGAAACGTCTGGTGAATGATGGCCGAGCAACTGGCTCGTGACAATACGCCAGTCATTACTCTTGATGAATTGTGGTATTGTGTTGAAGCTGCATGCCGGCCGCTGTGGCCGAGGGGACTTCGGCGCGCCAGTCACGGTCTGCCCGGCCACTACGGTCGGGGGTTCTAATTCCCCCTCGGCCATGGATATTTGTGCCGCCCTTAGTGTTAGGTAGTTCATAAGTAGTTTGTAAGTTTAGGGACTGATAACCCCGTAGTTAAGTTCCATAAGCTATACAAACATTTGAAAATTTTTGAAGCTGCATGGGCATCTATACCTGTACACGCCATCCAAGGTCTGTTTGACTCAATGCCCAGGCGTATCGAGGCCGTTATTGCGGACAGAGGTGGTTGTTCTGGGTACTGATTTCTCAGGATCTACGCACTCAAATTGCGTGAAAATGTAATCACATGTCAGTTGTAGTATAATATATTTGTCCAATGAATACCCGTATATTATCTGCATTTCTTCTTGGTGTAGCTATTTTAATGGCGAGTAGTGTATTTTTAACATAAATCACTTCGTCATAAACACTGATTTTTCACATCTTTCTTTCAAAATATTTGCATAAAAGCCGGTACAGTTTTAAGACATTACTGAACAGACTCTCAAAGAGGAGGGTATTTGAGCTGCACTCAGTTAAATGGTTTCAGCACATGAAAATGCCAAGCTTATTAATGACTGAATTTTTGTAGCTGGGAATGCTGCACATGTTATTGAAAGCATTACGCAGTACCAAGCAAACAAATTAAAAAAAAACGTCTTATTCACTTTGGGTTAATGACTATTTTCCTTATCGATTGAGTATGACCTTATTTGTTCTCCATTTGACCACGTAGTACATTACTTACAAACACGTTATTTCAAAATTCTTGCGACGCTTAGTGAAAAGATGGCAATAAACGTTCCTTATTTCTTTTTGTCGGGAAGACAGGACACTTGGGCTAAATGAGGGAGGATCCCGTATAATACGGGACGCGTGGTCACCCTAGAGCAGTCCGGCACGTGTGATGGGCACTGTGCCTGCGTGACGTAGTGGAATGCGCGGCTGGCTAGTAAGCGGGTGACCTGGGTTTGATTCCTGGAACAGCAAACATTTTCAGCTTTTACAGTTGATTTAATTGAATGCCCACTGGCAGCTAACGTCGTAAATTCCTTTGTGTCTTGATTTATAATTGTTGCAGGCAGAATAAAAAAAACGGTGACTATTCATTCGTTCAAAAGAAGAGACACGACACCCACACGTGAGTGTGTACATGTGAAGGAAGATAGGTAGATGACATGATAATTTCAGTGTTGATCCTATTAAGGCAAGAACGGAGAGTAACTGTCTAGGTACTGCAGGCAGAAGATGAAGCTAAAGCATAAGTGAGCTACGTCAATGAGCAGTAACCAATCGCTTCACCGACGCCGCAGTGTGCAGGCTTGTTTTATTAGCGTACTTAACTGCGCCATGGAAGCAGGCAAAACGGAGGCGGAGTCACTGCATGCTGGACGAATGCTAAGTCAATAAATGAGAAGTGATACACAGTTGGAAAGGAAAGCTAAATGAATTAGTGGAAATGGACCGCTTATCAATTCGGCAAGTAACTTTGTTCTGTGCTAGCAATAATTAGTTCGTCAATACAGTAAGAATTTCCAATTGACCAATGTCGCGCCACAACGAGCACAGTCACTAATATGAGAAAGTTCGGAATAAGTTGTAATTAAACAATTAATGACGTCGCTACTGTTCAAAAGTTGCTACTCTACTGCTGCTTTCAGCAACTCCCATCATGACAATGCAGGATATCCTCTAAATGTCATTTGACGGAATAACTGCTTTACAGATGGGCGCACATTAACACCATGTAATGCGGGGAAAAAAAAATGTTCCGCTGACCAGCGGAATTTTTTTGTGGCCGCAGCGTTCCGTGAGGCACCGTATACAAATGTCGCGCGCTGCTATTGCGAAGCTCATTGAAAACCGCTGCGCAAAAATTACCGCGAGAAGCGGCAGCCAAAGCTGTCGATAATTAACGTTCATTTTTACGCATTTACCAGTCGCATTTGCGCTGTTCGAAAAATCACACAAACGTTGCAGTTTAAATATGATTATTCCGTAACATATTTAAATATGACTCATTAGCATAGGAGCTGCGGCTTTAATTTAGCTACGCGCCGATAAAAAAATCACGTTTTGTGTGTCCAATTTCATGGCAGTCGCCGATAATTTTCAGTCTGCGTCTGTGCTCTGCAGCGAGCTAGGGTAGCCGGACGGGGACGGTAAAAAAAAAAAAAAAAAAAAAAAAAAAAAAAAAAAAAAAAAAAAAAAAAAAAAAAGGGACAAAACAAACACGGTACCCGGGGGCCAATTAGCTGCGACCGCGGCCATCGGCTGCAAATCAAAAACGAGCTATCGACCGGAGCACAGCGCGGGTCGAGAGGTCGAACAACTCTCCACACAGAGGCCCGAAAATGGGGAACCGCTCTGTGAAGAGCGCAGCGGACAAAGCGCTTTGTCGCGTAGTGGGAAACATCTGATGGACAGATTTAAAATGCGGCACTTTGGCATAATTGTGGACCTTCTTGATAATAAATAATAAATAATTTGCACTTCAGACGATTGAAGGAAACATTTAAAATTTTATTTCATTAACACTATAAACTACAAATAATCGGTGTGAAAGTTTCTTGCTTGTCCTTCACTCTTACCAAATTTGCGTCTGCTGCGTAAGTTATATGTTTTACCATATGATCTAAGAAATGACTGACTGACGCTACTTGAATGAAATGTAACTGAATGTGTTCGAACTTGTTTTACCTGAATGCCTTTGCACAACGTCATGCTAAACTTACTGCGTATTTTTAACTGTATTCTATGTGCATGTAAAGGTATTACAAAACCTATCTGACTGCGTAATGTTTATTATAATAAGACACAAACTGCTAATTGTTTTTGTATGAATAGCCTATGTCGTAACAAAGTTAACTGTCTGAAAATTACTGATACTAAAAATCACTGTGTTAATAATTCTGGCCCTACAAACTTGTTTCTGACGGAACTAACAATCTTTAACGGAATGTAACGAACACAATATTTATCAATGTAATCTGACTCAGTGCAAACACTTGTTAAACTGAACACTGTATGAATTGTCCTACCCTGAAATCTGTAAATCATACTAAACTGTAAGATTGACAAAAACTGATTTTTTTCTCACTTTCACTTACTAACCTGGATTGTTTATTTATTTATTTTTTATTTTAGCAACACTGCATAAATTTGCGAAACACCAAACTGCTTCCTGCTGTACTAACTACTGGAAAACTAGCTACAGAAAACATCTATGGCACTTTTAATAAAAATGGAGGAGGGATAAACTGGTAATCTGTTTAAGAAACTCGGACTAATTATTAAAAATGAAATATCTGGTTTATTTTATAACATGTAACTTCATTAAAATTACTAACAATGTCATGTTCTGGATTTTAAAATCTTTCAGAGAAAAGTATAACTCAGATATTTAATCTGCTTACAAACTTATTTTTAAACAAAGATAAACATTTCTTTGCTGTTAATAAATTTAACTCGATTTACACAAACAATGTTACAACAATACCATATTTCAAGAACACTACCGGTGAAATTCCTATTCAATAAAAAACTAAATTATTACAATAAATACTTTTCCTAACACAGAAAGTGGTCCCTAGCATTAATCGTGAGACCACAAGCTAACAGAACGATCTTTCCCGAGCGTTACTGTTACCATCAGTTCAGCCTAACAATGCGAAGTTGTGCCGTAGAAACATGCCAAGTAGTTTATGAAAAAATTTACCTTATAAAAACTTCAAAAGATCGTTTCTCCAACGTTATCTATTCCTATCGTCTCCATATATTAAACAAACAGCTTGGCTCAGCATTCAAGTCTCAAAATCTCATCTCCTCGGCTATCCCGCCGGAACGACAACTGCACACAACCACGGTCGCACCGCTTCTGCAATCTCATCTGCACGCCTAGCAAAGTCTCCACCCTCAATAATCACAACCCTACTTTCCGGAAAAAAAATATTATCACCGTTTCCAATATCGATAGTACTGCCATCGAAAAATAGGCCTGGAACCAAAGATAAACGACCCATGCCTGACTAGCCTGACACTGGTCTCAAATTCACAGTACATTTGAATATGAGATGTATTCCTTCCCACAGCAGGTATCTTACAGGTGTAATTGGCTTCCAACTGAACAGATCATATTATCAGATTCAATATACTTGGCATCTGAAAATGAGACTATGACAGTTCCGATATGATGTTTTCCTTTGAATATGTATCTACTTTTAGCTAAATCCGACCGCTCATCGCTGTGACTCAGTTTAATACGAAATGAAATGAATGGGAAAGTAAATTCAAAAAGTTCTTGCAAACATAGACGCGCCGAGAAAATATATGTTGCCGATATATTTGTCAATCACATTGAATCTCAATACTTCCAACAAAAAACTCAAATAAGCAGAAAATACTCTTCTACAAGAGATGTGTCGATGACATCCTGATTATTTTCAATGGCACCCTGGCTGATGTAACAGTTCTAGTTTATGAATTCAACAACTTACACCCGAAACTAACCTTTACACATGAAATAATGAACTCCTCCGGTGTCTTAAATTTTTTGGACCTACAGTTATAGTTAGCTGAAAACAAAGTGGTATTCCAAATCTGTAGGAAACCGACCACAAGTGACTCAGTCATACATGCATCTTCATGCCATCCATGGCAATACAAAATGAGCTTTTTTAAATCAATGATTAACAGAATTTTTGAGATTCCCCTTTCTGAAAGTTCCGTCAATAAAGAAATACATAATCTGGAATACATCGCCGAAATGAATGGTTACAACCCGTCCTTGGTTCGCAAAATGTACAATAAAAAACGTTCTAAAGATGTACCACAGATTCACTCGGTAACACCTGACGATCATGTTAACGTATCCCCATTCCTTTCATGGGATATTTTTCTTATGACCTGGCTAAACTCTTTCGTGGCACAGATGTACAAGTCGTATTTAGTAGCCCTTTGAGCATACAGCAAATTCTCCCACACAACGAACAAACCAATAAGGACAGATACCTTTCCTCAGGAGTCTACAAACTACAATGTCCCGAATGCCCAGCTGAATATATAGGACAGGCAGGCCGGACCTTTAAAGTACGTTTTACTGAGCACCTTCTTACAAAAAAAGGCCAACTCAAAAACATTCCCCTTTTGCGGAACACACTAAAGCATCCGATCATCAACAACCTACCATTGACAACATGCAAATCTTACATATAGCGCAGAAGGGGAGTAAGCTAAATTTACTGGAAGAGTTTTAGATAGCGAAGCGCGGCTACTTTGGACATCCACACCTCCTAAACGATCAGTTGGCATGCAAAGATCAAACATTCCTAGATATTATGATGTCACTGTTCAAATAAAATTCCTCTAATTTACAAATACCAACATAAATTATAAACTTCTGCCGGCCGCGGTGCTCGAGGGGACTGAGGCGCTCCAGTCACGGTCTGCACGGCCACTACGGTCGGGGGTTCGAATCCCCCCTCCGGCATGGATATTTGTGCCGTCCTCAGTATAAGGTAGTTGATAGGTAGTTTGTAAGTTTAGGGACTGATGACCCCGTAGTTAAGTCCCATAATGTTAACAAACATTTGAACATTTTTTATAAACTTCTGTCCTGCTAATAACCTCCCTTTCGTTAAATTTGTATTCAGATAGCTAGATATCACCCGTCCCGTCTTATACATCGGCTTCCTATGTCGCTCCCTACCCACATTCCCTTAGTCTGTACAGGTCGGAGGAGCAGCACACCACGCCCGCCCACCGCCCGTGAGCGCAGTTGTAAACATGGCCTTATCTTGTGTCATCAGAGACCACCGCTTCGGTTAAGGTAATCTTAAAAATCGGTTTTATGTTTCTCACATCTTTACCGAGTATGTCCCAACTGTAATTCGTTGTTACCCGAACATTTGTAGGGCCACAAGGAAATCCAAAAAACATTCCAGGAAAATAGAAAAACTGCAATAACAACTTACCGTGTCACACCACGGAGAGCGCATTGTAATCTTTGTTTACCATTTATACTGTCTTCTTAACACAAAATAAGCCCATGTACCATTATAACCGTTTGTAATTCCGCCTTGTAATTTTGTGTAAATTCTGTCACGCAGATAATCTGAATATGCCCTGCTAAAGGGTGAAACGCGTCATTAACTAATAAAAATTGCAATCAAGACGGTTTGAAGGAATATTTATTCTGATTGCTGTTGTACACCATGGATTGTAAATCATTTTAGAGAAAATATTCAGTAATACCACTATCCGCTTTTGCATTCTGTATCACTGTGGAATGAAAGAAAGGTTTGAAGAAAGATATTTTCTCTCAAAAGCTCTCTGTCATTTACTACAGTTTTTGTTTACTTCCTCCCACCCTCTATTTCCACTTTCCTTCGTCGTAAAACAACGTTCTTTATAAACTTCGTTGTCTAGCACTTGTCGTATTGTAGCTACTGGGTATGAGAGAAATACTGTAAATGAGCCATTTAATCATGAACGTCCATAGAATTCGATGTCCCTAACGTTGTTACTTCCCTGTGTCACTTTTACCACAGCACCTGATCAGCCTGGAGGTCGGAAGGTGCTAGTACTTCAATCGTCTATGTTCACGTCTTATTATCGGAGATGTTAATGCATGACTGAAAAGAGAACATCAAAGTTCAAGTTCTTAAACGTTATGTTCACATATGATTTTTATTTTGTGCGCATCTTTAGTAAACTACCTTTCGCAATGTTCCTTTCATTGACTCTCTTATATTCTTTCATTCTTATCTTAGAACAGCTCCTTCGTCCTCCTCAGTCGATGGCTTTCTGCCCCCAAATCTCGTCCATTTCGTTTCCGTTTTCTTGCAGTTCAATTCTAATGACTACGTATCTCCTGATCTCCTTTCAGTGATAAAATTGTGGAGCAATTGAGAGAGGAATATTAAGAAATTATTTGAAAAATGAATTTCGAATGGAGTCAGTATTATAGATGTAATAAGTTACAACTACATCCGTGATGGGCAGTTTTTCATGAACCTTTTCATTTATGACTTCATACCTCATGATCTATAAATAACATATAATTTTTCGAAGGTTCATTTCAGTGATATATGTATAAACTGACTGTAAAATGTCTCGCGATTATAATTAGTAGTGTACTAGTAATGAATTGTAACATTATACAGAATGGCATAGTTTTACTGCAAGAACATCAGAAAAGTACTAAACGATGTTCTTCCGTTTCACCATTTTTCTGGGGATGTAGCGAGAAAAAGTTTCTTAAAAGTTTCAAATTAAGTTTAAAGATTTTTGCAAGTCGCCAAGTGCTCTCATTCCCAAATATTTGATAATTAAAATATTGGTGCGGTGGAGTGGCCGAGCGCTCTAAGGGGCCTTGCCGCGGAGAGCGCGGTTGCTCGCCATCGGATGTTGGAGACCTTCCTGGGCCATGGGTGTGTGTGTTGTCCGTAGGTTTAAGTAGTTTGTAAGTCTACGGACTGGTGACCATAGCAGTTTGGTCCAATAGGTTTACAAACATTTGAACTTTTCTTTAATAAAGTCTTTTTATTCAATCGTCGTTTGATGTGGCATTTTTTGTATATTCTCTTTGTTTATCTTATATATTACAAGAATCTACGAAAACTAAAGTCAGTCGACCAGACCAAACTACCCGGCCGATTTCCTTCATTTTTGTTTTAAACGAAAGGTATTCATCCATAGATTTGTCATCAAGAATCAGAATATACGTATCTCTCGTCTTCCTTTTTCTATAGTCAAACGTGATTTCCTTATGGGGATGTCCTTACTGTAAAGTCAATCGGTCAGGCCGTTCTACCCGACCGATTTCCTTCATTTTTGCTTTAAACGAAAGGTATTCATTCGCAGATTTATCATCAAGTATCAGAATTAACTCAAGTCTCTCCATCCTTTATTTTCAATCGAAAGCGGTAAACTTCTGTCCTTGCATTGAATATTTTAATCGATTTATTTTACGATATCTTTGGTTCAAATTAAGGTATACAGTTGTTTTTCACCTAACAACACTCAGCGGATGAAGCTATTTCATTTGCGCTTTTAAACACTTGCATTGATTGATTCTGAAGAAATCTATGCGCGAAAATTCAACTTTACTTCAATTTTTCCCAACATTTTTCTCGTTCCACTAACGGTGCGATGTATTCGCATGGTCCTCTAGTATCTAATGAATTACCTATCTTAGGTGATTTTTACCCCCACAGTTATTGCTTACTGGCGGTAAAGAACGTTTGTACGAAGTTTCTTTGAAATCGGTCCAATAGTTAAGAAGAATTGTGGAACATATATACACACGCGCTTACATATATGCGAGGGGTGTTTAAATGAACGGGTACAAAACAGCATTGTGGGTGTAAATCTAATTATTATGCAAAGGTAATGACTAGAGACGAGGGCGCAACTATGCCACTGTTTAGCGAGCCCAATGATTATGCTGTTACAAGAGCCAGTCCATGTGTCCTTCAGTTCGTCTTTTTTATTATTTTTTTGTTTGCGGACAAAACTGGTGGACGTCAAAGGGTGACATGCCCGGCTTTAGAACGGATGCTCAAGCAGCGCCCACTTGGCCAGTACACTTTGTGTGGACGCGCGCTATCATAGAGTAGAATCACTCCTTCCGTGAACAGCCCAGGCCGTTTGCTCAAGATGATATTACGTAGGCAACGAGTGTCTCGCAGTACACGTCACTGTTAATGGTTTTTCCGTGCTTGATAAATTCGATTAGTATTGGATCTCGGAAGTCGAGAAAGACTGTGGGCATCACCTTGTTTGCTAAGGGCACAGCTTCGAATTTTTTTTTACGGGGTGGAAAAACGCATACTTCGCGCTCCTAGATGTCACACTACGTAATCCCAAAGCGGAATATTCATATTTAAAGCGGTTTGGTTGTTAGGTCGATCCGTACATTTTCATTTGAACACCCCTCGTACATTTTTATAATATGTGAACAAATTAAAAATCGGTGTTTCAGTTTTCGTGTTCACTTATAACTATTGTGGTTTCCTAAGCCAATTCATATCGAATGAGGTGGCGCAATGGTTAGCACACTAGACTCTCATTCCCGAGGACTACGACTCAGAACCTTCTTCGGCTATCCAGATCTAGTTTTTTGGAATAATTAATGCTGCAGCAGTCACTTTTTACTAATATTTTTATTTGCACGACGCGTTTCAGCAGCACGCTGCGATTATCGGTTGCATTTTTACAGTTACTGGTTCATTATTGATTTATTATGTCAACGTCACTGGCATCCACAACACAAAACATAATAAGTTAATAATGAATCAGTAACTGTAAAAATGCACCCGATGATGGCAGCGTGCTGCCGAAACGCGTCGTGCCAATAAAAATATTAGTAAAAAGTGACTGCTGCAGCATTAATTATTCCAAAAAAGTGTATAATACAGTCGCAGACCTCAGAACAATCCAATAACATGGATACATTTATGTTTATCCAGATCTAGGTTTTCCGTGATTTCACTAAATCGCTCGAGAAGCAAATCCCGGGATGGGTCCTTTGAAAGGGCAAGGCCGATTTCCATCCCCATCCGAGAGTGTGTCTGTCTCTAATGAACACGCTGTAGAAGGGACGATAAACTTTAATCTTTCTTTCTTCCAACCCACGTTATGGAATACGGCGAGTAGGACTTCGGGTATCATTATCATTTCATCCCTTTCCTATTCCACTAGAGTTGCGTGGGAAGAACGATTGCCGCTTAGCCTCTGTGCGAACTTTAATATCTCTCACTGTGTCGACGTGCTAATTTAGCGAGGTTTGTGTGGCGTTATTCGTCTTGGAATTTCTCCCGTTACTACAAGGGGAATTCAATAAGTAATACAACACTTTTTTTCTCGGCAAATTTTGCTTGAAAAAACCTGACATTACTTGTGTAAGAATTCCAAACATTTCCGCTTCGTCTCGTATAGTTTCATTGTCTTCAGATTGGTGGCAGCGCTATACGAATCTGTTACAAGGGCGTCTGTAACGGAGTTGCGTGCCAAGCAATGGGCAGTGATTGAGTTTCTTTTGTCGGAAACCAAGGCATCTCATATATTTATAGGCGCTTGCAGAATGTCCACGGTGATATGGCAGTGGACAAAGCACGGCGAGTCGTTGAGTCGTCGGGCAATGCATTTTTCATCATCGCAGCAAGGTCAAGCAAACCTGTCCGATTTCCCAAGCGTTGGCCGGCCGTGCACAGCTATTGAAAAGTGGAAGCTTGCGAACACTCTCATTCGAGATAATCGACGGATCACAAATGAAACACCTCGCTGCTCATCTTGACGTCTCTATTGGTAGTGCAGTCATAACTGTTTACCAGTTGGGATACGCAAAGGTTTGTTCCCGCTGGGTGACCTGATGTCTATCCTAAGACTACAATAGGCAAAGGGGAACCATTTATGCGGAATTTATGGCTCGTCATAAGCATGACGGTGACAATTTTTTTTCAAACATAGTTACAGGCGATGAAACATGGGTTTATCACTTCAAAGCGGAAACAAAACGACGATTACTGGAGTGGCACCACAACTACTCCTCTACGAAGATAAATTTTATAGCCATACCCTCAACCGGTAAAGTGATAGCCACCAGTCTCATGGGACGCTGAAGCGGTTATTCTGTTCGATGTCCTTTCCCACGGTCAAATGAACAACTCTGAGGTGTATTGTGCTTCTCTTCGAAAATTGAAGAGACGACTTCTGCGTTTTCTGAACAACATATCCTCCAAGACAACGCAAGACCTAACACAAGTCTTCGCACCCGAGAGCAGCTCACAAAATTTCAGTAAACTGTTCTTCCTAATCCACCCTACAGCTCGATGTCGCATCATGAGATTTCCATAGTTTTGGCCCAGTGAAGGACGCAATCCGTGGGACGTACTACGTGGATGATGATGAATTTATTGATGCAATACGACGCAGGTTCTGATTTCAAGCAGTGGAATGATACCGTGCATGCATGCAGACAGTCACTTCAAGGTGGCGTCAAGCCGTAGAATTTTAATGGAGATTAGATTGATTAATAGTGTGGGGGATAAAATGGGGTATTTGAATTACTGCGAACCTGAGCCTGGCCTCTCTTTTGCCTGGGAATAGTTTAACCGAATGCACAACTTTATGTTGGTCAGGCTGGCTATTCCTTGGTATTGTACGGCTGTTACAGTGTTCTGCGTTTGTCGCGAATGTACGAGGGTTGGAACATAAATAGTGGCAGCACTGCTGTGGAGACACTATGCAATTGAATGAAATATTGTCGCTGATAGCAAACGTTGTTGACGTACCTACCTTACGTTAAAGATGGTCTCAGCGGTAAAAGGACTCTCCCATTTGGTTAGTAGAATCAGATCGTCGGCAAAAGCTATAACAAGCGAGTGTGCCGAGCAAGGCAGTTTAATTAAGGAATCGTATAATATAGTCCAGAGACCTAGACCACAACAAGAACCTTGTGGGCATCCTTTGGTAGCAGATCTCCCTATGAGAAGGTTATTGACATTCAACGTTGCAGTTCTGTGACTGAAATTGTTGCGTGTAAGGTTATACAGATTATCAGCCCACCAAGCGGCATCGAAGGCTACCTGTACATCCACAATCAACATTTAGCTGTTAGACTACTCTCTACAAATTCTTTTAGGGCCATTAGCGCGTCAGTCGTACCCGTTTGAGGGGTGAAACCGTATTGACTCTTATGGAGAAGATCTCTAGAGTAGACGAAATGCATTATACGATTTATTAAAAGTCTTTCCACTACCTCCGCTTCAGTGTATAAAAGAGTTATTGGACGATACTTGTGGATTTCTGTGCTCTGTTCCTTTCCAGGCTTAACTATCGGTATTATTTTAGCTCGATCCATAACTTGGGGAAGCATGCCGATTGAAGGCAAAGATTGTAGATCGTAGTAACAAACTGAGGAAACATATTGAACACCCTAAGTAGAAGAGTACTATTGATGTCATTCTCTCCTGGAGACTTTTTAGGATTCATCTGTTCTAGTACAGTACGAATTTCCTCTGTCGTGAAATCTTTATCGTTGTTTGCACTTGCAATTGTTTCAGTAACGTACCTAACATCTTAAGATATTTCGTATCACCATCCTCGTTATCCAGTGGAATGAAGTTATCCAGCATGAAGTTAAGTGTATCCTCTAGGTTTACTGTCATCGCGCCATCTTGTTTCCGCAGGGTCGTCATGGAAGAAGTGTTCCGTACTTTCCTGAAGCCAGACGATAGGCAGCATTCCGCGGATTGTTGCCACACGTGAAACTGCAGTATTCCTTCCAAGATTGCTTGACGAATCGCTTCTGTGTATTCTTTCTTCTGCGTAAGATAAAACTATCCAAGCTTTCTTATTATCTCGTCATTCTGCGTCCTTCGATACAATCGTCTGACAGCATTTGGTTTTTGCCTCTGAATCGTTAATTCCGTTGTCCACCATGGGACCGATCACTTTTTTAATTTCAATCGTAAAGGGTCCTTTATTGTGAAGGCATTCTTAGATGCTGTGTCGATAACTGCTTCGTAGTCGGTCACGAACCCGTCGATATCCGTTTCCCTTCCCGCCAGCATAATCAATTCTTTTTCCATGTTGAGTAAAGTCAATGAGGCAGATTGATTTAGAAATTGCTATTGTAGTTCTTTAACAAAAGACTCTTCAATAACTCTAAAATTACCGTGCTTGTCTATGGTACTTGATAGTGTGGAATCCATTATCATGTTGTTGTACTGAATCTGTGCCTATATTAAATGTGATAATTCGATAATCCGAGCAACTTTCGTCATGGCAGCATTCCCAGTCATGGAATGACTGTACGAGACAAGCATTACTTTAAGTTAGACCCACATTACTTTTCCCAGTACTGTTCTCTAACATTGTAATATCACCTTTTTCATTCATAACATAAAGATTATTAACAATAAAGTATGCTTTCATTTCTCGCCCCCGGTCATTAGTAATTCGATGCTACATGCTACATAAATTACAGAGCGTTGCTGTAGACAACAATGAACACCCCAGTTCCCTTATGATATTTTAAAATGTCGTCTAGTTTTTTTAAAATCCATACTGATGTCGTGCTTAATATCCATATACAAACTGACTGCATAAAATTTCCTATGATGACTTCCACGACCACCGTTTCTTCATCTGATAGTTTCCACAACCACCGCTGCTCTTTTCCTCATATTTTTCGTGCTAAATACTCTGCACTTTCTTCCTATCCCAACAATGTTATTGTTCAAACAGTAGGGCTCTTGAAGAAATATGATGTCAATGTTGTGTTGTACAATATACTCCATAAGACTGTCTGTACCCTCTCGAGAATGTTGGAAATTGAATTGTCATTTGTTTACTGACTGTGGAGCAGCCGATTGAACACAGCCGTGCAAAGAGGACTGAGGAATAACAGAATAAGTATCACGAAACTATTTTACGCCGAAGTATAACATAATTATGATGTATTATTCATGTTTTAAATGTGTATTAGTTAAGGCAGCATACTAGTAACATTTACGTTTCATACCTTGAAAGTATTGTAATAATGTCATATGGCAACAACGTTATAATTTTTTTTTTTTTTTTTTTTTTTTTTTTTTTTTTTTTTTTTTTTTTTTCAAAATACGTCTCCGCCGACTTACGTGTGCCTGAGCGAACCTCTCCTGGTGTTATCAGGTTGCTAAGACACCCGTGAAGTACTACTCGGACGCGATCTTTTTAAGTTCGGTGACTGAGCGAGAACTGGTGTACCGAATGGCCAGTGGCCCCACTGCAGTAACCGTTGTTGGTTGCGGAATGCGATAACTTTCGTAGCCCATGGCTGTTTTGATGTGCCGCTTCTGCTGTTTGAGTGCGAAGTGACATGCCGATGACACTAAATAAAATGTACTCGGCCTTCCAGCATCGTCAAGTTTAAATTCAAGCACTTTATGCAACTGGGACATTTGTTTCAAAGTTGGATACTACTAACAGTTAAATATTTTGCTGTTGCAAGGTAAACTACATCACCTAATATTTGTTATATTCCCCTTATAAATTAGGCAATGTCCTACTGACCCACTGACTGATAGATACGTCATCGTCCAACCCAAACCACTGGCGATCTATACATCGACATCTCCTAATATGCGTTGTATCCTCTCTCTCTCTCTCTCTCTCTCTCTATGGAGAGAGAGATAGAGATAGATAGATAGATAGATAGATAGAGAGAGAGAGAGAGAGAGAGAGATGTTACTAGTATGCTGCCTTAACTAATACACATGTACAAAATTTTATAAAGACTGGAACGAAGCAGTAGAATTGTATGCAACACCTACAAACACACTGACACTCGAGTGTATACAATTCTAGAGCTTCGTTCCAGTCTTTATAAAATTTTGTACATGTAATCTTCAATCGGTGAAGACTGTCGCCGTAATGAAAAGAATCACGTACAACACATAATTCACGAGATATGACGTCATAAACAATGAGATTTCAACCATATTTTATACCGTGAGATAACAATTGCTGCAGGGGTAATACCCACATACGACATAAGGTTCAGAAGATATAACGTCATAAACCACAGGAGTTGCAAGAAACTGCCACATAATGCGACGAGTTTTTATAAATGCACTATATAAGAATGACAGTACCTTAAACACAATTTCAAACCTCTGTTAAACTTTTTCTCGCTGACAGCAACATCAGAATGATGAAAAAAGTTACTACTTTTCCGCTGTTATGAAGCAAAACTACTACATTAGGTTTGATGTTACAATTTATAAGCCGGCCGCGGTGGCCGAGGGGACTAAGGCGCTCCAGTCACGGTCTGCACGGCCACTACGGTCGGGGGTTCGAATCCCCTCTCGGGCGTGGATATTTGTGCCGTCCTAGTTCGTAAGTAGTTCATAAGTAGTTTGTAAGTTTAGGGATGATGACCCCGTAGTTAAGTCTCATAGACTATACAAACATTTGAACATTTTTTGAACAATTTATAAATTCTACATAACAAATGGCATTCGCAGGAAATTTTGCAGATAGCATACACACTTACAGGTGAATGTACTTTCGAAACTGCATCACTGTACGACACATAGTTCATGAGATATGATGACGTAAAGAGAAACGTTCATAGAAAACCGCTCCATCTAGCATAACGTTTTAACCTATTACTTCTTTACTACTAACTATATTCGCAACAGATTTTACCGACATACAGCACTTATACAAATGACGCACTAGAAGGCTCCAAGTCTCCTGTCAGCTCCACAACATCATTGGAGCTTAATTTCCTGAAGATGGCTTAAACAAGACCGAAACTAGCCGAAAAAAATAAAAACTTTTTGCACTCTAGACTGTTATTTATATATAAATGAATATATAACTGCAAAATTATACAATTGTACAACATATCATTCAACAAATATGAGATGATATGTACTGCGATGGGTAGAAACCTGTCACATCATGCACCACGTCTTAATACATTTACGTATTTACTACTAAGACACTCCGGTATTCCAATCAGCTTAAGGAAATTCCTGAAAGATGATAGTGCTGTTGACTACTTGGAACCAACTTTGATCTGTGAAGCGCACACAGCGGTAGGCGAAAGCAATAGATTTATATAGAGCAACAAGGAAAGGAAGAGAATGAAACAGTGCACATCCAACGAACACCCATTATTTCCGTCATATCTACATTTTAACTTCAAGAGACTGCAGTTTTCAGTGAGACTTGCATTTTCTATTACGATTAATAAATCACAGAGCAATCTACTCAATACTGTGAAGTGGATTTGACATTTCCATGTTTCTCACACGGACAACTACATGTCGCTTGCTCAGGGGTGGAGGTCACCAAATAAATTATTCATATTAGACCCTCGACAACTAACAAGAAACATTGTTTATAGTCAAGTTTTAATAAAGTGTCTGTATTAATATTACGTATCATTTGTATTTTGATTTCTACCTTTCTTTTTTTGGATAGTGTACTTAAAATTTTGTACCTTATGGAAGACAGCCTTATTTATTATATATCTTCCGATAAATATAACATACTATTAGAACGAGGAGATGGACAGAGAGAGGGGGGGGGGGGAGGTAGGAGAAGTACTAACCCAAGGCTTGAATAAATATATATATAAATACTCGGACAACGTCGAGTTTTTATCTCGTGTGTATATAAGGCAATGACCAGCTGAGCCACTGACAGATACATCATCGTGCAACTTATACCACGGACGATAGGAACTTGAAATTTGCAGAGGATGACGATATTAAACTGTAAGCGTCATTAAAAAAATATATTTTTCGCAATTCTATTCCTCACGGGATGAAAGACAGGATTAAAGGTTTATTTGAGAAAAGTCGTTATTAAGGTAATTTGGAAGTTAGAACCGCGAAAATTGATATTTCACTTATGGGCCACACATAAAAATTAAGTGATTAAGTGTTTTTGAACATTCAGTCGCTAAGGGAGTGAAATAAGGGATGAAAATGGTATGAAAAAACAAAGATTTTTTCCCTCGTCGCTTAGGTATACTCTTGGCAAAGTGTGTAGATTTACACATCACACACACAAATTCGATAAGGGAAAAAATATCTGTTCATATCATTCAGACTACGGGATGGCCAGCTAATCTATTCCAAAATAATGTAAAGTAGTACTGTGTCCTGCTTCTTCACATATTGTTATACCTGTACTTCGTTATCTATGATAGATATAATGTAGAACATATTTGTATGTTACTGATAACGATAACGAAATACAATGAATTACACAATGCAGAATACTTAAATATTTTAAAGTTCACGTCTCTCAGTTACGAACCGTATTCTGATGTGAAGTTTGTATTTAAGTATCTATGTTAATGTCTCTGTACTTGGTGTGTCAATCTCTGAAAGATATAGAAAGAGAAATTTCTGAGCAAATCTGCTGTTCAGACAACAATGCCGTATATCGTTTACTCGCAATTGTAATCAATACCCCTTGTTTCCATGTGTTACCCCCTCCGTACTTCTCATATGCGCAGCCTTGTACGTAAAAAGAGAGAAAAAAACCATTCACTGGCTGTGGTAGGCGAACTTTAATCGCCATTATTTGCCTCGAGGGCAGTGCTTTACTGGAATGCAATGAACTACTCCAGATCATAATGGGAGCCCGTCTGATGGTCGAGTATTATTCCCTTGTGAGGATGGAATTTTGTGAGTGATGTGAAAGCTTCCCCAGGGGCAGATACTGTACCAGTGATTAGAAAGTTCTGAGTAACTACAGCGAAAACCTTGGAGAGATCAGGATGGGAGAAACTAGATAAAACTAGGTGACAGTAGAGAACATAATAACCACTAAATTGTAGCCATACTTTTGAAAATAAGTATAGTGAGGTACACTGTAGTCAGGGAGAATCAGCAGGCGGTACTACGATTGCCGAGGAGTTACGTCTCATTCATTTCGGCAAGTATTCTGTTCGGATTGTATAGAACAATTTCATTTTCATGGAACATAGGTAAAAAAAAAAAAAAAAAAAAAAAAAAAAAAGCTTGCACAATATAAAAAACTACCCTGGGCACAAGTCTCCTTTATAATTTTGTTACTACACAATGAAATGTTTCGTATTTTTCCCATTCTACTTGGTTGCTTAAGGCAGTTGAAAGTTGACAGTTGAAAAGTCTCTCACTACGACTTCTCCACATTCTAACGCAACCGCCGTGGTGGCTCAGGCAGAATTGGGATTTGTCGGTAACAACAACGTTCGTGTCCATCGTTCATCCCGCCATTGCTAGCGCTAACGCATGTGGCGTTAACTCAGTGATAAACACAGAAATGGGCACCTTCCGGTCAATTCACTGTGCTGCAAACGGCGTCAAATGGAACGTACACACATAATATCTTGCTCAAGACACGAATTTGTTGTGATAAGGTTCGTGATGAGACAGAACACTCTATCACAGCCATTCGATCAATATGCCTGCCATCACGTATAGTGATGTAACGAGATGGGTACAATACGTCCCATCGGCAAACCGT
This sequence comes from Locusta migratoria, assembly GCA_026315105.1. Classification (NCBI taxonomy): domain Eukaryota; kingdom Metazoa; phylum Arthropoda; class Insecta; order Orthoptera; family Acrididae; genus Locusta; species Locusta migratoria. The sequence goes on along the minus strand of CM048744.1, from coordinate 478,123,066 downwards.
TCACGCCTGCAAACAGCGATTACAGATCAACATCGCAGTTGCATGGTTACGTCTCACGATTTCTGTTAACGATAATCGATACTCCCTATAGACAACAGTTGAGTCCCATAAGCTTTACAAACATTTGAACATTTGGTAGCGCTACCGGCGTGCGACCAACGGGAAATACAGGCCCCAGTGCAGACGTCATGCCACGTAAGCAAGGTAGTTCTTGGCCGGCGCGATCGCTAGCTCAATGGCTATGAGGCAGTGGGGTGTGCCCCAGCGGTCGGCTAATCGGTTAGCGATCTCGCCGGGCCGGCCGCGGTGGCCGAGGGGACTGAGGCGCTTCAGTCACGGTCTGCACGGCCACTGTGGTCGGGGGTTCGAATCCCCCCTCGGGCATGGATATTTGTGTCGTCTTTAGTTTTAGCTAGTTCATAAGTAGTTTGTAAGATTAGGGACTGATGACCCCGTAGTTAAGTCCCATAACTTCTACAAACATTTGAACATTTTTGATCTCGACAGCTCAGAACTACCTTGCTTACGTGGCATGATGTGTGCGCTGAGGCCTGGCTTTCTCGCCGGCCACGTACCGGTGGCTGTGATGTCACCATCGCTGAAAGAAAAGGTCGTGGCTCTCTCGTTTTGACATCACGCAGAGTAGGCCTCGATCGTGTAGCTCACTGGTTGGGCCGCGGTGGAGTAGCCGAGCGATCTAAAGCGTCTCGCTGCGGAGCGCGCGGTTGCTCGCCGTGGAGGTTCGAGTCCTCCCTGGGGCATGGGTGTGTGTGTTGTCCTTAGGTTAGTTTACCTAGGTTTAAGTAGTTTGTAAGCAACGGACTGATGACCACGCAGTTTGGTCCGATAGAATTACAAACATTTGAACATCACTGGTTGGGTTGGCCGCTAGGGCACAGCTCACTAGCGGCTAGCCACCCAGTTCGGCGTTTTCGGCCTACTCTGCATGACGTCAAACAAGATCGCCCTGAGTCCCTCTTTCGTTGGTAACGTAATTCTTTTCATGTGCAACTGCCGTTGCCACAAAGCTCCTGCCGCATATTTCACCTGCCGCATATACGCAAGCATCCTTTAATGTGTTGTCTTTTGATGGACCAGGAGTGTACTCCCAAGGAATAACTGATTAACTGATTCTACTTTTGATTTGTTTCCCGATAGAACTGATTGAGTTATTTGGAAACTATGAAACTGTTAATGTTCTAGGTAGGGCAGTGGAGATGCACTGCAGTCCTATTCTGCAGGGTGGATCTGAAATTCAGCGCTGATCGTCCAAGTTTCGATTATTCGAGATTTCAATAAATAACTTCATGAAAATGCTAGGATTATTGCTGTGAAAAGTCACGATGGAATTATTTCCCCACCCTCCAGCCTAAGCGTGTGCTTCGATATATACCACTGGTCCCAAACTTTTTTATTTTTATTTTTTTATATTTTTATATTTTTTTTATACCAGGGGACCACATTGCTTTTACTGTTGTGAGAACGGACCACAAGTTTCAAGAAATGTAAACTGTCTGAATCCGAAAATAAACTTTAATCAAAAGTTATCAATTCAAAAGTAATGTATTTCAACAGCGCTGTTATCATAGAAACTGAATTCGGTTATAGAGTTACGTCTTATTTCCAGGGCTAATACTATTGCCTAAAGCTACACGCATATCTCACTTACCTGCAGTAGATTCGTGGAATTTTTTTCGTACAGGAAACCTTTGTTCACCTAAATACAGTAAGTCTTGGAGGAAATCGCAAGATCGCAGTCCCGCTCAGATAGTCGCGAAACTCTCTGGGAGATAAAGTCCAGCTGAAGCTACACTAGCGCTCTAACCGGCCATTAGGGAGTAGAAGAAGAATGGCATGATGTAAAATGAGTAGTTGCTATTTATTATGCTGTTAATTTCGTATTTTCTAATCACTAAACATGTTTCAGAATTTTCTAATACAAATATGAGAAATTAAACTTATATCACTGCTTTCGTTAATAACAGTCTATAATAACAAAATGTCAGTGCAGTGCAATTCATACAGCTCACAATAGCAGAAATGAATTGCAACCTGATGTGCTCAAGTACAAAAGGAACTGATTATGATTACTTTCACCGCATCCTTCCCGCCTGGTTTCAGGCAGCAGTAGCTTACAGCTTACCTTCACTGCTGTTTCCTGGTGTCGCTGCTTCACCGGGTCGCCGCTACGCCTGGCCAGATGCCGCCGCTGTTCTCGCTGCACCTGGACGCTGCCTCAGGTTCGTCGCCGCCCTCGGCAGCCGCCGCTGCCCGGGACTTCGTTGGACCACTGCAGCACGGCCGCAGCTCCTCCCCTCGGCTCGTGCCCGACGCTGCCAGGCGCTGCCCAGCCTCCACGTCGTCATCGTCTCCGCTGCAGCAGCCTCTGGGGCGCCTACGGCTCCCCTGCGTCTCCTCGTCGTCGCAGTTCCCGCCGTCGCCGCCCGCTGCTCTTCGCCGTCTGCCCGGACTCCTAAGCCCAGGACCTCTCGTCGCCAGCAGACGGTTGGAGCCCTCCACGCCGCAGTCGACGCTCCAGCCCCGAGATTATCGAGAACTTCGGTAACCTCCTTCCCCGTCCCATGGCTACCACCTCACCGTCACCTCACCACCTCACCGTCACCCCCACCACCACAACATGCAGCCTCTTCCTTCCAGAGTCACATGTCTCACTCTCTGCCCTCCTCTCTGTCACCTCCTCCACCACCGCCACCCACCAACTTTCCCCTCCCGTCCATCCTACTCCCCGCTTCCACGTCCACCACCTGTCACATACTCACAAGTCTATCCACCACTGCCAAAATAGATCATCGACATGCCAAGGTGACCGAGTCACCCTCGTCACCCGGCCTGAGCACCGGGCACAGGCCGCTCCCACTCCTTGCACGTCCCCTTCACGCCAATCCCTCTCCCACTCCCCGCTCCACCACCAAAAAAGCTGCCGCCAAGAGGTATGGCGTGGATCCCATCCATGGTGCCTTCCCGAAAGCCCCCTCCACCACAGCCTCCACATCTTCCTCCACCTCCTCCCTTGCCATGGACACAACTCCCCTTCCCTCCCTTCGTACTGCCCCTCAAATGTTTACCTATGCCCTTTCCTTCCCCGACCCCAAATTCCTCGAGAACTGCACCCTCTCCCTCGAAATACGCAAGTACTTCCCATCCGTCGCCATCCTACAGCTCATCGCCCGCAAGGACTCTGTCCTTGACAAGTTTTCTTCCCCCACCTTCCATTTCGACCTCCTCCGCAAGATTCCTCAAGTCTTCTTTTGTCCCCATGCCTCCCTCACCCCATACATGACCTCCTCCACTCTTCCCCAACCGAAACTCCTCGCCGGCCGCCAGTCCTCGCCACCACGATTACCAAGCTTAGCCCAGTGAGGTGTTGGAACAGCTTAACTCCCGTCCCGAAATCACCATCCATCCAGCCAAGCGGATCCAAAACGCCTCCAGCCCCACCTTTTTCATGTGGATCTTCACGGAATCCACATCCTCCATCGACCGCCCCCTTACTGGGGGGCATACTACGATCGCAATTAGAAGGTGGGAACCTTTCCTCACCCCTCCCGAATCCTATCATTATGGGTGAAATCTCACCTACAATGCCACAACCCACCCCACATGTCTCCACTATAAGTAGGCGCACTTCCTTAAACAGTGTCACAACCTCCCCTCCACCCCCATCTGCAAGACCTGTGGCGTCCTCACCGCACCTACTTCTATAAGTGTAAGGCTGGCCCCGCCCCCATCAATCCTGAGCTGACAGTCCCTGTCCATTCCATTGATCCTCCCATCCACCCACAACAATTCCCTCTGCCCCCTCCTACCAAGGAGGACGTCACCTGTATTGTCACAACGGCCCTTCAGAACATCGACCCCTTCCAATGGCTCCACACACTCCAGCAGAGGCCTTAGCTGACCGCTAATTTTTCCAGCTTTAAAGCATAGCCACCTTCTCCCGTAATTACTCCCACTTCACCTTCTCTCGTAACATGACCCTTGTATAGAGCACACTCTTAACCCATTTCCTGTCTCCCTTTCCGTCTCTCCCTATCTCCCCATGTCACGCCCCTCCTGTACTCTCCTTTACCACAACATCCAATCCTTACCTATCAACAAGTCTCTATTTATGCACCTCCTCTCCCAACACCGTGTGGTCTACTTTCTCCTCAATGAAACCTTCCTCCAACCTCGCCACTCCATCAGCACCGCTCCCTATAACCTCCACCACACAGATGGACCCCCTCCCTTTGCTCGAGGTGGAGTGGCTATTAGCCACCTCTGCCACCACCCAATCCGGGCAAAAACTTTTCTCAACACCTCATCCTCAGCCTCTTTCTCCCCTCCCTCGCAGTCAGCCTCACCACCATTTATGTCAGCAGTACCGCACCTCTCCCCTATGATTTCCTATCCCACATAAACCGATTCTTCACGACATATGTGGTTGCCGCCGACCTGAACCTATCCTCCAGTTCTGCTGCCGAACTCTGGTGGAGGCATCAGTTTCTCTCCCAGCTCCATAGCAATACCGTTCCCCTCCCGAAACTCGCTCGCCTACAGAGCAATACCACCCCCAATGTTATCCTCACCTCTCCTAACCTCCTGGGCCGCCAGCAGGAGGACGCCCACGACTTCATTGACAGTGATCATGGCCCCGTTCTCCTCACCCTTGACTCCCGCGGCCGACAATCTCGCGCTCCCTTTTCCCAGCCCTCTCTCCAGATAGTCCATGATTACGCCTGTATCGACTGGGATGCCTACTGTCGCTCCATAGACACCTCGCTCGAAAGCCACCCCCTGCCCCTCCATACTCCCGCCGATTCGATCATGCCGAATCCTTTCTACACCAGACCATTGCTAACGCTATCCACTCCCACATCCCTACCAAAACAATCCACCTACACCATTCTACCTTGCCTCCACAGGCCGTACTCCTCCAAGAATCCCGTTACCTCTACCGATCCTTCCTGTTGACTCGTGGCTGGGACACACTCCATCGCCACCGGCAAACCCACGTCACATCCGAAACCTCTTGAATGCTAAAAGACGCTGGGACTGGTGCCAGACATACATCCGTCTTAACGTCTCTCGCCGGCCGCGGTGGCCGAGGAGACTGAGGCGCGCCAGTCACGGTCTGCTCGGCCACTACGGTCGGGGGTTCGAATCCCCCCTCAGGCATGGATATTTGTGCCGTCCTTAGTCTTAGCTAGTTCATAAGTAGTTTGTAAGCTTAGGGACTGATGACCCCGTAGTTAAGTCCCATAAGTTCTGCAAACATTATATTTTATTAACGTCTCTCTCCCACACAACTCCTCCAAGTACTGGAAAGCCTTCCACCACCTTACTGGCCTTCACTCCGCCCCCCCTCCCACTACCTGCTCCTCCATAATGACCTTCCTTTCCCAGATAACACCAGTAAGGCAAACCACTTCACCACCCATCTCAATGCTACTTTCTCAATCCCTGGTAATCCCAAGTTTGACTACTCCCTCTTCCCAGATGTCTATGACCATATCAATACCTCCATCCCGCCTCTGGCTTTCATTACCTGGACAGCGTCACCCCCACAGAACTTAACACTTCGTTCAATGCCCTCAACATCGAAACAATACGCTGTATGAAAAGCAACACAGCTCCTGTCCATGACTGACTGTCCTACAGGTACCTTCGAGCCTGCCCCCATTCTTTCCATACAGCCCTTGCTTCCCTCTACACCATCAGTCTACATCAGCTTCTTTCCCGACCTGTGGAAAACCTCCCACATCCTCATGCTTCTCAAACCCGGCAAGCCGCCCTCTGATGCTTCATCCTATCGTTCCATCAGCCTCACCTTGGTGTTCAGCAATATCCTGGACTCAATCCTGTCGTGCCCCATTCACCATCTCTGTCAACACCAGCTCCTTCCCATCTCCCAGTGTGGCTTGCGACCATTCTTCTTTGACGATGATCAACTCCGGTGCCTTACCCACCTCCACGTCCTTCCCACCGCTATCCTCATTTCCCTCGACAGCGTGAAGGTTTATGACCGTGTCTGGCATTGCGGTCTTCTTTTCAAGCTCCAACTCTATGCCCATCTTGTTAACTAAGTCAGATTCATCACATCCTTTATCACCCGACTCCCGTTATCATCTGGCCATGCGCGACGGACTGCTTCTGCTGCAGCTGGCAAATTCTCCTCTGCGAGTAGTGCTTCCTAGTGCTCTCCGATGTGAGGTTCCTCACCTCTTGCACAGTGCCAAAGGGGCATCATCTGCATTAAAGCTTTGGCGTGGCGTTACGTTTTTTGGCCGGTATAGACACTGACATTGTACGATTAGTAAATGCATGTGAGACATGTGCTATACAGCAGGCGGTCTCCCGTGCTTCACTTACACCATGGCCTCAACTGGCCTCAGCCTGGGAACACGTACATGTAGACTACGCGGTACTACTGGCTCCTTGTTGTGGACGCGTATTCAGTTTCCTTTTGTTGCACGCTGCACACACCTGTGACAATTGCAGCACTCTCAAATATCTTTGCCATGGAAGAGCTTCCTGTTACCCTAGTTACAGACAATGGACAACAATTTACTTCATACAAATACAAAAAGTTTTGTGCTCCACAAGGTATCTGCCATGTTCTGGCCCTACCTTTCCAGCCACAGTCTAATGGGGAGGTTGACAGAATGGTGCGGACTTTTAAAAAACAGATTGGCAAATATATCTAGTCTTACTCAACTGATGTTGCGTTAGACAGGTTCTTGGCTTCATATTGCTTCACCCCACAAGGCGATAAGAGCCCAGCAGAATTGCTACACAGTTGGCAAACCCACACCATGCTTCATTTGCTAGTTCCTCCACCAGAGGTGCAGTGAGAGCATCCCCGTCACAGGTTCCGTCCGGGGGTTACGGTTTGGGCCCAAATATATGGTAGGCACCCCAAATGGACTCCCGTCCTATGTCACTGTCAATAATTCCGACTCCCGTTTGTTTTATCCCTACACCCGGGTGCCCCAGGGGTCTGTCCTCTCCCCCTCCTCTCCCATAAGCTTTACAAATATTTGACCATTTTTGAATAATTTAGAATCAATAAAAATTTTAAAATTTTGGTCTTTAAAAAATGTTGAAATGTTTATAAAGTTATGAGACCTAACTGTAGTGGTCATCGGTCCCTAAACTTACAAACTACTTTAACTTATCCTAAGAACAACACATACACACCCATGAAGTGGGAAGACTCAAACCACCGACGGCGAATGGCCACGGGCACCGCAGCAAAGCGCCTTAGTGCGCAGCGCTATTTCGCCGCGGCTTTGTGTCTTTATATTGCAACTCTTGCGGACCACTTGCGGTTCACGCACCGCCGGTTGGGAACCACTGCTTTAAGGGTGTCTCTTCTTTTTTTTTCTTTTTTTCCTTTTTTTTTTTTCATTATGAACATGTTTGTCATTGAGCTGAAATGACTGTACAACAAATCGTAGTTGAGCATAAAACAGCAATTTTTACAACTCGCAGGTCGACTGAGTGTAAGAAAATTATAAAAAAAGACGCTCCTAAAAAAATGAAAGGTAATTGAATCTAGTGCCTCACGCAAGTAACCAATTGTTGGCGGACTTGTGCGGCCTGTGGAGTCATTAGAAGCGATTACTCCGTGTTATCTGGCAACAAAACTGCGCGCACAGAGCCAGAGGGCATTAGCAGGTGAGGTGGTCACTGCTGGCTGAGGGCGCCGGGCGACGCTTCTTGACCCGGGAGGCAAAAAACGGCGCTTGAGTCATGAGGTGAGGCGCGGTCGCGGGGGCGGCGGCGGCGGCGGCGGCGGCGCAGTCGTTAGGCGGCACGTGTCGCAGCGATATGCTAATGGCACGTCACCTCGAGTCACGTGCCGCGCCGCCCCCGCACCCAACACACAGCACACAACACACGCCACGCCACGCCGTGATTTTCCCGCTGCAGCGCGCCGCGTGGGGCAGTCGTCACTGCAGTAGCGTCCCACGCTGCAAGCTGCTACTTTCGTGTAAACGAACTAAGAAATGTTAATGGCACGCAATACAGGCTCCCCGGACAAACAGTTAGTCATTCATAGCAGCCTTCGCGCTACTGCCGACTTGGAGGTCGTGTGTTCAGCTGCAGAGCTGAAGCGATTCGCGTTACATTGGACCTTGCGCTACAATTCACACGGGAGACTCAGAGCTATGACTCGCTGTTCTGCAGTGTAGCTTGTCCAATGAATCACATGTCTGTAAATCTATCATACCAAGCTGCGGGGTCACCAGTCCGTAGCTTACAAACAACTTAAACCTAGGTAAACTAACCTAAGGACAAACACACACACCCATGCCCCAGGGAGGACTCGAACCTCCACGGCGAGCAACCGCGTGCTGCGCAGGGAGACGCTTTAGACCGCTCGGCTACACCACCTCGGCGCTTGTCCAATGAATCGCATGCTACTCGCTTTGCACAAAGTCTTACGCAGTGTTGCCAAGAGTGAAAAGGGATTTTCCCACTAAGAAGCTTATTAAAAGCCACCAGAAACAGATAGATTTTATTCCTGTGCTTAACAAAATCGCTAGATTGTTATTGTTTGCAGTAGTATGTTGGGTATCCAAAAATATGAGACAATTCAATTTATTCCTCGTTTTTAAAGAAAGTACAGCATTATTTTTCTTAACCAAAACAGAACAGTTGCAGGTCGAAATTTTATTTCCTTATCAGTTTTGAAGAATTGATTTTCTTCAGAAGAAACTGTAAGGAAAAAATCGTCAGTGTTCTGAAGTGCATAGCTTGTAACAAATGCATAATATTGCAAGCGTGAACATGCTTTATTAAAGTGTTATCACGAAAGCTAATCGTTGGTATTCAGGATCATGGATGGAGCTTTTACATTAATTATAATAACGAAAGATAATATTATATCTTTGCCGGCCGCGGTGGCCGAGGTGACTGAGGCGCTCCAGTCACGGTCAGCACGGCCACTACGGTCGGGGATTCGAATCCCCCCTCGGGCATGGATATTTGTGTCGTCCTAGTTCGTAAGTAGTTCATAAGTAGTTTGTAAGTTTAGGGACTCATGACCCCGTAGTTAAGTCCCATAAGCTTAACAAACATTTGATTTGAATATTATCTTTGGAGGTTGGTCTAGTGTCAGATGCCTCGTATTTTCATGGGAAAAAATGGTAGGCGTATCTAAAATTGCCCTATAAAAGCGTCCACGTAATATGAAGTATGCACGCAGATGCATATTTCTTAGTACTTTTTTTGGAATATTTCTTTCCGTATTTTGTTGTCCTGGCCGGCCACAGTGGCCGAGCGGTCTGCGGTGCGCCAGTCACGGTCTGCACGGCCGCTACGGCTGGAGGTTCGAATCCTCCCGCGGGCATGGCTGTTTGTGTTGTACTTAGTGTAAGTTAGTTTAAGTTAGTCAAGTAATTAGTGTGTAAGTCTGGCGGCTGATAACCACGAAGTTTGGTCGCATAAGATCTCACACACATTTGAACACTTTTTTGGTGTCCTGTTTTGTATGTTGTAAGTTATAATGTGTGTCTGACACTATTAAATATAAAAGCGCTTATAACAATATGGGCCCACGAAAATGGGGAACAAAGACAGAATAACATATATTATAAATGTTTAGGTGATATAAATTCAGGAGCTACGAGATGTTAGAAAATTAATTAGTGCTGTTACTGAATGCTGTCATCATGCGTTTTTTAATTTTTTTAAGCTCTTCCTTAAAACCACCGAAATATTTTTAAAATTCACCATAATTACCACTAGCCATTAGATGCAAAATTTACCCACTAGACAGGTACTCGAAATTACCAGATTTAGTGGGAAAACCACTAACTTGGCAACACTGGTCTTATTGGAGCTTTCATACAGATACAGTGAGCCTCTTCTCGCCTTCCACGGTACACATTGTTGATTCAGTGTTCAGTGTTTATCTCTGGTAAAGGACTTGCGTTCGACGTAGTGTTTCATTGCGGAAGTCCAATGTAGGCCAGAACTTGGGAGTGCTCCACGCGTGATTATTCGACGAAAGTAAACAAGGCTGAAGTTTGGAATGAGATATGTATCATGTTCGTCCAACTTCCTTTTAAGCTACCCCAGCATTATTCTAGAAACGTGTCTGAAGTAAATCACTCAACTCCTCCATCCCCACACCCCCCAACCATCTACCCTTAGCCATGTGAAATAAATAGCACTTACATACTACGTTCCTCTCAGTCCACTCCAGATGTCGATAACCAAACTCATAATTCGACAATTCTGAGTTTTTTGAAAAAGAAGAAATAAAAAAATAAAAAAAGTTCCTATTACCTTAATTCATGTCGTACTTCAGGTGTCTTACAATTTCGGGAAACTTCTGTAACATTAATTTCTATTAAGTTGATTCACATATTTCTATTTATGAAAAATAACGCGTTAGAGTTGAATTAGTCATTTCGAAAAGGCCATGTTTACTAAAGTAAATGTTCCAGTAGAAATAAAAAACTGTAATACCGAAATGCAAAATGTATACTTTTAACTTAGTTTAATAGTGTACGAATGTTCAAATGTTTGTTAAGCTTACGGGACTTGACTGCGGGGTCATCAGTCCCTAAAGTTATAAAGTACTTATGAACTACCTGATGTCCGAAGGGATTCGAACCCCCAACGGGGAACGTCCTCGCGCACCGTAGCATAGCGCCTCAATGCGCTCGGCCGCTCCGGCGGGGCCGTAGTGTACAATACGACCTTTTTCCAGGTAATGCAGATTTTTAACTAAAATGGAAATGTGGTGGGGATGGATATATTGACTTTTCGAAATAAGTGATTCAATTATAATAAAATGTTACATTTTCGTGCAACAAAGAAGTTTGTTCTGCACCCATATGTGAGTCACAGATGCTTCCTCATGTTGGTGACCACCAACCGAAAGAATGGTTTCAAGTTTATATAATAAAATCAATGAGATGAGACAGAATTTATAAAAATTTCTTAAGATCTGCTTGAAATGTCCAGTGAAGACAATGAAGAAAGCTTTTAAGCTTGAACTAGAACTACTTACTGAATGGCACATTGCTTTCTTTTCAGCACACTGCGGTTTCTTCATAACAGCTACAGCAGCAGTAACAACTACAAATTCTTCTAAAGGAGACATTTGATTATGACTGGTTCTATAAACTACACTCCAACAAGCAGTAGGTGGGTACCACGTGACAACTGCAGTGGAGAGGACCTCTGAGAGCGAAGATAGGCTGAAGTGAGCCGCACTTGGGCTTTGTGAAACAATCCTGACGCGGCGTCAACTGGGCCAGGAGGAAGGTCCACGAGCAGTTGGTTGTTGAGTCTTTTGGGGATAGTCTTTTGCCTTATAATGGGTACTTGTCGCAGCCCAGCTGTCCTAGTGAACAATTTATTTTTACTACGTATGGCATTACCATAAGGTACATACATACAATAAATAACCTACAATTTGCAGCGTAAGTATTGCAGAAATGGGAAGTGCTATTAATATGTGGTTTTCACATAAAATTTTGGTACCCAGTGGCTCGTATTGTCATCCAATAAACCGACTGTAATAATACTCAGTAACTGTATTTTTTGTGTGCAAATAAACACTTCCAAATGGAACAATGCCTACTGACACACAGGAAATGTAGGGTAAATTAGAAAGTCAGTGGCGTTTAATCAGTCGATGTAGGCTTTCACGGCCGATTGTTCGCTTCCATAGTCCAGCGTACAGCGTGGGCGGTTGTCACTCAAGGGGCCCAGGTTCGATTCCCGCTCGGAGGCTTTTTTCGCTTGGGGGCTGGGTGTTGTGTCGCCTTCATCACCATTCCATCATCATCGACACTCAAGTCGCCGAAGTGCTTCACCTAAAACGACATTAACCAGGCAAGCCGAACACAATTCTAGCTGGGGTCTAACGCTCATATGTGCCACATGATCATCATCATAATTAAGGTCGCTTGTTGAATTGTCGCCGATGTTAGATACCTGGGAGTAAAGGCCGTTTCACATCGCGGTCACACTCTGTCACGTTACGTAACGTGACAGATGTTTCAAAAGACCTGTAATTCACACCGACCTCGCAGAGCCTCACAGACGTCGACAGACGAATCTGCGGGATCGCTCCGAGAGCGATCTTTTCAAAACATCTGTCGACGTCTGTGGCCATCTGGCTCGCTAGCCCGAAGCGTGCATGACCACAACTGTCGCGTAGTTTCGTGCTGTAACTCATTACAAGTTTGTTTGTTTGAAACAAATTTTATCAAAATTATAAACCACCAACATAGCGCTAATCCTTGTCTGCTGGAAATAGATCTCCTGTAGTTGGTGTCTTTTCTAGTAACATCGTTACTTATCAATGTTCTCTTCATACTCAATTTAGATAGCCGAAAGTATGTTGTGAATCTGTCAACATCCAGCTCCATGTCCTCCATCAGATGATGATAGCCGGCCGCGGTGGCCGAGGGGACTGAGGCGCTCCAGTCACGGTCTGCACGGCCACTACGGTCGGGGGTTCGAATCCCCCCTCGGGCATGGATATTTGTGCCGTCCTTAGTATAAGCTAGTTCATAAGTAGTTTGTAAGTTTAGGGACTGATGACCCCGTAGTTAAGTCCCATAGACACTACAAACATTTGAACCTTTGAGGAGATGATCTGCGTTTTATTGGCAGAACCCTTAAAAATGCAACAGGACTACTAAAGAAACTACATACACTACGTTCGTCCGTCCTTTTCTGAAGTATTGCTGCCCAGTGTCGGATCCTTATCAGGTGGG